>CP136058.1:425331271-426581271 GCA_032464435.1 Aegilops umbellulata | reverse complement strand
GCCGGTGACAAAGATGATCATGGAGCCCCAAGACGGAGATCAAAGGAGCTATGTGATATTGGCCATATCATGTCACGTTTATTATTTGATTGCATGTGATGTTTATCATGTTTTGCATCTTGTTTACTTAGAACGACGGTAGTAAATAAGATGATCCCTCATAATAATTCCAAGAAGTGTTCCCCCTAACTGTGCACCGTTGCGACAGTAGTAAATATGTGGGACTATTGTTATCAACTTTAACTCTTTTGGTATTCACACTATGAATATGTGTATCATCACGTACGAGATTCATTAAGAATAAACCATTAACCATCGGAGCATGACCATAAAACATATCTCTCATATAAATAGAACAACCATTATTCTCGGATTTAAATGAGTAGCCATTTCGAATTAAATGAGATCCAGACACAATGTTCATGCTCAAACTTGGCACTAAATAACAATTATTGAGGTTTAAAACTAATCCCGTAGGTAAATGTAGAGGTAGCGTGCCGACGGCGATCACATCGACCTTGGAACCATTCCCGACGCGCATCGTCACCTCGTCCTTCGCCAGTCTCCGTTTATTCCGCAGCTCCTGCTTTGAGTTACAAATGTGAGCAACTGCACCGGTATCAAATACCCAAGAGCTACTACGAGTACTGGTAAGTTACACATCAATTACATGTATATCACATATACCTTTTGTTTTGCCGACCTTCTTGTCCGCTAAGTATTTGGGCAGTTCCGCTTCCAGTGACCACTTCCCTTGCAATAAAAACACTCAGTCTCGGGCTTGGGTCCATTCTTTGGCTTCTTCCCGGCAACTTGCTTACCGAGCGCGGCAACTTCCTTGCCGTCCTTCTTGAAGTTCTTTTTACCCTTGCCCTTCTTGAACTTAGTGGTTTTATTCACCATCAACACTTGATGTTCCTTCTTGATTTCTACCTCTGCTGATTTCAGCATAGCATATACCTCAGGAATGGTCTTTACCATCCCCAGCATGTTGTAGTTCATCACAAAGCTCTTGTAGCTAGGTGGAAGCGACTGGAGGATTCTGTCAATGACCGCTTCATCCGGGAGATTAACTTCCAGTTGAGTCAAGCGGTTGTGCAACCCAGACAACTTGAGTATGTGTTCACTGACAGAGCTATTTTCCTCCATCTTATAGCTAAAGAATTTGTCGGAGACTTCATATCTCTCGACCCGGGCATGAGCTTGGAAAACCATTTTCAGCTCTTCGAACATCTCATATGCTCCATGTCTCTCAAAACGCTTTTGGAGCCCCGGCTCTAAGCTGTAAAGCATACCGCACTGAACGAGGGAGTAATCATCGGAACGTGACTGCCAAGCGTTCATAACGTCTTGTTCTGCAGGGAGGACAGGTGCGTCACCCAGCGGTGCTCGTAGGACATAATCTTTCTTGGCAGCTATGAGGATGATCCTCAGGTTCCGGACCCAGTCCGTATAGTTGCTGCCATCATCTTTCAGCTTGGTTTTCTCTAGGAACGCGTTGAAGTTGAGGACTACGTTGGCCATTTGATCTACAAGACATATTGTAAATATTTTAGACTAAGTTCATGATAATAAAGTTCATTTAATCAAATTATTTAATGAACTCCCACTTAGATAGACATCCCTCTTCTAGTCATCTAAGTATTACATGATCCGAGTCAACTAGGCCGTGTCCGATCATCACGTGAGACGGACTAGTCAACATCGGTGAACATCTTCATGTTGATCGTATCTTCTATACGACTCATGCTCGACATTTCGGTCTTCTGTGTTCCGAGGCCATGTCTGTACATGCTAGGCTCGTCAAGTCAACCTAAGTGTTTGCATGTGTAAATCTGTCTTACACCCGTTGTATGTGAACGTTAGAATCTATCACACCCGATCATCACGTGGTGCTTCGAAACAACGAACTGTCACAACGGTGCACAGTTAGGGGGAACACTTCTTGGAATTATTATGAGGGATCATCTTATTTACTACCGTCGTTCTAAGTAAACAAGATGCAAAACATGATAAACATCACATGCAATCAAATAATAAACGTGACATGATATGGCCAATATCACATAGCTCCTTTGATCTCCGTCTTGGGGCTCCATGATCATCTTTGTCACCGGCTTGACACCATGATCTCCATCATCATGATCTCCATCATCGTGTCACCATGAAGTTGCTCGCCAACTATTACTTCTACTACTATGGCTAACGCGTTTAGCAATAAAGTAAAGTAATTTACATGGCGTTTCTCAATGACACGCAGGTCATACAAAAAATAAAGACAACTCCTATGGCTCCTGCCGGTTGTCATACTCATCGACATGCAAGTCGTGATTCCTATTACAATAGCATGAACATCTCATACATCACATATAGATCATTCATCATTCATCACAACTTTGGCCATATCATATCACAAAGCACTTGCTGCAAAAACAAGTTAGACGTCCTCTAATTGTTGTTGCAAGTTTTACGTGGCTGAATTAGGGTTCTAGCAAGAACGTTTTCTTACCTACGTGAAAGCCACAACGTGATTTGTCAACTTCTATTTACCCTTCATAAGGACCCTTTTCATCGAATCCGCTCCAACTAAAGTGGGAGAGACAGACACCCGCCAACCACCTTATGCAACTAGTGCATGTTAGTCGGTGGAACCGGTCTCACGTAAGCGTACGTGTAAGGTTGGTCCGGGCCGCTTCATCCCACAATACCGCTGAAGCAAGATAAGACTAGTAGCGGCAAGAAAGTTGACAACATCTACGCCCACAACAAATTGTGTTCTACTCGTGCAATAGGTCCCCCTTCATGCACCTGGAATTTTGAAGCAAATTGAAAGGATTCAGAGACAATGTCTAGGGAGAGGCAATTCTGATACCCCAAGGCAATCCCTGGCTGCTTGGGACTTGGTATGCCTACCAAAAAACAAAGGGGGTCTTGGTGTGCTTAATCTCAGGGTGCAGAATGAGGCCTTGCTTATGAAGTTCTTGCATAAATTTTATAATCATCATGACATCCCTTGGGTTGGCCTTATTTGGAATGCCTACTATGCCAACTCTGTCCCCCATACTACCACACTCTGTGGATCCTTTTGGTGGTGTGATGTGTTTAAATTGGCTAACAAATATTGTCAGATGGCTACTCCAATGTTGGGTGATGGCAGGTCCATTCTCTTTTGGTCTGACAGATGGTTGGTTGAGCTTAAGGGTTCCTGTCTCAGTGAAAAATTTCCTAGGCTCTTCTCCTTTGTTATTGATGAGCAGCTTTCCGTGTCTGATGTGCTTTCCCAGGAGCTTTTGTCAAATTTGCATTTGCCCCTCTCTACACAAGCCTTTGCTGAGCTTCAATGTCTACAGCAGCTGACACATGCTTATTCTTGTTCTGAAACTCATGACACATGGATTTGGCCTTTTGATAAGGGTTGTTTCAGACCCAAATCCTTTTATGTGTATGAGCATCAACATATTGTTGTAGATCCAATCTTTCAATGGATTTGGAAATCTTCATGTACATTGAAAATCAAAATGTTTGGATGGTTACTGTTGAGGGATCGTTTAAACACCAGAGACATGCTACTCAGGAGGCATTGGCATGTGGAAGATCACACTTGTGTCCTATGTCCATATCTGATCCATGAAGATTGTGCACATTTGTTCTTCTCTTGTAATTTCAGCATTAGAGTCTGGAATTACTTGTAGATTACCTGGGACCCACAGCCTGGGATGACTACATACAACATGGCAGTTAAGGCTAGGAAGGATTTTGGGCATCCTTTCTTCACTGAAGTGATCTTTACAGCAGCTTGGAACATTTGGATATTGAGAAATGGCAAGGTTTTCAGGAATGAGACACCTTCTTTCAGAGCCTGGAGGCACAACTTTATCCATGACATAACCCTTCTCTCTCATAGGGTAAAATGTAAATACAAGGATAGCCTTCTAACTTGGATCTCTAACCTCCCTTAGGTAGTGTTTTTCTTTTGCCCTGCTTGGGTTGTAAGTTTGTAAGTATTTCTGTTCTTCTTTTGTGTACTTGTTTGGACTTGTAACAGGACTTTGTTACTTTGTTGTTTTCAATAAAGAGCTGTGAGGCTGTTGCCTTGCAGTACATATTCAAAAAAAAGAAGAGAAATTATTGAAATCTCTGAAGAAGCATCGTGCTGCTATTGGATATACTCTTGATGATCTTAAGGGCATTAGTCCCACTCTATGCCAACACAAAATAAAATTGGGAAAAAACGCTAAACCGGTTGTTGATCACCAACGAACGTTAAATCCTAAGATGAAAGAAGTGGTAGGAAAAGAAATACTGAAGCTTCTGGAGGCAGGTATAATTTATCTTGTTGCTGATAGTCAGTGGGTAAGTGATACGTCTCTGTCGTATCTACTTTTCCAAACACTTTTGCCCTTGTTTTGGACTCTAACTATTATGATTTGAATGGAACTAACCCGGACTGACGATGTTGCCATGATGTTGTTTTATGTGCAGAAAACAAAAGTTCTCAGAATGACCTGAAACTCCACGGGATGTCTTATAAAAAAATAAAAAATCCTCGACAAAGATGAAGACCAGGGGGCCCACACCCTGTCAACGAGGGTGGGGGGTGTGCCCCCCTCCTAGGGCGCGCCCCCTAGCTCGTGGGCCCCCTAGAGACCCTCTGACGCCAACTCCAACTCTATATACTGGCTTTCGGGGAGAAAAAAATCAGAGAGAAGAAATCATCGCGTTTTACGATATGGAGCCGCCGCCAAGCCCTAAAACCTCTCGGGAGGACTGATCTAGAGTCCGTTCAGGGCTCCGGAGAGGGGGATTCGTTGCCATCGTCATCATCAACCATCCTCCATCACCAATTTCATGATGCTCACGGCCGTGCGTGAGTAATTCCATCGTAGGCTTGCTGGACGGTGATGGGTTGGATGAGATTTATCATGTAATCGAGTTAGTTATGTTAGGGTTTGATCCCTAGTATCCATTATGTTCTGAGATTGATGTTGCTATGACTTTGCTATGCTTAATTCTTGTCACTAGGGCCCGAGTGCCATGATTTCAGATCTGAACCTATTATGTTTTCATGAATATATGTGAGTTCTTGATCCTATCTTGCAAGTCTATAGTCACCTATTATGTGTTATGATCCGACACCCCCGAAGTGACAATAATCGGGATACTTCTCGGTGATGACCATAGTTTGAGGATTTCATGTATTCACTATGTGCTAATGCTTTGTTCCGGTACTCTATTAAAAGGAGGCCTTAATATCCCTTAGTTTCCATTAGGACCCCGCTGCCACGGGAGGGTAGGACAAGAGATGTCATGCAAGTTCTTTTCCATAAGCACGTATGACTATATACGGAATACATGCCTACATTACATTGATGAATTGGAGCTAGTTCTGTGTCACCCTATGTTATGACTGTTACATGATGAACCGCATCCGGCATAATTATCCATCACTGGTCCGGTGCCTACGAGCTTTCCATATACTGGTTCTCGCTTATTTACTTTCCCGCTGCTACTGTTACAATCACTACAATATACAAAAAACATTACTTCTGCGTCCTTTACTTTTGTTGCAGTTACCACCACTATCATATTACTTTGCTACTAAACACTTTTCTGCAGATACTAAGTTTCCAGGTGTGGTTGAATTGACAACCCAGCTGCTAATACTTGAGAATATTCTTTGGCTCCCCTTGTGTCGAATCAATAAATTTGGGTTGAATACTCTACCCTCGAAAACTGTTGCGATCCCCTATACTTGTGGGTTATCAAGACCTTTTTCTGGCGCCGTTGTCGGGGAGCATAGCTCTAATCTTTGAGTCACTTGGGATTTATATCTGCTGGACACTATGAAGAACTTGAAAGACGCTAAGACAACAATTTATCCCTCAACTACGAGGGGAGGTAAGGAACTGCCATCTAGCTCTGCACTTGATTCACCTTCTGTTATGAGTAAGCTAGCGACACCTAAACCTGCTTCTGCTATTCGTTCCGATATGTCGCATGTTATTGATGATGCCACTTCTGCTATGCATGATACTTATGATGAAACTACTTCTATGCCTGATACTACTGTGCCCCTTAGTGAATTTCTTGATGAACAAATTGCTAGGGCTAGAGAGAAAGAAATTATTGAATCTGAATATAATGATGAAAGTGATGATGAAGATATGCCTGTTATTCCTGAGGGTTATGTTTTTGATATGGAATCTTCTGCCGCTGTTTTAGCTTGCAAAGATAGATATGAGCTCAAGAGGTTATTAGCTAAGTGGAACAAAGAATCACTTAGAGATAAAATAAAACCTTACCCTGCTTTTGCTACTTCACCCATCTGTGTTCCTGATAAGGATTATGAATTCTCTGTTGATCCTGACATAATTACTTTGGTTGAATCTGATCCTTTTCATGGCTATGAATCTGAAACTGTTGTGGCACATCTTACTAAATTAAATGATATAGCCACCCTGTTTACTAATGATGAGAGATCGCGTTACTTTTATATATTCAAAATATTTCCGTTCTCATTAAAGGGTGATGCTAAGATATGGTTTAATTCTCTTGATCCTGGTTGTGTGCGTAGTCCCCAGGATATGATTTATTACTTCTCTGCTAAATATTTCCCTGCTCATAAGAAACAAGCTGCTTTAAAGGAAATACACAACTTTGTGCAAATTGAAGAAGAGAGTCTCCCACAAGCTTGGGGGAGGCTTCTCAAGTTACTTAATGCTTTGCCTGATCATCGTCTTAAGAAACCTGAAATACTTGATATCTTTTATAACGGACTAACTGATGCTTCCAGAGATTACCTGGATAGTTATGCTGGTTCTCTTTTCAGGGAAAGAACACCGGATGAAGCTGAAATTCTATTGAATAATATGTTGACAAATGAAAATAATTGGGCACCTCCTGAGCCAACTCCTGAGCCAGCTCCCGCTCCAATTACTGAGCCTATTCCTAAACCAACTCTGAAGAAGAGAGGTGTTCTATTTATCAGTCCCGAAGATATGCAAGAGGCAAAGAAATCTATGAAAGAAAAAGGTATTAAAGCTGAAGATGTTAAGAATTTACCTCCTATTGAAGAAATACATGGTCTTAATTTACCGCCTGTTGAAGAAACATATGATCTTAATCCTTTATTTATTGAAGAACCTCCTGATCCCGATATCCCGACACAGGTAGTAAAGGTAAATTCTCTCTATAGATATGATAAGGCTGAAGTCCCTCCTACTAAAATTGCTAGTCAGTGCTTGGATGAGTTTGATGACTTTATGTTTAAGCAAGATGACATCAATGCTTATTTTGGTAGACAATTAAAACAAAATGCTTATATGATTAGACGCTTGGGTGATTATATGGCTAATATTAAATGTGAACTTAAACTTGTTAGCAAACATGCCTCTATGGTTACCACTCAAGTAGAACTAGTACTTAAAGCTCAAAAAGAAGTGCTTGATGAAATGAATAGTAAGAAAAATGATTATGCTGTTAGAGTGGCTACTAGAACTGGTAGAATGACTCAGGAACCTTTGTATCCTGAAGGCCACCCTAAGAGAATCGAGCAAGATTCTCAGAGAAATAATATTGATGTTCCTAGCTCTTCTAAAAACAAGAAAAAGAAAAATGATAGAACCGTGCAAACTTCTAGTGAAACCTATTGCTGAACCACCTGATAATCCAAATGATATATCTATGTCTGATGCTGAAACACAATATGGTAATGAACATGAACCTAGAGAGAATATTAATGATGATGTTCATGATGATGCTCAACCTAGTAATGATAATGATGTAGAAATTGAACTTGCTGTTGATCTTGATAACCCACAATCAAAGAATCAATGTTATGATAAGAGAGACTTTGTTGCTAGGAAACATGGTAAAGAAAGAGAACCTTGGGTTCAGAAACCCATGCCTTTTCCTCCCAAACCATCCAAGAAAAAGGATGATGAGGATTTTGAGCACTTTGATGAAATGATTAGACCTATCTTTTTGCGTATGCGATTGACTGATGTGCTCAAAACGAATCCTTATGCTAAATATATGAAAGATATCATTACTAATAAAAGAAAGATATCGGAAGTTGAAATTTCCACCATGCTTGCTAATTATACTTTTAAGGATGGAATACCAAAGAAACTTGGAGATCCCGGAGTACCTACTATACGTTGCTCCATTAAAAGAAATTATATTAAAACTGCTTTATGTGATGTTGGAGTCGGTGTTAGTGTTATGCCTCTCTCTTTATATCGTAGACTTGACTTGAATAAGTTGACACCTACTGAAATATCTTTGCAAATGGCTGATAAATCAACTGCTATACCTGTCGGTATTTGTGAGGATGTGCCTGTTGTGGTTGCAAATGTTACTATTTTAACGGACTTTGTTATTCTTGATGTTCCCGAGGATGATAGTATGTTTATTATTCTTGGAAGACCTTTTCTTAATACTGCAGGGGCTGTTATTGATTGCAACAAAGGCAATGTCACTTTTCATGTTAATGGTAATGAGCATACGGTACACTTTGCAAGGAAACAACCTCAAGTCCACAGTATCAACTCTATTGGAAAAATTCCATCGATTATATTTGGAGGTTTTGAATTTCCTCTTCCTACTGTCAAAAAGAAATATGATATACTTATTACTGGGGAGGTGCATATCCCCGTTGAGGTAACTTAGTGTTATTCGAAGTTTCTCCGGTTTCATGATTATCGGAATGAGTTTGTTAACAAGACTTGATCAACCTTGTTAGTGGATTCCTTTTGATGAGCATGAGATGGATGAAACTAGAAGCACAATCTTCTGTACCCTCTTTATATCCTCTGTTATTTAGTAGAATTAAAGTAAAAATAGCATTTTTCTGTCTGTTTCCTGACTTATCCGTGCAATATAAAAATATCCCGAAAATAAAAGTCCTCAGAATGACATGCCAATTTAATATGATTTTTTAGGGAAAATTTGAGGATTTACTGTGCAAAAATTACCGCGGGGGGAGCTGCCACCTGGCCACGAGGGTGGAGGGCGCGCCCTACACCCCTGGGCGCGCCCCCTTGCCTCGTGGGCCCATGGTGGCCCTCCTCCACTTATCCCAGCACCCATCTTCTTCCTGTGCCTCACACAAACCCGAAACACCAACTCAAGCACGAGTTCCAGCCACTTTTGCTGTGATTTTCGATCTCCTTGCTCAAAGCACCTCTCGCAAAACTGCTTGGGGAGATTGTTCTTTGGTATGTGACTCCTCCATTGGTCCAATTAGTTTTTGTTCTAGTGCTCTATTCTTTGCAAATTTGTGCTGCTGTCGGGGAAACTGATCCACGAGCACCTATGGGGACCGGCGGACCGAGCCCCTTTTGGTTCAGCGGGGGCGGAGATCGCACGAAGAGCAGATCGAGGCAGAGCACACGAGCAGTTTACCCAGGTTCGGGCCGCATGGATGCGTAAAACCCTACTCCTGCTTTGTGGTTTGTATTGAGTTCTTGCTCGGGAGCGCCGAGTGCTATAGTACACACCAACAGCTAACGAGACCGAGCATGAGTGTTTTTATGTTCCTCTCCCCCCTCTACGTTGCGCATGGGCCTCCTTTTATATGCTCAAGGGGTCACCGACAGGTGGCAACGTAGACAAGGGTAAAAATGGAAAGGTGTTGCGGTTGGTACAGCTACCCGTACAGTGTATCATACCTAACCCTGACGGCAGGGGACAAGGGCATTAAATGCCCATCTACGTCGCCCAAACAGTGCAGAAAAGGGACCGTCAGGGACGCCACCGTTCGCCACGATGGCAATCTTGTCAGCGCCGCTTGCCACCGCGTACCGCTGGCTGCACAGCCTCCCGCCACGTACGCCTGGAAGGGTCCCAGAGCGACACGTTGGTGGATGTGCTGGAGCGTGGGTACGGAGTGGTAACTTGTCGCGGTCGTTGTCTTGTCGCATCCGGAGGCTTGCCGCTCACGGGGCATCACCGGGACGCGTGGCGCGTCGTGGCAAGTTCCTTGAGATGCCTTGGTTGGCCTTCCCGGCAAGCTCCTCTTGCCGGGGTCTTGTGCCTTGAGTGGCCTTCCCGGCAAGCTCCTCTTGCCGGGGCCTTGTCTCCTTGGCTTGAATACTTTATTCTTGAATGGCTCCAAAGGAACCAAGGAGGACCTTGGCGGTCACCCGGCAAGCCTTGCCGCGGGGTGCTACGACTGCCCGTGCACAAGTTCGGGATACTAGGGTACCCCTACTCTAGTACACCCACAGGAGCCCCCGGGCCTAGGCCATACACGGTGCCGAGCGCTGTTGGGCCAGGCCCAAAACAGGGCACGGGCACGCGCAGCCTGGGTTACACCGTATCTTTCTCCGTATCCACCGCGCCCTCCCCGAACGACACGCGTTGATTGCGGCATCGTGGTAGAGATCGTGGGTGGTTTATTTATTCGGAAAGGCGGAACGTCCGCCCCCTCCCTCTTTATAAGCAGGGGAAACAGGGGCAGTTCGCCCATCCGCCGGTTGCTATTCCAACCTCGAAAATCTCCTCCACTCCCCTTCTTCCCAAAGCCGAAAGAGAGCAGCGCTCCGCCCCCCATCGCCACCAGCACCACCAACACCGTCGACCTCCGTCACCACTTCCGCCATGGCTCCGAAAGCCGAGAAGGGGAAGGTCGTGAAGTCGGCCGAGGCGCAGCGGCTCGCGGGGCTGCGAAAGGAGCGGGCAATCTTCCCCCCCAAGCTTGCCGCGAGGGATCTGCGGGAGTACTACTACCTCTTCTGGTCGACGGAGACGCGGGCGCACCCGCGCACGAAAGTACTTCCAGCCGTCGCTTGGAAAATGGCTCCAACTGGATATCCATTTTTCGCCTTGTTCTTCTACTGCGGGCTCTGCCCGCCTTTCTCTGAGTTCTTCTGTGATATTATGAACACCTACGGGCTCCGCCTCCTTGACTTCACCCCCAATGTTGTCCTGACCATGGCAGTTTTCGCACATCTCTGCGAAAACTTTGTCGGAGTCCATCCAAATGTAGCCCTTTTTCGCCACTTCTTTATGCCCCGAGTTGAGAAAGGAGAGCCTTTATCCGGCGAAATCGCCTGGATCTCAAAAGCCGGCAAGAAAGAAGCTTATCTAGAGGGAGAGCTCCGCAGCAAGTGGGAGGAATGGAGAGCAGACTGGTGCTGGATCGTCGAGGAGGACCCACAGCCGTTTACCGCCCGGCGCCAAACTCCAGTAGTGCGCGGCAGCGATTGGAGCAATGTGGCCCTGGAAGACGACAGGCTAAAGATTGCCGTCACCCGGATCCAATGCCTCAGGCTTGCCGGGCTCACTGTAGGCGCCGTTGGTGCAGATTTCCTTCGCCGCCGCATCGCCCCCCTGCAGGAGAGGAGGAGACCCGCCTGGGAGTTCAAGAACGCGGTGGATATCATGAGGCTGCATCCGGGCCTCAACTTCAACTTCACTGTTCTGGAGCTTAACGCGATGCTCCAGGAGCTGTTCAAATACGACCCTCAACATCCCGAAGTGTTCAGGTTGCCGAGGGGTGTCGTTCCACTGTGCAACAATTCCTCGCTCAGCCGCATCCGTGCAATGATGCCGCTGTGCGACTCGCATGGAATTGACCCAGCTTGGCTAGAGCCTGCAGACGACGTCGTGTAGGAGTTCTTCGATGGCTTGGTAGAAACACCGATCCGCCCCGACGAGCAGAGAGGCCTCACCCGGGACACCACCGACGAGGAGGTGAAGTGCATCGCCACTAGGCTGGAAGAGGCGGCGGCAGCCGCAGCCGCGGGAGAGTTTGGGTTCACCGTGGAGGAGGCAGAGGCAGCGGAGGCGGCAAGCCTTGCCGAGCGAGAGGGGCTTGCCGGCGAGGAAGAGCCTGCCGGTCTTGACGTCGGGTCGGGCGAGCCCGCCGAGGATACGAGCGGCTCGTTGGAGATCGACTCCTCTTCCTCCTCATCTTCGGGTAGCTGGCCGCAAGCAGAGCCCCCGGCTCCACCAAGAAGGCGTCTTCGCAAGGCTGGGGACGTAGCGGAGCGGCAGACGAGTCGACAGCCGCCGTGCCGCGTGACACGCTCCACCGCGGCAAGTTCTGTTGCCGCGAAAGCACCTCACGCTGCTGCGGCAACTGGAGCGGGGTCTTCCCAGACCGCCGCTTCTGTTCCTGCCGCTTCTCATGCCGCGGCGGCAGCTGGAGCGGGGTCGTCTCAGACCACCGTCACTGCTCCCACCAAGCGGCCAAGGGAACCTACTCCTCCGCCTCCTCGCGCACGGAGGTGAGCTAGGCTTTGAGTTCTCTGCGCTCAGCTCCGACGAGGAAGAAGAAGAGTAAGATTCTTGTTGTACTTGTATTTCTTTAACTCTTGCTATTTTGTCTTGTTATCTCATTTGCTTTACTCTGAACTTATTCCTTTTTAGGACTCTAGCCCAGAGGGCGGCAAAGAGAGCCAAGGTCCCGTTGATTATCATCGAGGACGAACCCACCGCGACAGCAGGGGGTGCGTCTGAGACAACCTTGCCAGACCCGGAAACTGTTCTTCAGAGCAGCCCCCAGCGCAGCCCCCAGCGTAAGTATATGGTTTGCTTCCCGCTGTTAGGCGCACATGGATACTCTTTGTTTGCTGATATCTGACTGTTGGTTTGTGTAGGAGCAGAGCAGCCCCACCAGGAGCGTCCGGAGACCGTCCCTGACATGCCATCTGCTTCGACTACACCACCAAGGGAGAGTTCTCCGGCAAGGGAGAATCCTCCGACAAGGGAGAGCTCTCCGGCAAGGGGGAGTTCTCCGGCAAGGGGAAGTCTCCGGCAAGGGACAACACCAGTGGCCCCCCGGCGGCGGAGACCACAACTGCAGAGCTCGGTACAGGTAAATCTCTTGCTTCGAAACTTCCCTTGGGTTCTTCTTCGTTTGATCTTCTTTTTTGGATATTTGCTTGACTTTTCTTCCTTTTCCGGCCGTCAGACCCATCTGCTGCGGAGCCGATGGAGACCGAGGTTGCTGTCGACGCCGCTGCCACCGAAGAAGCGGCCGGCGCTGATGATCCCGCCGGCGAAGAGGCCGCCAAGGCAGCCGCCACAGTAGCTGGCGAGGGGTCTGGCGATCGCACTGACGGCCCTGAGGCCGCAGGAGCGCCAGGCGCTACGCCGACCGCCGACCCTTCCGCCGCTGCCACAGCGCCAGGCTCCGAAGAGCCCCAGCCAGGCGTCTACTTGAAGGCCGGCGATGGCATCTTCATCAACCTCCCCTGGGCGTCAACGTCCAGGGCGCCGGTCGAAGGAGAAAGCTTCGACGGAGAGGTTCTCGCCTCCGCCGGGCTGACGTTGTTCGACGCGCCAAGCAGCAGCATCGGCGAGCCCGAGGAGGAGCGGCTGCTGCGGAAGCTGTTGTCGCTCTACCGTGCTCGGCTAGCCAAGCTGGAGTCCCGCGAGGCGCTTGTCGCGAAGGCGGGAGCAGACATTGAGAAGCGCGCGGAGGAGCTCCGAGGTCTCAACCAGGCAGCTCTTCGGTCCCTGGCGGAGGAGCGGGAGCAGTTCGCTAAGGAGCAGAAGGCCTTCCTCCTTGAGAAGGCTGACGTTGAAGAGCAGCAGCGACTTGCCGCTGAGAAGCTGTCAGCGCAGGAGGGCGAGCTGGCGCAGCGGAAAGTCAACCTCGATAGCCACGAGGAGGAGCTTGCCGCATGCGAGCGAACATTTGGCGGAGCTCTCAAGCAAGCAGAGGACGCTGCTGCAGCTGCCGAGGCCGCCAAGAAGGAGCTGGAGAAGAAGGTGGCGCAGCTGGAGGCCGATCTCAAGGCGAGCGGCGAGGAGCTTGCCGCGCTCAAGCGTGAGCGGGAGAAGGACGCCTACAGCCACTCAGAGCTGCAGGCCTGTATCGCCGAGAAGGGCAAGGAGCTCAGCGCCGCCAAGGACTCCAATGCAGATCTTGAGTTGAAGCTGACCACTTTGACCAAGACGCTGGACGGCGCCAGGGAGCGGGAGGTGGCCTTGAAGGAGGAGATCAAGGCCGACAAGGCGCTGCTGGAGAGTGTTGCTGTCACCCAGAACACTTTTAGGGAGACTGTGGAGCACTGGACGGAGGGTCTTGTGAATGCTGCCGCGGATATTGACAGGGAGCTGGCGCAGCTGGGGATGGAGGATCTCGGGTATCCCTCCGATGAGAACCTCCAATCCAGCGCCAAGCTCACCTTGTTCTTCAAAGGCCTGGCGACGGCCCTCCAGCGACTCCGGGAGAGGATCCCAAAGCAGCTGGCCGACGAGTCGCGCAAGATCTGCGCGGGAGCTCTTCAAAAGGTGTTGGTGAAGGTGGCCTTCCGCAACCCGGGCCTCAACCTCACCAACGTCCTCAAGACCCTGCCGCCGGAAGCTGGTCTGGAGGCGCTCAAGGCCCTTGTCGCACCCATTATGGACAAGGTGAGCGGGATCAAGAGGGTTGAGGGCGATCGTATAGACTAGGCCGCCCGTTTTCTTCTTTTCTTGTCGCTGCTGGTCATGTCATGAAAACAATCTATTAGAGCCGCGACAAGCTATCTTGTAATATAACTCTATTTTGGGTAGTGATTGCAATGTTATTTCCTTTACTTGATTCCTTCCTTTGTATGTTTTTGCCCTACGCTTTTAGGGAACTTGCCGGCGCAGGCACCTTAGCCGCGAGCGCTGAGTGCGGGACGTCAGCAGCCTGCTGGCGGTGCCATTACCGACAAGAAACCTTGTCGCAACTAGTCGCAGCTCACTTAAGTTGTTGAGCAGACTCGAAACAAAGTAAGGGCGCAACTCTAGTTGCAGCACACTTAAGTTGTTGAGCGGACTCGAAACAAAGTAAGGGCGCAACTAGCCACGAGCTGGTTCCTCCGCGCACAGGTTTTCCATACAAAGCATGGTTGTTCAAGGAAGATAACTTAAAAATTTAAAAAATCTGATTGCTCAAACTTTGGCAACTTAGCTTTTCTGTTGTTTGCTTTCCGGCAAGGCGAAACTTTCTTGAACGACGCCTGGTCCATACAATTATCTTCTCCTCCCCCCCCCCCCGGCAAACTTGTGGGCGAGGGAACCTTCCTTTCCTTGAGAAAAAAGAAAGAAGAGAAAATAAAGATATGGAGCCTTATGGCTCATTATTGCTTACCGGGGGTTGGCGCTGCACAAAGTGTCACATAACTCATGCAAAAAATAAAAAGCATGAAATTGACAAGATGTGCGGAGCACATGAGCTTTATTTATGCACAGGGTTTGCGCCTGGCTTTGTACAAAGGATTACATGCAACAGCGGCAAGACTTGTACAAAAGGTGGTTGCCGGAATAGGGTCCGGCAACCGCGCCTTACGGGTAAAACTTACGAAGATGCTCAATGTTCCACGAGTTGCTCACCGGAACGCCATCTTCGGTCTCAAGGCGGACAGCGCCAGGCCTAGTGACTCGTTTCACCCGGTAAGGGCCTTCCCACTTTGGCGTCAACTTGTTGGAATTCTTGGCGGACTGAACGCGCCGAAGAACAAGGTCACCTTCCTCGAGACTTCTGGCATTAACTTTGCGGCTATGGTAGCGGCGCAAAGCTTGCTGGTAGCGAGCAGCTCGTACAGCAGCCTGAAGACGGTCTTCCTCAAGGAGCAGCGCGTCATCTTGTCGCAGCTGCTCTTGCTCAAGCTCATCATAAGCGAGCACTCGAGGTGACCCGTATACGAGTTCCGTGGGGAGAACTGCCTCTGCTCCGTAGACTAGACCGAAAGGTGTCTGGCCGGTGGCTCGATTTGGCGGCGTCCTGATCGACCAAAGAACCACCGGCAGCTCCTCAATCCAGTTTCTTCCGCACTTGTGCAGCCTGTCGAAAGTCCTGGTCTTGAGCCCATGCAGCACTTCAGCATTTGCCCTCTCCGCTTGACCGTTACTTCTGGGGTGAGCAACAGAAGCGAAGCAGACCTTGGCGCCAAGATCTTGGACATACTGCATGAAGGTGCGGCTCGTGAATTGCGTACCGTTGTCGGTGATGATCCTGTTAGGGATCCCGAAGCGGCAAACAATCGACCTGAAGAACTTGACTGCTGACTGTGCTGTCACCTTCCTCACTGCTTCCACTTCCGGCCACTTTGTGAACTTGTCGATTGCAACGTACAAGTACTCAAAGCCCCCGACTGCTCGAGGGAAGGGGCCGAGGATGTCGAGCCCCCAGACCGAAAATGGCCAGGATAAAGGGATCGTCTGGAGAGCTTGAGCTGGCTGGTGTATCTGTTTGGAATGGAACTGGCACACTTCACACTTGGTTACTTGTGCAGTTGCATCCTGGAGGGTTGTCGGCCAAAAGAAACCTTGCCGGAATGCTTTGTCGGCAAGTGCTCTTGCACCAATGTGGTGACCACATATGCCTCCATGTATCTCTGCCAACAGCTTTTGTCCGTCTTCCCGGTGAATACACTTCAATTTCACACCGTTGAGTCTTCTTCTGTACAGTGTGTTGTCGACAAACTGGTACATACTTGACTGCCGGGCTACTCTTTCCGCTACTTCTTGCTCTTCGGGAAGTTCTCCTATCTGAAGGAAACGGACAATATGTTGTGCCCATGCTGGAGCTTGCGGCTCGACAACAAAGACTAAAGGCACATCTGCTGCTGCGGGAACATCCGCTTCTACGGCGAGAACCTGCGGCTCTGCCGGAGCTTGACATTCCCCGGCAAGCTTGCCGGAGCAAAACTTGTCGGGAGCGTCTGCTTCAACGGAACAAACCCTGGGGTTTGCCGGAGCAGACTGCTCCCCAGCACTCTTGGTGTTGATCTTGGGGACCTTCTTGGCGGCGGCTTCGGGAAGCTCTGGCGGAAAATAGTCACCAAAAATCAACTTCCTCTTCTTGCTCTGTCCAAGTGATGGCGTTACAGACGGTTGAGTTAGCTTGAGCACAAAGATCCCTGGTTCCACAGGTAACTTAAGTGCTGCGCACATTGACAGGCCATCGGCAATGTCGTTCTAAGCTCTTGGAACATGTTCCATCTGTAGGCCATCAAAGTGCTCTTCTAGCTTTCTCACTTCATCAACGTAGGCTTCCATCAACGGACTCTGATAACTCTTATTCACTTGGCGGACGACAAGCTGCGAGTCACCCCTGACAATGAGCTTCTTGATCCCAAGGTCTGCCGCGATCCTGAGACCGGCAAGCAAACCTTCATACTCTGTAGTATTGTTTGTTGCTTGCTCCTTGCGAAAGTGCATCTGGACTATGTACTTGAGGTGCTCTCCGGTGGGTGCGACAAGCAGCACGCCAGCACCGGCGCCTTGCAGCGAGAAGGCACCATCAAAGTACATCAGCCACTCTTTGCTTGCTTCCTTGACGGGGATGCTCATTTCTGGAATTTCTTCATCTGGCGTTGGCATCCACTCTGCTATGAACTCTGCCGATGCTCTGCTTTGGATAGTTGAGGTGCTCTCAAACTTGAGGCCAAAGCTTGACAGTTCCAGTGCCCACTCAACAATCCTGCCTGTTGCTTCTGGATTCTGCAGTATCTCTTCAGCGGAAAACGAGTGACTACTGTGATCTCATGTGCTTGGAAGTAATGGCGCAGCTTTCTCGAGGCCATGAGAAGGCCGAAAAGCAATTTCTGCACACCAGAGTACCTTGACCTAGCCCCCTGCAGAAGGGAACTGACAAAGTAAACTGGGCGCTGCACCATTCTCTTCTGTATCTCCTCACGCGCCTGCGCAGATCCATCTTTGTCGGGACCAGAGCTTGTCGGGGAAGCCCCCTGCTTGTCACTGGATGTGCCTGCCGTGGTTGCTGGCTCATCATCTGCCTCCCTCTCCGCTACTAACGCAGCACTAACCACTTGATTGGTTGCCGCCAGATACAGCAGCAACTTCTCTTGTGGCTTAGGTGCGACAAGTATTGGAGTGGAGGACAGGTATCTCTTCAAGTCTTGCAGCGCAGCTTCCGCTTACGGAGTCCATTTCATTGGACCTGCCTTTTTCAATATTTTGAAAAATGGCAGGGCGTGCTCAGCAGACTTAGAGATAAACCTGCTAAGAGCTGCCACGCAACCGGCAAGTCTTCGTACATCCTTGACGCGCTTTGGTGCTTCAATCTGCTCAATGGCCTTGATCTTGTCGGGATTGGCTTCAATTCCCCGCTGAGACACGAAGAACCCGAGAAGCTTGCCGGAAGGGACTCCAAACACACACTTCTCGGGGTTGAGCTTGAGGCTGATCTTGCGCAGATTTGCAAAAGTCTCGTCTAAATCTTGAATCAGAGTTGCCTTGTCCTTGCTCTTGACCACTATGTCATCCATGTAGGCTTCCACATTTCTGTGTATTTGTGGCTCAAAAACGGCATGGATTACCCTTGCGAATGTTGAACCAGCATTCTTTAATCCGAAAGGCATCCGTATGAAATAGTACGTGCCACATGGAGTGATGAATGCGGTCTTTTCCTCATCCTCTTCTGCCATGAAGATCTGATGGTATCCTGAGTATGCGTCAAGAAATGAAAGCAAGTCACATCCAGCCGTGGAGTCAACAATCTGGTCAGTGCGCGGCAAGAGAAATGGGTCTTTGGGACAAGCTTTGTTAACATCGGTAAAGTCGATACAAAGCCTCCATTTCCCGTTTGCCTTGCGCACGACTACAGGATTGGCCAACCACGTAGGATGGAGCACTCCTTTGACAAGGCCTACCGCTTCCAACTTCTTGATCTCTTCTGTGATGAATTCTTGGCGCTCCACTGCTTGCTTCCTGACTTTCTGCTTGACGGGCCGCGCATGAGGACAGACGGCAAGGTGGTGCTCAATTACTTTCCTGGGAACACCGGGGATGTCAGACGGTTGCCACGCAAACACATCGACGTTCGCCCGCGGGAAAGCAATGAGCGCGTTTTCCTATTTAGGGTCGAGAGTGGCACTGATGGTGAAGGTACCACCAGTGTCGTCCTCCTTGGCGGACACCTTCTTGGTCTCTGGCGGAGCTGCCATTGTCTTCTTACACTTGCCGGTGGAGCTCGATGGTGCGTCCTCGACGGTAGCGCAGCACTCCGAAGAGGTGCGCTTGCCGGAGTGGGCATCAGAACTCTTGCCGGACTTGGTCTTCTTCTTCCCCCCGGGAGCTTCAGCGGCAAGTGACTTGCGATCCGTTGCGGCTGCCGCTTCCCGGTAAATCTTGTCGGCACAGATAAGAGCATCCTTCTTGTCGCCAGGGACAGAGATGACACTTATCGGGCCTGGCATCTTCAGCATGTTATACGCATAGTGAGAGGCCGCCATGAACTTGGCGAGCGCTGGACGGCCGAGAATTCCATTGTAAGGCAATGGAAAATCGGCAACGTCAAAAGTGACACTCTCAGTTCTGAAGTTCAACTCGCTGCCAAATGTCACTGGCAACGTGATCTTCCCCTTCGGTTTGCTCCTTCCCGGGTTGATTCCTTGGAATGTGCCGGTCTCTTCGAGCTCGCTGTCAGGGACCTGGAGTTTCTGGAGCACAGCGGAGGAGATCAGGTTCAAGCCGGCTCCGCCGTCAACTAGCATCTTAGTGACCTTGAGGTTGCGGATAGTTGGTGAAACCAACATCGGCAAGCACCCGACCGTAGTTGTGCGATCAGGGTGGTCCTCAATATCAAAGATGATAGGCGTGCTGGACCATTTCAGAAGCTTGCGTGACTCGACGGGTGGTTCTGCCGCATTGACTTCCCGCACCCACTGCTTGAGTTGGCGGTGTGAAGTATGCAGAGAAGCACCGCCGTCAACGCACAAGACATCTGTGGCTTTCTGGAACTCCTGCTCACTGGTCTCGACATCATCCATGTCTTCGTCGTCGTCGTCATCTTCATCCTTGTCGCGGCCGCGGGGAGGTCTGTCTCCTTGCCGCTGCTTGGCCTTGCCGCGGCGTCCTCCCCGGCCAGGGCGCTTCACGCCGGATCCTCCAGCACCTACTTGGGCTTTCTCCTTGTCGCGTCGCTCGTATTCGGCCTTTTGCAGCTCGACAAGCTACTCGACCTTCTTGCAGCTCTGGAGGTCATGGCCCTTGGTGCGGTGGATCTTACAGTACTGTTTGTTGGTGCCGTCCTGCTTGTCGGCGACCGCCACAGCCTGGCAGTTGGTGCATGCAGCAACCTCCTTGCCGGAGCTACCAGCTTTGGCTTTCTTGGCGCCACCTTCGTTGCCGGACTGCTCAACAACTAGCACATCTTTGCCTTTCCTCTTCCTGTTGTTCCACCGCCGGTTTTTCTTTGCCGGGGCAGCATCCTCGCTGTCAGATACTCCTGCTCCTGTATTCTCTCCGGGGAGTTTCCTCCCTTCCTCAGCACGTGCACACTTGTCGGCCAGGGCATACAGCTCACTGACGTCTCTGATCTTGCACATCGCCATCTCCTCCCGCATCTTGTGGTTACGCACGTTCTGATGGAACGCGCTGATAACCGCGACAGGGTGGACATCTGGGATGTTGTGCTGTACACGGCTGAATCTCTGAATGTACTTGCGCAGGGGCTCTCCTTCCTTCTCGGCGAGCAGATGAAGGTCACTCTCTTGGCCATGAGGTTTGTGGCCGCCTGTAAAGGCGCCGACAAACTGATGGCATAGGTCGGCCCAGGAGGATATGGAGTTGTCCGGCAAGTGCATGAGCCAGGACCTGACGTTGGGCTTGAGCACCAGCGGGAAGTAGTTGGCAAGGATCTTGTCGTCCCGCCCCCGGCAGCTTGCACTGCGATGGTGTAGATGCTGAGGAACTCCGACGGATGCGACTTGTCGTCGTACTTCTTGGGTACGTCTGGCTTGAAATTCTTCGTGCTGGGCCACTGGACTTGCCGCAGCTCACGGGTAAACGCAGGGCAACCTACCGCGTACGGCAAGTCGCCTGGTTCCCCTGGCGCATGCATGTCGACAGAGGGCCCAGCGCGCTGGTCCGATTGACGCCGCGCTTCTCTTCGGCGCTCGATGCGAGTTCGAGCGTCTTCTTGCTGTCGTTCATGAAGAACTTGGCGTTGATCGCGACGAGTTCGTGGATCCGATGACGCGGTGGAGTCGTTGTCGAGGTGGATTTGATGAGGCGGCGATCTTGGCCTTTGCGGCAGGGAGCGCACAGTGGTTGCACCCCCACCGGTCATGTCGCCACCGGCTCGTGCCTGGCTGACTTGCCGCGGCTGCGATGTACTCGGCTGCCGTGGAGCGTCGCCGTTGGCAAAGCCGATGAGACTCTGAATGGTGGCCCTCCAGTCGTCGATCTTGTCCGCCGTTGGAGGGTAGTCTAGGAGCAGTTGAGCTCGCGCCAAAGCTTCTGCTGGAGTGGCGGGTAGCGGTGGCGAACGGTGTGAGGAGCGGGATATGCTCGGACTTCTAACTATGTTAGAAGGAGCAGTATCCCGTCCAGGCGACCGTGCCTGCTCGCGCCAGCACGTTGGCGCGCATGCTGGTCTTGAGCATTGCGAGATCCACCAGCTCGATCTGGGTCCAGCAAGCGTATGGTACTATGAGTACCGTGACGCTGCCGGTCCCGCGCCTCCTGAGATGAGCGCGGTGCATGTACGGACGCCGAGGTCTGGCAGTGCGCCCGGTCGTTGTGGGAGCCGGCTATGCCGCCGATGGGCAGCGCAGCCTTGTCCTTGGACCTGGCGGCACCGTGAGCTCCCTCGTCGACGCCCGTTCTTCTGTCGGCGTCTACCCCACCAGCCGTTTGCTCCGGCAGTGGTGGGTTTGTCGCGGACGGAGCAAACGCCTCTGAAGCCTTCTTCTTTGGCGGCATGTCAATGAAGATGATGAAGATCTAGCTCGTGTGAACGCCGGATCAGGTTCACACAACCTCGACGCCCCCTACCTGGCGCGCCAAAGATGTCGGGGAAACTGATCCACGAGCACCTATGGGGACCGGCGGACCGAGCGCCTTTCGGTTCGGCGGGGGCGGAGATCGCACGAAGAGCAGATCAAGGCGGAGCACACGAGCAGTTTACCCAGGTTCGGGCCGCATGGATGCGTAAAACCCTACTCCTGCTTTGTGGTTTGTATTGAGTTCTTGCTCGGGAGCGCCGAGTGCTACAGTACACACCAGCAGCTAACGAGACCGAGCGTGAGTGTTTTTCTGTTCCTCTCCCCCCTCTACGTTGCGCATGGGCCTCCTTTTATATGCTCAAGGGGTCACCGACAGGTGGCAACATAGACAAGGGTAAAAATGGAAAGGTGTTGCGGTTGGTACAGCTACCCATACAGTGTATCATACCTAACCCTGACGGCAGGGGACAAGGGCATTAAATGCCCATCTACGTCGCCCAAACAGTGCAGAAAAGGGACCGTCAGGGACGCCACCGTTCGCCATGATGGCAATCTTGTCAGCGCCGCTTGCCACCGCGTACCGCTGGCTGCACAGCCTCCCGCCACGTACGCCTGGAAGGGTCCCAGAGCGACACGTTGGTGGATGTGCTGGAGCGTGGGTACGGAGTGGTAACTTGCTGCGGTCGTTGTCTTGTCGCGTCCGGAGGCTTGCCGCTCACCGGGCATCGCCGGGACGCGTGGCGCGTCGTGGCAAGTTCCTTGAGATGCCTTGGTTGGCCTTCCCGGCAAGCTCCTCTTGCCGGGGTCTTGTGCCTTGAGTGGCCTTCCCGGCAAGCTCCTCTTGCCGGGGCCTTGTCTCCTTGGCTTGAATACTTTGTTCTTGAATGGCTCCAAAGGAACCAAGGAGGACCTTGGCGGTCACCCGGCAAGCCTTGCCGCAGGGTGCTGCGACTGCCCGTGCACAAGTTCGGGATACTAGGGTACCCCTACTCTAGTACACCGACAGCTGCATAGGTGACCATGTTCTTGAGCTTGCATGTCAAATTTATATGGTTCCAAGTAGTTCTAATGCTTGATATAGGCTCTAGGCACTTGTAGGAGTAGTTGCTATCAGTTTTATTGAAGTTGGTTCACTTTTGTTTGAAGTTACTAAAAATTTCAGAACTTTTCAGAGAAAAACAATATGCTTAGGAAGATGTTCCAAGGTGGTTCTTCTAAGAAGCAAGGACCCAGAATTGCTATGCGTGATGCTGACGAGGAACCACCAAGAGACGCTCTAGTGCGGCCTTGCGAATGGCCGTCGGAAAACTTTATGGATCATGCGGGAATCAAAGAAGAATTCAACGCATATTTGCGTAATGCCGGTCTTGAGGATTTTGAGGCAGACAAATGCCCCCAATATCATGATCTCACAAGTTCGTTTGTGAGGAGGTTTGAGTATTCATCTTCGCGTAATTCTCCTTCAGTCATGTTTGATCTTTATGACAAATCTTATACCATGGACTTGGAGGATTTCACTTTTGCTTGCAAACTTCCATCATGGGGCAGTGTTAGAGATCCCCCTAAATCTGAATTTAGAAACTTTCTTGCTAGTATAACTGTAGGGGAATCTAGAGATATAACGCAAGCTACCATAGGGAGCATTCACTTTCCTGATATACATTATTTTGCTCTCTTCATCGGTAGATGCATAAATGCTAAGGATGAAGCATGTCACATGTGTGTCCCTGACCTTAGCATTCTTAGGAGTGCTGTGTTAGGAGACCAATCTTATCATATGGGAGCCATTGTAGCTCGTAGGTTGCATCATAATAGATATAATGGAGATTTCTTTGGAGGAATTTATGCAACCCGCTTAGCTAATTTTCTTGAGATAGACATTCGTGAGGGTGATACGGAGTTGCCTCCTGCATATTTAGATTATAACTCTATGGCTTCGCACCAGTTTGTCGAGAGGCCTGAATCACCTCTCTTATATCGTTTAATTTTTAACAAGCGGCACGTTGTCTGTATTACTCTCCCTGCTCCTGCCTTCTTTGATTCTCAGGCAAAACAAAGATATACTATTACCAGAGAGGAGGCAGATGAGTACGAGAGGAGAGCGGAAGCAGCCCGACTCCACGCTGCAGCTCAGCAGGCGATAACTGTTGCATCACAGTATGATTCCAGCTACGCCTACGGGTATCCGCCAGTTCATCCCTGGCAATAGACCAACTTAGGCCAAAAGCCTAAGCTTGGGGGAGTACGTATTTCTCACCGACATTACATTTATGTTCACACACACTCATTCCTACATGTCGGTGCTCATACTCTTTCACTATAATATCCATGCTAGTTTATTTTATTTTTCCTTCTTTCTTCTTGTGTGTTTGTTAAACCTTAAGAAAAAACAAAAAAATTAGTAGTAGTTTACTTTCTTGCTGTAGTAGTAATTAAAAAGAAAACCCAAAAATATTTCCTGTTCTTCTTTTGCTTGTTGGGAGCTTTCCCGTGTAAATAGTTTTTATTTCTTTTCTTTTCTTTGGGGTCAGTAGGAGAAGACCATGATTAAACTGTTGAAGTGGCTCTTATTTGCATCATTGTTGATTTAACCAAGAGCCCATATTGCCTTGTCTTCTCCTGTTTATTGAATGCTTGCAGATTCCAGCTTAGTCCAATGCACGTGCACTCTTATTATTATTCACACCGTTCGGTCGTGCAAGTGAAAGGCAATTATGATGATATATGATGGACTGACTAAGATGGGAAAAGCTGGTATGAACTCGACCTCTTTTGTTTTTGTAAATATGATGAGTCCGACGTTCTTGATTCAGCTTATCATGAATAAACATGTTTGCAATGACAATTTGAGATCATAGTTGCTTGTGCCATGCTTGATTAGCTATGAGTTATAATGATTTACCTTGCGTGCCAACATGCTATTGAGATGGTTATGATGTGGTATGATGGGGTGGTATCATCCTTTGAATGATTTAAGTGACTTGACTTGGCACATGTTCACGCATGCAGTTGAAACAAATCAACATAGCCTTCACGATATTTATGTTCATGGTGGATTATATCCTACTCATGCTTGCATTCAATGTTTATTAATTTTAATGCATGTACATGGCTGTTGTCGCTCTCTAGTTGGTCGCTTCCCAGTCTTTTGCTAGCCTTCACCTGTACTAAGCGGGAATACTGCTTGTGCATCCAATCACTTAAACCCCAAAGTTATTCCAGATGAGTCCACTATACCTTCCTATATGCGGTATCTACCTACCGTTCCAAGTAAATTTGTATGTGCCAAACTCTAAACCTTCAAATAAACATTTTGTTTTGTATGCTCGAATAGCTCATGTATCAACCAAGGTTGCCCTTATCTTCCATGTTAGGCGGGTTATTATCAAGAGGAGTGGACTCCGCTCCTCACTCACGAGAAAATGGCTGGTCACCGGGATGCCCAGCCCCATGCTTTATGCAAACTAAATCAAAATTAATTGCAAACAAAACTCCCCCTGGGACCTGATGTATGTTGGAGGCACTCGTTGTTTCGAGCAAGCCATGGATTGATGCTTGTTGGTGGAGGGGGAGTATAAACTTTACCATTCTGTTTGGGAACCGCCTATAATGTGTGTGACGTGGAAGATATCGCCATCTCTTAGTTGCTATGTTGACAATGAAAGTATACCACTCAAAATATAATTCATTCTCTATTTCAAAACCGAGCTCTGGCACCTCTACAAATCCCTGCTTCCCTCTGCGAAGGGCCTATCCATTTACTTTTATGTTGAGTCATCACCCTCTTATTAAAAAGCACTAGCTGGAGAGCACAGCTGTCATTTGCATTCATCACTGTTAATTTATATTGGGTGTGACTATGATTGGATCTCTTTTACCATGAATTACAATGTCTAGTGAGTCCTTGATCTTTAAAGGTGCTCTGCATTTATGTTTTGCGGTCTCAGAAAGGGCTAGCGAGATACCATCTTGTTATATCATATTATGATTGTTTTGAGAAAGTGTTGTCATCCGAGATTTATTATTATGGCTTGCTAGTTGATTATGCTATTGATATGAGTAATTATGAGACCTGAGAATTATTGCAAATGTGGTTAGTTATAATATTTGCTGAAAACTTGAATACTGGCTTGACATATTTACAACAACAAGAGCAAACAGAGTTTGTAAAAGTTTTTCTTTCTCTTTCAGTTTGTCAACTGAATTGCTTGAGGACAAGCAAGGGTTTAAGCTTGGGGGAGTTGATACGTCTCCGTCGTATCTACTTTTCCAAACACTTTTGCCCTTGTTTTGGACTCTAACTTGTATGATTTGAATGGAACTAACCCAAACTGACGTTGTTTTCAGCAGAATTGCCATGATGTTGTTTTATGTGCAGAAAACAAAAGTTCTCGGAATGACCTGAAACTCCACGGGATGTCTTATAAAAAATAATAATAAATCCTCGCCAAAGATGAAGACCAGGGGGCCCACACCCTGTCCACGAGGGTGGGGGCGCGCCCCCCTCCTAGGGCGCGCCCCCCTACCTCGTGGGCCCCCTGGAGACCCTCCAACACCAACTCCAACTCTATATATTGGCTTTCGGGGAGAAAAAATCAGAGAGAAGAAATCATCGCGTTTTACGATACGGAGCCACCGCCAAGCCCTAAAACCTCTCGGGAGGGCTGATATGGAGTCCGTTCGGGGCTCCGGAGAGGGGGATTCGTGGCCGTCATCATCATCAACCATCCTCCATCACCAATTTCATGATGCTCACCGCCGTGCGTGAGTAATTCCATCGTAAGCTTGCTGGACGGTGATGGGTTGGATGAGATTTATCATGTAATCGAATTAGTTTTGTTAGGGTTTGATCCCTAGTATCCATTATGTTATGAGAGAGATGTTGCTATGACTTTGCTATGCTTAATGCTTGTCACTAGGGCCCGAGTGCCATGATTTCAGATCTGAACCTATTATGTTTTCATGAATATATGTGAGTTCTTGATCCTATCTTGCAAGTCTATAGTCACCTATTATGTGTTATGATCCGACAACCCCGAAGTGACAATAATCGGGATACTTCTCGGTGATGACCATAGTTTGAGGAGTTCATGTATTCACTATGTGCTAATGCTTTGTTCCGGTACTCTATTAAAAGGAGGCCTTAATATCCCTTAGTTTCCATTAGGACCCCGCTGCCACGGGAGGGTAGGATAAAAGATGTCATGCAAGTTCTTTTCCATAAGCACGTATGACTATATACGGAATACATGCCTACATTACATTGATGAATTGGAGCTAGTTCTGTGCCACCCAGCATAATTATCCATCATTGATCCGGTGCCTACGAGCTTTCCATATACTGGTTCTCGCTTATTTACTTTCCCGTTGCTACTGTTACAATCACTACAAAATACCAAAAACATTACTTTTGCATCCTTTACTTTTGTTGCTGTTACCACCACTATCATATTACTTTGCTACTAAACACTTTGCTGCAGATACTAAGTTTCCAGGTGTGGTTGAATTGACAACTCAGCTACTAATACTTGAGAATATTCTTTGGCTCCCCTTGTGTTGAATCAATAAATTTGGGTTGAATACTCTACCCTCAAAAACTGTTGCGATCCCCTATACTTGTGGGTTATCAGTAAGTCATGTCCATTGTGTCCCTAAGAAGGGAGGTATTATTGTTGTTCCTAATGATAAAGATGAATTGATCCCACAAAGAATTGTTACAGGTTATAGAATGGTAATTGATTTCCGCAAACTAAATAAAGCTACAAAAAAGGATCATTACCCTTTACCTTTTATTGATCAACTTCTAGAAAGATTATCCAAACATACACATTTTTGCTCTCTATACGGTTATTCTGGTTTATCTCAAATACCTGTGTCAAAAGAGGATCAAGAAAAGACCACTTTTACTTGCCCTTTCGGTACCTTTGCTTATAGACGTATGCCTTTTGGTTTATCCAATACACATGCTACCTTTCAAAGATGTATGACTGCTATATTCTTCGACTTTTGTGAAAAGATTGTTGAGGTTTTCATGGATGATTTCTCCGTATATGGAACTTCTGTTGATGATTGCTTAAGCAACCTTGATCGAGTTTTGCAGAGATGTGAAGAAACTAATCTTGTCTTGAATTGGGAGAAGTGTCACTTTATGGTTAATGAAGGTATTGTCTTGGGGCATAAAATTTCTGAAAGAGGTATTGAAGTTGATAAAGCTAAAGTTGATGCTATTAAAAAGATGTCGTGTCCTAAGGATATTAAAGGTATAAGAAGTTTCCTTGGTCATGTCGGTTTTTATAGGAGGTTCATTAAAGACTTCTCAAAAAAATCTAGGCCTCTGACTAATCTCTTACAAAAAGATGTTCCTTTTGTCTTTGATGATGATTGTGTGGAAGCATTTGAAATACTTAAGAAAGCTTTGATTTCTGCACCTATTGTTCAGTCACCTGATTGGAATTTACCCTTTGAAATTATGTGCGATGCTAGTGATTATGTTGTAGGTGCTATTCTAGGACAAAGAGTTGATAAGAAATTAAATGTTATCCAATATGCTAGTAAAACTCTAGACAGTGCCTAGAGAAATTATGCTACTACCGAAAAAGAATTTTTAGTAGTAGTATTTGCTTATGATAAGTTCAGACCTTATATTGTTGATTCTAAAGTAACTGTTCACTGATACGTCTCCAACGTATCTATAATTTTTTATTGTTCCATGCTATTATATTATCTATTTTGGATGTTTAATGGGATTTATTATGCACTTTTATATTATTTTTGGGACTAACCTATTAACCGAAGGCCGAGTGCAAATTGTTGTTTTTTGCCTATTTCAGTGTTTCACAGAAGAGGAATATCAAACAGAGTCCAAACGGAATGAAACCTTCGGGAGAGTTATTTTCGGAACAAACGCAATCCGGGAGACTTGGAGTGGACGTCAAGGAAGCAACGAGGTGGCCACGAGGTAGGGAGGCGCGCCCCCCACCCTCGTGGGCCCCTCATGGCTCCACCGACCTACTTCTTTCACCTATATATACTCATATACCCTGAAAACATCCGAGAGCACCACGGAACCCTATTTCCACCGCCGCGACCTTCTGTACCTGTGAGATCCCATCTTGGGGCCTTTTTGGCGCTCCACCGGAGGGGGAATCGATCACGGAGGGCTTCTACATCAACACCATAGCCTCTTCGATCATGTGTGAGTAGTTTACCACAGACCTTCGGGTCCATAGTTAGTAGCTAGATGGCTTCTTCTCTCTCTCTCTCTCTCTCTCTCTCTCTCTCTGGATCTCAATACAAAGTTCTCCTCGATCTTCTTGGAGATCTATTCAATGTAATTATTTTTGCGGTGTGTTTGTCGAGATCCGATGAATTGTGGGTTTATGATCAAGATTATCTATGAACAATATCTTTGCAAGTCTCTTCAAATTATAGTTTGGTTTGGCCTACTACATTGATCTTTCTTGCAATGGGAGAAGTGCTTTGCTTTGGGTTCAATCTTGCGATGTCCTTTCCAAGTGACAGCAGGGGCAGCAAGGCACGTATTGTATTGTTGCCATCAAGGATAAAAAGATGGGGTTTATATCATATTGCTTGAGTTTATCCTTCTACATCATGTCATCTTGCCTAATGTGTTACTCTATTCTTATGAACTTAATACTCTAGATGCATGCTGGATAGCGGTCAATGTGTGGAGTAATAGTAGTAGATGCAGAATCGTTTCGGTCTACTTGTCACGGAAGTGATGCCTATATACATTATCATGCCTAGATATTCTCATAACTATGCGCTTTTCTATCAATTGCTCGACAGTAATTTGTTCACCCACCGTAAATTATGCTATCTTGAGAGAAGCCACTAGTGAAACCTATGGCCCCCGGGTCTATCTTCCATCATATTAATCTCCTGCCAATGTGCTATTTCTGTCGCCGTTTATTTTCCAATCTTTACTTTCCAATCTATATCATAAAAATACCAAAAATATTTATCTTATTATCTCTATCAGATCTCACTTTTGCAAGTGGTCGTGAAGGGATTGACAACCCCTTTATCGCGTTGGTTGCAAGGTTCTTATTTGTTTGTGCGGGTACGAGGGACTTGCGTGTAGTCTCCTACTGGATTGATACATTGGTTCTCAAAAACTGAGGGAAATACTTATGCTACTTTTTTGCATCACCCTTTCCTCTTCAAGGGAAAACCAACGCATGCTCAAGAGGTAGCAAGAAGGATTTCTGGCGCCGTTCCCGGGGAGATCTACGCACAAGTCAAGACATACCAAGTACCCATCACAAGATCTTATCCCTCGCATTACATTATTTGCCATTTGCCTCTCGTTTTCCTCTCCCCCACTTCACCTTTTCCATTTTATTCGCCCTCTTTTTCGTTCACCTTTTTTTACTTGCTTCTTGTGTGCTTGTGTGTTGGATTGTTTGTCACGATGGCTCAAGACAATACTAAATTGTGTGATTTTTTCAATACCAACAACAATGATTTTCTTACCACTCCGATTGCTCCTATTACCGATGCCGAATCTTGTGAAATTAATGCTGCTTTGCTGAATCTTGTCATGAAAGATCAATTCTCTCGCCTTCCTAGTGAAGATGTCGGTACACATCTAAACAACTTTGTCGATTTGTGTGATATGCAAAAGAAGAAAGATGTGGATAATGATATTGTTAAATTGAAGCTATTTCCGTTTTCACTTAGAGAACATGTTAAAACTTGGTTTTCATCTTTGCCTAAAAATAGTATTGATTCATGGAATAAGTGCAAAGATGTTTTTATCTCTAATTATTTTCCTCCCGCTAAGATTATATCTCTTAGAAATGATATTATGAATTTAAAGCAACTTGATCATGAGCATGTTGCACAAGCTTGGGAGAGGATGAAATTAATGATACGTAATTGCCCTACTCATGGATTGAATTTATGGATGATCATACAAAAAAATTATGCTGTATTGAATTTTGCTTCTAGAAATCTTTTAGATTCGGCCGCGGGAGGCACTTTTATGGAAATCACTTTAGGAGAAGCTACTAAACTCCTAGATAATATTATGGTTAATTATTCTCAATGGCACACCGAAAATCTACTAGTAAAAACGTTCATGCAATAGAAGAGATTAATGTTTTAAGTGGAAAGATGGATGAACTTATGAAATTGTTTGCTAATAAGAGTGTTTCTTCTGATCCTAACGATATGCCTTAGTCTACTTTGATTGAGAATAATAATGAATCTATGGATGTGAATTTTGTTGGTAGGAACAATTTTGGAAAACAACGCTTATAGAGGAAACTTCAATTCTAGGCCGTTTCCTAGTAATTCCTCTAATAATTATGGTAATTCCTACAACAAATCTTATGGAAATTTTAATAAGATGCCCTCTGATTTTGAGACTAGTGTTAAAGAATTTATGATTTCACAAAAGAATTTCAATGCTTTGCTTGAAGAAAATTGCCTAAGATTGATGAGTTGGCTAGGAACGTGCATAGAATTTATCTTGATGTTGATTCTTTGAAACTTAGATCTATTCCACCTAAGAATGATATCAATGAGTCTCTCAAATCTATGAGAATTTCCATTGATGAGTGCAAAGAAAGAACCGCTAGGATGCATGGTAAAAAAGATTGCTTTATGAAAGCGTGTTCTTCTAGTTTTCATGATAATAATGATGAAGATCTAAAAGTGATTGATGTGTCTCCTATTAAATCTTTGTTTTGCAATATGAATCTTGGTAATGATGGGACTGGAGATGAGTCAACTTTAGTTAAAAGGCGTCCCAATGATTCGGAGTTTTTAGATCTTGATGCAAAAATTCGTAAAAGTGGGATTGAAGAGGTCAAAACTTTACACAGCAATGAACCCACTATTTTGGATTTCAAGGAATTTAATTATGATAATTGTTCTTTAATAGATTGTATTTCCTTGTTGCAATCCGTGTTAAATTCTCCTCATGCTTATGATCAAAATAAATCTTTTACTAAACATATCATTGATGCTTTAATGCAATCTTATGAAGAAAAGATTGAATTAGAAGTCTCTATCTCTAGAAAACTATGAGTGGGAACCTACTATTAAAATTAAGATTAAAGATCGTGAATGCTATGCTTTATGTGATTTGGGTGCTAGTGTTTCCACGATTCCAAAAACTTTGTGTGATGTGTTAGGTTTCCGTGAATTTGATGATTGTTCTTTAAATTTGCATCTTGGGGATTCCACCATTAAGAAACCTATGGGAAGGATTAATAATGTTCTTATTGTTGCAAATAGGAATTATGTGCGTGTAGATTTCATTGTTCTTGATATAGATTGCAATCCTACATATCCTATTATTTTAGATAGACCTTTCCTTAGAATGATTGGTGCAATTATTGATATGAACGAAGGAAATATTAGATTCCAATTTCCATTAAAGAAAGGTATGGAACACTTTCCTAGGAAGAAAATTAAATTACCTTATGAATCTATTATGAGAGCCACTTATGGATTGCATACCAAAGATGATAATACCTAGATCTATTCTTGCTTTTATGCCTAGCTAGGGGCGCTAAACGATAGCGCTTGTTGGGAGGCAACCCAATTTTATTTTTGTTTCCTGATTTTTGCTTCTGTTTAGTAATAAATAATTCATCTAGCCTCTGGTTAGATGTGGTTTTATGTTTTAATTAGTGTTTGTGCCAAGTAGGACCAATAGGATCTTCTTGGGTGATAATTGTTTGATCTTGCTGAAAAAGACAGAAACTTTGCGCTCACGAAAATAATTTTTAACATTCACCAGGATGTGATAAAATACCAATTCTTTTTTAAGTAGGTCAATATAGAAATTATCCAGGTTATCCTAGTTTTTCAGAATTTGTGGAGTTTAGAAGTATTCGAACAAATCAGATTGCTACAGACTGTTCTGTTTTTGATAGATTCTGTATTTCGTGTGTTGTTTGCCTATTTTGAGGAATCTATGGCTAGTATCAGGGGGTATGAACCATATAGAAGTTGGAATACAGTAGGTTTAACACCAATATAAATAAATAATGAGTTCACTATAGTACCTTATTGTGGTGGTTTGTTTTATTTCGCTAACGAAGCTCATGAGATTTTCTGTTGAGTTTTGTAATGTGAAGTTTTCAAGTTTTGGGTAAAGATTTGATAGATTTTGGAATAAGGAGTGGCAAGAGCCTAAGATTACAACTTTTCTATGGTTCATAAACTCCATTACTGGCCATAGATTCATCAAAATAAGCAAACAACACGCGAAAAATAGAATCTGTCAAAAATAGAACAGTCTGTAGTAATCTGTAACTAACGCAAACTTCTAGAACTCCAAAAATTCTAAAATAAATTTCTGGACGTAGGAATTTATCTATTAATCATCTGCAAAAATAATCAACTAATAGCACTCTCCAGTAAAAAGTTGTAGCTAATCTCGTGAGCGCTAAAGTTTCTGTTTTTTACAGCAAGATCGCAAAGACTTTCCCCAAGTCTTCCCAAAGGTTCTACTTGGCACAGACACTAATTAAAACACAAAACCACATCTAAACAGAAGCTAGATGGATTATTTATTGAATAACAGCAAGGAAAAATATTGGGTTGTCTCCCAACAAGCGCTTTTCTTTAAAGCCTTTTAGCTAGGCATTGATAATTTTAATGATGCTCACATGAAATACAAGAATTGAAGCGCAAAGCGAGCATCATAAAAAACGTGACAAACACATCTAAGTCTAACATACTTCCTATGCATAGGCATATTATAAGCAAACAAATTTGCAAGGCAAGCAAAAACTAGCATATGCAAGGAAGAAGAAAGTGACGATAGCAATCTCAACATGAAGAGAGGTAATTTAGTAACATTAAAACCATATTTTCCTCTCTCATAATAATTACATGTAAGATCATATTCAAATTCAATAATATAGATATCACATAACATATTCTCTAGATTATCCACATGCATGCAAAGTTGGCACTCTTCCAAAATAGTGGGAATAACATAAACTAAAGTCATGACCTCTCCAAACTCACTTTTATCAAAAACTTCATAAGATTGAACATTATCCAAATATGTGGGATCTAAAGTTGACACTCTTCCAAACCCACTTTCAATACTATTGCAAACATTATTATCAATCTCATATTCATCATGGGGCTTAAATAAATTTTCTAGATCATAAGAAGAATCACCCCAATCATGATCATTGCAACAAGTAGTAGACATAGCAAACTTAGCATCCCCAAGCTTAGGGTTTTGCATATCATTAACACAATTGACATTAATAGAATTTATAATAACATCATTGCAATCATGCTTTTTATTCAAAGATCTATCGTGAATCACTTCATCACAATTTTCAGATTCACGGATTTTAAGAAAAACTTTATAAAGACAATCTAGTGCACCCAAATCACTAGGAAATGGTTCATCATAATTGGATCTCTTAAAAAGATTAGCAAGTGGATGAGGATCCATATATCTTAGGTTCTCTGTTTAGCAATAAATACACAACTATTCCGAGCAAACGAGCCAAGTAAGACATAAAGGCAAACGAAAAGACGAACAGAAGAAGGGCGAAGAAAACGGCAAAGGTGAAGTGGGGGAGAGGAAAACGAGAGGAAAATGGAAAATAATGTAATAGGAGGGATAAGAATTTGTGATGGGTACTTGGTATGTCTTGACTTGTGCGTAGACTCCCCGACAACGGTGGCAGAAATGGCTCGTTGATGGGAAATCAAATCTTGACTTGACTTGGTGCACACCTCCCCGGCAACGACGCCAGAAATCCTTCTTGCTACCTCTTGAGCATGCGTTGGTTTTCCCTTGAAGAGGAAAGGATGATGCAGCAAAGTAGCGTAAGTATTTCCCTCAGTTTTTGAGAACCAAGGTATCAATCCAGTAGGAGGCCACACACAAGTCCCTCGTACCTACACAAAGAAATAAGAACCTTGCAACCAACGCGATAAAGGGGTTGTCAATCCCTTCACGACCACTTGCAAAAGTGAGATCTGATAGAGATGATAAGATAATATTTTGGGTATTTTTATGATAAAGACTAAAAGTAAAGAAAGCAAAATAAACGGCGATAGAAATAGCTAGTTGACGAAAGATAAATATGATGGAAAATAGACCCGGGGGCCATAGGTTTCACTAGTGGCTTCTCTCAAGATAGCATAAGTATTACGGTGGGTGAACAAATTACTGTCGAGCAATTGATAGAAAAATGCATAATTATGAGAATAACTAGGCATGATCATGTATATAGGCTCACGTCCGCGACAAGTAGACTGACTCCTGCCTGCATCTACTACTATTACTCCACATCGACCGCTATCCAGCATGCATCTAGAGTATTAAGTTCATAAGAACAGAGTAACGCATTAGGTAAGATGACATGATGTAGAGGGATAAACTCATGCAATATGATATAAACCCCATCTTTTTATCCTCGATGGCAACAATACAATATGTGTCATTTCCCCTGCTGTCACTGGGATCGAGCACCGCATGATTGAACCAAAAGCTAAGCAATTCTGCCATTGCCAGAAAGATCAATCTAGTAGGCCAAACCAAACTGATAATTCAAAGAGACTTGCAAAGATAACTAATCATACATAAAAGAATTCAGAGAAGATTCAAATATTGTTCATAGATAATCTTGATCATAAACCCACAATTCATCAGATCTCGACAAACACACCGCAAAAAGAGTTACATCAAATAGATCTCCAAGAAGATCGAGGAGAACTTTGTATTGAGATCCAAAGAGAGAGAAGAAGCCATCTAGCTAATAACTATGGACCCGAAGGTCTATGGTAAACTACTCACACATCATTGGAGAGGCTATGGTGTTGATGTAGAAGCCCTCCACGATCGATGCCCCCTCCAGCAGAGCGCCGGAAAAGGCCCCAAGATGGGATCTCACGGGTACAGAAGGTTGCCGCGGTGGAATTAGGTTTTCGTGGTGCTCCTCGATGGTTTCGGGGTACGTAGGTATATATAGGAGGAAGAAGTAGGTCGGTGGAGCAACGAGGGGCCCACAAGGGTGGAGGGCACACCCAGGGGGGTAGGCGCGCCGCTTGCCTCATGGCTTCCTCATATGTTTCTTGACGTCCACTCCAAGTCCTCTGGATCACGTTTGTTCTAAAAATAACTCTCCCAAAGGTTTCATTCCGTTTGGACTCCGTTTGATATTCCTTTTTTGCGAAACACTAAAATAGGCTAAAAACAGCAATTTGCACAGGGCCTTGGGCTAATAGGTTAGTCCCAAAAATAATATAAAAGTGTATAAATAAGACCATTACACATCCAAAACAGAATATATAATCGCATGGAGCAATCAAAAATTATAGATACGTTGGAGACGTATCAGGGACTTGTGTGTAGTCTCCTACTGGATTGATACCTTGGTTCTCAAAAACTGAGGGAAATACTTATGCTACTTTGCTGCATCACCCTTTCTACTTCAAGGGAAAACCAACGCATGCTCAAGAGGTAGCATTCACACTGATCATGTTGCTATTAAATATCTTATGGAAAAGAAAGATTCTAAACCTAGACTTATTAGATGGGTTCTCCTACTACAAGAATTTGATTTGCATATCATGCTCAAGGTAGAAAGGGAGCTGAGAACCCCATTGCAGACAACTTATCTAGGTTTGATAATGTTATTGATTTCCCACTACCTATTTATGATAGCTTTCTTGATGAACAATTAGCTGTCATAAATGCTTCTCGTACTGCTCCATGGTATGCTGATTATGCCAATTACATTGTTGCTAAATTTATACCACCTAGTTTCACATACCAGCAAAAGAAAAAGTTTTTCTGTGATTTAAGACATTACTTATGGGATGACCCACACCTTTATAAAGAAGGAATAGATGGTGTTATTAGACCTTGTGTACCTAAGCATGAACAGGAACAGATCATACGCAAGTGTCACTCCGAGGCTTATGGAGGACACCACGCTGGAGATAGAACTGCACATAAGGTATTGCAATCCGGTTTTTATTGGCCTACTCTCTTCAAAGATGCCTGTAAGTTTGTCTTGTCTTGTGATGAATGTCAAAGAATTGGTAATATTAGCAGACGTCAAGAAATCCCTATGAACTATTCACTTGTTATTAAACCATTTGATGTTTGGGGCTTTGATTATATGGGACCGTTTCCTTCCTCTAATGGGTATACACATATTTTAGTTGTTGTTGATTACGTTACTAAGTGGGTAGAAGCTATTCCAACTAGTAGTGCTGATCATAACACCTCTATTAACATGCTTAAAGAAGTTATTTTTTCGAGGTTTGGAGTCCCTAGATACTTAATGACTGATGGTGGTTCACATTTTATTCATGGTGCTTTTCGTAAAATGCATGCTAAGTATGACGTTAATTATAGAATTGCATCTCCATACCACCCACAGTCTAGTGGTCAAGTAGAACTGAGTAATAGGGAGATTAAATTAATTTTGCAAAAGACTGTCAATAGATCTAGAAAGAATTGGTCCAAGAAACTCAATGATGCATTACAGGCCTATAGAACTGCATATAAAAATCCTATGGGTATGTCTCCGTATAAAATGGTTTATGGAAAAGCATGGCACTTACCTCTCGAACAAGAACATAAGGCATATTGGACCATTAAAGAGCTCAATTATGATTTCAAACTTGCCGGTGAGAAGAGACTATTTGACATTAGCTCACTTGATGAATGGAGAACTCAAGCCTATGAGAATGCCAAACTGTTTAAAGAAAAAGTTAAAATATGGCATGCCAAAAGGATACAAAAGCGTGAGTTTAATGTAGGTGATTATGTTCTGCTATACAACTCTCGTTTAAGATTTTTTAGCAGGAAAACTTCTCTCTAAATGGGAAGGCCCTTACGTTATCGAGGAGGTCTATCGTTCCGGTGCCATGAAAATCAACAACTTCAAAGGCACGAATCCGAAGGTGGTGAACGGTCAAAGAATCAAACATTATATCTCAGGTAATCCCATAAATGTTGACACTAATGTTATTGAAACCGTAACCCCGGAGGAATACATAAGGGACACTTTCCAGAACGTTTCAGACTCCGAAAAGGAATAGGTATGTGGTACGGTAAGTAAACCGACTCCAAAACTGTTCTAATAGCAATTTTTCTCCGTTTTGGAATATTTAAGAAAATAGGAAAATCAGAAGTAGTCCAGGAAGGACACGAGGCATCCATGAGGGTGGAGGGCGCGCCCTACCCCCTGGGCGCGCCCCCTACCTCGTGGGCACCTCGTGTGCCATCCGGACTCCGTTTTCTTGCACGATACTTATTTTGGTCGGTAAAAATTCATTATATAATCTCCCGAAGTTTTTGACCATCGCACCACGCAAATATCTCCTGGTTTTGTTTCGAGCTGTTTTCTGCCAGAGTGGTCAAAGCCAGGCATCATGTCGTCCCCCTCCTCCAACAATGAGGGCGACGATGCTTGGCTAATGAAGATAGAGCTAAAGAGAGAAGAACCCGGGGAGATCAACAAGGATGATAGGATCAAGAAGGCCATGGAGGATCAAGCTCCGGCAGCAGAATAAGAAGACATCCTTCAACCTCATTACAATCTTCTTACCCCTACTGAAATTGAAGCTTTCAAGATGATTGAAATAGTTCGGGTGCAGAACAAGTATCTAACTCGTGAAAATATTCGGTTGCAAGAGCATATCACCGCACTCAAGGGCATTATTCGTAAGTTGGAGCACCTACTACGCTCGATGTTGGACGACAAGCCTACGTCATCAACAATCCCTTCATCACCACCAAAGGAGAACTTAGTATTGGGTATGGGCACTCCCCTTGGCAACTGCCAAGCTTGGGGGAGGTGCCCAGATATCGTATCACCATCACACTTCTATCTTTACCGTTTTTCTTAGTTCGGTCCTTTTGATTATATCTTGATCTAGTAGAATAAAGTTTTAGTATGATCTAGTTTTGAGTTTTGCTTTATGATCCTTCTATGTAATCGAGTATGTGAGCTATATATAATAAAGATTAGTTTTGAGTCGAGGGCTTGGTTACCTTGCTATGATCTTGGAATAAAAGAAAGAATAAAAAGAATTAAAGAGATCATATTGATCTTATGGAGAGTAATGACTTCACATATAAAAGAGTATGATGAATAGAAGTTGTTGAGAGTTGACAAACATAGTTTTGGTCATCGTTGCAATTAATAGGAAGTAATAAAGAAAGAGAGGTTTTCACATATAAATATACTATCTTGGACATCTTTTATGATTGTGAGCACTCATTAAAATATGACTTGCTAAAAAGTTGATGTTGGACAAGGAAGACAACGTAATGGGTTATGTTTTCTTATATCCGAAATAAAGTATATTGTCATGGATCATCCAACATGTTGGGCTTGCCTTTCCTCCTCATGCTAGCCAAATTCCTTGCACCAAGTAGAGATACTACTTGTGCTTCCGAATATCCTTAAACCCAGTTTTGTCATGAGTGTCCACCATACCTACCTATGGATTGAGTAAGATCCTTCAAGTAAGTTGTCATTGTTGCATGCAATAAAAATTGCTCTCTAAATATGTATGATCTATTAGTGTGCAGAAAATAAGATTTATACGATCTTGTGATATGGAAGAAATAAAAGCGACGAACTGCATAATAAAGGTCCCTATCACAAGTGGCAATATAAAGTGACGTTCTTTTACATTAAGATTTCGTACATCCAACCATAAAAGCACATGACAACCTCTGCTTCCCTTTGCGAAGGGCCTATGTTTTATTTTTGTCTTATGTCTCATGCAAGAGTCGCGGTGATCTTCACCTTTCCTTTTTACACTTTATCCTTTGTCAAGCACATTGTGTTGGAAAGATCCTGATATATATATATATATATATATATATATATATATATATATATATATATATATATATATATATATATATATATATATATATATCCAATTGGATGTAAGTTATCATAAACTATTATTGTTGACATTACCCTTGAGGTAAAAGGTTGGGAGGCAACACTATAAGCCCCTATCTTTCTCTGTGTCCGATTAAAACTTCATACCCATAAGTATTGCGTGAGTGTTAGCAATTGTGAAAGACTAAATGATGGTTGAGTATGTGGACTTGCTGAAAAGCTCTTATATTGACTCTTTCCGATGTTATGATAAATTGAAATTGCTTCAATGACCGAGAATATAGTTTGTTAGTTTTCAATGAAGTTTCTGATTCATACTTTATATTGTGAATAGATTGTTACTTTAGCATAAGAAATGATATGGCAATATATATATATATATATATATATATATATTGTTGTTATAAGAATGATCATGATGACCTCATGTCCGTATTTTATTTTATCGACACCTCTTTCTCTAAACATGTGGACATATTTTTCGTTATCGGCTTCCTCTTGAGGACAAGCGAGGTCTAAGCTTGGGGGAGTTGATACGTCCATTTTGCATCATGCTTTTATATCGACATTTATTACATTATGGGCTGTTATTACACATTATTTCACAATACTTATGCCTATTCTCTCTTATTTTACAAGGTTTACACGAAGAGGGAGAATGCTGGCAGCTGAAATTCTGGACTGGAAAAGGAGCAAATATTAGAGACCTATTCTGCACAACTTCAAAAGTCCTGAAACTCCAGTCAGTTTTGGTATATATTAAAAATATTGGGCGAAGAAAGCCACAGGGGGGCCACACCCTGTCCACGATGGTGGGGGTGCGCCCTACCCCTCTGGGCGCGCCCCCTGCCTCGTGGGCCCCCTCGCAGGCCTCCGGTGCCCATCTTTTGCTATATGAAGTATTTCGCCCTGGAAAAAATAAGAAGGAAGCTTTCGGGAGGAAGCGCCGCCATCTCGAGGCGGAACCTGGCAAAACCAATCTAGGGCTCCGGCTGAGCTGTTCTATCGGGGAAACATCCCTCCGGGAGGGGGAAATCATCACCATCGATCCTCTCATCGGGAGGGGGTCAATCTCCATCAACATCTTCACCAACACCATCTCCTCTCAAACACTAGTTCATCTCTTGTATCCAGCATATTAATACCCCTCTGATGATGAACATGAATATGATTTGTGAGTAGTTACGTTTGTTCCCGAGGACATGGGAGAAGTCTTGCTATAAGTAGTCATATGAATTTGGTATTCGTTCAATATTTTGATGAGATGTACGTTGTCTTTCCTCTAGTGGTGTTATGTGAACGTCGACTACATGACACTTCACCATCATTTGTGCCTAGGGGAAGGCATTGGGAAGTAATAAGTAGATGATGGGTTGCTAGAGTGACAGAAGCTTAAACCCTAGTTTATGTGTTGCTTCGTAAGGGGCTGATTTGGATCCATATGTTTCATGTTATGGTTAGGTTTACCTTAATATTTCTTTCGCAGTTGTGGATGCTTGCGAGAGGGGTTAATCATAAGTGGGATGCTTGTCCAAGGAAGGGCAGTACCCAAGCACCGGTCCACCCACATATCAAATTATCAAAGTAACGAACGCGAATCATATGAGCATGATGAAAACTAGCTTGACGATAATTCCCATGTGTCCTCGGGAGCGCTTTCCTTTATATAAGAGTTTGTCTAGGCTTGTCCTTTGCTAAAAAAAGGATTGGGCCACCTTGCTGCCCCTTGTTTACTTTTGTTACTTGTTACCCGTTACAAATTACCTTATCACAAAACTATCTGTTACTGATAATTTCAGTGCTTGCAGAGAATACCTTACTGAAAACCGCTTGTAATTTCCTTCTGCTCCTCGTTGGGTTCGACACTCTTACTTATAGGAAGGACTACGATAGATCCCCTATACTTGTGGGTCATCAGACATCTTTTGTCCTACCCTCCCGTGGCAACGGGGTCCTATTGGAAACTAAGGGATATTAAGGCCTCCTTTTAATAGAGTACCGGACCAAAGCATTAACACTTAGTGAATACATGAACTCCTCAAACTACGGTCATCACAGGGAGTGGTCCCGATTATTGTCACTTCGGGGTTGCCGGATCATAACACGCAGTATGTGACTATTGACTTGCAAGATAGGATCAAGAACTCACATATATTCATGAAAACATAATACGTTCAGATCTGAAATCATGGCACTCGGGCCCTAGTGACAAGCATTAAGCATAGCAAAGACATAGCAACATCAATCTTAGAACATAATGGATATTAGGGATCAAACCCTAACAAAACTAACTCGATTACATGGTAAATCTCATCCAACCCATCACCGTCCAACAAGCCTACGACGGGATTACTCACGCACAGCGGTGAGCATCATGAAATTGGTGATGGAGGATGGTTGATGATGACGATGGCGACGGATTCCCCTCTCTGGAGCCCCGAACGGACTCCAGATCAGCCCTCCCAAGGAAGATTAGGGCTTGGTGGCGGCTCCGTATCGTAAAACGCGATGAATCCTTCTCTCTGATGGTTTCTCCCCGAACGTGAATATATGGAGTTGGGGTTGAGGTCGGTGGAGTCCCAGGGGGCCCACGAGGCAGGGGGCGCGCCCTGCACCCTCGTGGACAGGGTGTGGGCCCCTTGATGCTGACTCTTTCACCAGTATTTTTCATTAATTCCAAAATGTGTCTTCATGGATTTTCAGGTCATTCCGAGAACTTTTATTTCTGCACAAAAATAACACCATGGCAGTTTTGCTGAAAACAGCGTCAGTCCGGGTTAGTTCCGTTCAAATCATGCAAGTTAGAGTCCAAAACAAGGGCAAAAGTGTTTGGAAAAGTAGATACGTTAGAGACGTATCACTCAACTCCTTGCTGCCACTGGTATGGATGACAACAACAATATTGAAGGAAATATGCCCTAGAGGCAATAATAAAGTTATTATTTTATATTTCCTTATTCATGATAAATGTTTATTATTCATGCTAGAATTGTATTGATCGGAAACCCAAATACATAGACAAACAGTGTGTCCCTAGTAAGCCTCTACTTGACTAGCTCGTTGATCAAAGATGGTTAAGGTTTCCTGACCATGGACATGAGTTGTCATTTGATAACATGATCACGTCATTAGGAGAATGATGTGATGTACATGACCCATTCATTAGCTTAGCATATTGATCGTTCAGTTTTATTGCTATTGCTTTCTTCATGTCAACTACATATTCCTTCGACTATGAGATTATGCAACTCCCGGATACCAGAGAAATGCATTGTGTGCTATCAAATGTCACAACGTAACTGGGTGATTATAAAGATGCTCTACAGGTATCTCTGAAGGTGTTTGTTGGGTTGGCATAGATCGAGATTAAGATTTGTCACTCCGGGTATCAGAGAGGTATCTCTAGGCCCTCTGGGTAATGCACATCATAAGAAGCCTTGCAAGCAAAGTGACTAATGAGTTAGTTACAAGATGATGTATTATGGAACGAGTAAACAGACTTGCCGGTAGCGAGACTGAACTAGGTATGTGGATACCGACGATCAAATCTCGGGCAAGTAACATACCGGTGACAAAGAGAATAACGTATGTTGTCATAACGTTTCAACCGATAAACATCTTCATAGAATATGTGGGAGACAATATGAGCATCTAGGTTCCGCTATTGGTTATTGACCGGAGAGGTGTCTCGGTCATGTCTACATAGTTATCGAACCCGTAGGGTCCGCATGCTTAACGTTCGATGATGATTTAGTATTATATGAGTTATGTGATTTGGTGACCGAATGTTGTTCGTAGTCCCGGATGAGATCACGGACATGACGAGGAGTCTCTAAATTGTCGAGAGGTAAAGATTGATATATAGGATGATAGTATTCGGACACCAAAAGTGTTCCCGATAGTATCAGGTATTTATAGGAGTACCGGGGGGTTACCGGAACCCCGCGGGGGAATAATGGGCCATATGGGCCATGAGAGGGGAGCACACCAGCCCATAAGGGGTGCCCCCTATGGAAGGAGGACGATTGGGAGAAGGAAGAGGGGGTCCGCCCCCCCCCCCCTTTCCTTCATCCCTTCCCTCTTCCCTTTTCCTCTCTGGTAGAATAAGAAAAGGGGGGCACTTGGGAAACCCCAAGTAGGATTCGGATCCTACTTGGGGCGCCCCATGGCTGCCTCTTGCTACGTCTCGAGCTAGCGTTGGTTTTCCCTGAAGAGGAGGGGTGATGCAGCACAGTAGCGTAAGTATTTCCCTCAGTTTTTGAGAACCAAGGTATCAATCCAGTAGGAGGTCATGCGCAAGTCCCTCGTACCTGCACAAAACGGTAGCAACTCGCAACCAACGCTTAGGGGTTGTCAATCCCTTCACGGTCACTTACGAGAGTGAGATCTGATAGAGATAATGTTTTTGGTATTTTTGGTATAAAGATGCAAAGTGAAAAGTAAAAGCAAAACAAGTAAAATAAAGTAATGGAGATTGATATGATGAGAATAGACCCGGGGGCCATAGGTTTCACTAGTGGCTTCTGTCAAGAGCATAGATATTCTATGGTGGGTGAACAAATTACTGTTGAGCAATTGATAGAACTGAGCATAGTTATGAGGTTATCTAGGTATGATCATGTATATAGGCATCACGTCTGTGACAAGTAGACCGACTCCTGCCTGCATCTACTAATATTACTCCACTCATCGACCGCTATCCAGCATGCATCTAGAGTATTAAGTTAAAAACAGAGTAACGCCTTAAGCAAGATGACATGATGTAGAGGAATAAATTCATGCAATATGATAAATACCCCATCTTGTTATCCTCGATGGCAACAATACAATACGTGCCTTGCAACTCTTTCTGTCACTGAGTAAGGACACCGCAAGATTGAACCCAAAGCTAAGCACTTCTCCCATTGCAAGAACTACCAATCTAGTTGGCCAAACCAAACGGATAATTCGAAGAGACTTGCAAAGATAACTCAATCATACATAAAAGAATTCAGAGAAGATTCAAATATTATTCATCGATAAGTTGGATCATAAACCCACAATTCATCAGTCTCAACAAACACACCGCAAAAAGAAGATTACATCGAATAGATCTCCACGAGAGAGGGGGAGAACGTTGTATTGAGATCCAAAAAGAGAGAAGAAGCCATCTAGCTACTAGCTATGGACCCGAAGGTCTGAAGTAAACTACTCACACTTCATCGGAAGGGCTATGGTGTTGATGTAGAAGCCCTCCATGATGGATGCCCTCTCCGGCGGAGCTCCGGAACAGGCCCCAAGATGGGATCTCGTGGATACAGGAAGTTGTGGCGGTGGAATTAGGTTTTTGGCTCCGTCTCTGGTCTAATGGGGGTACGTAGGTATATATAGGAGGAAGGAGCATGTCGGTGGAGCTCCGAGGGGCCCACGAGGCAGGGGGCGCGCCCTCCACCCTCGTGACCTCCCTGGAAGCTTCTTGGAGTAGGGTCCAAGTCTCCTGGGTCACGTTTGGTGAGAAGATCACGTTCCCGAAGGTTTCATTCCATTTGGACTCCGTTTGATATTCTGTTTCCTCAAAATACTGAAATAGGCAAAAAACAGCAATTCTGGGCTGGGCCTCCGGTTAATAGGTTAGTCCCAAAAATAATATAAAAGTGGAAAATAAAGCCCAATATAGTCCAAAACAGTAGATAAAGTAGCATGGATCAATCAAAAATTATAGATACGTTGGAGACGTATCAGGCATCCCCAAGCTTAATTCCTGCTCGTCCTCGAGTAGGTAAATGATAAAAAGAGAATTTTTGATGCGGAGTGATACTTTAGCATAATTTTAATGTAAATCTTCTTAATCATGGTATGAATATTCAGATCCGAAAGGTTCAAGACAAAAGTTCATATTGACATAAAAATGATGACACTTCAAGCATACTAATCAAACAGTTATGTCATCTCAAAATAACATGGCCAAAGGAAGTTCATCCCTACAAAATCATATAGTTAGGCTATGCTTCATTTTTGTCACACAAAGATGCTCCCAACTTCTATACCCCCGATGACAAGCCAAGCAATTGTTTCATACTCAAATAATCTCAAACTTTTTCAACCTTCACGCAATACATGAGCGCGAGCCATGGACATAGCACTATGGGTGGTATAGAATATGATGATGGGGATTGTGTGGAGAAGACAAAAAAGGAGAAAGTCTCACATCAACGAGGCTAATCAATGAGCTATGGAGATGCCCATCAATTGATGTTAATCCAAGGAGTAGGGATTGCCATGCAACGGATGCACTAGAGCTAAGAATGCTCAACAAAAGAAAACTAGTGGGTGTGCATCCAACTTGCTTGCTCATGAAGACCTAGGGCATTTTGAGGAAGCCCATCGTTGGAATATACAAGCCAAGTTCTATAATGAAAAATTCCCACTAGTATGAACAAGACAACTTATGAGACTCACTATATGAAAATCATGGTGCTACTTTGAAGCACAATATATGAGACTCACTACATGAAGAACAAGGTGCTACTTTGAAGCACAAGTGTGGAAAAAGAGATAGTAGCATTGCCCTTTTTATTTTCTCTTTTTTTGGGCCTTCCTTTTTTTTGGCCTTTCTCTTTTTTTTTTGATTGGGCAATGCTCTAATAATGATGATCATCACACTTCTATTGATTACAACATAATGATTACAACTCGATACTAGAACAAGATATGACTCTATATGAATGCCTCCGGCGGTGTACCGGGATGGTGCAATGAATCAAGAGTGACATGTATGAAAAATAATGCATGGTGGCTTCGCCACAAATACGATGTCAACTACAAGATCATGCAATGGCAATATGACAAAAGTAAAGCATGTCATGATGATGATGATGATGATGATGGTGGAAGTTGCATGGCAATATATCTCGGAATGGCTATGGAAATGCCATGATAGGTAGGTATGGTGGCTGTTTTGAGGAAGATATAGGGAGATTTATGTGTGAAAGAGCGTATCATATCACAGGGTTTGGATGCACCGACGAAGTTTGCACCAACTCTCAATGTGAGAAAGGGCAATGCACGGTACCGAAGAGGCTAGCAAATGGCGGAAATGTAAAAGTGTGTATAATCCATGGACTCAACATTAGTCAAAAGAACTCATATACTTATTGCAAAAATTTAGAAGTCATCAAAAATCAAGTACTACGCGCATGCTCCTAGGGGGATAGATTGGTAGTAAAAGACCATCGCTCGTCCCCGACCGCCACTCATAAGGATGCACAAGCCAGGTACATTGCATGCTTCAAATTTGTTACACAACTTTAACCATACGTGCATGCTACGGGACTTGCTAGCTTCAACACAAGTATTTCTCAAATTCACAACTACTCAACTAGCACGACTATGATATTATCACCTCCATATCTCAAAACAATTATCAAGCATCAAACTTATCTTAGTATTCAACCCACTAAAAAGAAAGTTTCACATATCTTGAATACCAAGTATATTAACATTAAGCAAATTACCATGCTATTAACGACTCTCAAAATAATCTAAGTGAAGAATGAGAGATCAAGTTTCTTTAAAACAATCCACCACCGTGCTCTAAAAGATCTAAGTGAAGCACTAGAGCAAAAATTATCACGCTCAAAAAGATATAAGTGAAGCACATAGAGTAAACTATCAAGCTCAAAAGATATAAGTGAAGCACATAGAGTATTCTAACAAATTTCAATTCATGCATGGCTCTCTCAACAGGTGTGTATAGCAAGGACGATTTTGGTAGACTAACAATCAAAGACACAAATAATACAAGACGCTCCAAGCAAAACACATATCATGGGGTGAATAAAAATATAGCTTCAAGTAAATTGCCGATGGAAGTGGACGAAAGAGGGGATGCCTTCCGTGGCATCCCCAAGCTTTGACTTTTTGGTGTCCTTGGATTATCTTGGGGGTGCCATGGGCATCCCCAAGCTTAGGCTCTTGCCACTCCTTGTTCCATAATCCATCAAAAGAATTCACCCAAAACTTGAAAACTTCACAACACAAAACTCAATAGAAATCTCGTGAGCTCCGTTAGAGAAAGAAAACAAAAGACTACTTTAAGGTACTGTAGTGAACTTGTTCTTTATTTGTATTGGTGTTAAACCTACTGTATTCCAACTTCTCTATGGTTTATAAACTATTTTACTAGCCATAGATTCATCAAAATAAGCAAACAACACACGCAAAACAGAATCTGTCAAAAACAGAACAGTCTGTAGTAATCTGTTACTAACGCAAACTTCTGGAACCCGAAAAATTCTACCAAAATTAGACGACCTGGGCAATTTGTTTATTAATCAGAAGCAATTTGAATCACTGTTTTATCACGTTCTGGTGATTTTTAACAATTCGGGCACTGAGCGCAAAGATTCTGGAAATTACAGCAAGATCAAATAACTATCTTCCAAGAAGATCTAATAGGTTTAACTTGGCACAAACACTAATTAAAAGATAAAACCACATCTAAACAGAATCTAGATGGATTATTTATTCATAAACAGAACCAAAAACAAAAACACAAAATAAATTGGGTTGCCTCCCAACAAGCGTTATCGTTTAACGCCCCTAGCTAGGCATAAAAGCAAGGATAGATCTAGGTATTGCCATCTTTGGTAGGCAATCCATAAGTGGCTCTCATGATAGATTCATATGGTAATTTTATTTTCTTTCTAGGAAAGTGTTCCATTCCCTTCTTTAAGGGAAATTGGAATTTAATATTCCCTTCCTTCATATCAATAATTGCACCAATCGTTCTAAGGAAAGGTCTACCAAGAATAATAGGACGTGAAGGATTGTAATCTATATCAAGAACGATAAAATCTACGGCACATAATTCCTATTTGCAACAATAAGAACATCATTAATTCTTCCCATAGGCTTTTTAATAGTGGAATCCGCAAGATGCAAGTTTAGAGAGCAATCATCAAAGTCACGGAAATCTAGCAAATCACACAAAGCTTTGGGGATAGTAGAGACACTAGCTCCCAAATCACACAAAGCATGAAACTCATAATTTTTAATTTTAATCTTAATTGTAGGTTCCCACTCATCATGGAGTTTTCTAGGGATAGAAACTTCCAACTCAAGCTTTTCTTCATAAGATTGCATTAAGGTGTCAACAATGTGTTCGGTAAAGGCCTTATTTCGATTATAAGCATGAGGAGAATTTAACACGGATTGCAACAAGGAAATACAATCAATTAAAGAGCAATTTTAATAGTTCAATTCCTTGAGATCCAAAATAGTGGGTTTAGCAATATCTAGATTTTTATTTCATTCAATCCCTTTTTTATCAATTTCATCATCAGGATCTAAAAACTCAGAATTCTTAGAACGCCTTCTAGGTAAGGGAAGATCATAATCAGATTCATCAATATTAATATTGCAAAACAAAGATTTAATAGGGGACACATCACTAACTTTTAGATCTTCATCTTGATTTTCATAGGAATTAGAAGAACACGCTTTAATAAAGGCATCTTTGTAAGCACGCATCCTAGCGGTTCTTTCTTTGCACTCATCAATGGAAATTCTCATGGCTTTGAGAGACTCATTGATATCATGCTTAGGAGGAATAGATCTAAGCTTTAAAGAATCAACCTCAAGATAAATTCTATCAACGTTCCTAGCCAAATCATCAACTTTAAGCAATTTCTCTTCAAGCAAAGCATTGAAATTCTTTTGCGAATTCATAAACTCTTTAACACTATTCTCAAATTCAGAGGCATCTTATTAAAATTTCCATAAGAGTTGTTGTAGGAATTTCTATAATTATTAGAAGGATTACTAGGATAAGGCCTAGAATTAAAATTCCCTCTATATGCGTTGTTGCCAAAACTATTCCTACCAACAAAATTCACATCCATAGATTCATTATTATTCTCAAGCAAAGTAGATAAAGGCATATTATTGGGATCAGAAGAAACACTCTTAACAAATAAATTCCTAAGTTCATCCATCTTTTCACTCAAAACATTGATTTCTTCTATAGCATGCACTTTTTTATTAGTAGATCTTTCAGTATGCCATTGAGAATAATTGATCATAATATTATCTAGGAGTTTAGTAGCCTAAAGTGATTTCCATAAAAGTGCCTCCCGCGGCCGAATCTAAGAGATTTCTAGAAGCAAAATTCAATCCAGCATAAAAATTTTGTATAATCATCCATAAGTTCAAACCATGAGTAGGACAATTACGTAGCATTAATTTCATTCTCTCCCAAGCTTGTGCAACATGTTCATGATCAAGTTGCTTAAAATTCATAATATCGTTCCTAAGAGAGATAATCTTAGCGGGAGGAAAATACTTAGAGATAAAAGCATCTTTGCACTTGTTCCAAGAATCAATACTATTTTTAGGCAAAGATGAAAACCACGCTTTAGCACGATCTCTAAGCGAAAAAGGAAATAGCTTCAATTTAACGACATCATTATCGACATACTTTTTCTTTTGCATATCACATAAATCAACAAAGCCATTTAGATAAGTAGCGGCATCTTCACTAGGAAGGCCGGCGAATTGATCTTTCATAACAAGATTCAACAAAGCAGTATTGATTTCACAAGATTTAGTATTGGCAAGAGGAGCAATCGTAGTGCTAAGGAAATCATTGTTATTGGTATTGGTGAAGTCACACAATTTGGTAGCATCTTGGGCCATTACGACAAGCAAGCAAACTAACACACGAGCAAACAAAAGGCAAAGGGAAAAAGAGGAGGAGATTGGGAAAGAGAGGGCGAATAAAACGGCAAGGGTGAAGTGGGGGAGAGGAAAACGATAGGCAAATGGCAAATAATATAATGCGAGAGATAGAGATTGTGATGGGTACTTGGTATGTTGACTTTTGCGTAGGCCTCCCCGGCAACGGCGCCAGAAATCCTTCTTGCTACGTCTCGAGCTAGCGTTGGTTTTCCCCGAAGAGGAGGGGGTGATGCAGCACAGTAGCGTAAGTATTTCCCTCAGTTTTTGAGAACCAAGGTATCAATCCAGTAGGAGGTCACGCGCAAGTCCCTCGTACCTGCACAAAACGGTAGCAACTCGCAACCAACGCTCAGGGGTTGTCAATCCCTTCACGGTCACTTACGAGAGTGAGATCTGATAGAGATAATATTTTTGGTATTTTTGGTATAAAGATGCAAAGTGAAAAGTAAAAGCAAAACGAGTAAAATAAAGTAATGGAGATTGATATGATGATAATAGACCCGGGGGGCATAGGTTTCACTAGTGGCTTCTGATGAGGACATGACTACCTTGGATACGACCAAAAATATTGCATACATGCATATTCTTCAGGTGATTTCTAGTGTCAACTATTCAATAATCTATTTATATTATCCAAAACAAAAATACTTCACACACTTTTGTGTTTTGTCTAATTGCAGGTGTATGGGACATTTGTACAATCCACATATGAAGATAGGGGAAAAGGAGAAGTTTAAGTTCTGTTCAAAAAGTCCTCTCATGTCACTTTTGGGCCAAGAGAAGATAGAGTCCAAGTCTCTCACGTTCTGGATTCAGATTCGGACTGCACAGACATACCTGACTCAAAACGCCAAGAACTTTTTCATACGGACTCCGAATTGGGTGATTCTTTTTTTGTTGGAAAGTAGATTTCATCCTCTTTCCAAACCAAGTGGAATCACCTCTAAATTCGTCCGGAGCATTGAGATATGGACGAAAAAATCTGACGCTGCAGCAGAATCCGAGTCAAACAACAAGTTCAAAGGTGTTGCATCACCTCCACTTGGGCTCATGAGCCTTGTACGACCTAGGGTTGGTTTTAGGCTTCCTTGGGACGTCCTCCCACCTCCTTGGCCGCCACCCCTTGCTCCTATATAAGTAGATCCATCTAGTAGCTTTTTCCTGGGGATTTGTTTAGTTAAAAGTTAGCCATTGCAACTTCGTGTACTTCGTTTGTGTCCAACGACCAGACCAAGACCGCTTCCGGATCCCCACCTTTATCAATACTTCATCTATATTCGCAATATTCATATTGCTTTATAATATTCTTGCTTGTTCTTCGATTGCTTGCAGGAATAGACCTTCGTGGTCAGGTTGATCGTGCTCCAGCATGGTCAATAACCTCTAGGAGTTGGTTTAGCGATTGCTAAGGCGCAACGTGGTGCACGTTTGTAGTCGGATCATCAAAGTCGACTCCACCAAATCGATAGTTATCATCTCATCGAAAGATCGGGACACCCTCGCATCTATCAAGTGGTATCAGTTTTCAGGTTGCTCGGTGAGAATTTCCAGTTTCCCATAGATTAGATTTATTTTCTTACCTATTGTCCAAGAAAAAGCCACAAAAAAGTTAGATCTATCCATCCTATTGTCCAAGCCAGTCTGAGCCTTTGCAATTTTCTTTTCATTGTTTGCATTATTGAATTATCGGTTGCATCGTCGTGTCGAGTTGCTGGTCTTAGTGTCTAGTTCGTTTAGAGTTTCGAGTTCTGTTCACATTAGTCACGTCGCCGCTGCATCGTTATCCCTTCCACTGTCCACCACACCATCCATCACTTTCCACCACGTGCTACCCATAGTTCATTGTCACAATCATAGTTGAGGTCGTTCACATCTTCGCTTGATCCAATCTGCATCTTATCTAGTTTGTCTTGGAAAGAGGGAGAGAAAAAAAAAGACAGAGAAAAAAAAAAGAGAGAAAAAAAGAAAAAAAATCAGAGAAGAGAAAGAGAAAAAGAAAAAGGAAAAAAAAGTGTGAGAAAAAAAAAGAGAAGAAAAAAAACAAAATTCGGATCTATCTAGACTCAATCTCGTAGTTGAATTCGGATTGGAATCTGTTTTGCGCACCGTTCAGTAAAACAGACATAACTTCCTCATACGAAGTCCGTTTTGGCTCCGCGAGTACTCAAATGAAATCTAGCGACGAGCCTCATCTAAATAGTTGCAGAAGCTAGTTCAGTATTTGACACCTCAAAATCGGCTTCTAAATAGGTCTTTTTGCCCTCCGAAGTTCGCGCATACAGTTTGTTCCAATTTTTCAGGCCAGTTTTAGAATTCTTTGACTCCTCATATCAATTCGGAATTGAGTGATTTTTTTTGCATTGGAAAGCTTGAGTTAGTAGCATTTTTTGAAAAAAGTTATCAGAAAATTGGCTCAAACTTTTCAAGAGGAAAGTTGGAGAGAGAGTTGTTGTATATCCTACTTGGCAGTTGTTTTTCATCTTTATCTTTATTGCCGTTGTGATCTTCACTTATATCTTGTTGTCCAGAGCTACTTAGTATTCTTCATTGATGCTAGTTGTGCTACGCCGTGACCTCATTAGTGTTTTTTAGGCTCGCGTCTTTAGTCCGGTCTAGCCTAGGACCAGCACAGTACCGTCGTTGAGCGTTTATTCAACATTGCATCTTTGAATTGATTATTGCTAATCTTTTCCTACCATATATAGCCAACCCAGCTCCACATATTTCTACACCGTGTATATGTACGTTCTCCTGGCAATCGCTTTACACAATCTTCGGAGTTATTTGACACCGCTGGTTGCCTGTCACCACCTGCCGCATGGTAAGAACTTGTAAGATATTGATATTTGCTTTACTGTGAGCACTTTACAACCACATCCTAGTAGTTCATAGGAACATTATTCTCGAATTTTGTTTCTTGTTTCTACTAATCATGACAGGTTCCGGAGACAGAAGTTCTTGGACGACGGACACATCATCACCATCACGAGAGTTGGGACAACACACACAAGCACATGGCTAGGTTATCTCTTTACCGTCATTTGAGGGTAGATTTAATCCTGCTATTTATCTAGCTTGGGAGCTTGAAGTAGAACAAGTTTTTAGTCACCATGACTTTTCTGAACTTGAGCGAGTACGAGCTGTCACTAGAGCATTTACTGGTTTTGCTTCTGTTTGGTGGAGTGTGCATTGTAAGAAAAATATTGATAACCAACCCACAACTTGGAAAGATTTGAAAGATGTAATGAGACAACAATTTTTCCCTCCTTACTATCGTCGTGAATTGCTTCGCAAATTTGAACAATTTAAACAAGGCAACAACACTGTTCATGCTTACTACCAAGAGTTCAAATCTTATATGCATCATTGTGACATAGAAGAATCTGAGGATGATACAATGAAAAGATTTTTTGGTGGTTTGAACCATGATATTCAGGCACGATTTCAGTATATTCCTCGTTGCATTACTAGTATGTATGTTCGTGCTTGTACCTTTGAGAGACAGTTACAGGAGGATGCATTGGGTGACTACAACAACTACTATTCTAGTTCATGCTCACCACCACCGCTTGGTTCCTCCACCATTGCACCTACTAGAGCAGCCACACCTCAGATTGTGAGCGCGACATCATCTCAAGAGTATGGTACATTGCCATCATCCGTACCTACATCACCTACATCTTTGCGACAAGGTAACTGTAAAGGTATTGATGATATAACTTCACATGAGAATGATGCATGCCTAGTTAACTTGAATACATTATGTGTTGAGTTACCTGTTGATTTGAGCGCATCACCTATTTTAGAGAATCATGTTACTGTCATGAATGCGTTATGTGATCAAACAACTGAAATACCAACAATTTTGAGTGCACCCAATGAATTAACTGTTGATGCAAAAGAACCAATGTTTAATCATTTTGATATGACCTCTAATCTTGGTGATGATTCTGTGTCAAATGACTTATTGCATGTTGGCTTATTTAAGCATGTTGTAGCATGTAAATTTTATGCAAGGTTTATTCACAAATATTGGGATGGTTTAATGATGAATATTGTCAATATTTTCATATGAATAAGAGCTTCACTTATATGTGCAAACTGAGTTGCAATACTTTCATGCCTTCTACTTCTTGTGATAATATTTTGGCTTTATATTTTATTCACTATGAAAGTTACTCATGTATACATGTGTCATATGTGCAAATTCCACGGGAAGTAAAAATTGATGACATATACATATACAACATGTACACCTTGTCTCTTTTGTTAGCCACATTTCAGATAAAGCAACGCCGAGGACGGCTTTATTTTCAAGAAGGGGAGGATGATGAGGACATGACTACCTTGGATACGACCAAAAATATTGCATACATGCATATTTGTCAAGTGATTTCTAGTGTTAACTATTCAATAATCTATTTATATTATCCAGAACAAAAATACTTCACACACTTTTGTGTTTTGTCTAATTGCAGGTGTATGGGACATTTGTACAATCCACATATGAAGATAGGGGAAAAGGAGAAGTTTAAGTTCTGTTCAAAAAGTCCTCTCACGTCACTTTTGGGCCAAGAGAAGATAGAGTCCAAGTCTCTCACGTTCTGGATTCAGATTCGGACTGCACAGACATACCTGACTCAAAACGCCAAGAACTTTTTCATACGGACTCCGAATTGGGTGATTCTTTTTTTGTTGGAAAGTAGATTTCATCCTCTTTCCAAACCAAGTGGAATCACCTTTAAATTCGTTCGGAGCATTGAGATATGGACGAAACAATCTGACACTGCAGCAGAATCCGAATCAAACAACAAGTCCAAAGGTGTTGCATCACCTCCACTTGGGCTCATGAGCCTTGTACGACCTAGGGTTGGTTTTAGGCTTCCTTGGGACGTCCTCCCACCTCCTTGGCCGCCATCCCTTGCTCCTATATAAGTAAATCCATCTAGTAGCTTTTTCCTGGGGATTTGTTTAGTTAAAAGTTAGCCATTGCAACTTCGTGTACTTCGTTTGTGTCCAACGACCAGACCAAGACCGCTTCCGGATCCCCACCTTTATCAGTACTTCATCTATATTCGCAATATTCATATTGCTTTATCATATTCTTGCTTGTTCTTCGATTGCTTGCAGGAATGGACCTTCGTGGTCAGGTTGATCGTGCTCTAGCGTGGTCAATAACCTCTAGGAGTTGGTTTAGCGATTGCTAAGGCGCAACGTGGTGCACGTTTGTAGTCAGATCGTCAAAGTCGACTCCACCAAATCGATAGTTATCATCTCATCGAAATATCGGGACACCCTCGCCTCTATCAGCTTCTCTCAAGAGCATAGATATTCTACGGTGGGTGAACAAATTACTGTTGAGCAATTGATAGAATTGAGCATAGTTATGAGGTTATCTAGGTATGATCATGTATATAGGCATCACGTCAGTGACAAGTAGACCGACTCCTGCCTGCATCTACTACTATTACTCCACTCATCGACCGCTATCCAGCATGCATCTAGAGTATTAAGTTAAAAACAGAGTAATGCCTTAAGCAAGATGACATGATGTAGAGGAATAAATTCATGCAATATGATAAATACCCCATCTTGTTATCCTCGATGGCAACAATACAATACATGCCTTGCAACTCTTTCTGTCACTGAGTAAGGACACCGCAAGATTGAACCCAAAGCTAAGCACTTCTCCCATTGCAAGAACTACCAATCTAGTTGGCCAAACCAAACGGATAATTCGAAGAGACTTGCAAAGATAACTCAATCATACATAAAAGAATTCAGAGAAGATTCAAATATTATTCATAGATAAGTTGGATCATAAACCCACAATTCATCGGTCTCAACAAACACACCGCAAAAAGAAGATTACATCGAATAGATCTCCACGAGAGAGGGGGAGAACATTGTATTGAGATCCAAAAATAGAGAAGAAGCCATCTAGCTACTAGCTATGGACCCGAAGGTCTGAAGTAAACTACTCACACTTCATCGGAAGGGCTATGGTGTTGATGTAGAAGCCCTCCGTGATGGATGCCCTCTCCGGCGGAGCTCCGGAACAGGCCCCAAGATGGGATCTCGTGGATACAGGAAGTTGCGGCGGTGGAATTAGGTTTTTGGCTCCGTCTCTGGTCTAATGGGGGTACGTAGGTATATATAGGAGGAAGGAGCACGTCGGTGGAGCTCCAAGGGGCCCACGAGGCAGGGGGCGCGCCCTCCACCCTCATGACCTCCCTGGAAACTTCTTGGAGTAGGGTCCAAGTCTCCTGGATCACGTTTGGTGAGAAGATCATGTTCCCGAAGGTTTCATTCCGTTTGGACTCCGTTTGATATTATGTTTCCTCGAAATACTAAAATAGGCAAAAAACAGCAATTCTAGGCTAGGCCTCCGGTTAATAGGTTAGTCCCAAAAATAATATAAAAGTGGAAAATAAAGCCCAATATAGTCCAAAACAGTAGATAAAGTAGCATGGAGCAATCAAAAATTATAGATACGTTGGAGACGTATCACCTCTCCTCCCCTCCCACCTATATATATGTGGGGAGGGGGTGCCTAGAACACACAACATCAATTGTTAGCCGTGTGCGGCGCCCCCCTCCACAGTTTACACCCTCGGTCATATTCCCGTGGTGCTTAGGCGAAGCCCTGCACTGATCACTTCACCATCACCGTCACCATGCCGTCGTGCTAACGGAACTCATCTACTTCTTCTACACCTTGCTGGATCAAGAAGGTGAAGGACGTCATCGCATTGAACGTGTGCAGAACTCGGAGGTGTCGTATGTTCAGTGCTTGATCGGTCGGAGCTAGAAGAAGTTCGACTACATCAACCGCGTTGTCAAATGCTTCCGCTTTCGGTCTATGAGGGTACGTAGGCACACTCTCCCCTTCTCATTGATATGCATCTCTTAGATAGATCTTGCGTGAGCGTAGGAATTTTTTTTGAAATTGCATGCTACGTTTCCCAACAAATATATACCCACTGGAATTTGCTATTGTTGGACAAGAGGACACATAGAGCTGGTATTGGTTTCTTCACAACCTTAAGATTTGCCAAGGAGGAGAAGATGGATAGTTTGGTCCATATACCATCATGTATGATAGACAGAAGTTATTTGTATGCATCTTTACAACTATGTTACATATGTTATTACATGTTTGTTCTTTCCTAGTAAGTAGCTAAGCTTAGCATGTTATACTCTGTGCACCAGGGGTGTGATAGCCCGAGACCGATGCTCCAGATGCCTTCCGTTGTTTCTCGAGTTAGCCGCATTAATTATTTGTTTGTTGCGTTCATCATCGTATCATTCGCATTGCATTGGTAGTCCGATGTCGTCGTTCTTCTTTCGTTTGGCTTCATACGTAGTCAGATCCTGCCCTTCTATATGATGATTGCTACGCATTGATGTATTGAGATATTCATGTTGTAGCTTGTGGTGAGTGTGAGAAAACTATATCTTGTATTCTCTATATTCAGTTGATGGTATCATGTAATGGTGTCCACCTTGCTATGCGACTCGATCTACGTTTCTATCCTTATAAAGATTTCATCTCTTGATCGGACTAGAGCCGCATGTTGGGCGTTACAAGGGGCTACTAAATGCAGTGGATCAAGTGTTTCCTAACTGCCACCAAAGATTCTGCCTTAGACACTTATATGAAAACATACAAAATGATGGGTTTAGGCGGGAGATCTTAAGAAGTGATGGACAATGCCAGTTATGCCTATAATGAACACAAATTTCATATCGCAATGAATGATCTGAGAGCTCGATATGTGAGGAAGCTTGGGAGTGGCTTTCTGCCATACCAAAAAGAACTTTGGCAAGGCATGTATTTGACACAAATTGCAAGACTGACTTGGTAGTTAACAACTTATCTGAGGTTTTAACAAGTACATCCTAGATGTTTGGAAAAAAATCTATAAGGACAATGTGTGATGGCGTAAAAGATAAGCAGATGATGATGTGGCATACGAATAGAGAGAGTGCAAAGGAAGCCACACGGGAGACTACACCAGATTACAGTGAGAAGCTAGAGGTTGAGAAGGAGAAGGCCAAATATTGCAAACCAATACAAGTTGGTGTCAACTTTTGGCAAGTTACAAGTGGGCAGCAAACACATGTTGTGAACTTGGAACATGTGGTTGCAGAAAGTGGGACTTTAGTGGCGTCCCATGCAACCATGCCATCTCGGCAATAAACAAGGCTAAAAGGTTTATATATTATTATGTGAGCAAATTCTTCAAGAAACCATTTTACCTGGCAGCTTATGGACCAATGGTCTATCTTGTTCATGGTCAACGTGATTGGACAAAGACCCATGCTCAGACATAGAACCACTTGCATATGAAGTGAAGAAGGGAAGAAAGAAGGGGAGAAAGAAAGAGAAGAGGATAAAGGGGGATAAAGGGGAAATTTTGAAGTTCCAAAGCCAAAGGACACTTTAAGAATGGGGATTGTAACATGTGGCAATTGTGGACTCCAAGGGAATAGGTACACAAGCTGCCTAAAATAGTTGAAGCCTGAGCTGGCTTTGAGGAAAAACAAACATGTGGTAATCCCCTTTATCCTCTTCAAAATTTCACATGTTTGTATATTATTTCTTCTACATAACTTACTTGTATGTTCACTGCTTTTTGTGTGTATGCAAGCCTTCTGCAAGGAATTCACAACCAAGAACTATTGTTGCTGCTTCTACACCACCAAGAGCTCCAGGAGAGCCAAGAGCTCCTACTGTTGCATCTGCTCCTCCTCCACCACCAAGAGCTCCTTCCTGCTGCTGCAAGATCTGGAAGAGGTGCTAGAGGAAGGGGTGATGGAAGCATTGGCGTTGCAAGGAATCCATCTGGAAGAGGTGCTGGTGGAAGAGGTGTTGCTGGGAGAGGTGCTGGAAGGAGTTCAAGGGCATTCTCTGCCCTAAGGAAATCTGTTGCCTCCACTTCTGGTGCTCCTTCACCTTTTGGTGGCAACCGATTTGAAGACCTTGAAGATGCCAACGGAGTAGACACGTGCTGTAGACGACGAACGGCGACGAGCGACGCAAACCGATCTGAGATCAGAATACCAAAAAAGAGGCGTTGATCAAACGACCGGCGCGAGAGAAAAACTCTGATCAACGGATCGGGAAAAGGACTCTCTAGGGCAACCGATCAACGCGATCGGCGGATGAACACTAGGTACGGGCTACGCGACCCCCGGTGGCGATCATGGATATCGACCGCGGAAGCGGCGGCTAGGGTTTGGATCGGAGTTAGGCTGATACCATGTAGAAGGAATAGAGGGGATATGGTGAAATTGTTGTTCTATTGCTTGAGCCTCGTGGGGTAAATCATACGCTATCTTGAAGTACAAGGCAAGGTAGAATAAATCATACACTATCCTACTTTCCTTAATAACCATGATAGTCAAGACTCTCTGACTTGTGCTCCTCGTCCTCTCGTCTCTGCAACAACCAACCAATGAACAAGTGTGCTGTAGGCATCATAATTGTGTGCATAAGTTTCTTGCGGTTTCCAGTCGTAAGAATTGGCCCACCTACTTTGCTTCCTGTAAGTGCGCGCCTCGACGGATCCAACCGTTCAACTCGAACTCTTACGTTCTTGTGCCAGATTTGTGCTATGTTGCTTGAGCACGTCGCTCATGTTGTGAAGGGCTCACAGAATCATTATTTTTTAGAGTATATAAAGAACATACTACCATATAGAAGTTACGAATTACAAGAGAACCTATCCGCACTGTTACAGGTACACACCACATCGAAAATAAGAAGACTACTCTCACAAAAGAGCTAAGACACCCCCCACCTGCACCTTTCCAATTATGCAATTTGTTTAATATTTGCACCACAAATGCAATGATTGAACGTTGCACCAGATTATGGAACACCCTAGCGTTGCGCTGCTTTCAAAGACTCCATGCAATTATGTTGACCACCGAGTCAAAACCTCTCCTGCGTCGATACAACTAAAAAAAACTGCTTACTTATCCCATAGGGAAAAGCTTATCATCACCCGGCGGATCACAGCGGCAGCGTCCGCCACCTCCAATGCATGACACGTGTTCAGTGAGGGCTCGTATACTGTCCTTCATCGAACGCGCTTTTACAACAGAGGCTATGTTTCTGAAACATATGTGGGGTTGCAGTAGTTTACGACGGGTCTATGTTCTATAACAAAACCTTGGTCGTGAAAATTTTCTGCAACCAGACCTCAGTTGCAAAAAAAAATAGAAAATTGCAACAAGATCGCAGCTGCCAAAAAAATTGCAACAAAACATTTGCTGCAAAAAATTTCTGGAACAACACCTATGTTTTAGAAATAATTCTGCAACAAGGCATATGTTGCGATAGTGAAAGCGCGCTCGGCTCAGCTTGATGCGGCAAATCGGACGGCTCACGACCCGGCTGATCTTTTTAAAAGATCAGCCGGCGGACGCGTAGCATGGCCCTTTTTTTTCTATATCTATTTTTTTTGGGAAAAGCTTACTTTCACCCGACCGACCATGCGTGCAGCGTCCGCCGGCTCCGCGTCCGTCGGATCGTATGTGATCGGATGGACGAGCGTCCTCGCTTCTGTGTCACGCATGTCCGTTTTCTGAAACAGAGCCCTTGTTTCAGAACCAGCATTCTTGCAACTGGCAGCTCCGTTGACTGGGAGGGCGACGCTTCTGGATTTGGGAGGGCGGCGGGGCTAGCGGCGCAGGGCGTTGGCTATTGGGCGACGAGGCCCATCCAGCGCCGTGGCGACGGCGAGGGGTTCGTCGGTGGCCGACGTCGACTCCTGCAGGTATGGATCTGAGATCCCCCTCCCCTTTGCCCGCATTTTCTAGCGATTTTGTAGGTGTTCATGGCGGTTCTCCCCGGGGCGGCTTGATCCATACCACCGAGATGACGAGGACGGTGCGACTAGAAGGAAGACGGCTGATTTGTTGGAAAGTGGTCGTCGGTGTAGGTAGTTCGGCGGCGTTGTAGGTCGCTGGTGTAGTTAGGTTGCAGGATTTGGATCTGCGGCAGGACTTTTTTACATAATTTCTACACTGGTAATGTCATGCAAAGGGACTTGAAGCTGCAGGATCCGTTGTATTATTTCCGGATTTCTGGTGCTCATAGTTCCCGTAGAATTCCCTGTGATTTTCTCTGAAGCTCATAGCTTATGATAAACTTAAAGTTGCAGGATCCCGCGCGGCCAATCTTTTTCTTTTTCTTACAATAAGGGTCTTGTTTCTGCAACACAGGACTAGTTTCAGAAGGAAGAAAAAGTGATTCAGCACTGAAGTTTTTTTTTGCAACTTGGGTCTTGTTTCAAAAGATTTCTGCAGCATGTCTTTTGTTTCAGAAAGAAAAGAAAAGTTTCGGTTGTGAAGGGTTTTTTTTCCTGCAACAAGGGTCTTGTTTCAGAAACATAGCCCGAGTTGCAGCGCAGGAGGAGCGCCCGACGTTAGAGAGTGAGTGGTCAAACATTGCAACATGACGCATGTTTCAGAAATATAGCTCCGATTGCAGGAAAATGCCGAAGAAGCGTCGGGCGTGAGTGATCAAACATTGCAACATGACGCATGTTTCAGAAATATAGCTCCGATTGCAGGAAAATGCCGAAGAAGCGCCGGGCGTGAGAGCTCGTCGTGGGCGTGTTGGATTTGAGCTAGCAGCTGCTCGGGGGGCTGAGATGGAGGAGGAGCAGCAACTCCGGCGAGCACGGCAAGGACTAGTTCCTCCCGTGCGTCGGCGGAAGCGAATTTTCGATGGTGGGGGCTGGCGCCGCGCTGGGTGCAGCTTTGTCAGGACGGCGGACAGGGGAATCTGTTTCTGAAACAGAAGGGTTGTTGCAGGAAGTAAAAGGTGGTCACGCCGCGTGATGGTCAGATCCGACGGCTGTCAGGGCGCTGATCGAATGGAGCTCGATGCGGCGGATGTTTCCAATACATCCGCCGACCGACGCGTAGCGGCGCCCTATCCCATAATATGGGGCAAAATTTAGAAATCCGCTTATGTAATGGAGCCAATCCACTAAGGGATTAAGCAACGGTGTAGCATCAGATCCCAAAGACAGTAAGTTCTTTTTTCTGTTGCTGTGCTCACAGAATTCCATTGCTTGTGTGCATGGCAGTGGCAAGGCACGTGAGAAATTCCTCAATGAAGAAAGAGAAATAAATTTCATAGGTGTAAACATTAATTTAGTCACGAGTTTAGTCGTTTGGAAGATGAAGGAAGAACGACGGCTTGGTTAATTATAAACGATGTATCCCTGATGAAGAGAATTAAAAAAAACTAGTATGCGGTGAGCGTGGATCGAACACGCGACCTTCAGATCTTCAGTCTGACGCTCTCCCAACTGAGCTATCCCCGCCTACATGTTCTGTGGCACATATAAGATTTACAGATACTGTAAAATTTTCCAGATTTAAACTATGATTCTTTTTGTGAGGGGTACACGTAAACGAGCTGTCAAGTGGTCTGTTGCGTGTTTTGTTATCGGGCAGGTGCTCGCCTCGTTACACCTCAATTTCCAACCTTTAACTCGTTCTAGGAAAAGACCCGATTTGGTTCCCCTCCTTGGGGAGACCAGCCTTGCCCAGCGAAGTGAATGGGCGAGGGATGAGTTGAAAGAAAACATAAGGAACCGGTTTCAAAAGAAAAGATAGGAAACATTTCTTTTCAGAGTTATCGTCACGGTAAGAAACATAGAGAATTGTTTTTCTGAAGGACCTTCAGTTTACTGATTACTAATTATTCCAAATACAGAACTGTTATTGGAAAAAAATACATTATTTTTGTACACTACAAGTACAGCCAGTATGCCCACTGCAAAACTCAGTGCGCATAGGAGGGACAAAAAGAAAAACAGAGATTTCGGCCAAGGTTAATCAGCTGTCGGCACCGAACACAAAGAATCTTCAGCTGATTTATGTTAACAACAATTTCTAGAAAATTAGTCACTTCTAGTCCATCAGAGAGGAAAGGCGCCATTAAAGCTTTTTCGTTCCATCTGGATTCATCCTTGCCAGGTCCGACTTTTGAGCAGGCAAATAAACTCATCTCATGGAGCAGCAACTGCCAAATCCAACTTCTTTTGGTAGTCCAGTTTTCCATCACATGGCTTCTTTGTCCAGTGATGATCCAGGAAGGTGGCAATCTTCCAACATACTTCTCATAACAACTAACAGGCAATGCCGTTCCTACCCGTGTGATCACCACCAGAACCCATTCGGGCTTCCATGGCCTTATCCTCTGTTATATGAAGACTGGTTAGTGAAATAGGCAAAGTAGTAATGTAACTGATTTGTGTATCATCCATGGAAATATAAATTTCTGATTACTGCGAGTAATCAGTAGTAGTAGTATCTAGGAAGACAGTACTGAAATTTCAATTTGGATTCAACAATATTCATCTTCTCAAGGTTCTGGAGAAAATTTCTATCACCCAAATTTCAATTGATTGAGATAATGCATGGAAATTGCCCAGAATACCTCTAAAGAAATACAGATAATGTTATTTGTCCATTAATGATATTATTACTTCTACAGTGCTTTTTCAAGGTAGCATTGGCAAATAACTTACCACTTTCGCTATCTGATGCATCGTCAAGACTAGCAATTGCATCAAGTAATGACTGCTCCTGGTCCTGCAGGGACAATTACTTCGCCTTACGGTTCTCAAATAATAGACTTAAGGAATTACAAGCAAGCCTTTCCCCATCACTGCTTTCGACAGGGAACGAACTCAAGATAGACAAGTCAACTCACTGTTAGCAGTTTCTTTGCCCTTTCAATTTCATGCATATTTGGATTTGACAATACCCTCTCCACCTGCATCGAGAAAATAAAGTTGTGAGCAACAAACAGTATCTGACTACCCTGTGATGTCCGATCCTTCAATATATAAATTTACCTCAATCACGACACTCTGAGTGTTAGGCACGTCAATTTCACCAATATTCCTGTTGATGCCATTTTGAGGTGGACCATATTTATTTGGATGCTCATTCTGAGATAGTCTCCCTCTACCATTGTTGCTTTGGTTCCTGTTCAACAATGGACCAGAAGGGCCCCAACTATCTCGATTTGAGATGCCTTGATCATCACGTTCCCATCTTATATCTTCAGGTCTCATCTGTGAAAGAATTGTTCACCTCCTATTGGTTAATTATATCGTTAAAAAAAAGGTGGCGATCATACATTCTGGGAAAATAAGCAAGTAAAAAATTATTCCATGCCAGAGTGGACAACTAATTAAACAAATCTCCATAGTCCGGTGAAACAACAAAGCATAAGTCTCCATATAGACTAAACTAATGGTCAACTAGATTAACTCTAGAGTGCCGAATATCGGCCCCTATGGATACTAAAGGTATTCATATTGGTAAATTTTAAGCCATGATACCACTCTCCACGTAATTGTGAAAACAAATCAGCAGCAACTGCAAATCATTTCCCCACTAATTTATATTCCCTCAGTTCGGAAATAAGTGTGCTGTTTTAGTTCAAAGTTTCAAACACTTATTTCCGAACGGAGGAAGTATATGGTATTGGGCACATGAGCAACCAGCCTCTGCTTCACTACTGGAGTAAGTCAGCACATTATGGCACGTGTAGCATACAAAAAAGGGTGAATAATTCATAGCAAAGGGTTGAAAACATGAAAAAAAAATGGATCAAATTCTTAAACAAAATACATAATTAGTGTACAAATCAGGAGCAATGAGTAAGAAAAGAAAGATAAAGAACAATACAAGCATTAAAGGCTTGAACGATGCTTACATCACAAAGCCTGACAGACTCCCATGACTCAGTTGTTTTGCCCATGTCATAGACAAGAGCATGTTCGCCCTGAAAAGGATCAGGAGAGTAGGTAAAATTACTTAATACAGATGCATATCTGCATCAAGGGGAAAAAGAGGTAAAGTTGGAACAAACCGTAGCAGGATTGTAACGGGTTATAGTGGCCTCATAGAAGTTGTTATCATCTGGCCATCTTGTAAAAACTTTCCGGCTAATCAATGAGGTCGGATCCATGGATGGTAATGCCAGTGGCGTTGTCTGTACATGCATCAACAGATTGCCATAAAATTGACCCGAATTCAGAAGAACATGGCGTACAGCATTCCAAACATACCGACTTTGCTCTTTTTCCCCTTGATGCTGAAGATGGTCCCCACTTTGACGAAGACGGGACAGAATGTGAAGACATAACAGGGGACTGGAGGCCTGAAGAATGCGAAGGCATCAAATGAGATGGTCGTTGCCTTTTAGCAGTTGGCCCAGGTTCTCCATCATGAAGAACTCTGCTGCCGCGATGCAGCCCACTTGGGGTCCCACCTCCCTGTCTCAGCTCCCTATTGAAAAATTAAGATAAGTAAATGATTAGGTAAATATGACGATTAAGTATAACGTTGTTACGGAAAAAATGGGTCCTGTATGCAAAGACCTCATTCCACGGATGGCCCCATCTTCATTAACCTTGTTTAATAGCTCCCTGTGTTCCTCATCAGAAACTCTCAGTTCCTTCCTGAGTTCAGAAATCAGACTTTCTTTTTCCTGCACAAAAGCATGAGTATTAATTAATTTTCAACTGAAATCAGCAACAGGACATGCAGTGGTTACTGAAAATGTAGCCATTAATTTCAGTGTGCAGATAATCACCCAAGACAATGCATCAGATTGAACTTTGAATGCCCTAAGAACACCAGTGTACGCCTCTTGCTCAACCAGATGTACTTGGCTCTCCAAATCATTGTGTGGCCTTGCATAAGGAAACGGTCCAGCTGATGCTCTCCCATTCCCACTGAAAGATCGTCCTCTTAGTCCTCTATTTTGTGACGAGGGGAGATCATCATCCGTCCCTGCAAGCAAGAGCGAGGAATCAGTACTGCAGCATATTCAAATGCACAATTTGGCTGCAAGCCTGCAAGTCCTCATAACACGAAAGCACCTCATAAAAGGTCATAAAAAATGACGTTTATAATTTGTGGAGTACAGGGTCAACCGAATGACAAGCCAATCATGAAGAATTCACAATTTGGCAAGAGGTTCGAGAAGCTCACAATTGCTCAGGGATGACTGGATTTCTATTTATCAACTAATCAATTTGCAGTACCAAGGGCTTGGCAAAAGGGACTACTTCTCCAGGGCCATGCAAATGTACACATTGTTCGATAAATTTAACAAATTTCAGTTATCTATCGGCTCAGCTTTGCTAGAAAGCAAGAGGCACAATATATACTTGGTGCGTATTCCAATTATTTGGCAATAAACGTATGCCAATCTCCTCCAGATATTTTCCTCCAGGAATCTAACAAGCCATGCAAAAGAATGGAACTTTTCTGCCCGGCCAAGTTTACCGGGTCAAAGTCAAAACAACATGTTGATTCAGGGCAAGGGATCAATAATCAAATGCACAATTTGACTGCAAATCATCATAACGCAAAAGCACCTCAGAGGTCATGAAAGATGCTGTTCACAATTTGTGCAATACAGGGTCAGGCGATTGCCACGGCAACTATGACGAAATCACAATTGGGCAAGAGGTTCCAGAAGCTCACAACTGCGCTAGGGTTCGGCAAAAGGAACTACTTTATGGTCATATCTCTTCAGGACCATGCTAATGTACACGTTGTTCGATAAATTCAACAGCTTTTCAGTTATCTATGAGCTCAGCTTTGCTAGAAAGCAAGAGGAACAATTTATACTTTGTGTCTATTCTCATAATTAGGTACTATTTCGTATAATTTATGCCAATTTCCTCCAGGAATCCAACAAGCTGCGCGAAATAATTGGGCTTTTCCGCCCGGCCAAGCTCACCCGGCCAGAAAAGCACGTAGATTCGAGGCGACTCACCGCTGCTATCATAGGGGCGGTACCCCATGGGATTCATGGACCCGGCTGGCGCGCCGAGACGGAGGAACCCTAGGAATCAGCCAAGCTCCTCCCCCAGATCCGGACGGCGCGGCCGGACCGAGCGCCAACGGATCCAAGGATATATGGAGCGGCCCGGGGCCGGGCGGAGGCGTGCCTGGGGGCGCCGGAGGCAGATTCGGGGAGGTTTTGCGGCGTGGAATCGGATGAGGATTTGGGGCGGGCGACGGAGGGGGGGCGGCAGGTAGGGTTCAAGGGGATCGGGAAATTTAGGAAGTGGACTTTTCTGATTTGCCCCCTGGAAAAAGGTCGGTTTTCCCCCGCGCGAAGAGTTTCGCACCGGGGCTGGTAATTTCGGGGGGGCTTTATGCTTATGAGCTATGCCGCGTCTTACGTGGCGCTCTGGTGGCCGTGTGTTTTTCCGTCGGGCCGCACGTGGGCGGCGCGGCCGTACTGCCGTGGCCGTACACGAGTCCTGTTTGTGCACGCACTGGCGCAGACGGACTCCGGCGCCGCGACACGAGACTTCCCGGTTCCCATGAGCGGCGGCGCCGTGGTTGTGCACGCAGTGGTGCAGCCGGACTCCGGCCGGCGACCGGCGCGGCGGGCGGTACTGCCGTGGCTGACCCGTGCAGGTGCAGGTCTAGCCGGAGCCGCTCCTTTGGGCATGTTGTTCCCTCGCTAGCTTCCGGCTCTTCCTAAAAAAAAGAAGAAAAAAAGGCTATGGATCGTCATTGTCTGTGTTGTTCGTTATAGTGTCGTTTATTATGGCGATTGGACGCATACAAAAAATCTAAGAGTTGCTCTTAGTTTTAAACTTGCAAGTATTGTGCGTAATTCACACAAAAAAGCATCGTGCGTAGGTTTGTTCACCGTTTAATGGCGACTAACCTCTGTTTCTCTGTATCTCGACATGTCCACACATTTTTAGAAGAATCATACAATCTCCAACGGTTTGCTGCCCTCGGTGACCACATATCTGACAGATTCTACTAATATTTGGTGGAGAATTTTTATGCACGAAGATCAAGTATGTATGATTTACCACCAAATCTTGAGGGACATGGTGTATATATTCAAATGTAAGAGTATGTATGTGTTCTAGTCATACCACGGAATTGGGGAATTGATCGAATGATCCAACCCTAGCCATAGCCTGAATCTTTGATATGCGTCGGATAACTAAAGTGATACATGCATGTGTTCCTCCTTTAGGGATAATTCAACAGTTAGCAGGGTTCATTGTGTGGTCTCACATGACCCCCCCCCCCCATTGAGAAACGGCATGCCCTCACCGCACTGTAGCGGCAGAGCACCAATGCTTCAGTGGTGTGTAGAAAGAACTCCAGAGATGTATACTTTATGAAGCCATCGTCTTCCCATGTCACATCAGCAAGTGTCAGGTTCACCCATTGGATAAGTCACGCGACAACATGCATGTTTTGTCGTGGTATTTGTCTCACTTCCAGAACGAATTGCGGTAGTTTTCTGAGTGTCATTAGGATTGACAACAGGTAGATTAGGTCTTGGTACAACATGGGGATGAATGGTTATTTAAGCTGGCTCATATGGAGAAATAGGACGAATGTTGACGTGTTTAGGGATGTTATTTAAGCTGGCTCATATTGATACCCACTTTCTAAATTATGTGAAAAGTTTTAATGCTCCTCAAAATCAAAAGGCAGCCAACCTATAAGGAGCCATATTGAGGTACACCCACACGGAAAATCGTTTGTCCCACCTCTTTAGATCGACATTTTTTTAGTTACATTCTGAGTTTGGATCAAGTGTTGCTTCAGTTGAGCAAGCATAGATTGTTTGTGAGTTGAGAACTCGTGTGAAACATTATTAGAGGGACTAACAATTGCCAACTCGCAAATAAGTGGCGCAGGAAAATTGTGGAGTGTTTGGATTGATGACATTTTTAATGCAATGTGAGAGGTCAAGTTGTACAAGCACTAAGCTAGTGTGGTAACCAATCCAGACACTTCTTTGGTTCATTAGTAGCCATGCATCTTAAATAGGTTTCTGAACATTAGTTAACTCTCTCTAACTGGCTATCAGTTTGACGGTGGTATGCAGTGTTATACCTGAGCTCCACTTTCAGTGCACTAAAGATATCTCTCTAGAATTTGCTGGTGTAAATTCTATCTCTATCAGAGATGATCAGGACAGGTGGGCCATGAAGTTTAATGATGTTATCCACAAATTTTGCTGCTGACTGAACAGTGTAAGGATGGGTTAATGTGATATAATGCACATATTTAGTAAAACGTGTCTACCACTACAAGGATCATCTCCTTGCCGTGGGAAATGGCTAATCCCTCAATAAAGTCCATTGTGATATATTTTCATGACATGCCAACAATGGGTAGTGGCTCAAGTAACCCAGGAGATAGGCGATGTTCCCTTTTAGCTCTCGGGCAAATAGGACATTGAGTTATGTAACTTTCAATCATCTCTTCAGACCAGTCCAGTAAAAGATGTTTTCCACTCTATGATAGGTAGCCCTCATACCAAAGTGGCCTCCAATTGGAGAGGAATGCAATGTAGTAATTAGCTTGTGCTGCAAGTAATTGTTGTTTCCCACTAAAATATTTCCCTTGTACTCCCTCCGTCCTTGAAAGAGTGTGCTTCCAAAATTTGTTGGAAAGTCAAACTCTTTTATGTTTGACCGTATTTATACAATAATACACCAAACAAATTAGTAGTATTAAATTCATGATAAAATATATTATCATCATATACCTATTTGATTTTACAAACATTGATATATTTTTACACAAACTCGGTCAAACTTTTAGATAGTTTGACCCTCCAACAAAGTTGGAAGTATACTCTTTCAAGGACGGAGGGAGAATTTGATAATACTTGCATTATAAATGTAGTTAGCAAAGCAACCCAAAACCAATAATCACATCATGTTGTAGGAGATACAAGGCTCTAAAAATGTGAGTGTATATAATTTTTTCCAACAGGAAAGAGTAGTCAGTAACCACTGATGTAGATGACAGGGAACCTCCCCGGCCCCAACAACATTTATAAGCTTAAGAGCAACATGTATTGATGAGCAGTTAGAGTTAATTGCAAATTGTTGGTCAAAAAAGAGGAAGTATAGCTTGAATCCAATAAAGTTATTGCTCTCTTGCCATTTATGTGAATAATCATAGCGGGAGCTCATTGTCGGTGTCAAAACTGGCAGATCTCGGGTAGGGGGTCCCGAACTGTGTGTCTGAGGATCGAAGGTAACAGGAGACAGGGACACGATGTTTACCCAGGTTCGGGCCCTCTTGATGGAGGTAATACCCTACTTCCTGCTTGATTATCTTGGATGAATATAGGGTTAACAAGAGTTGATCCACCTCGAGATCGTAATGGCTAAACCCTAGATGTCTAGCATGTATGATTATGATTGCCTCTACGGACTAAACCCTCCGGTTTATATAGACACCTGAGGGACCTAGGGTTGTACAGAGTCGGTTTACAGAGGAAGGAATCTTCATATCTGAACGCCAAGCTTGCCTTCCACGTAAAGGAGAGTCCCATCCGGACACGGGAAGAAGTCTTCTATCTTGTATCTTCATGGCCCATTAGTCCGGCCCACGTCACATAGCCCGGACGTCCGAGGACCCCTTAATCCAGGACTCCCTCAGTAGCCCCTGAACCAGGCTTCAATGACGATGTGTCCGGCGCGCAAATTGTCTTCGGCATTGCAAGGCGGGTTCCTCCTCTGAATACTTCGAAGTAGCCCTCGAACACATGAAACATGTCCAGCTCTGCAAAACAGGCACCACACACAGCCGCAAAGAGTATAATATTTCACAAGTCCCATCTACTGACAACTTTTGTAGCGAGACGTTACGTCTCTGCCCGGTCATTATTTCGAACCTTTTTTAGCCTCCCGCTCCATGTTTCAAGATGCGGTTTTCATTGGCACGTCCTGTCGAAGCAGAGATCGTGTCCCCTTATCGCGGGATTCTCATCAATACGGGTGTGGGTAATCCAACCGCGTTGTCTGCACGACCCTTGGGGAATAGGCGAGTTTTAAGGCGAGTGGGGAGGCGCTTGATATTCGCTGCCTTTATAAGAGGATAAAGGTTCATTCTTTCACCCACGCCTTCTTCCTCTCTGCCCATCCGTTCTCGAGCTCCAGCGCCCAAGCTTCCATCCCTTCTGCCCCCAAAAAGCACTCCAACCATGTCTAGATCTGGAGCGCAGGGCAAGTGGATGGCCTCCTCCATCACGGAGGAGAACATCACGGAGCTCCGGGAAGCGGGGTACTTGGCCCAGGAGATCGCCCACCGGCTTCCGGCCAAGGGTCAAATCGTTCCCACCCCGGAGCCCAACGAGAGGGTGGTTTTCATCCCCCACTTCATCCGCGGGTTAGGATTTCCCCTTCACCCCTTCGTCAACGGACTCATGTTCTACTACGGGCTAGATTTCCACGATCTAGCCCCAAATTCTTTGCTCAACATCTCGGCATTCATTATCGTGTGCGAGGCCTTCCTCCGCATCCCACCCCACTTCGGATTATGGCTAAAGATCTTCAATGTGAAGCCAAAGGTGGTGGATGGTCAACATGCAGAGTGTAGAGGCGCCATGGTGAGCAAACTGTCCAATGTCACATGGCCCACATGCACCTTTGTGGAGACCGTCAAAGGGTGGCAACATCAGTGGTTCTATGTCACAGAACCCCGCGATGTCACCTGGGCCGCGGCTCCCGAATTCAAGTCCGGGCCCCCAATGCAGCTTACCTCCTAGCTAAAAAAGGGCCTGGACTGGGCGTCGTCGTACAAGGTGTCAGCGCTGCAGACGCGCATCAAGAGCATGGTGGACAAGAACATCAAGCTTGTCGATGTGATCCAGGTGATGCTTTTTCACCGGATCCTTCCTTGCCAAAGTCGGACTTGCCATTTGTGGGAGTTCGATCCGGCCAAGCACCAGACCTTGCAACAGTTCTTCGGCTCCACGCACGAAGGTATCTGGAAGGTGCTTTTCAGGGCCAATCAGACGTGGCCGAAGACCACCGAGGACTCCGGATATAACCTGACTCATCCAGCCAGTCCGGTAAGTTCTTCATATTTCATAGTGTATCCCTACCTGTGCATTCCAGGAAGATGTCTAAGCTTCTCCATTTGTCTTTTCAGGCCTGGATAAAGAAGGCGGAGCGGATCCAGTGTCCGCGCTCCGCTGCCTAAAAATCCAGCTATCCCACTTCTGATGAAGATGTTGGTTCCGGCGCCCTACCAGGCGCCGGAGAAGAAGGCCAAGAAGAAGGGCCAGGAGGCGAGAAGCAGCCTCCGCCGTAAATGTGCTTCGGACGCAACGTCCGAAGACGCCAAAACCCACTCCTCCCCCGCTGAGAATGACGAGGAGGAGGAAGAAAAGGGCGGCCTCCACGGATCTTGAGGCGGAGGCGTCCAAGAAAGGGAGGGTCTCCCTTACGGACCATTCTGAATCGGACACCGACGGCAGCCCTGAGTGGCATCCCAGGGAGAAGCCCCTGGCCGGATCGTAAGTACTCAAAGGCATTTATGCACATACATATCCAGCTCCTTTACTTCGTGGTTTTAACATGTTGAATCATGTGCTGTAGTCCGACTCACGTCCACCTCCAACGATCCTCATCTTCGGGGAATTCGCTGGATCCAAATGTAATGGACAGTGGGTCGCCTTCGCCGGCCTTCTCCCCCAAGACTGCGGTCGACTCCGAAGTGTTGTTCCGAAGGACCCTCCCTGGCCGGGGACAGGTACAGGAGGCCGCCAAGGTGGCGCCAGAGGTTGATACCTCGGCCGCCAGACACATGGGGGAGCAGACCCCCTTGGAAACTGGCGATGGGGGCCATACCCAATTCGGCCCCCAGCCGAATACAGTTCTAGGGGCCCATACAACTCCGGAATCAGGTAAGCAGCCTCCTTCGAAAGAAGGAGGTGCATCTATTCCGCTGGTGACCTTTGTCCATCCAAAGGCACCGGATACTCTACTGGAAGCGCTTCAAGGTGCTTCCATTGTAGAAGAACACCGTATCCTTATGGGTACGGTTGTTGAGAGGGTTCAGTCTGCTAAGACTGAACGAAGCCTGCACCAGCCTTCTAACAGGCTTTGTGGTATGTGACGTAATTATGCAAAAAGAATGTCGTAGTATATATAGTAGCCCCTGAGACTCTGTCCGGTTTTCCAAAAGAAAGGCCGGACAGCGGATCGAATAATTTTAGCAGGAGACTAATCATATATGTCTATGTGAATAAACAAGCGTTGATGCTGGCTGCGACCTCCCATTCTGCCGAAGTCTCCAAACTGAAGCAAAGTCTGGAGCAGGCCGATGAAGAGCCCGGTCGTGTCAAAAAACAACTAGAGGACAAGCAAGATATGCAATGTACTGTTCAGATCTAAAATGATATGAATTGTTTGTGTTGATCATGTTATTATGATGTTTCATAGGAGTTGCGGCCGAAGTGGAGTCCCTCAAGAACGCGTTGGCCGAGGCCCAAAATAAAGCGGAGAAGGAACAAGCCGCCCAAAAAAACACGAGTCAAGGGTTGGGGAGGTTCAGCAGGAGCTCAGGACACCATAAAGAAATGCGAGTCCTTGGAGCGCAAGATTGCGGACCAAGAGTCCGAACTTGCTAAGGCCCGCCAAAGCGCACAAGAGGCCCGGGTTGAGGCCCAGGGCGCCCTCCGGGAAATCCAGGAGGCCAAGCAGATTATGGCGGGTAAGGCCTTCATTATGCAGAGCAAATTTTTGAAGAGAAGGTACCTCTTACTGGCCCCGATTTGGAGTTCTCCAGGAGCGTTTGCGGATCTGCCTCGCAGTGTTGCTGATGCTGCGGAGTTCTTCCGAGCCGAAGAGGGGAGCTCAACGGAGAAGCTGTTTTGGTCATAATACCTTGCGCCAGAGCATCCGGTGCCCCTTAGCGATCAGCTGAAACAGCTGACCGAACTGCATAAGATGACCGGATTGTCCATGAAGGATTTGATAATCCGTCTATGGCCTGTTGAAGCCATACCCAGCAGTCACTTCGGGCTCGTGAAGCAGCTGGTCGATGCCTGCCCTCCGCTTGATTCCATAAAGTGGTCGGTCTGCATTCAAGGTGCGCGGATGGCCTTTGCCTGTGTCAAGGTACAGTGGGCGAAGATGAACGCCATCAAGCTTGCGACCGAGGGACCGCCTGTGGGCAAAGAGCACCGCATGCCCGAGCTATATTTTGATGATGTCCTGGAAGGATCCCGCATTATAGCGGGCCAGTGTGCGAAGGACATTATCTTTGAATGAATGTATTCGTGTTATCCGGTCATGTATTATGGAACAAAGCCTATATGTAATATATTGCTTATTGTTTTTGCAAATATTTCCTCCTGTGCGGTCGTTTATTAAATCTAAGAGTTGGCTAGTCGTTGGCTTTTGCCCCCCGTAGGTAGTACGGGGGTGTTCGGGTTGGAACCTAAACACACTTGACCCAAGAGTTTGGTCCTTAAAGGAGGTGTTTAGTGCATCGAACCAGGCAATTGGACTATGTGGCTTTATCACCCTCATTTAGCCATAGGAGTTTGACAATAGTAGTGTAGGCATAGCCCCTAGTTAGTATTTATTTATCTGGACTAGGGCGCTGTAGACACCTGATCGGCTGGAGGCCAATTCGTCGCATAATGCGAAAAAATCGCAAGAGATTTATGTTTAGCCACCGAATAGCTCACCAGCTCTCGCTGCATCATGACAGTCGGTTTTTGTCTTTCTCTACTGAGGTGTTTATCCGGATGAACCAGAAACACAATCGCAGTAGTTCTCCCTTTACTACCCTAGCCGATAAGACGGAATGTAAGGTAGCAAGCACAGGAGCCGGGCAACCCAACTATTGACCAAAGACATGATTCGGAGCCGATGCATATAATGCTATATTCAAGGCGCCGAATTGTACTGTAAAAAGTGTTCGGACTTGTTGCAAACATATGGAGCGCAAAGGAGTAGGCCAGTGCCACGTATGTTGGGCCGGAAACTATTTCCATTATAATCTGATTGATACGTCAAAGCGTATTTTGTACAGGTAATGCGATAAGCAATAGGGCTATTTAACATGCCGAGACCAAGGGGAAGCTGCGTGTGGATCCTGAAAACAGGTAAAGTGATCGTCAAGAAGATCATCTAGGTAGTCTGCCGCACGTCTATGCTGCTTGCCTCCTTGGTATGTTTATCCTTCGAAAGGATCGATGATCAGGCCATCGTGAGGAGCCCGTGGGAAAGAAACCTGAAAAGGATAGAAAGAAAAGGGAAAGTATAAGTACCCAGATAAGGTCGAGCCGTATAGTGGACCGTGATCGAGTTATGTCTCCGTCTTTGCCCATGGTATTTTTAGTGCGTAGTTATGTACACGCGGTACATACGCCGCAATTCGGTCGGGGGTAAGATGGAGGCCGAATTGCTATTCGAACTCCTGACGAGCTGGACTGTCATGCTGCGGAGTAGTCCGGACTCGTTTAATAGTGTCCGGGGGCTTGGCCGCCGAATTGATGTTCTGCTTGATAAGGCCGCCCTGTACTTCCGCTGCCAGGGCCACGGTGTGCTCCTCGGTACGAAGGGAGCGTTCCATGTTTCCGTTGACTGTTATGACACCGCATGGTCCGGGCATCTTAAGTTTGAGATAGGTATAGTGTGGCACCGCATTGAAGCGAGCAAATGCGGTTCGTCCGAGCAGTGCGTGATAGCCACTTCAGAAGGGGATGATGTCGAAGATCAAGTCTTTGCTTTAGAAGTTGTCCGGTGATCCGAAGACGACTACCAATGTGATTGAGCCCGTGCAACGGGCCTCTACACCTGGTATTACTCCTTTGAAGGTAGTTTTTGTGGGCTTGATCCTTGATGGACCAATGCCCATCTTGCGGACTGTGTCCTGATAGAGCAGGTTAAGGCTACTGCCATCGTCCATGAGGACTCGTGTGAGGTGGAATCCATCAATGATTGGGTCGAGGACTAGTGCGGCTGAGCCGCCGTGACAGATACTGGTCGGATGGTCCCTGCGATCGAAAGTGATCGGGCAGGATGACCATGGATTGAATTTTGGGGTGGCTGGCTCTATCGCATAGACGTCCGAGAGCGCACGTTTGCGCTCCCTCTTGGGGATATGAGTAACGTATATCATGTTCACCGTTTTGACTTGGGGGGATTTCTTTTGTCCCCCTGTGTTCGGTGGACGGGGCTCCTCGTCATCGTCCTCACTTGGCGACCCCTTCTCCTTATTCTCGGTATTTAACTTATCGGCATGTTTAAAGACCCAACAGCTTCTGTTGGTATGATGGCGGGTTTATAGGGGGTGTCGTGGATCTGGCATGGTCGATCGAGGATTCGGTCCAAGCTGGATGAGCCCAGATTACTTCTTTTAAATGGCTTCAACCGCTGACCCGACTTGGAGCCATGGAATCCGGTGTTGACCGCCGTGTCATCGGTATTGTCACCATTGTTCCGACGCTTGTGCCTGTTGCGTCGGGGATTGCCGTTGCTATTTCTGGCTTCAGAAGTGCCAGGTTCGCTTGCATTGTTGGTGCTATGGGCTAGCCAACTATCTTTGCCCATGCAAAAGCGGGTCATAAGTGCCGTGAGGGCTGCCATGGACTTCGGCTTTTCTTGGCCAAGGTGTCAGGCGAGCCATTCGTCATGAATGCTATGCTTAAAGGCCGCTAGGGCTTCGGCATCCGGACAGTCGGCAATCTGGTTATTTTTAATTAGGAACCTGGTCCAGAATTTCTTGGCCGACTCTCCGGGCTGTTGAACGATGTGACTTAAGTCATCGGCATCCGGAGGTCGGACGTATGTGCCCTGGAAGTTATCGTGGAAGGCGTCTTCCAAGTCCTCCCAGCTGCCAATGGAGTTTTCTGGCAGGCTATTTAACCAGTGCCGAGCTAGTCCCTTGAGCTTTAGCGGGAGGTATTTGATGGCATGAAGATCATCACCGCAGGCCATATGGATATGGAGAAGAAAGTCCTCAATCCATACAGCGGGATTTGTTGTTCCATCATATGAATCGATATTCACGGGTTTGAACCCTTTTGGGAATTCGTACTCCATTACTTCGGCAGTGAAGCACAGGGGGTGTGCGGCACCTCTACAAGTCGCGACGCAGCTCGGATGGAGTCCGTCTGCCGTTTTCGGCCCGGACATGGTTATGCTTGTCGCGCCCGGCTGGATAGCCATCCTCGCGCGCCGGGGCACGCCCCAGCGATCCGTAGATCGATCTGGTCTAACCTGCTCTATTTTCCAGGTCTTGTCGTAGGTCGTACGTATATCCCCGAGTTGTTGTGTCTCTGCTTTTACGGCGAGGTAGTATGGGCTGGTGTTCAGCTTGAGTTGCTGTTTTGTCACGTCCACGTGGTGGCCGGTCGGCCGCGTTACGCGTTGATGGTACGGGCTCCAGCGCCTCATCATGAAATTGAGGTAGCAGCTTGCACTTCGGGTAACTCTTGGTTGGGCGCCCGAGGCCATATTCCTTGGCTGCTAGGACATTGGTCCACCTGTCGTTGAGCAGATCTTGGTCAGCTTGAAGCTGCTGCTGCTTCTTTTCAGGCTCCTTGCAGTGGCTATTATCCGGCGCTTGAAGCGCTCCTGCTCAAGGGGTTCCTCAGGCACGATAAAGTCTTCGTCGCCGAGGCTCACCTCATCCTCGGAGAGTGGAAGATAATTACTATCCTACAAGTCTTCATTTACTGCTTGTTCATCAGGGCCAATTTTCCCATCTTCCCGATCGTCCTATTCGGAGGTTGGCTCGACGAGGTCTTCTTGGTCTTCGGCGTCGTCCGGAGTATTGTTGTCTCTGGTGCCGGTATTGCTGTCTTTTCCACGGCGTGATTTAGAGCGGCGTCGCTGATGTCGGCGCTTTGGTTGTGTCTTAGGAGGTTTATCCTCAACTAGGTTTTTCTTGTTATCGTCGTTACCCTCTTTGGGTGTATCCACCATGTACACGTCATAAGAAGAGGTGGCCGTCCAGCATCCGGTAAACGGCGGGTTTTGGGCCTGCTCTTCTCCGACATCGTCGTCCATACCGTCGATGTCTTCGGAGCCGTAATCGAGCATGTCGGTTAAGTCCTCGAAAGTGGCTATGAAGTGGGTGGTGGGTGGGACGTAAAATTCCCCGCTCTCAACCCAAAGTTTGGGCTGGGCGTAGTTCGGACATTGCCCCTCTGTAATGATGAGGGATTGCATTAAATCCAGAGCCTCGCTTAAAGGCGAGGTTTGGCCAGGGAGAAGAGAGTCTGTGGAGTACGACGGGAAGAAAACTCCTTGGCCGAGCTCACACGATGCTGACTTTGAGGGTTTGGAGCCAGTGTTCGGAGAAGGGTTCGGCTTCATGATGATTGCCGATGACACTACTTCCTTCGGCTCTCCCGTACTAGGCTTAATAGCCGCAGAGAGTCCGGCGGGCTCGGGAATCCCGCCTTCGGACCTGGTAATGCGCTCCAGATCTAAGGCCAGAGCGGAGGTTGGGATCGCGAATCCTTGGAAGATCAGGTCTCCTCGTATATCGGCGACATAATCCAGATTTCCAAAACTAATCTGGTGACCTGGGGCGTAGTTGTCGATCTACTCTAGATGGCCAAGCGAGTTGGTCCGCAGTGCGAAGCCGCCAAACACGAAGATCTGGCCGGGGAGGAAGACCTCCCTTAGGGCAGCATTGTTGTAGATGATTGATGGAGCCATTGAGCCTTATGTCGATGGCACAGTGGAACTCTCAATGAAAGCACCAATGTCGGTGTCAAAACCGGCAGATCTCGGGTAGGGGGTCCCGAACTGTGCGTCTGAGGATCGAAGGTAATAGGAGACAGGGACACGATGTTTACCCAGGTTCGGGCCCTCTTGATAGAGGTAATACCCTACTTCCTGCTTGATTATCTTGGATGAATATAGGGTTTACAAGAGTTGATCCACCTCGAGATCGTAATGGCTAAACCCTAGATGTCTAGCCTGTATGATTATGATTGCCTCTACGGACTAAACCCTCCGGTTTATATAGACACCGGAGGGACCTAGGGTTGTACAGAGTCGGTTTACAAAGGAAGGAATCTTCATATCCAAACGCCAAGCTTGCCTTCCATGTAAAGGAGAGTCCCATCCGGACACGGGAAGAAGTCTTCTATCTTGTATCTTCATGGCCCATTAGTCCAGCCCACGTCACATAGCCCGGACGTCCGAGGACCCCTTAATCCAGGACTCCCTCACTCATGTAGTCCCTCCAGTATTGATGGCATTAGCTGAGATGCATATCATGTTGACAAACCTCTTTAGTTAACTATCCTAGTCATTTTGTATTGTTTTTTAGTAACTAGTTGTTCTTCTTCCATGCTTTCGTCGTGTAGCAGGTGGATGTTAGGAACTAGTTTGCACTTATGCCCTTGTACCAATTTAACACCACATGTCCAACAAACTCCCCTAGTTTTCTTGCTATAGGGAAATGAGTAATAGGATTTTTTTTCCAGTTGTTTAACTTGTTGTTGTGGTGGAACTAATTGAGCAAAAAAAATTCGAGGGTATATTGTTAGTTTGCTTCTGGTAGCTAGTAATGTTTGTAGGGAACAACTGTCTTGTTTGTTGGGTCCTAGGCTGACCAGTATGCATCAGCAAGAGTAGTTGGTCTGAGTGGTCGTCTCACTTGAAATTCTACATCATCTCTCCAACCATTAACATAACATTTTATGAGCCATTGTTCAGATGTTTATGGAATTTCTTCATACATGAACCATAAAATATTGTTTTGCTTCATTGATTAAACCTTGCAGTTAAATCATAAATTCACAGGATCCATGTGCATAAAATCTATGCACAATTTCAATACATAGCTCTAGCCATGTCAAATGTTTCTTCAATAGAACATACCTTCTTAACTATACACCAGCCTCCCCAGTAATAATATACAAATGGGCCAAAGACACTTTGTATTCTTCCGAAGCTGCAGACATTTGAGAAATACTTGTTGCATTGTTTGATCAACCAACATGATATGTGCCTTCAAACCTAGGGAGATCCATCTTGGTCCCTGATACGTCTCCATCGTATCTATAGTTTTTGGTTGTTCCATGCCAATATTCTACAACTTCCATATACTTTTTGGCAACTTTTTTGTACTATTTTTGGGACTAACATATTGATTCAGTGCCCAGTGCCAGTTCCTGTTTGTTGCATGTTTTTTGTTTCGCAGAAACCCAATATCAAACGGAGTCCAAACGGGATAAAAATGGACGACAAATTATTTTGGAATATTTATGATTTTTGGGAAGTAAAATCAACGCGAGACGGTGTCCGAGGGGGCGCGAGGTAGGGGGCGCGCCCCTGACCCTCGTGGCCACCCCGTAAGGCGGTTGACGCTCTTCTTTTGCCGCAAGAAAGATAATTTTATGAGAACGATCTAAGTGAAAAATTCACCCCAATCGGAGTTTCGGATCTCCGGATATTTAAGAAACGGTGAAGGGCCAGAAAACAGAACGCAGAAACAGAGAGAGACAGAGAGATAGATCCAATCTCGGAGGGGCTCTCGCCGCTCCCACGCCATGGGAGCCAAGGACCAGAGGGGAAACCCTTCTCAAATCTAGGGAGGAGGTCAAGGAGGAAGAAGAAGAAGAAGGGGGACCTCTCCCCCTTGCTTCCGGTGGCGCCGGAGCGCTACCGGGGCCATCACCATCACCGCCATCTTCACCAACAACGTCACCACCATCATCACCAACTCTTCCCCCCTCTATGTAGCGGTGTAACCTCTCTCTTATCCGCTGTAATCTCTACCTAAACATGGTGCTCAATGCTATATATTATTTCCCAATGATGTATGGCTATCCTATGATGTTTGAGTAGATCTGTTTTGTCCTAATGGCTATTTGATGATCGCGATTGGTTTGAGTTGTATATTTTATTATTGGTGCTGTCCTATGGTGCTCTCCGTGTCGCGCAAGCATGAGGGATTCCCACTGTAGGGTTTGCAATATGCTTATGATTTGCTTATGGTGGGTGGCGTGAGTGACAGAAGCACAAACCCGAGTAAGTAGGTTGTTTGCGTATGGGATAAAAGGGACTTGATACTTTAATGCTATGGTTGGGTTTTACCTTAATGAATCTTTACTAGTTGCGCATGCTTGCTAGAGTTCCAGTCATAAGTGCATATGACCCAAGTAGAGAAAGTATGTTAGCTTATGCCTCTCCCTCAAATAAAATTGCAATAATGATTACCGGTCTAGTTATCGATTGCCTAGGGACAAATAACCTTCTTGTTGACAAAAGCTCTCTACTAAAACTAATTTAGTTGTGTCTTCATCTAAACAGCCCCTAGTTTTATTTTCGTGCTCTTTACTTTCTTGCAAGCTTACCCAAAAACACCTACAAAGTACTTCTAGTTTCATACTTGTTTCTGGTAAAGCAAACGTCAAGTGTGCGTAGAGTTCTATTGGTGGTCGATAGAACTTGAGGGAATATTTGTTCTACCTTCAGCTCCTCGTTGGGTTCGACACTCTTACTTATTGAAAGAGGCTACAATTGATCCCCTATACTTGTGGGTTATCAAGACCTTTTTTAGCGCCGTTGTCGGGGAGCAATAGCGTGGGGTGAATATTCTCGTGTGTGCTTGTTTGCTTTATCACTAAGTAATTTTTATTTGCTGTTCTTAGTTGTTTTCTATCTTTACTCATGGGTAGGAAACGCAAAATACCAAAAAAAAATTAGTTGTACCTACTGAACCAATGGTTGAAGAACCACTCAAAATCTATCACACTGCTGAAGCTTATTACTTGGATCATCTTCGATCCCTTTGTGTGCGTGCTGAAACCCCAACTAGCTTAGTTGAGGGCAAATCTTTAGATGAGCATGCTTTTTATGTGCGACACCGAATATCTGAAAAAGGGAAAATTCTGTTGGGTCAAATTAATCGTTTGCAATGCTATGCTTGGAATTTATGCGAAATATATGATGTTACTTGTTGTTCTGAAAACCCTAAGAAACACCTTCCCTACCAATGTGAGCTTATTGATAATGGAATCTTATCTTCCTATGCTAAAGGTGTTTATAGTTACTATGATATTCAACAAATTGAAGAATTTGTTGCTTTTAAGGGTGCTTATGAAATTGCTTCTTTGATTGAAACATATGATGCTACTTTTCACAAATCTAAATTTTTTGCCATACTTGAATATTTTTATGAGAATTATGCTTCTAATGCTTATGTTAAATCATATATTGAGAACTACTCCGCTATCCAAGAAGAGACTAATATTTTGCAGGAATCTATGGAAGAAGAAATTGATGAAACTGTGAGCTCATTGGATGAAAAAGATGAGGAGGAGAGCGAAGAACAAAAGGAGGAAGAGCGGGTTGATCACCCATGCCCACCTTCTAATGAGAGTAACTCTTCAACTCATACATTGTTTAGTTCCCCTTCGTGCTTACCGAAGGATGATTGCTATGATGATTGTTATGATCCCATTGATTCTCTTGAAAAATCCCTTTTTGATGATGCTTGCTATGCTTGTGGCCAAGATGCCAATATGAATTATGCTTATGGAGATGAACTTGCTATAGTTCCTTATGTTAAACATGAAATTGTTGCTATTGCATCCACACATGATAGTCCTATTATCTTTTTGAATTCTCCCGACTACACTATATCGGAGAAGTTTGCCCTTATTAAGGATCATATTGATGGGTTGCCTTTTACCGTTACACATGATGATTTTGATGAATATAATATGCATGTGCTTGCTGCTCCTACTTGCAATTATTATGAGAGAGGAACTATATCTCCACCTCTCTATGTTTCCCACATGACAAAATTGCAAGAAACTATTTATACTATGCATTGGCCTTTACTAGGTGTGCATGAATTGTTCTTTTATGACATGCCAATGCATAGGAAGAGAGTTAGACTTCGTCATTACATGATATATGTTTCTTTGTGCTCACTACTAAATTACAAATCATTGTTAATTAAAATTGGCTTTGATATACCTTGGGATTCGGGTGGATTCACTACTTGAGCACTTTATGCCTAGCTTAATGGCTTTAAAGAAAGCGCTGCCAGGGAGACAACCCGGAAGTTTTAGAGAGTCATTTATTTCTGTTGAGTGCTTTCATATAGTTTAAAAATAACAAAAATAAAGAGGAGAACCCAAAACTTTTTCAAAAAGAAAAGTGAAAGTGAGAGAGACGAGCATTGTGAAAATGGGGGACGTCCTTGAACTTTGTTCATGCCCATGGGAACTTTGTGAATCTTAATTACAGAAACTTTTCAACAAAAATAAGTATCCCCTTGTAAAATTCCATTGTATTATAAAAATAATGTGCCAAGGTTTGCCTTTAGGATGTTTACGATGCTTGTTGGTTTGTGCGGTGCAGGACAGAAACTTTGGCTGTAGTGCATGAATTTTAATTTTTTTACTGGAATGTCAAATGGTTCTGATTCTTTTTGCACTGTCTTGCTGTACAAATTGTTTATTTTTCCTAATTTTGGCAGAAATTTTCAAGTATCATAAGTATGGTGAATGTTCAGATTGTTACAGACTGTTCTGTTTTTGACAGATTCTGTTTTTGATGCATAGTTTGCTTGTTTTGATGAACCTATCAATTTATATCAGTGGATTAAGCCATGAAAAAGTTATACTACAGTAGACACAATGCAAAAACAAAATATGAATTGGTTTGCAACAATACTTATAGTAGTGATTTGCTTTATTATACTATCTTACCGAGTTTTCTGTTGAAGTTTTGTGTGGATGAAGTGTTCGATGATTGAGAAGGTTCCCATGTGAGAAGAAGGAAGAGAGGCAAGAGCTCAAGCTTGGGGATGCCCGAGGCACCCCAAGTAAATATTCAAGGAGATTCAAGCATCTAAGCTTGGGGATGCTGGGGAGGCATCCCATCTTTCTTCACCAAGTATCAGTATGTTTTCGGATTCATTTCGTTCATGCGATATGTGCAATCTTGGAGCGTCTTTTGCTTTAGGTTTTAATTTTTCTTTTATGCACCATGCTGGTATGAGATGGTCCTTGGTTTATTTATAGAATGCTCTTTGCACTTCACTTATATCTTTTGAGTATGGCTTTATAGAATGCTTCATGTGCTTCACTTATATCATTTGAAGCTTGGATTGCCTGTTTCTCTTTACATAGACAACCGCCATTTGTAGAATGCTCTTTTGCTTCACTTATACTTGTTAGAGAGTGGGCATATCTTTTGTAGAAAGAATTAAACTCTCGTTCTTCACTTATATCTATTTAGAGAGATGATAGGAACTGGTCATTCACATGGTTAGTCATAAAATCCTACATAAACTTGTAGATCATTGAATATGATATGTTTGATTACTTGCAATAGTTTTGCGATATAAAGGTGGTGATATTAGAGTCGTGCTAGTTGAGTAATTGTGAAATTGAGAAATACTTGTGTTGAGGTTTGCAAGTCCCGTAGCATGCACGTATGGTGAACCGTTATGTAACGAAGTCGGAGCATAAGGTGTTTATTGATTGTCTTCCTTATGAGTGGCGGTCGGGGACGAGCGATGGTCTTTTTCTACCTATCTATCCCCCTAGGAGCATGCGCGTAGTACTTTGTTTCGATGACTAATAGATTTTTGCAATAAGTATGTGAGTTCTTTATGACTAATGTTGAGTCCATGGATTATACGCACTCTCACCCTTCCATCATTGCTAGCCTCTTCAGTACCGTGCATTTCCCTTTCTCACCTCGAGAGTTGGTGCAAACTTCGCCGGTGCATCCAAACCCCGTGATACGATATGCTCTATCACACATAAACCTCCTTATATCTTCCTCAAAACAGCCACCATACCTACCTATCATGTCATTTCCATAGCCATTCCGAGATATATTGCCATGCAACTTCCATCATCATCATATACATGACTTGAGCATTTATTGTCATATTGCTTTGCATGATCGTAAGATAGCTAACATGATGTTTTCATGTCTTGTCCGTTTTTTGATGTCATTGCTACGCTAGATCATTGCACATCCCGGTACACCGCCGGAGGCATTCGTATAGAGTCATATCTTTGTTCTAGATATCGAATTGTAATATTGAGTTGGAAGTAAATAAAAGTGTGATGATCATCATTATTAGAGCATTGCCCCTGTGAGGAAAGGATGATGGAGACTATGATTCCCCCACAAGTCGGGATGAGACTCCGGACGAAAAAAAAGAGAAAGGCCAAAAAAAAAGAGAAGGCCCAAAAAAAGAAAACAAAAAAATGAGAGAAAAAGAGAGAAGGGGCAATGTTACTATCCTTTTACCACACTTGTGCTTAAAAGTAGCACCATGTTCTTCATATAGAGAGTCTCTTGAGTTATCACTTTCATATACTAGTGGGAATTTTCATTATAGAACTTGGCTTGTATATTCCAACGATGGGCTTCCTCAAATGCCTTAGGTCTTCATGAGCAAGCAAGTTGGATGCACACCCACTTAGTTTCAGTTCGAGCTTTCATACACTTATAGATCTAGTGCATCTGTTGCATGGCAATCCCTACTCCTCACATTGACATCAATTGAAGGGCATCTCCATAGCCCATTAATTAGCCGCGTTGATGTGAGACTTTCTCCTTTTTTGTCTTCTCCACATAACCCCCATCATCATATTCTATTCCACCTATAGTGCTATGTCCATGGCTCACGCTCATGTATTGCGTGAAAGTTGAAAAGGTTTGAGAACGTCAAAAGTATGAAACAATTGCTTGGCTTGTCATCGGGGTTGTGCATGATGTGAATGCTTTGTGTGGTGAAGCTGGAGCATAGCCAGACTATATGATTTTGTAGGGATGAGCTTTCTTTGGCTATGTTATTTCAATAAGACATAATTGCTTGGTTGGTATGCTAGAAGTATTATTGTCTTAAATGTCAAATGATAGACTATTGCTTCGAATCACTCGTGTCTTAATATTCATGCCATGATTAGACATATGATCAAGATTATGCTAGGTAGCATTCCACATCAAAAATTATCTTTTTTATCATTTACCTACTCGAGGACGAGAAGGAATTAAGCTTGGGGATGCTGATACGTCTTCGTCGTATCTATAATTTTTGATTGTTCCATGCCAATATTCTACAACTTCCATATACTTTTTGGCAACTTTTTATACTATTTTTGGGACTAACATATTGATCCAGTGCCCAGTGCCAGTTCCTGTTTGTTGCATGTTTTTTGTTTCGCAGAAACCCAATATCAAACGGAGTCCAAACGGGATAAAAACGGACGGAGAATTATTTTGGAATATTTATGATTTTTGGGAAGTAAAATCAACGCGAGACGGTGTCCGAGGGGGGCAGAGGTAGGGGGCCGCGCCCCAGGGTGTCAGGCGCGCCCCTGACCCTCGTGGCCACCCCGTAAGGCGGTTGACGCTCTTCTTTTGCCGCAAGAAAGATAATTTTATGAGAAAGATCTGAGCGAAAGATTCACCCCAATCAGAGTTACGGAACTCCGGATATTTAAGAAACGGTGAAGGGCCAGAAAACAGAACGCAGAAACAGAGAGAGACAGAGAGATAGATCCAATCTTGGAGGGGCTCTCGCCCCTCCCACGCCATGGGAGCCAAGGACCAGAGGGGAAACCCTTCTCCCATCTAGGGAGGAGGTCAAGGAAGAAGAAGAAGAAGGGGGGCCCTCTCCCCCTTGCTTCCGATGGCGCCGGAGCACTACCGGGGCCATCACCATCACCGCCATCTTCACCAACTCTTCCCCCCTCTATGCAGTGGTGTAACCTCTCTCTTACCCGCTGTAATCTCTACCTAAACATGGTGCTCAACGCTATATTATTTCCCAATGATGTATGGCTATCCTATGATGTTTGAGTAGATCTGTTTTGTCCTAATGGCTATTTGATGATCGTGATTGGTTTGATTTGTATATTTTATTATTGGTGCTGTCCTATGGTGCTCTCCGTGTCATGCAAGCGTGAGGGATTCCCGCTGTAGGGTTTGTAATATGCTTATGATTTGCTTATGGTGGGTGGCATGAGTGACAGAAGCACAAACCCGAGTAAGTAGGTTGTTTGTGTATGGGATAAAGGGGACTTGATACTTTAATGCTATGGTTGGGTTTTACCTTAATGAATCTTTACTAGTTGCGGATGCTTGCTAGAGTTCCAATCATAAGTGCATATGATCCAAGTAGAGAAAGTATGTTAGCTTATGCCTCTCTGTCAAGTAAAATTGCAATAATGATACCGGTCAAGTTATCGATTGCCTAGGGACAAATAACCTTCTTGCTGACAAAAGCTCTCTACTAAAACTAATTTAGTTGTGTCTTCATCTAAACAGCCCCTAGTTTTATTTTCGTGCTCTTTACTTTCTTGCAAGCTTACCCAAAAACACCTATAAAGTACTTCTAGTTTCATACTTGTTTTCGGTAAAGCGAACGTCAAGTGTGCGTAGAGTTGTATCAGTGGTTGATAGAACTTGAGGGAATATTTGTTCTACCTTTAGCTCCTCGTCGGGTTCGACACTCTTACTTATCGAAAGAGGCTACAATTGATCCCCTATACTTGTGGGTTATCAGTCCCTTTAATAATGGACTTCATAAATGGAGCTCTCATGTCCCGCTCATGTCATTCTGTTTTGGCGATATTGCTGGAAAGCTGGTGTGGGAGCCCTGCCTTGATTTGTTGCAGGTGTACCCATTTTAGAGCACAGAGCATGTACTGCTTGAGACTAAGAAATATTAGGGATAATTGTTGTACGAATTCTGATGTGCGGTAAGTTGTGCAGTTCAAGATCCTCAATTTGCCTTGTTAATTCTCTTTCCATTTCCAAATGTTTTCTACGGTATTCATTTATTGACATTCGAGTGTGTATCTCTACTTGTTGCAAAGTAGGAGACTTATCAATATTACTAGGGCCTTCCTCAACCTCTTTTTTGCTTAGTTTCAGTGGATTGATGTGTTAGTGATTTTAGAATGGTGCTCATAGTTGATAATTTCATGCCTAGATCTACTACAACTTTCTATACCCCACCTACTTGATCTAAGATCTCACCTTGCACATAACTGATGGATGTGACATCTTTCTAAAGCTTGGTGACGCTAGTATGAATAGTTGTCGATTCATGCCGAGATCCCGCATAATCGTCCTTCATACAAAGGACCTCTTGCAAGTTTGCATCATCTAGGGTGTCGTCGCCATGCCCCATCACCTTGATCCGAAGGGAGGGGTGAATATTACCACTAGATTACTAGCAACCAAGCCGCTTATTCAGATCATGTCGCCGCCTCGCTCCACGCCACAGATGGTACATGAATCAAGAATGTGTTGGGGAACGTAGCATGAAATTTCAAAAAAATTCCTATGATCACACAAGATCTATCTAGGAGATGCATAGCAACGAGAGGGGGAGAGTGTGTCCATGTACCCTCGTAGACCGAAAGAGGAAGCGTTAGCTTAACGCGGTTGATGTAGTCAAATGTCTTCTCGATTCAACCGATCAAGCACCGAATGTACGACACCTCGAAGTTCTGCACAATTTCAGCTCGATGACACCCCTCAAACTCTTGATCCAGCAAAGTGTCGAGGGAGAGTTTTGTCAGCACGACAGCATGGTGACGGTGATGGTGATGTGATCCGCGCAAGGCTTTGCCTAAGCAGTACGACAATATGACCGGAGGAGTAAACGGTGGAGGGGGGCACCGCACACGGCTAAGAAACAATTGATGTGTTTAGAGGTGCCCCACGCCCCCGTATATAAAGGAGGGAGATGGGAGGAGGCCGGCCTAGGGTGCGCCAAGTGGGGAGGAATCCCACTTGGACTCCTAGTCCTATTCGTCCCCCTTCCTTCTATCGGAGGGGGAAAGGAGGAAGGAGAGGGAGAGGGAGAAGGAAAGGGGGGCCACGCCCCCTCCCCTTGTCCAATTCGGACTCCCCATGGGGGGGCGTGCGCCACCCCCTTGTGGGTTGCATAGCCTCTCCCCTATGGCCCATATGGCCCATTACTTCCCCCGGAGGGTTCCGGTAACCCCTCGGTACTCCGATAAAAACCCGAAACACTTCGGAACCATTTCCGGTGTCTGAATACTATCGTCTAATATATCACTCTTTACTTCTTGACTATTTCGAGACTCCTCGTCATGTCCGTGATCTCATCTGGGACTCCGAACAATCTTCGGTCACCAAAACACATAACTCATAATACAAATCGTCATCGAACGTTTAAGCGTGCGGACCCTATGGGTTAGAGAACTATGTAGACATGATCGAGACACATCTCTGATCAATAACCAATAGCGGAACCTGGATGTTCATATTGGTTCCTACATATTCTACAAAGACCTTTATCGGTCAAACCGCAATGACAACATATGTCATTCCCTTTGTCATCGGTATGTTACTTGCCCGAGATTCGATCGTCGGTATCTTCATACCTAGTTCAATCTCGTTACTGGCAAGTCTCTTTACTCGTTCTGTAATACATCATCCCACAACTAACTCATTAGTCACATTGCTTGCAAGGCTTATCACGATGTGTATTACCGAGAGGGCCCAGGGATACCTCCCCGATACTCGGAGTGACAAATCCTAATCTCGATCTATGCCAACCCAACAAACACCTTCAGAGACACCTGTAGAGCATCTTTATAATCACCCAGTTACGTTGTGACGTTTGATAGCACACAAGGTGTTCCTCCGGTATTCGGGAGTTGCATAATCTCATAGTCAAAGGAATATGTATAAGTCATGAAGAAAGCAATAGCAATAAAACTTAACAATCATTATGCTAAGCTAACGGATGGGTCTTGTCCATCACATAATTCTCCTAATGATGTGATCCGGTTCATCAAAGACAACACATGTCTATGGTTGGGAAACTTAACCATATTTGATTAACGAGCTAGTCTAGTAGAGGCATACTAGGGACACTTTGTTTTGTCTATGTATTCACACATGTATCAAGTTTCCGGTTAATGTAATTCTAGCATGAATAATAAACATTTATCATGATATAAGGAAATATAAATAACAACTTTATTATTGCCTCTAGGGCATATTTCCTTCAGTATCCCACTTGCACTAGAGTCAATAATCTAGATTACACTGTAATGAATCTAACACCCATGGAGTCTTGGTGTTGATCATGTTTTGCTCATGGAATAGGCTTAGTCAACGGGTCTACAACATTCAGATCCATTTGTATTTTGCAAATCTCTATGTCTCCCTCCTTGACTTGATCATGGATTGAGTTGAAGCATCTCTTGATGTGTTTGGTTCTCTTGTGAAATTTGGATTCCTTTGCTAAGGCAATTGCTCCAGTATTGTCACAAAAGATTTTCATTGGACCCGATGCACTCGGTATTACACCTAGATCAGATATGAACTCCTTCATCCAGACTCCTTCATTTGTTGCTTCTGAAGCAGCTATGTATTCCGCTTCACACATAGATCCCGCCACGACACTTTGCTTGGAACTGCACCAACTGACAGCTCCACCATTCAATATAAATACGTATCCGGTTTATGACTTAGAGTCATCCAAATAAGTGTCAAAGCTAGAATCGACGTAACCATTTATGTCGAGCTCTTTGTCACCCCCATAAACGAGAAACATATCCTTAGTCCTTTTCAGGTACTTTAGGATGTTCTTGACCGCTTGATACGTCTCCAACGTATCTATAATTTTTGATTGTTCCATGCTATTATATTATCAATCTTGGATGTTTTATATGCTATTTTATATGATTTTTGGACTAACCTATTAACCTAGAGTCCAGTGTCAGTTTCTGTTTTTTTCTTGTTTTTGAGTAACATTGTGAACTTATGCATAGGGGTTGGCACACGTTTTCGTCTTGACTCTCCGGTAGAAACTTTGGGGCACTCTTTGAAGTTCTTTGTGTTGGTTGAATAGATGAATATGAGATTGTGTGATGCATATCGTATAATCATACCCACGGATACTTGAGGTGACATTGGAGTATCTAGGTGACATTAGGGTTTTGGTTGATTTGTGTCTTAAGGTGTTATTCTAGTACGAACTCTATGATAGATCGAACGGAAAGAATAGCTTCGTGTTATTTTACTACGACTCTTGAATAGATCGATCAGAAAGGATAACTTTGAGGTGGTTTCGTACCCTACAATATACTCGTCATTTGTTCTCCGCTATTAGTGACTTTGGAGTGACTCTTTGTTGCACGTTGAATTATGTTATTATTGTTGAGAGAACTTGCACTAGTGAAAGTATGAACCCTAGGCCTTGTTTCAACGCATTGCAATATCGTTTGTGATCACTTTTATCATTAGTTACCTTGCTGGTTTTATATTTTCAGATTACAAAAACCTATATCTACCATTCATATTGCACTTGTATCACCGTCTCTTCGCCGAACTAGTGCACCTATACAATTTACCATTGTATTGGGTGTGTTGGGGACACAAGAGACTCTTTGTTATTTGGTTGCAGGGTTGTTTGAGAGAGACCATCTTCATCCTACGCCTCCCACAGATTGATAAACCTTAGGTCATCCACTTGAGGGAAATTTGCTACTGTCCTACAAACCTCTGCACTTGGAGGCCCAACAACGTCTACAAGAAGAAGGTTGTGTAGTAGACATCAAGCTCTTTTCTGGCTCCATTGCCGGGGAGGTGAGTGCTTGAAGGTATATCTTTAGATCTTGCAATCGAATCTTTTAGTTTCTTGTTTTATCACTAGTTTAGTTTATAAAAGAAAACTACAAAAAAATGGAATTGAGGGTGCCTCATATGCTTCATCTTTTTAATATATTTCATGAAAATAAGGATTCCGATAATTGTGCCAATATGTTAGAAGAAGAATGCATTAAAATGTTTGGGACTAAGTCTTTGAATGATGAGCATGATTGCAATGTTGTTAGTATGAACTCTTTGAATATCCATAGTACTAATGATGATTGCACTAGTCATGATGAAAATGTCTCTTATAAGCATGTCAACTTTTGTGGGGTGCATAGAGTTTGCAAGTACACACCAAATAGGGAAGATAGATTTTGCAAGAGGCATAAGTATTTAGAAACCAAATGGTTGCAAGAAAGGCTGGATGTTTGTGCTGAAAATTTAAAATTTCTTAATCATCCTTGTGAACTTTGCAATGAACGTGGTCATTTAAATATCCAATGCAAATTGTTTCATGATCGTATCGTGTCCAAAAGTTGTGATGACTCGATTTCCCTTGCACATCATAATGAACTTAGTTTGCTTTTGGGTTATGAAGAAATGAAACGTATAACTAAGGATATGGCCGAATTTGTCCTTGATAAAGTTCTTGATTTTGATCTAGAGGAAATTTATATTGCCAATTACATTGAAAATCCTTGTATTGCCAATTACATAAAGACAAGAAAGCAAATAGAAGATAAATAGAATACTAATGAAAGGGAAGAGATTTCCCAATATCCTCCCATTATTTCTTACGATGAATCAGGTAACAAGGAGGAGCTTTCTATTCAACCAACCTCATTAATAAGGAGCTCAAAAAAGAGGGTTAAACCCACACATGATGTGAAAAAAAAGAGAAGACGGATAAGCAAAGGTAGAAAGGTATCCATCCCAAATGATGTTGCTCCTATTACTCATTGTGATGATGATAATTGCTATACTATTGGTGTTATCCATACTATTAATGATGAGAGTGATTATGCTTATGATATGAAAAGGCCCAAGCTTGGGGATGCTATGTTTGATGAGAATGACATGTTTGAGAATATATTTGCTGCAATTAATGTTTGGCCCTAGCTTGGGGATGCTATGTTTAATGAAGATGATATTTTTAGCCTCCCAAGTTTTGATGAGCAAATTTATTATGATGATAGCATGCCTCCTATTTACGATGATTATTGTGATGACACTTATGCTATAAAAAGTAGTGATGATTATATTTATAAAACTTGTCATGATTATGATTACCCCTTTTCTGAACATCACTCTTTTAATGTGGAAACAATTTATAGTATTCGAGTCTCTTATGATACTCCCACTATTCCGAATGAGAAGATTTTTGCTTATGTGAAGAGTAATAAAATTTCTATGCTTATAGATCATGAAAAGAATGCGTTATGTGATAGTTATATTGTTGAATTCATTAATGATGCTACTGAAAATTATTTTGAGGGAGGAACATATTCTTGTAGGAATTGCAATAATATCAAGTTTCCTCTCTATGTGCTTACAATTTTGAAGTTATGCTCGTTTTGCCTTCCTATGCTAGTTGATTATTGTTCCCATAAGTTGTTTGCTCAGAAAATCCCTATGCATAGGAAGCGGGTTAGACTTAAATGTGCTAGTAATATTCTTCATGATGCTCTCTTTATGTTTCGACTCTTATCTTTTATGTGAGCATCATTGAAATCATCATGCCTAGCTGGGGGCGTTAAACATAAGCGCTTGTTGGGAGGCAACCCAATTTTACTTTTGTTATTTGCTTTTTGCTCCTGTTTAGTAATAAATAATCTATCTAGCCTCTGGTTAGATGTGATTTTATGTTTTAATTATTGTTTGTGCCAAGTAGAACCTTTGGGAAGACTTGGGTGAAGTCTATGCGATCTTGCTGTAAAAAACAGAAACTTTTGCGCTCACGAGATTAGCTGCCATTTTTTACTGGAGAGTGATTTTAGGTTGATTCTTTTTGCAGATGATTAATAGACAAATTCCTCAGGTCCACCAATTTATTTCAGAATTTTTGGATTTCCAGAAGTATACATTTGATACAGATTTCTACAGACTGTTCTGTTTTTGACAGATTCTGTTTTCTATGTGTTGTTTGCTTATTTTGATGAATCTATGAGTAGTATCGGAGGGTATGAACCATAGAGAAGTTTTAATACAGTAGATATTACACCAATATTAATTTAGAATGAGTTCACAACAGTATCTAAGTGGTGATTTATTTTCTTATACTAATGGAGCTTACGAGTTTTCTGTTAAGTTTTGTGCTGTGAAGTTTTCAAGTTTTGGGTAAAGATTCGATGGACTATAAAATAAGGAGTGGCAAGAGCCTAATCTTGGGGATGACCAAGGCACCCCAAGGTAATATTCAAGGAAAACCAAGAGCCTAAGCTTGGGGATGCCCCGGATGGCATCCCCTCTTTCGTCTCCGTTCATCGGTAACTTTACTTGGAGCTATATTTTTATTCACCATATGATATGTGTTTTGCTTGGAGCGTCATTTTGTTTTATTTTGTTTGGCTTGCTGTTTGAATAATATCCCAAGATCTGAAATTCTTAAATGTTAGAGAGTCTTCACATAGTTGCACAATTATTCGACTACTCATTGATCTTCACTTATATCTTGTGGAGTAGTTTGTCATTTGCTCTAGTGCTTCACTTATATATTTTTAGAGCACGGCGGTGGTTTTATTTTGAAGAAATAGATGAACTCTCATGCTTCACTTATATTATTTTTAGAGTCCTTTAGAACAGCATGGTAATTTGCTTTGGCTATAAAATTAGTCATAATATGATAGGCATCCAAGAAGGGTATAATAAAAACTTTCATACAAAGTGCATTGAATACTATGAGAAGTTTGATACTTGATGATTGTTTTGAGATATGAAGGTAGTAATATTAGATTCGTGCTAGTTGAGTAGTTGTGAATTTGAGAAATACTTGTGTTGAAGTTTGCAAGTCTCGTAGCATGCACGTATGGTAAACGTTGTGTGACAAATTTGAAACATGAGGTGTTCTTTGATTGTCATCCTTATGAGTGGTGGTCGGGGACGAGCGATGGTCTTTTCCTACCAATCTACCCCCCTAGGAGCATGCGCGTAGTGCTTGGTTTTTGATGACTTGTATATTTTTGTAATAAGTATGTGAGTTCTTCATGACTAATGTTGAGTCCACGGATCATACGCACTCTCACCCTTCTATAATTGCTAGCCTCTTCGGTACCGTGCATTGCCCTTTCTCACCTTGAGAGTTGGTGCAAACTTCGCCGGTGCATCCAACCCCCGTGATATGATATGCTCTATCCCACATGAACCTCCTTATATCTTCCTCAAAACAGCCACCATACCTACCTATTATGGCATTTCCATAGCTATTCCGAGATATATTGCCATGCAACTTTCCACCGTTCCGTTTATTATGGCACGCATCATCATTTTCATATTGCCTTGCATGATCATGTAGTTGACATCATATTTGCGGCAAAGCCACCTTCATAAAAAATTCTTTCATACATGTCACTCTTGATTCATTGCACAGCCCGGTACACCGCCGGAGGCATTCACATAGAGTCATATTTTGTTCTAAGTATCGAGTTGTAATTCTTGAGTTGTAAGTAAATAAAAGTGTGATGATCTTCATTATTAGAGCATTGTCCCATGTGAGGAAAGGATGATGGAGACTATGATTCCCCCACAAGTCGGGATGAGACTCCGGACGAAGAAAAAAAAGAAAAAAAAAGAAGAGAAAGGCCAAATAAAAAAAGAAGGCCCCAAAAAAACAAAAAAGCAAAAATGAAACAAAAAAACGAGAGAGAAAAGAGAGAAGGGACAATGCTACTATCCTTTTACCACACTTGTGCTTCAAAGTAGCACCATGATCTTCATGATAGAGAGTCTTCTATGTTGTCACTTTCATATACTAGTGGGAATTTTTCATTATAGAACTTGGCTTGTATATTCCAACAATGGGCTTCCTCAAATGCCCTAGGTCTTCTTGAGCAAGCAAGTTGGATGCACACCCACTTATTTTTTTGTTGAGCTTTCATACATTTATAGCTCTAGTGCATCCGTTGCATGGCAATCCCTACTCCTCGCATTGACATCAATTGATGGGCATCTCCATAGCCCATTGATTAGCCGCGTCGATGTGAGACTTTCTCCATTTTTGTCTTCTCCACACAACCTCCATCATCATATTCTATTCCACCCATAGTGCTATGTCCATGGCCCGCGCTCATGTATTGCGTGAAAGTTGAAAAAGTTTGAGAATACTTAAGTATGAAACAATTGCTTGGCTTGTCACCGGGGTTGTGCATGAGGAGAGCATTCTTGTGTGACAAAAATGGAGCATGACCACACTATATGATTTTGTAGGGATGAACTTTCTTTGGCCATGTTATTTTGAGAAGACATAATTGTTTAGTTAGTATGCTTGAAGTATTATCATTTTTATGTCAATATTAAACTTTTATCTTGAATCTTATGGATCTGAATATTCTTGCCACAATAAAGAAGATTACATTGGTAAATTATGTTAGGTAGCATTCCACATCAAAAATTCTGTTTTTATCATTTACCTACTCGAGGATGAGCAGGAATTAATCTTGGGGATGCTGATACGTCTCCAACGTATCTATAATTTTTGATTGTTCCATGCTATTATATTATCAATCTTGGATGTTTTATATGCATTTATATGCTATTTTATATGATTTTTGGGACTAACCTATTAACCTAGAGCCCAGTGCCAGTTTCTGTTTTTCCTTGTTTTTGAGTATCGTAGAAAAGGAAAACCAAATGGAGTCCAATTGACCTGAAAATTGACGGAGATTATTTTTGGACCAGAAGAAGCCCATGGAGCATTGAAGATAGACCAGAAGAGTCATGAGGCACCCACGAGGGTGGGGGGCGCGCCCTACCCCCCTGGGCGTGCCCCCCTACCTCATGGCCGCCTCGGAGACCCCCCTGACTTGTTCCCGACGCCAAAACCTCTTATATATACAGAAACCCCCAGAACATAACCTAGATCAGGAGTTCCACCGCAGCAGGCCTGTGTAGCCACCGAAAACCAATCTAGACCCGTTCGGGCACCCTGCCGGAGGGGGGATCCTTCACCGATGGCCATCTTCATCATCCCGGTGCTCTCCATGACAAGGAGGTAGTAGTTCACCCTCGGGGATGAGGGTATGTACCAGTAGCTATGTGTTTGATCTCTCTCTCTCTCTCTCTCTCTCTCTCGTGTTCTTGATTTAGCACGATCTTGATGTATCGCGAGCTTTGCTATTATAGTTGGATCTTAAGATGTTTCTCCCCCTCTACTCTCTTGTAATGGATTGAGTTTTCCCTTCGAAGTTATCTTATCGGATTGAGTCTATAAGGATTTGAGAACACTTGATGTATGTCTTGCATGTGCTTATCTGTGGTGACAATGGGATATTCACATGATCTACTTGATGTATGTTTTGGTGATCAACTTGCGGGTTCTGTAACATTGTGAACTTATGCATAGGGGTTGGCACACGTTTTCGTCTTGACTCTCCGGTAGAAACTTTGGGGCACTCTTTGAAGTTCTTTGTGTTGGTTGAATAGATGAATATGAGATTGTGTGATGCATATCGTATAATCATACCCACGGATACTTGAGGTGACATTGGAGTATCTAGGTGACATTAGGGTTTTGGTTGATTTGTGTCTTAAGGTGTTATTCTAGTACGAACTCTATGATAGATCGAACGGAAAGAATAGCTTCGTGTTATTTTACTACGACTCTTGAATAGATCGATCAGAAAGGATAACTTTGAGGTGGTTTCGTACCCTACAATATACTCGTCATTTGTTCTCCGCTATTAGTGACTTTGGAGTGACTCTTTGTTGCACGTTGAATTATGTTATTATTGTTGAGAGAACTTGCACTAGTGAAAGTATGAACCCTAGGCCTTGTTTCAACGCATTGCAATATCGTTTGTGATCACTTTTATCATTAGTTACCTTGCTGGTTTTATATTTTCAGATTACAAAAACCTATATCTACCATTCATATTGCACTTGTATCACCGTCTCTTCGCCGAACTAGTGCACCTATACAATTTACCATTGTATTGGGTGTGTTGGGGACACAAGAGACTCTTTGTTATTTGGTTGCAGGGTTGTTTGAGAGAGACCATCTTCATCCTACGCCTCCCACAGATTGATAAACCTTAGGTCATCCACTTGAGGGAAATTTGCTACTGTCCTACAAACCTCTGCACTTGGAGGCCCAACAACGTCTACAAGAAGAAGGTTGTGTAGTAGACATCACCGCTATCCAGTGATCCACTCCTAGATTAGTTTGGTACCTGTCGTGGAATTGTCACGTCAGATGTCCTTAGTGTCAGGACTTAGTCGCGAGGCCAACGCATCTATGCGGTAGATTGAAGGGGTTGGTCGGAATCAAGAGACGCAAGGCGGATCATCACACAAGACGAGGATTTAGACAGCTTCGGGCCCCGGGAAACATCATCCGGAATAGCCCTACATGCTGTTTGTGGCTAGGTCTCATTATGCTCATGAGGGAGTCGCCGCATAAGCCGGCTCCTCCTTTGTGTCTAGACCTAGAGATTGTTTCTTGTTGCTTCTCCCTCTTTGGGGAGCCCTGCCCCTCCTTATATAAGTTAGAGGGGCGGGTTACATGTGGTGTCCTAGTAGGACTAGGACTAGTCTATCTTTTCTTACAAGTTGAATACAAGTCCGGGTCTTGCTTCCTCGTAAAGGAAATATTCCTCACGCCTTTCCTCTTAAGCCGGCCTACCATAACATGAGCCGGCCTTCTGGGCCTTGGGCCTAGTCTTCTATCTGACCCGCCGTCGGGGTATTCCGTGAGTCGTCAGGCTCATGAGTCGTCTGACTAGTGAGCCGCCAGACCCGTGAGTCGCCAGTCCTCCGGTGGGTCATCGGTAAAGCTCCAAGTCCGGCCAGGTCATACCTCAGCCAGGTTATACCGCGGGGTATATCCCCGACATTAGCCCCCAGTTTAATTTGGATTTATCCATGTTAAACTGATCCTGTAAAACAAACACAAGAACAATTTTGACAGATTGTGTTCCGGGTTAAAAATTCTTGTAAGCCGGCACTTGATCATCCTTAAGTCCTTGTCATCTCCTTCTTGATATGTATCCATAATCTCATCGCAAATCTCCTTAGCAGATATGTTCAAATTTTGCCAATGCAAAAAATCCATATACTTCCTTTGAAAAATCCGGGTCAACAGGCCAGCTTCAGAATCAATTTGCTGACATTGGTCTCTTGTTGAGAAATATTGTAAGAGATAATCCACTTGAGTCGGCTTTCAGTGCTCTGACTTTGACAAAAATATTGGTCTTCAAATATTCAACTTATATTCAGCCGGCTTGAAGATACAAAACTTGCCGGTTTATGATTACCAAAATTGCCGGGTTAAAAATAGATGATGCCGAGTCATAATTGTCGCTGATGCCGGTTTGTGATTTTTGCAGACACCGGGTCAATCTGATTTACTCAAACTGAGAATTTGTAGATATTTCTCCCTTATATCCATATTACCTGTAGCCCCCAAGGGCCGGTTTAATCAGCATGAATAAGCCGGGACTTATCACCGTGGTTTTAAATAAAATCCAGTTGTGTAGCCCCCATGAGTCGGCTATAGTCATAGTAGTGTAGCCGGGTCATCATAGAATTGTCTTCAGCAAAGAGCAATATGCATTAGCCCTCAAGTGTCAGGTCATTATGTAATAATGAGCAGGGACTTTATAAATATGATGGTGTAGATTTGAGCAGTAACGTGTAGCCCCCAAGGGCTGGCTTAGTAAGATAATACTGAGCTGGGGCTTTTCATTGAAAATAATATCATATGATGTAACCCCCATCCTGGGGCTTGAACCCACGTCCACAAGGTTAAGAGCTTTGTGCTTTACCAACTGAGTAGTGGATCCTTCAATATAATGGAATAAGGATTGTGTGCCTTGAATTTTAACAGGAGCAATTGGTAACCCCCAAGGGCCGGCTCATTTAGAATGTGATGAGTCGGGTCTTCAATAAGTTGAGAAAAAAATGACTTTGCATTAGCCCCCAAGTGCCATGGTGCATGCTGGCAGTGACATGGGACTTGCATATTTGATATAATCCCAATCTGAATAATGTAGCCCCCAAGTGCCGGGTCGTAAGCCTGCAGCGACTCGGGACTATTCCTTCCATTGTAGAATAAATCATATCCATTGATAAAAATAATAGCCATTGCGCTAAAGCGACTTTGAAAACCTCAATCGTAACACTGGTTATTGATAATCACAATAGAAATCCAGCCATGTTGGCTATTCAAGATTTGAATAATATAATCCGGTATGAAAACCTCAATCATTCAATATCATAATGAAAATCCAGCCAAGTTTGGCTATTTAAAGATTTTAAATACCTTATCTGTTGACAAGTAAATCCGGAGTTTAAATACCTGGCGGCTCCTGGCCGATGGCGATTTAATACGCCTTCATTGTAAACCGGAATTTTTATGACCCGGCGGCTTATAGTCTTTTGAGAAAATCCAGAACGGATAATCATTTTGAAGCATCAACTTTGGTAATGAGCTTGAACTTAATCATTTATATGTCATATTTCTGCAAATCCTGCAGAGAGTTTAAACAACATATGCCCTGGCGACTTAGCGTCAAAACCAGGGCGGGTCATAATATCTCACATATAACCACTGTGATATTGAATTTGTACTGCCGGCTTACATGACCTATGCAGTAAGGGTGATAACCCAATCCTTAGAAGCCAATGCTTCCACATAGATGATGATTGTCATAAACTGGCGACTTATAGTCAAAAGTCAAGCCGGGTTAAGCATAAAACACTTATATATATTTGAGATATAATCAAGGTCTCAAGTTAAGTAATTGTGGCTGCAATAAACTTTACCAGAGACAGAATAAGACTTTTTGAGGCTTCTGATTCGGATACGACCATTAAACCGTTCCAAAGGGGTTAAGCTAAGATTCAAATACGATCATATAGCCCCCAGTGGCTTTGGCGATGCTGATCAAGTGGGTTTCGACAGCTATGTTCTCTTTGGTTCGAATATGACCTATGTTTGAACAGGAAGCCCCCAAGTGACCATAAGAGTTGTTTAATGACGCTGATTCGAATACGATCCATGACAGACCCAAAGGGGTGAAGCTATGATTCAAATATGATCAAGAAGCCCCCAAGTGGGTTTGACAGTATGCCGATCAAGAGGGTATCGACAGCTATGTTCTCTTTGGTTCGAATACGACCTATGTTTGAACAGGAAGCCCCCAAGTGACCATAAGAGTTTTGGCATTGCACCGATCGAGAGGGTACTGATAGCTATGCTCGATGAGCAGGAAGCCCCCAAGTGATCATAATAGGATAAGCCGTAAGGCAGGATATCCAAGTTTGAACCGCGCATCATGGCAGCAAGTTCTTTTGGCAACCTTTAATTTTTCTGAGAACTCGAACTTGCGAAGATTAAATCTTTTTGAACCGGAACTTTAAACCGGATTTAAAAGCTTCAAAACTTTCTGAGAGACAAATTTACCTTGAGCCGGATTTTGAACCGGATTTGATAGCTTCAAAGCTTTGCGGGAGAGAGATGTCTCTTGAGCTATATTTTAAACCGGAATCTTCATTTTGAGCCGGAAATTTTTCTGACGGCCTTTAAATATTCGCCAATAAAGAGTAGCTTCCGGGGCCGGGTTATCTTCCCTTCAATGACCCGGAGTTCTTGAATTTATTGAAACCGGCTAATTTTGCCGAGCCATACCATTGTAGCCCCCGAGTCTCAAGATGACTCGAAGAGTTGGCTTGAGATTCTCCATATTTGACCATAGCAGAAGGTGTATATCATTGGCGTAGATAACGTGATGTGAATCCACAGAAGGTTGAGGTGACTGCGGCGGGTTATAAATGATCCCTTATGAGCCGTGTCAGCAACTCGGCCAATGGTTCCTTCCAACTGGTTGTTTGAAGCTTAACCAAACTGTAGTGGCGGCGATTTGTGCGCCTGCCCATTGAGTCATCCAGTGCAGACGGCGGTTGATAATATATGATAATTTGCCTCCAATTTGTTGGAAGAGAAAACCAGGCTTCCCAAGCAGTGACTTGCTCATACTCAATAAACAGCTCATGCAGACAGATGTGGCCCGATGTGTTGATGTAGACTAGGCCGCGAGAGGCGGGCGGCAAAGACGACCGCAATATCTGAGGCGGCACAGACAGATGAACCGGCCGTGGCGTTGTAAGCCGGTGCGGACGGGCAAGTTGTCCTCCTTGTTGTAAGTCGGCGTGGTCGCCAGAGACGGCCACGACGTTGTAAGCCGGCGCGGTCACGAGAGACGGCCATGACGTTGTAAGCCGACGCGGTCGCGATAGACGGCCACAACATTGTAAGCCGGTGCGGGAGTCCGTTGAGTAACGACGACCACCTGTGCGAAAAGATGTTGGCGTGCCTCCATCTCCACGGTATAATATCACTTTTTGTCATAAATAACTGCCCTGCATAAACAATATTGCAGACCAAGGCAAAGATAAACTTGTTCTTTGACAAAAACAACATGTGCTAATAAAACAAACTTGGATGGATATCACCTGATTTGCTTGGACGACAGATGATCCATTTATCGCGACAGAGGTGGCTCAGGCAGACCAGCGACTCAATATAGTTCCAGAGGCTCAGGCAGACCGATGACTTAATATAACCCCGGTGGCTCAACGCGGCTCCGGCAGGTTGATGTAGATTAAACTGCACGAGCGGCGACTTGCGCACACCTGTTCCATCAGTAAGCGGGCGCAGACGCCGGTGCGTAATGGTGCTGACGTACACTTCATAAGCACAACATGGCACCACCTTTGCTGCACATAAAAATATACAGACCAAAGTAATTGTTCTTTGATGAAAACAATATGTTTAATAAAATAAATTGGATGGATTTCACCTGATATGTTAGGCCAAAAATCATCCACCGCGGAGTTGATGATCACCATGGTGAAATTGAAATTTAATCACGGCCGAGTCGGCCGCGGCGTTGTAAGCCGGTGCGGATGGGGAGAGTCAGCAACGGCGTTGTAAGCCGGTGCGGACGAGAGAGTCGGCCGCGACATTGGAAACGGCACGGAAGCAGGCGAGTTGACCATGGGCACGGACAATAAGTCAGTCATGTGTGTTGATGTAGTGGTGGTGGCAACTTGCGCAGGACGAGCGCTAGTGCAAAAATAATATTTGCTCACGCCCTTTTTGCAATTCCTTTTTTAAGGAATAATGGTCCTGTGAAAAAATATTATAGACCAAGTAATTGCTCTTTTGATAAAAACAATACGTGTTAATCAAAAAGCAGACTTAGATGGATACCACCTGGTGTATTTGGACCTTATCATCCTTAGCTGTGTCCCTCAGTTAATCTGGTGTGTTGAATATACGGGACCGCAGAGGGGTCGGCCTGCACGCCTGCCCAGAAGTCAGCGTGGCATGACATAGGACAACACTGGCGCAAGCTCTAAATCCATTTGACAATGTCACTTTTATCATGAAATGATTGATTGTGTATGAAGCGCCGTGCTGGCGCTATCCACTTGTGGACAAAGCGTTAGTAGCGGGCGGAGGCTGGTATTTCTCCTTATCCGTCTTGATAATTTTGGATGTAGTCAAACTTGGACTGATGATCCTTAGCGGATTTTTTTTGATCTGGGACTATTTTGCCTTGTACACCAAACGATGGCAGCAGTGTGAAGAGCGCCCATGAGATATTCCTTTGAATATGTACTGTCTCCCAGTAGTTTTTAACAGTGCATGTAACACTGACTTTTAATTAAATCTCAAGATCCACGTGAATACTATTGTCGGCAGGTTATCTCTTGCTAAACAGTACCCAGCTCCTCACAAAATCGGAGCTCGCATAGGACCCCTCAAACAGAATGGCTTGCAGCTTATAATTCTTCTTTCAGGTAACAACTGGTCCATACGTAAATGCTTCGTCAATAGTAATGCAGCATCACATAGCTAAAAAAACACTGATCTCTTCAACTCAAGTAAACCTGTGTGTTATTGTCTGTAACTGATCCATCATGAACTATGCCTAGCAGTCATTGTAGAAAACCGCACGGATAAGCTGGATGTGCAACCGGAGGCGGCGGATCGCGGGTGTAGCAAGAGACACTACCGGAATCGCACCCTATGCCGACGGCCAGGGCCGTCGGCATATCCCTGAATGGCCGTCGGGACAGGCCTATGCCGACGGCCCCCGTCGGCATAGGGCCATCGGCAACATATCCGTCGACGTAGCCAGGAAGGCCGTCGGCATAGGCCCTATCCTGACGGTGTCCGTACATCTATGCCGACGCCCTGGCCGTCGGCAACACTATCGCCTAACGGCGGCCACCGTCAAGTGCTGACCAACGATTGCTCGCCGCGCGGCACGTCTATGCCGACGGCCTAGCCGTCGGCATAGACGTGTCACATGGCGAGAAGGCGTCACCCCTGGGGCGGGTCTATGCTGACGGCCTAGCTGTCGGCTTAGTTAGAAACTATGCCGACGGCTAGACCGTCGGCATAGAACTGCCACATGGCAGCCACTGGGAGCTCCTGGGGCAGGCCTATGCCGACGACCTAGCCGTCGGCTTAGTTTGAAACTATGCCGACGGCTAAGCCGTCGGCATAGACCTGCCACGTGGCAGCCACTGGGAGCTCACGACAGCTCTATGCCGACGGCCTAGCCGTCGGCATAGTTTATGTCTGTTTTTTTTCTTTTTTCTGTTTTGTTTCAGCTCAATTTATTTGAATATATACAACATCACACAACAAATATATGCATCACATAACAGCTGGCCCAGCAGCATCACACAACAAATTCATCTTCACACATCATAAGAAGCATCGCAAAGCATAAACATATAAGTATCATCACCACCAAGCATATAAGAATCTCACAAACAACAATAAGAAACATCACAAGCATCTAAGTATCATCACCACCAAGACCGCCACAATGTGACCCAAAGGCTTAAGCGCCAGGACGTCAAGCACCACAGAGGTCGTCACCGCCAAGACCGCCGAAGCCCAGGCCGTCACTACTAGCGGCAGCGCTACCGCCAAGACCGCCTCCACCTCCGCCTCCATGGATCGGAGTGGTCGGGCTCCGTGACTCGGGAGTGCTGCGAAGACCATCGCCAACGGTAGATCCACCTGTTCCCTGGATGTTGAAAAGACATATTAACAGGATATATGTCTGTGTTGAAAGGCATGACATGCTTTGGGTGAATAGGTTGGGGATGAACTAACCAGCGAGGGGTCAGCGTTCTGTGCCACAAACTCCTCAAAGCTCATCAGCACTGGTTGTGCTGGAGGGCATTGTGCTGGAGGGAACTGAGGACACCTGCCGGCCGCCATATCCTGAAAAGCCTGCTGCATCTGGCTATCCCTCTGCACTTGGTGTTCATAAAGCCTCTGATGCCACGCCATGGTCTCCTGGCATGTGTACTCCAGGTAGGCCTACGGTATGACATGATGGAACTCATAAAACTACTAAATGCAGAAAATAAAGTGAGCAATGAAGATAAGTGGGAAAATACTTACAGATTGTTGCTCCTGAAAGAGGGACTGTGTACTGGTCACTGGCTGGCTCGTGCGCTGGCTCAGGCTCGGGTCGATCCGACGAAGCTGTGTGTAGGAGATACTAGGAGTGATCACAGCATCGAGAACCGCCTCCCGACCGTGCTCCTTGGGCCCCATGCTCACCACCGCCCTGTCGTCCAGAGGCGCCGCAATGGGGTCAGGTGTGTCAGGATGCAACTTCAGATATGCTTCGGAGTAGGCCTGCTTCCTCCCCGCGGTATGCTTGCCGTAGTACTGGGGCTCGCCAGGCTTGGAGTCCTTCCGCGTATGGGCGATCTTCCACGCCTGCATGTCTGAGAGCGGCCGCTTCAGTTTCTCCTCCTGCACCACCAAACAGAGGTTAGTCATACATAAGAAAGTGATGGTAAATAGAAGAAGAAGAATGTTTAATGGGGTTAGTCATACATTAACTGCCTTGTGGAGATAGTGGTTTCGGTTTCCCTGAGCATGTACTCCCTCCGTCCCTCGGTTAGCCTTATTTTTGGTTCTCATAGCCGCCCAGGCTCCAGCCTCATCACACCAATGATCCACCAATGCCACCCAGGACTCGTCTTTTCCATAACACCAATTTGGACACACCTACATAATAAAAGCATAATGGCATGCAGGTGTGTCCAAATTGGTGTTATGGAAGCATAAAGCATAAAGCATAAAGCACCACAAGGTAATGAAAGCATAATATATGAAAGCATAATGAAATTTTTTTTATACTTACCGCCAAGAACTCGGGCCTCTCCAAGGTAATGCCCATCCTCCGCGCTTCTTCCTTGGTCATCTTCACACCAAGATAGTCGTGGTAGTATGTGGAGATGGCCACATAGCGCACCTCGTACTGCATCTGGCGGGCCTTCTTCTTGCATTGGCGCAGCATGATCTGGTCCGCTCTAGCCCTGTGCTCCGGAAGAACTCGATAGAATTTCTACAATCATGCATGAAACAAGAATGGAAGAAGCCATGAGTTAAATCATTTTCATGAAACTAGAATGGACTTGTTCTTCTGACGAGAACTCACCCAGAAATTAGTGATCACGGCCTTGGCATGGGTCTCATGGTCCGCGTGGCGGGCCGCTTCCCAGTGGTCCCAGCTCGTGGCCAAAACCCGACGAGCCGGCTGCCTGACTGGATCCGGACAGTACAACCCCGACCAGTATAACTTCACCAAGACGGTGATGAGGCCCTTGGTAATACGGACCCCTTTAGAATATATCCAGTTGCTGCAAAATAATGAACTATTAGCATGTGACAAGCAAAATAAATAACAACCGGAATAAGCATGTGACAAGCAAAATAATGAACCACTTATTCTTTTCCCGTGGGCTCAATGAGGCACTTCTGCTCCTCAGTAGCCGGAACCTGCTTTGGTAGCTTTGCGCTACCACGCAGCCACCCCTTCTTGTCAACCCCCTTCCCGTCACCACCATCATCCCCGCCACCACCCTCCTTCTCGCCTGCCTCCCCCTCCCCAACCTCCTCCCCAACCTCCTCCTCCTCCTCCTCCTCCTCCTCGCCTGCCTCCTCCTCCACCTCCTCCTCCTCCTCCTCCTCCTCCTCGCCTGCCTCCTCCTCCACCTCCTCCTCCTCCTCCTCCTCCTCCCTAGAGTGTACCTCACTAGAGGAGGGTACCTCACTAGAGGAGGGCCTCGAAGACAACACCCCTAAGTCGGTGAGGGTGCGCTCTTTCTGGCCGCGACCCCCTGTAGTGGCTCTCCCCCAGCACCTCGTCCTCTAGAGGCTCTCCCCCCGCCCCCTCCTCCTCTAGTGGCACCTCTCCCCCGACCTCCCTGTGAGGAGTCATCGTCAAGTAGCGGAGGGGGAGGATTACGTGCTCGACCACTCCGACTAGGCAGGCCGACGACCTTGCGTAGGAAACCCACGCCGTCGGCCTTCCCCTTGCCCATGTTCCATGAACCTACATTGAAAAGAGAAAAAGCAATTAGTAAATTAATGAAATGAAGGAAAAGGCATGATAATAAACACATTAATAAAAATGCATAAAAAGGCATATTCCTAAACTATAGAAAAAAATACTTGAAACGTACATCTGCTATAACCCATATGAACCATCACTGTTGTAACCTCTTTCTCGGTCCGTCTCATCATCACTATCAATCATATCATCTTTGTTGTCCGACGGAGGTGGAGGCTCTTCCTCGTCGTCAGCGTCTTCGTTTAACTTTTCTACCATAAGTATGTCATTTTCATTGACAATGGTCTCACCATCATTCCGTGCATCGTCGACGTTTGGGTCCACATCATCATCACCCAATGGTCTAGCGTCATCGTTTCTAACCACATCATCATCATCATCATCATCATCATCATCATCATCAGGTTGCTCTTGATAGAGCACTCCCTCGTATGTCATGGGGTTAATGTTGTAGTAATCGTCTTCATTCGGGTCTGGTAGCTTAGCATGTGGCGACACCTTGAACACAACTTCCCAACCCTTTAGATACACTTTCTGGCATGGGTAAGGCAAATAATATACTTGTGTAGCTTGGGTAGCCGCAATGAAGAGATCGGCTCCGGCATAGACGGTTGATGGTTTAACTTCGACCAAACCAATGGAAGGCGTATGTTTTACCCCCTCTCGTGGATCGAACCATCGGCATTTGAACACAGGCAGACTTAGGGTCTCACGCCCCTGGCGGAACTTAACCTCGTATATATTTTGTACCCTTCCGTACTAGTCTACTGAATTTTGACCGGGGGTGTACACTCCAGTATTTATAGTTTTGGGATTGGGGCGGCTGTTTTGGTGCTCCTCTGTATGGAAGCGATACCCATTCACATCATACTTTTTACATGTCATGACGGCAGGGTCAAAACCCATGGAAACCCATCTCAATTCATCATCCATAGATATGTTCGGATCTTTTCCCTACAAGTATAATGGAAATTGTTGCGTGCATTAGTTCGGTTAACTAATAAATGTTGAAGTAGGTATTTAATAGGGGAGTGTGGAAAATTACTTTCTCCATGAACCAAGCAACAAAATTTTTACGTCCAGGGTTTCCATGACGGAGAAGAGTAAGTGCCTCCGCCTCAGTAGGAGGATTCACTCCCCTCCATTCCTCTTGAATGAAATCACTAAAAAAAGATAAGCGGTGTTAGACCGGGACTAAGTGAACATCAAACATGATGATGTGGAAGACATAAAGGAATGGTGTAGTGGTATTACCTCATCCACACTTCCTCAACTTCCTTGATGTTGTGCAAGATATAGAACATGAGGTCCTCCCACTCTTGTCGTGGCATGTTATAAGATTTCGAGGCCCCAGCCCTCCCACCTTGCGCGTTGAATAGATCGAGCCTGGGTTGATACTTGGGCTCTTCTATATTCTATCGAGGCACCTTGTTATGCAGATGGGGAACGTGGTCTGGATAGTATGATGTCCTGAGGTCTGACACCTCCTCTAGGATAATTGCCTCAGCTATGGAAGCTTCAATCTTAGCTTTGTTTCCACATTTCCGTCGGAGATGCTTGTTCTGCCTCTCTGGGCCGTACGGCCAGCGATTTTGCACAGGGCCCCCCAACAATACCTCATTCGCGAGGTGCAGAATGAGATGTGTCATCGGAGTAAAGAAGCCTGGCGGAAAGATCTTCTCTAGCTTGACTATCAACTCCGGTGCCTTCTTATGCAATTTTTCAATCACCTCTTTACTTACTTCTTTAGCACAGAGCGTGCGGAAGAAATGGCTAAGCTCAGCAAGCACTCGCCAGACATGCTCGGGGACATAGCCTCGAACCATCACCGACATTATCTGCTCAATCCATACATGGTAGTCATGACTCTTCAGGCCGGTCACTTTGCCCGTTGAAAGATTGACTCCCTTACTTATATTCGATGCATAACCATCGGTGAACTTCAAAATTTGTTTCAGCCAGATAAGTACTTCATTTTTTTCTGGCAGTTTAAGGACAAAGTCAGCATCTGGCTTGAACCAGTTTTTTCGACCGCCTGTGGGAGGCTTCATGTTCAGGCGTGGTCTATCACAAATTCTCTGTTGATCGGCTCTAGCTTTTACGTTATCCTTCGTCTTATCAGGAATGTTGAGGATCGTGTGGAAAAGGGACTCTGCCACATTCTTTTCGGTGTGCATCACATCAATATTGTAAGGAAGTTTGAGGTCCTTGAAATAGGGAAGCTGCGAGAAGGGGGTAATGTGCGTCCAGTTGTGCGTCTCACCATATCCCTCGAAGCCTTTGGCTTTGGCTTTGGCTTTGCCTTTGACTTTAGGCTTGAGAGCTTTTAGCTGAGCAAGAACATCTGCCCCCGAAAATGTTGGAATCTCGGTTACTTCATGAACAACCCAGCCTTTCGTGAAGTTCTTCTTGTCTTCCCTATCTGGATGGTCTGGAGGGAGGAACTGTCGATGCAGGTCAAAGGCTACATACTTGCCACCCTTACTCAGCTAAATCATTCGCAGAGCCTGCATGCACACTGGGCATGGCATCTTACCACTTGTACACCATCCGCAGAATAGAGCATAGCCGGGAAAGTCATGCATGCAATAGTGCAACCAAACTTTCATCAAGAAATTTCTCTGCAGATCCCGGTCGTATGTCAACCTCGGAAAGTACCAAGGATGGTGCAAAGCATCCACAAGCGGCTGCATAAAAACACCCAATTGCTTCCCCGGGTAGTCAGGCCCCGGAATGATGAGCGACAAGAACATGGTCTTCCGTTGCATTAGGGCACCAGGAGGAAGATTGAGTGGAATTACAAACACAGGCCAGCAGCTGTATGGATTGGACGACATACCATATGGATTCAACCCATCACCTGATATGGCTATTCTGACATTCCCAGGCTCGGTTGCTTCCTCGGGGTATTCTTCATCGAATGACTTCCATGCTTCCCCTCCCGATGGATGTACGATTTTTTTGGATTGTACCTTATACCTTCCTTGTGCCACTTCATCATTTTGGAAGGCTCCTTCGTGATGAAAAGGCGATGCAGTTTTTTATAAACTCAAGATACCGAAGAACCTTAACGGGGATGGTTAGCTGCTTTTTCTCACCATCCTCACCGACCACCTCAATGTAACGAGATGGACCGCACTTCCTACAGTACTTGTCATCCGCATACTCGTGCCTAAACAAAAGGCAATTCTTCGGGCAAACATCTATTTTCTCATAATCCATAGAGAGTGCCTTCATGATTTTCTTTGTATCGTACATGCTTTTCGGCAGTTCATGACCCTCAGGGAGGCTGTTAGCCCATACTCCCAGGAATGCTTCGAAGCATTTCTGGCTACAGCCATACTCAGCCTTGACTGCAATCAGTTGCGAGATGGCATTAAGCTGAGACATTTTCGCACCCGCATAAAGAGGTTTCTTCGACGAGGCCAAGACCTCCAAGAAGGCCTTTGCGGTTGCCTCCGGCTCCTCCGATTCATTCTCTGAAGGTGTCGCATTTGTCGTTTCTGCAACAATGACATCATCTAGCATGTCCCTGACCCCGTCGTCCTCATATCCATCGATGCGTTGTCGCATCACCTCCTCTCTACCACGGTCCTGCTCGGCTATGTTTATCGGCGGCATGTCAAAGTTTGGCATATATCCGTGCGTGCGAAGGTGCGCACTCATGTCTGTCTGATTTCTACGGTGACATCTGGCACATCTCGCACAGGGGCATGGTGGGATAATTCTCATTGGACGACGGAATATCTCCTTCGAATACACATCGGTTTTCGCGATCCACTCTGATGTTACTCGATTCTGACGGATAAAACCACTGTACATCCACTGATTATCTGCCATCCTCTGCTTTTTTGCAACCCACACAACATAATTAAGGATTCACTTAAATTAATCACATCAAATTTTCAGTTTCTACCGCGTTTAATCCACCTACATCTCTAATAGGTAAAGATGGGTCCTAATCCCACCCGAGGATGTGTAGATTGAGTACGTTCTCCATTCTACCCCGTTCCGAGACAAAATTTCGGCAGCACCTCCCCGCTGTTCTCCAGATACATGTCTCGGCAAATAGCCGAGAGAATGTGCTCCGGAGAACAACGGGGAGGCGCCGCCGAAATCCTGTCTCCGAACGGGGTAGAACATGGAGAATATACCCAATCTACACATCCTCGGGCTGTCCATGGAAAGCGCTGGACAATCCGAAAGAGCTGCGGTGATAAATATGCAATTGAATGCATATTTATCGATGCAACCCTTTCGGACGGGAGACCTAGGTTACGCGACTTGATGTGAAAATTTAATCTAGTGACATGGAAAAAAGTGGACGAGGTCATGGAATTGTTGCTCACCCTCCGATGTAGTCGATCAAAGCAGAGGGACGATCGTGGACCAACACCTCCAACGTCGACAATCACTCCACGAAGATGGAACACCACAAATCCTGTTAATTACACCGAGTGGAAAAAATTTAGGTCATCACCTCACATTAAGCATTGACACTTTAAACTAAAAGAAAAATCATATTTTGTCAACTGTCAAATTTGGAAGAACTAATCATATCGCAATTTAGGTCATCACCTCACATTAAGCATTGACACATCAAATTTGTTTAGGAAGATCATCATGATGAAATAACCACTTATCATATCCCAAATTTGAAGCACATCTCACATAGCTACTTAACAACATCACAAACTGAAAATAAAATCTTCGTTAACAATTTTATAAACTAAGTGACTCAAGTTGCTTTTTTAACTATGATAATTCATTTTGCCGAGATTCATCCATCTAGCAACCTAACCGTAGCAAAATAATTCGTTTTGCCGAGATTCCTCCATCCATCTAAGACACATACAACATTCATCCATCTAGCAACCTAACAACATCCAACATCCATCCATGCATCCATTCATACATCCAACAGTAGCTAAATAATGCAAAAAATGAAAAAAAAAGAAGTGTTAGCTCACCAGGCAGAGAGGCGTCGCGGTGGTGGCGTTGGAGGCAGGGGCCGGCGATGGAGGTGACGGGAGGGCCGGGGCGGGGTTGGGCCGGCCGGAGAAGCCCGGCCAACACAGCAGGGGCGCGGGCCGGCGAGAGCCGCGGCCAGTCGTGCTCAGGACTGCCGCCGGCGCCGCACATGGTCGATGAGGAGGTGGTGTGGTCGGGGCGGCGAGGCATTAGAGAGGCAGGGGCGGTCGGGGCGCGGGGTTGGAGAGGGCAGGCCGGGGTGGGGTCGAGGCGGCGGGGGGTTGGGCAGCGGCGGCAGCGCGGGTTGTGAGGAGGCGCGGGGTTCGGCGGCGCTGCGCGGGGCGGGGCTGGACCGGGGTGGAGGCGAGGCGGCGCGTGGTTCGGCGGCGGCGCCGGCGCCGGTTGTGAGGAGGCGGCGGCGTGGGCGGGTGGAGGCCTAGGCGTGCGGCGGTGGCGATGCGGTTGGGAGGCGCGGGGGGGTCGGGGAGAGAGGAGGAGAACGAGTGGATGGGGCGCCCCAGGGGATGGATAAGGTGAGTATATGCCGACGGCTTAGCCGTCGGCATATCTCTGCATGCCACGTGTACGCCTATGCCGACGGCCAAGCCGTCGGCATAGGTATATTCTTTTTTTCATTATTTTAAGGTGCATTTTCCTAACACATAAATATTAAACTTGTTTACTGGTTCCCACAAAAAAATTGACTGCATTCTGCCCGTCGGAATAGATAGTTTTCGGCCCAACGTGGCTGTTTCCCCCCTCCGTGACACGACGGCAGCGACGACGTGAGGGGTGCACACCCCGGAGCCGCGTGTCGGGTGCCTGCGAGTACCATCACACTTCCACAAGCGTAGGAGGGCCCACAGCAACACCTGGCGGCATTGCTACCCCCCCTCCGGTACCCCGTCCCGTCTAACCCTCACGGACGACGCCGACGCCGGCACCTGGAGGGGGGAAACGGACGCGTCGGGTCTACACGGAGGGGATCTTGCCGTGGGTCTAGCCCGGATGTTGCTCCAAATTGTTCCTATGGGCTGACCTAACACAACCGGGTGGATACGTCCACTGCTCAAAGCCCGTCCGTGCAAAGTCAAAGGGGTAGATCCCGTGGTCAAACGCTACAGGGTTAGGCAGGACGGGGGCCTTAGGGGGGTAGCAATGCCACCGGAGCGTCGCACCGGAGCGTCCCGCCTCTTCGGACATGCCACCACACCACCCCGCATGTATGAGGGCCCGGTGCGACGCTCCGATGGCATTGCTACCCCCCAGTGCCCCCGTCTCGCCTAACCCTATAGCGTTTGACCACGGGATCTAGCCCTTTGACTTTGCATGGACGGGCTTTGACCAGTGGACCTCCCCACTCGGTTGTGTTAGGTCAGCCCATAGGAACACTTTGGACCAACATCCGGGCCAGACCCACAGCAAGATCCCCTCTGTGTAGACCCCACGCGTCCGTTTCCCCCCTCCAGGTGCCGGCGGCGGCGCCGTCCGTGAGGGGGGCACACCCCGGACACGCGTGCCGGGCGTTTGCAACCGCCACAACACTTCCAGACTTGTGAGAGGCCGCCTACCCAAGATTTGGCGGCATGCGAGCCCCCGGAGGCCGCCGGCCACAGCCGTAGACGCGCGAAGGCAATCCGCGTAGAGGGAATTTTTCGGATACTTCTCCATCACCAAAAATTATGAAAAAATACCATCGTTCCTATAACACATGTGCCCACATCGTGCAAAAAAACTCATGATTTTATCGCGCTCCGAGTATTTAGTAACATTGACGCCGCATCGTTACCGCAGAACGTCTACTACCGTGTCATCGCCGTCCGTGAGGGGGGGGGGCACGCCCCGGAGACGCGCCCCGCCTCTTCGGACATGCCACCACACCACCCCACATGTATGAGGGCCTGGTGCGACGCTCCGGTGGCATTGCTACCCCCAGTGCCCCCGCCCCGCCTAACCCTGTAGCGTTTGACCACGGGATCTAGCCCTTTGACTTTGCACGGACGGGCTTTGACCAGTGGACCTCCCCACCCGGTTGTGTTAGGTCAGCCCATAGGAACACTTTGGAGCAACATCCGGGCCAGACCCACAGCAAGATCCCCTCCGTGTAGACCCCACGCGTCCGTTTCCCCCCTCTAGGTGCCAGCGGCGGCGCCGTTCGGGGGGGGGGGGGCACACCGCGGACACGCGTGACGGGCGTTTGCAACCGCCACAACACTTCCAGACTTGTGAAAGGCCGCCTACGCAAGATTTGGCGGCATGCTAGGCCCCGGAGGCCGCCGGCCACAGCCGTAGACGCGCGAAGGGCAATCCGCGTAGAGGGAATTTTTCGGATACTTCTCCATCACCAAAAATTCTGAAAAAATACCATCGTTCCTATAGCACATGTGCCCACGTCATGCAAAAAAACTCATGATTTTATCGCGCTCCGAGTATTTAGTAATATTGACGCCGCATCGTTATCGCAGAACATCTACTACCGTGTCATCGCCGTCCGTGAGGGGGGGCCACGCCCCGGAGACGCGTCCCGCCTCTTCGGACATGCCACCACACCACCCCGCATGTATGAGGGCCCGGTGCGACGCTCCGGTGGCATTGCTACCCCCAGTGCCCCCGTCCCGCCTAACCCTGTAGCGTTTGACCACGTGATCTAGCCCTTTGACTTTGCACGGACGGGCTTTGACCAGTGAACCTCCCCACCCGGTTGTGCTAGGTCAGCCCATAGGAACACTTTGGAGCAACATCCAGGCCAGACCCACAGCAAGATCCCCTCCGTGTAGACCCCACGCGTCCATTTCCCCCCTCCAGGTGCCGGCGGCGGCGCCGTCCGTGAGGGGGGCACACCCCGGACACGCGTGCCGGGCGTTTGCAACCGCCACAACACTTACAGACTTGTGAGAGGCCGCCTACGCAAGATTTGGCGGCATGCTAGCCCCCGAAGGCCGCCGGCCACAGCCGTAGATGTGCGAAGGGCAATCCGCGTACAGGGAATTTTTCGGATACTTCTCCATCACCAAAAATTATGAAAAAATACCATCGTTCCTATAGCACATGTGCCCACGTCGTGCAAAAAAAAAAAACTCATGATTTTATCGCGCTCCGAGTATTTAGTAATATTGACGCCGCATCGTTACCGCAGAACGTCTACTACCGTGTCATCGCCGTCCGTGAGGGGGGGGCCACGCCCCGGAGACGCGTCCCACCTCTTCGGACATGCCACCACACCACCCCGCATGTATGAGGGCCCGGTGCGACGCTCCGGTGGCATTGCTACCCCCAGTGCCCCCGTCCCGCCTAACCCTGTAGCGTTTGACCACGGGATCTAGCCCTTTGACTTTGCACGGACGGTCTTTGACCAGTGGACCTTCCCACCCGGTTGTGTTAGGTCAGCCCGTAGGAACACTTTGGAGCAACATCCGGGCCAGACCCACATCAAGATCCCCTCCGTGTAGACCCCACACGTCCGTTTCCCCCCTCCAGGTGCCGGCGGTGGCGCCATCCGTGAGGGGGGGCACATCCCGGACACGCGTGCCGGGCGTTTGCAACCGCCACAACACTTCCAAACTTGTGAGAGGCCGCCTACGCAAGATTTGGCGGCATGCTAGACCCCGGAGGCCGCCGGCCACAACCGTAGACGCGCGAAGGGCAATCCGCGTACAGGGAATTTTTCGGATACTTCTCCATCACCAAAAATTATGAAAAAATACCATCGTTCCTATAGCACATGTGCCCACGTCGTGCAAAAAACTCATGATTTTATCGCGCTCCGAGTATTTAGTAATATTGACGCCGCATTGTTACCGCATAACGTCTACTACCGTGTCATCGCCGTCCGTGAGGGGGGGACACGCACCGGAGACGCGTCCCGCCTCTTCGGACATGCCACCACACCACCCCGCATGTATGAGGGCCCGGTGCGACGCTCCGATGGCATTGGTACCCCCCAGTGCCCTCGTCCCGCCTAACCCTGTAGCGTTTGACCACAGGATCTAGCCCTTTGACTTTGCACGGATGGGCTTTGACCAGTGGACCTCCCCACCCGGTTGTGTTAGGTCAGCCCATAGGAACACTTTGGAGCAACATCCGGGCCAGATGTTGTCGTGGGCCTATGGGCTGACCTTACACAACTGGGTGGATACGTCTACTGCTCAAAGCCCGTCCGTGCAAAGTCAAAGGGGTAGATCCCGTGGTCAAACGCTACAGGGTTAGGCGGGACGGGGGCCCTAGGGGGGTAGCAATGCCACCGGAGCGTCGCACCGGGACCTCATACAAGCCGCGTGCATTGCTACCCCCCAGGTACCCCGTCCCGTCTAACCCTGACACAGACGACCGCCGGGTCTATCCCTTTGACTTTCGTTGGACGTAGTTTGACCGGTGGACCTTTTCACCTTGTTGTCATAGCCCAGCCATAGCTACACCCCCCAACACAGTCCCGGCACAACCCACCCCAAGATTCCCTCTGCGTCGGCCCGACGTGGCTGTTTCCCCCCTCCGGGGCACGGCGGCATCGACGCCCGTGAGGGGGGAGGGGCACACCTCGGAGCAGCGTGCCTGCGCCTGCCACCACGTTTCCACAACCGTAGGAGGGCCCACCGCAACACCTGGCGGCATATTGCTACCCCCCACAGGTACCCGGCCCGTCTCGTCTAACCTCTCCGTGACACGACGGAAGAAGGCCCGTGTGGGGGGCAATCGATATATGTTTTCTGTACATTTAAGTTAATGAAATTAGTATTGGAAAAAAAATAAAAAATAATAAGAGAAAATACAAAAAATATAAAAATATTATTAGAAATCTATGCCTATGGCAAAGCCGTCGGCATAACTACGGCCACGGAACGGTAGAGCCCTGGATCGATGACGTGGCGTAGGGCGGGGATCAATGACGTGGCAAAAACCATGGGCTAGGCCTATGCCGACGGCCTAGCCGTCGGCATAGAAATGCCACCCCACGGAACCGGCAAACGACGCGGATCGATGACGTGGCGGCGCGGCGGATTGATGACATCGGCATAGCTATGCCGACGGCTAGGCCGTCGGCGTAGCTATGCCGACGGCCACTGTTAGCCCGTCGTCGTAGCCTGACGCCGTCAAACTGCCGTCCCCGCCTGGGTAGACGGGCCCACGCGATATGCCGATGGCCCCCGTCGATATATTCCGAGAAACGCCGACGGCTTAGCTATGCCGACGGCCCCCGTCGGCATAGATGGTTATTCGCCGCCGGCCTTTCTACGCCGACGGCTTTAGTTGGGCCGTCGGGGTATGCCCATATATGCCGACGGGGGCCGTCGGCATAGATATGGCCGTCGGCAAAACAAGTTTTTCTGGTAGTGAGAGACGGCGGAGTCGAGCCACGACCGCGAGTGGCGAGCCGGCGGCGACTCTGCAATGTGACCGGCTCGTGGCGCAGCAGCACATGTGGCCGGCTTAATGCGTGCTTGGCGACTTGAAGAAGCTTGAGGCGGACATCTGGTCTAGGCCACGTCAGAGGAAATCTGAGGCAGCGGCCCAGGAACAGCAACGGGGCAACTTAGAAACAGCGCGGTGGTAGCTCGAGCGACGTCAGCGAAGCACGTCTACGGCGGAGCCTGCGGCTCGGCGGGTCAACCCAGTGCGGTTTGATCAGTGCTGTAGTAGAGGAAACGAAAGGCCGGACCGGCGACTCAGCGCGGGACGACAGCATAAGGAGCGGAGGGCTGGCCCGGCGGCTCAGCAGGGGCAATGACGTCTTGCGGAGGCGTATTGCAACGGTGGCAGGTTGACTCGGGGGCTGCCGGTGGCCTGAGGCCGCACGCGCGACCGCATCGGCAGAGTTGCTGCTCAGCCGGGTTGAGGCGACCACAGTCATTGTACGCAGATTAGGAACCGTGACAGCCTACAGTGAGGTAAGCCGGCGAGGCGGCTCAGATCAGGGTCACGGTGACAGCGGCCCGCTGCGGGACTGCGGATCACAGCAACGGAGGGCGGCTCGATGGAGACCGGCGGCTCAACAGCTCAGAGGCGGTTCGTAGTGAGGCCGCTCCGGCGAGGGCGGCGCAAGGCGGCTCGAGGCAGGTCTGCGGTTTGGACGATAAACAACTCGTCTCACAGAGGCGGCAGCCAGGGCAACTCGAGGTCGAAGCAATCCGGAGGCCAGGCGACCGGGTCGGCGGAGGCGGAGCAGTCGTAACTCAGATTCGGCGAGGCGGGTCAACCCTGGCCGGTCTGACCCCTCGTCCAGGCTGTAGTTTTCTTTAGATCAAAGCAATACAAAGGCTAGGGATCATAGCAACTTCGGAGGCGGCATAACCGAAAACTGATGCCTGTCTTGGCTTTGCGTTTTTAATTCGGTTTCGTCGGATCGTCTGGATGCTGCGGTGCGTACCGTACTGTCCAACTCCAATCTTCAATTGTGCGCCCGATGCCACGTTGTTGATGTGCCTGCGGGCATTGGTGCGGCAGTTTTCCACCGTTCCTGATGAGGATCAACATAATTGAACTTTGAATCCGATTGATTGCGAACCTCTTGATCCCTGAGAAAAATCCCTCCAAGAACTCAACACCACCATGCACTTGCCCCATGGTGGGCGCCAACTGTCGTGGAATTGTCACGTCAGATGTCCTTAGTGTCAGGACTTAGTCGCGAGGCCAACGCATCTATGCGGTAGCTTGAAGGGGTTGGTCGGAATCGAGAGACGCAAGGCAGATCATCACACAAGACAAGGATTTAGACAGCTTCGGGCCCCGGGAAACATCATCCGGAATAGCCCTACATGTTGTTTGTGGCTAGGTATCATTATGCTCATGAGGGAGTCGCCGCATAAGCCGGCTCCTTCTTTGTGTCTAGCCCTAGAGATTGTTTCTTGTTGCTTCTTCCTCTTTGGGGAGCCCTGCCCCTCCTTATATAAGTTAGAGGGGTGGGTTACATGTGGTGTCCTAGTAGGACTAGGACTAGTCCATCTTTTCTTACAAGTTGAATACAAGTCCGGGTCTTGCTTCCTCGTAAAGGAAATATTCCCCACGCCTTTCCTCTTAAGCCGTCCTACCATAACATGAGCCGGCCTTCTGGGCCTTGGGCCTAGTCTTCTATCTGACCCACCGTCGGGGTATTCCGTGAGTCGTCAGGCTCGTGAGTCGTCTGACTAGTGAGCCGCTAGACCCGTGAGTCGCCAGTCCTCCGGTGGGTCATCGGTGAAGCTCCAAGTCCGGCCGGGTCATACCTTCGGCCGGGTTATACCGCGGGGTATATCCCCGACAGTACCTCCTTGCTAAACTAATAGGAAGGCACACATCATGTCTGGTACATAGCATTGCATACATGATAGAACCTATGGTTGAGGCATAGGGAATGACTTTCATTTTCTCTCTATCTTCTGAAGTGGTCGGGCATTGAGTCTGACTCAATTTCACACCTTGTAACACAGGGAATAATCCTTTCTTTGACTGATCCATTTTGAACTTCTTCAAAACTTTATCAAGGTATGTGCTTTGTGAAAGTCCAATTAAGCGTCTTGATCTATCTCTATAGATCTTGATGCCCAATATATAAGCAGCTTCACCGAGGTCTTTCATTGATAAGTTCTTATTCAAGTATCCTTTTATGCTATCCAGAAATTCTATATCATTTCCAATCAACAATATGTCATCCACATATAATATTAGAAACTCTACAGAGCTCCCACTCACTTTCTTGTAAATACAGGTTTATCTAAAAGTCTGTATAAAACCATATGCTTTGATCATACTATCAAAGCGTATATTCCAACTCCGAGATGCTTGCACCATTCCATAAATGGATCGCTGGAGCTTGCACATTTTGTTAGCACCTTTAGGATCGACAAAAACTTTCTGGTTGCATCATATACAACTCTTCTTTAAGAAATTCATTAAGGAATGCAGTTTTGACGTCCATTTGCCAGATTTCATAATCATAAAATGCGGCAATTGCTAACATTCAGACAGACTTAAGCATCACTACGGGTGAGAAGGTCACATCGTAGTCAACTCCTTGAACTTGTCGAAAACCTTTCGCAACAAGTTGAGCTTTGTAGACAGTAACATTACCATCAGCGTCAGTCTTCTTCTTGAAGATCCATTTATTCTCTATGGCTTGCCGATCATCCGGCAAGTCTACCAAAGTCCATACTTTGTTCTCATACATAGATCCCATCTCAGATTTCATGGCCTCAAGCCATTTCGCGGAATCCGGGCTCATCATCGCTTCCTCATAGTTCGTAGGTTCATCATGGTCTAGTAACATGACTTCTAGAACAGGATTACCGTACCACTCAGGTGCAGAACGTACTCTGGTTGACCTACGAGGTTCGGTAGTAACTTGATCTGAAGTTTCATGATCATCATTAGCTTCCTCACTAATTGGTGTAGGCATCACGGGAACAGTTTTCTATGATGAACTACTTTCCAATTCAAGAGAAGGTACAATTACCTCATCAAGTTCTACTTTCCTCCCACTCACTTCTTTCGAGAGAAACTCCTTATCTAGAAATGATCCATTCTTAGCAACAAATATCTTGCCTTCGGATTTGTGATAGAAGGTGTACCCAACAGTTTCTTTTGGGTATCCTATGAAGACACACTTCTCCGGTTTGGGTTCGAACTTATCAGGCTGAAGCTTTTTCACATAAACATCGCAACCCCAAACTTTAAGAAACGACATCTTAGGTTTCTTGCCAAACCACAGTTCATACAATGTCGTCTCAACGGATTTAGATGGTGCCCTATTTAACGTGAATGCATTTGTCTCTAATGCATAACCCCAAAATGATAGTGGTAAATCTAATAAAGTTACGTTGTAACGTTTGATAGCACACAAGGTATTCCTCCGGTATCCAGGAGTTGCACGATCTCATAGTAGAAGGAATACGTATTTGACATTAAGAAAGCAATAGCAATAAACTGAACAATCATATGCTAAGCCAACGGATGAGTCTTGTCCATCACATCATTCTCCTAATGATGTGATCCCGTTCACCAAATGACAACACATGTATATGGTTAGAAACTTAACCATCTTTGATTAACGAGCTAGTCTAGTAGAGGCATACTAGGGACACTTTGTTTTGTCTATGTATTCACACATGTATCAAATTTCCGGTTAATACAATTCTAGCATGAATAATAAACATTTATCATGATATAAGGAAATATAAATAACAACTTTATTATTACCTCTAGGGCATATTTCTTTCAGAATGCACCCATGACTTCTCCACTAAGGAGATGCTCATAAGCAACCGATCCGTGCTACTGATCTACATTCGAATGAAATCAGCGCCGGTACACCACCACGTCTGGATCCACCACCGCTGAACAGAAGGGAAGGAACTGGGTGGAACTTTATGACCGTAGAGAGGAGAACCACCAATCGAAAGCACCGTCGAGGAAGTTTTTGCTCTGAATACCAATTTGTCAAATCCTAATTTGGTGGAGAATTTGTATGAACTAATGAAACTTGATCAAGTATGTATGATCTATGGCCAAATCCAAAGGGCCATGATGTGCATGTATGTGTTCTAGCCATACGATAGTATTGGGGAATTGATCGAATGATCCAACCCTAGCCATAGTCTGTCTCTTTTATAGGTGTACTTAATTACCCACGTTAGCGGTAAATAGTATTCGGACTTTGCCAAAGCAGCAATGCGCTTAGTCGAGGATGATGTCCAATGGGTGAAGCCGTCGGAATCCTTTCTACAATAAATGTTGTTGCATCTTATTTTCATGACGGCTCGACTGCAGTAGCGGCAATTCTGCATGAGAATCAAGGGCGGGCACTCACTGGTTCATCCCGTATCCTAGAAAACTTGCTTAACTCAGCATCCAAGGCTATGGCTGTTCAGAGGGGACATGAGCTATTCAGAGCCTTAACTACAGCAAATTATTCTTTGAATCTGATTCACTGAAGGTAATCGATGAGTGTACATAAAGCGGCACACAAGCTAAGCTAACGTATGATTCAAAGTTGGCAATGTACTAGGACGATGACCCCCCTTCTGCTATTATTCTAGACATTATAAGCGATGCAATGTTTTTTTGAACTTGGAACATCTCATTCCATTAATCCACGTGCCGAGCAAGATCACTGGCAACAAAAAACTGGGCAAAATTAGGGGCAAGACCCGGCCATATGGCTTGGGGCTCTAGCTCCATCTTTGACCATGCAGCGCTAAAACATCTGCAACCTTATTACAGGCCCGAGGGCAATGAACAATACAAAAAAGCTAAAGTTTAATGAGGAAAAAGCCTTGATCTCCCTAAATAAAATGTCACTAAAAGACAAATCATAACTTGAAGTCTTAATCACCTGGACTAGCAATAATGCATCCATCTCCACCACAACCCGGCTAATGCCGAGCTCTTGCGCCTTGTAAAGTGCCTGAATGCAGGCCTTAGCTTCTATCTGTAAAGCATTAAGGGCATAGTTAACATGCCCAGCATACCTTCACTAGGACTTCAATAAGGTGATCCATTATCTCTGTTTTTGTTTCTTTTTGTGGCTGATGCTTTCTCTGCTCTTGTCAATAAAGCAATTATGGACGGGAGTATGGAAGGTGTAAGTATATGTAGACGTGCACCGGTGATCTCTCATTTATTATTTGCGGATGATTCTCTATTATTTTTTTGGGCTTCCGAACAACAAGCTACAATTGTCAAAGGTTTGTTGAACACTTATGCAGTGGCTACGAGTCAACTTATTAACCCTTCAAAGTGTTCCATCCTTTTTTCTGATAAATGTTCAGAGACAGTAGCAAATGGGATTAAAGGAATCCTAGATATTACAAAAGAGGTCTTTGAGCCTAAGTATTTGGGCCTTCCGGTGCCACAAGGTAGGATGCACAAAGGTAGGTTTGAAACAACTCAAGCAAGAATTAGTAAGAAGCTAGTAGATTGGAGTGAGCAATTCATGTCCTCGGGTAATAAGGAGATTCTAATTAAGTCTATTGCGCAAGCTATCCCCACATATGTTATGAGCGTCTTCAAATTTCCTGCTTCTATGTGCGATGATTTAACACGCATGATGAGACAGTATTGGTGGGGAGTTGACAAAGGAAAGAGAAAAATGGCTTGGCTCAGTTGGGATAAAATGCGCCTTCCAAAATTGAAGAGTGGCATGGGGTTCAGAGATATGCGCGCCTTTAACCAAGCCCCGCTAGCTAAACAGGCGTGGCGGTTGATTGAAACCCCGGATAGTTTGTGTGCTCACCTGCTTCAAGCAAAATATTATCCAAACGAAAATATTCTGGATACAGTGTTTTCTGGCTGTTCTTCGGTTGTTTGGAAAGGCATTGAATATGGCCTTCAGCTAGTGAAAAAAGGAATTATTTGGGGAATTGGTGATGGCTCTATGGTACGTACGTGGCGGGATCCTTGGATACCTAGGGGTAACGACTTACGACTGATCACTTCGAAAGAAATTGCCGGTTTAATCGTGTTTCAGATTTCCTTTTTGATAATGGTGGATGGAATCTGGAGCGTCTCCAGCAGCATTTCCGGGACATGGATGTGCAACAAATTTTGAGGATACGTACGTTACCGAGGAATCGTGTTGATTTCCTTGCTTGGTTCCCAGAGAAACCCGGACGTTTTACTGTTAAAAGTGCCTATCGTCTCGCAACAAAAGACCATGATGATTTGTTTTGCGGGTGGGGCATGTAGTTTACATTTGGAGGGGGAACGATCTATATGGAATTTTATATGGCAAGCTAAAGTCCCTCTGAAGATGAGGATAACTGCATGGAAGGCCGCGTCGGGAGCTCTTGCAACGGAACAAAACAAGTTGTTTCGCCATCTGGGCACTACAGATCGTTGTCGGGTGTGTGGTCGTGAAAGCGAAGGCTCCTTTCATGCGCTGGTTGCGTGCTCTCAGGCGCGTCTGGTTTGGCAAAGCATGCGTGAAATATCGCCGCTGCCTGGGGATGATGTGCTAGTTGATAACGGCAAAGAGTGGATATTGCATGTATTGGCGACATGTGATAACAAAATTCGTGATATGGTAATTCTGCTTGTATGGAGGATATGGCAGTTATGTAATGACGTTGTGCATGGGAAAGAAGTACCACCCGTTGAGGTTACTATGGATTTTCTAGATAGTTACTACAAATCACTTGATCTTGCCAGGAATCATAGTATAGAGGAGATTATTAAAGGTAAAATGTTTTTTTTCGAGAGTACGCAATTGCGTACCATAGTTTTATAGAAGGCAGAATTTCAAGTACAAGAAGACTATAACTCACTGCGAACAACGAGTGTAGTACAAACTCCACACCAAGGCTAGTCCGAAGACAGCCACCATCAACATTGCAACTACAACACAAAAAAGCCTGTCCACCTGAGCAACATTGCCGCGTCTCGACCGACACCGATCACCTTCGAAGATTAGCAGCTTCAACTGAACTCCCCTTGTCGACGCACCATCTACCCTTGATGCCTAAAGGAGGTGTGGCAAGTAGATGGCGGAACTGGGTCGGTCCCGAGAAAGGCACCATCTTGGACTCATCGACTACGGCATACATTGCGCCCCTGAAGATCAAACTTGGATAACGACGAACACCGAGAGATCACCACACAGAACCTCTAGGCCGTGTCTCCTAACGCAATGCTCTCAAGAGAGAAACGGCGTCGAGAACACCGCCATCACGCCGATCCAACACTGGACCTAGGCTTTCGCCCGGAGACAACTACCATCATCAAGTGGGAGAGGGGATGTCGACACACCTCGGCGACGCCTCCAAGGAGGGGAACGACACCCACGGGTGCCGTCGCCACCGGCACCGACCAAAGACGGGCAAGATTTTCATCCGAAATGCCGCACACCCAACCTCTCAACCCACTGGACATGGGGCACACTCTGTCCATGTTGGAGATCTCCGACGCCGCAGCCGCACCTCAAGGTCGTAGCCGCAATGTCATGGCACACGCCCACTCGCACGGGTGAGAGGACGCAACCAAATCCAACTCCTGCATAGCCTCCTGCAGCCCGGACCGAGCTCTAGAACCTGCACCTCTGCGCACTGTCCGCCACCGCCGTCGCAAGCACTCCCGCTACGAGCGGGCAGTCGCGGCACAGCCGCCTCCGCATCCCGCAAAGTCTAGATCTGGCCTGAGCCGCCGCCTCCAATCCTCCCGAGCCTGCGCCTCGAAGCTCCTCCCCGCACCTTCATACGCTGCCGGCCACCGCTGTCGCAGGCTCCAGCAATGAGCAGTTAGACGTGGCCACAGCTGCCTCCGCAGCCCGCAAGGCCCGAATCTGGCCCAGATCTGGCCCAAGCCGCCGCCTTCAATCCGCCCGTGCCTGCGCCTCGAAGCTCCTCCCCGCACCTCCGAGACCGCCTCCGTGCAGAGCTCCACGACCTCCTCTGCTCCTCCCAACCGTACGCCGCCGAGATTCACGACCGCCGGCGCCGCCCATGTTGACGTCCTCTTCCGCGCGAAAACGGCCCGTCGGGGGCGCGCCCTCCTTGCCCGCCGCCTTTGACGGTCGGGCGCCGCCACCGCCACCGACGCCGGCAGCGGCGGCGGCCGGGGGTGCTCGCGTACGGGCCTTCTGTGGCTAGGGTTTTTGCCTCCAGAGCCGCTCGCGCGAGCGACCCGGGAGGAGAGCAAGGGGTGGTAAACTGACTTTCTAATCAAGGGATTAGATAAGTCCATCTGGAGGGATTAAAAGGTAAAATGTTAATACGGGAGAAGGTAGTACATCCAATGGTACATCAAACAGGGCCTACAACTCCTTGGTCACATCCTCCGGCAAACTGGACAGCCTTGTCTGTTGATGACTCTTACTCATCTCAGGATGGCAGTGTGGGTATTGGTATGATTTTGCGACGTGACGACAGATGAGTAATTTTCGCTGCCTACCGAGTTATTTTTAATTATAATGAGGCGTTGGAGGCGGAGATTCATGCATTTATGCAGGGGATGGCCCTGGCATTACAACATACAGAGCGACAAGTCATGGTGCAATCTGATTCTTCTGAAGCGCTCAATCTTCTCAAGTGATAGCTTGTCTCATTCGGCTTATGGACACCTAGTAGCAGAAATCAAGTCAATGATGAATGAAAGGGAGTTTGTTCCACAGAAAATTAGTAGAGCTCAAAATAAGGTAGCAAATTGTATGGCAAACTATAGCCGTACCGAGTCATGTACTGCGGTGTGGAGGTGCAAATGTCCTCCATGTTGTGAGGACTTATTGCCTCTCAATTGTAATCCTGTAAGTTTGGAATAAAACCCCCATATGATCTTGCAAAAAAACAACATGCCCAGCAGCAGCCACAACGACGTCACCCTCATGATCCCGTATCACATAGCCCCAACCGTCGGACGACGATTCCTTACTGAAACTACCGTCAACATTTTTTTTTGAGGGTGTCCTCACTTGGTTTTGCCCAGACCTCGGCTACCATCACTATTATTCGTTTGGAAAAGAATTCCTTGTACTCGGATCAAGCAATGATTATTTGAGGGCATGCACATTAGTTCAGACATCAAGTGTTCCTCCTTTTACTGAATATATATATTTCTATAGTTTGTCATGTTCAGACCGGGAGTTCCGCTGCCACAAGCCTCTGTAGCCACCAAAATCCTAATCGGGACCCTGTTCCGGCACCCTGCTGGAGGGGGAACCCTCACCGGAGGCCATCTTCATCATCCGGATGCTCTCCATGACGAGGAGGGAGTAGTTCACCATCGGGGCTGAGGGTATGTACTAGTAGCTATGTGTTTGATCTCTCTCTCTCTCGTGTTCTTGATTTGGCACGATCTTGATGTATCGCGAGCTTTGCTATTATAGTTGGATCTTATGTTTCTTCTCCCCTCTTCTCTCTTGTAATGCATTGAGTTTTCCCTTTGAAGTTATCTTATCGGGTTGAGTCTTTAAAGATTTGAGAACACTTGATGTATGTCTTGCCGTGCGTATCTGTGGTGACAATGGGATATCACGTGCCACTTGATGTATGTTTTGGTGATCAACTTGCGGCTTCCGCCCATGAACCTATGCATAGGGGTTGGCACACATTTTCATCGTGATTCTCCGGTAGAAACTTTGGGCACTCTTTGAGGTTCTATGTGTTGGATTGAGTAGATGAATTGAGATTGTGTGATGCATATCGTATAATCATGCCCACGGATACTTGAGGTGACATTGGAGTATCTAGATGACATTAGGGTTTTGGTTGATTTGTATCTTAAGGTGTTATTCTAGTACGAACTCTAGGGCTGTTTGTGACACTTATAGGAATAGCCCAACGGATTGATTGGAAAGAATAACTTTGAGGTGGTTTCATACCCTACCATAATCTCTTCGTTTGTTTTCCGCTATTAGTGGCTTTGGAGTGACTCTTTATTGCATGTTGAGGGATAGTTATATGATCCAACTATGTTATTATTGTTGAGAGGACTTACACTAGTGAAAGTATGAACCCTAGGCCTTGTTTCCTAGCATTGCAATACCATTTACGCCCACTTTTACCGTTCGCTACCTTACTGTTTTTATATTTTCAGTTTACAAAAACCTATATCTACCATCCATATTGCACTTGTATCACCATCTCTTCGCCGAACTAGTGCACCTATACAATTTACCATTGTATTGGGTGTGTTGGGGACACAAGAGACTCTTTGTTATTTGGTTACAGGGTTGCTTGAGAGAGACCATCTTCATCCTACGCCTCCTACGGATTGATAAACCTTAGGTCATCCACTTGAGGGAAATTTGCTACTGTCCTACAAACCTGTGCACTTGCAGGCCCAACAACGTCTTAAAGAAGAAGGTTGTGTATTAGACATCAAGCTCTTTTCTGGCGCCGTTGCCGGGGAGGCTAGGTAAGTGAAGGTATATCTTTAGATCTTGCAATCGAATCTTTTTGTTTCTTGTTTTATCACTAGTTAGTCTATAAAAGAAAACTACAAAAAATGGAATTGAGTTTGCATCATACGCTTCATCTTTTTAATATCTTTCGTGAGTATGATGGAAAGGAAAATTGTGCCAAAGTGTTAGAAGAAGAATGCATTAAAATGTTTGGCACTAAATCTTTGAATGATGAGGATGATTGCAATGTTGTTAGTATGAAATCCTTGAATATCCATGGTACTAATGATGATTGCACTAGTTATGATGAAAATGCCTCCTATAAACATGTCAATTTTTGTGGAGTAAATTGGATTTGCAAGGACACACCAAATAGGGAAGATAGATATTGCAAGAGGCATAAGTACTTAGAAACCAAATTGTTGCAAGAAAGGCTAGAAGTTAGTGCTGAAAATTTAAGATATATTAGCCGTACTTGTGAACTTTGCAATGAACACGGTCATTTAAATATCAATTGCAAATTGTTTCATGACCGAATCGTGTCCAAAAATGGTGATGACTTGATTTCCCTTGCGCATTATAATGAACTAAGTTTGCTTTTGGGTTATGAAGAATTGAAACTACAAACTAAGCATATTCCAGAATATAACCTTGAGAAATTCCTCGATATTGATCTAGAAGAAATTTATATGTATTGTGCGGTGAATTGCATTGAAAGTCCTTATATTGCCAATTACATAAAGAAAAGAAAACAAATAGAGGATGAAGAGAATACTAATGAAAGGGAAGAGACTTCCCAATATCCTCCTACTATTTCTTATGATGAATCAAGTAACGAGGAGGAGCCTTCTATTCAACCAATCTCATTAATAAGGAGCTCCAAAAAGAGGATTGAACCCACACATGATGTGGTGAAGAAGAAGAAAATAAAAAAGAAGAGAGGTAAAAAGGCATCTCTCCCAGATAAATTTGCTCCTATTATTGTTGTGCCTCATGAAAATGAAGATGATACACTTGATGATGATCTCATTATGCCTATTGCTTGTTGTGATGATTATGATTAGGAAGATAATGATACTTCTTATGATCTTGAAAATCTTTTTGGCACTTGCTTGGAAGAATATAATAATTGCTATACTATTGGTGCCATCCATACTATTAATGATAAGAGTGATTATGCTTATAATATGAAAAGGCCCAAGATTGGGGAAGCTATGTTTGATGAGGATGGCATATTTGAGAATATATTTGCTGCAATTAATGTTTGTCCCAAGCTTGGGGATGCTATGTTTAATAATGATGATATTTTTAGCCTCTCAAGTTTTGATATGCAAAGTAGTTATGATGATAGCATGCCTTCTACTTATGATGATTATATTGATGAAAGTGGGTTTTGAAAAGTGTCAACTTTAGGAAGTAGTGATCCCACAATATTGGAGGATGTTGAATCTTATAATATTTATGAAAGTGGATTAGGAGAGGTCATGACTTTATTTAGTGATGTATCCACTATTTCGGAAGAGGTTTCAATCGATTATGATGAGAACAAAGTTGCTACTTATGATGATTATTGTGATAAAACTTATGCTATAAAGAGTAGTGATGATTATACTTATAAAACTTGTCATGATTATGAGTACCCTTTCTCTGAACATTACTCTTTTAATGTGGAAACAATTTATAGTGTTCAAGTCTCTTATGATGCTCCCACTATTATTCATGAGAAGAATTTTGCTTATGTGGAGAGTAATAAAAATTCTATGCTTGTAGATCGTGAAAAGAATGATTTAGGTGCTGGTTATATTGTTGAATTAATTTATGATGCTAATGAAAATCATTATGAGGGAGGAATATATGCTCGTAGGAATTGCAATAATATCAAGTTCCCTCTCTATGTGCTTAAAGTTTTGAAATTATGTTTGTTTTACCTTCCTATGCAAGTTGATTATTGTTCCCATAAGTTGTTTGATCATAAAATCCCTATGCATAGGAAGTGGGTGAGACTTAAATGTGCTAGTCATATTCTTCACGATGCTCTCTTTATATTTCAACTCCTATTTTTTATGTGAGCATCATTGAAATCATCATGCCTAGCTAGGGGCGTTAAACGATAGCGCTTGTTTGGAGGCAACCCAATTTATTTTAGTTTCTTTCTTTTTGGTTCTGTTTAGGAATAAATAATCAATCTAGCTTATGTTTAGATGTGGTTTTATGTTTTAATTAGTGTTTGTGCCAAGTAGAACCTTTGGGAAGACTTGGGCTAAGTCTTTATGATCATGCTGTAAAAAAAACAGAAACTTTAGCGCTCACGAGATTAGCTAGAACTTTTTAATGGAGAGTTCTATTTAGTTGATTATTTTTTAAGATGATTACTAGACAAATTACTCAGGTCCACCAATTTATTTTATAATTTTTGGAGTTCCAGAAGTTTGCGTTAGTTGCAGATTACTACAGACTATTCTGTTTTTGACAGATTCTGTTTTCTATGTTTTGTTTGCTTATTTTGATGAATCTATGGCTAGTAAAATAGTTTACAAACCATAGAGAAGTTGGAATACAGTAGTTTTAACACCAATATAAATAAATAATGAGTTCATTACAGTACCTTGAAGTGGTGTTTTGTTTTCTTTCGCTAACGGAGCTCACGAGTTTTCTGTTAAGTTTTGTGTTGTGAAGTTTTCAAGTTTTGGGTAAAGATTCGATGGACTACGGAATAAGGAGTGGCAAGAGCCTAAGCTTGGGGATGCCCAAGGCACCCCAAGGTAATATTCAAGGATAACCAAGCGCCTAAGCTTGGGGATGCCCCGGGTGGCATCCCCTCTTTCGTCTTCGTTCATCGGTAACTTTACTTGGAGCTATATTTTTATTCACCACATGATATGTGTTTTGCTTGGAGCGTCATTTTATTTTCTTTTGCTTTGCTTGCTGTTTGAATAAAATACCAAGATCTGAAATTCTTAATCGGGAGAGTCTTCGCATAGTTTCATAATTATTCGACTACTCATTGATCTTCACTTATATCTTTTAGAGCATGTTGGTAGTTTTATTTTGAAGAAATAGATGAACTCTCATGCTTCACTTATATTATTTTGAGAGTCTTAAATATCATGGTAATTTGCTTACAATCCTAATATGCTAAGCATAAAAGATTTGTAAGAATTCTTATGAGTGTGTTGAATACTAAGAGAAGTTTGATGATTGATGATTGTTTTGAGATATGGAGGTAGTAATATCAAAGTTGTGCTAGTTGAGTAGTTGTGAATTTGAGAAATGCTTGCGTTGAAGTTTGCAAGTCCCGTAGCATGCACGTATGGTAAACGTTATGTAACAGATTTGAAACATGAGGTGTTATTTGATTGTCCTCCTTATGAGTGGCGGTCGGGGACGAGCGATGGTCTTTTCCTACCAATCTATCCCCCTAGGAGCATGCGCGTAGTGCTTTGGTTTTTTTATGGCTTGTAGATTTTTGCAATAAGTATATGAGTTCTTTATGACTAATGTTGAGTCCATGGATTATATGCATTCTCACCCTTCCATCATTGCTAGCCTCTACGGTACCCTGCATTGCCCTTTCTCACATTGAGAGTTGGTGCAAACTTCGCCGGTGCATCCAAACACCGTGATATGGTACGCTCTTTCACACATAAACCTCCTTATATCTTCCTCAAAACAGCCGCCATACCTACCTATTATGGCATTTCCATAGCCATTCCGAGATATATTGCCGTGCAACTTTCCACCATCCAGTTTATCATGACACATTCATCATTGTCATATTGCTTAGCATGATCATGTAGTTGACATAGTATTTGTGGCAAAGCCACCGTTCATAATTTTTTCATACTTGTCTCTCTTGATTCATTGCATATCCCGGTACACCGCCGGAGGCATTCATATAGAGTCATACTTTGTTCTAGTATCGATTTGTAATCATTGAGTTGTAAATAAATAGAAGGGTGATGATCATCATTCCATAGAGCATTGTCCCAAAAAAAAGGCCAAAGAAAAAAAAGAAGGCCCAAAAAAGGAAAATAAAAAGGGGCAATGTTACTATCCTTTTTTCCACACTTGTGCTTCAAAGTAGCACCATGATATAGCGAGTCTCATATATTGTGCTTCAAAGTAGCACCATGTTCTTCATATAGAGAGTCTCTTGACTTATCACTTTCATATACTAGTGGGAATTTTTCATTATAGAACTTGGCTTGTATATTCCAACAATGGGCCTCCTCAAGTGCCCTAGGTCTTCGTGAGCAAGCAAGTTGGATGCACACCCACTTAGTTTCTTTTGTTGAGCTTTCATACATTTATAGCTCTAGTGCATCCGTTGCATGGCAATCCCTACTCCTTGCATTAACATCAATCGATGGGCATCTCCCTAGCCCATTGATTAGCCTTGTTGATGTGAGACTTTCTCCTTTTTTGTCTTCTCCACACAAGCCCCACACATAGTGCTATATCCATGGCTCACGCTCATGTATTGCGTGAAAGTTTATGAGTTTGAAATTATTAAGGTATGAAACAATTGCTTGGCTTGTCATCGGGGTTGTGCATGATGAGAGCATTCTTGTGTGAAGAAAATGGAGCATGACTAAACTATATGATTTTGTAGGGATGAACTTTCTTTGGCCATGTTATTTTGAGAAGACATAATTGCTTTGTTAGTATGCTTGAAGTATTATTACTTTTATGTCAATATGAACTTTTGTCTTGAATCTTTTCGGATCTGAATATTCATATCACAATTGAGAAGAATTACATTGAAATTATGCCATCTAGCATTCCACATCAAAAATTATCTTTTTTATCATTTACCTACTCGAGGACGAGCAAGAATTAAGCTTGGGGATGCTTGATACGTCTCCAACGTATCTATAATTTTTTATTGCTCCACGCTATATTATCTACTGTTTTAGGCAATATTGGGCTTTATTATCCCCTTTTATATTATTTTTGGGACTAACCTATTAACCGGAGGCCCAGCCCAGATTTGTTGTTTTATGCCTATTTCAGTGTTTCGAGGAAAAGGAATATCAAACGGAGTCCAAACAGAAAAATCCTTTTTGGAACGTGATTTTCTCACCGGATAAGACCCAGGAAACTTGGAGTGCACGTCAGAAGATACGGGAGTTGCCCACGAGGGTGGGGGCGCGCCCACCCCCTGGGGCGCGCCCCCTACCTCGTGGGGCCCCCGTGGCTCCCCAACGTACTTCTTTCACCCATATATACCGCCGTACCCTAAAACTTCCAGAACAGAGATTAGATCGGGAGTTCCGCCGCCGCAAGCCTCTGTAGCCACCAAAAACCTAATCGGGACCCTATTCCGGCACCCTCCCGGAGGGGGGAACCCTCACCGGAGGCCATCTTCATCATCCCGGCGCTCTCCATGACGAAGAGGGAGTAGTTCACCCTCGGGGCTGAGGGTATGTACCAGTAGCTATGTGTTTGATCTCTCTCTCTGTCTCGTGTTCTTGATTTGGCACAATCTTGATGTATCACGAGCTTTGCTATTATAGTTAGATCTTATGTTTCTTCTCCCCCTCTTCTCTATTGTAATGGATTGAGTTTTCCCTTTGAAGTTATCTTATCGGATTGAGTCCTTAAAGGTTTGAGAACACTTGATGTATGTCTTGCCGTGCGTATCTGTGGTGACAATGGGATATCACGTGCCACTTGATGTATGTTTTGGTGACCAACTTGCGGGTTCCGCCCATGAACCTATGCATAGGGGTTGGCACACGTTTTCGTCGTGATTCTCCGGTAGAAACTTTGGGCACTCTTTGAGGTTCTATGTGTTGGATTGAGTAGATGAATTGAGATTGTGTGATGCATATCGTATAATCATGCCCACGGATACTTGAGGTGACATTGGAGTATTTAGGTGACATTAGGGTTTTGGTTGATTTGTATATTAAGGTGTTATTCTAGTACGAACTCTAGGTCTGTTTGTGACACTTATAGGAATAGCCCAACTGATTGATTGGAAAGAATAACTTTGAGGTGGTTTCGTACCCTACCATAATCTCTTCGTTTGTTTTCCACTATTAGTGGCTTTGGAGTGACTCTTTGTTGCATGTTGAGGGATAGTTATATGATCCAACTATGTTATTATTATTGAGAGGACTTACACTAGTCAAAGTATGAACCCTAGGCCTTGTTTCCTAGCATTGCAATACCGTTTACGCTCACTTTTACCGATCGCTACCTTGCTGTTTTTATATTTTCAGTTTACAAAAATCTATATCTACCATCCATATTGCACTTGTATCACCATCTCTTCGCCGAACCAATGCACCTATAAAATTTACCATTGTATTGGGTGTGTTGGGGACACAAGAGACTCTTTGTTATTTGGTTGCAGGGTTGCTTGAGAGAGACCATCTTCATCCTACGCCTCCTACGGATTGATAATCCTTAGGTCATCCACTTGAGGGAAATTTGCTACTGTCCTATAAACCTGTGCACTCGTAGGCCCAACAACGTCTACAAGAACAAGGTTGTGTAGTAGACATCAGGAGGCTATATATACCCTTCCACCCACTCTTCATTCATGGAGAGAGCCATCAGAACATGCCTACACTTCCAATACATATTTTCTGAGAGAGAACCACCTACACTGGTGTTGAGGTCAAGATATTCCATTCCAACCACATAAATCTTGATCTCTAGCCTTCCCCAAGTTGCTTTCCACTCAAATCTTCTTTCTACCAAATCCAATCCTATGAGAGAGAGTTGAGTGTTGGGGAGACTATCATTTGAAGCACAAGAGCAAGGAGTTCATCATCAACACACCATTTGTTACTTCTTGGAGAGTGGTGTCTCCTAGATTGGCTAGGTGTCACTTGGGAGCCTCCGTCAAGATTGTGGAGTTGAACCAAGGAGTTTGTAAGGGCAAGGAGATTGCCTACTTCTGAAGATCTACCCGAGTGAGGCAAGTACTTCGTGGGCGACGACCATGGTGGGATAGACAAGGTTGCTTCTTCGTGGACCCTTCGTGGGTGGAGCCCTCCGTGGACTCGCGCAACCGTTACTCTTCGTGGGTTGAAGTTCCATCAACGTGGATAAAAATCTCCGTGTCTTCAAATTGTGTTTGCACACTCCAATCCCTTCTCTTTACATTCTTACAACTTGCATGCTTTACTTTCGCTGCTCATATACTCTCTGTTTGCTCGCATGCTTGCTTGATATGTATTGTGAATGTTTAAACTTGTGCTAATACTCCACTTCAACTCAAGAGATTAAAAACTGCAACTTTTCTTGATTAGAGTCTATTCACCCTCCCCCCCTCGTCTAGACACCTCTTCTCGATCCTTTCAATTGGTATCAGAGCATTGGTCTCCATTGCCTTGGTTTAAACACCTTTGGAGGAAGATGGATGTGTCTACTTTGGGGAGTCTTAGACGTAGAGTGCCTATTCTTGATGGAGAATATTTTCATGAGTGGAAAAATGAAATGCTTGAGATTTTCAATGAATATCATTTGAACAAGTACATTACTAGCCCTTGTGCACCTCATATTGATCCTTTGCATCCCACACCCGAAGAGGATCTTGACATGATTCGCAATCTTAGAACTATCAATCTTATCATAAGAGGATTGCCCAAAAATTTGATTGCTAGTTTGCCTACTCTTGATTGTGCCTATACTATATGGAGATTTCTTGAGGAACGATTTCTAGATTATTCCTTGAAAAATTTAGACGAAATTCTCCATAAGTCTATTGCTTTGAGTAAGATGAACTCTAGTGATCCTAGCTTTGGTGATTGTCTATTTGAGCTTACAAATCTCATGCGTGCCATAGGAGATGTTGGGATCATTAGCAATATCATTTCCGAAGCTATTAGAATCCATAAAGATAAACATATAAGTGATCATTTATCTATTGAATTACCTTCTCTAGGAATTGATCAATCACAAGATGATGTTGAACATGGATACTATGATAAGGATGATGATGATAGTGACTATGATCTTGATGATGCAATGAGACACTTTGGTCTTATGGCGAATCTTCGCGGCTACATGGCTGGAGGAAAGGAATGGGTACTTGATAGTGGATGTACTGATCATATGACCGGAGATAAAGATATGTTCCGTGAGCTTGCTGAAAACGATGGCCCTCGAAAATATGTCACTTTTGGTGATAACTCAAAGGGTAAGGTGGTTGGCCTCGGTAAGGTGGCCATCTCACATGATAGCTCCATACAAAATGTCATGCTCGTCGAATCCCTTGGGTACAATTTACTTTCAGTATCTAGACTTGCTGATTTCGGTTTCAATGTCATGTTTACTAAGGTAGATTGCCAAGTGTTTCGAAGAGACAATCATAAAATGGTCTTTACCGGTATACGTAGAGGTGATCTTTACATTGTTGATTTCACTAAAAAGGCTCAACCTAGAACTTGCTTAATTGCTAAATCTTCTAAGGGTTGGTTGTGGCATAGAAGGCTAGGTCATGTGGGTATGCGAAATCTTGATAAGCTTATTAAAGGTGATCATATCCTTGGAGTAAAAGATGTCATATTTGACAAGGATAGACTTTGTAGTGCTTGTCAGGCAGGGAAACAAGTTGGAGGAAGTCATCGCGCGAAGAACATCATGACCACGAGAATACCACTCGAGCTACTTCACATGGATCTCTTTGGTCCAAATGCCTACAAGAGTCTCGGTGGTAACTCGTTTGGACTAGTCATAGTTGATGCTTTTTCAAGATTTACGTGGGTGTTCTTTCTTGATGACAAATCGCAGGTCCAAAAGATCTTCAAAAACTTCGCTAGGAAGGCCCAAAATCAATTTGACGTGAAGATCAAGAAGGTTCGGAGCGACAATGGAACGGAGTCCAAGAACGCAAATGTGGATACCTTTCTTGACGAAGAGGGGATTTCACATGAGTTCTCGGCTACATACACACCTCAACAAAATGGAGTCGTTGAGAGGAAGAACCGGACTCTTATTGAAATGGCAAGAACAATGCTTGATGAGTACAAGACTCCAAAACACTTTTGGGCGGAAGCGGTTGAGACAGCTTGTCATGCAACAAATTGCTTGTATCTTCACAAACTACTCGGCAAGACGACATACAAGCTCCTCACCAGTAACAAACCCCAAGTTGGATACTTTCGAGTATTTGGCTCAAAATGCTACATTCTTGATAAGCATCGTCGTTCTAAATTTTCTCCTAAATCTGATGAAGGTTTCCTACTTGGTTATGGCCCAAACTCTCACACTTACCGTGTCTACAACAATTTCACCCGAAAGGTTGAAGAGACGGTAGATGTGAAGTTTGATGAATCTAACGGCTCGCAAGTAGAGAAATTGCCAATTGATGTAGGCGACAAAGACCCTTCGGAAGCAATCCAAGACTTGTCTATTGGCAAGATTCGTCCAACGGAGGTGAAGGAGAGTACCTCGTCCGTCCAAGTGGAAGCTTCTACCTCACTACAAAGCGAACCAAGAATTGATACGGAAGCCTGCATCCACAAGTGGGACACACCAAGACGAAGAAAACGAGGAAGCACACCAAGATGAACATCAACAACCTCCTTCTCCACCACGACAAGAGAATGATAACGTCAACAATGAAGAAGGCCAAGAAGAAGAACAAGATGAAGAAGATGTTCCACCCCGAGCCAAGCCAAAACTCCCACGAGTTTGAGCAAGAATCACCAAAGATCATCCCGTCGAGCAAATCTACAATGATATCCAAACCGGGAGAATAACTCGCTCTAAAACTCGTTTGGCTAATTTTTGTGAACATTACTCATTCATCTCTAGCATTGAACCTATGAAGGTTGAAGAAGCATTGGAAGATCCGGATTGGATAAATGCTATGCATGAAGAGCTACACAACTTTGAGAGAAATCAAGTATGGACATTGGTCGAGAAGCCCGACAATAACCACAACATCATTGGTACCAAATGGGTGTTTCGCAACAAGCAAGATGAAGATGGTCAAGTCGTCCGCAACAAAGCACGCCTAGTCACCCAAGGCTACACTCAAGTCGAAGGTACTTGGATGAATCTAAATCCATGAGACTGCAACTCACTCACATCTTGAGCAATCTCTACATCACCAAGTCTCTATACAATGGTGGTTGAAGTCAAGGAAGCACAAAACCCCTCAAATATATCCTTTGACCATTCTATGTTAAATTTTATAATTGTCATTTTGGATACACAAGTGCTCTTCCTTGCAAAACTAACCCATGTAGGAAGATGAACTCAAACTCCAAGTGGCGCTCCCAACTCTTGATGAGCTACATCAACCTTGAGCAACCCACACAAGTTCGACTACATGATCAAGATCGACACCACCACCCAAGGTATGCTATTCCATCTTAGAGAAGCTTTACTCCAAGTCATGGGATAAAGAAACTCAACAAGATGTGAATACATCAACAAGCTTAAACGAAAAAAGGTAACCCCATTTTGAGCTTAAACGATGAGTATGACCAAAGATCAAGTGATCTCACTTGACTCCTAAGTCAATATACTCTAACATAGGTGACTTTGTCACCGCCCAATTCTAGATGAAGTTCTCTTGTGTTTCCTCTTCTTGCATTTGTCTCATGCATTTGAGTTTCCTTTTTTTTTAAACTTCATCTAGATATTTTCTTCTCTTTTCGGTTCTGCATTTTTTGCATTCAATTCATTGCAAATCTTTCAGCTAATTCCTTGCAAATCCTTGTGAGATCTTAAAGTGCCTAGTGAGCTGAGGTGACAAGTGTTTTACTATGATGAACTCGGTCACACCGGTCTGTTCTCTTCGACCCAACCGAATTCTCTCGATGCCACCGAAGCACACAACTCGGTGCTACCGATTTCACTACAGAAAAGACAACTTGCCACTTATTTCTGCAGTCTTTTTGCTCCAGCTCCACTCAATGACTCTTGTTCTCTACTAGCATCACAGTCGCTTTTCTTTGTGACTCAAGGACCAAACCCTTTTGCAATAAAACAAAAATCCAGAAGAGCCCTTCTTGGAAATTGATGTCAAAGGGGGAGAGAGGGATCACATCAAAGCTCTATGCTTAATCATTTCAATAGGGGGAGAGGATACTCAGGGGGAGTGTGTGTAAGAAACCTCAGACCTCAGATGCTTGGTGTTCAAGAGGAGAGAAATTACATGTCTTTAAGAGGGGAAAGACATGTTCATATTTGATCATATTTGATTACTTGCATTATTTATGTTGTTTTCCTTTTGCTCTGATTTTCTGTTCCCTATCTTCTCCCAATATCCCATGCAAGATTCAGGGGGAGCAAGACATCTAAGGGAAGGCAATCTCTGATTTTATTGCATATCTTTACCTTTGGGGACATGTCTATACCCAATGGGGTACTCAGTACTCACTCTATACATGTCATCCCAGTCTTGGTTCTCTTGTGGTTTCTTTTGTTTGCTCTGGCTAGTAGGTGTATCTGTGTTGTCTAACCTTGTTTACTCGGGTTCATTCCTTCCTAAGCCAACTCAAGACCACAAGGTAAGTATATGCATCATAGTCATGTGTATGAGGATTTCTTGCTGATGTACATACTGTTTGCAAGAAGGACTCATGGGCATGAAGGTACATTTCCTATATTCACATCATTTGCTCTGATGCATATAGCCAAGATACATGTAACACATGGCTTACTCTGTCATGCTTATGCATTCACATGTTCCTATGTTTCATATTTACATGATTGCATACATAAAGGGGGAGCCTACGCATGTTACATGTCTTTCCAAAGCTCTGCTTATTGCTCTCTATATCTATACCTAAAGCTTTGATGAATGTTGTCATCAATTACCAAAAAGGGGGAGATTGAAAGCACAAGTGCTCCCTAGGTGATTTTGGTAATTAATGTCAACATATCTCTTGTTGGACTAATGCTTCTACCTAGTATGTTTCAGATAAGTTCAATAATGGAGTGGCATGGACAAGAGGATGTGGAACCCCTTCAAGATGCTAAGGACAAAGGATTGGCTCAAGCTCAAAGCACAAGACTCTACATTTTCTATTTTAGTGATCCAAGATCATATTGAGTCTATAGGAAAAGCTGATACTATTAAGAAGGGATGAGGTGTTGCTTAATGGCTTACTTGCTCAAAGTGCTTAGTGATACGCTCCAAAGCCCTCAACTACTTTCTCACTTCCACATATGTCCTAATCCAAAAAGTCAAACTCAGCCCCACCGAAATTTCATATCCGGAGCCACCGAGTTCAGTTGACATAGCCATTGCCAGAAACCCTAATCAGTTCGGTCTCACCGATGGGATCTCCGTCTCATCGAGATGGGCTTGCAAACTCTCTGTTGTCTGTTGCAATAATTTTGGTCCCACCGAGATTTGCAACCAGCCCCACCGAGTTTGCTTGGCCAACATTCTGTTTCACTTATTACCCAAATCGGTCCCACTGAGTTTGAGTAATCGGTCAAACCGAGTTTTGGATTTACCCTAACCCTAGCACATCGGTCCCACCGAGTTGATCCAGTCGGTCCCACCGAAATTCCTAACCGTCAAATTTTGGACTAACTCGGCCCGACCGAGTTTCATGATTCGGTCCCATCGAGTTTGGTGATTTGTGTGTAATGGTTAGATTTTGTGTGGAGGCTATATATACCCCTCCACACACTCTTCATTCGTGGAGAGAGCCATCAGAACATGCCTACACTCCCAATACATATTTTCTGAGAGAGAACCAACTACATTTGTGTTGAGGTGAAGATATTCCATTCCAACCACATAAATCTTGATCTCTAGCCTTCCCCAAGTTGCTTTCCACTCAAATCTTCTTTCTACCAAATCCAATCCTATGAGAGAGAGAGTTGAGTGTTGGGGAGACTATCATTTGAAGCACAAGAGCAAGGAGTTCATCATCAACACACCATTTGTTACTTCTTGGAGAGTGGTGTCTCCTAGATTGGATAGGTGTCACTTGGGAGCCTCCGTCAAACTTGTGGAGTTGAACCAAGGAGTTTGTAAGGGCAAGGAGATCGCCTACTTCTGAAGATCTACCCGAGTGAGGCAAGTCCTTCATGGGCGACGGCCATGGTGGGATAGACAAGGTTGCTTCTTCGTGGACCCTTCGTGGGTGGAGCCCTCCATGGACTCGCGCAACTGTTACCCTTCATGGGTTGAAGTCTCCATCAACGTGGATCTACGATAGCACCACCTATCGGGACCACGGATAAAAATCTCCGTGTCTTCAAATTGCGTTTGCACACTCCAATCCCTTCTCTTTACATTCTTACAACTTGCATGCTTTACTTTCCGCTGCTCATATACTCTTTGCATGCTCGCATGCTTGCTTGATATGTATTGTGAATGTTTAAACTTGTGCTAATACTCCACTTCAACTCAAGAGATTAAAAACTGCAACTTTTCTTGATTAAAGTCTATTCACCCCCCTTTAGACACCTCTTTTCGATCCTTTCAGCCTCCATGGCGTGGGAGGGGCGAGAGCCCCTCCGAGATTGGATCCATCTCTCTGTCTCTCTGTTTCTGCGTTCTGTTCTGCTGCCCTTTCACCGTTTCGTATATATATGGAGATCCGTAACTCCGATTGGACAGAAATCTTCTTCGTGATTTTTTCCTAAAAATTAGCTTTCTTGCGGCCGAAAAGGGCATCAAGCGCCTTACGGGGGGCCCACGAGGGTCAGGGGCACGCCCAGGGGGGTGGGGTGTGATACGTCTCCAATGTATCTATAATTTTTGATTGCTCCATGCTATATTATCTACTGTTTTGGACAATATTGGGCTTTATTATCCACTTTTATATTATTTTTGGGACTAACCTATTAACCGAAGGCCCAGCCCAGATTTGCTGTTTTTTTCCTATTTCAGTGTTTCGAAGAAAAGGAATATCAAACGGAGTCCAATTGACCTGAAACTCCACGGAACTTGTTTTTGGACCAGAAGAAGCCCACGGAGTACCGGAGTTGCACCAGGGGAGTCCCGGGCTGCCCAGGAGGGTGGGGGCGCGCGGTGCGCCCCCCTGCCTTGTGGACAACCCGGAGGTCCACCGACGTACTTCTTCCGCCTATAGATATCCATATACCCTAAAAAACTTCGGGGAACAGAATAGATCGGGAGTTCCGCCGTCGCAAGCCTCTGTAGCCACCAAAACCCAATCGGGACCCTGTTCCGGCACCCTGCCGGAGGGGGGAACCCTCACCAGTGGCCATCTTCATCATCCCGTCGCTCTCCATGACGAGGAGGGAGTAGTTCACCCTCGGGGCTGAGGGTATGTACCAGTAGCTATGTGTTTGATCTCTCTCTCTCTCTCATGTTCTTGAGGTGATACGATCTTGATGTATCACGAGCTTTGCTATTATAGTTGGATCTTATGATATTTCTCCCCCTCTACTCTCTTGTAATGGATTGAGTTTTCCCTTTGAAGTAATCTTATGGATTGAGTCTTTGATGACTTGAGAACACTTGATGTATGTCTTGCCGTGCGTATCTGTGGTGACAATGGGATATCACGTGATTCACTTGATGTATGTCTTGGTGATCAACTTGCGGGTTCCGCCCATGAACCTATGCATAGGGGTTGGCACACGTTTTCGTCTTGATTCTCCGGTAGAAACTTTGGGGCACTCTTTGAAGTACTTTGTGTTGGTTTGAATAGATGAATCTGAGATTGTGTGATGCATATCGTATAATCATACCCATGGATACTTGAGGTGACATTGGAGTATCTAGGTGACATTAGGGTTTTGGTTGATTTGTGTCTTAAGGTGTTATTCTAGTATGAACTCTAGGGCTGTTTTGTGACACTTCTAGGAATAGCCAAATGGATTGATTGTAAAGAATAACTTTGAGGTGGTTTCGTAGCCTACCATAATCTCTTTGTTTGTTCTCCGCTATTAGTGTCTTTGGAGCAATGTTTAAAATTGCCGGCTATTGACAAAAGCGGCACCCACTAGCGGCAGCAATGAGCAGCTATTGCCAGCAATAGCTGCCGCTATGCCAAATAGCGGTTTTGCAGAATTTCGAAAATAAGTGCAAGATACATGTCAAACTACAGAAATTCAGCATCGATTAAATAGATGAGACAAACAGGAACATAATAACTAAACCATAAGATCGTCCATTAAGCCAACATTCAGCAATCGTCTCAAGTGACAAAGCAAATAGTTCGGTAGACAAGTAGACATTGGACCGTCTCAAGCGACAAAGAAAATAGTTCGACACTGGACATAGACTGACAGACTATATAACAGAGTATTGACTACCTCAAAAAGATGAACTAGTAATTTTTGCAGATAAAAAATCCATAAGGTAATGGTGCATTCTCTTCTATTCTTCTCCAGAATCTGAAGGATACTTATCAGACTCCGATTCAGAAGAAGAAGCAGCTTGCGGCATTGTTTCAACACGCATAGCCATCAAGGACTACAGGCTCACGGTCTTGATTTTCTCCCTAGGCCGAGAACTCCTCTTCCTTTTGGCTTGTCCCTGTGTTGATGATGCCCTATTTGGTGCCTCTTTCGATGCATCTTCATGAGCTTTCTCTTGTTCTTCCTCAGCTTCTGCAGTTGGTTCTTTCCCAGTGATGAACTCATTGTCATAATCAGCAAGAGCATCATCTACTTCTTTCTCTATGGGATCTCTATTTTTGTTCTCTCTCTTGTTCCTTAGTTTAGAGTTGAATTTCACAAACACAAGATCCCTCATCCTGTCATGTAGCGACCTATTGCGCTTCTTTGTATGAACCTAAAAGCTCATAAAAATTAAATACTTATAACAAATGTAGAAAATAGAAAACCCAATTGTATAAACTGCAAACATATAATTTGTTACCTCTTCGAAAGCTGACCCGTTCCTCTCACAAGCTGATGAGATGCATGTCAAATTAAGAATCCTAGATGCCAAAGTGTGCTGGTGCCATGGTTCAGCCACCATTTTGCTGCACATTATACAAGTTAATAGTTAAAGAAATGGAAACAGAAGCATTTTATTCATCAATCATATTAGCTACATTAACTAACCTGGATTAAAATTCTTGTTTCTCCTTTGCCTTATAGCAATCTCATGGCCGAAAGATCCTTGCTGATCTTGATACATGTTGAGTTCTTCAATTACAATGTCTTGGGTTTCTTCATCCTCAATCATCTTGCAAATGCATGTAATAACAACAGCTCTAAATGATCCATCATGCTCAATCTCTGACTTGTTTGGGTAATAATAGATTCAAATAGTAGCCAGCCAAGTGGAGAGGAGTCTTGAGCTTGTTGTACCACCTTTTATCAATGATGTCCCAAGCAACTTTGTACTTGCTCTCATCATTATCAAACCTCACAACAATATGTTTCTTTGCCTCAAGCATTAATCCATGGAAGAATCCCATTGCAGGAACATCACTGTCCATTCTGCGAAGCACATTAGCCATTGGCTCAAAGAAATTAACAGCCATGTCCACATGTTTCCAAAAAACTTCAGATCGCACCACTTCGAGTGCTTTTTCCCCCTTTGCCTTTGTCAAGTATGAACCTAGTTCATTCATCTCATCTGATCTGAAGAGCCTTGTCAACTCCTTCTTGTTGTCTAGCAAACTTTTCAGATTTAAGTAAGCATTGGCAAACCAAGTAACACCAGGGCGAACCAAGTCCTTCCCAAGAAATTTCCTCATAAAATCCGATACCCTTGTATGAGCATACAAGAAGCTAGTCACTTCTCTTGCACTTGAAATAGTTTTTGCAACTGGTCCAAGCTTCCCAAGATCCTCCAGCATGAGATCTAGGCAGTGAGCAGCACATCCATTCCAAAATATGGATGGTCTCTTTGTTGTTAGCATACTAGTTGCTGATACATTCACACTAGCATTATCAGTCACCACTTGCACAACATTTTCTTCACCTATATCTTCTATGCATTTGTTCACCAAGTCAAATATGTATTTGCCATCTTTTCTATCACCAGAGCAGTCCACCGAATCAATGAAGCAAACACCATGAGCATTGTGCACAACTAAATTCATTACTCCCCTGCCCTTCTTATCTGTCCATGCATCAGTCATAATCGTGCAACCTGTGAGCTCCCATGATTCCTTATGATACTTGAATCCATCCAACACCTTCTGTTTCCTCTTCTGCAAAAATGGTCCACTCATCTCATATGGACTAGGCCCTCTCAAGTCCTTGCCAAACTGTCCGATGGACTCAACATATGAGCAAATCTAGGGAGGTTGACAGTGTTGTGAGGAATGCTAGCTTCATAGAAAAACTGGCAAATATATTCACAAACTCTGTCCCTTTTCTCTTCTCTTTTCATAGTTGACAACTTTGATTGGACCTTCTGGCTAACGTTGAATCCCCTTTGATTATTGCGAAAAGACTCTTCTATAGATGTTTTCTTGTAAAACTTATCAATAGTGGCACTGCCACTACCTACCACAGCTATAGAGTTACTCGTCCCACTGCCTCTTGTTGACTTCAGCAACACAACATCATTCCTCTCAAAGTCAGAATCGTCCCCACTACCCCTTTCATCATCTGAGTTCTCTATATTAATTGCAGATCGAACCCTTTGCACTTCATCCTTCTTCTTTTGCTTGTCACCACTCTTCTTTGTAAGAAAAGCAATAATCTCTTCCTTCACATCAGCTGGAACCTTCTTACATTTAACAACATTGAAGCCAGTAATGCAAGCAAGATGGTACTTCACTCTAGTAATTCCACCTTTCAATAGCTTGTCACAAAAATTGCACTGCAAATGGTACTTCTTGTTCACATCTGGGGCAAAACAGTACGCATATGCAGGGTCATCGGACGTTACTGCTTGCCTTGCTTGTGTTTGGGTTACCGAATCACCTACAGAAAAAGTACAAAATAATTTCATTAACCTACAGTGCTACATATGACCTATTTGATTGATAATTAATCTATCATAATTAAGGAAGAAGCAGATGATATATGCCACAATTAATTACTTGGATTCAGAAACATCTAAAATTGTAAATTGTTGTTGAAGCATAGGAGATTTGCCGCGGTTTATTTGATTGATAATCTACCTACAATGTATAATTAACCTACTGAAAATAATAACTGGCTACTTGTTAGTTTTCAGATCGATAAGGGAGGTGGAACATAAACTTGTTAGATTGCAGAACGTGAAACATAGAATACGTTTCTCTTCTATTGGAAGATAAACTTACGTCCCCTCTACTTGGAACAATCTATCTACATATGCGAGTAGAAGAGATAGTATCTGAGATAATAGAAGATGAACTAATGGAAAGGCAGAGTAGGAAACTTGCCTCCCTGAATCTGTGACTCCGGCTGAGACATGGTCCTATAGTTCTTCTTCGCATCCGTGCTGCAGCCTCACCGCCGTACCGCCGTTGCCAGAGATATAGATCAGGGAAGCGGAGCTGATGTTTTGCTTGTTAGGGTTAGCGCTCGGCTCTTTTGGGCCTTTGTGCGATGATTCTGAAAAGGCCTAGAATTCCCGTACTGAGCGTACTCCCTTGTGGCCCGAACTCATATAGCGGCGCAATCTTGTCCAGGAAATAGCGGCTACAACTGGCTAATTGCGGCTTTTTGCGTTTCAGTTCTTGTAGCGCAAAAAAGTGGCATTGCGTTGCCCCCAGCTTTTCTAGCCGCTATGGCCGGCAAATAGCGCCGCAATAGCCGACAATTTAAAACCTTGCTTTGGAGTGACTCTTTGTTGCATGTTGAGGGATAGTTATATGATCCAATTATGTTATTATTGTTGAGAGAACTTGCACTAGTGAAAGTATGAACCCTAGGCCTTGTTTCCTAGCATTGCAATACCATTTACGCTCACTTTTGCCATTAGTTACCTTGCTGTTTTTATATTTTCAAATTACAAAAACCTATATCTACCATCCATATTGCACTTGTATCACCATCTCTTCGCCGAACTAGTGCACTAATACAATTTACCATTGTATTGGGTGTGTTGGGGACAGAAGAGACTCTTTGTTATTTGGTTGCAGGGTTGTTTGAGAGAGACCATCTTTATCCTACGCCTCCCACGGACTGATAAACCTTAGGTCATCCACTTGAGGAGAATTTGCTACTGTCCTACAAACCTCTGCACTTGGAGGCCCAACAACGTCTACAAGAAGATGGTTGCGTAGTAGACATCAGGGCGCGTCCCCCAGCCTCATGCGTCCCTCGGGCACCGTCTCGCGTGGATTTTCGTTCCCATATTCTCCGAATATTCCAAAAATAATCTCCGTCCATTTTTATCCCATTTGGACTGTGCTTGATATGAATATTCTGTGAAACATAAAACATGCAACAGACAGGAACTGGCACTGGGCACTGTATCAATATGTTAGTCCCAAAAAATAGTATAAAAAGTTGTCAAAATTATATGGAAGTTGTATAATATTGGCATGGAACAATAAAAAATTACAGAGACGTATCACATATAAGAGCCACTTCAACAATTTCATCATGGTCTTCTCCTATCGACTCCCAAAGAAAAGGAAAGAAGTAAAACTATGTACACGGGAAAGCTCAACAAGCAAAAGAAGAACAGAAAATATTTTTGGGTTTTCTTTCAATTGATACTACAAGCAAGAAAGTAAACTAGCTAAAAGCTACAACTATTTTTTTGTTTTTCTTTAGGTTTATCAAACACACAAGAAGAAAGCATAAAAAGGAAAATAAACTAGCATGGATATTACAATGAAAAAGTATAAGCACCGACAACTAGCATGAGTGTGTGAACATAAATGTAATGTCGGTGAGAAATACGTACTCCTCCAAGCTTAGGCTTTTGGCCTAAGTTGGTCTACTGCCACGGCTGGCCTGGCGGATATCCAAAGTTGTAATTGAGGTCGTACTGAGATGCAGCGGCTATCGCATCGTGGGCTGCATCTTGGAGGCGGGCTGTCTCCGTCCTCCTCTTATACTCGTCCGACTCCTCTCTAGTTATATAATATCTCCCTTTTGCCTGAAAGTCAAAGGAAGTAGGAGCAGGGATAGCGGCGTGATAGGTGCGTCGTCTGTCAAAGATTAGTCGGTACTGGAGGAACTAATCGTTCCTCTCAACAAACTGATTACGAACCATAACCTCATAATCTAAATAAATAGGAGGCAACTCAATATCATACTCACGTATGGGTATATCAAGAAAATTAGCTAGACGGGTTGCATAAATTCCAGCAAAAAAATCTCCATTAATTCTATTATTATGCAACCTACGTGCAACAATGGCTCCCAAATAATAATGTTTATCTCCTAATACAACACTCCTGAGAACACTGAGGTTAAGGACACACATGTGACATGCTTCATCCTAACCATTTATGCACCTACCTATGAAGAGAGAAAAATAATGTATAGCAGGAAAATGAATGCTCCCTCTGGTAGCTTGTGTTCTATCTCTAGACTCCCCCACAGTTATACTAGTAAGAAAATCTCTAAACTCATATTTGCGAGGCTCACTAGTGCTACCCCATTATGGAAGTTTGCAAGCAATATTAAAATCCTCTAAGTCCATAGTATAAGAATTTTCATAAAGATCAAACAGGACAGTTTGAGAATTGCGCGATGATGAAAATTCAAACCTTCTCACAAAGGAATCAGTGAGATAATGGTACTGACGGCACTTATCTGCCTTGAAGCTCTCAAGATCAGCATTACACACATATGCGTTAAATTCTTCTTTAATTCCTGCTTGATCCATAAAGTCCTCTGAAGGGCATTCACAAGCCCGCACTTGAACTTCCCTTGGTGGTTCATCGTCCGCATCGCGTATTGCGAGCCTGAGTCTGAAAATTTTAGTAACTCAAAATAAAAGTGAACCAAGCTCAACAAAATTGATAGCAACTAGTCCTACAAGTGCCTAGAGACTATATCATGCATTGGAACTACTTGGAACCATATAAATTTGGCATGCAAGTTCAAGAACATGGTCACCTAGGCATCAAAAATTTGCAATGAATAAAGCACTAGAACAAAAACTAATTGGACCATTGGAGGAGTCACATACCAAGGAACAATCGCCCAAAGCAGTTTTGTGAGTGGAGCTTTGAGCAAGGAGATAAAAAATGGCAGTAAAATGAGCTAGAACTCGTGCTTGAGCTGGTTGGTGATTTTTTCGGAGGAAGAAGGAATGTGTGGTGGCTGGAATAAGTGGAGGGGATCCACCATGGGCCCACGAGGCAGGGGCGCACCCAGGGGGTGGGCGCGCCCTGGACCCTCGTGGCCAGGTGCTTGCTCCCCCTGATGTGTTCTCAGTGCCACATATTCTCAAATATTCTAGAAAAAAATCATATTTCATTTTCGGGGCATTTGGAGAACTTTTATTTTCGGGGTATTTTTTTATTGCACGGATAATTCAGAAAACTGACAGAAAATACTATTTTTGCTTTATTTAATCTAAATAACAGAAAGTAAAAGAAGGGTACAGAAGGTTGTCCTTTCTAACTTCATCCATCTCATGCTCATCAAAAGGAATCCACTAACAAGGTTGATCAAGTCTTGTTAACAAAATCATTTCGAATAACATGGAACCGGAGAAATTTCGAATAACACTATGTTACCTCAACGGGGATATGCACATCCCCAACAATAAGAATATCATATTTCTTCTTGATAGTCGAGAGAGGAAATTCAAAACCTCCAAAAATAATCGATGGAATTTTTTCCAATAGAGTTGATAATGTGGGCTTGAGGTTGTTTCCTCGGAAAGTGTACCGTATGCTCATTACCATTAACATGAAAAGTGACATTGCCTTTGTTACAATCAATAACAGCCCCTGCAGTATTCAAAAAGGGTCTTCCAAAAATAATAGACATACTATCGTCCTCGGGAATATCAAGAATAACAAAGTCCGTTAAAATAGTAACGTTTGCAACTACAACAGGCACATCCTCACAAATACCGACAGGTATAGCAGTTAATTTATCGGCCATTTGCAAAGATATTTCAGTAGGTGTCAACTTATTGAAATCAAGTCTACGATATAAAGAGAGAGGCATAACACTAACACCGGTTCCAAGATCGCATAAAGCAGTTCTAACATAGTTTCTTTTAATGGAGCATGGTATAGTGGGTACTCCTAGATCTCCAAGTTCATTAGGTATTCCACCCTTAAAAGTATAATTAGCAAGCATGGTGGAAATTTCAGCTTCCGGTATCTTTCTTTTATTTGTAACAATTTCTTTCATGTACTTAGCATAAGGATTCATTTTGAGCATATCTGTCGGGTGGTTGGTGCGACATATGCCAACAGGTGGCTTATCTGAGTGGGAGCCAGTAAGACGTCGCCGGTGCCTGGAAGTGGGATGAGGCGAAGACATGCACGCCGGCGGATCTTACCCAGCTTCGGGGCTCTCCGTGGAGATAACACCCCTACTGCTGCTCTGCGAGGTCTCCGCATGATCACTGGATGAACAAGTAACTACAAGGTGCTCCTCGAGCTGTTTGGCGAGAGGAAGAAGAAGGGCAAGGCTAGCTCTACTCTTCTCTCTATGTGTGTTGGAACCTAGATGAGATCAACCCTTTGCATGGGTGCCCCGGGGGGTTTATATAGGCCTACCCCCCGGGGGTACAATGGTAATCCGGCAGGGCGCGGGTCCCAGCCGTCAGTGTCTATGCTCGCCGGCTTCTGCGCCGGCTGCTAGGGCCCGCCGGCTGGTGGGCCCCGCCGGCTGCCGGCATCTTGGTCGACAGGCAGGCCCTACTGCCTAGGGCCCTGTCGGCGGCCGATTACTGTTGCCTCAATCCTGATGGTGAGGGCTTTATCGAGGTAAGCGTGGCTACAGCGCCCGTCGCCTGGCGGGCGATCGCTGTAGCCTCACGTCGTCTTGTCTCCTTAATGGAGCGCTTCCTTCAAGGGAGGGGGCAAGCTGCCTTGGGGAAGCCGGCCATGTCTTAGGCCGACTGGAGGAGGCCTGGCCGCCTTCGGGTGTCTCTCTGCCCAAGGGGGGCCACCGCCCGTGGACTGCGCTGACAGCCCGCCGTAGATGGCGTCATAGTCATCATGGCAACAGTGCCGCGCCGGACGGGTCAGGGCTACCCCGTACGGCGCACTGTGCCAGGCGTGCTCCGGGTTTCGGGGGTGGCAGGCTTTACTGTAGCCACGCCCCGTCCCATTGCCGTTACGTGGATGCGGACTTCGAGGGTACGATCTTGACCGCGTCGTGGGAGCTGGCCTCTTGGAGTCGGCCTTCTCGTGGCTGGCTTCTTGGAGCCGGCCCTTACGCGGCTTTCTTCATGATGGTTAAGGTTGGGCCGCCTTCCGATAGTCGGCCTGAGAGGCAGCCGACAAGGGGAAGGCGGCCCCACACCTTGGTTTCTTGGAGGCCGGATCGGCTCGTGATTTTTTTTGAAGTGCCAAGGGGAGCCGGCTAGGCTACCCGTGGTCATTTACCCCGACAGTAGTCCCCGAAGCTGGTCGTGCTTCGAGGTCGGCAAGGGGGACGAGAAGCTCGGTCAGCTTCCTATCTTCAGGAGTCGGCAGCTGGGAGCCGGCTCTGCTTATGCGCGCCGCCTTGGGTGGGCGCCGTGGCCTCGTCAACGAGAATGTGGGCCAACTTGTGCGCTGACCGCGCGCCTCCCCGCATGTCACGTGGCAGAAAAGGCCTGCCATGGCACGTGCGCGACAGGACGTCGCCGCAGGCCCGGGCCCGCCACTCCTGGCCTCGGCCCAAGCGCGGACTTCTGTGGCCCAAGGTGGGCTGTTTGCCTTCCCGCGGCGGTTTCGCCACGCCGTCAAGGCGCAGTTATAGCAGGACGTGGGGGAGTGGGCGCAGTTAATCCCACGTCCCCCACACCACGCCTTCTCGGCTCCGCCGTGAGGGTCTATAAGTAGGGGAAGGAGAGGGAGCAGCAAAGGCTCGCACGCTCTCCCTCGCTCCACCCTTTCTCGTCTTCCATCTTGGCACTCTCCGCCGCCGCAGAGCCTCATCGCCGCGCCGCTCTGCCGCCACCGCATCTTGCTCCTCACCGCACCGCTCCAATGGCGCTATCGAGCTCGTGGGACGGCTCCAACGTCCTCGACGAGCACATCGAGTTCCTCCGGCGGACGCGGCGTCTGCCCGACGAGAACTACGTGCGGGTCCGGCGCGCCGGAGAGGGAGATCTCGCCGCCGCCGGATGAGGGCGAGCGGGTGATCTTCCGCTCGCATTGCATACACGGCTTCGGCCTCCCGGCAAGCGGATTCCTTTGCTCCTTCCTCGAATTCTACCACCTCCAGCCGCATCACCTCACCCCCAATGCCGTGATGCTGTTGTCGGCCTTCGTCACCCTCTGCGAGGGTTTTCCTGGCGTTCTCCCCACCCTGGAGCTCTGGGGAGAGTTCTTCCAAAGCAAGCTCGGCACCGTCGTCGCGGGCGTGCCCGCCCCATGCAGAGCTTTCATCGCCATGAGGCGGACGGGTGAGAACAATCCGTTCCCGTCCATCCCGCTGATACAATCGGTGAAGCTCTGGCAGAAATCCTACTTCTATGTGAGGAACGTCGCCCCGCAAGGCGACTTTATCAACCTGCCGGCTTACGCAGCCGGCCCGCCGGCTGCGAGGCCACCCTCATGGAGCTACCGGGCCAGGACGCTGTCCCAGGCCGGGAACGCCGCCATCACCCGACTCCGGGTGATGGTCCAGTCGGAGGGCTTGGTCGGAGCCGACTTGGTGGCCGCCTTCGTGGAGCGCCGGGTACTTCCGCTCCAAGGTCGGCCGCACATGATCTGCCAGATGAGCGACCGCTTCGACCCGTGCCGGCTGAGCACCAGGGAGATGCCTCATGCTGAGGTATCCTACCTGGTGAACTACATCGCTAACTGCAATCTCGCCGAGGATTGGCGATTCGGCAAGGAGCCGTACTCTCGTGCCAACCCTCCGCCTGCCGTAAGTATTTCTTCTTTCCTTCCTTTGGTGTTGCCCGCTTCGATACGACTGGCCTCTGATCAGCCGGCCTGTTTTCTGCAGAATCCCCTACTTCCGCCGTTGGCGGGGGCCGCGGGGGCAGAGCGCCAGTTCCTCCCCGACCGCACGGTGGACGACGTCGACGATCCGGATCTTGGGGCGGCCGCCATGGAAGACGCCGCCGCGGGGGAAGGCGGCGAGGCAGGCGGCACGGGGCTCGGAGCCGGCCTCGAGGGCTAGGCGGACAACGATGAGGTTGAAGCCGTCCCGCACCGCCAGTCGGCGCCGGATCTTCAAGGCGCGGGCCCTTCTGCCACGCCGGCCACCCATGGCGCCGCACCAAAACGTCGGGCCGTGTCGACCTACTTCGGCAGCCGGCCGAAGAAACCCAGGGGCACCGCCGCGGCAACCAAGCGGGATGAGGCGGCCGCGAAGGCGGCCCGCTTCCAGAAGGTCGTGAAGCAGCCGCAGGCGGTTTCGGCGTAAGTGTTAATCGTCTTGTATTCTTGTCGTGCTCTTTGATTGGAGTTCTTCTAAATTCTTTCTTGGTTGACCGGCCAGGGCGCCGCTTTCCCTCGAACGGGGTCCTGCCGGCTCCGTGATTGAATCAGCCCGGGGGGTCTTCGAGCTCCCGCCTCGTGGATCCCCGCACCGACCTCATGGAGGCTACGGAGCGGAACGCGCAGGAGGCGCGGGAGGAGCGGGAAGCGTCGGAGCGAAGGGCCGCCCAGGCGGCGAAGGAGCAGGCCGATGCAGCGGCCAAGGCCAAGGCGGAGGCGACGGCCGTGGAGAGGGAGGTGGAGGCCTCGCACAACCAGCCTCCACGGCTCGTCATTCCGCTCTGTAGCGCGGCTCCCGGCGTCCCCGTACCTCCGCCAGAAGGAGCCAACCGCGGCCGATCGGTGGCGGAGCGGAGGGAGGACGATGTGATTGTCTTGGAGGAGGTGCCGCGGACGGCGCCGACTGGGGCGGGCCAGGGCGGCCAGCCGGCTGTGGCGCCGGTGCAGCCGGCTGGGAGCGAGCCGGTAGCAGGAGCCGACCTGGTGGTGCAGCCGTCATCACGCCGGCGCGCCGGGGAAGCTACCCCCGTGCCGGAGCCGGACAGAGCTACGAGCGCCAGCCGGACGGCGGAGGCCCTGGAGGCGGCCAGCTCCAGCACGTCCGAGTGGGCGCCCAGTGGGGGGACGGCCGAGCTGAACGCGGCGGCCCAGGAGGTCCGGAGCCGGCTTCTGTCACAGCCCTAGAATTGCTAGTAGTTAGTTGCATCAGTGAGCATGCCATCATGTTTTAATTCCAAAGAAACTTGAAATGGGGATTGTTGAAACCCTAGCACCAAATGAAATTCAACTAGGTTCACCTAAAATATTTTCAGTATTCCAAATGGCTTTTAAAAATGTTCATCATTTCTGGAAAATGCTAAAACCATAACCAGAAGTGTTGCACATTTTTCCATGACATATTTGGTCACTAGATTAAATCATATAGTATTTGCATTTGGGCATTTAAATGCTATAAAATATTTTGAATGCTCAAATAATCATAAACTAAAATGTTTACTGTTGGTTATGTTCTAAACAGTATCCATAATTATTTTCATGATTTTTGGAAATGCCGTGACATTTTATTAAAGCCCAAAACAGTATCACAAAATAGAAAACAAAAACAATAAAAAGAGAGAGAGAGAGAGAAGGACTAACCTGGCACTTACCTCGGCCCACCTACCTGTTGCCGGCCCAGCCCACCAGGGCGAAGCGGTCGTCCTCAACCTCTGCCAGTAGGCAGAGGAGGGACACCGCGACGCCGCCGAGCTCGCCACGCCACCACCCTGCCTGCTTGCCGCCTCCCCTCATCGCTCTGGACGCCCTCCCGCGATGCCACACAGCCCCCTTGCTCCTCTCCCTCGCTCTCTGTCTCTCCCGCCCTCTCCTCTGCTTCCTCACTCGCGCCCGAGCGGAGTTCGTCGCCGCCGCACGCCATTGCCGCGGCCAACGCCTCCCCCTCGCCCTATCTTCGAGCCCATAAGCTCCGCCACGTCGTCCTCCACCTCTCCGTCAAGCCACGCGCCTCGGGAGGCCCTGGAGATCCGCCTCGCCGCCGTCTTCATCTCCGGTCGTCGGAGATCGTCTTCGCCGCCCCGTCGCCATCAACGCGTCCCCGGCCATGCCGTCTGCTCCACTGGAATCCCTGTGAGCTCCCGCGTCAAACCCCTCTTCTCCCTCTCTCGTTCCCGCTCGCTAGCCTCGCTCCCAACCATGGCCGTGAGCTCATCGCCGGCGTCCATGCCGTCGCCATCGTTGCAGAGGACAAACCTCGCGTTCGAGCCCATCAACGCGCTAAGAATGCTCCCAGTAAACGAGCGCAACCACCCGTTTGCCCTGCCCTGCCCCGTAGCCCCATCCCCGAGGTCGACCGAACTCCGGCCACCGCAGTCGTCGTCGCCACCGCCGCTACAGTCCACTTCGCTCCCTCCCGTGGCCACCACTGGATGCGCGCGTGTGCCAGCAACCCATAGCCGCAAACCTCGCCCGAAACCGTCGCCCGTAGCTCAATCCCGAGCGGACTCCGTCGCGGTTTGAGGTCGCCGCCGGCGACAATCCGGCGTGCTGACGTGGCTCCGTCATTAGTGGCTAATGACGCCACTAACTAACCCCCTCTCTCACTGACACCTGGGCCCCACACCCTAATTAACCCCAGTTTTATTTCTGCTTAGGATTAACTAAACCAGAGCGGCCCCACGCGTCAGCGTTGACCATGCTGACGTGGCCATTGACTGGGTCCACATGTGAGTGACCCTAACTGGCCCTGAGACACTGACCAGTGGACCCCACCGGTCAGGTTTGACCTGGACGGCGCCCCGTTGACCTGCTGACGTCATGATGATGTCAGGCTGATGCAGTAATCCTTTTCTGGAATTTAAATAAATCTTAAATGATTTATCTATTTCAGAAAATATCCAAAACTTTGAAAAATCATAGAAAATAATCTATAACTCCAATGGAAATAATTTATATATGAAAAATTATCAGAAAAATCCAATCTATCCATCTGTACCATTTTCATGCATGTTTGATCAAGTTAACTTCACTGTTTAGGATGAAACATGATTAGGGCAACTTTGATAATAGTTTTGGAATTGGGATTTGATGTAGCTTTGAATCCCACTTCAATTAAAATGACTTGTTGTTGCATTAGCCCAAACCACAGCATATTGCCATGTCATGATCACGCATCATATTGTTGCATTGCATTGATTGTGTCTTTCTGTGTTTGCCGGTAACCGCCCCCTCTCACTAGACGATGTTTCGACGATGAGTTCGATGACACCGATGAAGAGCTATGTTATCTTCAGAAGTGCCAGGCAAACAAAACCCCCTTGTTCATTCCGATACAATCCCACTCTCTCACTCCTGCTCTCTTTTACTGCATTAGGACAACAACGATTCATGTGTTACTTGCTGCAGTAGCTGAACCCCTTTATCCTTTGCATGACCTGTCATTCCACAGTAAATAGATGAAACCCACTAGCATGAGTAGGAGTTGTTTGAGCCCATGTTGTGCCTACTCATTCATGCTTGTTTGTCATGCCTGCTACTTCTTAGAGTTGAGTCGGGTCTGATTCATCGGGAATGAATTGGAATGGTGATGAACATGTCCTACTGTGTGTGAGCTAAGTGTGTGAATACGATTTGGTAAAGGTATTGGTGAGAGGCCATGTAGGAGTACATGGTGGGTTGTCTCATTGAAGCCGTCCTCAGGAACTGAGTTCTGTGTTTATGATCCATGAAACAGCTACTACCATGCATTGGGCCCTGAAATATGACCCCGCTCGACTTCTTAATCACCCTTGTCCTCTGTCCAGGAGTTGCAAGTAGTTTCTGGTGTTTGTAGTATGCTGGGGGCCGCACGCAGCGCTGACCGTAGGGGTGGGCTGTGTTGCGGTAGGCACGTGGCCGGGCAGCCGGGCGCCCGTTTGGTGTCTCGGACCCTGTACACATCGTTCGGGGCCGTTAGTGGAAACCTCGGCCGGACTCCCTACGGATGGAACCCGAATAGGCGATAAACCTGGACTAGAGACTTGAGTGTTTAGGTAGGTCGTGGTCTACACCCACGTCGGCTTTCGCTTGAAGTCTGCCGAGCACATGTCGTGTGCAGACGCTAAGTGGTGGAAACATGTATGAAGAAGTACACCCCTGCAGGGTTAACATCATCTATTCGAATAGCCGTGTCCGCGGTAATGGACTTCTGGGTTGCCTATATCAGTTCATAGACAAGTGAAAGTGGATACTCTAAAATGCGCAATATAAGCGTGAGTGCTATGGATGGCGTTCTCGTAGGGAGACGGGAGCGGATCCATAGTGGTGTATTGATATGGTGAATATGTGGACTCGTGTGCGCCACCTCAAAGGAGTTACTCGCAGTCGTAGTTCAGGATAGCCACCGAGTCAAAGTTGGCTTGCTGCAGTCAAACTCCACCACCCCCTTTATTGGAACTGATGCATATGTAGTTAGTTCTGATGTAAGTCTTGCTGAGTACGTTTGTACTCACGTTTGCCTATTTTATGTTTTTACAGAGAGACGTCAGTCTCGCTAGTAGTACCGCTTGGACTTCGACGTTTAGCTTGATACCTCAGCTACGATCTTGTGCCCTCGGCAGGATCTGGTAGATAGTCAGGCTTCTCAGCCTTCTTCATTTGTAGATGTCTGTACTCAGACATGTTAATCTTCCGCATGTGCTTTGACTTGTATGCTCTGATTGTTGGGTCATGAGACCCATGTTTGTAATATCTCGCTCCTCGGAGCCTAATGAATAAATACTTGAGTCGTAGAGTCTTGTTGTGATGCCATGTTGTATCTACACATATCGAGCATATTGTGTGTATGATTGAAATGCTTGCTATGTGTGGGATCCGACTATCTAGTTGTTTATCCTTGGTAGCCTATCATATGGGGAAATGTAGTCTAGTGCTTCTGAGCGATAGTAGTCCGCTACAGCCCGGTTCACCGGAGTCCTGCTAGCCCAGCACTACTGCTCGGAACACTTGACTGGCCGGCATGTGTTTCACGTCATTCATGTGTCTGTCCCTTCGGGGAAATGTCACGCGGTGTTATCCGGAGTCCTGCCTAGCCTGCTACAGCCCGGGTTACCGGAGTCCTGTTAGCCTAGTGCTACAGCCCGGATATATACGTTGTTGACCGACATGCTCGATGTGATTCATGTATGCCTGTCCTCATGGGTTAGTGCCGCCTTGGGTTCACGACTAGCCATGTCGGCCCGGGTTCTTTGTCATATGGATGCTAGCGACACTATCATATACGTGAGCCAAAAGGCGCAAACGGTCCCGGGCCAGGTAAGGTGGCACCCGTGGGAATACCGTGCGTGAGGCTGCAAAGTGATATGATGTGTTACATGCTAGATCGGTGTGACTTAGGATCGGGGTCCTGACAGCGTTGGTATCAGAGCCTGACTGCCTGTATGATTACCAAGCCACACTGGTCGAAGTTGAGTCTAGAAATGCTTTAGTTATGTAAGGGAATTGATTGTGGAAGGGAACATAAGGCTCTTTTTACTCCTTATACCGCATGCCCTTCTGATCTGAGTCAACCTCTTCTTTTCTATGGGGATTAAGAACTAGGCTTCTCTTCTATCTCTCAGGATGATGTGTTACTAAACCGTAGTGCCTAGGATTGATGAGTTCAAGCCTCTGTTCAGTTTCTACTACTTTTAGTATGTTGTCAGTTGATCTCAGAACCTTGATATTGTGGTGTTGCGTGGTTATGCCACAATTTTTGCAGGATGTCTCAAATAATTTTGAGCAATTACAGCCGTTATGCTGTCCGAGTCATCCCAGTTTTCTAAATAATCTGATGCATTTGCAAATCTTTTCTCTCCGTTCCCGATGTCCTTTTTGGTCAGAACAAGCACACTAATCGGTCTGTTGAGGTACTCTGTTGCTTTGACGTATATGTTGGAGCTACTATTATGACCCTAGGTGTCTTATGAAACCATCTAGTAATCTGTCCATGTTTTGTGTTCCCAGTGTGTTGAATCTGGCCACCATTCTCGAAAGCATCCCGTGATGCCACTTAGATAGTAGGTATTCTACTCCTGGGTTCTTGAGCCCAAGATTCACCCTACTTTCTTCCTGTTGATAGTGTTGCTAGTTCCTTTAGGATATTAATAACCTTTGCATTAGTCCTCGAGGTCCGTGGTATTTCCTTCTTCCAAATATCATGAACCATTAAGGCAGAAGTTCTTTGAATCGAAAGATCACAACCAGGGTGCTCTTGAGGAGTACTCCATTCATATTGTGAATCTGCCAGTCCTTCTTCTTCTGCATGGGTTATCCGGAAGAAAATTTGTTGAACTCGTTTGACATACTAACCTATGCATTCACAACTCAGGAAGTTATATGCTCCTCGAGTGGTTTTCCTTAGTTGTATTCCGACCCTAGTCTATCAATTGATAGTCAGGAATAGTTGTGCATTCGTGTTCATCGATGCCTATTATTCTTGTGGTCCGTCAAGCCATTCTATTCCGGAATGACTAGGAGAAACAAGCTCCAGTACCTCATCCATTTCTCGGATTGGGTCAAAGAAATTGTATTCCGCAGATCAAAATGCCAATCCAGCTTTTGATTCTGTTCTACCCTGAAGTATTGCCCTTTTTATGTCAGGATTATCGTAGGAGTTGCACAACACCCTATGAACTCTTGATACAGTGATACCTCTTGCCATCATTATTCATTCCTCGGTTCCGTGTTATCGTAACCGGAATGCCGACAAGTGAATCGTGTTGCGTGAAATCAATACTCCTAGCAACTGTGTTGCTTGGTAGTAAATGGACAATATTCTCATTCTTAGCGTGTTGGTTATCAACTCATCATTCTAAGATTGATCATGCTACCTAGTCCTTATTTCTGGTGCACTCTTCGATCAATGAGTGAGGATTATTCAACCCCTTGCTTATTTGATCATATCATCTTGCTTGGAAAAGCAAGATTGCTCTCGAGCTTAGTAACATATCGGTGGTTCGTGATTCTCCGAATATCTTCTCGGAAGTATTACCAGGTTGTCACCTGACCGCTATGTTGAGCTCGTGATCACGTTGGTTTCTTATAAACCACCCCTTCTCTAAGAACTTGTGGTGGATACCCCTGAGCTAGTTGGTTAAGCTAAACAACAACTTGGAGAGTTGGAAGATAAAAGCTTGTCTGACTTAGATCATGTTAAGGGATATCTTTTTGCTGCGTGTGTGTGTGTTGAAGAAAGATGATATCTCCATCGATTGGTCCTCGTGATCAGTTGTTGGATCTATTGCCTTGTCAAAACTTTGACTTGAGTATGGGCTATCATCAAGTCAAATCAGAACCAACGATGTTCGTAATGTTGTCTTACTCGTGGTTGATCCCTCGAGCATACACCATTACATCCTTTGGCCTGACCAATGCTATCACCGTGTTCACATGATGGTGGAAGTCCAGTGATATGGAAATTCCGATGAGTTGTTGTTGAGCCCATCAGCAGCATTTTGTCTCCCCCATGATTCATGTTGAACATCTAAGTTAGTGTTGGAAACTTTGTAAGCATTGCTTTCGTGTTCCGTTCATGAAGCTTATGCTTGGATGGAAGAAGTGACTTCCTCGAATTCACATGCATTAGGTGTAAGTTGCCGCCGTGAGTTTGAGAAAGGTTTGTTTTGTTTCCTCTGGAATCATCCCAAATCAGTCATGCATACGTGCGAAGTATTCTATGGTTTGGTAGATTAATTACCTCCACTCCATATGTATTCCCTAGCACAGCAAGCCACTGATTGATTTGTTTAGGGAGAAGAAGTTCCTTCTTAAGAGCAAGACTTATGTAAGGACTTCGATGTCCTCGATGATGGTTCCCAACCAGAACTTGGTGGTGTTTTATTATAAGACTACCATGTGGTCATGCTTGTCTAGGACAACGTGTTCACATGCTTGTAGCATAACCAGCTCATGTTTTGGAGCTTGCTATCATAGTTCATATCCCGAGAATCTCGCAACGTCATCTCGTCGAATTGTGTTGCAAACTTTCTTTTCCAGACAGGCTGTCTGAAATATTCCGTTGCCAATCAGATCAGAATCTCAGGCAGATATGATGGTTGGAACTTTTTCCAAGATCTATTATGTAGGTCCCGACAAGGTTGATGTCTGGCTGACACACCTAGCCGGAAGATCTATCATTGTAGTATCTTGATTGAGCTATTTGACATCTTCTCCATGAGGATCTCGTGCGACTTATTCCAGGAGTTGCTTCCTAGGGATTCTTGTGCTCCTAGTTTCTTCGATTAAGCTATAACCATTCAAACGGTGGAATCACCCTCGTTGAGTTATTCCCAGTTACCAGAATCATCCCCAGCATTTGCATCTTGTTCCCAGCTTGCACCTCAGCAAGTACTGTTTAGGATCATTTTCAAAAGTGGTCATGTCATGGTCCCATCCATTTCCGGTGATAAGCAAGAGTCATCCATTGCGTTGTCTTCAACAAGGTAGTCCACATCATCCATTCTGGTATGGGTATGCCATCCCTTCGAATTCATTCACATGATCGTTTGTGATTGCCTTAGGCTGATACAAAGAATTTCAATGATCTCTGTATCAAAAGTAATTCTTTTTGCCACTTAAGGGAATAGTTCTTCGAGTCACCTTCCCTGAGGTGCCCCGTTATGGATCATGGCAATTTTTCCTCGCTACTTTGAAACCCTCGTCAAATTGTTTCTTCCATCACACTCTATGTGTGTTTTGTGTCTCAACTCGAGAGATGTTCTTACGTCTCATTCCATGAGTTGATCGTGAGTTGCTCAATCTTTAAGAAGATCGATTCCTATAGAGTTTCCTTTTGTCATCATCATGTTGTATGAAGATCTCGAAAGCAAAGACGTCAAGATCAATTTGAAGCAATGAATCAACATCTTCGAGAGGGATAGCTGGATCATGAAGATCGTGTTAGCTTGTGCCCCCTCTGTCTTCTTACCTCACGTCTTGAATCTCGGGGCGAGATTCTTGTTTAGTGGGGGTGAGTTGTCACAGCCCTAGAATTGCTAGTAGTTAGTTGCATCAGTGAGCATGCCATCATGTTTTAATTCCAAAGAAACTTGAAATGGGGATTGTTGAAACCCTAGCACCAAATGAAATTCAACTAGGTTCACCTAAAATATTTTCAGTATTCCAAATGGCTTTTAAAAATGTTCATCTTTTCTGGAAAATGCTAAAACCATAACCAGAAGTGTTGCACATTTTTCCATGACATATTTGGTCACTAGATTAAATCATATAGTATTTGCATTTGGGCATTTAAATGCTATAAAATATTTTGAATGCTCAAATAATCATAAACTAAAATGTTTACTGTTGGTTATGTTCTAAACAGTATCCATAATTAGTTTCATGATTTTTGGAAATGCCCTGACATTTTATTAAAGCCCAAAACAGTATCACAAAATAGAAAACAAAAACAATAAAAAGAGAGAGAGAGAAGGACTAACCTGGCACTTACCTCGGCCCACCTACCTGTTGCCGGCCCAGCCCACCAGGGCGAAGCGGTCGTCCTCAACCTCTGCCAGTAGGCAGAGGAGGGACACCGCGACGCCGCCGAGATCGCCACGCCACCACCCTGCCTGCTTGCCGCCTCCCCTCGTCGCTCTGGACGCCCTCCCGCGACGCCACGCAGCCCCCTTGCTCCTCTCCCTCGCTCTCTGTCTCTCCCGCCCTCTCCTCTGCTTCCTCACTCGCGCCCGAGCGAAGTTCGTCGCCGCCGCACGCCATTGCCGCGGCCACCGCCTCCCCCTCGCCCTCTCTTCGAGCCCATAAGCTCCGCCACGTCGTCCTCCACCTCTCCGTCAAGCCACGCGCCTCGGGAGGCCCTGGAGAGCCGCCTCGCCGCCGTCTTCATCTCCGGTCGTCGGAGATCGTCTTCGCCGCCCCGTCGCCATCAATGCGTCCCCGACCATGCCGTCTGCTCCACTGGAATCCCTGTGAGCTCCCGCGTCGAACCCCTCTTCTCCCTCTCTCGTTCCCGCTCGCTAGCCTCGCTCCCAACCATGGCCGTGAGCTCATCGCCGGCGTCCATGCCGTCGCCGTCATTGCAGAGGACAAACCTCGCGCTCGAGCCCGTCAACGCGCTAAGAATGCTCCCAGTAAACGAGCGCAACCACCCGTTTGCCCTGCCCTGCCCCGTAGCCCCATCCCCGAGGTCGACCGAACTCCGGCCACCGCAGTCGTCGTCGCCACCGCCGCTACAGTCCACTTCGCTCCCTCCCGTGGCCACCACTGGATGCGCGCGTGTTCCAGCAACCCATAGCCGCAAACCTCGCCCGAAATCGTCGCCCGTAGCTCAATCCCGAGCGGACTCCGTCGCGGTTTGAGGTCGTCGCCGGCGACAATCCGGCGTGCTGACGTGGCTCCGTCATTAGTGGCTAATGACGCCACTAACTAACCCCCTCTCTCACTGACACCTGGGCCCCACACCCTAATTAACCCCAGTTTTATTTCTGCTTAGGATTAACTAAACCAGAGCGGCCCCACGCGTCAGCGTTGACCATGCTGACGTGGCCATTGACTGGGTCCACATGTCAGTGACCCTAACTGGCCCTGAGACACTGACCAGTGGACCCCACCGGTCAGGTTTGACCTGGACCACGCCCCGTTGACCTGCTGACGTCATGATGATGTCAGGCTGACGCAGTAATCCTTTTCTGGAATTTAAATAAATCTTAAATGATTTATCTATTTCAGAAAATATCCAAAACTTTGAAAAATCATAAAAAATAATCTATAACTCCAATGGAAATAATTTATATATGAAAAATTATCAGAAAAATCCAATCTATCCATATGTACCATTTTCATGCATGTTTGATCAAGTTAACTTCACTGTTTAGGATGAAACATGATTAGGGCAACTTTGATAATAGTTTTGGAATTGGGATTTGATGTAGCTTTGAATCCCACTTCAATTAAAATGACTTGTTGTTGCATTAGCCCAAACCACAGCATATTGCCATGTCATGATCACGCATCATATTGTTGCATTGCATTGATTGTGTCTTTCTGTGTTTGCCGGTAACTGTCCCCTCTCACTAGACGATGTTTCGACGATGAGTTCGATGACACCGATGAAGAGCTATGTTATCTTCAGAAGTGCCAGGCAAACAAAACCCCCTTGTTCATTCCGATACAATCCCACTCTCTCGCTCCTGCTCTCTTTTACTGCATTAGGACAACAACGATTCATGTGTTACTTGCTGCAGTAGCTGAACCCCTTTATCCTTTGCATGACCTGTCATTCCACAGTAAATAGATGAAACCCACTAGCATGAGTAGGAGTTGTTTGAGCCCATGTTGTGCCTACTCATTCATGCTTGTTTGTCATGCCTGCTACTGCTTAGAGTTGAGTCGGGTCTGATTCATCGGGAATGAATTGGAATGGTGATGAACATGTCCTACTGTGTGTGAGCTAAGTGTGTGAATACGATTTGGTAAAGGTATTGGTGAGAGGCCATGTAGGAGTACATGGTGGGTTGTCTCATTGAAGCCGTCCTCAGGAACTGAGTTCTGTGTTTGTGATCCATGAAACAGCTACTACCATGCATTGGGCCCTGAAATATGACCCCGCTCGACTTCTTAATCACCCTTGTCCTCTGTCCAGGAGTTGCAAGTAGTTTCTGGTGTTTGTAGTATGCTGGGGGCCGCACGCAGCGCTGACCGTAGGGGTGGGCTGTGTTGCGGTAGGCACGTGGCCGGGCAGCCGGGCGCCCGTTTGGTGTCTCGGACCCTGTACACATCGTTCGGGGCCGTTAGTGGAAACCTCGGCCGGACTCCCTACGGATGGAACCCGAATAGGCGATAAACCTGGACTAGAGACTTGAGTGTTTAGGTAGGTCGTGGTCTACACCCACGTCGGCTTTCGCTTGAAGTCTGCCGAGCACATGTCGTGTGCAGACGCTAAGTGGTGGAAACATGTATGAAGAAGTACACCCCTGCAGGGTTAACATCATCTATTCGAATAGCCGTGTCCATGGTAATGGACTTCTGGGTTGCCTATATCAGTTCATAGACAAGTGAAAGTGGATACTCTAAAATGCGCAAGATAAGCGTGAGTGCTATGGATGGCGTTCTCGTAGGGAGACAGGAGCGGATCCATAGTGGTGTATTGATATGGTGAATATGTGGACTCGTGTGCGCCACCTCAAAGGAGTTACTCGCAGTCGTAGTTCAGGATAGCCACCGAGTCAAAGCTGGCTTGCTGCAGTCAAACTCCACCACCCCCTTTATTGGAACTGATGCATATGTAGTTAGTTCTGATGTAAGTCTTGCTGAGTACGTTTGTACTCACGTTTGCCTATTTTATGTTTTTACAGAGAGACGTCAGTCTCGCTAGTAGTACCGCTTGGACTTCGACGTTTAGCTTGATACCTCAGCTACGATCTTGTGCCCTCGGCAGGATCTGGTAGATAGTCAGGCTTCTCAGCCTTCTTCATTTGTAGATGTCTGTACTAAGACATGTTAAGCTTCCGCATGTGCTTTGACTTGTATGCTCTAATTGTTGGGTCATGAGACCCATGTTTGTAATATCTCGCTCCTCGGAGCCTAATGAATAAATACTTGAGTCGTAGAGTCTTGTTGTGATGCCATGTTGTATCTACACATATCGAGCATATTGTGTGTATGATTGAAATGCTTGCTATGTGTGGGATCCGACTATCTAGTTGTTTATCCTTGGTAGCCTATCATATGGGGAAATGTAGTCTAGTGCTTCTGAGCGATAGTAGTCCGCTACAGCCCGGTTCACCGGAGTCCTGCTAGCCCAGCACTACTGCTCGGAACACTTGACTGGCCGGCATGTGTTTCACGTCGTTCCTGTGTCTGTCCCTTCGGGGAAATGTCACGCGGTGTTATCCGGAGTCCTGCCTAGCCTGCTACAGCCCGGGTTACCGGAGTCCTGTTAGCCCAGTGCTACAGCCCGGATATATACGTTGTTGACCGACATGCTCGATGTGATTCATGTATGCCTGTCCTCATGGGTTAGTGCCGCCTTGGGTTCACGACTAGCCATGTCGGCCCGGGTTCTTTGTCATATGGATGCTAGCGACACTATCATATACGTGAGCCAAAAGGCGCAAACGGTCCCGGGCCAGGTAAGGTGGCACCCGTGGGAATACCGTGCGTGAGGCCGCAAAGTGATATGATGTGTTACATGCTAGATCGGTGTGACTTAGGATCGGGGTCCTGACAGCTTCAGGCTCACGCTACCGCGCTGCAGCGATATACCCGAGATTTCCTTGCGACGCGGGCCGTCGTCCGGGTGAGTCTTCTGGCCTTGGTTGTTTTGCTTTTTTGATTTCTTCTGTGGGGGCGCGCCAGCGCACCCACTGGGTGTAGTCCCCGAGTTCTGAGTCGGCTGCTGAGCAGGCGGCTTGGAACTTACTAGGTCCTGACAGTCGTCTTATTCCTGCGTCCTGTTAGATCTTCCAGGAGTACCATAACCAGAGCACCGCCGCCTTCGACTCCCAGGCTCAGGAGCTGCGCCAGAAGAGCGAGGATCTGTCCGACAGCCGGAGTACGTGCTCTGTTTTGTTCATATCCTGTGGGGGCGCGTCAGCGCACCCACTGGGTGTAGTCCCCGAGATCCGGGCCGACTGCTGAGCAGTCGGGTCGGATCTTCCCCAATGACTTCTTCCTTATTGTTTCTTCCTTTTTCTTCATGCTTGCAGGGGCCAATGCCGACTTGAGGGAGCAGTTTGGCGGGGCCCAAACCGCCATTCGCGCCAAGGAGGCCAAGCTCAACGCCTTAGTCCAGGAGCGTGACCGCCTGGTCAAGAAGTTGGCCGACCAGGAGGAGAGCCACAAGGCGGCCCTGAAGAGGGCGCAGGACAGCGAGGCCGCCCTCAAAGCCGAGTTCGAGACCGAGGCGGCGGGCTGGGCCGAGGCGAAGCAAGCGCTGAGCGAGGGTTACGGCCGGATCGAGGATCTGATCGACGGTAAGCCGCCTTCCTTACTCCTTGCTTGCCCCCTTTGCCCTCTGGTTCGTCTTCTGATTTGTGCTGCTTTTGTTCTTTGCGCAGACTACTTCCCCCGCTACTCCGTCATTCCTACACAGACCATTAAGGCCCACCGCGAGGCACGCCGGCAGGCGGGGGTCAAGATCGCGCCGGACGCGAGCCGAACATCTGAGGAGCAGCTCTTGGCGATTCAAGCTCGGTTGCAGCCGGTACACCGCATGCTCCGTCGCCTCCAGCGTGCTGGGGCGCAGGTGCTGGCCGTCCTCTGGCCAGGCGAAGCGATTCCCTGCACCCCGAGCCGGACTGCCGACTGGCTGGAGGTGGCAGTCGGCCACTTTGAGGCCTGGAAGGCCTCTGCTGCTCGATCTGGTGCCAGGCAGGCGTTGGAGTTCGTCCGGGCCTAGTACCCTGGGCTGGACTTGGAGCAGCTGAGGACTTGGCGGGCGGAGGCTGACGAAGAGCTGGTGGAGGTGTGGCCGGCTATCATCCAGCATGCTTCGGCTCTTGCCGAGTTTACCGACACCAGCGTCTTCGCTCCTGCGGTGGACGACGACGGTGTCGCCCAGCCGGAGGAGTGGTTCGGGCTGAACCCGGCGGAGGGTGAAGACTCGGCGGAGGAGGTTGCCTCCAGTGCTGAAGGTGAAGATGAAGAAGGGGAGGAGGGCGAAGACATCGAGCCGGCCGGTGAAGCAACCAGCCAGCCTCAGCATGACCGTGCCTCCAGCAACGAGGCGCGCGCTGGCGCGCCCTCTGCGGGAGGCGGTGATCATGCCGAGGTTCACCAGCCGGCCACTCCTCCAGCCGGCGCTACTGTCTCCACCGACCTGCCCGACTCGCCAGTCGTCCCCCTGGCTTGATCTGCCGTCGTTGCTTTTCCTTCTTGTTACTCTTTGAACAATTTCTATTAAGCTTGCGCAGTTCCACCCACTGGGGGTGTATTCAAACTATGTTGAATGTTGGCCTTTTCGAGGCCTCTTGTGTAAATATAATCATGCATGTGTTTGGCTTCCATTCTCGTATGCTTTTTATCCTTAGGCTGTTTCCTTTGCCGCCTTCCCCTGATTGCTGCCTTCCCAGCCGGCAGCTGCTCTGCAGTCTGTGGCTAAGGAAGGACTCGGCTTTCTTTTTTGGGGAAGGCAAGTACTCGAGCTTTCTTAGATTGTGGCGAAGTGAATGGAAGCCGGCCGGCCGACTACTCTTGTAGTCGGTCGGCAGTAGGAAAAAGCCGGCTTTTGTTATATTGGTCCGTTAGTCCCTAGCCGTTTTTCATGTGGGCGTCCTTTCCTGCCTTTGGCTCTTGCCAGCCGGACAGCCGATTCTTCGAACTGCGACTTTTGGCAAGAGAGGGCTTTGGAGCCGGCACACTACTTGTCTGACCGCGGGTAGGACTTCTAATATAACTCAAGGCGGCCAGTCCCCGGGCCGACTAGTCGAACCCGGTGCCGGACGAGAGAAGTGAATGTAATGACATAATCATAAGCATGATACTCTTCATTCATAGATGAAAGATGGCAGTCCCCGAGTTCTCCTCGGGGGGGCTATTGTCTCGTACTTAGTACAAAAGTTAGCATGATACATACTGCATTTCAGCTGTAAAATCTTCGGAGGAGGTTGGCGTTCCATGGTCGTTCCGACTCCTTGCCGGAGTCGTCTCTCTTTCGTGCCTTCGGCTTCTGTGCGTCGATCAGGTAGTAGGAGTCGTTTCCTAGCGCTCTTCTGATGACGAAGGGGCCTTCCCAAGGGGCCGAGAGCTTGTGCTGGTCGTCTGTTCGCTGGATTAGCCGGAGCACAAGGTCGCCCTCTTGGAAGGATCTTGGCTTGACCTTCCGGCTGTGGTAGCGATGCAGACCCTGCTGGTAGATGGCGGACCGGCTGAGGGCTAACAGTCGGCTTTCTTCCAGCAGGTCGACGATGTCTTCTCGTGCTTCCTTGGCCTCCGCCTCCGTGTACATGGTCACTCGAGGCGAGTCGAACTCGATGTCGGTTGGGTTGACTGCCTCGGCACCATATACGAGGAAGAAAGGAGTAAAGCCAGTTGACCTGTTTGGGGTAGTGCGCAGACTCCAGAGGATGGCCGGCAGCTCATCGAGCCAGCAGCCGGCCGAGCGCTCCAGTGGCACGACCAGTCGGGGCTTGATGCCGGAAAGGATGAGGCCGTTGGCTCGCTCGACTTGGCCGTTTGACTGTGGGTGGGCAACGGACGCTAAGTCCAGTCGGATGCCCTGCGTCACGCAGAAACGTGCCAATGCCCCCTTGGCAAAGTTGGTGATGTTGTCGGTGATGATGCTGTGCGGCACGCCGTACCAAGTTGTTATATCTGCGATGAATGTCACGACAGTCGGCCCGTTCAGCTTCTTGATCGGCTTTGCTTCGATCCACTTGGTGAACTTGTCCACGGCGACAAGCAGATGTGTCATGCCGCCGCGCGCCGTCTTGAATGGGCCCACCATGTCCAAACCCCAAACGGCAAAGGGCCAAGTGAGGGGAATGGTCTTGAGTGCTGAAGCCGACAGGTGTTGCTTGGAGCTGAAGACTTGGCACCCTTTGCAGCGTTTGACTAATTCCTTGGCGTCGTCCAAAGCAGTCGGCCAAAAGAATCCATGGCGGAAAGCTTTGGCGACTAGTGATCTTGAGGCCGTGTGGTGGCAGCATTCACCTTGGTGGATGTCTCTGAGGATTTCTATGCCCTTCTCTTGCTCAACGCATCGCTGGAAGACTCCAGCGACGTTGCGCCTGACGAGCTCTCTGTTGACGATTGTGTATGCTCCGGCTCGGCGTTGGACTTGTCTTGCCTCTGTCTCGTCAGCCGACAGTTATTGGTTTGTGAGGAAGTTGAGGATGGGCTGGGCCCATGATGGAGCTATGACTTCTTCTATTGCCAATGTGGCTACTGCAACCAGGGTGGGCGGGCTGGGTTGTGAAATGCTGGAGCCGGCCGCCGTCTACGGTGCTGGTGCAGTCCCCGGGCCGACTACCGCAGTCCCCGAGCCGGGTTCAGAAGTCCCCGGGTTGGGTGTGACTACGGAAGTCCCTGAGCCGCCTACTGAAGTCCCCGCGCCGCCTATCGAAGTCCCCGGGCCGCCTGCTTGGCTCTTCAAGCCGGAGCCGGCTGCATCGGGACTAGGCGGCACGAAGATGGAATCGGACTCTGGAGACGGCTTGATAGACGGCTTGAGGAGGCGTTGTAGAGAGACGCCGGTTGGTATTGCCTGCCGAGTGGAGCCTAGTCGGGCCAGGGCATCTGCTGGCCCGTTGTCGGCTCGTGGTACGTGGAGGAACTCGCATCCTTTAAAGTACCCACTGATCTGCTGGACGAGGAAGCGGTAGCATGCCATGTTTGCGTCCTTGGCGTCCCAATCGCCGGATGACTGCTGGACTATCAAGTCTGAGTCACCGTAGCCCGTGTATGCCGAGCTCTTTGGCAAGCCGGAGCCCGTGTACGAGCGCCTCATACTCAGCCACGTTGTTGGAGGCGGCGAAGTGAATTTGCAGCGTGTATCTGAGCTTGTCGCCTTTGGGAGAGGTGAGGATGATGCCGGCTCCCAAGCCGGTGAGCATCTTGGACCCGTCGAAGTGCAGGCGCTAGTGAGTGGAGTCGGGAGCCAGCGGCATGTACTGGGTCTCGGCCCAGTCGACGAGGAAGTTGGCCAAGGCTTGGGACTTGATGGCGGTGCGGGGCTGGTAGAAGATCGTGTAAGGGGCCAGCTCGATGGCCCATTTCGCCACCCGGCCGGATGCATCCCGGCTGCCTATGATCTCGGCGAGCGGGGCGGTGCATACGACCGTGATGGGGTGCTCTTGGAAGTAGGGCTTCAGCTTCTTGGCGGCAAAGTACACGCCGTAGCACATCTTCTGGTAGTGCGGGTAGTTCTGCTTCAAGGTAGACAGCACCTCACTCAAATAGTACACCGTCCTCTGGACCGGCTGGGCTCGGCCCTCTTCTGGGCGCTGGACTACAATGACGGTGCTGACCACCCGGCTGGTTGCGGTGATGTAAAGGAGCATGGGCTCTTTCTCAGTCGATGCCGCCAGGACAGGCGGCGTGGTCAGCATTTTCTTCAGCTCGTGAAAAGGTTGGTCGGCTTGGTCGTTCCACTTGAAGTGAGTGGTCTTCTTCATGAGGCGGTAGAGGGGGAGAGCCTTCTCTCCGAGCCGGCTGATGAAGCGGTTCAGGGAAGCCAAGCATCCAGTGAACTTCTGGACGTCTCGCAGTTTGGTGGGAATCGCCATTCTCTCAATGGCCATGATCTTCACTGGGTTGCATTCGATGCCGCGTTCGGAGACCAGGAAGCCTAGGAGCTAGCCGGCTGGCACTCCGAACACGCATTTCTCGGGGTTGAGCTTGATCCGGAATCGGTGCATGTTCTCAAATGTTTCCTTGAGATCATCCAGCAAGGTGCTGCGCTTCTCCGTCTTCACCACAATGTCGTCCACGTAGACATGGGCATTTCTGCCGAGCTGCTTGAGGAGGCACTTCTCCATGCAATGCTGAAAACTGGCACCGCCATTTCTCAAGCTGAATGTCATAGTCAGGTAGCAGAAGGCTCCGAATGGCGTGATGAAGGCGGTCTTCAGGCGGTCGGCCGGGTCCAAATTTATCTGGTGGTATCCGGAGTAAGCATCCAAGAAACTCAACAGCTCGCATCCGGCTGTGGAGTCTATACTTGATCTATCCTTGGCAGGGCGAAAGGATCTTTGGGGCAGGCCTTGTTGAGGCTCGTGTAATCTATACACATGCACCACTTGTTGTTCTTCTTCAGCACGAGGACCGGGTTGGCGAGCCACTCCGGAAAGAACACCTCCATGATGAAGCCGGCAGCCAGAAGCCGGGCTATCTCTTCTCCTACAATCCTTCTCTTTTCCTCCGACAGTCGACGGAGGGGTTGTTTGACTGGTTTTGCACCTTCTCGGACGTGTAGTTTGTGCTCGGCGAAATCCTTCGGAACACCCGGTATGTCCTTGGGGACCATGCAAAGATGTCCCGATTCTCACGGAGGAAATCGGCGAGCTCGCCTTCCTATTTGCTGCTTAGGTTTGCCCCAATGACAGCAAACCTTTCCGGGTGCTCGGGGTCAAGAGGTATCTTCTTTGTTTCCTTGGCCGGCTGGAAGGAACCTTGGGCATCACATTCTTTGGGATCGGGGGACAGGGCCGGCTGCTTGCCAGCCATGGCCACGACCCGGTCCAACTTCTTCTTCTCTTCAGCAATCACAAGGGACTCGGCCAGCCGGCTGCTGGCTGCTGCGCATTCAGAGGATTTCTTGTAATCGCCGACTATGGTGATGATGCCCTTGGTGCTCGGCATCTTTATCTTGAGGTAAGCATAGTGGGGAACAGCCATGAACTTAGCCAAGGCAGGTCGGCCAAGCAGTGCATGGTAAGAGCTCTCGAGGTCCACTACTTCAAACCAGATGGCCTCCCTGCGGAAATGATCCTTGTCCCCAAAGAGGACATCAATCTTGATCTTGCCAATGGGGGAGCAGGACAGGCCGGGTACGATGCCATGGAACACTGTCTGGGTAGGCGTGAGCTGCTTCGTCTTGACGTTGAGCTTCTTCAGGGTATCAAGGTACAGAATGTTGATGCTGCTCCCGTCGTCTATCAGCACGCGGGAGAAATGGGCAGCGCGTCTATCTGTTGCGAGGGTGGCATCCAGAACCAGCGCATAAGAGCCGGGAGATGGCATCACCTCTGGGTGGTCGGCCCGGCTCCAGTTGATGGGTTTTTCTGACCAGTGCATGTGCTCGGAGGGGTTGACGGCAACCGCGTTGACTTCTTGGTGCTCTCGGCGCCTACTGCGCCGGTCTTCAGGCTGGCTCGTGAAGATCACATAGGCGGCATGCTCGTCGGGGAACTCGTCGTGCACGGCTCCGACTGCTGGCCGGGCGGCCAGCTGCTGTGGAGCCGGACGCGGCAGACCAGCAGGTGGAGGTGGCACGAGCCCTTCGCCCTTGGAGATTCGGGTGAGCCAGTGGCACTTCCGGGTTGTGTGGTTGGACGGCTTCGCGCCGTTGTGGAACTTGCATGGGGCGTCGAGGGTTTGTTCGTAGGAGAAGGCCGGCTGCCAAGCCGGCCTGCCGCCTTTCTGCTTCTTGGGTGCGGGCCGCCCTTCGGGCTGCTCGCCCTCGATCGTGGCCACCTGCCGACTGGTGGAAGGCGGCATGGGGCCCTTGCGCTTGTGGTCGTTTTGGTACGGGCGTCGGCCGGAATCCCCAGCCGGCGTCTTGGGCGCCGGGTTGAGTACCTTCCCGGACGCATCTACCTGGAGCTCGGTCTTCATTGAGGAGTCGGCGGTGGCGTACTTGTCCGCTATGACCAGAAGCTTGTCGAGGGTAGTCGGCTCGTCGCAGAGGAGCTTGTGCTTGAGGAGGGTGCCCTCTCGGCACCCGGCTGTGAAGTATTCGATGGCTTGCACCTCGTGCACTCCTTCGCAAGAGTTGCGGAGCTCGGCCCAACGTGTGAGGTAGTCGCGAGTGGACTCGGCGGGGCCTTGCACACACAAGGAGAGCTGTCTGGACTTGGGGGCCTGCTTGTAGGTGCTGGTGAAGTTGCGGACGAAGGCTTCTGTGAAGTCTAGCCAGCTGTTGACGATGTATGGCTTGAGGCTGTTGAGCCAGGTCCGCGCCGTGAATTGGAGCATGAGGGGCACGTATTTCACGGCAACGCGCCTGTTGCCGTTCGCGATGCGTACTGCGGTGGAGTAGTCGATCAACCAATCTTCCGGCTTCACGGAGCCGTTGTACTTGGGCGTGTCTCTTGGGGGCGAGAACCCTTTGGGGAAGGGCTCGTCGCGGATGCGGGGGCCGAAACAGGGCGGGCCGACATCTTCTTCTTCTAGCGCCAGGGATCGCGCTAGGCGGTCAATCCGATGGCGAGCATCATTCTCGCTGACTCCTTCGCGGCGACCTAGTCGGCCGCTGAGAGTCGAATGCGTGACAGGCGGCGGGGTGGGATATCTTTCCCCACGAGGCGGAGGCGGAGGCGGGTTGCCCCACTGCTCCACGACTCGAGGGCGGCCTTCTGCGTCTCGCTCGATGGAGATCCGGGTTCGGCTTTGGCTGGTAGCTGGCTCTTTCTCGGGTCGCACACGGGTTTTACCCGCAGTCGGCGTCCGGGACGTCGCGCCGTGCTCTTGGCGCGGTGGAGGGCTTTCCGCGCGGGCGCCGGCTTCGTGCCGCTGTGCGGCTGCATCAATCAGCTGCTGGATGCGTCTGGTCACGTAGGGGAGCTCTTCAACCCCCAGTCCATCCAGCTCGTCTACGGCCGCCTGGGCGGCGCGCAGGTTCTCGAGTGGGGTAGCATAGACTGGGCGGTCGACTCCAAACATGTCGGCGATGACAGCGCCGCGCTGCCTGACGACGCCGGCTCGGCTTGGCCCGTCAGGAGGTGGCGTGCCGAAGGCGGCGCGGTCGACTTCGCGCTGGTGGGCCTCGGTGAGGCGTCTCACGGAAGCTAGCTTCCGGCCCTCCGCGAGGAGGGCGAGGCGGCGAGCCTCCAGTGCTTCAGCGTCGGCATCGGCCGGGAGGGGGACGAACAAGTCATCGGTCACCGCTCGCGGGGCGTCGAGGGCGTTCTCGCCAGAAGCGCCATCGTGGCTAATGACCATCACCTCGGCGGTGGCACCGTCACAGCCATCGGCTCGGGGAAGCGGGTCGTCGTAGATCACGACGTTGGTGGGGAAGGCGTCGGGCGAGGCCGTGTCGGCATCGATAGGCATCGGATCGGTAGAGCCAACAGACTCCTGGTCCACAGCAGGCTCGCTGGAGACGTGGAGCTGGCCGAGGAGGTCAACGAGGCGGTCGGTGCCCGCGTCGGAGGCGGGTTCGTCGGAGATGAGGGCCTCGCCAAGGGGATCGACGAGGTTGCTCGCTGCGCAGGCATTGGCGACGCCTTGCAACGCGTCATGGCAAGCGCCATCGGGCGTGCCGGGCTGGCTACGCTCGCTGGGGAGGAAGAGGGTTCCCGTCCAGAACAGGTCTCCGGACGACGGTGCACCTGGCCCCATAGTGGGCGCCAAATGTCGGGTGGTTGGTGCGACATATGCCAGCGGGTGGCTTATCTGAGTGGAAGCCAGTAAGACGCGGCCGGTGCCTGGAAGCGAGATGAGGCGAAGACATGCACGCCGGCGGATCTTACCCAGCTTCGGGGCTCTCCGTGGAGATAACACCCCTACTGCTGCTCTGCGGGGTCTCCGCATGATCACTGGATGAACAAGTAACTACAAGGTGCTCCTCGAGCTGTTTGGTGAGAGGAAGAAGGGCAAGGCTAGCTCTACTCTTCTCTCTATGTGTGTTGGAACCTAGATGAGATCAACCCTTTGCATGGGTGCCCCGGGGGGGTTATATAGGCCTACCCCCGGGGGTATAATGGTAATCCGGCTGGGCGCGGGTCCCAGCCGTCAGTGTCTACGCTCGCCGGCTTCTGCGCCGGCTGCTGGGGCCCGCCGGCTGGTGGGCCCCGCCGGCTGCCGGCATCTTGGTCGACAGGCAGGCCCTACTGCCTAGGGCCCTGTCGGCGGCCGATTACTGTTGCCTCAATCCTGATGATGAGGGCTTTATCGAGGTAAGCGTGGCTACAGCGCCCGCCGCCTGGCGGGCGATCGCTGTAGCCTCACGTCGTCTTGTCTCCTTAATGGAGCGCTTCCTTCGAGGGAGGGGGCAAGCCGGCTTGGGGAAGCCGGCCATGTCTTAGGCCGACTGGAGGAGGCCTGGCCGCCTTCGGGTGTCTCTCTGCCCAAGGGGGCCCACCGCCCGTGGACTGCGCTGACAGCCCGCCGTAGATGGCGTCATAGTCATTATGGCAACAATGTCGCGCCGGACGGGTCAGGGCTACCCCGTACGGCGCACTGTGCCAGGCGTGCTCCGGGTTTCGGGGGTGGCAGGCTTTACTGTAGCCACGCCCCGTCCCATCGCCATTACGTGGATGCGGACTTCGAGGGTACGATCTTGACCGCGTCGTGGGAGCCGGCCTCTTGGAGTCGGCCTTCTCGTGGCCATCTTCTTGGAGTCGGCCCTTACGCGGCTTTCTTCATGATGGTTAAGGCTGGGCCGCCTTCCGATAGCCGGCCTGAGAGGCAGCCGGCAAGGGGAAGGCGGCCCCATGCCTTGGTTTCTTGGAGGCCGGATCGGCTCGTGATTTTTTCTGAAGTGCCAAGGGGAGCCGGCTAGGCTACCCGTGGTCATTTACCCCAACAATATCAGTCAAACGCATACGCAAAAAGATAGGTCTAATCATTTCAGCAAAGCGCTCAAAATCCTCATCATCCTTTTTCTTGGATGGTTTGGGAGGAAAAGGCATGGGTTTCTGAACCCATGGTTCTCTTTCTTTACCGTGCTTTCTAGCAACAAAGTCTCTCTTATCATAACGTTGATTCTTTGATTGTGGGTTATCAAGATCAACATCAGGTTCAATTTCTACATCATTGTTATTACTAGGTTGAGCATCAACATGAACATCATCATTAACATTATCACTAGGTTCATGTTCATTACCAGATTGTGTTTCAGCATCAGAAATAGAAATATCATTGGGATTCTCAGGTGTGTCTATAACAGGTTCACTAGAAGCATGCAAAGTCCTATCATTTTTATTTTTCTTCTTTTTATTAGGACTAGGTGCATCAACATTATTTCTTTGAGAATCTTGCTCAATTCTCTTAGGGTGGCCCTCAGGATACAAAGGTTCCTGAGTCATTCTACCCCCTCTAGTCACAACTCTAACAGCATTATCATTATTCTTACTATTTAATTCGTTGAGCAAATCATTCTGAGCTTTAAGTACTTGTTCTGCTTGAGTTGTAACCATAGAAGCATGTTTACTAATGAGTTTAAGTTCACCTTTAACTCTAGACATATAATCACCCAAGTGTTCAATCATATAAGCATTTTGTTTTAATTGTCTACCAAACTAAGCATTAAAATCTTCTTGCTTAACCATAAAGTTATCAAACTCATCCAAACATTGGCTAGCAAACTTAGTAGGAGGGATTTCAGCTTTATCATATCTATAGAGAGAATTTACCTTTACTACCTGTGTCGGGTTATCAAGACCGTGTGTTTCTTCAATAGGCGGTAAATTAAGACCATGTATTTCTTCAACACGAGGTAAATTCTTAACATCTTCAGCTTTTATACCTTTTTCCTTCATAGATTTCTTTGCCTCTTGCATATCTTCAGGACTGAGAAATAGAATACCCCTTTTCTTCGGAGTTGGCTTAGGAGTTGGTTCAGGAAGTGTCCAATTATTTTCATTGGTCAACATATTATTCAATAGAATTTCATCTTGATCAACCGTTATTTCCCTGAAAACACAACCAGCACAACTATCCAGGTGGTCTCTGGAAGCATCGGTTAGTCCATTATAAAAGATATCAAGTATTTCATTTTTCTTAAGAGGATGATCAGGCAAAGCATTAAGTAATTGGAGAAGCCTCCCCCAAGCTTGTGGGAGACTCTCTTCTTCAATTTGCACAAAATTATATATATCCCTTAAAGCATCTTGTTTCCTATGAGCAGGGAAATATTTAGCAGATAAGTAATAAATCATATCCTGGGGACTACACACACAACCAGGATCAAGAGAATTAAACCATATCTTAGCATCACCCTTTAATGAGAATGGAAATATCTTAAGGATATAATAATAGCGAGTTTTCTCATCATTACTGAACAGGGTGGCTATATCATTTAATTTAGTAAGATGTGCCACAACAGTTTCAGATTCATAGCCATAGAAAGGATTAGATTCAACCAAAGTAATTATACCAGGATCAACATAGAATTCATAATCCTTATTAGTAATAAAGATAGGTGAAGTAGCATAAGCAGGATCATATTTCATTCTAGAATTCAAAGTTTTTTCTTTAAGCTTAGCTAATAATCTCTTAAGATCACTTCTATCATTGCAAGCAAGAAAGTCTCTAGCAGTTTCTTCATCCATAACATAACCCTCAGGCACAACAGGCAATTCATATTTAGGGGGAGAGTCTTCATCATCACTTTCATCGATATTATCAGTTTCAATAATTTCATTCTCTCTAGCCCTAGCAAGTTGTTCATCAAGAAATTCACCAAGTGGCACAGTAGTATCAAGCATAGAAGTAGTTTCATCATAAGTATCATGCATAGCAGAAGTGGCATCATCAATAGCATGCGACATATCAGAATTAATAGCAGAAGCAGGTTTAGGTGTTGCAAGCTGTCGGTGTCAAAACCGGCGGATCTCGGGTAGGGGGTCCCGAACTGTGCGTCAAGGTCGGATGGTAATAGGAGACAAGGGACACTTTATTTTACCCAGGTTCGGGCCCTCTCGATGGAGGTAAAACCCTACTCCTGCTAGATTAATATTGATGATATGGGTAGTACAAGAGTAGATCTACCACGAGATCAAGGAGGCTAAACCCTAGAAACTAGCCTATGGTATGATTGTGTATGATGATGGTTGTCCTACGGACTACAACCCTCCGGTTTATATAGACACCGGATAGGGTTAGGGTTACACAGAGTCGGTTACAATGGTAGGAGATCTTGAATATCCGCACGCCTAGCTTGCCTTCCACACCAAGGAAAGATCCTTCCGGGCACGGGACGAAGTCTTCAATCTTGTATCTTCATAGTCCTGGAGTCCGGCTGAAGGTATAGTCCGGCTATCCGAACACCCCCTAATCCAGGACTCCCTCAGTAGCCCCCGAACCAGGCTTCAATGACGATGAGTCCGGCGCGCAGATTGTCTTCGGCATTGCAAGGCGGGTTCTCCTTCAAACTTTGTGTACCTGCGGGTATAACGTCCGATTTTTATAATGCAGCGCTCCTTGGCTTTCACGCCCAATAATGGCCGCCTTCCACGTGTCAAACGAATGCGAAAAGCCGGGGCGGTTTTACATCCAAGCCCCTAGCCGTATAAACGAGCCGCCTATCTAACAGGGTGAGGATTCAGATCCAAACCACACCTTCCCCTTCCGCGAGAAATCATCAGAGCGTCTCCAGCAAAGATCCATTCCAACATGGCCAGCCGCCGTAGCTCCTCCTCTCGCCCTTCCAGTCCTATCCCTGGAGACTGGGAGAGTTGTTCCATCCCGCATAGCGAATTCGTGTCGCTCCAAGCCAAGGGATTTCTCCCTCAAGCCTATATGGTCTCGGTCCGAGCCAGACTCACCACTTATCAAGGCGGAAAACAAGCGGAGAACTCACCTAGTCCCTCTAAAGGGGAGCGGGTGTGCCTGGTCCCTTATCTAATAAGGGGACTGGGATTTCCAATTCATCCCTTTCTCCGCGGGCTTCTGGAGTTCTATGGCCTCCAGCTGCACCACCTTACGCCTGGCTCCGTGTTACACATCGCGGGCTTCGTTGCTCTTTGCGAGCTATTTTTAGGCGTCGAGGCTCATTTCGCGCTGTGGAAGAAGATATTCTGCCTGGTGCCCCGTTCCCAAGAGAGGTCCATATATCAAGTGGGCGGAGCCGAAGTATGGCGCATCGCCGGGACCGGATACCCGTCCGGAACCCCGAAGAAGGCGTCCGAGGACTGGCCTTCAGAATGGTTTTACATAGACGACGTCCCTCTGCCGGACCCTATCCGGGCCGGTCTCCTTGAGTTCAACAATGCTCCCCTGAAGAAACGCCTGAGCTGGCGCCCTCGGAGCTCTCAGAGAGAGAATGACAGAGACGTCCTTTACTTAATGGGCCGGATTAAGCTACTGGCTCATTCCCTACTAACCATGATTAAAGTCATGGCCATATGCATTATGCGGGGGGTGCAGCCGCTCCAATACAGAAGCCACCCCATGTGGGATTTCAACGGGGAAGATGACGCCACCCGTTACGGCCGTAAAGGGTCGGACTCGCCTGCCGCTCTAATGAAGATTTTATCCTCTTTGTACAAGGGAGAAGAAGAGGAATTCCTCCGCGTCGACCCGCAGGGCGGATTTTCCATGTATAGTCCTCCGAATTGGGTAAGCGGACAGTCGTGCTTCCCTGTTCATTTTACATTCCCATAATTAAATAGGCAGTCTAACGACTTCAACGCAGGACCTGCGTCAGGAGGTAAAAACATAAACAGCCGTCCTCCACAGCCAGAGGACCCAGAACGGTCCCTCGATCCGGACTCCGAAGAGGATCCGAACTTAGCGGTGGAGTTTATCGACGGAGTGTTTTATCAGCTAAGCAAGGACGATACCTTGGTAGCTATTATAGCTTATTACCCAGGGTTAATCCCGGCCTCCTAGGTGACAAATACCGGAGCTTTACCCCCTTAAGAGGGGTTCCGTTTTCACGGGTTTGGTTGTTCTGACAGCAACCGTGCTTTGTAGGGGAGATTCCCGAGGCGGGAAGCCGACCCCGCTGCAGCTAGCCGGCGGGGGGGCGCAGGGCCCCGTGGGGCAAAAAGGAATGTAGTCCGGACTGAGGTGCCAGAGCAAAGGTATGGCGTACCCTCTCTTTTTCCCTGGTGTTTTACTCCTCCAGGGTATATTAACATTCGTGCTATCTTCAGGACAAAGAGACCTCGCCGGACTATATCCGGAGAGGTTGCCAATCGCGCCTCCACCAGCCAGACTCCAATGCCCGGCCCGAAAGCGGAGGCCCGCGCAAGGCATGCACTAGATGCTCCTCCATCAGAGGATGCGGACAGGCTGTCTGCCTCCCATTCCGAGGTGGAGAGTAACATGAACCACAGACGTCGCCGGACAGTTCTTCGCGACGCTTGTTTCTCCCAGGAGGCTTTAAATGCCTTCAATTCAGGAGACGCGTACCTCCGTGCCGCTCAAAATGGTTTAGCCAGAGCCACGGAGCAGTATGTAAAAGACATACGGGTAAGAAAATTTTGGTAAATATAGATATGCCAGTAGCCCCCGAGACTTGAAGCAGTGGAAATAACTGATTCGAGAATCATATAACATGCAGTTTCTTACCGAGAAGAACACCGCGCTGTCCCAGGAGCTGGAAAGGTGCAGGGCCCAACTAGAGGCCGCACTAACGACAACAGGGGGGTCTAAAGAGACCCCTGCAGGTAAACAATACACTAGAATATTTAGTATTGTGCGGATTTAAGTGCCAATCTGACAAATGGTATTGCAGATGGCGCCGGACTCGATCCGGACAGGCAACAGCTTCTACGCCGGTTAAAGGCTGGTGAAAGCGTGCTAACAAAGGTGAGGCGGGAGAAGAATGATCTCCAGGATGCCAACACCAGGCTGGATGTTGAACTAAAAGATGTTCGTGGCCAGCTGTCGGACTCCAATAAGGAGAATCAGCGACTTCGACGCGGCATTTTTAGTAAGTGCTTAAGCGAACTCTTGAAAAAGGAGTTCGGCGAGGAAGACGACTAACAGAGTTATGTCTGTAGGTATGCTGACAGGTCATCCTGCAGAGGAGATGCCTGGTTCAACAGGCGATCTTCTTCCCGAACTCTCGCAACTGCATGAACGAGTTCGGCAGGCGATGCGAGGTATTGCCCAAGCCTTGTGGCTTGCCCACTCCATACCTGAGGGCCTTGGAGAACTTGCGGAGAAGTTGAAGGGAGATCGGCGGCGCTTCCGGTTGTGGAAGATATCGGCCTGCCGGCAGGGCGCTAGGGAGGCCTGGGCCATGGTGAAGACCCGCTTTACGTAGTCCGACCCCAATCACATGGCCGAGGTCGGACCGGTGGGGCCTAACGGGAAGGAGATCCCTGTGAGCTTAGTGTATGGCCAGGTAGAATTGGCCGCAAAGTATTCCCAGCAAGACTGTAAATTAGACAGCCTGTTAGATGGTATAGAGGAGGAATACAATCAGTCAGGATGACTATGTAATTTATAATTGACATGTGTAATGCCTTCTAGCCGGATTGTAGATCGTTTGTCGTTGCCGACCTTTTCGCTTCGACCTCGGGACCTGACGGTCCTGAGTGTGTCCGAATACCATAACGGTTATATAAGAACCGAGGTATGCATGGAGACCAGGCGTAGGGGTCATTAGTGCTTTATCAGACAAGTGCCCAACTAGTTATGTTATATTACATGGTTAGTAAGAAACATCTTCCAGAGAGAATAGTTTCGTTAAGGGTTCCTTTCGCTGGGGTGGCGTGCCCTGAAGTGCATGTCCGGACTGCAAATGCAGGAAAACATCTGGGGGCATGTATAAGTAAAAAAGGTTCATGTGAAAATGGACATAGGAAGGAGACAAACCCAGAGTCCGGCGCTAGGCATAGAATCTTCGGAGACGTGCGGCGTTCCATGTGTTCGGCTCGAGTCGGTTATCCGACGCATCTCGCAGGCGGTACGCTCCACTAGTCAGGACTTGGTCAATTATGAAGGGACCTTCCCATTTGGGCTTGAGTTTGTCCTTTTTCTTATCCGGCAGGCGTAGAACTAGTTCGCCAACGTTGTAATTTTTGGCCCGTACTTCTCTGCTTTGATATCTTCGAGCCTGCTGTTGATAAAATGCGGAACGGGCTTTAGCCACGTCGCACTCCTCCTCTAAGGCGTCCAGGTTGTCCTGCCGATCAAGCTCGGCTTCTCTTTCTTCGTACATGCGCACTCGAGGTGAGTCATGAATTATGTCGCAGGGCAGAACTGCCTTTGCGCCGTACACCATAAAGAATGGTGTGAATCCGGTGGTACGATTCGGCGTGGTTCGCAGCCCCCAGAGTACGGAGTCGAGCTCCTCCACCCAGTGCATATTAGATTCCTTGAGGGACCGCACTAGTCTGGGTTTAATGCCGCTCATGATGAGACCATTTGCACGTTCGACCTGACCGTTAGTTTGTGGGTGATAGACAGAAGCATAGTCGAGCTTAATGCCCATGTTTTTGCACCACAGCTTTACTTCGTCGGAGGTGAAGTTTGTGCCGTTATCGGTGATGATGCTGTGAGGGACACCGTAACGGTGTACGACCCCGGATATGAAGTCTGTCACAGGTCCGGATTCGGGCGTCTTAACAGGCTTGGCTTCTATCCATTTGGTGAATTTATCCACCATGACCAATAAGTATTTTTTCTTGTGGGTTCCACCTTTAAGGGGTCCCACCATATCAAGCCCCCAGACCGCAAAAGGCCAAGTGATGGGGATAGTTCGGAGGGCGTTGGGCGGCATATGGCTTTGGTTTGCAAAGAGCTGGCAACCGACGCATCGTTTGACTAAGTCATGAGCGTCTGCTCGGGCCGTCGGCCAATAAAAGCCCATACGGAAAGCCTTGCTTACAAGGGACCGAGCTGCGACGTGGTGGCCACCGAGTCCGGCATGAATTTCAGCCAACAGACTCCGCCCTTCCTCTTCGGAGATACATCTTTGAAGGACTCCTGTAGTGCTTTTCTTATATAGCTCTCCCTCGTGGACTTCATAGGATTTAGATTGCCGCACTATGCAGTGTGCCTCGTTTTGGTCGTCTGGGAGTTCCTGCCTAGTAAGGTAGGCTAGGAATGGTTCTGTCCACGGGGCGATGACCGCCATTATTACGTGGGCTGAAGGTGTGATTTCGGTGGCAGGGCCTCCGATTATGTCGGATTGTTCGGCGTCGGGTTGTGCGGTTGTGTCCGGACTGTTATCCGAGGGTTCCCCCTCCCATGCTACAGATGGCTTGAATAATCTTTCTAAGAAGATGTTGGGGGGGGACTGCATCTCGTTTTGCTCCGATGCGTGCCAGGACGTCCGCTGCCTGATTATTTTCTCGGGCTATATGGTGAAACTCCAGTCCCTCGAACCGAACTGATATTTTTAGGACGGCATTGCGATAAGCTGCCATTTTTGGGTCTTTGGCGTCGAAGTCGCCATTTATTTGGGATGTCGCGAGGTTTGAGTCCCCGTGTACTTCCAGGCGTTGAATGCCCATGGATACTGCCATCCGGAGACCATGTAGAAGGGCCTCGTATTCGGCTGCATTGTTGGAGTCCGTGTACATAATTTGGAGTACATATTGGACTGTGTCTCCTATAGGGGACGTCAAAACGACGCCAACCCCCAGTCCGGCCAACATTTTGGAGCCGTCAAAATGCATGATCCAGTTTGAATATGTGCCGTACTCTATAGGGAGTTCGGCCTCTGTCCATTCGGCGACGAAGTCGGCTAGGACTTGCGATTTAATGGCTCGCCGTGGTTTGTAGGTTATGTCGAACGGGAGGAGCTCTATGGCCCATTTTGCTATCCGTCCCGTTGCATCGCAGTTGTTGATAATATCGTTGAGTGGTACTTCCGAGGCTACTGTTATAGAACACTCTTGAAAGTAGTGTCGTAGCTTCCGGGATGCCATAAACACCGCGTATGCAATCTTTTGGTAATGCGGGTACCGTGATTTGCATGGTGTGAGGACAGTGGACACGTAGTAAACCGGCCTTTGAAGGGGGAGTTTGTGTCCGTCCGTTGCCCGCTCGACGACGAGTACTGCCCTAACAACTTGATGAGTTGCGGCAATGTACAATAGCATGGGTTCGCCAGTGTTCGGCGCGGCCAGGACTGGGTTTGTTGCCAAGATGGCCTTTATTTCCTCGAGTCCGGCCATGGCAGCGTCTGTCCACTCGAAGTGTTCGGTGCGCCTAAGGAGGCGGTAAAGGGGCAATGCCTTTTCTCCCAGGCGGGAGATAAAGCGGCTTAAAGCCGCCACGCATCCGGTGAGTTTCTGTATTTGTTTGATGTCTTTTGGGACATCCAATTGTGACGAAGCTCAGATTTTAGCTGGGTTTGCTTCAATTCCTCTACCGGATACAATGAAGCCCAGGAGCTTTCCGGCTGGAATGCCGAAAACGCATTTTTCCGGATTGAGCTTAATGTCGTATTTTCGGAGGTTGTCCAATGTAAGCCTCAAGTCGTCTACTAGAGATTCGACATGTCTTCATTTAACGACCACATCATCTACATACGCCTCCACTGTTTTGCCGATCTGGTTTGCCAGGCATGTTTGAATCATGCGCTGATATGTTGCGCCGGCGGTTTTTAGCCCAAAGGGCATTGTGTTGAAGCAGAATGGGCCGTATGGTGTGATGAATGCTGTTGCGGCTTGGTCTGATTCTGCCATCTTGATTTGATGGTAACCAGAGTATGCGTCGAGGAAGCACAGCGAATCGTGTCCTGCAGTGGCATCGATGATTTGATCTATTCGAGGGAGGGGGAAAGGATCCTTTGGGCAAGCCTTATTAAGGTCTTTGAAATCGACACACAGGCGCCAGGATTTGTCCTTCTTTGGTATCTTCACCAGGTTTGCTAGCCAGTCCGGGTGTTTTATGTCTCTAATGAATCCGGCCTCCAATAACTTGGCTAGCTCCTCTCCCATAGCCTGTCTCTTTGGTTCGGAAAAACGCCGAAGGGCTTGTTTGACAGGTTTGAATCCTTTCTGGATATTTAGGCTGTGTTCGGCCAACCTGCGTGGGATTCTTGGCATGTCTGAAGGGTGCCAAGCGAAAATGTCCCAGTTCTCTCGTAGGAACTCTCGCAGTGCGGTGCCTACATCAGGGTTCAGTCTTGCCCCGATGGAGGCTGTTTTATTGGGGTCCGTTGGGTGGACCTGGAATTTGACTATTTCGTCCGCTGGTTTGAAGGATGTGGATTTGGATCTCTTATCGAGTATCACATCATCCCTATTGACCGTGGATCGCAGCGCAGTCAGTTCTTTGGCCGCTAAGGTTTCGGATAGTGCCTCGAGGGCCAATGCGGTTGTCTTCTTCTCGGCGCAGAGTGCTATGTCCGGATCACTAGCGAGAGTGATAATTCCGTTTGGCCCAGGCATCTTAAGCTTCATGTACCCGTAATGGGGTATAGCTTGGAAAACTGTGAAAGCCTTCCGTCCTAGTATAGCGTGATATCCGCTTTTGAACGGGGCCGCCTGGAACATGATCTGTTCGGACCTGTAATTATCCGCGTGCCGAATACCACATCTAGTGTGATCTTTCCGGTGCAGCGCGCTTCCTGATTGGGGATTATTCCTCTAAAGGTTGTGCTGCTTCGCTCAATGCGGTTCCAGTCTATTTCCATCTTTTGGAGGGTTTCCTCGTAAATGAGGTTCAATGCGTTGCCTCCGTCCATGAGTACCTTTGCGAGGCGACAGCCGTCCACTATGGGACTGAGGACCAATGCGGCTGGTGCTCTGGCTGTTCGAAATTTAGGTTCGTCACTCGCGTTGAAGGTGATAGCAGTATTACTCCATGGGTTTATTGTCGCTACTTGATAGACTTCAGTGAGGCTGCAGAGTGTTCTTTTTCGCATGTTATTTGATGCGAAAGTCTCAAAGACTGTGAGAACGGAACTGGAATTCTCGGGCTGGTTTCCTTCGACCTCTGGAATTAGGAGGTCCTCGCCAATTTTGGCCACCTGCCGGAGTATCCAACATGCCCTGAGGCTGTGAGTTGGGGTGGCGTCCTCTGTACTATGAATCTTGCAGGGTCCATCTAGCCACTTTTCCAGTACGGTTCCATGCCCTCTAAAGGGTTTTGATTTTTTGGTATTTAGTCCGGGCGCCTTACTGTGGTGCGCCCTCTTAATTCGGACGGGATTGCTATTCAAGGCCGGATTATCCCAAAATTTTATTTCGGTTTTCCAAGCACTTTCCATCGCACAGTATTTTTGTACTATGGACGCCAAGTCAGCAAAGCGTGTAATATTACGACGACTTACGGCGTTGAGTATTCCCTTGTCCGTGCAGTTACTGCAAAAGATTGAAATTGCGTCTCCCTCGCGGCAGTCCTTTATCCTGTTCATAACCAGGAGGAATCTGGCCCAGTAATGATGTACTGTTTCTTCGGGCATTTGCCTGATTTGGGAAAGATCGCTTAAGATCGGGCGGGCGGGTGTCGTTGAATCTGAGACCTCGCCCAGTTTGCTATTAGGATGCCGAAGAACTTCCGAATTCTGAGATCCGGAGTCTTGGATGTTATCCGATTTGCCTGATTTTAAGCTCAGGTCTTGGATTGTATCCTCCCCTCCGCGGATATCCGGCATGGAGGGTTCGGGAATTCGGACGTAGCTAGTCCTTAAGATAGATGAAGGGTCGCCGCATTGTGTCTCCACCACAACAACGTGGTGGGTGACTTGGGGAGAGTTAATTTCTCTTAGATCGGGTTTAAGCCCAACCTGGTCGTAATTTGTAGCGACACCTAGTGCGGCGATGCGATCCAGGAACTCGTTTACAGAAGAGAGCTCCATCGGATCCAATTGCTCGGCGAGTTCTGAGCCGACGTGGAGGTTGCTTTCGATGACCCGGGAGGTCACCGTCGGCGCAACAACCGAACAGGCGGTTGCGAGAAAACCACCTAGCCGGAGAGTTTGGCCGACAGCCAAGGCTCCTTTTGTAATGGCGCCGTCTTTAAAGACGGGAAGAGGCATCCTTCCTAATCGCGACGACACAGAGGAACTCTCAATGAAAGCACCAATGTCGGTGTCAAAACCGGCGGATCTCGGGTAGGGGGTCCCGAACTGTGCGTCAAGGTCGGATGGTAACAGGAGACAAGGGACACTTTATTTTACCCAGGTTCGGGCCCTCTCGATGGAGGTAAAACCCTACTCCTGCTAGATTAATATTGATGATATGGGTAGTACAAGAGTAGATCTACCACGAGATCAAGGAGGATAAACCCTAGAAGCTAGCCTATGGTATGATTGTGTATGATGATGGTTGTCCTACGGACTACAACCCTCCGGTTTATATAGACACTGGATAGGGTTAGGGTTACACAGAGTCGGTTACAATGGTAGGAGATCTTGAATATCCGCACGCCTAGCTTGCCTTCCACGCCAAGGAAAGATCCTTCCGGGCACGGGACGAAGTCTTCAATCTTGTATCTTCATAGTCCTGGAGTCCGGCTGAAGGTATAGTCCGGCTATCCGAACACCCCCTAATCCAGGACTCCCACACAAGCTTACTCAAAACAGAAGGTGAATCAAGTGCAGAGCTAGATGGTAGTTCCTTACCTCCCCCCGTAGTTGAGGGATAAATTTCTGTTTTCTTGTCTTTCAAGTTCTTCATAGTGACCAGCAGATATAAATCCCAAGTGACTCAAAGAATAGAGCTATGCTCCCCGACAATGGCGCCAGAAAATAGTCTTGATAACCCACAAGTATAGGGGATCGCAACAGTTTTTGAGGGTAGAGTATTCAACCCAAATTTATTGATTTGACACAAGGGGAGCCAAAGAATATTCTCAAGTATTAGCAGTTGAGTTGTCAATTCAACCACACCTGGATAACTTAGTATCTGCAGCAAAGTAGTATGGAAGTAACGGTAACGGTGGCAAAAGTAACAGTGATAGTTTTGTAGTGATTGTAACAGTAGCAACGAAAAAGTAAATAAGCGAAGAACAACATGTGAAAAGCTCATAGGCATTAGATCGGTGATGGAGAATTATGCCGGATGCGATTATTCATGCAACAGTTATAACATAGGGTGACACAAAACTAGCTCAAATTCATCAATGTAATGTAGGCATGTATTCCTAATATAGTCATACGTGCTTATGGAAAAGAACTTGCATGACATCTTTTGTCCCACCCTCCCGTGGCAGCGGGGTCCTAATTGAAACTAAGGGATATTAAGGTCTCCTTTTAATAGAGTACCGGACCAAAGCATTAACACACAGTGAATACATGAACTCCTCAAACTACGGTCATCACCGGGAGTGGTCCCGATTATTGTCACTTCGGGGTTGCCGGATCATAACATATAGTAGGTGACTATAGACTTGCAAGATAGGATCAAGAACTCACATATATTCATGAAAACATAATAGGTTCAGATCTGAAATCATGGCACTCGGGCCCTAGTGACAAGCATTAAGCATAGCAGAGTCATAGCAACATCAATCTCAGAACATAATGGATACTAGGATCAAACCCTAACAAAACTAACTCGATTACATGATAAATATCATCCAACCCATCACCGTCCAGCAAGACTACGATGGAATTACTCACGCACGGCGGTGAGCACCATGAAATTGGTGATGGAGGATGGTTCATGATGACGATGGCGACGGATTCCCCTCTCCAAAGCCCCGAACGGACTCCAGATCAGCCCTCCCGAGAGAGATTAGGGCTTGGCGGTGGCTCCGTATCGTAAAACGCGATGAATCCTTCTCTCTGATTGTTTTCTCCCCGAACACGAATATATAGAGTTGGAGTTGAGGTTGGTGGAGCTCCAGGGGGCCCACGAGGCAGGGGGTGCGCCCAGGGGGGCAGGCGCGCCTCCTACCCTCGTGGACAGGGTGTGGGCCCCCTGGCCTTGATTCTTTCGCCGGTATATTTTATTAATTCCAAAATAATTCTTCGTTGATTTTCAGGTCATTCCGAGAACTTTTATTTCTGCACAAAAATAACACCATGGCAATTCTGTTGAAAACAGCGTAAGTCCGGGTTAGTTCCGTTCAAATCATGCAAGTTAGAGTCCAAAACAAGGGCAAAAGTGTTTGGAAAAGTAGATGCACGGAGACGTATCAGTCGGCATCATCCAAAGCTATCGCCGCCATGCCCCATCACCTCGATGTGAAGGAGGAAGGAATTTTACCACTAGATCACTAGCAACCTGGCCTCTAATTCAGATCCTAACGCCGCCTTGCTCCACGCCACAGATGATGCATGATCAACAATGAACTCGGGATTTTACCACAAAGGAATGCTCTCAGGCAACCGATTCGCACTGCTGATCTGCATCCGAATGAAATCTCTGCGACCACACCGCCACCGCCAGACAGAGAGGAAGGGATTAGGTGGGATTTTACGACCGCAGAGAGAACCACCAAGCTAAAACGCCGCCAACGATTTTTTTCTCTGGATGCCAATTTGTTAGATCCTAATTTGATGAAAATTTTGTATAAACTAATGAAATCCGATCAAGTATGTATGATCCATAGCCAAACCCAAAACCCTAGCCATGATGTATATATTCAACTGTGAGAGTTTGTATGTGTTCTAGCCATACGAGGGAATTGGGGAATTAGTCGAATGATCCAAAACCCTAGCCGTAGCCCGACTCTTTTATAGGCATACTTAATTACCCGTGGTAGTTGTAAACAATATTAACAGTAATCGGATGTTGGCAAGGTAAACTTCTGGGATCCAGTGCTGGAAGAATAACTCTGGTGCAAGCTTGTCTTTCAAATATTCCTCTCTTCATGATGTCTATAGGGCCAGACTGGTGTGGCAGGAAGATGAAGATACGAAAAAAATATCATCTAGTCAACTGGAAAACTTGTTGTAAACCTAAAGATCTTTGGGGGCTTGGGGATCTTAAATTTAAATATCATGAATAGGGCTTTACTTGCAAAGTGGTTTTGGAAACTAGAAAAATGAAGAGGACTATGGCAATCAGTTTTGTGGGACAAATAAGTACGTGATGGGTGCTTATCTAGATCTCAACATAAAAATGGAGATTCCCAATTTTGGTCTAGTCTGCTTAAAGCAAAGAACTTTCTTTATAGATTTTGCAAAAATCCTGGGAGATGGCAGGAACACTAGCCTTTGAGAGAGGCATATCCGAGGTTATATATGCTCTGCTTTGATCATAATATTACAGTGGCTGAAGCCCTGAAGAAAGGGTGGGTGAACTTTAAGTTCAGAAGAACTTTGTATGGGGAAACCTTGGATTTATGGAAGAGCTTGAGAGCTAGATGTGAGGAAGTTAGAATGTTTGGGGGTAAAGATAAGACGGAGTGGGTGCTTACTTCTTCTAAGCAATTCACTGTTAAATCATTGTATAGGAAAATGATAGAAGATGGATGTGACTTCCCACAAAAATTTATCTGGAAGATCAAAATTCCAGCTAAAGTTAAGGTGTTCCTTTGAGAGAGTGGACGATCTGCACACGTGGGCATCTGCACCCGCTTTTAAAAAATGTACTTTTTACGCGTTTTGTAATGTTGAAAAATTCTATAAAAAAATTATGCATACATGGTTGCAAAGGTATGTCCACGAAGTTTTGTGTAAAAATGTATTTTTGTTTTGTCTCAGTAAAAAAGGCAAATTTTACTGCTTCTTAATAGCGTTTCACGGCACAAAATTTTGTCTTTTTTGCACAGGCTATAAAAAAAGTTTTTTTTCTATGAAATTTTCTGCACACACATGGAATATGGAGATGTCTGCGCGCACCCCTTTTCAGAATTTTTTGACATTACAAAAAGTGTTTTTGAAAGTGGGTTCATATGTATCTGGGTTCATCCATGCACTTCTTGTTCCTTTGGTTGTTAAACAGGAGGAGCATCTTAACAAAAGACAACCTCCTGAGAAAAGATGAAAGGGCAGTAAACAATATGTTTTCTGCGGACAAGATGAAAATATTAACCATATCTATTTTTCAAATGCTCGGCTGCTGTTTTAGTGTGGAATTTACTCAGATATGCTTTCAATCTTAATGCTGTGCATGATTTCCTGGATGTTTGTTTGGGGGCTGGCTTAGAAGTTTTCCTAAGGAAAACAAAAATTGGTTTTGGTAGGCCTATATGCTGTTTTCTGGACTCTATGGTAATGCAGGAACAATATCATCTTTGAAAACAAAGTTTATGCCGACCCATTGATACTAATCAGGCTAATTTGCTATTGGATCGTGGGGTAATCCATTTTGCAGATCAAGGAGGAAAAAAGAGAGGCGCTGATGCTAGGGGCAAAACAGCTAGCAGGTGAGGTCTACACTCTGTAGAGGAGTCAATTGCAAAAAACTACCACATTTGCGGCTAGGTTTGCAGAAAACCACCAAGTCGCTAATCCGTTGCAAAAAACACTGTAAATTCTCTAATCTTATTGCAAAAAGCACTGATCGGGTGATTTGGTCCGTTTGATCGCTTTCTGACAAGTGGGGCCAAATTTTAAGGAGCTAACTTGGCAAATAATTTACATACACACCCCTAAAATCTAAAACAAAACGCAATCAACCCCCTCCCCCCAATGGCCGATTGCTCCTCCGCCCCTGCTCCGGACGATGGGAGGTCAACGGCAAGCTCGCATGGATGGGAAGGGTGGCGGGCGGAGGATCGGACGAGGTGCTGGAGAGGGCAGCGCCTTCCGCCCCGCCATGGCTGTAGCCTTCCCCTGCAGCCGCCGCCCACCATGCTCCGAGCCGGACGGCGCTGTCGAGGGGCGACAACCGGAGCTCAACCTACTCACCTCCCGCAGCATGCCCTCCGGCCTTCCCCTGCCGCCGCTGCCGCCCGCCACGCTCCGAGCCGGGACAGCGCTATGGAGGGGTGACGACCGGAGCTCCTCCCGCAGCATGCGGTCTGGCCTTCCCCTGTCGCCACCGCCGGCCACGCTCCGAGCCGGGGATGGCGTCGTGAAGGGGCGCGACCGGAGCTGAACCTCGCGCAGCCTGCCGTCCTGCAGCCGCGGCCACAACCTCCCGATGCCTCCCTGCATCGCACTGCTCCGGCAACCGCTGCCGCGTCCTCGGATCTCCGACCTCCCTCGACCTCATGGCTCCCTCTGCAGCCGTGGGCCATCAAGTACCCCAAGGTCGACGCCTCTATGAGGGCACTGCTGCCGCCGCATGGATTGGTGGCACCCGTTGACGAGCCTCGAGAGTCGGGATGCGCCGGCGCCTAGATTATCGGGAGCAGTGGCGTTGCTCGGGAGCAGGGGATCGGGAGCAGGGGGGTTGATTGCGTTTTCTTATTTGTTTTAGGGGTGTGTGTGTGTGTTATTTTTTTGCCATGTCAACTCCTTACAATGAGGCCTCACTTGTCAGAAAGTGATCAAACGGACCAAATCACCCTATCAATGTTTTTTGCAATAAGATTAGAGAAATTGCGGTGTTTTTTGCAACGGATTAGCGATTTGGTGGTTTTCTGCAAACCTAGCCGCAAATGTGGTAGTTTCTTGCAATTGACTCCTCTACGGAGCATCAGTTAGAACGAGGAGGAACTGTTCACCTGGTGGAGATGGGCACCGAGTTGAATATCCGGATAACTGAAGCGGTATCTGCAACTGTTCCTCCTTTTACTGAACTAGTAAGTGTGCACGTGCAACGCACGTCTATTTAAATTAATAAGTGTGCACGTGCAAGACGCGTCTATTTAGATTAACACATTATACTAAACTTAATACAAGACAATTTATTCATAAATTTGAAATTTCCCTATAAAATACACAATCTCTTATTCCCAACTCGTACAAATAATTTAAATATCGTTTCTCCTTAATCAACATGTCTCCTGTATTAAAAGACCACCCAGTGTTCCCAATGTATAAAACTCAAAATTATTTAGAAGACTCATCATGATTTTCCATATGCACAGATTTAAGCAACTATAATCACACATGAAAATGTCACTTAGGACAAGCTAAGGAACCGTTTCAGTGCCAACAAACTACAGTTAAGAATTATTTTTACAATTGAGTGTCAACCACAATAGTGGGAAGAGACCTCTATGGTTTGTTGAAAAGAGGAAGCCATTGTCAGATAGAGAAGTGTAGAGATGTCTTGACTACATAGAATCAGCTGTGAAAATAAGACAAAAAAAATGCTAGCATGGTCCCCACTTTAAGGGCGTCGGCGGTGGGTGGTTGTCAGCGTGGGAGTTGTGGACGGAGCTGAAGTCGACGCGGATGCCGGTGGTTCCCGGAGAGCGTGATCTGGCCTCAAGGCAGAAGACGAAAGCGGCGACGGCACGTGTGTGTGTTCGGAGGAAGCCGCAGCTCCTCCTCGCGTGTCTCCCACTGTGGCTCGTGTGGGTGGTGGGCTGGTGACGGCAGGCAACTCGCGATCGTGATTCCCTGATAGGAGACGATAGGATGCGCTTGCAATTAGTTTCCTAATAATTAGATGTGTTCGTGATTAGTTATCTAATAGGATGAGTCCGTGATTAGTTTCCTAATAATTAGATGCGTCCGTGATTAATTTCTTAATAGGATGCGCGTGATTATCTTCCTAATAATAAGATGCACCCGTGATTAGTTTCCTAATAATAGGATGCGTTTGTTATTAGTTTCCTAATAATTAGATGCGCCCGTAATTAGTTTCTTAATAGGATGTGTCAGTGATTATAGTTTCCTAATTGACCAGGCGTGGACTTTCATATTTTCCTTCACGGTGGAGTACGGTCAGTCAATGTAAATTGCTAAGTGCACATAGAGAATAGATTAGGTTAAGGCTAGCCGTTAGATTGAGTTTACTGGGACTAATCATGCGGTGATGATGTATCCGTGTATATTTTGTGGGGTGCACTTAGAGAAGATAATGTTTGCTCTTTTATATTTTACTGAATATTTCAACAGCTCGTCAGGTTCAGTAGGTGGCCCGACAATGTCAGCGCCGCCGCGGTTCCTCCCTCTCCGGCGAACCGGGTTCGTTTCCTCCTCCTCGGAGACCCCCTCAGCCCAGCGTCCCGTCGTCCCGTTTTCGCGACACATGTTTTCTTTTCTTTTTTGGAAACCACTGCTGCTTGCTCCCATCCGCATCTCTTCCAATCCATGGAGTCCTCCAGGTTTCCTCTAGCTGGAGGTTCCGCTCGTGGCGGCGCCGATGCGGTCTCCTTAGCTCAGAGTCCCGCCCTGTTAGACCCGGATCCAAACTGAGTTTTCGGGAGGGAGCGGGACTCCTCGCGTTGTTCATCAGATTCAATCCGAAATCGTTCGAGAGGCACATACCCTGCGCGCTGCCCTTGGTTCGTCGTCGCGAGTCTCGACCCCAGCGGTTCCCTGGGCGGTGCCGTCGTCCTAGTGTGATGGGGCTGCTGGTGCTCCAGCGGTTCCTGTCCCTGCGACGGGGTCGGCGCCGCCGGCAAACCCGAGCCCGCGGTAAGCCATCTCTCACCACCCTCGCGTTCAGAGTACTAATACATAGTAGTTCATGTGGATTTGTCAATTGATATGTCATACAGGTTGGCCGGTTTTTTCTCTTCTTTTTAATCAATGAAAATGGCAAATCTTTTGCCTCGTTTCCAAAAAAAAAAAAATTCCATGCATGATGTGTTGCAGGTACATCTATTGCTTCCGTGGCCAAACGAAAAGGCTCACCCTGTGAACAAGGGGATAGCTCTCAAGATGGCAAAAGATCGAGATTCTCGGGGCCAGACCTTCCAATGGTACTGAGTATAATATTTCTATGTTTTTGATCGGCCTAGTGGTCATGGGTACTCTATTACACAAATTGTTACAAACAAATCTTTCAATACTTCACTACTTTGTCATTATGACAGTAAAGAGTGAACTGTAGCTTTGCTACAAATTATATACTCCCCATATCTGGCATACGCAGTTTAGTAAAAATCACATCATTCAGAACACCGCCACCTTTGCCTTACTTACCGCAGCTCTTCGCTCTCCACGTTCAAAACCATTTTTTTTTTCATTTGCCCAGCACTTAACTTTCCACATTCTGACTAGCTGGCTAACTGGTTTCATCACCTCATTGTGAAACCTATTACCTGATCCTTCTGTCAGAACATATTTCAGGCATGGCTGCAGTGATAATGTCTACTTCCTTGCCTAACTGCAGATTTCTCTTCCTGAAGACATGCTTATTTCAGTCCTAATAAATGGAATAGGACAAAAATGCCAACTATCTCTTTAGATTGTTAATGCCAAAGCCTTGACCAATCCAGGCCCCAAACTTTCCACTTAAAGGCCCAAACTTATCCTTCTTGAAGGCGCCGTCGTGGCTCTCATTGCCCGTCGTGCGGCTCCAGGGGAAACTCTGATCCTCGGATCGGGCAGTGGCGGCGCTCCGGTGTCGTATCCTTCCTGAAGGCGCCGCCTTGGAGCCCACGGTTCGCCTTATGCGGCTTCATCTCTTCGCAGTGGTAGTGAGTGCTAGGGGTGATGTTGTTGCGCTCAGCGCCTTTGTATCCTGCCTTGGGTGTGTGCGTGTGTACTAGTTGGTTGATGATCGTTGCTTTATATATAAAGCGGGGCGAAAGCCTTTTTCGGTAACTTTCCACTTAAATTCACACCTCTCTATCAGGTACTTGGGACCTTTCTTTCTTTTCCCCCTGTCATGCAAATGTTTTTATTTAGCCCTTGGGCCGCCTTCTCTACAGTCTTCTTTGCTAGACTAGTGATTTTTGTCACTAGCATTCAACATTATTCTTTACCTGTAGAATCTTTTTTGCTCTTTTGCCTACAATAACTTTATCATTTATGAGAAACAAAATTCCATATATAATGTTTGAAGCTGCTCTAGTTTCTCTGATTCTGAATCACGAATTGAAAGGCAAGAAGTTTTGAAATTTCAATAAAAAATATTGGTCACTGGATAAAGTAATTAAGTATGCATATTCAGGCAAAGAATTGGAATGTTGTCAGTTTTGATATCTTGAGCCTACTTTCTCTACACTGTTGAAGTGTCGTAGTGTAATGAAATTTCTTCATGAACAAAATAGTGTCCTTTCTTTTTTTTGCTAGTTTCGAAACACTACAGCATCGGTTTCACTATTGTACATTTTTTAAATAAAGTAACAACTGTTAGTGAGTAACAGATGACTTTACAGAAGCCATTAATGACACTGTTAGGGAAAGCATTTCTCGGTGTTAAAATACTTTATTTAATTTCCTTTGCACTATTTAAATATGCCATACAATACAGCACACTTTACGCAGAGCACCTGGGAGGTCATTTTAGTTCATACTGTCCTGTTTCTACTCCTGTTAAAGGAGCCACTTTCCAATACAATTCAATATGAACGTTTCTCCCATTATCTTGTTTGCAGGACATTTGGCATCATATAAGTTCCCTACTGTCAATGAGAGATGCTGCCCGAGCTAGCTGCGTTTCTTGTGCATTTGAATGTTCCTGGAGATACTATCCCAATCTTACTTTTTGTAGGAGTAAAATGAGGCTAAATGGACAGCATTTCGTCAACAAAGTTGACCAAATTATGAAAAAACACTCAGGCATCGGCATGAAGACGTTCGAGTTTGAATACAATGGTCCTTGCTTTGACACCAGTAAACTCAACGATTGGCTTCAGATTGCTGTTACTTCAGGGATTGAAGAACTCGAGATTTCACTGTATCCGGCAAACAAGGCAGAGCACTACAACTTCCCGTGCTCACTTTTATTCTCTGGGAGTGGAGGAAACTCAATTCGGAGCCTTGACCTCAGCGGATGCGCCTTCCATCCCATGGCTGGACTTGGTTGCTTGACAAGGCTGTATCTGTTGTCGGTGCATATCACGGAGGATGAGTTAGGATGCCTTCTTTCCGGATCTTTTGCTTTGGAGAAACTGGATCTCACGGAGTGCAGCGACATCATTTGCCTCAAGATACCTTGCCTGCTACACCGGCTCAGTGAGCTGAAGGTGTCTGATTGTGATGCACTGAAAGTTATAGAGAATAAAGCTCCAAATCTCCGCACTGTTTCTATCGATAGTTACATAGTACACCATTCTATTGGGGATTCATTACGAGTGAAGGACCTTGAAATGGTCTGCTTCTCTGAGTTTAACCTCATTCATCATACTTGTGCCAAGCTTCCAGCATGTATGCCAAATCTTGAAACTCTCAGCATTCATTCGACTGGTGAGGTATATTCCGAAACTTCTTGATTTGATTGTTAGATGCCGGTGTCATTGACATAACAGTACGCATGCATTGGATATAATTACTACATATCTGTGCAGATGTTCAGCACACCATCAGCACCTCTTGAATTCTTCCACCTCAAGCAATTGGACATTCGTCTTGATGCTGAAAGTGGGGCATTTTCCCCAAACTCTGATTATTTTTCTCTAGTCGTTTTTTTGGATGCCTGTCCTATCTTGGAGACTTTCAGGCTGGAAGTAAGTCACTTGTCTTGCATATCTCTTACCTATGGTGCATATAGAACAATAATTAATCAACTTCCTATGCAGGTTATCCAGACTCGCATGAAGCATGTTTCAGTTCTTCAAGATTCCTCGCATCTGAGGCAGATTCCAGGACTCCAGCATGGCAGCATCAAGAAGGTGGAGATCATCGGCTTCTGCTCTGCGAAGAGCATGGTCGAGCTGACCTGCCATATTCTTGAGAATGCAACATCACTCGAGTGCCTTACATTGGACACCATCTCAGGTGGTATTGGTATTGGCGATATAGATGCTTATAGGCTGAATAGACACAAATTCGGTGAATGCTTCAGTGAAGGCAGGCACATGATCGTGGAAGCCCACAAAGCGGTCTTGGCTATCGAAAGACACGTTATGGTGAAAGTCCCCTCCACGGTCAAGTTAAATGTTATCAAGCCCTGCAGCCGTTGCCATGTTGTTTAACGACGGCGGCCGCGGCCATCCAAAGCTATAGCAATTATCTAGTGTTTAGTTACCAAGGAAAAAATAGAACTATCAAGTGTTCAACTGCTGCAAACTTATACTGGCTGTGTTTTTTTGTTTCTTGCTTGAACTAGCAGAACTGTGCAGTTTGTTGTGTGATAGTGCAATCACATATTGGCTTTGATTAAGCTATGTTTCCATGGTCATAGTTCAAGACCGCTGTGCTGACTGTGTGTCCAGCTCTGTTTTATCTACTTCTATTCTACTGGGGCACCTTTTCTGTTTGTACTGAAGTCGGATGGTATCTAACTTGTGTTTATTCTGTACCCTGAGGCACATGTTCAGGCATCTCATCTCAGGGAGAATCCTGCGCGGCGCGGTTCTCGTTCCCATGGGTCGTGTGTCGCATGGATGAGACTGCTGCCGTTAGAGCGTCTACATCCGGTGTTTTGAATCTGTTTCCACAAAAAAGAGGGCAGACACCTGAACTTGGGAGGAAAAAAAGCCGGTAGCAAAAGCAACAAGGGGAGAGGGGAAAGGAACAAACGGATCTCACCTAACCATCACCACCATCTACCACAACAAGAGGGTGAAAACCATGGAAAGGGGAATAAAAAGTATACACAGGAGATCAATTCCCTCTCACAAACTACTTGCATTCACCCCCCACACTACTTGTCCTATGAACAAATCCCTCTCATGCTACTCAGTATCTGCAACAACATACATAGGAAATCTGAACATATACAGGAAATATCTACTCAAATCCCTCTCTTAGTTGATACGGAGAAACTAGTACAATTCCCCCTCAAGGAATAGACAGAAAAACTTAGTCAGGAACTATAAAAATCATCTTACTTTATACGGTGAAGCTATAGTTCAAAATAGCATGCAAAAAATTAGAACCTACAAAAGCCTTATTGTTTACAACAGAGTGGGTTTGGATATCACCTTAGGTTCTAGAAATGACACAAACAAAATCTGCATAACTTACATGCATGCATCATACAAATTACACATCCTATGAAACAGTAAATACTTACTACCAAGCTCACTACAATTACAACAAAAGGCACAATAAATACAGCAAGAGAGAGATAGTAAAAAAATGATACAATGTTCACTGTAAATTGCTCACTGAAAAAATCATACAAGCTCGCTGTCAAACTTGGCATTACCCAAAAAAAACAGCAAGATGAACACAGTAAAATTCATAGACTGACTATAAAGCCCGGAAACCAACCTAGAAACCGGGAATTCACATGCGGAGCATGATCAACCTCTCTTAGATTTTATAGTTACAATAACCCCTCATAGATGATACAGTTTAGCTGTAGTTCAGAATTTTAGATGATTACTCAGGATAACTCGGAAGCATGAACAACCTCTCGTAGCTAGGCCAAATCTTCCTCACATATTAGAAGGAAAATTTAAAACAAACATGCAGAAAATATAGAGACTTCAAAAACCTTGGGATGCTTAGAGTACACAGTAGGTTATATGCATCATAAAACACATCAAGCTAATGGCAGATTCAAGCATCACACAAACACATACAGGAAAACTGTAGAGGCTAGAATAGATACAGACTAAAATGTGGATAACTTACATACATGCATCATAGAATATACCAAATAAGTAATGAAAAATTAATATTGAACTATGTTTTGTTCTTAAGTATATGCCAAATAAGTAATGAAAAATTACAATCCTTACACGGGAGTATGCTAAGTATAAAATTTTAGCATAAATATGTATATATCAAGAGGAGCAGGTGATAATAGGTGAAACTGAAATTGATGACTTAAAAATAAAATAAAATTGAAGCTATGTCCCAGCGTGTCTTGCCGAAGTAGTCCCAGCGTGTTGAAATTCCGAGAGCGCCGATGAGTCCATGCAGCAGCTGGTTTCTTCCAGATCCGGCGGAGCGCTATATACCATAGTTGGGTGGAGAAACAACAAATTACCAACACTGGATCGCACAACGGGGAAAGATCGTCGACAACTACCTAGGATATCAACCGTGTGGTGAATTACCTGCGCCCTCCTTCTCTCTCTTCAATCTCTCTCTTCCACCTCATCAAAAAACAAACGTGGCAAGGGCTATAGACAGCTGAGGTGGAACCTGCCGCCGCTGCACGGGGTGGTGGTGGTCTTGCTGCTGATCAGCCGGCGCCGCCTTAGCATCGACTCTCCCACCGTGCCGACGCGGGTGCAACACGTGGAGGCCGACGAGGACGCGGCGTAGCATGTGGCTCGGAGCGGTAACGAGCATTTTTCCACGGCAGCAGCCCACCTCGTCGTCGCACGATCTGTGGTGCAAGGAAGCTCGCACGATCCTGGGGGCCTCCCCCCCCCCCCCCCCCCGGCTCATTGGGAAAAAGTGCGAAGAATTTTTTTAGAGGGTTTAGGGTTTAGATGAAGATAAATTTGGTATTTGGACTTGTTACGTACACATCGGAAGAGTAAGACGATACACAAGAAAAAACATACATAGTGACATCATGTATTTAAAAATTAATTTGAAGAATAACTAAAAAGTAGCTCAAACCGCATGTACGACTTCATAATCAGTATAGGTGCTATCATCACAAAAACAATCTTGAGGCACCTAAATACTTGGGTAAATACTCCTAATCATGGCCCGATATCCTCAAATCGGCCGGACGCATGGACTACCGTCGATTATGCTGGTTCAATCGAGTGTTCCCAGCGTCTCCTATATAAGGACGAGACTTGCCTGCTCCTCGCGCGTGCGCCCATCCGTGTTCCTGCGTACGTGGCTTGATTTGATTGGAATAAAATAAGGTCCGATTCCACCTCTTTAAAATCAGGGGATGATTAAATTAGAAAGAAAAAAGAAAAAAGACAGCCGTAAGATGAAGTGGAAGCACGGATGAGAGCATGAGAAAAGAGCAGGCAAGTCGGACTCCCTATATAATCCTCACTAAACCAAGCAGTCCAGTCACCGTTGACCCATAATTCTCAATCGGACACCGGAAGCATGTGCAGTAGAGAAGCACAGGTGCTTCCACCTCATCACCTTCACCAACGCCGGCGAGCACCGCCTGGGCCGGATCTCATCTCTGCCCTCCGCTCTGTCGTGGATGCTATCCGCGCCTCCCTGACGCCGGCGCCGGCATCATGGTCGCCGAGGACAAGTACTTCTCCAACGGCTTCGACGGCGTGCACGATACCGCGCCACCTCCACTCCTCCATGAGCGAGGGCTTCCAAGGTCTCTCACGCGGCTCGCCGACGCTGACGTCGAGGTTAGGGCGGTTGCAGTGACATATCGTAGAACGGAGACGAGACCATGTCGATGCGATGAAGGCACACTTGTTGTGCTGCTGGCCTCTGCAATCACTGTGTCGCCAGTCCCGATCTGCCGATATCAACGGCACCCACTATGAGCACATCTCATGTTTGAAGGAAGCAGATCGGCATGCTATGACAGTGACAACGTTCCGTTGTGTCACAAGGACCGCGAGCCGAAGACAACGAGTCGCTGGCCGTCGTAAGTACTCGCCTCGTCCGGAATTACTTATCGCAGAAATGGTTGTATTTAGACGTATTTTAGTTCTAAATATATTTATTTTCATCCATTTCTGTGACAAGTAATTCGGGACGAAGGGAGTACGTAGGAAGCAACTATCAATTCACTTGAAGCACTAGCATGGACTCAAGTATTGTTTGTCCATAGAAGCAAAATGCTCTGTCCATTGAAGCGGACTTTTTGTTCACGGAAGGAGAGTTTCTGTACATGAAAGTTGAGAGCACAGATTAGCTTAGTTGTATTCTTGGATGTACACCCATATTCTGTTGAAGCATATTTCATTTCTTGAAGATTCCTCTCGTCTAAGGCATATGCCGGGACTCCGCCATGGATCAAGAAGGTGGAGATCATCGGCTTCTGCTCCGCGAAGAGCATGATCGAGCTAACCTGCTGTATTCTTGAGAATGCAACATCGCTCAGTGCCTTACATTGGACATACACAAACCAGGTAGTAAACGCTTGCGCATAGGCAGGGGCATGGTCGCGGAAGCCCACAGAGCGGTCTTGTCTATCGAAAGACACATTGCGGGCAAATTTCCCTCCACGGTCTAAGTTAAATGCTATGAAGTCCTACAGCTGTTGTCATGTTGTTAAACAACGTCGACCATCCAAAGCTCTAGCAACTATTTATTGTTACAAAATTAGAGCATCTACAACTGGACTTGACAAATTTAGCCCCTCAAACGTCTGCGGACGTGCCAACGTGCGTCCGCAGGCATTGACTGGGCATCACTCAAATAATGTGAACCACATCTGGACACCTCAGTTATTATATCTTAAATCCATACAAACTCATGCGACTACGTCGAAGCACACACATCGTCCGGCAACTCCATCACTACTAACTAAACATGCCATCGGACTATCAAAAGTTGGCATGTTTGGCTATGATGGAGTTCATCCACGGCTGCCCTTGCCCTTCCCGACGCCCTAGTCGTCCTTCTCGCGGAAGTACCGATCGAAGACACAGTACGGATTGAGCCGGATATGCTCGTCGCCGGAGTTTTCCTCACCGTCGCTGTCCTCCTTCGGTGGCAGTCCAGCCATGGCATGGACCGCCCGATTATACTCTCGGGCGAGGGCGCGCGTGTTTCTCCGCTGCCGTTTCTTCACAATGCGGGTGCGGATGGCTTCCTCCTCTACGACAACACGCGCCACCGCATCACCTGCCTCCGTCGCCGCCATTTCCATCGCGATACGGGCCTCAGTGGCTCTTATCCTCTCCTTACCACGGCGGGCTGCCCGTTCCTAGTGAGACTCATAGTCTGCCCAACCAGTGATGAGGAACGAGAGGTGTTCCGGCTGCCGGGACCGCAAGGATCCAACACCAAAGGACCCGAGCGCCCGATGAGCCGATGCTATGGCGTCGCGGCGGATGGATCCGTCCGTCGGCCATGCGCTGTCCTTCAGGGAGCGGCGGAGTGCAACGCGGACTGCCATTGCCTCCTTCGACCCACACGGGACGACACTCCAGTCGACGGATCCAGACTGGTCGGAGTCTGACCCGTTGCCTGGCATGTTTAACCGATCCATTCCAGATCGATCGAATTGGCATGGAAGTTGTAACATAGGAAAAGCACCGAAAACATGACTTATTTGAATAACACGCTGACCTACCAATTGCAAAGGAAGTCTTTCACCGGTCAAACAAGACGTAAGACTTAATCTAAAGGAATTATTAGATTGAATCTGTTTGCATTAAAAAATAATTAAAAAAAGCGCGAGTGAAGTAAGTGATAAAAAAACTTCGTTCTTTGTTTGTCCTATCTATAAGAGAAGAACCCTTCTCTATTGGGGGCTCCCAGCACCTCAGCCAATTTGTGTAGCATCTTATTCATGATCTCGATGCTCCCAAAAGTTGTGAGCATGCTAGAGATGGCCGATAACCGCCGAAGGTGAGCTCGGGTGACGGTGGGGAGTGGAGTGAAGTGGTTAGGGTTTGCTCCAGCGAGCAGATGGGGACGAATATATGCGGGGTTGGATGGGCCAGCATGAGCTGGGAACAACGTGACGGGGTGCCCGGGCACCCCATATCCGCCCCATATTTAAGCTGGATATGTGGGTGCTGATCAGCCCAGGCGTTTGAGGCGCGTTTAAGGCGTCTGTCTGGGTCAAAAAATCGTGACCAGTCTGAGGCCCGCCCGAGTGTATGAAGCGGGTTTGAGACGCCCGGGCTCTTATATATGGCTACGCTTTATTTTTTCTTTCTTTCTTGAACTAGCAGAAGTGTGCGCAGAATAGTACAATCACATATTGGTTGTGATTAAGCTATGTTGTCATGGTCATAATTCAAGACCACTGTGCTGAGTGTGTGTCCACCTCTGTCTTATCTACTTCTAATTCTGCTGGGGCACCTTTTCTGTTTGTACTGAAATCGGGTGGTAACAAACTTCTGTTTTCCCTGTACCCTGAGGCACATGTTCAGACATCTCATCTCAGGGAGAGAATCCTGCACGCGGCTCGGCGCGGTTCTCGTTCCCGCGCTGGTACGTCGAACTCGCAACCACCAGAGAATCCCCAGCTCTAAATCTTCACGCATTTGTCGCCGGAGTCCGAGAGTATTTAGATGCATGAGAACCAGAACACTGCTGCGCTTGTGTCTCTCTCGGCAATGGCGGCCGATCTGCCATCCTCCTCGTGGCATGCTCTGCTGTGCCTCGTGCTGTTCTCGGCCGTCGTCGCGTCGTCGTCCGCGGTGGACTGCGACGGCGACGACCGCGCCGCGCTGCTGAGGGTCAAGGCGCAGCTGGGCGACCCCGTGCAGCTCTCGTCCTGGCTCCCGGCCACCAACTGCTGCGCCTGGGAACCGCCCGCCGTCTTCTGCTCCGCGGCCGGCCGAGTTACGGGGCTGGCGCTCTCCTCCCTCGACGGCGTCCGCGCGCCCGTCCCGCCGGCGCTCGGCGAGCTCCCGGAGCTCGTCATCCTCCAGGTCCAGTCCGTCCGCGGCCTGTCCGGCCCCATCCCGTCCTCCTTCGGCAACCTCACGCGCCTCGAGGACCTCAACATCGCCGGCACCTCCATCTCCGGCCCGGTGCCGGACTTCCTCGCTGGGCTGACGAGCCTCCGCACCCTCGTCATCGCCGACGGCAAGCTCGCGGGCCCCATCCCCGGGTGCCTGGGCAGCCTGCCCGACCTCAGGTACCTGGACCTCAGCGGCAACATGCTCACCGGCGCCATCCCGCCGGGGCTGCTGCACGGGAGCTTCAGGTTCCTGATCCTGGCCAACAACCAGCTCACCGGCGAGATACCGAGCGACTGCGGCGACGACGACGTCGACACCCTCGACCTCTCCCGCAACCGGCTTGTCGGCGACCCGTCGCCGTTCCTGTTCGGCATCGCGAAGCCGCTGGCCAAGGTCGACCTGTCGTGGAACGAGCTCGAGTTCGACATGAGCGACGTCAGGTTCCCGCACCACCTCACGTTCCTGGACCTCAGCCATAACCGGATCAACGGCAGCGTGTCCAAGTCGCTGATGGACGTGAAGCTGGAGCACTTCGACGTCAGCTACAACGGCCTCTGCGGCGAGATCCCGGCGGGGAGGTTCATGTCGGCGCACGGGGCGGAGAGCTACGAGCAGAACAGGTGCCTGTGCGGCACGCCTCTGCCTCCCTGCACCACGGGCATGCTAGGTCGGTAGTCTGTAGAGGTAATTCAGGTTTGTGCCTGCATGTTCGTGGGTTAGTTCAAGTTACGGTCGCCGTCCCATAAAATCTATCAGTTTTGCTAAGTTTCAGTCGACTTAGACTTCATTATGTCTCAGTCGATAGTATCTTTCTTTGATTTTGCATGAAGATTCGTGCAAAAAATTCTTTTCAATTTTTTTTGTTCTCACATACTATATCACTTGACTTAGACTTGGTTAAGTCTCAGTCCACTAAGACCTAGCCACAGCCAAAATCTATAGGCGCGCACGGTGCGAATTGCATGCAGCATTGAACAATTGTGACGAGTGTACGAGGGTGAGGAGTCGTGTTGGTAGAGCACTGAATCATGAAAGAGGATAATAACACTAAGCTTAGGGCATATGGACCCTTAAAATGAACACTGTATTTCTCTAGGTTGATCCGGTCCGTGGAGTGGTTCGAACCAGTTTGCGTACACTGATGCATGAGCCGACCATTCAACCATGTCTGCATATATTTCAAAGACAATTTGTACAAAACGAACGATTTTCATGCAAATCGGACAATTTTTATTTAAATCGTACCAAAATCATTAATTTTTGTCATATTATTTTCAACTAAATGAAAGTGGACGATACTTTTTTAATATCTAAATGATCATGGACCGTGGTGGAGCTCTTGTTGCACTTCCTGTCCCATGTCCGCCAAGCTCACCAGCTATGCTGCAGCGGAAGGGGGATAATAGGAGTGGCCTTCCTCGGACCCAAGCAGTGATGGCGTTCCATGTGCTACTCTTCCTCCCGGAGTGTACCCTGTCGACGGCACCGGACGTGGACTGGCCGGCCTCATGGCTGTGGTGTAAACCGCGGTGGCGGCGTAGCCACCGCGAAGCTGGCGCCGTCCGCTGTTACCTGCGCCTCCTCTTCGGCCACCTCCGTGTCAATTTATGCGACTAGGGCATCCTACTCTCCTGCAGGACACACAACCGCCATTGCTCGTGGGCATAGCGCATGGGCTGGCACAACGTCCACTGCTCATCCATGAAGCATGTATCCTCCACGACCATGGCCGCGACGGCATAGTTGTTCGGATGCTCGCGGGCGATTTGCCCCTCCATGAATTAGTGCTCATCGAGGAGCCGGAGGTTATAGCTTTGGTCCTCCAGTGCCTGCTGGAACGTCGACGTCGGCAACACCTGTAGCTCTCTTCCGCCATTGCGGCATCGAAGTGCGCCCGCGCCTACTCCAAGGTGATGTCAGCATGGACCGGGGAGGGCGGTGGCGCCGGCTCGTCGTCGTACGCCTCGTCCATCATCTTGTTTGTGTCGCTGCCCTCTAGCGACAGCTCGCCGACGAGCCAACCTCTATCCAGCTAGCATGGCGGGCCTGCCAGACGTTCACAATGTCGGTCAACTCCCGTTTCTGCTCTGTTGCGAGCCTCTCCCACATCTCTCTAAGGGTCATGGTGGAGGGTGGTGTTGTGTTGATCGTTCCACCGAAAAGGCGCCGTTTAAATAGCAGGTGCCAGCCAAGCCAAGTGGGTTCCTCGTCCACCGCGCACGTTTAATGCCGGTAGGCGGACAAGCAGAGGCCAGTTTGAACGCGGGGCAGAGTTGTCCAGTCCTGTCCATTCACGTGTCTTCCGCATTGGAGACGGGCGCGGAGACTCTACCTCCACCAACGTAGACAATTAGGATTTATAACCCTAGTCCCCCGGTATGCTATATAAGCCAAGGTCTGGGCTAGTCGATAGACAGAATGGAATTCCTTGGATCATACATGTACTTTGTATACCCCTATCACAATATACACCAGTATGAGTAGGGAATTACCTCGATCATGAGGGCCCGAACCTGTGTAAACTCTGCACATGTTTCCCCTTCGTCCTAATCTCTGAGGGGGATACCCTGCATAGGGATCTACCGGATTCGGCTTCGACGGGCAACAACATGCTGCATACCTCACACATGTGTTGGATGCTTGAAGTGTACCAACAAACCCAAAAATAATCCAGGCAATTAAACAGTGGCCTACTCCACTGACATCGAAGAAAGTTTGCAGTTTTCTATGCTTTGCAGGGTACTACAGAAAGTTTGTCCAATATTTTGGGATCATAGCAAGACCCCTGTTCAACCATATGAATAAAAATTAACCGTTTTTGTGGACTAGTGACACCAACCAAGCATTTGACACTGTTCTGCGACCTATGTAGACAACCAAGCAACGACTCATCTCTACACCTGTTCTGCAACTCCTATACTTCACTAAACCCTTCACCATCGACACTGATGGGTGTGATTATGTAGTCAAAGCTGTTTAACAACAAGTGGCATGTCATTGCTTACATGAACAAGCCCCTGGGTCCGAAAAACTAAGGGTTATCCACATACGAAAAAGAACGTATGGACATCTTGATGGTTGTCAAACAATGGTGACCATATCTCCATGTAGATGGATTTGTGACTAGGACGGACCAAATAAGCCTAGTTCACCTTGATAGTCAATGCTTGTTGACACCGTGGCAGCAAAAAGCATTCACCAAACTCGTCTTATGCTACAATTTTGTTATCGACTCCAAGAACACATCCGATGCCTTGTCCCGTCGCACGCCTGCTGAAGTCATGTTATCTGTAGTCTCTGTCTGCCAACCAGTTTGGCTCGAGGATATATCCACCAGCTACACAACAATCCCTCATGCGACAATGATCAATGCTCGGTTGGATCCCATCCTGGTCCCAAGAGATAATTCACCATGTAGAATAGCCTACTTTATTTCCGCATCTGCCTTTAGCTCAGCGGTGCCCCTGCTCTACAACAAAGCATACTCCATGTTTTCCACACAACACAATCGGCGGGCATTTCGGCTTTCCAGTCACATACCGCCGTCTCTGGCTATCGTTTGCTTGGTCAAAGATGAAGGAACAACGGCACTAATATGATAAATCGTGTAAAAATTTCCAACAAGCCAAACCGGAACACGTCAAATACCCCGGCCTCCTGGAACCAATTCCTCTTCCATACGGTGCCTAGAAGGTGCTAACCATGGACTTGATTGATGGTCTTCCACAATCACGGGTTTAACCGCATTCTGGTGGTGATTGGTAAGTTCACTCGCTATGCATGCTTTCTTCCTTTGAATCATCCCTTCACAACTGCTAAAGTCGCTCACTCATAGACTGGCTAGAAGAACACAAGTTCATGCAGCAAATCCTAAGCAACACCCACATCGGGCGCGTAACCCATGAAAGTGCAAGCCTATAAGAAGCACACCGAGGCACCGAGCATACATTCAACATTGGCAATGTTGTCTTCGTCTAGCTCCAGACCTACATTCAAGCATCCATTGAAAGGCTCGCCAACAACAAGTTATCATTTCGCTACTTCGGCCCCCTTCAAAAGTCTTCTTACCACTCGTCAACAAAAGTCTTCTTCCTCCTCCCACAACGTGTCGCTGGTCCGCCCTGATTCCTATGGCCTTTGGGACATGAAGGTGCGGAGGATCTCTGTCCCTGTTGGCAGGAGGGACCCGATCTCATTTTTGTTAGAACATCTTTGTTGGGGCTGTGTGGCGGTGGAGATGTTCCTAAGTAGGAATAATGTCTTCCATGTCCGATTCCCGCCCTGATGGTGGGTCTAGTATCGTTGGAGGACGTGTGGAGGTATGCCTCCATCGGATCTCGCAAGATTCGGTCGGTGTGGTCTTCGCTGGATCTATTTGAATCTAGTTTTCGTTCGTGTGGTTACAGGTTTGACCTTTCCGATCTACAACTCTCTTCATCACTGATGGTTGCTGCTCTGGTGCACTGGTCCTTTGGGGTCTTAGCATGACGACTTCCTGACTGTCTATTGCAACAAGGTTTGCCCGACTGTAGTGAGGGAGCGGCGATGACGATGGCACGCCTTCGACTCACTCCAGTGCTTGTAGTCATCACTAGGTGGTCCATGGACCTGGTTCTAGTATTATCTCTAGTGTTCTCTGTACTGCCATAATTGATTAATGAATAAATTAGAAATTTCTCTCGCAATTTTTTTACATACGAGCTCGACCTCCCCAATGAGTCCAAGGTACACACGGTATTCCACGTCTCCCTGATACGTCTCCGACGTATCTACAATTTTTTATTGTTCCATGCTATTATAGTATCAATCTTGGATGTTTTATATGCAATTATATATCACTTTTTGGGACTAACCTATTAACCTAGTGCCCAGTGTCAGTTGCTGTTTTTCCCTATTTTTGGCTTCTCAGAAAATCAATATCGAACAGAGTCCAAACAGAGAAAAAACTTTGGATTGATTTTTTCTAGACCAGAAGAGACCCTATATGGTTCGGGAGAAGACCTAAAGATTCACGAGGGAGCGACAAGCTCACCAAGCACGCCCCATGGAGGGGCTGGGCTTGTGGGCCCCTCATGGCACATCTTGACTTAATTCTCTCTAGTCTATTGATTTGGTTTGGCCAACTAGATTGATTTTTCTTGCAATTGGAGAGGTTCTTTGTGATGGGTTCGATCTTGCGGTGCTTAATCCCAGTGACAGAACGGGACATGACATGTATTTGTATCGTTGCCATTACGGATAAAAAGATGGGGTTTATTCATGCGTGAGTTTACTTTGTCTACATCATGTCATCTTGCTTAAGGCGTTACTCCGTTCTTTATGAAGTTGATACTCTAGATGCATGCTGGATAACTGTCGACGTGTGGAGTAATAGTAATAGATACGGAATCGTTTCGGTCTACTTGTCTCGGACGTGATGCATATGTACATGATCATTGCCTTGGATATCGTCATGATTATTTGCTTTTCCATCAATTCCCCAACAATAATTTATTTACCCACCGTATGCTATTTTCAAGAGAGAAGCAACTAGTGAAAATTATAGCCCCCGGGTCTACTTTTTATCATATGCTAAAATCAAAAATACCTTGCTGCAAATTTTCTTTATTTATTCTATTTTGTATTTTTGTTCGATCTATCTATCTATCACCATACAATTTAATCTTGCAAGTAACCGCCAAGGGATTGACAACCCCTTGTTCGCGTTGGGTGCAAGGATTTGTTATCTTGTGTGTAGATACTGCTAACAAGGTGTTGCGTGGTTCTCCTACTAGATTGATAACATTGGTTCTTAACTGACGGAAATAGTTATCTCTACTGTACTGCATCATTCTTTTCTCTTCGAGGAAATCCCAACGCAGCTCACAAGTAGCACTCCCATCTGCACAAATTCCCCGTGCCTGGATGACGGCCACGACGGACCTTCCAGCACCATCATCAACACCAACGAGGCCGGTTGATATCCTTGATAAGAGATGGTGCCGCACTCTCACCGGTCAACATGAGCAAGTCCTGATCAGCTGGTTTGATCCATTCGTTATCGACACCACCTGGGAAGATATTAGAAACATGTCCAAGCATTATCCGAAGCTCTTGACCTGAGGATCAGTCAACTCTCAAGGACCGGGGGATGTCAGGACCCCAAATGCCTCAACAACCTACAAGGCGGTCTTGGCAGCCAACGCAACACTACTAGGAAAAGGCTAATTAGTGGCGCACCTGTTTTGGCCATTAATGGCGCACTATAGATGTGCCACTATTACCACGCCACTAGTAACAAATACTAATGGCGCACCTCCATTAGTATTGCAGGTAACAGTGGTGCACCTTGTAGTGCGCCATTACTATTGCTACAAGTGCACCACTGGTAACTTTTTTTTTGAAATTTTTTGATTTTTTTTCTGAATTTTGAAGGCGGGAAAATAATAGTGGCGCACCGTCTAACCCCCACCGTGCGCGCCATTACTATTTTTGAATTTTGAATTTGGATCTGGATCGCGATTTTTTTGCCCTTTTTTGCTTGTTTTTTTGCACAATATTTTTTCAAATTTTGTTCTCGTTTTTGGATCTTGTACGTTCTTTTGCCGGAGAGGAGTTCGCCGGAGAGGAGGGCCGAGGTCACCGGAGAGGAGGAGGAGGAGGTCACCGGAGAAGAGCTCGCCTACATCGCCGGAGAGGAGGAGGAGGTCGCCGGAGAGGAGTTCACCTGAGAGGAGGGAGGAGAAACTGTGAGGGGAGGGGAGGGGAGGAGGGAGGAGGAGCTCACCGGAGAGGAGGGAGGAGGAGATCACCGGAGAGGAGGGAGGAGGAGGAGGTCGCCGGAGAGGAGGGGAGTATGATGGAGGAGAGGAGGGAAGATGGAGTGGAGGAGAGGAGGAGATGGAGTGGAGTTGAGGAGAACAATTAAGAGGTAAGGAGGAGAGGACCCCGCCCAGCCATATATACGGCATAGTAATGGCGCACCGTGGGCAGGTGCGCCATTACTAACTTTTTTATTTTTTTTGATTTATTTTGAATTTTGAAGGCGGGAAGATAGTAATGGCGCACCATGGGCAGGTGTGCCATTACTGAGTTTGATTTTTTTTTTTTTTGCCTCTTCAGATCTTGAAAGCCCCGTAATTTTTTCTGTTAGGTTTTTGGGGATTTTGAAAATGTTCAACGGGGTCTCCCCCGTTGAAATCGGATGTAACTTTTTGAGTAGATGATTTTTCATATAAAATTTTTTTTCATCGGAGTTCGTATGCAAAAGTTATGCACATTTTATAAATTCTCGAGAGATTTTACAAAAAAGTCGAAAATTCTGCTAACAACTAGACCACATATCTCATGGGAATCTTATTTTCTTTTTTTTTTTGACATTTCTATCATTTTCTTTTATTTTTTTAAACTGAAAAGGCTGTCCACGAGGGGGGTTGCATTTGGTGAATTTTTTGTAAGGCTCAGGCGTGTGATGTGTAAATGTTAGTAGTGGCGCACCAGGCGACAGTGCGCCATTACTAGTTAAAACTAGTGATGGCACACTATCCCCAGATGCGTCATTACTAGTTTTGAAAAAAAATAAAAAAAATTGTTAGTAGTGGCGTACAGAGTGTGTGATGCGTCATTACTAGTTAAAACTAGTAATGGCACACTGTCCCCTAGTGCGTCATTACCAGTTTTAAAAAATTTAAAAAAATTGTTACTAGTGGCGCACCGTAGGTGTGGTGCGCCATTAATGATATGGACACTAATAGCGTACCTACACATGATGTGCCACTGCTATATAGCAGCTATGTGGTGCGCCATTAATGTTTATATTAGCTATAGCTCTTTTCTTAATAGTGCGGCTGACAGTGAAGCAGAAAAACACTGCCACAACAACTAAAAGTAGTGCCATGGCAGCCACAGGAACCGATCGTGAGAAGAGGCGCGTCACCACAAGGCTAACCTGGCCGGTGCAGCCAAACCGGAGATATATCAGCTCGGACCGGGTCAACAACACCAAGGCTCGAGCCAACACATCACCCACGAGAGGTGTTTGACGCACCGATAGATGTTAAAGTGGGCTCGGGAGAGAAGGTAATGTTCTGGAAGGACAAGTGGATTCGCGACGTCGCGGCGGGCGACATCGCACCACTGTTGGTGGCTTCGGTGCAGACCAGAATGGTTAACAATCGTACGGTATAGCAGGCCCTTGAGGATGGCAGATGGATGCATGACTTAGAGGCCAACATCTCTTCTACCGCGCAAATCCAGTGCATGCATCTTTGCCACGCTATTACCACGGTGGAGCATGAGCCGACGGAGCATGACAGTTTCACTTGGCCGACCTCAACGACCGGCGTCTACACGGCCAAGTCGGTGTATGACCATCTATGCTCTCACCTAACCAGGTCACCAACGGCGGCCTGTAGTTGGAGGAGTTGGGCCCCGCTCAAGTGTAAGTTGTTCGTCTGGCTGGCCCTACAGCGCAGTCTGTGAACCTTGGAAAGGAGAGCCAGGCATGGACTACAGGACCATCCTTCGGCTTGTTACACGTGCATGCACGCCAAAGACAATGTCGAGCACATCCTACCAAACTGCACCTATGCACCGGAAGTGTGGCATAGGGTGTTTGGACTACTCAAGCTTGAGGTGCAATGCCCCACGGGAACAAATGTTTTTTGCGGAATGGTGGCTCAAGGAGCGTACGAGGTTCAAGGAAGCTGATCGAAGAGGTTTTGACACTTTGGTTGCGGCCGTGGTGTGGGCTCTTTAGAAGCACCGGTACGCTAGGGTTTTCAACAGGGACGACCAACAGAAGACGACGCCTGACCTACCATTCATGGTGCTCGACGAGATTGCGAAGTGGAGGCTCGCAGCGGTTGGTGTGGGTGGATTACAACGTTTTGTGAAAAGTTAGCCTAAGATAGGTAGGAGTTGGTGTCAAGCATGTTGTACCCCGCTCCCGGATGTTCGCATCTGGAACGACACTCTTGTAATTAAACTTTTATCTCTTTTATGAAAAAATATGGTACGTTATTGGCATACTTTTAGAAAAAGAAGAGAAGGTCATTCACTGGATCAGGCTTGGCCACATTTCCCTTTTGTGTTTCTCCTTTCTTCTTCCTCGGTAACAACTTACCAATCCAGTGATCTGTATGAACTAGTGAATGTGTCCTTGAGTGACTTAGATCGAGTTGGTACTCAACAATTTTGGACCGCTGGATTTCTAGCGCTAATAATTCGTTTGTTCTTGCCTGGTCTCACCCAATCGGTTCTACCATAACCACGGCCGGCGCCTACCATGTCGCGTCGCGTCCCATCACTCTAGCCCACAAGTCCTGCTGTCGTACATGACCCATCTCTCCAACAACAGGGAAGACATGTGTTTCTTCTTCCGGCGCCGATTCATCAGCACAGGTCAGGGAAGACACGTGTTCCTTATTCCGGTTTAGAAAAATGCAGCCGCCCACCATCTAGTAAAAAGGCTGGTCATAGTGGGAGTAACATAAGTAGTAACATACATGCCACATAAGCAAAAAAGATGATGTGTCACGTAATTAATGAAGAGAGAGGCAAATAGAGTAACATAATATGTTACCATCACATAACGGTTTTCAATGCAAAATGAGTCTACAAAGCAATAAATGAGGTGATGCATGACACTACGCCTATGTTACCACCCACTATAGATGTAGTAACATAGACTAGTAACATATGCATGTTACTAGTCTAAATTACTCCCCACTATGACCAGCCTAACTGGCCAGTGGCCACCCTCATTGTATGGCTGATTTCGTTGCGTTCACGCACATGGTACTACATATCTCACTCTTCAGCACGGTTCGGACGGCCGCAAATCCGGGCACTCTTCAAGTCTCTCTACTTCTGGTCCCATCATTCAAGAGACCAGCATGAATGCATACGTGACAATGTTAAAATAACGAGGACGCAAAACCACGTGTTCGTTGAGCGTTGCATACATCTGCACACTGGCCTGCCTCCACCGACACACCCTTGCACTATTTGCACAACTACGATTCACTACGACTGAGCCCAAATGACACACATAAACTGAAAATGGTGTCCCCAACCATTTCATTAAACAAAATATATAGTTCAATGCAAATTCGCAAGCAAAGCCGAAAGAAAAGGAATAAACTGCCACAACTGATAAAAATAGGGCAGCATGACTAGACACTTATTCTATTGTTGGCTGAGTAACGACTAGATAAAAATAGGGCAGCTGGTTGTATGTATGCTCTGCTACCGTCTTCTAGCGGTCGCATCCATAGGCCATATGCTCCTTGATTTCCGCATGCATGAGTAACGACCACGTAGGATCCATCCAGACGACCAGAAGACCTGCAAAAAATTTTCTGATGGTGCGTCTCTTAATATGACGTCATTCCGACAATTTCGTATAGTCCAAAATAATATACACACTCCGACTTGAATATGTGTCATTGTCTTAGGCTCTATCCCGTTTAACCATGTCCCAATAAACTGAAAATGTTGTTAGGAGGACAAATATTAAACGACACATGTATTGTATGTCACAGTAACTTGGCTAGTGGACATTCGAGGAGAAGATGTTGGATTGATTCGTCCGATCATAAAAATAGCATCATTTAATACCCTCCCATCTACGCTTTGTCAAGTTGTCCTTAGTTCTTGTGCATAAACCACATAAAAACCTTTATTTTTAAAGGTACCTTAATTTTTTGAATATGAGGCGACTTTGGGATATGACCAATGTGTATCAAATCTACATACATAGATGTAACCGAGAATACTCATGGCAGCGATAGTTTACAGTGTAGAGTATCTGACGCATCAGAAAGGATAACCTTCATACACCTATGCACGAGATGTAGCCATCTATCCCATCGTTCCCCTACTAGTACTGGCCTGAATACTTAAGGGAACATAACCTAGTATTGTACTAACAGAAGCGCCTTTACATAGGTATAGAGTGTGAACGGGTATCCTTAGGACATCTTTAGCCGAGCCTTGCAAATTTATTTATTTTCAAAAACCTCCTCAAGCTTAACTCCTTAAATTTTTGGAGATGGAAAACATGAACCTAACCGAACCCTCAAATTTAACTCCTCAAACGAACAAGACTCCACATGGAAGTCTCTCTCTCTCTCTCTCTCTCTCTCTCTCTCTCTCTCTCTCTCTCTCTCTCTCTCTCTCTCTCTCTCTCTCTCTCTCTCTCTCCGTCTTCCTTCTTCTTTCTTCTTCTTTCACGCGGCGAACGACGACTTTCCGGCACTTGATGATTCCCATGAGCTAACTACTACCTAGGATAGATGCTTCGCAAAAGTAAGCATGCAACAAAGTAATCAAAATTCGTCCTCCACGGTCAGTGGCTTGATGCTTCTTTGTACGAATGAGTTCTTCCTCTCACCCTTCTACTAGTGGCTCAATGACATGGTCCGGAATGCAAGGATTCATCGAAAGCGGCGATGGTGAACGGCGACCACTTTTCATGTAAGTTTTCTTCATGTATGTGAACTTTCCCTCTGTGTAGATGTTCCTCCTCGCGTGCTGCAGCTTGGCCGAGGAAGACGGTGGGGGTGGCGCCGTTGTACAAGTGGCCGAGCAATGGATATTTGAGGAGTTGGTTTGGCTGCTCAAATTTGAAAGAGATGAAACACTTCTCCTTAAATATACGAGGAGTTAAAAGAATTAAGAGTTCGGCTAGGTGTGGATTAACTCGATCCTCCAAAGAAAATCATGCGTGACGGTAGCAGTGTGTCCTGATCCTATCAGGAAGACGACCTGAGGCGGCTAGGGTTAGGACAGGTGGCTGCCGGCTGCCATGGGCTGAACTGCCTCCTCGGCGGCGGGCGACACCAGTAGGCGGCCGAAGGTTGATGAGGAGGACCTGGTTGTAGTTTTAATCTGTGATTTTGGGGGCCTCTTTCCACATGTCAGAGACCTATTTCTAATATAGAAATTTTATTTAGATCTTTTTATAGTTGGCATGTGGGCCCATCTATCGTAACGCCCAAGTTAATGGTCCAACCTAACAGAGTTGACTTTTCCACCACACAAGCCCTGTGGGTTGGCCATTCCGTTATTCGCAATTAGTTTCAGCCCAAACGGTAACTAGTGCAATTTGTTAGGTCTTTGCAGAAAATTACCACAAAATGGTACTCCCTGCATCCTATAATGTACGACGTTTTTGTGTCAAAAAACATCATACATTATGAGATTACGGGACGGATGAAGTAGCTTTTTGTAAGGACATCTCCAGGGGTAACCCGCAAAAATCCTTCCGCATTCGTCCGCGGACAGGGGAGCCAGTCCACAGACACGAATGTGGGAGGATGTCATCCGTCTGCAGCTCGGAGGGCCACCCGGCCGGTTTATATGCCAAAGAACTGCTCTTCAAAAGCCATCGGAAGAGTGTCAAAAATGATGAAGGAGTAGCTAGGTGGGGCAGCGGTTCTTACCCGGTGTCTAGCCTCGTTTAAATAGAGGACGGAGGGGAGAAGCTCGAACGGCACTGCGTTCAATGCCGGCCCGCTCATAAACGGCCGTGTGGCCGTAGTAGGTTTGTTGGCCTCCACACGGATTTAATAAAGGCGTAGGTGTGTTCAGCTGGGCGACGCCCTCGGCTGACACGCCGTTTTAATGGCAGAGGCAATGAGAGGTCTCGGTCGCCCTGAGGCGCCTTCAATGCGGAGCAGCGCGCTCTACAGCTGCATGAATGCGGCAGCTGGCGCTGAATGGGAGCATGCGCGGGAGGGGGGTTAATGGGTCAACGCGGTCAGAAGCAGATTTGGGATTAGTCTGGACTCCCGCAAACCTACCTAATTTTGTCTCCGGTTTATAGGAGAAAACTTGTTCGGACCATGCCGCGAACTGATACAGGTCGGCGTTGGATGGCTTTCACGGTCCAGACAGTGTGATATAGACGGCTCGGTTGCGAAAGGTTTGAGGATTAGACATGCCCTTAGGCTTAGCTAAGGTCCCGTAAAAGTGATCGTTTTGGGGAACACACATGCTCAAGTGTGATAGATTATCTCCATGTGCAAACGAGGCTGGTTGTACCCAGAAATCACCATTTCTTAATCTTCTACACATTTCCACTGGCCTATAAAATGCTCTCGGCCACCAGCCAACCTCGCACACTTGCACCACCTCCATCTACACTACTCAGAATGGAAACCACTACCACCATGCCATTCCCCCCACCGGTAGCCTCACTGCACGTCACCATGCCCACGCTAGTCCTCCTGGCCGTCTCATCCATGCTACTCCTGCTACTACGTAGCATAACGCGAAGCAGAAAACCTCCAGCGCACCGCCTCCCACCGTCCCCGCGTGGTCTCCCGGTCGTCGGCAACCTCCACCAGCTCGGCGCGCTCCCGCACCGCGCCCTGTACGCGCTCACCGCGGCGCACGGGCCCGTCATGCTGCTCCGCCTCGGCCGCGTGCCCACCCTGGTCGTCTCGTCGGCGGACGCAGCGCGCGAGGTGCTGCAGCTGCAGGACCACGCCTTCGCCAACCGACCCTCGCTCGCCATCCCGCGACGGCTCCTCTACGGCTGCACGGACATCGCCTTCGCTCCCCACGGCGCCTACTGGAGAGGCGTGCGCAAGATCGCCGTGCTCCACCTGCTGAGCCCCGCCAGGGTGCGCGCCTACCGCGGCGTGCGCGAGGAGGAGGTGGCGGAGCTTGTCCGGAAGGTGGAGGAGCAAGCACATGCAGGCGGCGGCGGCGGCGTGGTGCGCCTGAGCGAGCTCCTGAGCGGCTTCGCCAAGGACGTGAACGGGCGGATCGTGCTCGGGGTGCGCGCCTCGGGCGGGGCCGGGTGGCGCGCCAAGGTGGACGCGCTGCTCGAGGAGGCCAACGCGCTGCTCGGGGAGTTCCACGTCGGCGACTACTTCCCGTGGCTGGCGTGGGTGGCCGCCGTGGACGGGACGGACGCCAAGGTGAGCAGGGCGTTCGAGAGGATCGATCGCATCCTCGAGGAGATCATCGTGGCCGCGAGCGCTGGCACGGGGTGCCGCCACGACGAGGCGTTCGTGCATGTGCTGCTATCACTGCTGGAGAGTGATTCGAGCGGGGTTGGGTGGCGCTTGACCAGGGACAACGTCAAGGCTCTACTTGAGGTACGTAAAACTGCATGTATGGTGCATTCCTCATAGAGGCTGGACACGTACTTTGTCAACGCGTCAAAACAAGAGCAGTGACTGGGAAAAAAATTCCGTGCGTACCGGCTGTAAATCTCCCCCCGTGCATACCCTGCGTGAGATGACGCCACGTGGTCCATCTCGCCATCTGACGATTCACTACTCAGATGCTCGGTTCGTTGGTTCTCGGCTCGGCAGCCCCTGCGTTCGGCTCCAAAACTTGCCATGTACGTACGATTCCGGCTCCCGTCAGTTACGCATGGAAGATTGCTAGCTTCTGCTTCCTCGATGCAGCCAGGGAAGCACCCATTCGATCCTGAATTTCTCATGGGCGAGCGACCAGAACACATCTGCGTGATGGGACTAGTGGCCAGTTCGCCGGCTCAACGCTTACTGCAGCGGACGGAACGGTAAACATCTCGGCCGGGTGTCCGAACGCGTCCTCTCCATCTCCATCCTATGATCAGTTCGGGCCGGCGCGACAGCCGCGGCCGACACGGGCCATTCTGCCGCAATCTGAAGCAGCACTACCGGGGAGAAGGTTGGGAGTGGCCATGGCGGAATCTGACACCATTGCCTCCAAGGAAGACAAAGATTTCTACCAGGAATTTAGTGCTATTGAACATACTGCGTGCAGAAAGATTGAGTAGCCTCCCTGTTGCAAAGGTTTTCATGAGCTATATGTTTTTCCCTGCAAACATCATCAACTACAAAGTTGTATCTATTCAAAGGCAAAACTATCGTAAAGTATCAAATTTTTGGGATTGCTGATTCATTTGAAATATAAGTATTTTCCAAATTGCCTTGCTAAAAAATTCTCAGATTTCATAGTAAAAAATTAGCCTGACTTCATATGAAGTTTAGGCCTACACAAAAAGAGGTAGCATCTTTGCTACAGTTGAATAGAAAATCAGAGAAACTAGAGAAACAATAAAAAAAGTTAACTACAGATTTATGGCGACATGCAGATTTTTGGCAAGAAGTCAGATAGATATTTAAAATCCTGTTGTTTACATGAATTGGTCCTCACAATCTCATGGTACTCATTATACAAGCAGGAAGCTACATCATGTTTGGTTCATTTTGCCAAAACATGAGCTCCTTCAGTACATGACATGTTTACATGAGGACAGCTACAGAACAAATTTCATGATTTTACATATGATATCATCAGTTCTGATGCTAGCTAGTATGGGATCGGTCTTGCTCTGCGCTCTTCATCTTGTTGATCAGCGACAAGCAATCTGATGCTATTTCCATTTGCCCTTCTGGCTGCACGTACTAAACAGTGTTTAATTAAATGTTATTCCTGACCACTTCCGCTAGAACGAAATAGATTGACATTTTTTTTGAGTGAAATAGGATTGACATTAGAAACAAAAATCAATTAACATGAGACAAGGGGAGCAGCGGCGAGCAGAAGAGAAAGGGAAAGGGAATCGGAGACGTACCTGCGTCGTCTGGCTGCCGGCCGCACTCCCTCTATCCAGTGTAGGACAAGGGCGGGCGGGGGACGAAGCAGATGATGGTGGAAGCGAATGATCAGCCGGTAGCATACGACGGAGACGACTGCGGCGGCGGCGGCGACTGCGCCAAGGGATGCGGCAGCGCTTGAATCTGACTCTAGTCCAGATGGGTAGGGATCGTGTGCCCAGTCCAGCCGAGCCGAAGTTCGAGAGGTTGCGGGCTTGTTTCCTGGAGCCGAGAAGGGGTGCTCGAGCCGAGGAAGCCTGCGCACGGGAGCGGATCAGAGGGGATCGTCGGATGGCGAGGTGGACCACGTGGCGTCATCTCACACAGGGTACACAGGGAGAGCAGTTTACAGCCGGTACGCACATAAATTTTTTCCCAGTCACTGGCTACATCCACGGGGATGTTACTCATAACTTAAAAAACGAGCTTATATTGTGGGACAGAGGGAGTACGTTTTACGGTGGCTAGAACAGTTGGCAAGATTTATTAGAAGAGTCTGTCTAGGACACATCTAGATGTGACATAGTTATGTCACATCTAAACTGATGTCCACTCTATTTGTGGTCCATTTTTTTGTTATAGTTTTTTTATTTCTTGCTGCTGCATTGTATATTTATAGGAGCTTAGATGTGACATTCTTAAGAAAAATCTAGATGTGAATTAGACAAACTATTATTAGAAAGAAGGGGGAGGCACATCTCGGTGAAATCCAGGCGGGTGGGGACAATAGAATTAATAGGCAGGTTACGTAGCTCTTCATAAGGGCTTCGTAGGTGTACGATTATTGTCGAAACAAACTGGTTTTGCTAAACCTTATGTGCCTCAAATTATTCTTAGTGACAGTCACTTATTTCTTTTCTCAAGCGCGCGAGATGGGGGGGGGGGTGGGGGGGGGGGGCTTGCGAGAAAAGCAGCAGCCTCACTATCCATCGTAGAGATGTGGGGTGCAGGTTCATCGTGATGCAGGGGGGAGGGGGAGGTTACCAGAGTTGTTCACCGATGCGGGGCTTAGAGGGATGGTCAAGGCAGCAGCCAGCATAACAGCGGGGGAGGCCCAGGGAAGGGCGGGCCGAGGCGGCGATAGCTACGGTTGCAGGAGACGGGGTTGGAGGCAGACGGTTAGGGCTTGGTTGGCTGGCAGCTGCGCGAGTAAGAAGAAGCAGAGGTTGAAGAGATGAACAGTGAACTGATCTATTTTCAGCCATTGTATGAAGATCTAGTGGCCTTTAATAAAAGTGACTGATGCAACATATTATTTCAGGCACCTGGCGTATAAGCTATCCCAAAACAAACTTGTGACCCAACGAAAATCACAGTACATCGGTGCACTTTCTCAAAGGAGTTTGCTAAACCTACGACCCACCCTCAAATTCGAGGGGTGTGTTTGGTTTGGGTGGGGGGGGGGGGGGAGGGGTAAAGAGGTTTCGCAGCCTGTGCAAAAGGTTTTGCATAGGTTTAGCATTTTTGTTTGCGGAGTCAGGATATTTGTTTACAGCTGACCCTATAGTATTTTGTCTTCTACCACCACAAGAAAATAGCAACTTTTTCATAAAAAATGAGGCTAAATTGCGTCTATAAGGAAAACAATTTTTTTGCGAGAAAACTTCTGATCTATTGATTTTCAATCATGGCAGACAACAAACATCAGAAATAATGAAAATTATATCCAAATTCGTAGACCACCTAACGATGACAAAAATGATTTGAAGTCTTAAATCGACGTACCCACTCAGTCTCATAATATAAGAGCGTTTTTGACACTCCGTGAGTACAGGGCTATCTTAACCAAATCAATGAGTTAGGCTGCCTAGCTTTGCAGCGAAACTATGAGTTCGGCTCGGCGATATGCACTAGCTAGGACAGTGTGGAGCGTGGAGCGTGCCACAACTGAAGCAGTGAAAGAAGTCCTACTACTCCTAGTAGATACCGGTATCCTCTAAGCATTAAACATTCAATAATCCTACATCTACGATGGGTTACCAAAGTTTTTACGTAATTTTCAGTGGGTGGGATGGCCCGGTCCTTGCCCCTAGTCTCAATCATAAACTGCCAACTAGCTACCCACGTAAAATTTCCGTAAATCTGCCACGTAAAATTTCCGTAAATCTGTTAGTAGGTGTAGCATTGATGTTAACTTTTTGTATGTTTAGCATTATTGCTGGTGGAATCTCAGTCCCGTCCCATGCATGTGCGCTAAACGTACCGCTCGCTCGTTGTCGCACATGCCGTTTGCCTACAGGTCGGTAGGTCCCGAAATGCAGTGGGCTCATGGGACTCGTGATGTGTCTTAATCTGGAAATTACGAGCTATAGTACCAGTGTACCAGTGCCGTTCGTCCATTGTCGTCTTCAACTCACTTTTTTGACGTCGTCTTCAACTTCAAGAGCCTATGTACGATTGGCGCTCATCGCGTACTACCTCCTTGGTCTCGAAAGGCAGTGGGCCCGTACGTGGGACATGATGTGTCTTAATCTGGAAATTACGAGCTATAATGCCTAACTTTTGTAATCAACAACCTCGGAAAAAACAACTTTTGTAATCAACATCTTCCGTGCATTGCTTTCTTTTCAAGAGCCTATGTACGATTGGAGCTCATCGTGTATCTACCTGGTTTCTTTTGTCCTCTCTTTATGAGGCCGCCTTCTTTGTGTTCCCTTACAGCACCTACAGCTGGATTCATCAAATCAGGCCCCTCAAACATTTATGGACTGTTCAGACATGTCCACAGAAAGTGACCGGTCAAAATTTTGTCTCCACAATCGAGTATAACATTTAACAAACCTCAAATCCACATAACCACATGCATTCTAAACTATCTTCACGATGCAAGCAACTGTCTCGATCTACTTTTTCTTTTACCGGTCAATGACTGGACCGTCTACCGGGGATTGGAGGCTTGGGGCGCCTGGCTGTCTTAGGACTGCACACGGAGCAACCCCAAAAGGATGCAGGAAAACGAGTCCGCAAAGATGGTGACCGTTCGCGTTAATTCTTTTTGCGGCATGGCTATTAAAGCAACAAAAAATAGAGTTGCTTATTTTTATTTTCACGGACAGACACACCCACTTGCATCCATAGTTAGGACAACTGTAATTTTGTGTGCACCAATAACTGTGTACTTGTTTTTTCTTTACTTTGTATGAATCATTTGTGACATGTTCTCCGGTGACCGGTTGTTCCTTTTTTGAGAAATAGAGGAAATTTTAGTCTCCCAACGTTACTTAGCACCATTACCAATCTAGCTTGTCACCATAATTGAGGACGAGATCCACATACCTTCTTGTTTTTGTGATGCCACATTCATTTCAATAATTTTCACAGGACCTATTCGGAGCGGGGACAGACTCGACCATAATCGTTCTGGAATGGGTTATGGCCGAACTACTCCGCAACAAGGAAGCGATGCAAAAGCTACAACAAGAGATCCGACGCCACTGCACGAGGAGTCACTCCCGCATCATCACCGAGCAGGACCTCCAAGCAATGGAGTACCTTAGGGCCGTCATCAAGGAGACGATGCGGCTGCATCCACCGGGGCCTCTCCTTGTCCCTCGCGAGTCCATGCAGCACGCCAAGGTCCACTTCTACGACGTCCCACGTGGGACAAGAATTATTGTGAACGCATGGGCTGTTGGCAGGGACCCGACGGTATGGGATAATGCCAGCGAGTTTCGTCCAGAGCGGTTCATCGATAGCGAGGTGGACTTCCGTGGGCGGCATCCTCAACTCATACCATTTGGCGCCGGGAGGAGGATGTGCCCTGGGATCGGGTTCACGACATCCGTCGTCGAGCTGGCACTAGCGAACCTGTTGGGACAATTCAATTGGACGGTTCCTATGTTGGAGAATAGGGAGCCGTGGGTGGTGGACATGGAGGAGGCCTCTGGGATCACATCACGAAAGAGGGTGCCGTTGTGCGCCGTAGCGACACGGCCGACATAGTTGCGTGGGTATTATTTAGCAATAACATTGGGCTATAGTATGTGTTGTCAGGTTTTGTTCTAAAGGCCGTGTTGTGGATGTAATTTGTTTTTTTTACGTACTCCCTTCGTTCCTAAATCTAATACGCTCTTTGTTGAGCTGCAAGACCAATGCATGCGCTGGTGCATATCCTTTGGACCATTATATCCCTTCTCCAACTCCAACCAGTCCATGTGCAATGCACCCCAGCCACACACACTTCCGCATGCAGAGGAGGCTGTGCCACGCCCATGTCCAGCCACAGGGCTACTTTTGTCCAAACAAGCAACTGCGAACTATAATTCGGAATATGGGCAAAAAACTTATACACACTATAAAGTGGAACTGAGGGAGTAGTACATATGCAGACGCTTGTACATACTCACGTACACTCACCCCTATTAACGCACGCATGCACGCACACACTCTATCTCTATGGGCATCTCCAAGAGATTGAGCCGGCACATCATCTTGAGATTCATAAAGTCAACACAGACGCTTTCTTAGTCGACGGGAATGTCACCCCCCACTAAACGCACATCGTCGGAAGGCCTGAAATAAATCCAAAAAACACGAGAATCAGTGTCAAATTTAGGACTTAAACTCTGATGAACTGGGAATACCACTGTTCTCCTAAACATCCAACCACAAGTTAGATCGCGTTTGTGTACTTTGCTGAAACAATGTTTATTGTGCTGGTCATGTTGGATGCTAATGCTAGTGTGATGACTAGTGACTATCATTGGAGATTGTTGACAATCTGTTTGAGTCACGACCTTTTAGAAGCCGTTAGCAGCTGTCATCGTCATAGTGTCCCCACAGGCAACTAACTCAATTGCAAATGGATTGGTTGGCAGTCATCTTATCACAGAGATGTGATCTTAGAGCATCTCTAACCGAAGCTCGGAAGGGGCCTAACTTCTCAGAAGACAACTAAGTTCATATTTGTTTTAGCTGCTCAAATTGTTGAGGAGAAGTCTCCGCAGACCCTCAATATTGGGCGTGAGTTATCAGCAAAAGATCCCCTTCCCTTCCTCGCGCAGCTGCCTCTCCCCTGCTCGTGCATCCACGCCGGCCACCTCCCACTCATGCCGACACCCCGTAGCCTCCGCCGACATCCCGCTCGACTTTAGTTCGTTTCGTAGCCGTCTCCGGAATCGATGCATCTAGACTCTGATCCGCCGCTGTCACGAACCCGTTGACAAGAAAGGCCACTGCAGAGCCACGTTTTGTCCGTAATGGAATCACATAGCCACCTCAAGGGCCCACACATCCTTCAAAGCTTCTTACAGTATGTCCTCGTCCTCTTGGCGCTCGCTCCTCCTGTCAGCATGTCCTCATCCCGCGCTCGATCATGCTTAAAAATGTTCTCATGTATTTGGAAATTGTTCAAGGCATACCAAAAACATGTTATGCATGTATACAAAAGATGTAGAGCATGCATTGAAAAAACTAGACATGGATTGACAAAAAGAAAGAAAAAACAACAACGGAACTGAAGAAAATGATAAGAAAAACACATAGAAAAGCGAGAAAAAAACACGAAAGCTTCTAAACCCGGACCAAACAGGTTCATAAAAGCTTCCGAAAACTGTTCCTAGAAGCTACAGTATTGGGCCGACCCACTATCCTCGTGCCAGAGACGAAACAGATGGTTCTCTCAGTACCGGCTTAGCCCTAGTGGTACGGAGGCTCTTTTGACGGGTGAATCTTAATTGGTATAGTGTAATTCATACGTGGCACAAACTCCCCTCGATAACAGGCTGACACATCTAGCATATCATACCGGCTGGAGCTACCCCCCCCCCCCATTTTTAGGAGCATCCATCAATTTTTTTCCTTTTTTATGCGGGATTTTTTGGTTTTTTATTCTTATCCCTTTTATTTTTCTTTCTTTAAAATTTTAAGATTTTTTCAAATGCATGAACTTTTTTCAGAATCCCGAACTTCTTTCAAATGCATGAATTGTTGACAAAAGTGCAACTAGTTATTTAATTCACAAGCATGTTTTAATTTGTGAAAAAAATTCGTGAACATTTTTTAAATTTTGTGGACATATTTCAAATTCATGATTTTTAAAAAATCTTGTGAACACTTTTTACGTATTTGTAAACATTTACAAATGCACGAATAATTATCAAATTCACCATATTATTTCTAATCCAAACTTAATTGGAATCCGTGAACCTTTTTTCACATCCGTGATCTTTTTTTTTCAAATTCATAAACTTTTTCCGAACCCATGGATTTTTATTCAAATTCACGATTTTTCCTCGTATCCACAAATTTTTTTCAAATTTATGATTCTTTTCCAAATCCATGAACAATTTTCAAAATAATGAAATTTTTCGAAATGCACAAAGTTTTGAATATTTTTCAAATACGTGAACATTTTTTTTGTATCAATGAACAATTTTTTCAAATTCATGAACCAAAAAAATGGTGCTGGTTTTTCTTAAACCATTAACAGAGGAAAGAAAAATCCAACTGAGCCGACCCGGGGTTTGAAACGAACTTGCCAAAAAATATCTAGTAGAAAGAGCAATACCGAGCTAAATCCATTTTTCAAGCCTCGGCCTATGTAAGCATTCATGCGAGCGGTACCTTTTCGAACCGGCGCTTGAAGCGGCGATCAGGAGGTCTCCCTTTCATGACATCATCTAAAGTACCCCTATCGTTCTTTGGGCCAAGTCACTACGGAGACATGCAGTTCTGTCGCGTTGTTATGACCCTTTTAGGCACGGCTACGTCTCGCTTATTGCGAGAAGGTAGCTCGCGTCGCCTCAAGGGAACCCATTAGTGGCCGGACAGGTACTGGTACGTTACCTTACTTGCTATTCAGTTGGTCCTTTCTATTCCTTTTTCACTCTGGTTTATATTTTAGATATTATAAATAAATCTTAAAAAAAATTGTTTTCTTAAACTTTTAAAAACTTTCATCACACATTTAAAAAATGTTCACGCATTTCAAAAATATATTCATGAGATTTTAAAAATATATACAATGTAAAAAATGCACGTGTAATTTAGAAAATATTAGTGAAATAAAAAATGTTCATGCGTTGAAAAAATATGTTCGTGCCATATTCAGAATAGATTTACATGTATAATAAAATAGCCGCGTTATTTATAAAAATGTTTTGTAGCATCCATAAAAATGTTCATGACATTTGAAAAATATTCTGACAATTAGTAAATGTTCGGACGTTTTAATTTGTTTTTTGGAATCTATCAATAATGTTCAATGTGTGTTAAAAACGTATTCACCGTGTATTAAATTTTTTTGAACATGTATCTGGAAAAAGTTTAACATGTATTATAAAAATCTTGAGCGTGTACTAAAAAGATGTTCAATGTGTATCTGAAAAATGTTAAACTTATATATGAAATATGTTGAACGTGTATTTAGATAAAGCTCGGAATGTATTTTTAAAATTAATAAAAAGGAAAAAAAGGCAAAGACTGAAACAAATGAAAATCGGAAATAAGGAGAAAACCAAAAGAAAAGTAGAATAAAAGACAAGCAAGGATCCAAAAGAAAATCCTTGAAAATACATAGAAAAACACAAAAAAATACAAAAAAAGTGATTCGCAGCAGTACATACAACGTTTCCAAACCGTGTGGTTGGACCGGCCCACTCAGAGAAACTGCTTGAGGCGATGCCATCTTCCGCAGTAGGCGATACAAAGCGGACTCTTTCGGCGCCTCCATCCCAGTCCAGTCCACGCACGACCGACCACGCGGTCCACGCGCACCACAGCAGAGCCGCAGCAGAGTGGCAGCAGCAAACACGCGACACGCTTCCGCTTTCCTCCTCGTGACCGCGAAGCGGACAAAAGGCTGACGCTCGAGTTCGAGACCACCGTCGTGGCGACCGGACCGCCGGTGGAAGGATCATTGAAGCCTTGACCGGTGACCGCCCGTTAATTTCCTCCCGGCCGGCTGTCTTCTGAGCACACGGGCAGGCAGCACGCGCGTGCTGACTGCAGGAGGGGGATGGGTCATGGGTGGACGGTGAGTTAATTTGCTACCAGGAAAGGGGCGGAAGCAGCGGGGCGCAGGCGTTGGCGCAAGGCTGCCTGCCGGCTCATGCAGACACCCCTCGATGCCGCCTGCCGCGCCGGGCCGAGCGCCGACCCGCTGCGCGCTCTGCTCCGTCGGGGAACGCGCGTACTCGCCCGTCGCGGGCACCGCATTCAACCATCTGTATCGACCTTTCCATGTCGTCGTGGCCACGGCTGGACGTGGCTGCGCAGTGCCGCTGCGCGCAGCACCGACCGAGCTTAGTTTGTTGCTGTGTCCCGGTGCGTGTCAGAGCTAGGAGGAGGCCACGCACGGCGCCCGGCCGGGTTCACGCTTGTGCGGGAAGCTGGCCACCGCCACCCGCGCCGCGTGATGATGATCGAGCCTTTGGTGTGGTGCGCCTTCCGTCAGTTCCACGCCATCTCCACGGCCGCCCCGGTCGCTCGCTCACCCGCTCCGATCGGCGCCCCCCTTTTCCCTGAGTTTTTCTTTTTCATTTCACTAGGAGCGGTTGGCCGAGTTGGATGCGAGTGGTTTAGTTTTGTTGCGATCTCTTCTCCAAGGCGTGTCTTCTACAGATCGACTACACTATTTTTGCTCTTCACATGGACAGATCAACTCGAATGCGTTTTTTTTTCGTCCATATTGAGGCATTTCTGTTCTAAAAATATGTAACGATCATCTTAATTATCTTGCTTTAATATCAAAATATAGAGGAAAGTATCGTTTTCCACTCAAAATCTCCTTTCTGATGGACCGATTCCCCCCCCCCCCCAACCCACCCCAACTTTGTTCCAGCTTTGAATTCTCGGTCTTGAGCTTCCTAACCTCTGTCTTCAGCCGATTAACAGCATCACGCAGATCACCTAGCAGCCTACTGACGAACTCGTCAAGGCGATCGTCATGCCACTTGAAGTACCGACAGTCATAACCCTATTCAACATAAAGCAGTTTGAACTAGAGATTTCATTAAGGGGGTCCTGCAAAGACCAGAACTTTACTGCTCAAGAAAACAAGAACAACCGGCGGGCAGAGATCGATTTACCAGAGACTTGCTGCAATTGTAGTATCGCCGGCCAGGATTGGCGATGCTCCACGAAATCCACCCAGGCGCCTTCACTTTGCAGCAGCACAACTTATCACGCGAGTACTGCATTGATGACTCCCGGTAAGGCACCGACGAATGCGGCGAGAACGCCATGGACGAGGAGCGGTGACTGCTTGATGAGTTACCAGACACCATGTTGTGGTGTGTCCCGTGGTAAGCGAGGGGCTGGGTGTGCGCCGCAGCGAGCGAGAGGGCTGGGGTGTGCGCCGCCGCAAGCTACAATTCGTCGCCGCGAGCTAGGGATTACAAATGGAGAAATTGGGAATTTTATGTCTGCCTACTCAGCTAGTCCAGTCAGCACGGTGGGCTGTGTGGGCGGTGTTCCTCGTTGGCCTCCCCTGATTCCTAGTGCCGCTTTGCCTATCGCTCGATCTACGTTGTTCCGAGCGATTTCCTGCTTCTAGTCGTCGTGGCCGTCTTCCTCATGAGCTGGCTCTACGGATCTGATGGGAGGACGCGGATCCGGAGGAAACTTCTGGCCGGCGAGGTGGCCACATCAAAGTCGATACCTTTTGGTGCTGATCCCCTTCCGGGAGGCTTCAATGAGGATCCTCCCCTGCCCACCCCCATCCCTAAGCATGGGTGAAAACTCTTGGTCCCCTGTTTTTGGACGACAATGGCGACGTGCTGTCGTGCTCCTTCCTGAAGGCGTCGGGCGGGATTTGCTAGGCGGCGGCGGCGGGGGGGGGGGGGGGATTAGTAGTGGCTTAATGGCGGTGTTGTTGGCCTGTTCTCATCTCCGATAACTTGCTTGACTTTGGTTTGTGCTTGGTGTTGCCCCTTTTGGCCTGCTCCATGGGTTGCACCTTCGATAGCTCTCGCCAAGCGTGGTGCCTTTCCGATGCCGCACATGATACCCGTGTGGTTGGTTACTCGTTGCTTGCAGGTATGTTTCTACTATTCTCCTTTGTCATCTTGGGCACCATGGCTCTTGGTTCCGGGGAGCCATTCCACTGATCGCCAGTGCGGCACCCATTGAGCCTGGTTGAAGGGTAGTGGCCCTTTGCGGCGGCAGAGACAAACCATGTTTGGCCCCTATTTGGTCTCTTGGATGCAATTAGCGCCACAATGCAAGCGTGGTGTGCTCCCTTCTCGTGGTCGTGTTGGTTTGCCGGTGATGGCACTGGGTGGACGTTGGCACCAGCACTTCGAGCTCTCGCCTTGTTTGTTGCTGCCTTTGAGTCTGTGTTGTTCTGTACCTTGTATAATTTTCTTCCGTTTCTTTTTTAATTTTCTCCGTATTGTGTTGCTCTTGTAATCATGGCCAATTGATGACTTTGTTAATTCAAAGCCTAGAAAGGTTCGAGCCTTCTCTCAGGCTCAGCCTTCGCCTTTTCTCTAAAAAAGGTAGAAGGATGCTTGAAGCCACCCGTTTGATCTGTGGCGTGGGCCTCCCTCATCAGCGACAAAGAAAGCAACGACGACGACAAGCTATTCATGCAAACGTTGTCGGTTTTCCAATGCTCTACTTCGTCCGCTCGGCCATGTATGGAGAGTGAGGCCCTAACGAGTGGGGGATGGCAGGATGTTGTGCTGCTGTGCGTTCCACGACGTCCGACATCGCTACTCCACATAATGGCTCCCTGTCCCATCCCTGCTTGGCTTCAGGGTAGATGTTGCAGATGTTTGGTTCCTCGGACCATGCAACTGCTTGTAGAGATCCTTTTCGACACTCTCGTTGTTTAGAGAACGGCCACCATGCGAATGAGTGCCATAATTTTTGGCGTCCACTTAGCTCGTTGTCATGCCTTTCGTGTCGTTCATGTCCCACCTCAACATCTAGCACGACCAAGCTCCGGTTTCATGTAAAGCCCCGATGAAATCCACACTCCCCTCTAAAGCGCTTCGTTGTAGGTTGTGGGTGGCAGTCGTATCTTGTACCCCTGGCACGAGATGCCCGTCTAATGTGGTGCTGCTTTTTGCTCCGGTAGATCAGACCAATGTATTGTGAAGCTAGCTAGCATGGGCTGGGAGCTTTCTAGAGCAGGCAGAGGTTCCCCTGAGAAGCTCTCCCTTGTGTGTAGTATGTTGCAGAGCTCTGACATTGTCTCCTCCCGGCGTGTCTGTTGTTGGCTCCATAGAAGACAGAGGGATGGAGATATATGTGTTGTTTCTCCCCTGTTGGGGATAATTCACCGTCGATGTCTGCCTTGTCCTCTATGTTGTCTACCTCTGAGGGTGAGTGCATCATTGTTCTCTTGGCACCAGAGCATATGTCTGAGTCCTATGATGGTGGACTCGGTAGTGACCTCGTGTGAGGGACATGATTCACCTCTGTCAATTAGAGGCACTTGAATCCATTGTGTCGGTGATATCTGTGGTTGATGATGTTGCACCGGTCAATGTGCTGGCACCTACTCTTGGAATCTTTGGAGCTAAGCTTGTGGGAGCTGATACATCTCAAACGTATTTACTTTTACAAACACCTTTCTATAATTTTGGCCCCTAATCTGCATGATTTGAATGAAACTAACCCGCACTGACGATGTTTATGAAGCTGATCAGATGGACCGGAGGGTCTCCACCAAACCTCGACATGGCTTGGTGGGAGAGCTACCCGCACCTTGGCCGTGGGTAGTGGTTGTGTGCCCCCCCCTCGACCATCGTCTTTTGATGATTTTTCTCCCAAAAATCTTATATATACCAAAAAAATCACAGCAAATCAACGCGCATTTTACGATGCGGAGCCGCCTGTCACCTCTTGTTCTTCCTCCGGAGTTCTGATCTGTAGTATGATTTGGGCTCTGAGGAGGGGGATTCATCGCCATCATCACCATCACCTCTTCTCCAACAATAATTCCATGACGCGCTCATCCATGTGCAAGTCATTTGTAGGCACATGGAGGTAGATGGGAATTGGATAAGATGTCTTATGTCATAGATGTCGTATTTGTTAGGCCTTGATGCACAATAACCATTATGTTCTGAGATTGATGTTGTTGTGACTTTTCTACATTTAATACTTGACACCAGGCCTAAGTGCCATGATTTTATGTCTGAACTCTCTATGTTTTCATTAATACATTTGTGTTTTTTATCTTATCTGCAAGTTATATGAACATGTTATTGTTATGAACCCGTGATGCTAAGGTGACAATAATTGAGATATCATCGGGATGACTTTACCTTGAGGATTACAATGTATTGATTGATTTGTTAATGCTTTGATCGATGATCGATTCTCTACTAAAATGAGCGTCTTGATTACTCTTAATTTTTATTAGGATCCCGCTGCCATGGAAGGGTAATACAAAAGATGTTGTGCAAGTTCTTATCGTAAGCACCCACAACCACATATGGAATATATGCCTACATATGATTGATGAATTGAAACTAGTTTGCTATCATTCTATGTTATGACTATTACATAATGAATCTCGTCCGATCAAAATCACCGAATATTTACAGAGCTGGTCAGATGGACCAGAGGGGCCCCACTAGACCTCGAAATGGCCACCCGCACCCTGGCCGCGCCTGGTGGTTGTGTGGGCTCCCGGCCACTACCTTTCGACAATTCTTCGCCCAATAATCCTATATATACCTAAAAAAATCACAGAAAATCATCGATGCGTTTGATGATATGCAGCTGTCGTCCCCTCTTGTTCTTCCTCTGGAGATCCTGTAGGGAGTATGATTTGGGTTCCGGAGAGGAGGGGGATTTGTCGCCGTCGCCATCATCACCTCTTCACCAACAATACTTTCGTAATGCTCTCATCCATGTGTAAGTCCTTTGTAGGCACATGGAGGTGGGGTGTAAGTGCTTCTAGTGCCCCTTAGTGATTTTGGTGTATTGAAGACTTATAGGTTATGGGACTGATGCGTTTGTGAGTGTACACATGTCTATAATTCTATAAGGAGTTTGATATTTACATAGAAAGTCGACCCCTAAAAATGAAGTTCTTCGATTGAAGACTTTGGATTTCTGCAGACTTTCTAAAAAAATTGAAAGTGAAGAAATTGGTGTGACCTTGAAGGCTTGGTATTCATTCGAAGAACATGAAGCGTGAAGACTTTTGTTTTCATAGTTTCATTTTCTCTTTCTTGAGTCATAGGAAACACCATACTGTTAAAGGGGGTCAAGGAAATACTAAGGAAAAATTTCCAAGTGATGCTCAACTCAAAATCCTACACCTACCAATCCCTTCGAGTGAAGCCATTGGAAATCTCATACAGTTCAGTCAATTTCTTCAGTGACAGAGACGAAGCTCTTTTGGTCTCTGAGGAATTTGTTGTGACTGAAGAGTTAGGAATTCGCCAGTGCGGATTGTCTACAAGCGAGGAACATGATAGCCCCGAGGAATTTGATAGTCAAATTTCCGACCGTTGTTGTGCTATGCACCAGCTGTCCCAAAATATCTACCCACCTAACGGCCATATCATTGAAGGGAATTTATGTCTTATCATGTCGGGCTGCTCCCTAGGCTATAAATAGCCGCCCCCTACAACCACTAGCTGGTTGGCTGCTCTGAGAGAAACTGACACTTGTCATTTGAGAGCATCCCATCCTCCGAGGACTTCGAGTGAAAATCATCTAGTGAGGAAACCCAAAACCAAACACCTAAAAACCCAAAGTGATTGAGCATCACTGAAGAGATTGATCCTGCATGGATCCGACGCTTGTTACCTTTGAAGACTGTGCATCTTCCAGACAGTTAGGCGTCATGGTCTAGAGCATCCAAGAGGAAATTGGCGATCACCGAGTGACCGAGTTTGTGAAGGCTTGGAAGTCACCTGAAGACTTACCACGAGTGATTGGGTGAGGTCTATGTGACCTTAGCTCAAGGAGAATACAGTGAGGACTGTGTGTCCTCAGGTTTAAATACCTAGCAGCTCCAACCAGACGTACAACTGTCACAACAGTTGGAACTGGTCTACCAAATCATTGTCTTCACCAAGCCTACTGGTTCTATTTCCTCAACTCATCCATTTCCTCATTATTGTGTTATGTGCTTGTTCATATCTGTTTGAAGACTTTGACTGAAGACTTTCTCAATTTCCTCAGTTCAATTTCTTCAGTGTGTTTATCTTCATCCTGTTTTATCCTGTGCTTGCGCTTTCTGTACTCTGTGCGTGTTTAGATTTCACCATGATGACCATGCTTATGTTCTGTTATGTTTGCATCTGAGTACTTATTCCGCTGAAGTAGTTCTTCGCTTAGGAATTTCCTCACCAAGAAATTCCTCCGTGAAGAATTCATAAAAATCGCCTATTCACCCCATGTTGTAGGGTGGAACCCTAGATGGAGATCTTTCAAGAATTGGAGGGGAAATCCAAGAACACAGAGAGGGAAAACACTCAAATTTACTAGATCAAATCACACATATGCTAGATTCAAGAACATACAAGAGGTCACAATGATTCAAGAACAACAAAGGAAAGATACAAGGTACTAGTTCATCCTAATCCTATGAGGAGAGAGAGGTCTTGATGATCCTATGATGGGGATCTTTCCCTAGATGGGGGGCTTGAATCCACTAGGGGATCTTCTCCATAGGAGGTCTTGAACTCCAATGGAGTGGTATCTCTCTCACAAGAGGAGATACAAGGAGCAAAGCTCACTAAATCATGTCATATACTTTGCTATCCTCTAAATGAGCTAGGGAAGGGGTATATATAGTCTAGGGACCAAATAAGAGGAGGAGGGGGGATACAAGGGTAAAGACCCAAAGAGGCACGCAGGCCCTCAGAGTGGTGCGGGCACCCGGGGTCAAACCGGCCGGGCACCCGCGGCGGGGCTGGTGGCTGGCGCGGGGTAGGCCGGGCACCCGGAGTTGAAGGCCCGGTCACCCGGGGGCGAGCTGAGCGCGGTCTAGGGAGGGGCCGGGCACCCGGTGTCGAGAGGCCGGGCACCTGGGCGGGCGGCCTATGGTGCTGGAGGGACGGCTGGGCACCCGGGGCCTCAAGGTCGGGCACCCGGGGGTGGCCTGGGCCGCGGCTGGCCAAGTGAGGCCGGGCACCCGGGGCTGCAGGCCGGGCACCCGGGGCTGGCTGGGAGCAGCGCCATGGAGGGGCCGGGCCTCCGGGGCCAAAGCGCCCGGGCACCCGGAGTGTCCAGAGCCTCTCCTTCTTCTCTCTTATCGCTTCTCTCCTCCTTCTCCTCGACCGTAGGTGCTTGGGTCTTCATGCTAGCCTCTCCATCATCAACGCCTTGATACCTAATCATGCACAACACCTCCGTTTGAGGTAGGACCCAACTCTCGAATGAATTTGAGTGGAGTTTGAAGAGGAAGGAGTCAACCTCGGTTTCGGTGGCACGTGCGTGTGCTCTTGTCATCGGTCTTCTCCGTCCTTGCGGTGGTGATGTGACGTCCATTGTGATGGTCGAGGGATGCTCCGCATTATCTCCCCCCCCTTGGGAGAGATCCTTCCACGACCGTGATCTTCATCACCATGGTAAAGAGAGGGCATCGCCGTGTAGGAGTGGACAACCACCAAGTACTCATCATCGTCAAGCTTGAAATGGGCACTCTCCAATGTCGCACCCTCTAGTGATTCCTTCAAAAGGAACAAGTAGAACAAACACTTGGAGAAACAAATGCGGTTAGCGTTAGAGCAAAACCAAGCATTCAAGAGGTGATTCACCAAACAAGTGTCGTCATCAAGCATAGCATATGGTGTGACAAGGGAGTGTGTCATGGCATGAAAGCACCTAAATTGAGCAAAATCAAGGACATCATGGAAACAAGCATGTAAATGTGTGGTAGAGATGCACATATGTGTGATAAGAGAGTAAGCATCTACCTCAAGTTCATAGGAAGTATTCACAAATTGCTCAATGAAAGGTCTATGGTAGGCATAAGAGTCATTCACAACACCAAATGAAAGGCAATGTCTAAACACATGGGGCAAGTGCAAGACAATCCAAGCATAATGTGCATATGGTGTGGTGAGTATAGTGTGCTACCCAACACAAATGAGATGGCAATTGTGCAACATGTGTGGGGCAATCAAATCAATCATGTGACAAGCAATGTGACATGGCATATGTGAAGTAATGACATTGTTGCAACCAAACATATGATAGGAGCAAGTAATCCAAGAATTGGATGCAACATGAGAAAGCAAAAAAATCAAGTCGTGCAAACTAGTGGAGCGAAGATGCAACACACAAGAGGAAATCATGGCAATCATGTCATGTGAGCAAATAAGAGATATAGGAAATGCACATAACATATCACGAGCACGGACACAAAGCAAGATCCATGTATCATCATAGGCATGGGGCACATAGCAAATATGGCAATGACAAGCAATATCTCCACCAAGCTTGCAAATACACATACGAGTAGTAGAATGAAACGTCATGTGTAATGCAAAGCATGGGTCACAAATGCATGGCAAAGGCATAGGAATGAGCATATCATGCAAAGTGAACATGGCAAGATGGGCATAGAATATGTAACGGACAATAACCCATAACCATTGGAGGGCCATGTAGAAGAAATGCGCGAAGTCTTTGCGCGAAGAGAGCGGTGGGAAAGACAATCCATGGGATCCCAAGTCATCATTGCTCTCTAGAGCTCGTTTTGTCAACTCATGGGATTGTGAGGTTGACAAGTATTCATGGGTACCTACACAAAAGAGACACAAACCCAAGAAATTGTGTTCGTGGTAAATGTACACATCATCCATCATGATATGTATGTGCATGTGTGAGTTAGTACATGATAAGCATCGCTCAAAGAAATTTGATGCATGGTATAAGAACATGTCATCCATTGATGACCCACAAGTATAGGGGATCTACCGTAGTCCTTTCGATAAGAGAGTGTCGAACCCAACAAGGAGCAGAAGGAAATGATAAGCGGTTTTCAGCAAGGTATTCTCCGCAAGCACTGAAATTATAGGTAACAAATAGTTTTGTGATAAGATAATTTGTAAAGAGAAACAAGTAACAAAAGTAAATAAAGTGCAGCAAGGTGGCCCAGTCCTTTTTGTAGCAAAGGACAAGCCTGGACAAACTCTTATATAGAGAAAAGCGCTCCCGAGGACACATGGGAATTATCGTCAAGCTAGTTTTCATCACGTTCATATGATTCGCGTTCGGTACTTTGATAATTTGATATGTGGGTGGACCGGTGCTTGGGTGCTGTCCTTACTTGGACAAGCATCCCACCTATGATTAACCCCTATTGCAAGCATCCACAACTACAAAAGAAGTATTAAGGTAAACCTAACCATAGCATGAAACATATGGATCCAAATCAGCCCCTTACGAAGCAACGCATAAACTAGGGTTTAAGCTTATGTCACTCTAGCAACCCATCATCTACTTATTACTTCCCAATGCCTTCCTATAGGCCCAAATAATGGTGAAGTGTCATGTAGTCGACATTCACATAACACCACTAGAGGAGATACAACATACATCTCATCAAAATATGAACGAATACCAAATTCACATGACTACTAATAGCAAGACTTCTCCCATGTCCTCAGGAACAAACGTAACTACTCACAAAGAATATTCATGTTCATAATCAGAGGAGTATTAATATGCATATAGGATCTGAACATATGATCTTCCACCAAATAAACCAACTAGCATCAACTACAAGGAGTAATCAACACTACTAGCAACCTATAGATACCAATCCCAGACTTAGAGACAAGAATTGGATACAAGAGATGAACTAGGGTTTGAGATAAGATAGTGTTGGTGAAGATGTTGATGGAGATTGGCCCCCTCCCGATGAGAGGAGCGTTGGTGATGACGATGGTGATGATTTCCCCCTCCCGGATGGAAGTGTCCCCGGTAGAACAGCTCCGCCAGAGCCCTAGATTGGTTCCGCCAAGGTTCCGCTTCGTGGCGGCGGAGTCTCGTCCCGAAAGCTTGCTTATGATTTTTCTTCGGACGAAAGACTTCATATAGCAGAAGATGGACACCGGAGGGCCACCAGGGGGCCCATGAGGCAGGGAGCACGCCCAGGGGGTAGGGCGCGCCCCCACCCTTGTGGCCAGGGTGTGGGCCCCCTCTGGTATTTCTTCCGCTCAGTATTTTTTATTATTTCCAAAAATAACTCTCGTGGAGTTTCAGGACTTTTGGAGTTGTGCAGAATAGGTCTCTAATATTTGCTCCTTTTCCAGCCCAGAATTCCAGCTGCTGGCATTCTCCCTCTTCATGTAAACCTTGTAAAATAAGAGAGAATAGGCATAAGTATTGTGACATAATGTGTAATAACAGCCCATAATGCAATAAATATCAATATAAAAGCATGATGCAAAATGGACGTATCATCCATCATGAAAGAATAGGTGTTATGTATGACACGATGGGGACACAAATTGAGAATGCAAGTATATGGCACATCACTAACATGTTTATTCATGGGGAGCATATGGTGCACACAAGTATTGGGATCATGCAAGGGATAGGATGAATCAAAATCTCCTAACATGTATGAGGAAACTATGGGGGTCTCCTCATGAGCAATAGTGGCAACATCACATTGAGAATATTGACAACATCCAAAACAATGCATATTTGGAGCAATGTGATCATGGCATGGCATACTAGATAAATGATGCAAAGGAAGCATATCAATATCATCACAAGAAAAACAAATGCCAATAACCATGGGCTTGTCATATAAGCCATATGTGAAAATTGGGTTTATTTTAATGGCATAGGCATAGTCACTATGAAGAGATTGCAAATAAGACATATGGTTGATCTCATGCATAGCATATGGCAAGTCAAGCGGATTGTCAAACATGATGTGACCTAGAGAATTGTCACAAGAAATCCTATTTAACATGGCATCACAATTAATGGACTCCACATGACAATAATCAAACTCATCATAAATGGGTAAATCATCGCATGTGGAAGTCACACTAGCATGAAGCATGGTAATAGGTGGAGCAACATCATGCAAGCAATCAATGCCAAGAATGTCCACTAGTGGGACTAGAGCATCACCTTCACCTATGTTACCTTGTTCATTCCACTCAAGTTGTGTAGGTGAGGTGGCAAAGACCAAATGGTGGTCATCATCTTCATCTTGACGGAACCATGTGGGGGTGCATCATATTCCACCATGGCCATCATCTTGTCCAAAGGAAGGACGAAGTCATCGCGAATCGGCGCGTCATCATAAATGGGACCTAGCACCAAATGAGAAGACACAATACAGGTAGAGGCCAAGTCGTTAGAAATTATAGTGGCCTCACATGCCCAATCAACTATCACACTCTCTCTATGTGGTGGTTCACTCACTCCCTCAAAATAGTTGCACTCAATGTCACATATGGTGGAGTCACTCATCTCGCTCAAGTGGTGGGGGTTGTGGCTCTCCTCACATGGGAATTGTGGCAACTCATCATATATGGGGCTAGTGGTGAAGTCACTCTCACTCTCAATATGGTGGCACAAGTCACTCAAGTCATCATACGTTGCCATGGTCGAAGGGAAAATCCCATGCTCAACCATCTCGTCGTCGTCGCCGTGGATGAAGGCCGAAGATGGCACATCATCGCTCTCCTCCATGACCAAAGGGAAAACCCCATGCTCGATCATCTTCCTTGAGGGGCTTCCGAAGATGGAAGTGTCGCCCTCGCTCGTAGGTGATGGCCTTGTACTTGATGATGTCGAAGTAGGCGTACTCGTGGGAAGTAGGTGAAGATGCCGTACGTCCAAAGGCGAAGATGCCTTGATAACACTTGGCGAAGATGCCGAAGTAGGCATGGTAGTCGGAGCTTCCTCTTGGTGGTGCTTGTCTCGCGGTCTTCTCTTGTGCTCATGAAGTTTGATCGTAGCTTGATGTAGAGCTTTTTGGGACTTGTAGGTGTACGCATCGCGAGCATCTTCGTCTTGATGGTGTTGTAGTTCTTGAGCTCGATGACGTTCCGAAGATTGGCCACTTGAGCGTCACCGCCTTGAAGATGACAAAGGGGAAGAAGACTTGTAGTTGGCCACCATGTCTCGTACATGATACCTTTGTTCAGCCAACTTGGCGTCGACGTAGTCCCTTATCCTTGCTTCGTTTTGGCGAATGTCGATGGCGAGTCGCTCAATGCCCTGCATTGCTCGTTGTAGTCCGAAGATGGATGTTTTGGTGATGTAGTTGTTCGCGTTTTCATTGTCATGGAAGACCGGAGATGAAATGCTTTGCCTATCCATCACAAGAATCGAGCAAATGTGAGTGGAAGAAAGGAAAGAACTAGACCAATGTACCTTATCCAATGGTGAAGATGGATCAATGATCACTCAATAACATATCAAGGAAATAGCACATTTGGTACCGGATCTTGTCAATTCTCACACCTACACAAGTAAGGCTTATGGTGGAGCTCGGTGAAGATAGTGGCACAAAAATTTGATGCAAAATGTTAGCAAGAGTCAATAATGTTGGAAAAGATTCACAAATTCGCAAGTGAAACAAGTAGACCAATAGCAATATGTGGCACACGGAAACACACACACGCACGGATAGATAAATGGGGTCGTGCAACCAAGGAATGAGCACAAAATGTGGAATCCACGAAAAACGCTCGTGTTGCACAACTCAAGAGAGACGCTAGCACGATTGCTCAATAGGTGGGTACGGCACTTGTGCACAACCTATAAGATGCAAAATGGATAAACTTTCTATCCCAAGTATGATATGTGTATGATGTTCCCGGTGTTCCGCACACGATGATCCAAGATGATCAATATGGTACTATGGTACGCAATGTGGCGATGCTATGGCTCTTGCTTACAAGCTCTTTGCTCTCTTTTTATTTTGCTTAAAAGTTATTCCTTTTTTGGCCACTATGCGAAATGCACAAACCAAGATAGCAATTTTGTATATGCGGGAACAATCTTGTGACACAAGGGATGGTATGATGATACCAAGATGATACCAATATGATATGGTATGTATGCAATGGAACGGATCACTAATGTGCACAAGTAACGTTGCCGGCAATACTCAAAGGCTAGTCTCGATAGGCAAGTGACGCAAAATGGGCTAAGGGGTTAACAATGTAATGGCAAGAATGTACAATGAAGGGATACCATGATACCAAGATGATATAGAGGTTACCGTTCTTGCTTACGTTTATGTTGTCAAAATGGTGAAGTGGTCGTTGTCGAAGACGACCTCGTGGCGATGATGAGTGGCTGTGTTCTTGATGTAGATACCAAGATGATGTAGACCCGTCGAAATGGTAAAAACCGCAAACTCAAAATCTCCAAAGGAAAATGTCAAATGGTGGTAGCGGAATGCGTTGGTGGTTCCAGAGTTAGTAATGCGGAAGTGGTGGTGGTGGATGATGAAAAGCAACCGTCTCTAAGTAGAGTAAACACCTTAGGAGACTCAAGTCACCACTCAAGCAACCACAAATGCTATATGGAACGAAATGGGTTATGTGGCGGAAAGCTATGGAGGTTTTGCGGATGATATGGTGGATGGCCTATGCAAAGAGGCCAAAATGCCAATTTTTTTGATGGAGTCAAATTGTGGTAAAACCAAGATGAGCAGCTCGGGCACGTCGCTAGCTTTTCAATGAGCCAAAGAACACCCAAATCGGAGTTCGGGAGTGAAAATTATGAGTGAAAACATGAAGTGCACGCGGCTGATTCTGGGGGGTGCGGGTGCCCGGGGTTTTGGGGTGCGGGCACCCGGGGTGGTCAGCGAGGTTGCGCTGAAGAAGAAGCCCGGGGGTCCGGGTGCCCGGGGGCAAGAGGTGCGGGCACCCGGGATGGTCCGGGGCAAACAGCCCGGGGTGCGGGTGCCCGGGGGCTCGGGGTGCGGGTACCCGGGGTGGTCAACGGATATGCGCGGGGGGTCCGGGTGCCCGGGGTTTGAGGTCCGGGTGCCCGGGGGTGACAGATTTGGGCGGAAATTCGTGTGAAAATGGGAGAAATTGGTGGATTTCATGGAGGGAAAGGTGGAGATGGATGGGGGAATGCTAGATCCACTTGAAACCAAGCAAATCCATGGATCAAATCCAACAAAACCTCATCAAACCAACAAATCACAAAAAAAAATTGGGGCTATTTTTGGTGGGGATTTTCAGATTTTGGGACGAAATCAAGCAAAACAAGGCTAGAAAACGTTGGGGGAACTCCAAATATGTGATAAACGTGGCTCATGATACCAAGATGTTGTAGGGTGGAACCCTAGATGGAGATCTTTCATGAATTGGAGGGGAAATCCCCAAGAACACGAAGAACACGAAGAACACGAAGAACACAAGAGAGGGGAAACACTCAAATTTACTAGATCCAATCACACATATGCTAGATCCAAGAACATACAAGAGGTCACAATGATTCAAGAACAACAAAGAAAAGATACAAGGTACTAGTTCATCTCAATCCTATGAGGAGAGAGGTCCTGATGATCCTATGATGGGGATCTTCCCCTAAATGGGGGGCTTGAATCCACTGGAGGATCTTCTCCATAGGAGGTCTTGAACTCCAATGTAGCGGTCTCTCTCTCACAAGAGGAGATACAAGGAGCAAAGCTCACTAAATCATGTCATATAATTTGCTATCCTCTAAATGAGCTAGGGAAGGGGTATATATAGTCTAGGGACCAAATAAGAGAAAGAGGGGGGATACAAGGGTAAAAACCCAAAGAGGCACGCAGGCCCTCGGAGTGGTGCGGTGATACGTCTCCGTCGTATCTATAATTTTTGATTGTTCCATGTCAATATTCTACAACTTTCATATACTTTTTGGCAACTTTTTATACTATTTTTGGGACTAACATATTGATCCAGTGCCCAGTGCTAGTTCCTGTCTGTTGCATGTTTATGGTTTCGCAGAATATCCATATCAAACGGAATCCAAACGGGATAAAAACGGACGGAGAATATTTTTGGAATATTTGGAGAATTCCGGAAGAAAAAATCCACGCGAGACGGTGCCCGAGGTGGCCACGAGGCAGGGGGCGCGCTCCTGACCCTCGTGGGCCACCCGTAAGGCGGTTGGTGCCCTTCTTTTGCCGCAAGAAAGCTAATTTTATAAGAAAAATCTGGGTGAAAGATTCACCCCAATCAGAGTTACGGATCTCCGGATATAAAAGAAATGGTGAAAGGGCAGCAGAACAGAACGCAGAAACAAAGACACACAGAGAGACATATCCAATCTCGGAGGGGCTCTCGCCCCTCCCACGCCATGGAAGCCAAGGACCAGAGGGGAAACCCTTCTCCCGTCTAGGGAGGAGGTCAAGGAAGAAGAAGACGAAGGGGCCCTGAGGGAGTCCTGGATTAGGGGGTGTTCGGGTAGCCGGACTATACCTTCGCCGGACTCCAGGACTATGAAGATACAAGATTGAAGACTTCGTCCCGTGTCCGGATGGGACTTTCCTTGGCGTGGAAGGCAAGCTAGGCGATGCGGATATTCAAGATCTCCTACTTACGTATCCGACTCTGTGTAACCCTAACCCTATCTGGTGTCTATATAAACTGGAGGGTTGTAGTCCGTAGGACATCCATCATCATACACAATCATACCATAGGCTAGCTTCTAGGGTTTATCCTGCTTGATCTCGTGGTAGATCTACTCTTGTACCACCCATATCATCAATATTAATCAAGCAGGAGTAGGGTATTACCTCCATCGAGAGGGCCCGAACCTGGGTAAAAACATCGTGTCCCTTGTCTCCTGTTACCATCCGACCTTGACGCACAGTTCGGGACCCCCTACCCGAGATCCGCCGGTTTTGACACCGACATTGGTGCTTTCATTGAGAGTCCCTCTGTGTCGTTGCAATCAGAAAGGATGCCTCTTCCCGTCTTTAAAGACGGCGCCATTACTAAGGGAGCCTTGGCTATCGGCCAAACCCTCCGGCTAGGTGGTTTTCTCACAACCGCCTGTTCGGCCGTTGCGCCGACGGTGACCTCTCGGGTCATCGAAAGCAACCTTCACGTCAGCTCAAAACTCGCCGAGCAGCTGGATCCGATGGAGCTCTCTTTCGTAAACGAGCTCTTGGATCGCATCGCCGCACTGGGGGTCGCTACAAATTACGACCAGGTTTGGCTTAAACCCGATCCAAGATAAATTAACTCTCCCCAAGTCACCCACCACGTTGCCGTGGTAGAGGCGCAGTGTGGCGAGCCTTCACCTATTCTAAGGACTAGCTACGTCCGAATTCCCGAACCCTCCAGGCCGGATACCCGCGGAGGGGAGGATACAATCCAAGACCTGAGCTTAGAATCAGGCAACAGGCTAGATTCATTGGACAATATCCAAGACTCCGGACTTCAGAGTTCGGAAGCTCTTCGGCCTTCGAATCTTAAATGGGGTGAGGTCTCAGATTCAACGCCGGACGAGATGCAGTCCCCCCCAACATCTTTTTAGAAAGATTATTCAAGCCATCTGTAGCATGGGAGGGGGAACCCGCAGATAACAGTCCGGACACAACCGCACCACCCGACACCGAACAATCTAACATAATAGGAGGCTCTGCCACCGAAATCACACCATTAGCCCACGTAATAATGGCGGTCATCGCCCTGTGGACAGAACCATTCCTAGCCTACCTTACTAGACAGGAACTCCTAGAGGACCAAAATGAGGCACGCTGCATAGTGCGGCGATCTAAAGCCTATAAAGTCCATGAGGGAGAGCTTTACAAGAAAAGCACGACTGGAGTCCTTCAAAGGTGCATCTCCGAAGATGAAGGGCGGAACCTTCTGGCCGAAATTCACGCCGGACTTGGTGGTCACCACGCCGCTGCCCAGTCCCTTGTTAGCAAGGCTTTCCGTACAGGCTTTTATTGGCCGACGGCACGGGCAGACGCTCAGGACTTAGTCCAACGATGCGTTGGTTGCCAACCTTTTTCCAACCAAAGCCATATGCCACCCACCGCACTACAAACTATCGCCATTACCTGGCCTTTTGTGGTCTGGGGGCTTGACATGGTCGGACCCCTTAAAGGTGGGACCCATAAGAAAAAATACCTACTGGTCATGGTGGACAAGTTCACCAAACGGATAGAAGCCAAGCCTGTCAAGATGGCCGAATCCGGATCGGTGATAGACTTCATATCCGGGGTGGTACATCGTTACAACGTCCCCCACAGCATAATCACTGACAACGGCACGAACTTTACGACCGATGAGGTAAAACTCTGGTGTAAAAACATGGGTATCAAGCTCGATTATGCTTCCGTCTATCACCCTCAAACTAATGGTCAGGTCAAGCGCGCAAATGGTCTTATTATGAGCGGCATCAAACCCAGATTAGTGTGGTCCCTTAAGGAATCTAATACGCACTGGGTAGAGGAGCTCGACTCCGTACTCTGGGGGCTGCGGACCACGCCGAATCGCACCACCGGATACACACCATTTTTTATGGTGTACAGTGCAGAAGCAGTTCTGCCCTGCGACATAATTCATGACTCACCTCGAGTGCGCATGTACGAAGAAAGAGAAGCCAAGCTCGATCGGCAGGACAGTTTGGACGCTTTGGAGGAGGAGCGCGACGTGGCAAAGCCCGTTCCGCATTTTATCAACAACAGGCCCGAAGATACCAAAGCAGATAAGTACGGGCCAAAAATTACAATGTTGGCGAACTAGTTCTACGCCTGCCGGATAAGAAAAAGGACAAACTCAAGCCCAAATGGGAAGGTCCATTTATAATCGACCAAGTCCTGACTAGTGGGGCATACCGCCTGCGAGATGCGTCGGATAACCGACTCGAGCTGAACCCGTGGAACGCCACACGTCTCCGAAGATTCTATGCCTAGCGCCAGACTCCGTGTTCGTCTCCTTCCCCTGCCCATTTTTACATTTTTCTGTCTTATATTTCTCTCCTTCCCCTCCTTTTCCTTTATAGCCCTTAAAAGGCTCACTACATGACGCGCCACTTGCGCTCATTTAACCTGGGGGCTTCTTTAACAGAAGCTTATTTATACGGGCTTCATGCCCCACACATGTGTCAAACTTCCGCATGTACCTTTTTCTTCACCATTATATGCATTGATATGACTTAAGTTTTGGCCAAGTTGGGTTGCCTGGCTCCTGTGCTTACCCCTACTTTCCCGATTGCTCGGCTAGGCGGTAAAGGGAGCACCTCTGCGATTGTTACTGCCGGGTCAGCTGGATGTGTACCTCAGACTGGGTGAACCCGAAAGCTAGCGTTCTTAAGGGAATATTCGGTCGGTGAAATAAAAGATGATCTTTTTATCAATTTTCATGCGCCCCCAGATGCTTTTTCTGCGTCTTTTTACGCAGTTCGGACATGCACTTTAGGGCATGCCTCCCCAGCGAAAGGAACCCTTAACGGAACTATTCTCTCTGGAAGATGTTTCTTACTAACCATGTAATATAACATAACTAGTTGGGCACTTGTCTGATAAAGCACTAATGACCCCTACACCTGGTCTCCACGCATACCACGGTTCTTGTATAACCGCTATGGTATTCGGACACACTCCGGACCATCAGGTCCCGAGGTTGAAGCGAAAAGGTTGGCAACGACAAACGATCTACAATCCGGCTAGAAGGCATTTCACATGTCAATTCAAACGTACATAGTCATTTCGACTGATTGTATTCCTCTTCTATACCATCTAACAGGCTGTCTAATTTACAGTCCTGCTAGGAATACTTCGCGGCCAATTCTACTTGGCCGTACACTAAGCTTACAGGGATCTCCTTCCCGTCAGGCCCCACCGGTCCGACCTCGGCCATATGGTTTGGGTCAGACTTCGTAAAATGGGTCTTCACCATGGCCCAGGCCTCCCTAGCGCCTTGTCGGCAGGCTGATATCTTCCACAACCGGAAGCGCTGCCGAGCTCCCTTCAGCTTCTCCGCAAGATCTCCAAGGCCCTCGGGCGTGGAGTGGGCATGCCATAAGGCTTGGGCAACGCCTTGCATTGCCTGCCGAATTCGCTCGTGCAGTTGCAGGAGTTCGGGAAGAAGGTCACCCGTAGAACCGGGCATCTCCTCTGCAGGACGACCTGTGAGCATACCTACAGACAATACTCTGTTATTCGACTTCCTCGCCGAACTCATTTTTTAAAGTTCGTTCAAGCACTTACTAAATATGCCGCGTCGAAGCCGCTGATTCTCCTTCGTGGAGTCCGACAGCTAGCCACAAACGTCCTTAAGTTCAACGTCCAGCTTGGTGTTGGCATCCTGGACATCATTCTTCTCTCGCCTCACCTTTGTCAACGTACTCTCACCGGCCTTTAACCGGCGTAAGAGTTGTTGCTTCTCCGGATCAAGTCCGGCGCCATCTGCAACATGAATTGTCAGATTTGCAACCAAACCGCACAATACTAATCTTTCGAAGTGTATCTTACCTGAGGGGGTCCCTTTGGGCTCCCCTGCTGCGGCTAGTGCGGCCTCTAGTTGGGCCTTGCACTTTTCCAGCTCCTGGGACGGCACAGTGTTCTTCTCTGTAAGAACCTGCATGTTATATGATCCTTAAATCAGTTACTTTAACTGTTTCAAGTCTCGGGGGCTACTGGTATGTATATATATATTTTACCAAAATTTTCTTACCCGTATGTCTTTCACATACTGCTCTGTGGCTCTGGCTAAACCATCTTAGCGGCACGGAGGTACGCATCTCCCGAATTAAAGGCATCTAAAGCCTCTTGGGAGAAACAAGCGTCGCGTAAAACTGTCCGGCGACGCCTGTGGTTCATGGCACTCTCCACTTCAGAATTTGTGGCAGACAGCCTGTCCGCATCCTCTGTCGGAGGAGCGCCCGGTGCACGCCTTGTGCTCGCCTCCGCTTCCTGGCCGGCCACTGGAACCTGGCTGGTGGAGGCGCGATTGGCAGCCTCTCCGGATATAGTCCGGCGAGGTCTCTTCGTCCTGAAGAAAGCATGAATGTTAATATGCCCTAACGGAATAACGCCGCGGAAACGGATGTGCGTAATACCTTTGCGCCGGCATCTCGGTCCGGACTGCATTTCTTTTTTCCCCACGGGGCCCTACGGCCCCTCGTTGGCTAGCCGCCGCAGGTTCGGCTTCCCGCCTCGGAAATCTCCCCTGTAAAACACGGTTGTTGTTAGAAACGCCGGAATACGGGAAAATGGAATCCCCCTCAAGGGAATAAAATTCCGGTTTCTGTCACCTGGGAGGCCGGGATTAACCCGGGGTAATCAGCCACAATAGCGACCAAGGTTTTGTCCTTGCTTAGCTGATGAAACACCCCGTCGATAAGCTCCACCGATATGTCCGGATCCTCTTCAGAGTCCGGATCGAGGGACCATTCTGGGTCCTCGGGTTGTGGAGGGCGGCTGCTTATATCTTTCACTTCCTGTCGCAGTTCCTGCATTGAAATCGTCAGACTACGTATCTGACCATGGAAGTATAAAATAAATGGGCAAGCGCAGTTGTTCGCTTACCCAACTTGGAGGTTCATACATAGTGAATCCGGCCCGCGGGTTAACGCGGAGGAACTCCTCCTTTTCTCCCTTGTACAAAGAGGACAAAATCTTTATTAGGGCGGCAGCCGAGGCCGGCCCCTTACGACTGTAACGCGTGGCGTCATCCTCCCCATTGAAATCCCACATGGGGTGGCCTCTGTATTGAAGCGGTTGGACCCCTCGCATAACGCATGCGGCCGTGACTCCGATCATGGTTAGTCCGGAATGAGCCGACAGTCTTATCCGGCCCATCAGGTAAAGGACGTCTCTCTCGCTTTCTCTCTGAGAGCTCCGTGGACGCCAGCTCAAGTGTTTCTTCAATGGAGCACTGTTTAACTCAGGAAGACCGGCCCGTATAGGGTCCGGCAGCGGGACGTCGTCTATGTAAAACCATTCCGAAGGCCAGTCCTCGGACGCCTTCTTCGGGGTTCCAGATAGGTATCCAGTCCCGGCGATGCACCATACTTCGGCTCCGCCCACTTGGTATATAGACCCCTGAGGGAGTCCTGGATTAGGGGGTGTTCGGATAGCCGGACTATACCTTCAGCCGGACTCCAGGACTATGAAGATACAAGATGGAAGACTTCGTCCCGTGTCCGGAAGGATCTTTTCTTGGCGTGGAAGGCAATCTAGGCGTGCGGATATTCAAGATCTCCTACCATTGTAACCGACTCTGTGTAACCCTAACCCTATCCGGTGTCTATATAAACCGGAGGGTTGTAGTCCGTAGGACAACCATCATCATACACAATCATACCATAGGCTAGCTTATAGGGTTTAGCCTCCTTGATCTCGTTGTAGATCCACTCTTGTACTACCCATATCATCAATATTAATCTAGCAGGAGTAGGGTTTTACCTCCACCGAGAGGGCCCGAACCTGGGTAAAATAAAGTGTCCCTTGTCTCCTGTTACCATCCGACCTTGACGCACAGTTCGGGACCCCCTACCCGAGATCCGCCAGTTTTTACACCGACATTGGTGCTTTCATTGAGAGTTCCTCTGTGTCGTCGCTTTTAGGCCCGATAGCTCCTTTGATCATCAACAACGATGAGGTCCAGGGTGAGACTTTCCTCCCCGGACAAATCTTCGTCTTCGGCGGCTTCGCTCTGCGGGCCAATTCGCTTGGTCATCTAGAGCAGATCGAAAGCTACGCCCCTGGCCATCAAGTCAGGTTTGGAAGCTTAAACTACACGGCTGATATCCGCGGAGACTTGATCTTTGACGGGTTCGAGCCACAGCTAAGCGCGCCGCACTATTTCGAGGGGCATGATATAGCTCTGCCTCTGAATAGTACCCTGGAGGCCGCACACGCTCCGGCCCAGATCCTTGACTCGGAGCCCGTCGCGTTCTCCGAGGATGAACGGTTGGACGTCACCTCGGGGGCTGCGATCTCAAAGGCGATCGAGCCGAACGTGTGACACCCCAAAATTTTGACCTTTGCTTTAATGAATTAAATTTTGCCAGGAATTAAAATTTTGAATTTTCTGAGCTCCATTTTGATTTTTCTTCCCTGTTGTGATGAGTTTTTTTACGAGAAAACTTTTCAATTATGTTGTTGGACTTGTTAACCTCTCAAGGAAAACTTTTCTTTTATCAGTATAACTAATTAAATAATTAAGTTGCATGATCTTTACTCTCTTGAAAATGGTTTTTCAAGGCTAAATGGCCATATTTGAATTACAACCATTGGTTAGATTCACTTAAAATTCCCACAAAAATTTGGAGATGTCATGTGATGTTATTAAATAACTTTTGTGCAAAAACATCTTTATTTCATGAAATATTTTGAGCTCTACACCCTTTTTTCTTCTCTGGTCCAGTGGGCAATTTTGCACTACAGCCCATTTAAATATTTTCTTCTAGCCTCCACCTAAATTAAGGGATGTTAGTAATATCATATGATTCAACTTTATGCAAAAACCCAGTGATATTATTTGCAAATTTTGAGTGAATCAGCATCATCTTCATTCTGGACCAGACTAGTGTTTTCTACTGCAACCCTATTTATTTTTGCTCCAGTGACCTTGTGCTTTCACCTGCTTGTAGACCACCCTACCAAACCCCTAAGTCCAGGAGCATGCACCCTTTGGATCATTTTTGGTTCATGAAATGATGCCATTTATTCCCTCTCCAGAATTGTAGTTCAGCAAAACTTGCACCAACAAGTTGCTACATTTGACCAACTAAGCTCATCACCCTCTTGTGCATCCAAAGAGACACTGATCTGGAGAATCTGGCCCCTCCAGGAAAAGCCTAGGTGCCCTTAGCATTCTGTCAAACACCTTGTCAGCATGATCTGTGTTGACATGGTTTTTGACATTTCACTGTGAGCTTGCACTATTGATCTAACTAGCTTGTCCACGAGACTCCCAGTTGCTCCTAACCTGGTTTTGTTAAGTCCCAGCCCGACCCGAGACCTCTATCACGCCCTGGCTTTTCGTCGAACAGGTCCCGTGCGTGCTCCGGACGCGCCCAGAGCGCGCCAATTGCAGCCGCGTGCACCCGAGCCGCCGCGTCTCACCCGCACCCATTTCGGCTCGTGACTACCTGCAGCTAGCTGCCACACGCTCCCCGCCTCACCACTACACGCCAGCCCACCCTGGCACCCTACAGCGCCACCACCAGAGCGTTTTTGGCGGCACGCCGGCGTCGGCCGACAGCTTCTGCTCCGTGCAGCGCCGCCCAAGCCACCCCGGCTCGCCACCTGGCCCCTGGCACAGCCCGAGCTCATCCGTGAGCGTGTCCGCTAGCGTTCGTCGCCGCCACGACGCCCTGCACGCTACAGAGAGGCGGTTCGCCGGCGTCCTCATCCACCGCCGCGGAACCGACCTCGTCGCCCCATAATAGGATGCCCCGAACCTCCCAAGCACGCAGGCGACTCCAAGCCATCCCCCTAGGACCCCTTTGGGCAGCCAATCGACCCGGGAAGGTCATCTCCCCCACCTCCGGCAGCATCGGCCGCCGCCATGGCTCGAACTCTCACGGCTCCACCAGGGCCTCCCCCACCCATTTCTCTTCACCAGAAACCCTCTCACACTCCCGCAAACCTTTCCCATTACTCGATTTCGATCGGGGCTCACTACGGGAGTAATTTCACTTTAACCGATGGCCGCCGTCCGCCGCGAAGCTCGCCGCCGGCGACTCACTCAACCCCCGCCAACAAAGCAACCACCGGAGTGACCGCCTTGGTCTCGCGGATCCATCCAGACCCTCTGGAACCCGCGGGGAGCCGCCGTTCGCCGGAGACAACCACCATTGCCCCGCCTCCGTTCGGGCAAAGGAAGGGGAGGGAGAGATAGACCAGTCAAACCTGACTAGTGGGCCAGGCGGGCCCACTGTCAGTGACACGCGCGCCGTCCATGCTGTAGTAAGTGAAAGCGCAAAATGCCCAGTATGTATCTCCTACTTAGAAAGCGTATTTTCCCCCGAAATGTTTTCTTTTCTGTTTTGTTTTAAAACAGATTTTGACCACAACTTTGACTGCCTATAACTTTTTAAACACAACTCCAAATGAGTTGATTCTTTTTCCTACCTTCCTCAAATTTGATCTAGTTTATTTTAAGATCTATTTGAAAACTTTCCAAAAAAACCTTTTTGTACTATTTTGAATTGTGTGTTAATTCAAATATATTTAAAATAGGATTTTGGAGAGAGGGAAGAAACTTTCAAAAGTTTTGGAGAGCACCTCACCCCTCCACAACTTAAAGGCAAGCATCTTGAACCCTGGCATAATATTTTTTGATGTGTTGGTTGACACGTTTATAACACCACCTTATTTCGGAGGACTTGATATTTCATGTGACATGATCATTTGCATGGAAGCATATTAGTGATTTCCTTGCTATTGGAAATAAACATAATTTAGATGGTAATCATCCTCATGTGCCTTGCATGCATGCCGAAAAGGAATCCGGGAAAGCCTCGGCCTTGGGTAGGCGTGAGCTTGTCGCCGGTCCCCGTCTGGACGGTTATTTCCGGTATGGCATGGTAAGGTATATTGAGTAGTGATTTTTGTTGGCTGAAATATATTTGATATACATGTCATGCAGGGAACTTATAAACCTCCTGAGTCGACCGCAGATCGAGTCTTGTTCCAGTAACCCCCATACTTGCCTCGTACTACCACTCGTCCCTGCCGCAGGTAGGGTACGGTTCAGTAAGTTGTCAACCGCTTTCCAGCACACACCATACAGAGAGGCCATGGTGGAAGATATCGGTTGTAGCCGGTAGGCATGCCACCTGGTCAGGGGGCATGGGTGTTTCCGGTTGGGACCGAGAGGGGAGGCCACCCCTTAGAGCGCGCGATATAAATTTGATCCCATGCTACGCGAGGTTGTAGCCTCCCCACTTAGAGTTTTGCTTAAACAAGTGTCGTGGGTGATTCCAGACACCGATGAGTTAAGCTGGTGTGTGCAAGTTAGGCGTGTTTTCAACAAAAAGGCCGTAGACGAAATTAGTCCCGATGGACTAAAGGAATCCGTTACTCGTGGGTAAAGAGTACACCCTCTGCAGAGATTAAACCTATTCGAATAGCCGGGTCCATGGTTAAGGATTACAGTCTGGGATGGGTCAAGTGTTGGTCTTGGTGTCGGTCTTCGGAGGTGAAATTGTCTAACAGGAACTGAAATTACTACATGTGACTTGTGATATTCATGAATTATTATCATTATTGGCTAACCCGTGTTATTATTATTATTATTGTCGATTATCCCCGGGATGGTTCTACCTCCCGGATATTCATTGTTATTATTTATTTTTAAAGCCCTTTATGTGGTGTCGCTCAGACGCCCGACTGTGGCATTTCTTTTAAAGCCCTTTCTGTGGTGTCGCTAAGACGCCCGACTGTGGTATTATTTTTAAGCCCTTTATGTGGTGTCGCTCAGACGCCCGACTGTGGCATTTATTTTTAAGCCCTTTATGTGGTGTCGCTCAGACGCCCGACTGTGGCATTTATTTTTAAAGCCCTTTATGTGGTGTCGCTCAGACGCCCGACTGTGGCATTTATTTTTAAGCCCTTTTTGTGGTGTCGCTCAGACGCCCGACTGTGGCATTTTATTCCCACGCCATTATTGCTTATTCATGTTGCATATAAATAATCTGCTTGCATGCATAACCGGTATTTTTATTTGTGACTGATGGTGTGATCATAGAATATTTCAGTGCATAATTATCAATTATATTATTCCCGTGTTCATAATGTTTGCGAGTACATTCAAAGTACTCACTGGCTTGTCCCTGGCTATTGTCTTGGCCAGATTGCTATCTTGGAGAGGAACGTTGCGATGACAGCCTCGGAAACCTAAGCAACGGTGATAGCAACCCCGCGAAGATAGGAGTTAACCTGGTCAGCTGTTCCCGTGGGAAATGGAGTCCCATAGCCGTGGTGATCCACAAACCGCTTCCGCCCTCAACCACTAGAAACCATTTGTTGTACTCATAGGTCACAATGGTCTTGTACTGCATATTTTGTACTTTTGCTTGGAATTTCTGTATCAAGTTGATGCCTCATCAGCTAACAGTAATCCTGGGGCTGATGAGTTCGACGACCATTTTCTGGAAATTTAAGTCCGGAAAATCGGTCAAGATAGACTTGGTATCAGAGCCAGGCTGACCATTGGCTAATCCTATCCTTGCCAGGTCAATAAACTTAGGCATGCCAAACCACCGAGCCATAACCAAACCCACAGCCAAGCTTCTCCTGCAAGATATTCCCACAGTGACCCGACATCTTTTGGCAGTCGGTGCCCAACCTACCAACATAGCCGTCGATCACGAGCCAGTGACCGGCCCCCCCTAAATAGTCCTTTCTCGCAAGCGTGCGAAGGAAGACTCCGTCCCCTTTTTCCTATAAAAAGGGCACGCTAGGCCCAACCCAGCACAATGCAGTCGCTATCCTAAACCGAGCCACAATGCCTGGTCCTGTCGTGCACCATGAGACCACAGCAACCAACCTTGGAGGTTTTGTGACCATACTCGCAAACCTCACCCGTCGTGCCTATGCGTTAGAAGAGCCCCCAGAATATGTTGTGTACCAAGGGTCCATGAGCGGTGAGAGCCGTCAATTTTGGGCCACTGTGCACATTTATGGTAGGGGCCTAGCACCTGAGCGTCCCTACAGGTTCACCGGGAGAACAACTTCCTTTGAGCCCCAAGCCATCCAACTAGCTGCCCGAGAAGCTATAGTTCATCTCCGCCACTTGTCGCCCAGAGTCAACTGTCGCTCGTTCCACTACTACCCCAGACGGGAAGGGTATGGTAGACCACCCCAAGTTGCCAACGGAGATCACGAAACAGATCCTGCATTGTTGCACCTAGTGCGCTATGTAAATGCACTAGAGGAACTGTGCGATCAGGTCACTATTGATCTTATCGCAGCTCGTGGAGAGCTGGTTCGTCGAGCCCCGGCGAGAGAAGAGGACGAGCCCAACGCCGACAACCCAGTCGTGCTGTTTGGACAGCCGATCGAGTCCCTGAGAGCTGCCCCAACCATCGGCCAAGGTATTGCGATAACCCCAGAAGTGCTTCGTCGCATATTGGGAGCACACTCCAACGGGGTTGTGGCCAACAATCCCCGAGATGGTCATCATCGCTACCCCGAGCCTGCAGCCCCTCAACCCACTCCAGTTAATTCCGACGGAGAGACCCGTGGAGAAGCCTCAACATCCACAAGGCACGCCCGCTTGGATGTAAATGAGGTAGACTAAGTCACCCGAGTCGTATCGAGTCCCAGTGTACCCTCACTTTGTAATCGTGTGGCCTTGTAATTAAACGCCGCCTGTTGTCGTGCCTCTATTTTAATAGTAGCCTTGCCTGGATACGACAGTATGCAGTATAAGATTTCTATCCCAGGCTCAGTTACCAAAAATTTCCCCGACAACCCCCACAGTAACACGTCGCCTCGGTGAAATACGTGTGTCTGTGGCTTTGACTTCAACCCGCGGATCGGAGCTGAAAATTTTCTTTACCATTCACCACGGTAAAAATGACCCAGCTCCGGTGCTATAAAGAGGCCACCGCGTGACCTTGCTAAACACTTCTCATGTTGTGCACCATCCTCACAACCATTTATTGCCATGCCGAGCCCCAGCATTTACTTGAGAACCCCAGATGCAACCCAGGGTAGTTTTGTCAAGATATTGTGGGATTTTACCTGCAGTACCATGGGCGCTACCCAGCCACCCCAGTACGAGCTGTTCAAATCGAGGATCACTTCTTCCACCTCGAGATATTGGGCAGCAGTGCACATCCCTCCCGTGAACTCAAACCAAGACCCAACAGAGGTCTCCTTCGTGGGGAAGTCTATGCCAACCCCACAAATGGCCGTAGAAGCTGCGGCTTATGAAGCGCTTGCTCGCCTTCGATTCGAGGTACCCTATGCCAGCGAACGGGGGTATTATTACTTCACGAGCCGTGCAGCACCCGGTGGAGTAACATCTTTTCCCGGTGTACGAATTGAGAGAGACCCAGTCCTGGCCAATCTTGTCCAGTACGTCATCGCGCAAGAGCGTTTAACCCAACACGTTATGGGTTATCTCCAGAGTCTCGCAGATTTAAATCCTCAGATCGCCATCGGCAAGACACTAAGGCCCGACCAGGAGAGACACGTGCATTGACTAGTCAATCCGCTTTCTCCGATAGAGGAAGAATGTGTCTCAGTACCAGAGACATTTTCTCGGGATCCCGTCCAGTTACCCTTTGCATTATAAACTTTGCTGCTACATCTAATTGTTGCAACATTTATTTATCTGGTGTAACCTATGCGTGGTAACCAAGTGTGCGCTTTGAGTAAGTCTTTAGTTTCAATTATTTTGAGTGATACTGTTGCATTACTGTATTCTTCCGCGAATAATCCTAGAGTGTGACATCTTTTCTCTGAACCGATACTTCTGCACCGCCTCACGACTGGGATTATTTTATTCCACACAGAGCAACGACGGCAGCGGACTCACAACCACAAACACTCGAACACCCACACATACACGGTATGCCAAGCTTTGAAAACGGTGTTACCTCCGGCTAACCCCTCCCCTAACAATAGTTAGCATCCGGCACACCCCACCTACTCCTCGTGATCACCACCACCGCGGAGAGCCAACACCCGAGCAGCAGCGTCGCGACGATCGTCGAAGATCATCGCACACAGGAGCACAGAGAGCCCCAGCAGTGTCGCCAGCCCTCCGCATATCAGGATCGCGAACCAGTCCGGCATCGCCTCCGCCATTAGAGCCTCACCCGAGCTTTGGTAAGCAGAAATGGAGGAAGGAGGAGGAGGAGAAGCAAGGCCAGGTGTGAGGAAGACGAGAGAAAACACCTCGGCCGTTTTATAGCTCGAGCTCGGTGTACGGTGGGCGAAGTCCACCAACGCCGCCCGATCGCCGGTGTTCGGAGTCGAATCCGCAAGCAGTGCCGACAGCACGCTGGCCCGCGAGGTGAGTGCACGCTGCACCGGCAGCTAGCATGCCGCGCACTACCACGGTACGGCATAGGAGCCCTACGCGCTAAACGTCGCCGGTGGAGAAAGCGCAGGAAAGCGCGCGGGAGAGAGGAAGAAGGAGAGCCAGAGGGAGAAGAAGAGGCTGACTGTGGGCCCCGGGTCCACCTGTCGGCCAGAGAGAGCACTGTGCTCTCGGGTACGACTAGCGTATATTTAAATTTAGAAATTATTCTAAATTTATATCCAGCGTAAAAATCTCTCGTTTTTGTCCCGAACCGTAGATGTTTCCACGCAGCACCAATATTCACACTGTGATTTTTCACCACTTATTGCCCTCTCTCTGTAGCCACATTTTTGTTGCCTATAATTTTCTTGAGTCAGCTTTTATCAAATCTCGAGGACGAGATTTTTCTTAAGGGGGGTAGTGTTGTGACACCCCAAAATTTTGACCTTTGCTTTAATGAATTAAATTTTGCCAGGAATTAAAATTTTGAATTTTCTGAGCTCCATTTTGATTTTTCTTCCCTGTTGTGATGAGTTTTTTTAGGAGAAAACTTTTCAATTATGTTGTTGGACTTGTTAACCTCTCAAGAAAAACTTTTCTTTTATCAGTATAACTAATTAAATAATTAAGTTGCATGACCTTTACTCTCTTGAAAATGGTTTTTCAAGGCTAAATGGCCATATTTGAACTACAACCATTGGTTAGATTCACTTAAAATTCCCACAAAAATTTGGAGATGTCATGTGATGTTATTAAATAACTTTTGTGCAAAAACATCTTTATTTCATGAAATATTTTGAGCTCTACACCCTTTTTTCTTCTCTGGTCCAGTGGGCAATTTTGCACTACAGCCCATTTAAATATTTTCTTCTAGCCTCCACCTAAATTAAGGGATGTTAGTAATATCATATGATTCAACTTTATGCAAAAACCCAGTGATGTTATTTGCAAATTTTGAGTGAATCAGCATCATCTTCATTCTGGACCAGACTAGTGTTTTCTACTGCAACCCTATTTATTTTTGCTCCAGTGACCTTGTGCTTTCACCTGCTTGTAGACCACCCTACCAAACCCCTAAGTCCAGGAGCATGCACCCTTTGGATCATTTCTGGTTCATGAAATGATGCCATTTATTCCCTCTCCAGAATTGTAGTTCAGCAAAACTTGCACTAACAAGTTGCTACATTTGACCAACTAAGCTCACCACCCTCTTGTGCATCCAAAGAGACACTGATCTGGAGAATCTGGCCCCTCCAGGAAAAGCCTAGGTGCCCTTAGCATTCTGTCAAACACCTTGTCAGCATGATCTGTGTTGACATGGTTTTTGACATTTCACTGTGAGCTTGCACTATTGATCTAACTAGCTTGTCCATGAGACTCCCAGTTGCTCCTAGCCTGGTTTTGTTAAGTCCCAGCCCCACCCGAGACCTCTATCACGCCCTGGCTTTTCGTCGAACAGGTCCCGTGCGTGCTCCGGACGCGCCCAGAGCGCGCCAATTGCAGCCGCGTGCACCCGAGCCGCCGCGTCTCACCCGCACCCGTTCCGGCTCGTGACTACCTGCAGCTAGCTACCACACGCTCCCCGCCTCACCACTACACGCCAGCCCACCCTGGCACCCTACAACGCCACCACCAGAGCATTTTTGGCGGCACGCCGGCGTCGGCCGACAGCTTCTGCTCCGTGCAGCGCCGCCCAAGCCACCCCGGCTCGCCACCTGGCCCCTGGCACAGCCCGAGCTCATCCGTGAGCGTGTCCGCTAGCGTTCGTCGCTGCCACGACGCCCTGCATGCTACAGAGAGGCGGTTCGCCGGCGTCCTCATCCACCGCCGCGGAACCGACCTCGTCGCCCCATAATAGGACGCCCCGAACCTCCCAAGCACGCAGGCGACTCCAAGCCATCCCCCTAGGACCCCTTTGGGCAGCCAATCGACCCGGGAAGGTCATCTCCCCCACCTCCGGCAGCATCGGCCGCCGCCATGGCTCGAACTCTCACGGCTCCACCAGGGCCTCCCCCACCCATTTCTCTTCACCAGAAACCCTCTCACACTCCCGCAAACCTTTCCCATTACTCGATTTCGATCGGGGCTCACTACGGGAGTAATTTCACTTTAACCGATGGCCGCCGTCCGCCGCGAAGCTCGCCGCCGGCGACTCACTCAACCCCCGCCAACAAAGCAACCACCGGAGTGACCGCCTTGGTCTCGCGGATCCATCCTGACCCTCTGGAACCCGCGGGGAGCCGCCATTCGCCGGCGACGACCACCATTGCCCCACCTCCGTTCGGGCAAAGGAAGGGGAGGGAGAGATAGACCAGTCAAACCTGACCAGTGGGCCAGGCGGGCCCATTGTCAGTGACACGCGCGCCGTCCACGCTGTAGTAAGTGAAAGCGCAAAATGCCCAGTACGTATCTCCTACTTAGAAAGCGTATTTTCCCCCGAAATGTTTTCTTTTCTGTTTTGTTTTAAAACAGATTTTGACCACAACTTTGACTGCCTATAACCTTTTTAAACGCAACTCCAAATGAGTTGATTCTTTTTCCTACCTTCCTCAAATTTGATCTAGTTTATTTTAAGATTTATTTGAAAATTTTCCAAAAAAACCTTTTTGTACTGTTTTGAATTGTGTGTTAATTCAAATATATTTAAAATAGGATTTTGGAGAGAGGGAAGAAACTTTCAAAAGTTTTGGAGAGCACCTCACCCCTCCACAACTTAAAGGCAAGCATCTTGAACCCTGGCATAATATTTTTTGATGTGTTGGTTGACACGTTTATAACACCACCTTATTTCAGAGGACTTGATATTTCATGTGACATGATCATTTGCATGGAAGCATATCAGTGATTTCCTTGCTATTGGAAATAAACATAATTGAGATGGTAATCATCCTCATGTGCCTTGCATGCATGCCGGAAAGGAATCCGGAAAAGCCTCGGCCTTGGGTAGGCGTGAGCTTGTCGCCGGTCCCCGTCGAGACGGTTATTTCCGGTATGGCATGGTAAGGTATATTGAGTAGTGATTTTTGTTGGCTGAAATATATTTGATATACATGTCATGCAGGGAACTTATAAATCTCCTGAGTCGACCGCAGATCGAGTCTTGTTCCCGTAACCCCCATACTTGCCTCGTACTACCACTCGTCCCTGCCGCAGGTAGGGTACGGTTCAGTAAGTTGTCAACCCCTTTCCAGCACACACCGTAAAGAGAGTCCATGGTGGAATATATCGGTTGTAGCCGGTAGGCTTGCCACCTGGTCAGGGGGCATGGGTGTTTCCGGTTGGGACCGAGAGGGTAGGCCACCCCTTAGAGCGCGCGATATAAATTTGATCCCATGCTACGCGAGGTTGTAGCCTCCCCACTTAGAGTTTTGCTTAAACAAGTGTCGTGGGTGATTCCAGACACCGATGAGTTAAGCTGGTGTGTGCAAGTTAGGCGTGTTTTCAACAAAAAGGCCGTAGACGGAATTAGTCCCGATGGACTAAAGGAATCCGTTACTCGTGGGTAAAGAGTACACCCTCTGCAGAGATTAAACCTATTTGAATAGCCGGGTCCATGGTTAAGGATTACAGTCTGGGATGGGTCAAGTGTTGGTCTTGGTGTCGGTCTTCGGAGGTGAAATTGTCTAACAGGAACTGAAATTACTACCTGTGACTTGTGATATTCATGAATTATTATCATTATTGGCTAACCCGTGTTATTATTATTATTATTATCGATTATCCCCGGGGTGGTTCTACCTCCCGAATATTCATTGTGATTATTTATTTTTAAAGCCCTTTATGTGGTGTCGCTCAGACGCCCGACTGTGGCATTTCTTTTAAAGCCCTTTCTGTGGTGTCGCTAAGACGCCCGACTGTGGTATTATTTTTAAGCCCTTTATGTGGTGTCGCTCAGACGCCCGACTGTGGCATTTATTTTTAAGCCCTTTATGTGGTGTCGCTCAGACGCCCGACCGTGGCATTTATTTTTAAAGCCCTTTATGTGGTGTCGCTCAGACGCCCGACTGTGGCATTTATTTTTAAGCCCTTTTTGTGGTGTCGCTCAGACGCCCGACTGTGGCATTTTATTCCCACGCCATTATTGCTTATTCATGTTGCATATAAATAATCTGCTTGCATGCATAACCGGTATTTTTATTTGTGACTGACGGTGTGATCATAGAATATTTCAGTGCATAATTATCAATTATATTATTCCCGTGTTCATAATGTTTGCGAGTACATTCAAAGTACTCACTGGCTTGTCCCTGGCTATTGTCTTGGCCAGATTGCTAGCTTGGAGAGGAACGTTGCGATGACAGCCTCGGAAACCTAAGCAACGGTGATAGCAACCCCGCGAAGATAGGAGTTAACCTGGTCAGCTGCTCCCGTGGGAAATGGAGTCCCATAGCCGTGGTGATCCACAAACCGCTTCCGCCCTCAACCACTAGAAACCATTTGTTGTACTCATAGGCCACAATGGTCTTATACTGCATATTTTGTACTTTTGCTTGGAATTTCTGTATCAAGTTGATGCTTCATCAGCTAACAGTAATCCTGGGGCTGATGAGTTCGACGACCATTTTCTGGAAATTTAAGTCCGGAAAACCGGTCGCGACAGAACGCCAGCCCCGTACTCCGCACGGCCCAGGATTCCAAGGAGTCGGACTCTTCTCCGAACTCCGGGCCTTCCGTGCCCCCGCCGATCGAATCTGATTGGGCGCCTGTAATGGAGTTCACCGCCGCGGACATCTTTCAGTGCTCACCTTTCGGTGATATCCTGAATTCTCTCAAGTCTCTCTCTTTATCAAGAGAGCCTAGGCCGGACTATGGTCTGCGAGGTTGGGATTCGGACAACGAAGAAATTCAAAGCCCACCCACCACCCACTTAATAGCCACTGTCGATGATTTAACCGACATGCTTGACTTCGGCTCTGAAGACTTCGACGGTATGGACGACGAAGGAGGAGACAAACAAGAACCAGCACCTGTAGGGCGCTGGACCGCCACCTCGTCATATGACATATATATGGTGGATGCTCCAAAGGATGCGGATGGCGATGGAACAACGGAAGACGACAACTCGAAAAAACCGCCAAAACGCCGGCGCCAACGGCGCCGCTCTAAATCCCGCCACAGCAGAAACGGTGATTCCGGCACGGGAGATAATACTACCCCGGACAGCGCCGAAGAACACCAGAGCCAGCAAGATTCGGCGCAGGAAGATGGAAAAGCCAGCCCTCAGGAGAGAGCGGCAGAGCAAGAGGTTGAGGATGATAACTACATGCCTCCCTCCAAAGACGAGGCAAGCCTCGACGACGACGAATTCGTCGTACCATCAGACCCCGCCGAACAAGAGCGTTTTCAACACAGGCTTATAGCCACGGCCAACGGCCTAAAGAAAAAGCAGCAACAGCTTAGAGCTGATCAAGATTTGCTAGCTGATAGATGGACTGAAGTCCTTGCGGCCGAAGAGTATGAACTCGGGCGCCCCTCCAAAACCTAAGCGTAGGCCGCTACCCCAATCAGAGGGGGAAGCATATGACATGGTAGACCGGCCACCCCGTGGCCGCGACAGAGAGGCTTGTCGAACCCTTAAGCAAGCCATGCCCCGGTGCCGTTCAAATAAGGCACAGGAAAACGAGCCAGACCTGCGAGACGTACTGGAGGATAAAGCAAAGCAAACAAGATCGATCTATGGATCGCGCGGACGCCCGACGACACGTGATGATCTTCACTCCGGACACAATAAATCTGGCCGGGCCGAACACAGCAGGCACAGCTCTTCCGAGCTGCGTCGTGACATAGCCCAGTACAGGGGCGCCGCACACCCACTATGCTTCACAGGCGAAGTAATGGATCATAAAATCCCAGAGGGTTTTAAACCCGTCAATATCGATTCGTACGATGGTACGACAGATCCGGCAGTGTGGATTGAGGATTATCTCCTTCACATCCACATGGCACGTGGCGATGATCTACACGCCATCAAATACCTACCCCTTAAGCTTAAAGGACCAGCCCGGCACTGGCTTAACAGCCTACCAGCGGACTTAATCGGTTCTTGGGAGGACCTGGAAGCCGCATTCCTCGACAACTTCCAGGGGCCCTATGTGCGGCCACCGGACGCCGACGACCTAAGCCACATAATTTAGCAGCCAGAAGAATCGGCCAGGCAATTATGGACACGGTTCCTAACAAAGAAAAATCAGATAGTCGATTGTCCGGACGCAGAGGCCCTAGCAGCCTTCAAACATAACATCTGCGACGAGTGGCTTGCCTGACACCTGGGACAGGACAAGCCGAAAACCATGGCAGCCCTCACGACACTCATGACCCGCTTTTGCGCGGGCGAAGATAGCTGGCTAGCTCGCAGCAACAACTTATCGAAGAAGCCCGGTAATTCGGATACCAAGGACAAAAGTGGCAGGTCACGTCGAAATAATCAAAAGCGCCGCATTAGCAGCGACAGCAATGAGGATACGATAGTTAATGCCGGATTCAAAGGCTATAAATCCGGTCAGCGGAAAAAGCCATTTAAAAAGAATACCCAGGGCCCGTCCAGTTTGGACCGGATACTCGACCGCTCGTGCCAGATTCATGGCACCCCTGAAAGGCCAGCCAATCACACCAACATGGATTGTTGGGTGTTCAAGCAGGCAGGCGAGTTAAGAGCCGAACACAAGGACAAGGGGCTGAACAGCAACGACGAGGAGGAGCCCAGGCCGCCAAAAAACAATGGACAGAAAGGGTTTCCCCCACAAGTGCGGACGGTGAACATGATATACGCGACCCACATTCCCAAGCGGGAGAGGAAGCGTGCGCTACGGGACGTATACGCGATGGAGCCAGTCGCCCCAAAGTTCAACCTATGGTCCTCCTGCCCGATCACTTTCGATCGAAGGGACCACCCCACTAGCATCCGTCACGGCGGTTTTGCCGCACTGGTCCTCGACCCAATCGTGGACGGATTTCATCTCACAAGAGTCCTCATGGACGGCGGCAGTAGCCTGAACCTACTTTATCAGGATACAGTGCGGAAAATGGGCATAGACCCATCAAGGATCAAGCCCACAAGGACGACCTTTAAAGGCGTCATACCAGGTGTAGAGGCCAATTGCACAGGCTCGATAACACTTGATGTGGTCTTCGGATCTCTGGATAACTTCCGAAGCAAAGAGTTAATCTTCGATATAGTGCCGTTCCGCAGTGGCTATCACGCCCTGCTCGGACGAACCGCATTCGCTAAATTCAATGCGGTACCACACTACGCATATCTCAAGCTCAAGATGCCAGGCCCTCGAGGAGTAATTACGGTCAGCAGAAACACAGAACGCTCCATCCGTACGGAGGAGCACACGGCGGCCCTCGCAGCGGAAGTACAAAGCAGCCTTTCAAGGCAACTCTCCAGTCCGGCCGTTAAAAAACCAGACAATGCAAAGCGCGCCCGGAGTAACCTGCAACAAGACCACCTGGCACGATCAGAGGAAGCGTAGCAATACGGCTCCGACCCCAGCCATCGCAACATTGCGGAGCAAGTACCTCAAGTACACAATTACGACCTTAAAATTCCATGGGCACAGGGGGAGGGGCACATTAACGGCATGCCTACAACACGGCGTCAAACGTACTAGGGGCTGCCGGATTTTTCTTTTTTACTTTTTTTTACTTTCAGGACTCCATTCTCTGGATAACCTGTTCGGCATTGTTGCCGCACAGACGATGCAAGATCCAGGAAAGCAGACAAAGCTACGCCGCATTCCGGAACTCTCAAGTGGTCTCTATTTCGAGCGATATATCTGTTTCTAAATTCCGTGGCCTGTGCCTGGTCAGGACATGTTAAATAGTCCAATATCTTTTTTGCTCATCGCAATACTTGTATCGTTCGGCTTTGATAGATAGCCTCTTTATAAAACAATGCATAACTTTTTGTCTATTTTTTGCATTATCCTCTTTTGAATATATATATATATATATATATATATATATATATATATATATATATATATATATATTACATAACATGATAGCGCCCGTACACCATGGTACGGCAAACCACACCAGGGGCTTCATTACCCTTTTATCTGGTGTGAGAAGTCCGTACACTTTCACAAGTGCGGCACCCCGAACTTATAGCACTATATGCATCGGCTCCGAGTCATGATTTTGGTCACATGTTGGGTTTGCCCGGCTCCTATGTTTTGGTGCCTTACGTTCCGCTTTATCAGCTAAGGTAGCACTAGGAGAACCACTGCGATTGTGCCCCAGATCAGGTGGGTTGAGCACCTCAGTGGAGAAAGCTAAAACAGACTGTCATGATAAGGCGTGAGACTGGTCGCTGTTCGAGAGGTTTTTCGAGTCCTTAAAGGCTTATGCCGCTTTGAGCGAGGAGCTGGCTATGTCCGGCCAAAGGCGTGGATAGCACCCCGAATTCGGCCTTCCGAACTAGGGGCTTCGTCGAAATTTAAAATTATAACGTTCTGTGGCTAAGTGAGAGTGTTCAAGCATTATAGTCTGATTGCCTGGTTCGTTGTGCTGAGCGCCTCCCTCAAAGGACCCAACTATGGGAACAAGAGCCCTCAGGTTTATCCCGAACACCCCAGCACTAGTGGCATGGGGGCAGAAGCCGACGACTGGCCATCTCTCAAATTTTTGATAAAACGGCCGCACAGAAAATAATATTTTAAATTCAATAAGCATTACTTTGCGCATATAAACAAGTTTTCAGCGCACAGGATACAAACGAGCGAGTTCACTCAAATATTACATCTTTAGTACATTCATCCGCGACAAGGCGGGCTCCGGCAAGAACTTCCTTGTAGTAGTTCTTGGGCTTGCGATGCTCCTTCCCCTGCGGTGGCCTGTCCTTCACTAGCTTCTCTCCGTCCAGCTTACCCCAGTGTACCCTTACACGGGCATGGGCCCTCCGGGCACCTTCAATGCAGACGGAGCGCTTGATGACTTCAAGCCGTGGACAGGCCTCCACCAGCTGCCGCACCAGCCCGAAATAGCTCCCAGGTAGGGCCTCTCCAGGCCACAGCCGAACTAGTAAGCCCTTCATGGCCTGTTCGGCCGCCTTGTGGAGCTCGACCAGCTGTTTCAGCTGACCGCTTAAGGGCACAGGGTGTCCGGCCTCAGAATACTGAGACCAGAACACACTCTCCGTCGAGCTGCCCTCTTCAGCTCGGTAGAACGCGGTGGCGTCGGATATGCTGCGGGGAAGATCGGCGAAGGCCCCTGGAGAACTCCGGATTCGGGTAAGTAATAGGTAGTTTACTTTTATATTCCTACTTTGCATTGAGAATGCCTTACCCGTTGCTATCTTTTTCACCTCCTCCAACTCTTGGAGGGCCTTTTGGGCTTCGGCCTTGGCACTCTTGGCGGTCTCGACGGCCGACGCGAGCTCGGATGCTTGCGTTTTTGACTCAAGCCCCAAACCCTCATGTTTTGTCATGAGAGCTTGCAGCTCGTGCTGCACCTCGTCGACCTGAACCCCAAGCCTTTCTCGCTCGGCGCGCTCCTCGGCCGTTTTCTTTTCGGCCTCTGCCAGCGCCTGCTTCAGGGTTGCCACCTCGGTTGCGGCCCCTACAATAAGCAGTACAATCCTGTTATTTCTTTCTGCAATCAAGCCTCTCTATAGGCACCTTTTTTCTTCTTTTTTTAAGGTATTTCTTACCTTCCTTCTCCTCGAGCTGCCGTTTGGCAAGGCCGAGCTCTTGCAAGGTCCGCCCGAGGTCCTTTTTAAGTACATCCACCTGCGCAGTCAGTGCGGCGGTGGACAGCAGTGAAGCCTGCATACGCATATTTGACATTTTTTGTTAGACTCCTGCGAAAATTACTAGATCCTCTATCCGGCTTTTCTTTCCGAACACCGAACAGAGCATCAGGGGCTACTGTCTATGCGGTAAATAATTTGACATATTTTTACTTACCTCGAAGCCTGTTAGAAGGCTAGCGCAAGCTTCATTCAGTCCACTCTTGGCGGACTGAACCCTTTGGATCACCGTACTCATAACAGTACGGTGCTCCTCATCAATGGCGGCGCCCTTAAGCACCTCCAGCAGATTGTCCGGCGCCTCCGGTTGGACGGAGGCCGCCGGCTCAGATGGCTTACTCCTCTTGGAAGGAGTTCGCCCACCGCGGACTGGAACTGTCGAGTCCGGCGCGGTGTCCGGCACAAAGCCGGACTTGGAGCCCTGGGGGGTTTCATCCCCTTTACTCCTGGGGTCCGGAAGATTGCCTTGTGGCTCCTCCAAGACCATCTCCTCCTGCCCCGAAGCTTGGCGGGGCAACACTTCGGCGTCGTCCGCCCCGCAGGGGGAGACCGCGGGCGGAATAGAGTTCACGTCCAACGAATCCAGGGAGCCACTCGACGAATCGTCGAGTCCGGCCTGGGGCGGGCTGCATAAATTACGTTCGATATTAGGGAAAGCCGCGCATTAAAAGAATATCATGAGTCACCCTGGTATGTAAACACTTACGATGTCGCCGGACGCTTGGTTCGGTCCAGCCACTCCTCTCCGCCCTCTTCGGCGTCGTGGGAGTAGTCCGGCGGAGGGGTTTTCCTTTTCCTCGACCCCTCGGCCTCCCCTGTTGGGGCGACCTTCTTCCTCTTTGCTCCCCTCACTGGGGGGGGGGAGAGCTTCCTTGTTCCTCCTCCTCGTTTTTACGAGAGGAGAGCGTTGCAGACTCGTCAGATGAGGAGTCCGACACCACCATGTTGCGGGAACTTTTTCGAGTCCCGGTGGTTTTCTTCTTCTTGGCCTTCCTCTCCGGCACCACGTAAGGTGCCGGAGCCATCAGCTTCACCAAGAGAGCTGGGGCCGGGTCTTCGGGCAGAGGAGCCGGACAGTTAATTGCTCCGGATACCTCCTGCCAAGCCTGTCAAAGGTAAAGGGAGTTAGATCCCACATAGAGTTATTCTATGAAGAAGAGCTTAACGAACCTATCAAAGGTATAGATAGCTTACCTCGCTAGCGTTACGCTGCGAGCTGTATCCGCGATCCTCGGAGGCGGATGCGGGGGACTCGGCGCCTTTGGTCAACACCTTCCAGATGTCTTTATACGTCGTGTCGAAGAGCCTACTGAGGGTTTGGTGCTGCGCCGGGTCAAATTTCCACAAAGTAAAATCCCGTTCTTGGCATGGGAGGATCAGGCGAACGATCATGACCTGGACTATATTGACAAGACGGATTGGCTTGTTCACTAGGGACTGGATGCACGTTTGCAGCCCAGTCACTTCTTCCTCGTTGCCCCACGACAGGCCCGTCTCTTTCCAGGACATGAGCCGCGTGGGGGGTCCGGATCTGAACTCGGGGGCCGCGACCCATTTCGGATCGCGAGGCTCGGTGATGTAAAACCACCCGGCCTGCCACCCCTTTAGGGACTCCACGAAGGAGCCATCGAACTAGAGGACGTTGGCTATCTTGCCAACCATAGCGCCTCCGCACTCCGCCTGGGTGCCGGACACCACCTTGGGCTTGACGTTGAAGGTCTTGAGCCAGCGGCCGAAGTGGGGGCGGACGCGGAGAAAGGCCTCACACACGACGATAAACGCCGAGATGTTGAGAACAAAGTTCGAGGCCAGATCGTGGAAATCCAGGCCGTAGTAGAACATGAGCCCCCGGACAAATGGGTGAAGTGGAAAGCCCAGTCCGCGGAGGAAGTGGGGAAGAAAAACTACCCTCTCATGGGGCCTTGGGGTAGGAAGAAGCTGCCCCTTCTCAGGAAGCCGATGCGGGATGTCCTTGGACAAGTATCCGGCTTTCCTTAACTTTTTTACTTGAGCCTCCGTAACGGAGGAGACCATCCACTTGCCTCCCACTCCGGACATTGTTGGAGAAGGTTGAGGAAGGAAGAGCGGACTTGGGCGCTGGAGCTTGAGTTTGCGAGAGATGGATTGGCAAAGGGGGAAGAAGGCGTAGGTTAAAAAGGTGAATCCTTATCCCTTTATATAAGCAGGTACAGTTAGGCGTCCCCACCTACCTAATAAAACTCACTTGCCTCTCAAACGCCATGGTAAATGGCGTGGTTGGGTTACCCACGTCCGTATTAATGAGAATCCCGTTAAAGGGGGCACATGATCTCTACTTTGACAAGACGTGCCAAGGAAACCGACTCGCTAAAGACGCTAAGGTGGAACAATGAAAGCAACTTATATAGAAGGCTTGGTCGCAGTGTTATGACGCACTGCGGAATACGTCAGCGGATTTGATTTGTGTTAATTCTCTATATGGCAATATGTGGAAACTTATTTTGCAGAGCCGGACACTATTTTTTGTGTTTATAATCTTCTTGAAGAACTTGGAGGAGGAACCCGCCTTGCAATGCCGAAGACAATCTGCGCGCCGGACTCGTCGTCATTGAAGCCTGGTTCAGGGGCTACTGAGGGAGTCCTGGATTAGGGGGTGTTCAGATAGCCGGACTATACCTTCAGCCGGACTCCAGGACTATGAAGATACAAGATGGAAGACTTCATCCCGTGTCCGGAAGGATCTTTTCTTGGCGTGGAAGGCAAGCTAGGCGTGGGGATATTCAAGATCTCCTACCATTGTAACTGACTCTGTGTAACCCTAACCCTATCCAGTGTCTATATAAACCGGAGGGTTGTAGTCCGTAGGACAACCATCATCATACACAATCATACCATAGGCTAGCTTCTAGGGTTTAGCCTCCTTGATCTCGTGGTAGATCCACTCTTGTACTACCCATATCATCAATATTAATCTAGCAGGAGTAGGGTTTTACCTCCACCGAGAGGGCCCAAACCTGGGTAAAATAAAGTGTCCCTTGTCTCCTGTTACCATCCGACCTTGACGCACAGTTCGGGACCCCCTACCCGAGATCCGCCGGTTTTGACACCGACAACCCCTCTTGAGAACGGGGCACCGGGCAGAATATCTTCTTCCACAATGCGAAATGAGCCTCGACGCCTAAAAATAGCTCGCAAAGGGCAACGAAGCCCGCAATATGTAACACTGAGCCAGGCATGAGATTGTGCAGCTGGAGGCCGTAGAACTCCAGAAGCCCGCGGAAAAATGGATGAATTGGAAATCCCAGTCCCCTTATCAGATAGGGAACAAGGCACACCCGTTCTCCTTTACAAGGATTGGGGGTGTTCTCCGCTTGTTTTCCGCCATTGTAGGTGGCGAGACCGGCTCGGACCGGGACCATGTATGCCTGAGGGAGAAATCCCTTGGCCTGAAGCGAAACTAACTCGCTATGCGGAATGGTGCAACTCTCCCAGTCCCCGGGCTTAGGACCGGAGGGGCAAGGGGAGGAGCTGCGACGGCTGGCCATGTTGGAATGGACTTTAGCTGGGAAAGCTCTGATGATAACTCGCGGAGAGGAGAAGATGCGGTTTGGATCTAAATCCTCATCCCGTTAAATAGGCGGCTCGTTTATATGGCTAGGGTTGTGGATGTAAAAACGCCCCAGGCCTTTCGCATTCGTTCAACACGTGGAAGACAACCATTATTGGGTGCAGAAGCCGAGGAGCGCTACATTACAAAAATCGGACATTATTCGTACAGGTACTCAGAATTTGGGAAGGAACCCGCCTTGCAATGCCGAAGACAATTTGCGCGCCAGACTCGTCGTCATTAAAGCCTGGTTCGGGGGCTACTGAGGGAGTCCTGGATTAGGGGGTGTTTGGGTAGCCGGACTATACCTTCGCCGGACTCCAGGACTATGAAGATACAAGATTGAAGACTTCGTCCCGTGTCCGGATGGGACTTTCCTTGGCGTGGAAGGCAAGCTAGGCGATGCGGATATTCAAGATCTCCTACTTATGTAACCGACTCTGTGAAACACTAACCCTATCCGGTGTCTATATAAACCGGAGGGTTGTAGTCCGTAGGACATCCATCATCATACACAATCATACCATAGGCTAGCTTCTAGGGTTTAGCCTCCTTGATCTCGTAGTAGATCTACTCTTGTACCACCCATATCATCAATATTAATCAAGCAGGAGTAGGGTATTACCTCCATCGAGAGGGCCCGAACCTGGGTAAAAACATCGTGTCCCTTGTCTCCTGTTACCTTTCGACCTTGACGCACAGTTCCGGACCCCCTACCCGAGATCCGCCGATTTTGACACCAACAGGCCCCCTCTCCCCTTCTCTTCCGGTGGCGCCGGAATGCTGCCGTGGCCATCATCATCATCACCGCGATCTACACCAACACCTCTGCCATCTTCACCAACATCTCCATCACCTTCCCCCCTCTATCTACAACGGTCCACTCTCCCGCAACCCGCTGTACCCTCTACTTGAACATGGTGCTTTATGCTTCATATTATTATCCAATGATGTGTTGCCATCCTATGATGTCTGAGTAGATTTTCGTTGTCCTATCGTTGGTTGATGAATTGCTATGATTGATTTAATTTGCTTATGGTTATGTTGCTGTCCTTTGATGCCCATCATATGAGCGCGCGCGTGGATCACACCATAGGGTTAGTTGTATGTTGATAGGACTATGTATTGGAGGGCAAGAGTGACAGAAGCTTCAACCTAGCATAGAAATTGATGCATACGGGATTGAAGGGGGACCAATATATCTTAATGCTATGGTTGGGTTTTACCTTAATGAACGTTAGTAGTTGCGGACGCTTGCTAATAGTTCCAATCATAAGTGCATATAATTTCAAGTAAGGGATGACATGCTAGCAGTGGCCTCTCCCACATAATACTTGCTATCGGTCTAGTAAAGTAGTCAATTGCTTAGGGACAATTTCGCAACTCCTACCACCACTTTTCCACACTCGCTATATTTACTTTATTGCTTCTTTACTTACAACAGCCCCTAGCTTTTATTTACGCGCTCTTTATATTCTTGCAAGCCTATCAGAAAACACCTACAAAGTACTTCTAGTTTCATACTTGTTCTAGGTAAAGTAAACGTTAAGCGTGCGTAGAGTTGTATCGGTGGTCGATAGAACTTGAGGGAATATTTGTTCTACCTTTAGCTCCTCGTTGGGTTCGACACTCTTACTTATCAAAAACTGTTGCGATCCCCTATACTTGTGGGTTATCAAGACCTTTTTCTGGCGCCGTTGCCGGGGAGCAATAGCGTGGGGTGAATATTCTCGTGTGTGCTTGTTTGCTTTATCACTAAGTAATTTTTATTTGCTGTTCTTAGTTGTTGTTTATCTTTAGTTATGGATATGGAACACGAAATACCAAAAAAATTAGGTGTACTTGCGACTCATGGAGATGGGGAACCTCCTAAAACCCTCGATGCTGGTTATGTGAAAGATATTATGTACTACTTTGATAATCCTGAGAAAACCCCATTCAATCTAGTAATTGGAGTAACGTTGGATCAACGTGAATACTTCAGGGATTATCGCTTGACACAAAAAGAGAAACTATTATGGGATCAAATTCATATATTGAAGTGGTATGCTAGGCAACTATGCTTGAGTTATGATTATACTTGTTGCTCTAGGATGAAGGCTCCACACCTTCCCTTTTCATGCAAATTTAATGATAATAAAACCTTCGCTTCCTATGCTAATGGTATATATGATTACTATGATGTGGAACAAATAGAAGAATTTGTTGCTTTTATGGGTGCTTATGAAATTGAATCTATGTTTAAAGAGTTTGAGATTTTGATGATGCTGGTTATAGACCTGAAAATTTAGCTATCCTCAAATATTGTTATGAGAAATATGAATACAATCCGATATTAATGCACTTATTGAGAAAGTCTCCGATGTCCAAGAAGAGACTAATATTTTGCAGGAATCTATGGAAGAAGAAGTTGATGAAACTTTGAGCTCATTGGATGAAAAAGATGGAGGAGAGCGAAGAACAAAACGAGGAAGATCGGATTAGCTACCCGTGCCCACCTTCTAAAGAGAGTAACTCTTCAACTCATATATTGTTTAATTTCCCTTCGTGCTTACCGAAGGATGATTGCTATGATGACTATTTTGATCCCGTTGATTATCTTGAAATATTCCTTTTTGATGATGCTTGCTATGCTTGTGGCCAAGATGCCAATGTGAATTATGCTTATCGAGATGAACTTGCTATAGTTCCTTATGTTAAACATGAAATTGTTGCTATTGCACCCACACATGATAGTCCTATTATCTTTTTGAATTCTCCCGACTACACTATATCGGAGAAGTTTGCACTTATTAAGGATTATATTGAGGGGTTGCCTTTCACCGTTGCACATGATGATTTTGATGAATATAATATGCATGTGCTTGCTGCTCCAACTTGCAATTATTATGAGAGAGGAACTATATCTCCACCTCTCTATGTTTCCAACACGAAAAAATTAAAAGAAACTGTTTATACTATGCATTGGCCTTTACTGTGTGTGCATGAATTGTTCTTTTATGACATGCCAATGCATAGGGAGAGAGTTAGACTCCATTGTTGCTTAATATATTTTGCTTTGTGCTCACTACTAAATCACAAATAATTGCTAATTAAAATTGGCTTTGATATACCTTGTGATCCGGGTGGATTCACTACTTGAGCACTATATGCCTAGCTTAATGGCTTTAAAGAAAGCGCTGCCAGGGAGACAACCCGGAAGTTTTAGAGAGTAATTTATTTCTGTTGAGTGCTTTCATATAGTTTAAAAACAACAAAAATAAATAGGGGAACCCAAAACTTTTCAAAAAGGAAAGTGAAAGTGAGAAAGACAAGCATTGTTGAAGTGGGAGAGCTCCTTGAACTTTGTTCATGCTCACGGCAACTTTGTGAATCTTGATTACAGAAACTTCTCAACAAAAATAATTATTCCCTTGTACAATTCCATTGTATTATAAAAATAATGTGCCAAGGTTTGCCTTTAGGATGTTTACAATACTTGTTGGTTTGTACGGTGTAGGACAGAAACTTTGGCTGTAGTGCACGATTTTTAATTTTTTACTAAAACGTCAAATAGTTCTAATTCTTGTTGCACTATCTTTATGTACAAATGTTTTATTTTTTATAATTTTGGCAGAAATTTTAAAGTATCGGGAGTATGGTGAATGTTCAGATTATTACAGACTGTTCTGTTTTAGACAGATTCTGTTTTTGATGCATAGTTTGCTTGTTTTGATGAAACTATCGATTCATATCAGTGGATTAAGCCATGAAAAAGCTATACTACAGTAGCTACATTGAAAAAACAAAATATGAATTGGTTTGCAACAGTACTTAGAGTAGTGATTTGCTTTATTATACTAACAGATCTTACCGAGTTTTCTGTTGAAGTTTTGTGTGGATGAAGTGTCCGATGACCGAGAAGGTTTCGATTTGAGAGGAAGGAAGAGAGGCAGAGCTCAAGCTTGGGGATGCCCGAGGAACCCCAAGTAAATATTCAAGGAGACTCAAGCGTCTAAGCTTGGGGATGCCCCGGAAGGCATCCCCTCTTTCTTCAACAAGTATCGGTATGTTTTCGGATTCGTTTCCTTCATGCGATATGTGCAATCTTGGAGCGTCTTTTGCACTTAGTTTTTATTTTTATTTTATGCACCATGCTGGTATGAGATGGTCCTTGGTCGATTTATAGAATACTCATTGCACTTCACTTATATCTTTTGAGTATGGCTTTATAGAATGCTTCATGTGCTTCACTTATATCATTTGAAGTTTGGATTGCCTGTTTCTCTTTACATAGACAACCACCATTTGTAGAATGCTCTTTTGCTTCACTTATATTTGTCAGAGAGTGGGCATATCTTTTGTAGAAAGAATTAAACCTCTTGCTTCACTTATATCTATTTAGAGAGATGACAGGAACTGGTCATTCACATGGTTAGTCATAAAATCCTACATAAAACTTGTAGATCGCTGAATATGATATGTTTGATTCCTTGCAATAGTTTTGAGATATAAAGATGGTGATATTAGAGTCATGCTAGTGGGTGGTTGTGGACTGTAGAAATACTTGTGTTGAGGTTTGTGATTCCCGTAGCATGCACGTATGGTGAACCGGTATGTAATGAAGTCGGAGCATGAGGTATTTGTTGATTGTCTTCCTTATGAGTGGCGGTCGGGGAAGAGCGATGCTCTTTTCCTACCAATCTATCGCCCTAGGGGCATGCGTAGTAGTACTTTTATTCGAGGGCTAATAAACTTTTGCAATAAGTGTATGAGTTCTTTATGACTAATGTGAGTCCATGGATTATACGCACTCTCACCCTTCCATCATTGCTAGCCTCTTCGGTACCGTGCATTGCCCTTTCTCACCTCAAGAGTTGGTGCAAACTTTGCCGGTGCATCCAAACCCGGTGATACGATACGCTCTATCACACAGAAGCCTCATTATATTTTCCTCAAAACAGCCACTATACCTACCTATCATGGCATTTCCATAGCCATTTCGAGATATATTGCCATGCAACTTCCATCATCATCATCATATACATGACTTGAGCATTTATTGTCATATTGCTTTGCATGATCGTAAGATAGCTAGCATGATGTTTTCATGGCTTGTCCATTTTTTGATGTCATTGCTACGCTAGATCATTGCACATCCCGGTACACCGCCGGAGGAATTCATATAGAGTCATATCTTTGTTCTAGTATCGAGTTGTAATATCGAGTTGTAAGTAAATAAAAGTGTGATGATCATCATTATTAGAGCATTGCCCATAAAAAAAGAGACCAAAGAATCCTAAATAAAAAAAAGGGGCCAAAGAAGCCCGGAAAAAAAGGAGAAAAAGGGGTAATGTTACTATCCTTTTACCACACTTGTGCTTCAGAGTAGCACCATGTTCTTCATATATAGAGAGTCTCTTGAGTTATCACTTTCATATACTAGTGGGAATTTTCATTATAGAACTTGGCTTGTATATTCCAACGATGGGCTACCTCAAATGCCCTAGGTCTTCATGAGCAAGCAAGTTGGATGCACACCCACTTAGTTTCAGTTTGAGCTTTCATATACTTATAGCCCTAGTGCATCCGTTGCATGGCAATCCCTACTCCTCACATTGACATCAATTGATGGGCATCTAGCCCGTTGTCGGGGGTTGGGTGCTACATATGCCAAAGGATGGCTTATCATGGAGGGAGCGAGTAGAACGTCGCCGGTGCCCGGAAGCAGTATGAGGCGTAGACACGTACGCCGGCGTACTTTACCCAGGTTCGGGGCTCTCCTAGGAGATAACACCCCTAGTCCTGCTCTGCGGGGTCTCCGCACGATCACTAAGGCAAGGTGAGTACAAGGTTGCTCCTCGAGCTGTATGCTAGAGGTAGGAGAAGGCTAGGCTAGCTCTCTCCCTCTCTATATGATCTGGTCTAGTTCTAATGGGTTCCCCCCTTTGCATAGGTGCCCTGGGGGATTTATATAGGCCTACCCCCTAGGGGTACAATGGTAATCCGGCTGGGCGCAGGGCCCAGCCGTCAATCCCTTTGGCCGTCGGCTTCTCCGCCGACTGCTGGGGCCCACCGACTGGCCGGTACGGAGCCGACAGGCCGTGTCCGCCGCTTGCGAGTCTTGCCGGCTGCTGATTACTGTAGCCGTGTCTCTAATGACGCGGGCTTGGTCATGCGGTCGCGGCTACAGCTCCGCCGCCTGGCGGGCGATTACTGTAGCCACTTCCCGTCTCGTCTGGTTAATGGCGCGTGGGACCCATGGGAGGGGCTGGCAGACTCCCGGGGGCCGACTCCCAACGGGTCCGACTGGTGGCGCTCTCGCCGTCTTCTAGACTCTCGCTGACTGGTGGGACCCGTCGTCCCTGGGTCGTACAGACAGGCCGTCGTGGGTGCATCACTCTGCTCACTGGTGCTGATGTCAAGGCTTGGCATGGCAACAGTGCCGCGCCGGACGGGGATCTCTGCGGGTACAGTGCACTGTGGCCATGCCAGCCTCGGGAAAGGGGAGGGAGTGGGCTTTACTGTAGCCACTCCCTGTCCCGAGGGCATGGGCATCCGTCGATGCCGCGGGCCGACTCCCCGTGGCTGGCTTCTCTAGAAGCCGCCTGATAGGAGTCAGCTTGTCTCGAACTCGCCTCCAGGACTCGGCCGTGAGTGGGCAGTCGGCTGTCCCTTCAGCCGGCTTCCAGAAGGCGGCTCTACGTCTTGGCGTTTTGAGGGGCGCAGCCTGCCCTGATGCCTTGAAAGGTTGTGGGCTCCGGGTTAGCCTACCCGTGGCCCATTATTCCGAAAGTAGTCCCCGAAGCTGGTGAGGCGCCGCGGATGATCAACCGAGGAGTCTCAGCAGTTTTCTCTCTCCGAGTGCTTGAGGTGAAACCTCGTTCGACTTCTGCCAGGCCGACTGGTAGGAGTCGGACTCGCCCAATTAGACTTGTCCAACATTTTGAACGGTTCGGCGGGATCCAAGTGGCGTGCTAGCTAAGCTTCCAGGCCGCGGCCCGTTTCGGGCCTGTCACGTGGCAACGCGCGGCCGGGCCAGTATGCCCTCCCGCGCGCGTGACGGGACAGGCCTACAGGCGGGGCCCGCCACTACCGTGCCTCGGCGCGCGAGCGGATTTGCTTTGGCCGTGGTGGACGGTGGGGGTTCCCGCGGAGTTACTGCGCGCAGTAACTTTGTGTGATAACGTGGGGGGCGTGGGGTCGTGGGCGCAGTAAATCCCACGACCGCCCCCTCGGCTTCGCAGCCCATGTGTCTATTAGTAGGGGGAGGAGGGTGAGTGGTAGAGCACGCGCGCACCTCCTCCTCCTTATTGCTTCCTCTTCTTCTTCCTCTCGCCGCTGCGCCCTGAGCTGTGTCGAGCGCCGCGGTGACCCGCTCGCGATGAGCTCTTCTTCCACCGCCGCGCCCCCTTCGGTGCACTCCGGCACCTGGGACAGTTCGGATGTCCACGACGATCACGTCGAATTCCTCCGCAAGACGCGTCGGCTCCCCGGCAAGGACTATGTGAGGGTCCGTCTTGCGCCAAGGGGGAAATCTCGCCGGCGCCGCAGGAGGGCGAGTGGGTCATCTTCCGCTTGCACTGCCTGCACGGCCTAGGCCTGCCGGCGAGCAGCTTCTTCCGCGCCTTCCTCGAGTTCTACGGCCTCCAGCCGCACCACCTCACGCCCAACACGGTGGTGCTGCTGTCCGCCTTCGTCGCCTTGTGCGAAGGCTTCCTCGGCGTCCTCCCCACCATCAAACTCTGGGGGGAGTTCTTCTTCTCCAAGCTCGGCACCCAGGCCGCAGGCGTGCCGGCTCAGTGCGGCGCGTTCATCGCCTTGCGGAGGTCGGGGGCCGACAACCCGTTCCCCTTCATCAAGCTGATAAAGTCGGTGAAGATGTGGCAGCGGTCGTACTTCTACGTGAAGAGCATCTTTGCGGAGGGCGACTGGGTCAATCTGCCGGCCTACGTAGCCGGCCCGTCGGCTAGGAGGCAGCCCAACTGGTCGTATCGGGCCAGGACGCTAACGCCCGCAGGAGCCGGCGCCGTCTCGCGACTCTGAGTGCTGACGTAGGCGGAGGGCCTGACTGGGCCGGACTTGCTAGTCGCCTTCGTGGCGCGTCAAGTTATCCCGCTCCAAGGTCGCCCCCACATGATATGCCAGATGAGCGGGCATCGGGACCCGAGTCAGATGTGCACCAAGGAAATGTCTGATGAGGAGGTAGCATATATGGTGAACTACCTTGTGGACTGCAAGCTCCTGGAGGAGTGGCATTTCGGCAAGGAGCCATACTCGCGAGCCAACCCTCCGCCCGTGGTGAGTTGCTTTCTTTTTCTCTTTTTATTTAGCTTTCTTGACTTCTTCATCGCCGAGTCCGTCTTGTCCGATCTGACCAGTCGGCTTTGGTCAGAACCCCCCCTCCATCCAGCAGCCGGCACCGCGGGGCCGGCCTGCGAATTCCTTGCCGACCGGGCGAAGAGCGACGTCGACGACCCCGACTTGGGGGCGGCGGCCTTGGAGGACGACGCCGAGGGAGGAGGCGGCAGAGTGGGCGGCCGGAGGCTCGGGGCCAGTCTCGAGGACTGGTCTGACAATGACGCGGAGGAGGTCGTCCCACGCCACCAGCCGGGAGCCGACCAGCCCGGCACGAGCTCTTCTGCCATGCCGGACGCTCCACGTGGCGCGAAGAAGTGCAGGGCCGCGCCGAGCTTGTTCGGCAGCCGGCCGCAGCGACCAAGCGGGACGAGGCGGCCGTGAAGGCCAACCGCTTCCGCAAGGAGGTGAAGAAGCCGCCGCTGGTCTCCACGTGAGTGCTCCTTCCTTTCGTCTTTATTTTTTCTTTGTTGATCTTGTCTGAGTCTTTACTTGTTTTCCTTTGGTCTAGGGCTCCCCCCTCTCTCTCTCGAGGGTCGCCTCCGCCTCCGTCATGGGGTCGGCGGAGACTTCTGCCACCACTCGGCGGATTGATCCCGCCGCCAACCTCCGGGAGGCGAGGAAGAAGAACGCATGAGAGGTGCGCGAGGAGCAAAACGTCGCCCGCCTGGAGAAGGTGGAGGCCGCCGGCGTGGCGAAGAAGCAGGCTGAAGAAGCCGTGCACCGCCAATCGGCGGTTTTCATCACTCCACTGAACTCTGCGCCGCCGCCCCCGGAGTTCACAGGGTAGACTGGGGAAGCCGGCGGCGAGAACCCCGTCATGGAGAGGGGCGGCGGCAACGCCTCCATGCCGGACGTGATCGTGCCGCCACTGCCGGCGTCTAGAAGTGCGCAAGGCGAGCAGCCGGCGGATCCACCGGTGCCGCCGACTGAAGGCAAGGCGGTGGCGGGCCTAATCCTCCAGGTCGGCACGCCAACACGTCGCCGTCTTGCGAAGGCGGCATCGGCGCCGCGCCCTTTGGAAACCGGCGCCGCGAGCTCCACGATCCCGGACGCCGAGGCGACGAGCACCGCGCCCACTGGGTGGGTGCGGGGAGGCGGGACGGGCCCATTGAACCAGGCGCTCCTGGACGTCCAAACCAAGCTCCGAGCCGAGGGCGACGCCATCCAGAACTGCACCAAGGCGCATTTTGCGTCGCCAACAGCCATCCGTGTACGTTTCCTCCTTCTTTGTTTTTGTTTCTTGTTCTTCTATGTGGGGGCGCGCCAGTGCACCCACTGGGTGTAGTCCCTGAGTTTTGGACCGGCTACTAAGCAGGAGGCTCAGAACTTTAATTGTTGAGTTCAAAGCGCTAACACTTGTCTGAGATTTTTATCACAGGACTACCATAATTTTCGCGTGACTGCCTTCAACCGCAACGTCAAAGAACTGGCCAAGCGAACCACCGACTTGTCGGAAAGCCGGAGTGAGTCCTCTTTCTTCTCTGTGGGGGCGCGGTGGCGCACCCGTGGGTTGTAGTCCCTGAGATTCAGGCCGACTGCTGAGCAGTCGGGCCGGATCTCCCCGGCAACCTTCTTCTTGTTGACGACTAACATCTTTTTTCTTCTTCTTAAGAGGTTAACGCCACCCTGCAGCAGCAGCTAGGCGAGGCCAACACCGCGCTGTATGCCAAGGGGGAGGAGTGCAACAAGCTCACCGCAGAGCGCGATCTGCTGGTTGCGCAACTGGCGGAGCAGAAGGAGCTGCTCAAGAAGACCTAGAAGGAGGCGAAGGACAAGGAGACCGCTCTCCTTGCCGAATTCACGTCTGAGCGCTCCTCCTGGACCGACAAGGAGGCGATGCTGACCTCCGGCTTCCATGAGATCAAGGATCTCGTCGACGGTGAGCCTCCTCATTTTTCCTCTTTGAGTTGTTGGCTGTTGGTCGAGCCGACTTCTTGTTTTTTGACTTGTTCTTCGTTCTTTTGTCTGGAAGACTTCTTCCCTGGCCACTCGTAGGCTGCCAATCAAGCCATCGAGGCTGATCGTGAAGGACGGAGGGCAGATGGCACAGAGATCGCTGCCGACGCCCCCCGAACCCTCGACGAGCAGATTCTGAGCATCGAGGCTCGCCTTCGGCCGGCCCACCGGATGCTGCGTCGGCTTCAGCATGTCGGCGCCCAGGCGACTGGCGCCCTGTGGCCAGATATGCAGGCTCCGCGCACTCCCAGTCGGACTGCCGACTGGCTGGAGGTCGGGGCTGGCCGTCTTGAGGCCTGGAAGGGCTCCTCGGCCCGGGCCGGAGCGCGCCGGGCTCTGGAGTTCGTCAAGGCGTGGTATCCTGGGCTGAGCCTAGACCAGCTGGCCACGTTCCGGCTAGAGGCTCAGGCAGAGTTGGTGGTCGTGGAAGACGATCTTGTCAAGCGCGCGGCGTCGATCGCCGAGTACACCGACACCAGCATTTTCGTCCCGGAGCAGGCTGAAAATGGCGAAGAGGCGACGCCGGAGTGGTTCGGGATGAATCCAGACTACGGCGAGGACTCAGCGGATGTGATCGGCTCAAGTGTCGAGGAGGAAAACGAGGCGGAGGAGGGAGGCGAAGAGGAGGCACCAGAAGACGGAGCAGACGACCAACCTTAGCTCGATCGCGCCTCCAGCAACGAGCCGCGCCCGATCGAGCCGGCTACCGCCGGAGGGGATCAAGCCGAGACCGACCAGCCGGCCGCCCCAACGACTGGCACCACCGTCTCCTCCGATCCTCTGAACCTGTCTGCCGCTTCCTAGGCTGCCACTTTACCTTTGTTTTTATCTGCTTAATAGTCTTGAAGGACTTGTTAATTTGCACAATTCCACCCGCGGGGTGTATCTTGAACTTTTGCTAGAATATTCGGCCAAGGGCCTCTGCTATGTAAATATTTCTCCGAGTTCTATCTCTTCTTGCTTATAGCTCCTTTGGCTTTTTTCCTTTGCCACCTTCCCTTGGTTGCCGTCTTGCCAGCCGGACAGCCGCTCTGCGGACTGCTGCTGGGACAAGTACTTAGCTACTTTGGGAAGGCAAGTACTTAGCCGTTTAGAGTTCTTTAGCAAGTTGAGTAGAAGACGGCGAGCCGGCTGCTCAAGAGTCGGTTGTAAAAAAGGCTGGAAGCTGGCTTAAACTATGTTCATGCTTTGAGTCCTTAGCCATTTTTCATGTGGACACCCATTCTACCTTACTCCTGCCCACCAGTCAGTTGCTCTGCAAGCTTCGGCTTCTGACAGGAGACGGCTTAAGTGCCACACACTACTTGTCCGGCTGCAGGAAGCATTTCATAGTGCAAGACGGCAAGTCCCCGGGCCGACTAGTCGAACCCGGTGCCAAGCAGCATAACAAAGAATAACATACTCGTAGGCATAATTCTTATCATATAGATAAAAGAGGGCAGTCCCCGAGCTCTTCTCAAGGGGCCTGAAGTCTTTGTACTTTAATACAAAAGGCAGCGTGGTACATAGTGTATCAACTGTAAAATCTTTGGAGGAGATTTGCATTCCATGGCCGCTCCGTCTCTTTGCCGGAGTCATCCCTCTTGCGTGCTCGGGGCTTCTGAGCATCGATCAGGTAGTAGGAGTCGTTGCCCAACACTTTGCTGATGATGAAAGGGCCTTCCCAAGGTGCCGAGAGCTTGTGTTGGCCGGCTGTTCGCTGGATCAGCCGGAGCACAAGGTCTCCTTCTTGAAAAGACCTTGGCTTGACCTTTCGGTTGTAGTATCGACGCAGGCTCTGCTGGTAGATGCTGGACCGGCTGAGTGCCAACAGCCGGCCCTCTTCCAGCAGATTGACGCCGTCTTGACGTGCTTCTTCTGCTTCCTCCTCGGTGTACATGGTGACTCATGGGGAGTCGAACTCTATGTCCATTGGGATGAAGGCTTCGGCTCCATAGACGAGGAAGAAAGGCGTGAAGCCGGTTGACTTGTTTGGAGTTGTGCGCAGGCTCCAAAGGACGGCTGGCAACTCGTCGAGCCAGCAGCCGGTCGAACGTTCCAGAGGCTCGACCAGTCAAGGCTTGATGCCGGACAGGATGAGGCCGTTCGCTCGCTCTACCTGTCCGTTTGACTGCGGATGGGCAACGGACACTAAGTCCAGTCGGATGCCCTGCATCGCGCAGAAACGGGCCAAGGCACCTTTGGAAAAATTAGTGCCGTTGTCGGTGATGATATTGTGTCGAATGCCATATCGGATAGTGATGTCGGAGATGAAAGTCACAGCAGTCGGACCATTCAGCTTCTTGATTGGCTTTGCTTCTATCCACTTGGTGAAATTGTCCACCGCGACAAGTAAGTGAGTCAGGCCACCTCGTGCCGTCTTGAATGGTCCCACAATGTCCAGGCCCCAAACAGCAAAGGGCCAGGCAATGGGAATAGTCTTGAGTGCAGAAGCCGGCTGATGCGGCTTGGAGCGGAACTTCTGGCACCCTTTGCATCTTTGGACAAGATCCTTGGCGTCCTCAAGAGCAGTCGGCCAGAAGAAACCATGGCGGAAGGCTTTGGCAACGAGTGCTCTTGAAGCCGCGTGGTGGCCACACTCGCCTTGACGGATGTCTTTGAGAATCGCCTGGCCTTGCTTTGGCTCCATGCAGCGCTGGTAGACACAAGTGACACTGCGCCTCACGAGCTCTCTGTTGACTATGGTGTAGGCTGCTGCTCGGTGTTGCACTTGCCGAGCTAAGATCTCATCAGTCGGCAGCTCTTTGCTCGCCAGGAATTTGAGGATGGGATGGGCCCATGAGGGTGCTGCGATTTCTTGGACTATCAGAACTGCGACTTGGACGAGGGCGGCTGGGCCGGGAGGCGGCGGGTTGGAGTCGGAAGCCGCTTGCTGGATCGATGAAGTCCCCGGGCCGATAGCCGCAGTCCCCGGGCTGAGTTCTGAAGTTTCCGGGCTGACCGCCACAGTCCCCAGGCCGGGTTCTGAAGTCCCCGGGCCGGCTTCGATTGCCGCGATCCCGGAGCCGCTCGTCAGAATTCTCGTGCCGTCTGCTGGGGCTCTTGAGTCGGATCCGACTGCTTCGGGAGGAGCCGGCACAAAGATAGAGTCTGATTCTGGTGAAGGCTTGACAGACGGCTTGAGGAGGCGCTGAAGGGCGACGCTGGACGGTATTGCTTGACGGGTAGAGTCGATTCTTGCCAGGGCGTCTGCTTGGTCGTTGTCGTTTCTTGGCACATGGAGAAACACGCACCCCTCAAAATATCCACTGAGTTGCTGCACGAGGAAGCGGTAGCTCGCCATATTAGCATCTTTGGCATCCCAGTCGCTGGACGACTGCTGGACCACCAAGTCGGAGTCACCATAGCACGGGATCCGGCGAATGCCGAGTTCTTTGGCAAGCTGGAGCCCATGAATGAGTGCCTCGTATTCGGCGACGTTGCTGGAGGCGGCAAAATGGATTTGCAGCCCATATTTGAGCTTGTCGCCTTTGGGAGATGTGAGGACGATGCCGGCTCCCAAGCCAGTGCGCATCTTGGAGCCGTCGAAATGCATCCGCCAATGGGTGGAGTCGGGCGCTGGCGGCAGGTACTGGGTCTCGGCCCAGTCGACGAGGAAGTCGGCCAATGCTTGTGACTTGATGGCGGTGCGAGGCTGGTAGTAGATGGTGTAGGGGGCCAACTCTATGGCCCATTTGTCCACTCGGCCTGAAGCATCTCGGCTTCCGATGATCTCGGCTAGCGGGGCTGTGCAGACCATGGTGATTGGATGCTCTTGAAAGTAAGGCTTCAATTTCTTGGCGGCAAAGTGCACGCCGTAGCACATCTTCTGGTAGTGGGGGTAGTTTTTCTTGGAGGTTGACAGTACTTCACTCAAGTAATACACCGGTCTCTGGACTGGCAGTCCCTTGCCTTCCTCCTTGCGCTGTACCACGATAATTGTGCTGACTACTCGGCTGGTGGTGGCGATGTATAGGAGCATGGGCTCCTTAGGAGTCGGAGCCGCCAGAACAGGTGGAGTAGTCAACATCTTCTTCAACTGGAGAAAAGCTTCGTCCGCCTTGTGGTTCCACTCGAAAAAAGTGGTCTTCTTCATGAGTTGGTACAGGGGAAGAGCCTTCTCTCCCAGCCGACTGATGAAGCGGCTGATGGATGCCAAACAGCCAGTGAACTTTTGCACATCCAGCAGTCGGGTGGGCACTTCCATCCTCTCGATGGCCTTGATCTTCACAGGGTTGCACTCTATGCCGCGTTCTGAGACCAGGAAGCCAAGAAGTTGACCAGCTAGTACTCCGAAGACGCACTTCTCTGGGTTGAGCTTGATTTGAAATCGGCGCAAGTTCTCAAAGGTCTCCTTGAGGTCTTCCAGCAGTGTTCCATGATTCTCCGTCTTCACCACCACATTGTCTATGTAAACATGGGCATTTCTGCCGAGTTGCTTGAGGAGGCACTTCTGCATGCAATGTTGGAAGGTGGCGCCGACATTCCTCAAGCCAAACGTCATGGTCAAGTAGCAGAAGGCTCCAAACGGCGTGATGAAGGCGGTATTCAGTCTGTCAGTTGGGTTCAACTTGATCTGGTGATATCCTGAATATGCATCTAAGAAACTCAACAGCTCGCATCCGGCTGTGCAGTCTATCACTTGGTCAATCCTTGGCAAAGCGAACGGGTCCTTGTGGCATGCTTTGTTGAGGCTAGTGTAGTCAATACACATTTGCCACTGCTTGTTCTTCATCAGCACTTGGACCGGGTTGGCTAGCCACTCTGGAAATAATACTTCCATGATGAAGCCGGCGGCCAGCAGCCGGGCTATCTCTTCTCCAACAACTCTTCTCTTCTCTTCTGACAGGCGGCGCAAGGGCTGCCCGACGGGCTTGGCATCAGATCGGACATGTAACTTGTGCTCGGCGAAATCCGTCGGGACACCTGGCATGTCTTTGGGGGACCATGCAAAAATGTCTCGATTCTCACGGAGGAAATCGACGAGCTCGCCTTCCTATTTGCTGTCAAGGTTTGCACCTACGACAGCGTACCTCTCCGGGTGTTCCGGGTCCAAGGGTATCTTCTTCGTCTCTTTGGCCGGCTTGAACGAGCCCTCAGCTTCCGAATCCTTGGGGTCGGGCGACATTTCTGGCTGCTTGCTTGCCATTGCCACAACCCGGTCAAGGAGCCGCTTCTCAGCTGCGATCACGAGGGACTCGGCCAGCCGACTGCTTTCTGCAGCACAGGCGGACGACTTCCTGTAGTCGCCGGCTATAGTCAGAATCCCCTTGGAGCTCGGCATCTTCATCTTGAGGTAGGCGTAGTGGGGGACGGCCATGAACTTGGCCAGGGCAGGCCAGCCAAGTAACGCATGGTATGGGCTCTCAAGGTTCACCACCTCAAACTAAACTGACTCTCGGCGGAAGTGATCTTTGTCTCCGAAGAGGACGTCTATCAGAATCTTGCTGATTGGTGAGCAGGAAAGGCTAGGCACTATGCCATGGACCACTGTCCGACTGGACTGAAGCTGCCTCTGTCTGATTCCTAACTTCTCCATGGTATCCTTGTACAGGATATTGATGCTGCTGCCGCCGTCTATCAGGACTCAGGAGAAACGAGCAGCTCGCTTGTCCATGGCAAAGGTGGCATCCAAAACCAAAGCATATGAGCCGGGATTGGGCATCACCTCTGGGTGGTCAGCTCTACTCCAGCCGATGGGCTTCACAGACCAATGCATGAACTCTGGTGTCTCTGAGGCTACTGCATTCACTTCTTGCTGTTGCGGCCGCCTGCTGCGTCGATCATCGGCTACGCTGGTGAACACCATGTAGGCTCCATGCTCTTCTGGGTACTCGTCTTGTACTACGCCGACTGGTCTGACAGCCGGCTGCTGGGGTGGAGGAGGGGCGACTGCCCAGTAGGCGGGGAGGCACAAGGCCGTTGCCCTTGGCGATCCTAGTGAGCCAGTGGCATTTCCGAGTGGTGTAGTTGGATGGCTTCGCACCACTATGGAATTTGCAGGGACCATCTAAAGTCTGCTCATATGAGAAAGTCGGCAACCAGTTTGGCTTGCCTCCCTTCTGACGTTTGGTCGGAGGCTGCCCTTCTGGCTGCTGGTCTTCGACTGTTGCCACCTGCCGGCTGCTGGAAGCGGCTGTGGGGCCTTGCGCTTGTGGTCACTCTGCTGTTGACGCCGACTGGCGTCTCCAGCCGGGGTTCGAGGAGCCTGAGGGGCCACTTTGCCAGTCGCACTAAATTGAATCTCTGCCTTCATGGAGGAGTCAGTCGTGGCGTATTTCTCTGCTATGATCAGCAGCTCGTCGAGTGTCTCTGGCTCGTCGCAGAGAAGCTTGTGCTTGAGGAGGGTGCCTTCTCGGCACCCGGCGGTGAAGTACTCGATAGCCTGTACCTCGTGCATGCCCTTGCAGGAGTTCTGGAGCTCGGCCCAGCGCGTGAGGTAGTCGCGAGTTGACTCGTTGGGGCCTTGCACGCACATGCAAAGCTGGCGAGGTTTGGGAGGCCGCTTGTATGTGCTGGTGAAGTTGCGGACGAAGGCGTCGGTGAAGTCGACTCAACTGTTGATGTTGCGGGGCTTCAAGCTATTCAGCTAAGTCCGGGCCGTGCCCTGGAGCATGAGCGGAACGTACCTAACGGCAACACGCTTGTTGCCGTTTGCTATGTTGACGGCCGTGGAGTAGTCAACTAGCCAATCTTCCGGCTTCACGGAGCCAGTGTATTTGCGCGTGTCTCTTGGGAGCGTAAACCTTTTGGCGAAGGGCTCGTCTCGAATGCGGGGGCCAAAACACGGCGGTCCCAAGTCATCTTCCTCTTCAAGCGTCAGGGATCGGTGGAGAAGGTCGATCCGGTGGTGGGCATCGTTCTCTCCTACTCCCTCTCGGCAGCCAAGGTGGTCACCGAGTGTCGGGTGATCTACGGGCGGCGGGGAGACTCGCCTTTCCCTGCGAGGGGGAGGAGGCAGATAGTTGTCCCGTCGTTCCACTGCTCTTGGGCGGCCATCTTGGTCGCGCTCAATGGTGATGCGAGTCCGGCTGCGGCTGGCAGCCGGCTCCTTGTCTTTTGTTCCGCGGACGCCACCACTCGGCGTCCGATATGTCGCGCCTTGGTCTCGGCGGGGAGGCGGATCGTCGTTTTGCCGTTGCGGCGCGTAAGTGCGGCAGACGACCTTGTTCTACTCGGCGGCCGTGTCGAGGAGCGGCTGGACAGCTCGTCCACCACCGCCTGGGCGGCTCGGATGTTCTCCGCAGGCGTGGCGTAAATGAGGCGATCCATCCCGAACAGATTGGCGATGGCCACGCTGCGCTGCCGGACCGTGCCAAGGCGGCTAGGCCCAGCCGGAGCCGGCGTGCCGCCCACAGCGCGGTCCATCTCGCGCTGGTAGGCTTCTGATAGGCATCTCATGCTGGCTAGCTTCTTGGCTACCAGGTCTTGCAGCGCCGTGTCGAGCGGGTCGTGAGCACCTCCGCCGGAGTGCTCTCCATGATCAATGACGAGCACCTCCGTGACAGTGCTTCCGCCGCTCCCCGCGCAAGGGAGCGGCTCGTCGTAGACCATCATGGTGGTGGGGAACGCGCCGAGCGATGCAGTGTCGGAGTCGACCAACATCGGGTCCGTGGAGCCTATGGACTCCAAGTCTACAGCTGGCTCGCTGGCGACGTGGAGTTGATCAAGGAGGCCCGCGAGGAGGCACTCGGGGCCGCCTGTGCCCGCGTCGGATGCGGGCTCGTCGGAGAGGCGGACCTCGCCAACAAGATCAGTGAGGCAATTAGCCGCGCAAGCGATTTCCGCGCCGTGCAGCGCGTCAGCGCAGACTCCGTCTGGCATGCCGGGCTGGCTGCGCTCGCCAGGGAGGAAAAGGGTTCCCGTCCAGAACAGGTCTCCGGACGACGGTGCACCTCGCCCCACGGTGGGTGCCAAATATCGGGGGTTGGGTGCGACATATGCCAAAGGATGGCTTATCATGGTGGGAGCGAGTAGAACGTCGCCGGTGCCCGGAAGCAGGATGAGGCGTAGACACGTACGCCGACGTACTTTACCCAGGTTCGGGGCTCTCCTAGGAGATAACACCCCTAGTCCTTCTCTGCGGGGTCTCCGCATGATCACTAAGGCAAGGTGAGTACAAGGTCTAGTTCTAATCGGGGGCTAGAGGTAGGAGAAGGCTAGGCGAGCTCTCTCCCTCTCTATATGATCTGGTCTAGTTCTAATGGGTTCCCCCTTTGCATGGGTGCCCTGGGGGATTTATATAGGCCTACCCCCCAGGCGTACAATGGTAATCCGGCTGGGCGCAGGGCCCAACCGTTAATCCCTTTGGTCGCCGGCTTCTCCGCTGACTGCTGGGGCCCACCGACTGGTCTGGTACGGAGCCGACAGGCCGTGTCTGCCGCTTGCGGGTCTTGTCGGCTGCTAATTACTGTAGCCGTGTCTCTAATGACGCAGGCTTGGTCATGCGATCGTGGCTACAGCCCCGCCGCCTGGCGGGTGATTACTGTAGCCACTTCTCGTCTCGTATGATTAATGGCGCGTGGGACCCGTGGGAGGGGCTGGCCGACTCCCAACGGGTCTGACTGGTGGCGCTCTCGCCGTCTTCTAGACTCTCGCTGACTGGTGGGACCCGTCATCCCTGGGTCGTACAGACAGGCCATCATGGGTGCAGGACTCTGCTCACTGGTGCTGATGTCAGGGCTTGGCATGGCAACAGTGCCGCGCCGGACGGGGATCTCTGCGGGTACATCGCACTGTGGCCACGCCAGCCTCGGGAAAGGGGAGGGAGTGGGCTTTACTGTAGCCACTCCCCGTCCCGAGGGCATGGGCATCCGTCGATGCCGCGGGCCGACTCCCCATGGCCGGCTTCTCTGGAAGCCGCCTGATAGGAGTCGGCTTGTCTCGAACTCGCCTCCAGGACTCGGCCGTGAGTGGGCAATCGGCTGTCCCTTCAGCCGGCTTCCAGAAGGCGGCTCGACGTCTTGGCGTTTTGAGGGGCGCAGCCTGCCCTGATGCCTTGAAAGGTTCTGGGCTCCGGGTTAGCCTACCCGCGGCCCATTACTCCGACACCCGTTGATTGGCCGCGTCGATGTGAGACTTTCTCCCTTTTTGTCTTCTCCACATAACCCCCATCATCATATTCTGTTCCACCCATAGTGCTATATCCATGGCTTGCGCTCATGTATTTCCTGAGGGTTGAAAAAGCTGAAGCGCGTTAAAAAGTATGAACCAATTGCTCGGCTTGTCATCGGGGTTGTGCATGATGTGAATATTTTGTGTGGTGAAGATGGAGCATAGCCAGACTATATGATTTTGTAGGGATAACTTTCTTTGTCCTTGCTACTTTGAAAAGATATGATTGCTTTATTAGTAGGCTTGAAGTATTATTGTTTTTATGTCAAATGATAGACTATTGCTTTGAATCTCTCGTGTCTTTATATTCATGCCATGATTAGATACATGATCAAGATTATGCTAGGTAGCATTCCACATGAAAAATTATTTTTTTTATCATTTACCTACTCGAGGACGAGCAGGAATTAAGCTTGGGGATGCTGATACGTCTCTGTCGTCTCTATAATCTTTTATTGTTCCATGCCAATATTCTACAACTTTCATATACTTTTTGGCAACTTTTTATACTATTTTTGGGACTAACATATTGATCCAGTGCCTAGTGCCAGTTCCTGTCTGTTGCATGTTTTTGGTTTCGCAGAATATCCATATCAAACGGAATCCAAATGGGATAAAAACGGACGGAGAATATTTTTGGAATATTTGGAGAATTCCGGAAGAAAAATCCACGCGAGACGGTGCCCGAGGTGGCCACGAGGCACGGGGCGCTCCCCTGACCCTCGTGGGCCACCCGTAAGGCGGTTGATGCCCTTCTTTTGCCGCAAGAAAGCTAATTTTATGAGAAAAATCTGGGTGAAAGATTCACCCCAATCGGAGTTACGGATCTCCGGATATAAAAGAAAGGGTGAAAGGGCAGCAGAACAGAACACAGAAACAGAGAGAGACAGAGAGACAGATCCAATCTCGGAGGGGCTCTTGCCCCTCCCATGCCATGGAGGCCAAGGATTAGAGGGGAAACCCTTGTCCCGTCTAGGGAGGAGGTCAAGGAAGAAGAAGACGAAGGGGCCCCCTCTCCCCTTCTCTTCCGGTGGTGCCGGAACGCTGTCGTGGCCATCATCATCATCACCGCGATCTACACCAACACCTCCGCCATCTTCACCAACATATCCATCACCATCCCCCCTCTATCTACAACGGTCCACTCTCCCGCAACCCGTTGTACCCTCTACTTGAACATGGTGCTTTATGCTTCATATTATTATCCAATGATGTGTTGCCATCCTATGATGTCTGAGTAGATTTTCGTCGTCCTATCGGTGGTTGATGAATTGCTATGATTGATTTAATTTGCTTGTGGTTATGTTGATGTCCTTTGGTGCCCATCATATGAGCGCGCGCGTGGATCACACCATAGGGTTAGTTGTATGTTGATAGGACTATGTATTGGAGGGCAAGAGTGACAGAAGCTTCAACCTAGCATAGAAATTGATGCATACGGGATTGAAGGGGGACCAATATATCTTAATGCTATGGTTGGGTTTTACGTTAATGAACGTTAGTAGTTGCGGACGCTTGCTAATAGTTCCAATCATAAGTGCATATAATTCCAATTAAGGGATGACATGCTAGCAGTGGCCTCTCCCACATAATACTTGCTATCGTTCTAGTAAAGTAGTTAACTGCTTAGGGACAATTTCGCAACTCCTACCACCACTTTTCCACACTCGCTATATTTACTTTATTGCTTATTTACTTACAACAGCCCCTAGCTTTTATTTACGCGCTCTTTATATTCTTGCAAGCCTATCCGAAAACACCTACAAAGTACTTCTAATTTCATACTTGTTCTAGGTAAAGTAAACGTTAAGCGTGCGTAGAGTTGTATCGGTGGTCGATAGAACTTGAGGGAATATTTGTTCTACCTTTAGCTCCTCGTTGGGTTCAACACTCTTAGTTATCGAAAACTGTTGGGATCCCCTATACTTGTGGGTTATCATGCGGGCATCGGGGTCAAACCGATCGGGCACCTGGGGTGAGGCTAGTGGCTGGCGCGGGGTAGGCCGGGCACCCGGGGTTGAGGGTCCGGGCACCCGGGGGGCCAGCTGGGCGCGGTCCAGGAAGGGGTCGGGCACCCGGTGTCCAGAGACCGGGCACCCGGGCCGGCGGCCTATGGCACTGGAGGGAGGGTTGGGCACCCGGGTCCTCAAGGCCGGGCACCCGGGGGTGGCCTGGGCCGCGGCTGGCCAAGTGAGGCCGGGCACCCGGGGCCGGCTGGGAGCAGCGCCATGGAGGGGCCGGGCCTCCGGGGCCAAAGCGCCCGGGCACCCGGAGTGTCCAGAGCCTCTCCTTCTTCTCTCTTCTCGCTTCTCTCCTCCTTTTCCTCGACCATAGGTCCTTGGCTCTTCATGCTAGCCTTTCCATCATCAACACCTTGATACCTAATCATGCACAACACCTTGTTTGAGGTAGGACCCAACTCTCGAATGAATTTGAGTGGAGTTTGAAGAGGAAGGATCCAATCTCGGTTTCGGTGGCACGTGCGTGTGCTCTTGTCATCGGTCTTCTCCGTCCTTGAGGTGGTGGTGTGACGTCCATGGTGATGGTCGAGGGATGCTCCGCATCACCCCCCTCTAGTCGATATAACGCACTTCCAATTGGTATCAGAGCAAGGTACTCGCTTGTTCTGTGTGATTTTGGTTTAACCGCTTGGAGTTTTAGTTATGTCAACAGCAGGTATGATCAAGGTCTCTGTTGGGTGTCCTACCTTCGATGGGACGGACTACCCCTACTGGAAGAATAAGATGCGAATGCATCTTGAGGCAACTGATAACGATCTCTGGTATGTTGTGAAAAATGGTGTTCCCTCAGTCACACCTCCTCTGAATGCTGCTGATGTGAAGAGATTCAAGCAACTCGATTCTCAAGCGAAGAACATCATATGTGGCCATCTAAGCAAAGGGCAGTATGGAAGAGTGAGTGCTTTGGAAACTGCTAAGCTTATCTGGGATAGGCTGTCACTATAAAAAAATACACTTCCGTGATGATACGTGTTTGTCACAATAGGTCGCTTTTTTTGTCATGCATGTACATCCATGACAAATTTATGACAGAATCAAGATAGTCATACCTGTGCTGTCGTAGAAGTGTTCCATGACATTACCAAAATTATCATCACGGAAATGTCCACCTCCATGACGATAAATCGCGCGTCACAGAAGTGCTTTCGTCAAGGGTGACCGACACGTGGCATCCACCGTAACGGAACGCCGTTAAGCTATCGGGTCGGGTTTTGGATCCGATAACCCATTAACAGCCCCGACCAATGGGAAATTTCCACGTGTAAAATTCTTATTGGCCGAACGAAACACATGTCAGCTCGTCAGTGGGTCAGATAGGCGCCTATGATACGTCGACACGTGGCACGGCCCAACAGAGGCCCGTTCATGTGAAAAGGCCGGCCCGTTTGACTTGGTCAAAAGCTAGCGGGCCGGCCCATGGAAAGCCTGTTAACGGCCTGTTCGAATATAGCCCATTTACAACCCGCTAACCCAAGGCCCGTTACGCCCTATCCGAATTAGGCCCAGTAGCATCATCTGGGCCATCCAATATGATTCTAGCCCGTTTTCACTTCTGGCCCATGTATGGCCCATGACGTCTTTCGGCCCATATGAGGCCCTATGTAACTCTTGGCCTACTAACGGCCCGTGGTGAAACTCGCCCGTAATGAACAGTGTATCACTTTACACCCATTAACGGCCCGTGGTGAAACTGGCCCGTAATGAACAGTGTATCACTTTATACCCATTAACGGCCCGTTATTCCGTTGGGCCATTTCCAACCCATGTTATCTTTCGGCCTTCTCAGAGCCCATTTATTCTCGGGCTCATTTCCAGCATTCGTTTACTTACGGCCCGTTACTGTCATTTTCTGCTTGTGGGCCAAATTCAGCCCGTGGTTACAGTCGGCCCGTTTGTGGTCCGTTAATATGTTGGGCCGATTTCATAGCATCATCAAATACGGCCTATTAACGATGGCCCGTTATGGTCGGCCCATGAACGGACGATTCCAACTCTAGCCCGTTTACGGCCATAATGCGGTCTGTTTGGCCCATGTTTGGCCAATCGATTATATGACCCGTATAAGGCCCATTGATAATATGGCCCGCAGAAGGCCCATTATTTCTATGGCCCGTAGAAGGCCCATTGTTTCTACGGCCCGTAGAAGGCCCACTGTTTCTATGGCCAGTAGGAGGCCCAGTGTCACTACAGTAAATATTAGCCCATGGTTATTGTGGCCTAGTTTTAAAAAATAGGTTATTGCAGCCACTAGCTAACCGCGGAAAAAGAACTGCAATGACTACAAGCAAACAAATAAACAAGACAACAAGGAAATAAATAAGCAAGCAACTAACGCTAGGCTATCACGGCTATTACACATATTACATCCACTGGGCATCAAAGTTCGCCACCAGTACAAATATAGGGAACAAAGCAGCATATCATATACACTGGTTGTCAAAGTTGGCGACTAGCGCAAATAAACGCCGTAGCAAAACAAATCCAGAACTGAAACCACTTCAGAAGATCTCAAGAAACAATATCCTGGGTACCCATAATGCTGGCAAGATGCTTAGCAAGCTTATTAACTTTCTCTTGTTTGGTGCTTAAATCCTCCAGCGCTTGCTATTGCACCAGAAAATATGCATCTGAATTATGCAGGGACTTCCTCAGTTCTTCAGCTTCCTGTCGCAACACATCTGATCGATGTCTTTTAACTTGAAGTTGAGACTCAAGACGACGAACTGATTCAGGCAGCGAGTTCGAAGAGCTTGTGCCAGTAGTAGTGGCCAGTAACTCGAACACTACATCAAGACAGGACTTTTAGGTTCCCTCACTGTCGTCAAGATAGTTTTTATCAGCTTTCTTGGAGACCAACAGGGATGTCTCACTATCTTGAACCTTATCTGCATTACTTCCTTTACCATTGGATAATGCGGTACTGTTTTCCAATATTTTGTCCGCATTCTAAAAGAGAAACAAGCAGACACATCACATGTTTACCATGTTGTATATGAAACTCATTTTGGTAAATGAGTTCAGTAGTAAAGTGGACAGGATAACAGCATGAAACAAACATATATCTATGTACCATGGTCACTTTATGGTCTATATCATTCTAGTTTTTGTTGCCAAATCAAGATAGAGACACAGTTCAAATAATATTTGTTTAAGACAAAGCAGAATAGACAGAATATAAGTGTGGGTAACTATAGAGCAATAACAACACTTGTAATGTGCATGACATGATAACATAACTGTTTATTCAATTGAAACTGAAATCAACATAGAGCAGGTTACAACAGCAAACCAGTTAAAGAAACAGGTTTAAAACATACCTGTTGCGCCATTGGAGTTTCAATTCCATCCTTCAAATTTGAAAATAGTTGGTATGAGTAAATACAGTCATGCAAGAGCAAAGGAGTATGAACCATAGCTACAGAACCTGACCTGAGAACAAATCTTCTTCTCCTTTAAGCATTTAGTTGGGATTTGGAGTGGTGGTCCTCGTGCTTTGGGCACTGCAGTTCCCTTACTAACTACTCGTGTTTGGGTGCTCTGTGGTGGAGACGGTGTTGTGTCAACTGGAACTGGGTTACTATCTGCCGGGATTGGGGTTAGAAGGGGTGTAGCTGGTTCTCTGTCCAACTGGATAGGGGTACAATCTGCGAGAGTCTGGGTTATGTGCGGTGGATCTGGTCCTTGGGCAAGTACAACCGTGGTTCTATCTGCATCAACTGGTAGCACTATCTTTTCTGAAAACCGTGTTGTTACTCACTTAGATACTGCCATCGCGCTCTCCAATTCAAATGGTTGATAAACAAGAAAAGTAATTGAAAGTATAGACATTGTATGATAGATAGGTGCAATCGATAGTGGGGAATAAAAGAGGGCATGAAATAATTCATATTTATGTTGTCTAACCAAACAGGATAGCATGACACAATTTCACATATATGATGGCTAACTAAACAGGATAGCATGACACAATTTCACATTATGATGGCTAACTAAAAAAGATGGAAAGACATAGTTCAAATTATGAGACTATGTCAACAGGATGACATGACATAACTATATAATGTTTTTATTAAATAGGTTGGCATGCCATAATTCACATACATTCACTGATAGAATGCCATAATTCAAAATATGATGACTGTAAACACTAAACATGATGAGATGATATAACTATATGATGTCTTTATTAAATGGGTTGCCATGCCATAATTCAGATAGATGATGTGTATGTACTATGTAAACATGATGGCATGATATAATTCAAATATATGATTTATATAGTAAGCAAGTAAGCAGATGGCAATCCATATATGATGTAAAAACTAAGCAATGCAAGACAACATGCATGACATTGGTAATATAACCCTGCCAAGTTTGAGCATAGACCTTAGGGGGAAAATAGGAATGGTCATCAGTCTCTGAATCCTCCTTTGAGGAGCTCTCTGTAACCAGCAAGATGTCTGCTGGAGGTAGCATTATCTGCTCTGAATACCTTGTTTTCACTCCAGATACTTCCATCACCGCTTCAAACGGCTGATGCACAGGAAGAGTAGTTGAATATACAAACGTTGTCGACAAATGGAACACGTAATACAAAAAAAATGATAGCATGATATAATTCACATACATGATGATTGGCTAAACAGCATGGCATTGCATAATTCACATATATAATGCCTTTGCAACAAGATAACATTGTATAATTCACATATATAATGTCTTGCAACAAGATGGCAATGCATAATTCACATATATGCTAATTAGACACTGAACAGGTGGCATTCACACAAAGCATGTCTAAACTAATCAAATGACACAGCGATGCGAGACACCATACGCACGATATGAGCAACATAACCCTGCCAAGTTAGAGCATACACCTCGGGGGGGGGGGAATAGGACTGGTCATCTATCTCTGAATCCTCCTCTCAAGAGCTATCCGTAACCAGTGAGATATGCGCTTCGTCAGATAGCATAGTCTGCTCTGAAGACCTTGTTTTCACTCCAGAATTTGCCATCACCGTGTCAAATGGCTGATGCACACGAAGAGCAGTTGAATGTAATAACATTTTTGACAAATGTAATATGTAACCAAAAAAAAGGATGGCCTGATATAATTTACATATAAGATGACTGGCTAAGCAGGATGGCGTTGCAAAATTCACATATATGATGCCTGGCTAAACAAGATGGCGTTGCATAATTCACATAAATGATGAATAAACTAAACAGATGGCATTCGCACAAAGGATGTCTAAACTAAGCAGATGACATATTTGATGTATAAAATAAGCAATGCAAGACACCATATGCATGATATAACCAACATCAGCATGCCAAGTTAGAGCGAAGACCTCAAGGGGTAAATAGGAGTTGTCTTCTCCTTCTGAATCCCCCTCAGAACAGATATCTTCCTCTTGATTACAATCTGAAATGCGTGGAGGGGGGCTGCCTTTGCACCTACCATGGAGCGACGTCTACATGAAAATTTATTGCCACACAAGGCTCATCTCTTTTGCTCTACAAGTTCAGTTCCATTGTTTACAATAACTGTCATGCATAGGAATAAAACATAGTGAGATTATGTAAGGAGTGCATGCAGAAATCCAGAGTGATGGTAGCAACCTGTGGATAGACCCAAAACAAATAATAGCAGGCAGATAATGGCTTCAGTTAAAAAATACAGATAATGGCTTCTTACTATTTGTTTCCCACCCAACATGAAACTCATAGTAGACACCGGAGATTAACCAGATAGTAGATAGATACTATTGATAGCGGCCCCGATATCTACCCCACAACCATTTAAAAACTCAAGTTTGACCATTAGTTTGGAGCTGACTCAGAGTTTAATCGGTGAACAGGACAATAAAGTAGCATGTAATATTAAGCGATGCATAACGTAAGCAGACACGAAAGAGTGAGACCTCTCTTGCGGACCCGTGTAGTCCTCGAGGTCATATGCTCGGTTGATGATGGTAGTGCAGTTTTCATGGCTGCCAGCGGCGGGGAAGAAGATCTGAGGCGGCGAAAGACAGTCTGGAGGCCGGATCCCTGCTGTGCTGGACCCTTCTGTCGTTGGAGCAGCTGAGCTGGGGTGGACGACGGCGTAGCAGGAGCGGGACAAACCACGCAAGGTTTTCTTTGACAACTATCTGTAAGAGAAGTAATTCTAAGGGCTCGTTTGAATTGGAGGATTCCAACAATGCAGGGATAGGAAATAGACAGGAATAGGATAGGAATGCACGTGCAAAACAGAGAATTGAAAAACACAGGATTTCTGCCAATCTGGGTGTTTGATTCACAACAATTGGAAGATCACAGGATGCAAAGAAGCATGGTGACATTAAGTCAAACCACAAGAAAATGTACGGTTATAATGCTATTATGCTAAACCACAAGAAAATGTACGGTTATAATGCTATTATGCTACTATCTCTTAGTCTTGTGCTTCATGAATAGGAATTTGAAAAGGAGCACAAGTGAAAATTAAAATTCCTAACTTTTTCTTTAAAGGAGACACTAAAGGAACAAATCCATGTGCTCAGTGGACAATATATATAACATGTAGAGTAAAAAAGAGATGCAACAAGTGTAGAACCTCTTTGGCGAAGCCATGTCGATCTTAGCGTGATTGGGTTGGCCGCTGAGGGTGCCCCGGCTGACTTGGCTGTCGGAGGAGGGGAAGAAGATCTTAGGCATATGGAGATGGAGCATGAGGTACTGCTCCGCTGTGATGGAGGGTTTCGTCGTTGGAGCAGCTCCGGTGAGTTGTACGACGCCGAGGCTGAAGCAGGACAAGAGAGACAACGAACAACGTTAACCTAAATGGAATTCTAATAGCATCTCCAATACATGATGTAAAATACATAACCACAAAGTGCTAGATGTAAAATACATCAGCCGCTCATCTCTGAACTTAACTGTCGAAACTGAACATAACTGTCGAAACTGAACTTAACTGTCGAAACTGAACTTAACTGTCGAAACTGAATTTTACTGTCGAAACTGAATTTTGCTATCGAAATTGTACGCACTAGCTAGGTGAGGCTACACGTCGGTCGACTGACTTTTTCATCTCTGGCCAGTCGATTTTACAGCCGTTGGATACGAAATCAAGGGCCTGTGGTTCATCTTCAACCTCCACCCCCCTGAGTCGGCCAAACAGCAGGCCCCCGCCGCCCGCGGCCGGCGGTGCGCCGCCCCGCCCGCCCTGAAAACACTCCCCACCGCCGGTCCGCCGGTTCGCCGCCGCCCCGGCCATCCCTCTAGGCCACCCCGTGCCGAGCTTTTTCTCCGGCGATCCCCACGCCACCGCCGGCGACCACTGCCCCCATCCTGAACCCTAAGATAGATAGTGGGGTATCTCTCCGGCGAGCCCCCCCTCCCCCGCTGTGGCTGGTTCTTCCTTCACCCCGGCGAGCCCCCCCCCCACCACCTGAAAATCGACTAACCCAAAAATCGATTCAATCAACTGAAGTGTAGCTAAATCGGAGCAGCATCGCAAGCAAGAGCAAGAGCGAGAGCAGCAGCACGAGCAAGAGCAATAGCAAGAGCAGACCAGGCAGGGGACCGAGAGCAAGAGCAGAGCAGCAGCGCGAGCGAGAGCTAAAGCAGCAGCAGGTCCTACTGATGTGGACGTCGCCGCCGAGGGAGCGACGCCGTGGAGGGAGTGGCTGGCGACGCCGCCGTGTCGGCTCGGGACCGAGCGCCGGCAGCACCGTGAGATTGAATCAAGAAGAAAATGCGGCGATTAGTGTACAACCTCTTTGGTGGCGCCGATTAGGCCGCAACTTCATCCGAGGAAATGGCGATGATGATGCTCTTCCGGTGGTGCAGGTGAAGACGGCGGTGTGGGAATGGAGGTGGCGCGAAAGACGAGGGGAACGTCGGGGCAGCTCCTTGGAGGTGGAGGATGGGGTGGCTAAACCGGCGGGACGATGAGATCGACGACGGATCCTCATCCGATATGGTGGATGAGGGACGTCGAGGTGTTGCTGTGGACGACATCGTCGAGGTAGAGGCTCCGGCTGGCTGGCGGACGGAGCAGGGTGTGGGGTTTCGTCGCGGGTTTTCGCGGCCCCGGTGTACGAATGGGTGGGAGGATGGGATGGCAGTGGGGAACCATGGCTTAGAGACGCGCTTGTCCGAAATGTGGGGTAAGTTACGAAAGTACCCCCACCGATTTGAGGCGGTTCTTTCGGTTCAGGGGTACCACGGGCATTTCGCGTGTCTGGATTTCATAGGAGGTGGGAGTTTTCGCGCGCGTTGTAATTTCGGAATAGCAAGGCGCGGGTTGAGATGGAGGGAGTTGTCGGAGCACAACGAGACAAAGATATATCTTAAATATTTCGGGCTAACAAGGCGCAGGTTGAAATTTCCGGACAAGCCTAACGTGTACTGTCCCAAATCAATGCGCCCTTCAAATGTCATTCAAAACTTTGAATTCATGTTATGTTCAATTAAAATATTTCTCTATGTGTATAATGCATGCAACCTACTACTCAAATGAACGTTTTAGTGCATTCCAAACGTATATACTACCGCTTCAATATGAACTAAATTTGAATTCGTTTCTCTATTTGAATAAGATCTACAGTAATGATTGTTGTGAAGTCAAAGCATTTGAATTCGTTTCTCTGTTTTAATAAGATCTACAATCATCATTATTGTCAAGTTAAACCATCGTTTGTGTATTATCTTCACAGCACACCACATGATTAGTCTCGAGTTACATATGAACTATGTGTACTCCTATATGAACTCCAACTAGATTTTTTGAATCCACTTTATTTTGATTTCAAATCACATTACATTTCTAGCTCTAGCTAGATCTTCATAGTCTAAACCATGTCTCATATGTATAATGTGTTTATCACATTATGTATGGTGCCCCGCCCCCTACGCCTACAAGTATTTAGATGTGAGTTGCAAACACCACACATTACCACAAATTCAAATAAAATATGAGAATGTTCAATATATAGTATTGTTTAGATTGTTCGATATTTAGTTGTAAGCTGCAAACGCACACGTTATCACAAATTCAAATAAAATGTGAGATTGTTTGATGTATAGTATGGTTTAGATTGTTCGGCATTTAGCTGTGAGTTGCAAACGCCATGCATTATCACATTATGGTATAACATGTGCGCAGCACGTGTATCACTGCTATATTCATGCATGCAATGTTTAAAACACTATGATCTCCTATTCAAATATATGAATCCGCTTTCATATCAAATTATGATCTTTGTTAGTCTCTTACACCCACACAATCCTCTAACCTATGTAGCTACCACTAACTTTCTCTCGTGCATGCACATGCCCTCCTCGCCCTCCCCCTCCCTAGGCATTCTATCCACCTGGCACATTCATTTTTTTCTTTAGGTCGTTCTCCCAGAGTCTCCACAACTCCTTTACGACACACACCGATCGATAAACCTCTGCAGCGGTGCCTGCCTACAACATACAAACACACGTTCAATCTCCTCCTTTATGTGTCCTTGCCTTGTGTCTCTCATATGGTCAGACACACGTGTAAACTCTCGCCCCTCTTTTCATCGCTCTCACAACCGCACACTCCTCCCCCTATCTAGCTAGTAGTTGGGCCTCTCGCACCACCTCCTAGCTCCATTCTCTCTGTCTATTCGTCTCGTTGGGCCTTATTTGCCTCTAACAAATGGACGTACACTGACCGATCTCTCGCTATACATATAGCTAGCTAGGTCCTTATAACTCGTTTTTACCCACATGTCAATCGATCTACCTCATTAGTTGTGTCTCTCCCTTCCTCTGACAAACAACAATTGATCTGTCGATCTAGTTAGGTTTGCTTACCAAACACATGGTTCCCCTTCATCATCCATGGATGCGTCCCGACAGATCTATCACGCACAGGCACACACAGAAACACATCCCCACTCTTATTGATAACATTGCAGTTCCACCCTCAGATTGTCTAGTAGGCCTCTCCCACCATCTTCGAGAAGCAACTCCATCACCCATCCAGCACTCTACCCCTCTCCCTCCCTCTCCCTCCCTCTCTCCCTCCTCTCTCTCTCTCTCTGTCCCATCATATTTCCCGTCCTTCGGTTATGTATGGATGTCGACCGATCTTCCTCAAGACATAGCTGGGTCTCTCCTTCTCAACACATATACGAGTCGTTCTACCTCTATAGTTAGGCCTCTGCCTACCCCTCCCACCACCACCCTCCCCCCCCCACACACACCGATACATCAAGCGCTCTAGTCATGTCTCCCTGCCACACACAAACTTGACGTGTGCCCTCTAACGTTCCGGTAGGCTAGTCGCCCTATATCTTTGACTTGTACACACAAACAATTTCGATGGCTCTCTTCATCGATCTCGCACCCACCCACTTGATCCTCTCTTTGATTCTATCGATAGCTATGACCCCTCCCTCTCTTCTTGTGGATTGCCCGACCCTCTATGTATGATATGGATAGGCCTCCATTTCACACACATTGCATGCAAAATTTTGTTTGAGATGTCATCGACACATATTCCCACAAATAATTCACGAAATCAACCCCCACCCCACCCCCGCCCCAAAACAAAAAACACTCACGAACGTGGTTTTTATCTCTCACACACACCCCACGTAGGTGGGGGACGTGCACGAAGAGAAGAGGTGCATGAACGGCGCACGTACTCCCGTCTCTTTCCCAACCACACCCGCGCGGGTACACGGTGGAGCTCATCTCTGTACGAAAAAGGCAGCCCACGTGGTAATTTGGCACGTGTACTGGTTGTCCACTTGGTGGAGGAAGGATCGTCTACCACGGGTGAACAAACAAATTGCGACTTGACGTGGTATGTTAAAAAAAGAGGCAAACCATGTGGGGCCTACCTTAGAGGCAAGGCTCTATACACTTGAGTACTTTTGATGTGTCTCATCAACTCGCAGAACGAGGAGAAGCTTGCTTAGTATGCCATCTCCACCGCCCACGGGCGCGGTGGCTCGCAGGATGAGGTGAAGCTTGCTTACTACGCCTTACGCCCGCTCCCTCGCCCATGCGCACGGTGGCTCGCAGGACGAGGAGAAAAAATTACTACTCCCTCCGTTTACTCCTCGTCCCTACTACCTTGGTTATAGAGATTATACTGTCATATTGTTTGGAATATATATGTCCTCTAGTAGATTTCAATATGAACTACTAGTACATACTCCAAACACTGATGTATATAGACGTATTTTAGGGTGTAGATTCACTCATTTTGCTCTGTATGTAGCACTCTCCCTCGCCCCTCGACCCTTGCCCACGTGGTGGACGTGCATCAATTCATTCGGTCTCATATAGCCAGAACGATATATATTGCACTACCATTACTGCTCGACTTCCCGAAGAGGCGAAGAGCCAATCACAAGGTTAATATCTTGGAGATGCCAAGTGCAAGGTTATAGGAGAACGAGTAGTAGGTGGCGCGTCATTTATAAATAAAGTTTTTTTCTTCAGTGGCACATACGCAATATGATAGTTTCATATGGAGAGAAAAGGAAACCGCTCCACTATATACATAGTCAGGACGGGCCAGCCTACACGGTTGCTTGCTGGGTTGCTCTCTTCACACTCTCTCGCACAAAACGACTGTGGCCACATCTCTAACATCCCGGCGGATCACGTCCGCTTGGGGAAGGGGTGGATGCTTAGTGTAGATGCGGTGGCCGTCGCCGACGGCGAAAAACCACTGTCGGCACGTCCTGATCAGGGGTCCCCGCCGTTCTCTCTCGCAAAGCCGGTGAGATTGCCTTCGTCCCTTGCTCACTGTCGCGACGTGGGCAGTTGCCACCTAACGCCGCCCTCCTCAAGGTTGAGCTACGTCCCTCAGGTACATCTCCCTTTACAGCCGGCCATCACCACTCCAACTACCCACATCACTCCCTGTGGATATTTCTCTACTTCTTTGCCCCGCACATACCTCTACTGGCTTCTACGTACTGTATTTGTGATGAGTTTATGTCTCATCAACTAGTCCCAGTAATCTTATTTTAATCACGCTTGTTCAATTTCTTTGCCACAGGGATGCTCATCTCGATTTTGGTGAAACTGCACAAAATGATCTGATGGTCAAAAGGTTGCAAACTTCATTTATTAGGAAGCTCAAACATTGCCAGCAAATTGAAGCCTGGTTAGGGTTCACGGTTCAAGGGCTAGGGACTGCATGGATCGTTTTTTTCTTTAGCTGCCTCTGTTCCAAAATAAGTGTCAACTTTAGTAGTAGTACAACTTTGTACCAAAGTTTGCACAAAGTTGAGAAAGTTATTTTGGAACGGAGGGAGTACATATTTGCTATGATATGTCAATCATTGAGATGCAATAGCATGCATGTTAGTCTCCTTTGCATTTGATGAAATGTTGCAACGGGCAACCTTGGACGCAAGATACATGTAACAGAAGCTGGAAGCTTCATAGCATTGTACAAATTTATCTCGCTGATAAATTACAGTACGTACTATACTAGTACTTCCTCCATTCCTAAATATAAGTCTTTGTAGAGATTTCACCATGAACCACATGCGGATCACTGAGCCTGCATGTTTTCACTGCTCTTGCACGCCTCCGCTGTAAGAATGGAGAAAATTGTAATCTAGTAGGTATACCTCCTTTCGCCGAAAGCGTGGGACATCCAGCAGTCCTACGACCTCAGTAATAAAGACCAATGAGCCGCCAAATCACATAGACCCAGCAGTAAGTTGGACGCACGAAGCAACCATCACTCTTGCGCCAGTGAGAGGTCGCGTCCGCTCTGCCCGGGCATGAATGCGGCACCGATTCTTTGGAGCGGCGGTGACCGTTTCTGGCGGGAAGCGCACGCGGGCGATGGAGGGGCTTTGGGTGGGCCAGGCTGGTCAGGAGCGGCCGTGGCAGCTGTCCGCATGTCCCTACCGGACACGCCCGGAAACGAGAGGATGCACCGACTCTTGCGGCTAAAATCGTACACTACACAACATCTCTCTGTAGGAGTAGGTCGATATGTCGCTCTCTCTAACACACACATGTTGTTAAACACACACACACACACACACACACACACACACACACACACACACACACACCTTGGTCCCGTTGCACCTTCTAACATGACTTATTACACCTAGACGGAGGGAGCAGTAAGTATACGAGATACGGTGGCACACTGACTTAAGTCGAATACAAGTGCCCAAAATCTGTGTGCATGTTATAATAAGGATTCAGGAATGTATAAAAGGTTATTTCCCTCTCATTGAACATAACGGGAGGGTTGTGTAGCTGGTTAGCCTGTTCGCTCATCAAACTTGAGGTCTCGGGTTCGATAACTACACTTGAGCATAACTTGTGCCAGGAGGATTCTTTGACTGGTCAAAATGTTTTCTAGGGTTTGCACGCTTCACACTCTCTCTCCAGTATATATATACACGCTGGAGCCTCAGTGCTTGTAGTTGCTCTCTTCACACTCTCTCGCCCTCTCCCGCTGGAGCCTCAACGCTTGTAGTTGCTCTCTTCACACTCTCTCGCCCTCTCCAGATCTAAACAAGACTTCGTTGGCCTCTCTCTCCCCTCACTGCTGCTCAAAGAGCTGGTAGGATCCGTCCGCCGAGAAGGGAAGGAGGCTTAATGTTGTTGCCGTCGGTGAGGGACTACCGGCGCAGCTGTTCACTTTCCACCTAGCGGCAGCGCGGGAGGGCCTCCGACCCCTTCTTCTTCGCCGCCGTCCCGTCGCCCGCCGAACCACGCCCCAAGAACCTTAAGGTATAGTTTACTTACTCCACATGCATTGCTCTAGCTGCATGTATACCATGAATCTAGGACGTGGTTCAAAGAGGAAAGGAGTCAAAAAAGTTGTATATAGCATGAATCTCGGACGTGATTCAAAGAGGAAATGAAGGGGAAAAGTTGTATAGCATTAATCTAGGACGTGGTTCAAAGAGGAAAGGAATGGGGGAAAGTAGTGGGGAAAGTTGTATCACATAAATCTAGGACGTGGTTCAAAAAGGAAAGGAAGGGGCGAAAGTACTAGTTCAAAAAGGAAAGGAAGGGACAAGGCTGTAGAGTTTGAGCAGGACTAGATTTGATGCGCTCACATAGGGAAAGGCGTCTGATAACAAAACTGGGACCAACACGGACTGACACGGAGTTTTTTTAGTCCCTACACCAAAATGTCCCTGTAAACAAACACCCTCTAATAATGCCGCTGCAAATTACATGTTTAACGAATTTTATTGTTAATATAGTCTCTATGTTAATATTAATCAATGCCACCGTTTGAGAAATGCTACTGTATTGCTTTCTTTCCCATTTAGATAAGGTAGATGCTTCTTTTTGTTGGCTTCTGTGTCATCCACCGTTATTGACCACTAATTGTTTCCTTTGCATCTCTGTGTAAACAGGGTTATCTGCTTCACCTCGTTGCCATTGTGACCTTTTGTTGCACTGCACAAAACACTTTTGTTTTAAGAGTGTTTTGTGCAGTTCAACCAAAATGTCACACCGACAACATTGCTTGATTGCTATATCTTAGTGGAACTGCACAAGAGGAGATCTTACTTCCTATCCGTTAAGGCGAATTTGGTTCAGATCTTCTTCTTGTGAGTTGTTTGAATTCCGCATCATGAGAGGTCATTCCTAGCCTTCTTTCACATGATTCTGCAGTGTGCATTCATATGTTGTGCTACTTGTATGATAATGTTGCTTGATTTTAGTGAACTGCACAAATGGAGACAAGACTTCCAATCTGTATGTGCACCGTAATATCCCATTGAGGTAAGATAAGGATATTTCACAACTGTTGGCTTGTATTTTGCCACTTTCATCAGAAAATTAAGTTTAGTACTATACTTGTGCTCCCTAATTGACATGCCAAATCTTACATTGAAGGCGAAGCTTGTTTGTTATTGAACCAAGTGATGAAGGGGAAGAACAAGGGGAAGAAAAACAAAAATCAACTCCCGGTGCTGTAATGAAGCACTAGAACTGTGATGGCACAAGTAATGATATAGTTTTGCATCTTAATTTATTGCTATGGCTGGAATGAGCAATTGTTTTGCCACTGATTTGATGCCACTCTTAATGTAATATGTAATTATCTCTACTTGCGCAAACAGGGATCTTCTTTGAAGATACCATATATTTTAGTGGAACTGCACAAGAAGATGTTGGGAACATTAAACTAATCGAGGAGTATATAGTAAGCTTGGCCACCACCGTAGATAGCAACGGATGGTTCCGGAGAAATGCTTCATCTGTATGCTCTACACAATAAGCCTCCTGACAAAGGTTGGTACTCGCCCACTGATTTCATCCATATGATTGAGCTTTGTCATCTCTATTCGTGTTGTGCTACTGTTTAGATACTGTCATGAAAAAGTGGTATTGTCCTTGATAAGTGCTTCATCTGTGTTGTTTTAAATATTTCCTTTCCTTTTTTTTGAGCAAACAGTGATGCTAGCATTTAGTAGTCCTCTTGTCGTTGCACAACAGGATCATCTTCCTCTGAAGAAGAATATGGAGTACGTGAAGTGACTAGTTCCGATTATGCCAGGATGAAGAAGCCCTGTCTATCTTATCATCAGAAGGAGCATTTGAAGGATGGTTACATTACTCCCCACAAGACCAAACTAACTTCAGCTCAGAAGGACTGACAAAATCTCCATTTTTTGCTGTTGTTCTAGGATTCTTTCTGGTGAGTTCCATTTTTCTAAAAGTTTTCTCTACATGGACCATGTATGTGCCTGTTGAAACTGTCAATTCATAGTACAGTTTGCTCTATACTAATCACTTTCTTGTATTTGTGAAAACAGGGGTGCTCAGCTTGATTTCAATGGGAACTACACAAAATGTTCATGAATACATCGAATCATTCATTTCCACCACAAGAAAGGAGGTCCCGATAAGTTCAAGGCATTGCAACATATAAGGGCGAAATCATACAAGCTACGCGCGAATTTGGTTGATTTGGGTGGAACTGCACAAAAAGAACAGCTGGTTTATTTAGCACGAGGTGCCATGTCAATGTCCGAACTGATGGCAAACCCTGCCCATTCCACAATCGCAGGCATTTGATATTTTGGAATGGGACAACCTTGTCAAATTTTGCTCAATGATTTTAGCAAGACATGCGTTTGATATTTTTGAATGGGACGCCCTTTGCTGTCAGCAACGTCGATCAATTTTTTCTTTATTCTTTAGTTGTGAAGTAAATATTGCCTCTGACATGTGAGTCACTGAGATGCATAATCATCGATTGTTTTGAATGTTCTCTATGGATTGCCAGGCCTGTGTGTTTGATTGCAATGTACAGAAACGCTAAAAAGCTGCTCAAACTCTTTGTACTCCTTTTGTTCCTTTTTACTTCGCACATTGTGTAAGTGCATACTTTTTTGTATAAGATTGGTCAAATTAGAGATACTTTGACTGCAGACAAAACTTGTAAGCAGACTAGAAAGGACCGGAGGGAGTACATGTGAAACTGCTGCAAACGAGGTGATCACCCTGGGAATAATGCTAGTACGTATTGTTTTGCATGTTCATCCAATGCCAGTGATACAGGAATTCAAACTAATCAAAATAAATTCATTCATACACGGTCGGATTTCATATAAACATGCCGGATTTCATTACATTTCAACTAAAAAGGGGTGCGCTGGAGGTATAATTAATTAACCGGCCTAGCTTGTCATAGCGATTAGGGCAACTAGGAGCCCAATGATTAGGATCACCACATGACAAACACCTTTCTTCTTGTCATTCTTCTTCTTGAAGTTCGTGTGTTGCACAGCCTTGTTCTTCCCATCAAACTTTGCTTTACCATCAAACTTGCCCTTGTTCTTGAACTTGTGGGTCTGTAAGTTCTTCCGTACCATATTGGCACTAGATCCTCCCTCAATTCCTCAAGCATGTGTGTCCTTTGCTCTCACCTTTTCTTCCACATCAAGAGTGCCAATGAGATCCACGAAGGAGGAAGCTTGGTGACGAAGGAGGTATAATTAATTAACCGAAGCTACCCACCTGTGTCCCGCTGAGCCGAACAGAAGCTTCAGTGACTAAACTGCAGGTGCAATTGCGTAACTGACATGTGGCCTGTTGGGCCCACGTGTCAGTCAGCCAACTGCACCAGCAGTTAAGTAGAAGCAGCGTTCTTCTCCAGCGCAGCTCTCCGACTCCACGTCGCCGCCAAGAAGCTAACCGACCATCAATGGTCAACCCGCCTAGCTTGGCTTCAATAGGAGGGTAGCAGCAGTGGCCTTACTTGGACCCGAGCGGCGGCGACCTACCGTGTTCTACTCTTCCTCGTTTTCCATGTGGCGCGGCCTCGTTGGCAGCGGGGCGGGGCCTCGGCGGAGCCGGCGATGTCCTCTGTCTCGTTGCCGACGGGCGGCGCCTCAGCGGAGCGGTGGAAATCCTCCCTCGCGTTGCCGACAGGGTGGGGACTCGGCTGAGCCGGCGATGTCCTCTGCCTCATTGTTGGCGGGGTGGGGCCTCGGCGGTGCCGGCGGTGTCCTCTGCCTCGTTGTTGGCGCCGCGGGGCCTCGGCGGAGCAGGGCCTCGTCGACGCCAGCGGAGTGGGGACTCGTCGGAGCCGGCATTGTCCTCTGCCTCGTCCTCGGTCTCACCAAACAACGCCTCGCTTGCTTCATCGCCCTCTTTGCTAGCCTCTTTGTAGGCAGCCGCAGCCTCCGCCACTCGCATGCGGTACCGCCAGCGCTCGAGGCGGCCCTTGCGTGCGGAGCGGTATGAGTCGAGCAGCGCCTCCTGCTCCGCCCGCTCCGCGGCGATCTGCTCCTCCGCCTGCAGGTGCTCCTGGAGGAGATGGTGGTTGTAGGCGGCGTCGGCCTGCGCCTCCCGAAACTTCTCCTGACGCATCTGCCTCACATTGTCCATATATTGGGCACGGGCCTCGCCGATGGTCATCGTGCAATGCACCGGCGAGGATGGTATGGAGGAGGGGGTTGGCACCGGATCGTCGACTACCATGTTCTCCATTGGGACGTCGTCGTCCTCCGACTGCCTGCCGGCCAGCCGGTCGGCAGCAATGGCTGCCATCTCCTTGTGGTCCGTTGTCCGCCCGTCCCGAAGTGCGCTGGAGCGCGAGCAAGCCATGGTGGGCAGTAGTGGTGTGGACAGGAGAAAGGGAACGGATGCGGATGACTGCGGCTATGGCCGGTGCAGTAGTTTATATAGCAATGGTGGGCGGGCGGAGGGACGGACGTGTGGCGCCGGAGTAGCCTCCTCGGCAACCGTGTATCATTAATGTGGGCAGCAGATGGACGGACGGACGGCACTTGTGTCGTTTGAAGGCAGAGCAATCGCGTGCACCGAGAAGCGGGGCGGGCGGCGCTGACTGTTTCGGGCGGAAAGCGCACGCGGGCGAGGAGATGACTTCACTTGGAGAGGATGACAATGGGGACCCACCAGGTACATAGCCTCACGTACGCAAGTGCCTCCTTATTATATATATATGTATAAAACTATACTCCCTCCGTCTAGGTGAATAAGTCGTATTAGAAGGTGCATCACGACCTATGTGCAAGCACATTGGTGGAAAAGAAGAATATTTCTCTCTTCTAAACACAACATTTAATCACAGCAGTTAAGAGGATGCCTTATTAGCTACCCATGCAGGCCATCGTAATTCATACTCGCATGCACATCGCTTTTATTTCTTGCCTAATAATCGCATGGACGTGCTGCATGCATTGGTCCTTGCCCGAGCAAAAAAAGGGAGGAAAGGTATTTCCACGGGAGACAACGAGGCAGAGGTGGAAGCGCTCGCTGGAGTAATTTATTTTGCTTCCCCCTGGTTTCCTGACATCATGGTCCCACACCATTGTCAACCTATGTAGTAGTCAATAAATGAGAGAATTGCACAAGAAGTGGCCGACAGCTCGGACCAAGCAGCTCGAGCAGTATCTGTGTTTTTGAGGTGTGAGCACTGCAGAGTTTTTCGATGTTTAACCCAGATATTAATTTTTCTCCTCTGAACAACAACGAAAACATCACTTCAGGTATTAACTGGGTGGGTTGTGGCCCGTCTAGCCCAGGCCAGATATCCAGCCCAGATATTAATTTTTTTCAAGCTGAAAATGGCTAGCCCAGCTATACTTTTTTTAGGAATACCCAGGCAAGGTCAAGTTGTTATTCTCCGCCCCGCTGGGCTGCAAATCTTTCCTAGGAGGGATGCATTAGGCTTACAAGAAAATGGGCTTTAAGAAATAATAAATGAGATGTAATTATAAAAACTGGGCAGTAACTATAAAAAATGCACCAAACATGTGATTGCTTTATAAAATATTATTTTTGGATATTAAAAATTTTAATTTCATTAATTGTTGCGAGCGCAATGTTTCGTTGGGTTTTTGCGTAATATAAATTTATTTAATCTGACTAGAAATTTCGGGATAAAAATATTTCGGATCCCATCAAAATGTGGGAAATTTTATTGAATTCCGTTTTGAACGGTTGGTTGAAATGGGTTGTACTTTTAACAAACTGTAAATGGGTTGTAGTAAATTCCATTAGAATTCAAAAATGGGCTACACATTCTTACAAATCTCAAATGGGCTATAAGTTCTCTGCCACACACTTCTGGCCTTAGTAAGTTGACGCGTCCCCTAAATAAAACAGAGTTGACGTGTATGCAAGGCTTTGTCAACTTATAGTCAACACACGGTTCTAGCAGTAGTGGCCGTTGGATATCCATCCAACGGATGTTGTGCTTCTTCTTCAATCTCAGATATTCTAGCTTCACCCACCCAAAAAATGATTCCTCCCCCTGACATATGGGGCGCACCATTTCGGAAACTGACCTGTGGGCCTACTAAGTTGACGTACCAAGGGCTTTGTCAACTTAGTCAATATAAATGATTCTAGCTGCAGTGACCGTACGATGTCCATCCAACGGCCTTGGTGCTTCTTCAACCTCTGGTCTTCTTGCTCCAGCCACCCTAAGCAGCGCCGGTCGTGCCGCCTGCTCCTGCCTCCCGTGGCCGGCTGTGCTGCCGCGGAGGCCTCACTGCCCCCTACTATTCCCACCGCTGGCCAGGCCCTGCGGCGACGGCAGCCTCACACCAAAGACGAACCAGTGAACCCTCGTACTCCTCTCCGCGCGCGCGCGGGCTTCCACTGCCGCGTCTTCCCCGGCTCTCCGTCGTCCCCTTCCTAGGCCTCGCCGTCGTCCACCGCCCTGGTGCTCTCGGTGCGGCGTGGTCAACGTGATCAAGGAACGACTTCCATCGAACGTGGACTGTACGTGGAGAGGCTGACAGCTGGGTCCGCGGCAGCAGCAAGGAAGTGCCTCCTTATTACGCGGAAAATAATGATTCCTCCACCTGACAGGAGGGACCCACCGGACGGGCCACCGTATTTCGCGAAAAAAATGTTTCCCCCTGACTGCTGGGACCCACCAGCTACACCTTCGCACGCAAGGAAGTGCCTGACAGTCGGGACCCACCTGGTCGAAGCGTACGTAGCGTTGTCATTCTGGTCGCGAACGTGTACGTACATATATACTGGTGGATGTAGAGGCGCGCACGTGTCGTAGTAGAGGTGGCGAGGGTGCAAGAAAGAAAATACGACCATGTATGTGTACATACGGGCGGGGTCTCGGACGCCTACTCGCGCATACGTACGGTGAGGGCTCGTGTACATGGCTGGGTCGGAACGGAGAAACAGCGTCGTCATCGTGTTCATGGGGAGGCAACGGAATGTGTCGTGTTCATCGGGAGGCAACACGGCTGGGTCGGTACGGAATGCGTGGTCGTGTTCATCGGGAGGGCTTGGACGGAAGAGGCGATGGAAACGAGGCCTGGCGTACCACAGAACGAAGGAAACGGGCCTCCTACAGTCGAAACGGGGGTCCTGTTGATCGGGAGGGGTGTGGTGTACCGCAAAACGGAGAAAACGGACCTCCTACGGTCGAAACGGGGGTCCTGTTGATAGGGAGGGGTGTGGCGTACCACAAAACGGAGGAAACGGACCTCCTACGGTCGAAACGGGGGTCCTGTTGATCGGGAGGGGTGTGGCGTACCGCAAAACGGAGGAAACGGACTTGTGTTGGAGCGCTACGGTCGAAACAGGGGTCCTGTTCATCGGGAGGGGTGTGGCGTACCCCAAAACGGGACTCCACGGGATACTGTTCATCTCCACCGTCAACCCCCTCCAGCCTCCACGAGCTACTGTTCATCCACCGTCGACCTCCTCCAGCCTCCACGGGCTCCTGTTCATCTAGCCTCCACCGCGCGCTACTCCACCGGCTACTGTTCAACCACCCCTCCACCATCTACTGTTCATCCAGCCCTCCACACCACGGGGTCCTGTTCAACCACCCCTCCACGGGCACCCCTCCACCGTCTACTGTTCATCCTGCCCTCCACACAACGGGGTCCTATTCATCCACCCCTCCACGGGCACCCCTCCACCATCTACTGTTCATCCAGCCCTCCACCACACCACGGGGTCCTGTTCATCCAGAGGCAACGCCACCGCTCACTGTTCATCCAACCCCCCCCCCCCCCGCAACACTCACTGTTCATCCCATCGATCGGCTTCAGTTAGCAGCAGTAGCCAAGGAATCGCTCGATCGGGTTCAGTTAACAGCCATCGATCGATCGCTCGGGTTCAGTAACGCGTAGCCTGTAGTGCAATTGCTCGGGTTCAGTTAGAGCCCAATGCCTCGCTCGGGTTCAGTTAGAGCCAACGCCTCGCACACACGTGCGTACATGTACGAGAAAACGCGCATCGCTCGGCCCCCGACCTCCCACCGTAACCGGGAACTCCCCGAAATTTTCCTCCCCCTCGCTTCTACCACGGTTTTTTCCGTCATGGACGGCCCAAAGAATGTCATGCAGCTGCGTCTCCGGCCCGCCCAGGACGAAAAGCCCATTTTCTGTCATGATTTTTTGTCATAAAAGTAGGAGCCCACCACATCTATGATGATACGGGTTTTGTCACAATTATCATCATAGAAGTGTCATATGTATGATAGAAAAAAATTTCGTTCGGCCCAAAATGTCACGGATGTGTCTTTTTTTTATAGTGTGTCCAAGGTCAATGAAGGAGTCTCAACACAGCATGACTCTCGAGTTGACGTCCTTCGCAATCTCTTCAACCGCTTCAAAAGACTTGACAATGAAAATGTTCAGAAAACCTTCGATCGCCTCAATGACATCTCAAATGAGCTTCAAGCACTTGGTGCCACTGACATCACTAACCATGAGGTGGTGAAAAAATTACTGAGATCGCTTGATTCCTCATTTGATACTCTGGCACTGATGATACAAGAGCGTGGAGATTACAAGTCACTTGATCCCACTGATATCCTCGAGAGGCTAAACACTTATGAGTTCCAGCTTGCTGAGAAGAGAGATCTCTATGGTTCGAGCTATGGCAGATCACGTGCCTTGAAGGCCAAGGCAGTCTCTGAATCTGAAGGTGAAGATTCTGGTAGTAGCCTTGGTGATCCTAAAGAACTGAGCCAGGAGCTAGCATTGCTCGTGAAGAAATTTCAGAAGTTCTCAAGACATGGTCTCTTTGGAAAATCCTCAAGGAGTAATGATTCCTCATCCAGTGACTATAAGAAGAGAGTATGCCACAAATGCAAGAAACCCGGTCGCTACATTCAAGACTGTCCTCAGTGGGAAAAGGAATCAAAGAAGAAGAAATACAAGGATTCTAGTTCTGATGACTCAAAGAAGAAGAAGAAATCTTCAAAGTCTTCATCTCACAAGAAGAGCAGCTCCAAGAAGGCTCGGGCATTCATTGGCAAGGAAATGGACTCTGAAGCTGAATCTGAGGAACATGAGGAAGAGGAGGCATCTGAGGAGTCAGAATCTGGTGTGGCGAGTCTAGATCTCGCTATTGCATTCGTCGGCAAGTCCATCTTCAACTCTGATGAAAATGGCTTCACCAACAAGGCTGATGAAGGCGATGATGAATACGCTCCCACCTATTGCTTCATGGAAAAAGGTGCCAAGGTACTCAAATACCCTTCCTCTTAATGAAGTGAGGATGAATCTGATGAAAACCTCAAGCCTAGCTACTCTAAACTTGCTAAAATTGCTGTGAAACAACAAAGGGCTTTTGAAAAGGTTCAAAACATGCTAGACAAAAGTGATGATATGTTGGGTGAAGTAATGGATCGCACTAAAACCTTGACTAAAAATCCTCAGACTTTAGTCTAAGTTTGGCAACCTTCAAAGTCATCATAACACTCTCTTATCTAATCATGAGAAGCTTTCCTATGAATTTCTTCAAAGAAAGCAAGATCTTGAAAAGCTAAGTGTGAGTTGTGAAGATCTTCAGAAGGAGCGCGATTCATTACTTGCTCAACAAATCAACGCTGCTCAGGAAGAATTTGTTCCTCCATGTTTGAAGTGCATTGAACGTGAATCTTCTAGTTCTTCACCTAAATGTTCAAATGCTTCTAATGTTACAAATTCTTCACCTGCCTCTGCTATCACTAATTCCTCATCTGAGGACATTGCTAGTACCACTGATGATGCAGGGCTGAACGAATTGTACATGACAGGCATGTACAAAAGCCTCAAAGAGCATCAGGCTCTTTGTGATGTGCTTAAAAAGCAGACCCTCAACAGGAACCCTCGTAAAGAGGGTATTGCCTTTGAGAGGAAACTTAACACTGATGGGACTTACTGGAAGCCTGAGTAGTATCCCAAAACCTCATGGGTTGCTGCAAAGGGACCTCCAGTAGATCCATCTACTCTATCTGGCTTTACATGTGAATCTCCTCATTCTTCTGATGAGTCATTTCACTCCAACTATAAACTGTTCAAAAATCAGAATGGTGAAGTATTTGCTAGATATGTTGGCACTAACTGCAGGAACGGTTCCCCTATAAAGAAAATCTGGGTTCCCAAAAGGTGCCTTGAAAAGGTGAATGTCATCATGACACCACCTGTGAAGAATAGGAACCCCAGACCAAATTCTTCATATGGACCAAATTCTTCATATGGATCCAAGTCCTCATATGGACAAAATTCCTCACATTGATCAAATTCCTCACAAGGATCAAAGTCCTCATGTGAACATCATCGTGCTAACACTTCTGTTACGCAGGGAAGATTTAAGGGCTAGGAATATGAGCATTATTCTTCTAATCATTATTGTCGGTGTTCTGGGAACGGGGGTCCCCAGACTTGCCTACCTGCGGCCCACTGCGTGGCTAAGCCAGCAGGCCGTACGGCCCATCTTTGTCAACAAGGCATCCAAGACCCTCGCGAGGGTCCAAGCCTCGCGAGGCGGATGACGCAAGACCTCCTCTGGAGTGGCCTAGCCAGGCAGTCTCACGAGGAGCAGAGATATCAAGGCGGGGCAAACCTCACGAGGCTCTTGTGACGTGAGCCATGAAGAACGACACCAGGCGGGCGCTAGGCGGGCGCCAGCGCGCGCAGCGTCCTTATTTCCTCTCTGGTGCTAAGGAGGCCAGCGCAGGCGAAGAGTATCCAGGCATCAGGCAAAGGTTTCTATATTGGTGCAAAGAGACCAAGACCAGGAGGACAGCAAGACGGAGGTCATCGTGGAGCCCAAGACGGTGTCACCACAGAGCTTTTCGCAGGCGAAGACCACTTTTGTCAGGATAGCTTGTACTAGCTGTCCCCCTTCAAATTTGCCCGCGGTTGTTGGCTCCCTTCCCACTCAACATTTGGGAAGAGGATCAGGGCCTATATAAGTAGAGCTAGCCACCATAGTAGGGGCAGTTAGATCTGAGCTTGATCCAACCCGATCGAGAGCCTACACAAGAACACCTCAACCTCAGGAAGTTGTTCTTCCCTTGTACTGTTCACCATCAGCCCCAGAGGCAATCCACCACCACCACACTGGAGTAGGGTATTACACCACAACGGTGGCCCGAACCAGTATAAACCTCATGTCTTTCTGTGTTGCGAGTTCATCGCGCTCGTCCGCGAGATCTTAGCGAGCTAGGGCGTAGATCGGTAGGAGGGAAAGACTTCACGCGCACCCCAGTGTTCGAACCTTAAGGGTTTGTCGAAACCCCACATCCGACAATTATGTTCATAAGTCTCAAAGAATTTCTCTCCTTATTCATATGCTTACCCTAACTCCTCTTATGTGAAACGAAGTGGACTGGTTTCAATGCCACCGTTCTTTTATGGTGCTCGCAGAATGATGAACTCTTTGCCGCCCCTTCAGATGTGGGTGGTGAAGAAAAAGAACTAATTTCTTCTGCAGGGTCAGGTCTCCAGACATGCTTAAACGTCTGAAGAATTTGCTGAAATCCTGAAATTGCCTAAAAGGACGCAGGCTAATCATGAAGAAATGAATCTTCATTTCACATGTCCTCATACTGCTTTATCTATTTTATTGCTTGATAAAATTGATCTGATGAACTTGATATCATATTATTCACTGATGAAGTATATGAGTTCGTAAGCTGCACTAATTCATTTGCAGGATTATCAACCCAAAGTCAATGAGTGGATCCTTGATAGTGGATGTACAAATCACATGACTGGTGACAAGAATCTATTGATGGATGTTCCCTTATCTCCATCACATCTGAAGCATATCATCTTCGCTGACAAAGGCAAAAGTCAGGTATTGGGTCTAGGTAAGGTTGCGATCTCAAAGGATCGACACATAGACAAAGTCATGCTTGTCGAGTCCTTAGGATACAACCTCATGTCTGTCTCAATGCTTTGTGATCTTGATATGGTTGTTATCTTTGATAAATATCGTTGTGTCGTGATCATGGAAGCTGACAATTCCAAAGTCTTCAAAGGCTTTAGGAGAGGAGATCTGTATATTGTTGATTTCTCTACAGGACCACAACCAGCTATATGTCTACTTGCAAAAGCTTCAGAGGGCTGGCTAAGGCATCGACGACTAGGTCATGCTCGCATGAGGAACTTGCACACGCTCGCGAAGAAGAAGCATGTCATTTGCATTGTGAATGTCAAATTCCTCAAGGATCACATGTGCGGAGCCTGTGAAGATGGAAAGATGACCAAGGCCAAACATCCAGCGAAGACGATCATGACTACCACTAAACCATTTGAGTTGCTTCACATGGATCTCTTTGGTCCTAATCACTATTCTGCAGTTACAAATGATGCATCTCTATATGGCTTTGTTATTGTTGATGATTACTCTTGTTACACATGGGCGCATATTGTCACCTACAAACATGAAGTGTAGGAAGTCTTCAAACGATTTTCCTCGAGGGCTTCAACCAACTTTGGTGTGAAGATCAAGCACATCAGAAGTGACAATGGAACTGAGTTCAAGAATTATGGTCTTGATGACTATCTTGAAGAATTTGGTATTACTCATGAGTTATTTGCTCCTTATACTCCTCAGCAGAATGGCATCATGGAGTGCAAGAACAAGACTCTTGTTGAGATGGCTCGCACTATGCTTGATGAATACAAGACGCCTCGTCGTTTCTGGATTGAGGCAATTGATACTGCATGCCACATCATCAACAGGGTATATCTTCACAAATTCTTCAAGAAGACTGCATATGAACTCCTCATTGACAAGAAACCCAATGTGAGTTATTTCAAAGTCTTTGGTGCTAAATGTTGGATTAGAGATCCTCATCACAATTCTAAATTTGCATCGAAAGCACATGAAGGTTTTATGCTTGGTTACGGAAAGGACTCGCACACCTACAGAGTCTTCAACAACGTTCACCACAAGGTTGTTCAAACTGTAGATGTGCGGTTCGATGAAACTAATAGCTCGCAAAGAGAGCACCTACCTTCTGTGTTAGATGAACAGTCATCTGAGGAAACCATCAAGTTCAAAGATACTAAGGATGTCATTCCCATCAAAGAATCAGCTGAAGAAGTCATTCCAGAACGCGAAGAACATCATGCTGATGCACCTGAAGAAATTGGTGCTGAAGAAAATGCTGATCAAATTCATCGACGACAACCCGCTCATCCTCGCGTTGCAAACAAATTGCAGATTGAGAAAATCATCAGCGACATCAACATTCCAGGTCCTCTCACACGCTCAAGAGCTTCACATTTGTCTAACTTTTGTGGGAACTTTGCTTTCTTCTCTATCACAGAGCCCACTAAGGTAAATGAAGCATTTCCGGAGCCTGAGTGGATTCAAGCTATGCAAGAGGGATTACATCAATTCGAGCTCAACAACATCCGGGAACTGGTCAAACATCTAGATCCTCGCAAGCACAATATCATTGGCACAAAGTGTATCTACCGCAACAAGCAAGATGAAAATGGCCTTGTTGTGAGGAATAAGGCACGACTTGTAGCTCAAGGCTACACACAGGTTGAAGGAATTGATTTCGATGAAACTTTTGCACCTGTTGCTAGACTTGAGGCTATTCGCATATTACTTGCTTATGCGAACCAGCATGATATCACTTTATATCAAATGGATGTGAAAAGTGCATTCCTCAATGGTAAGCTTGAGGAAGAAGTATATGTTGCTCAACCCCCAGGTTTTGAAGATCCAAAGCATCCTGACAAAGTCTTCAGACTCAATAAGGCCCTCTATGACCTCAAGCAGGCCCCTCGGGCATGTGATGAATTTGCCTATATGATGAGTGAAGAATATCAAATGTCTATGATGGGAGAATTGAAATTCTTCTTAGGTCTTCAAATTCGTCAACGACGCAATGGCATATTCATATCTCAGGAGAAATACCTCAAGGATGCACTGAGGAAATTCGGCATGCAAGATTGCAAAGGGGTCAAAATTCCTATGCCCACAAATGGCCATCTATGCACTGATAAAAATGGTATTGACTTCGATCAAAAGGTATACCGCTCCATGATTGGCTCTTTATTGTATTTATGTGCATCTAGGCCAGATATTATGCTTAGTGTTTGCATGTGTGCCCAATTTCAAGGTACACCGAAGGAATCACACCATAAGGTTGTTAAGCATATTCTTCGATATCTAGCTCACACGCCAACACTTGGATTGTGGTATCCCAAGGGCTCGGCTTTTGATCTCATTGGATACTCAGACTCTGACTATGTTGGTGATTGTGTGGACCGCAAGTCAAAATCAGGCACATGCCATTTCCTCAGACGATCTTTGGTTTGTTGGTCCTTGAAGAAACAGAACCGCGTATCACTGTCTACTGCTGAAGCTGAGTACATTGTTGCTGGTTCTTGTTGTGCTCAATTGCTGTGGATGAAGCAAACTCTCAAGGACTACGACGTCAACATGAAGAATGTGCCTCTCTACTGTGACAACAAGAGTGCCATCAAGATTTCTCATAACCCAGTTCAGCACTCGAAGACAAAGCACATTCAGATTCGTCATCATTTTCTTCATGATCATGTGTTGAAGGGTGACATCTATATTGAGCATGTGAAGATTGAAGAACAGCTAACCGATATCTACACAAAGCCCTTGGATGAGAAGAGATTTAGCAAGTTGAGATGTGAGCTAAATGTCCTAGAATCTTCGAATGTCCTTTGAAAAGGACACACATCCTAACACTTGCGCAAAATTGATGACTTAGATGTGCAACACGCGAAGAAACGTTTTTCTTCGATCAATGAAGACTAACACTCTAAGTGTGAAGAAATTAATGAAGAATTTGATTCTCAGAGCCCTACGACAATTGTACGCGGTGTTTGAAATCACCATTCTTATACGGTGGGTCACGCCACCACCAAAAGTTGAAAATCTTCAATTTGAGTTTTTCCTCATTTTGAAATTCCTCAATTGTTCAATTTCTTCAACTTTGCATTGTATTCACTCTTTCCGCTATTGTTCTTCATTGGCTATATATACACACACACACACACACATATATATATATATATGTGTGTGTGTGTGTGTGTGTGTGTGTGTGTGTGTGTGTGTGTGTGTGTGTGTGTGTGTGTGTGTGAGTTTATGTCCTCTACAACATTCACTTATTGCTATTTCTTCAAGTTGCTTTTTCTGCTAAGTGAATGTGATTGGACCCTTCCCCCTCTATGCTAAACTCAACCAAGTCTATTCACAAATTCTTCATGTGCGCTCTATTTGAAACTCGTTCAAAATCTACATTGTGTCCTTGTGAGCTGAAGAATTTGCGAACGGAACTTTAAAACTTATCTTATCTGAATTTTCGGTGTTTGCCGCTCAAACCGTTCCACATTCCACGATACATTATCCTATTCACCCACGATCTCACAGATCGCCACCTCTCGGTACTTGGGTGACACATGTCGCGTGAATGAGAAGGGTCAGGGGCACGTTCGTCCAATTTCCTCGGGCGAGCAGTTTTTCACTTCACCTATAAATACCCCTCCCCTTCCTCACTTCACTTTTACTCCGCTCGACCTCACTCCCTCGCTCGAGCTCTCAGACCCTAGCACCGCCGCTACTTCCATCACCGCCGGTGAGGAAGAGCTTCACTTCCTCCACCTCGTCGCCGTCGTACTCGCGCCGGCTGCGGATTCCTTCACTCCGCTGCCACTGTAGATGTCTTCCTCAGCCAAGTTAGGGCGTGGAAGATCTGAACCGACGAGCTTCAAATCTACACGTCCAGTTTGTCGTGTTCTTCGTCAAGGGTAATTAAAATTTACTTTTACTACCCTTGTTGATTCTAATGTTTTCTACAAAATCATCAAAAGGTGTTTATTCTTCAAATCTTCACATACTAAACACCTCACATATCATCTGTTCTTGATCTGTTTCCCTAAGCAACATATTCTTCAAGATTCCTCAATTGTGTGGATTTTTAATCTATACAACTCTGGAACCTAAGACAAAGAACGCTTAGTGAAATTCCTCAAGACGCATCTGGTAAAATTCCTCAAACTTGTTCCTTTTTGCAAAAACCTCTGAGAACGCATATGACCTCTCCAAATTCTTCGCAACTATATTCTGTTCACAGGTTCACATGTCCGCTGCTGAATCATTAGGTTCTCATCAACTTAACTCATTTGCAGCGTTCCTCGAAGAAAAGTTGCACACCTACTCAGAGAGCTCAATAGTTCAAAACCCTCAGCTGAAGAAAATGGCTGATGGAAAGAAACCTCAGAAGGGAGGTAAGAAATTGGATGTCAACACAACGTTTGAAATCCCTGAGGATCTCTATGAGGAATATTGCACTCCTGATGAGGCCAAACATGGCAAGAGACTAAAAATCAGCGCAAAGTGCGCATACAGAGGATAGAGAGGAGATGGGCACGAGAATGGAGGGAATATCGTTATGTTACACCCAAGTACATGAAGAAATTCGTTGTACACCCTCCATGCCCAAGACCTCCATTGGCACCTGGCCAAGTTGCTGATCCCTCTAGCATCAGTTGAGGTGAAGGAATGGGCCAAGCGACAAGCTAAGCTAGCCAAAATGGCAAAAGAAGCAGTGAAGAAATTCAATGAAGATTCTGCTGCTGCTGCTGTTGAGGCCTCTACAAGCAAGCCTAAGAAGGCTATGTCAAAGAAGCCCGCACACAAGCCCATCGGCTCTTCATCAAAGTCCTCACAGACAAGATCATATGCAATGCCCTCACGACCAAGTTCTTCAAAGCCCTCACGGCAGATTCCTCAAGCTGCACCAGCTCCACCCAAGTCCTCAGCTCCTCCGTCTAAATCCTCAGCACCTGCGCATCTCGCCTCATGCCAAAGGACGACAGGCATCTCCATTGCCTCAGGAGCCTCTGGAAGTTCTTCTGCTCTCCCGCATTCTTCAGCTGGCCCCACTACACTGAAGACTAAGGCCACTGCTGGACGCGGTTCTCGACCAAGTCCTCACAAGAAGCAGGCCGCCTTCCATGTGCCTTCTGATGATGATGAAGCTGATGATGAGGAACTAGCTGAAATCATCAGAGACAAACAACAAAGGGTCGCTAGAGCCAAGGGCAGTGATGTGCCTCTTTTGCTGGATCCGAAGAAGATCCTGGACTTCATTGATCTGTGGCACAAAGATCCAAACACTCCCTTGCCAGAATTGAATCTCACACCTGGCCAAAGTTATATGTTGTCAGCTTTCATTACTGAAGAAAAATGGAAATTTAAGAAGGCCAGGCAGTTGAAGAAAACACAGTACAAGGAGCGCATTCTCAAGAAGAATATTGTGACAATGACCACTGATGAACTCATTGCTGCTCAGACTGAGATTAAAAAACTAAGTGATGAATTTGAAGCATACCGTGCTGACTGGCTTGGAGCCAAAGTAAGATTTGTGAAGTTAACCGAGAAATTCACAACCAATGTTGCAGCTCCATCACAACAAGAAATTCCTGACAATCAGGCTGCTGATGAGACTGCAAGTACCAGGGCTGATGACTGCATTCCAGCCTATGATGACTCTGTCAGGGCAACCACTAGTGTTGCACCTGAAGAAACTGTTAGGCCGGCTGAAGCTTCAACGGCTGTGCCTGAAGAAACTGCTAATGATAGGGCAACTGCATTAGTTGTGCCTGAAGTTATTGAAACAATTTCCTCTGCTCCTGCACCTACACCTAGTCCAATTCTTTTGTCTGCATCAGATGTGAAGAAGACCAAGGCTGCGGAGCGTGCATCTGTGAAGAAAAGGAAAGCATCAACTTCATCAGATTCTTCAGCTCTGAAGAAGATGAAGAAATTGACTAGCTTGTTTGAGAATCCAATTGATGTTGTTCCAGTCTCAAGCATGCCATCAAAGGAACTTCTTCCGTTTGATGAAGAATATGTGATCCCAAGCGGATCATATGAAGAAATTCCTTCTGCTGCTTCGTCAGAGCAGTTGGATGAAGAAATTGAAGCGGATGCAGTCCCTTCAACCCCAATCATTTCATCGCCCATGCCTCAGTTCACAGCTGAGGAGGCCGGCGTTGAAGAAAAAAGTGATGAAGATGAGGATGTGGACTTTTGGGAAAGATAGCACCCCAATTCTCCTCTGTTCACACCTCTGCAACAAATTCCTCAGTCCCCAGTAAATACTGAAGTTCAAATGGGATCTGAAGAACCACACCCCACTCCATCTATTCATGAAGAGATTCCAGCCACTAGTGTTGATGTTCATATTGATGAAGAATTGAAGACTCAGGCTGCCACTGGAGAAGAACCTGAAATTCCTCAGCCTGTGGATCCAGAAATTGCGATTCCTGAGGTTGTGATGCAATTGATCGATAGTCCTCAACCCAAGCCAAAGGATCCCTTCTCAAGAAGCAAAAATTCAAGGCTGATGACTTCTTCGGTGAGCATGTGTTCTTCATCGAGTATAACCCATATGACTCTGCTCGTCTTAGAAGTAAGCGCTTCTGGACTGCCAGCCAGGCCAACTTCTATTTTTCACTGCTTTTCAACAAAGACAAAGTCTTCGATCATGAGCATATTCCTCATGTGGACATGGAATCACTACCTTGCTTCACCCCAGTCCTCAATGTGCTTCATGATGCAGGATTGCTCAACTTTTGCACTGACATTGTTGATTGGAATGAAGAGCTCATTCTTCAGTTCTATGCAACGCTGCACATCACAGGAGATGCTGATGATATGAACTCTTGGGTATTGGACTAGATGACAGAGAATACACACTACAAAGCACCGTCCTATGAATTTCTTCATGCCCTGCTTGTCAGCCCTCCTCTTGAAGGTGCTCGTTGTCTATACCATGAACCAGAACTCACTGCTCGTTACATGAAAGTCTTAATGAAGCCGCTGAAGCCCGATCAAGCCCCAAGGACCAAATTCCTCATGAAGGAATTGTTGTATGTGCCAAGGACTGTCTATCGCATTATATCGAAGACATTGAGTCCAATCAAAGGCCACGACTCGAATGATGAAGAAGTCGTTGGCATCATGAAGAATCTGCTTTTCAACATCATGCATGGCATTCCTGTCAACTATCATGATTTCTTCATGAGGACTCTGGCAAATGTTGCACTCTCTGTGTTTGAGCTGAGGCCTTACGCTCCTTGGATTATGAGATTCCTTAGAACAAGGTCTTCACTCAACTACAAGGCTGATTTTCAGAATCATCTCAGCTACTTGCCCCCCATTGAAGTCCTCAAGCAGACATTTTCCTTAGCTGATGAAAAGGGCAAGGCCGCTGCTGTTATTAATGAAGGCATTCGTCCATTGGATGGTCAATTTCGCAAAGTTGCATCTTACTCCACCAATGATGACTCTGCCACACATGACTCTGCCGCTAATGCTTCAAAGCAAAATCCTCAAGCCACAGCTCCAAGGGCGATGACTGATCGTGAACTTCTCCCCAGTCTTCACCAGAAGGTCGATCGCAACCACAAATGGGTTAAGCGTCAGTTTGGTTTGATTCTTCACAACATGACTGCTACACACAATGTAGTGAAGAAAAACCATTACTACCTCCATGAAGTCTTCGATCGCACCTGGGTTGTTTTGTCACATCTCTATGGTGAAGAAGATCTGAAGCAAATGGGTCTCAAGCAGGACTTTGACTGGTCTCAACCACCAGCGAAGAAATACAAGAAGGTCAAAGTTCCCTCCTTGGTGGCCAGCTCATATTCTTCATCAGGCGACACGGACGAGCATGAAGTCTTGGACGACACTGCGGCAGGCCCTACAACAACAACCGACCCAACAACGTTGGCGCTCCTTCATCATCATGATATTCTTCAGGGGCGTTAGTCCTCAGTTTTTGATCCTTTGGTCATTCGATGACAAAGGGGGAGAAATTTGAGTTAGTCTTCAAGCGGGTCTACCTATATGGGCGTTTTTTGCTAAGTTACAACTCTCGTTCTTTTGAAGACTTTGCTGAATCGAGTTGTAAACTTAAACCCTATGGTGGTCTGATACTTTTGATGTGTTATTCTGAATGCTTATTCCTCATTAATGTTAATGCACGCATGCTGAATTACATCAGTCACCATATTTCATCATGCATTTCAAATTCTTCATATTATATGTCAAATGCTTGTATGAGTTACAAGATATAGGGGGAGATCTCCATGATTCTACTCTTCAAGTGTGCATTCCTTCAAAAGCAAATTTCTCACTATGCACATCTTCAGGGGGAGTTCGTCTATATCATGCAATCAAATTCCTCAATATCTATATTTACGCTTCATATGTTTATCCCAGTTGAAAACTTAACCTATATTGTCATCAATCACCAAAAAGGGGGAGATTGTAAGTGCATCTAGTGCCCCTTAGTGATTTTGGTGTATTGAAGACTTATAAGTTAAGGGACTGATGCGTTTGTGAGTGTACACAGGTCGATAAGTCTATGAGGAGTTTGATATTTACAGAGAAAGTTGACCCCTAAAAATGAAGTTCTTCGATTGAAGACTTTGGATTTCTGAAGACTTTCTGAAAAATTTGAAAGTGAAGAAATTGGTGTGACCTTGAAGACTTGGTTTTCATTCGAGGAACATGAAGCGTGAAGAATTTTGTTTTTGTAGTTTCATTTTCTCTTTCTTAAGTCATAGGAAACACCGTAGTGTTAAAGGGGGTCGAGGAAATACTAAGGAAAAATTTCCAAGTGATGCTCAACTCAAAATCCTACACCTACCAATCCCTTGGAGTGAAGCCATTGGAAATCTCATACAGTTTAGTCAATTTCTTCAGTGACGGAGACGAAGCTTTTCTGGTCTCTGAGGAATTTGTTCTGACTGAGGAGTTAGGAATTCGCCAGTGCGGATTGCCTACAAGCGAGGAACATGATAGCCCTGAGGAATTTGATAGTCAAATTTCTGACTGTTGATGTGCTATGCGCCAGCTGTCCCAAAATATCTACCCACCTAACAGTCATATCATTGAAGGGCATTTATGTCTTATCATGTCGCGTTGTTCCCTAGGCTATAAATAGCCGCCCCTACAACCACTAGCTGGTTGGCTGCTCCGAGAGAAACCGACACTTGTCATTTGAGAGCATCCCATCCTCCTAGGACTTTGAGTGAAAATTATCTTGTGAGGAAACCCAAACCCAAACACCTGCAAACCCAAAGTGATTGAGCATCACTGAAGAGATTGATCCTGCGTGGATCCGACGCTTGTTACCTTTGAAGACTGTGCATCTTCCAGATGGTTAGCCGTCATGGTCTAGAGCATCCAAGAGGAAATTGTGGATCACTGAGTGACCGAGTTTGTGAAGGTTTGGAAGTCACCTGAAGACTTACCAAGAGTGATTGGGCGAGATCTGTGTGACCTTAGCTCAAGGAGAATACGGTGAGGACTGTGTGTCCGGGACTGTGTGTCCTTAGGTTTAAATACCTAGCCGCTCCAACCAGACGTACAACTGTCACAGCAGTTGGAACTGGTCTACCAAATCATTGTCTTCACCAAGCCTACCAGTTCTATTTCCTCAACTCATTCATTTCCTCACTATTCTGTTGTGTGCTTGTTCATATCTGTTTGAAGACTTTGACTGAAGACTTTCTCAATTTCTTCAGTTTGTTTGTCTTTATCCTATTTTATCTTGCGCTTACGCTTTATGTACTCTGTGCGTGTTTACATTTCATCATGATGACCATGCTTATGTTTTGTTATGTTTGCATCTGAGTACTTATTCCGCTGCAAGTAGTTCTTCGCTTAGGAATTTCCTCACCCAGAAATTCCTCAGTGAAGAATTCATAAAAATCGCCTATTCACCCCCCTCTAGTCGATATAACGCACTTTCATGGGGGAATTGGATAAAATTTCTTATGTAATAGATGCCAGATTTGTTAGGCCTTGATGCCTAGTATCCATTATATTCTGAGATTGATGTTCTTATGACTTTGCTATATTCAATACTTGATATTAGACCTGAGTGCCATGATTTTAGATCTGAACTCTCTATGTTTTTATGAATATATTTGCGTTATTGATCTTATCTGCAAGTTGTATGAACCTGTTGTTGTTCTGAACCCGTGACGCAAAGGTGGCAATAATTGGGATATCAACGAGATGATTTTACCTTGAGGATTACATGTATTGATTGATTGTTAATACTTTGATATACTATCTACTAAAAGGAACGCCTTAATTACTCTTAATTTTTATTAGGATCTCGCTGTCATGGAAGGGCAGGACAAAAGATATTGTGCATGTTCTTCTTATTGTAAGCACATATAACCACATATGAAATACATGCCTAGATATGATTGACAAATTGAAACTAGTTTACTATCACTTTATGTTATGACTGTTACATAATGAATCTCGTCCGAACAAAACCCACTGTCTACTTCCATGCCCATGCTTTTCGTTACTGTTGCTCTCTCTAAAATTACTATTGTTGCAACCTTCTACTCACTCCGTCCACAATTATAAGACGTTCCAATGTTTTTCTAATTCAGGAGTATATAGACGCATTTCAGTGTTCTTGTTCACTCATTTCAATCCGTAAGTAATCCATATTAAAATATTCAAAACGAAGTACTTTTCTGCATTACTATTTATGTTACTATTTTGTTGGTACTGCTATCATATTGCTATGCTGCTAGTAAACTGCCGCAAGCAAATTATCTATCCAGGTGTGGTCGAATTGATAAGTCAACTGCTAAGGCTTATAAAATCCTCCTACACTTGTGAATCATCAGTCGTCGCCACAACTCAAAGGAGGACGCCATCGAGGATGAGGTGAACCGTGTGCACCAAGGCAGGTCAGCAAAGTGCCAACCCAGCCGTAGAGAATGTGCCTACATCGACGCCGACAGCAACACACAAAACAAGAGGAGGTGGGCTACACCGTCGAGGGAGAGGGGGCCTGCAGGGGCTCAACAGCCCAGGTCAAGGCCACGCCATGCCGTTTCGCATGCCGGACCAACAAGGGGAGCAACAGCTGAAGAGGAGCTCTCGAGCCGCATCGAGAGTGAATCTCAGGGGAGGAGGGCACAACACGCAAGAGGGGCGAATTCCATCCTGCCGCCACCTTCACTAGGCTCAACCCGCCTTCGCCGGTGAACCTTTCGGTGGCGGCAATGCGAGGGGAGTGTAGGGTTTCCCCGTTGCGCCTTGGGGAGGGGTGTGTGGGTCTGGGTGTAGATCTCGATAGCAGTGAAGCTGTTGGTCGTTTTCAGTTGCCTTGCCATAGGCTTAAACTGAAACCAACCAGTCGATAGTACAATCCTTGGAGGCCGGAGGCGGAGGGCGCACGGGACGGCCGTAACTACGTGACGAACAAGACCATCACTCGAGTCGTCCAAGTTGTTGGTTCGTCCTCCGTGCAGAGGACACGGCCGAGTTTGGTGTTTTCCACCAAGATGGTAAATCCCTCGTCTCTTCCAGCATTTCCCACCCCTCTGCACATCTCCCTCCAAAACTATAAACAGGGAATCATCAGTGCATCCACGTACACTGCGTCGTCAGGGGACATTTCACATTGGCCTTGTCTCGTCTCTCACGTTACATGTCCCCGCCGTCCTCAGTGGCCAAGTGTAAACCACAAGCAAAAGCGAGAAGAAATGGGTGGTTTTACCGTGACGCTGCCCCAGGATGCCCTGCGGGTACATTCCTGCCTGTGCCTCCACGTTGTTACTGCGGTCCATGGGTAGTATAGCATCTTTCCCACTCTCCCTCTCTCTGGAGAATAGTGTGACCAGTTCTCCTCTGCCTCTTGGTTCTCTTCTCTTCTCTGTGTGCGCACAATCTTCCACAAAACCTCAGACGCTCCCCACCCACCGTCCGTATCTGCTGCCCATACCCTGCGCCTCCTCTGTTCTCCGTCTTGTTCTTGCCCGAGAGCAACCGTAGATCAGTCCAGACAAAGTAGCAAAACAACCATAGATCAGTCCAGACAAACTAGCAAGCCTCTGAAGATCTCCTCTTGCTGCAAGAATCCAAGAGAGGGGAGTTTTGTTAGAACAAGCTCGTCGCCTGCCCTTCCTTGCCAGCCAGCCTCTGCGTCGTTGCAGGTTCTTCGTCGATTCTTTCTCTGTTCTTCTGTTAATCAATCCCTAGTTGGTCCTGGGGTGATGATCTGGGGTTCTTGATAGCGCTCCGCTAGAAGTAGATGTGAGGTTGCTCGCACGGTTCTTGCCTTTTGTTTTTGGTTGTTGGATTTAGATGGTACAGTGGTTAGGTTGCTTTGTAGCTGGTTCTCCTTGGATACCCACCTAGCAAGCAAGCAAGCTTTCATTCCCACCTGAAATATGTCGGAGTCCTTTGATGCTCTTGGTTCTAGGGACTGATTTGTGGCGAGATCATCACAACTTTGGAAGATCTTTTGTGTATTTTACCCCCAACAACAGATGGGATACATCGTTAGATAGCCGAGCTATAACCAACAGCTGCTTAATCTGAACCTTCTCTTAGCCATTTACAGTAGCAGATTTTCAGATGCTGACTGAAAGTCTGAAACCACGTCTTCTGCTCTCTTTTTTGACTGAAAATCATGTCTCTTTATACATCAGTTATTTGGTTGATTCTTTCCAAGGAAGGCACCGAGAGGAAAGATGGTCTCACTCGATTTATTTCTGCTACTTGCAGCTCTGCGATTAGAGCTATTGGGTCAGGCTGCGGGCTGCCTGGATCCTGGATGGGCAGGCCTAGAGGTGGGAAGGCCAAGGAATCGATGGAAGCTGCGAAGAACGAGGACGCGGGTAGCGCGGGTGAGGAGGTGATCCCAGCCTACAAGAGGAGGGGACGGCCACAGAAGCTTCTCAAGCACGACGTCGATGAGGAAGAGGACGTCGCCAAGGTTGAAGACGACGACGACGGCACAAAAGAAGATATTGCGCCACGCAAGGAGTCGACGGGCGCAGCCGGAAACGGAGGGAAGAAGAGGCGGCGACAGTCGAAGCGCGGCTCGGCGTCAGCGACGGAGGAGAAGGGCGGCGCGCCGGCAAGGGCACCGACCGGATTCCGGCAGAATGGGAGCCGGCGGAAGAACACCCCGCGGAGAGCTGCGGAGGCGGGGGTGGAGAGCAAGTGAGGCTCTGAAGACTGAAGAAGTGTGTGACGTAATGAGGAACTGCAAATGTGACGTAATGAGGAACTGCATAATTGCAGTAGGTTGTTATGTACTAGCTTGAAAAAAATGCAGTATTAGTGGTAGCTTTTAGGTTTATGAGTTACTGTGACATTATGGATTTTAGGGGTTTATGTTAGTTAATTCTATGGACAGTGCTAGTGACTGGCATATGGATTAAAACTTTCTGAGAGAAACTCCATTTACAGTGCACTAATTGCTTCGTTTTTTATGAGAAACTTCCAATCTATTCATTTTCAATCATGATAACATAAATAACAACAGAGATAATAAAAATTAAAATCATGTTCGTTAACCATCTAGCGGCGACTACAAACACTGAAGTGAACCGAAGGCGTGCTTCCGTCATCTCCCCTCCGACACTGGAGCCGGACAAACCTTATTGTAGTAGACAGTCGAAAAGTCGTTGTACTAAGACTCCATAGGACTAGCGCACCAGAGCAACAATCATTGCCGATGAAGAAAGGCGTAGGTCAGAAGGATCAAACTCGTAAGAGCAACTCCAATGGGGCGACCCAAACGGACGACGCATTTGTCCGCTTTTTGTCTGTTTGGGTCGGCCGCCTGCCCGGCGTCCGCCCAGTTTTGCATTTGGGTCGGCAATGCGCCCAACGCGCCGACCCATTTCATGTCCGCATTCAACTTTAAAATTAAAAAGGCCCGTGGCCGATCATGCCAGCGGCCATCTCTCATGCCGGCACCATGCCAGCACCGACATACAATGCCAGTTTCAGAAAATACCATAGTTCATGCTGGTGCACTCGCCAGCCGGCCGGCACACATGACAGCACATAAAAAATGGTGGGACTTGAGTTCGACCACGCCATGGCGGCTCCCGTGGTCATGTCGGCACACCTGCCGGCATACAAAAAGATGGCCCTCGACGCCATAGATCACTCGTCCTCGAACTTGAGCATGTCGGCCTGCATCTTCTCGAACCATGGCCTCTTCCTTGGCGATAAGGTGTTGAGATCCACCTTCATGATCTCCACCCCGGTCATCATGCTTGCAAGAGCCACTTCTTTCGCCTTTGTCTTGGCGTTGGCGGCCTCGATCTCTAGCATCTTGGCTTGCTTCTCCGCCCGAGCTCGAACATCTTGGCTTGCTTCTCGGCGTCAAGATCAAGCCTCCTTCTTTGGATCTCCATGAAAGCATCCATTTGCTCCGCCTTGAAACGGCGGCGCTCCTCCTCCCTTGAGTCCTTCTTATTCATCATGCCGTCCACGCTTGCGATCAAGGCTTTGGTGGCCGCATCTCGCTTGTCCTCCTTCTTGGAGTTTGTCTTCCCCCGCGGCCGTGCCGGCTCGCCCTCCCAACATCCTCCACGGCGCCCTTCCCCCCACGTGCCTTGAGCGCGGCATATTGTGCCTTGAACTTCTCTTCGTCCTTGATGACCCGATAGCAATGGGAGAGGTTGAAGCACTTGCCATTGTGTTGAACCTTGAATGCCTCCAAAGCTTGAAATGCCTACAAAATGTTTCCATGAAAGCATATGGGCAAGTGATAGCAAATGAAGATGTAAAAGAATGATCTTAATGGCACAAAAGAGGGCGGCTTGCTTGCTACCATACCATGTCTTGCACGCCAATGCCGCTCATGGGGCGGGCCTTGACGCTCTCAAGGGTGGCGCAAAACTTGTTGCACTCTTGTTGGATCACCCTCAACCGCTTGGAAATGGAGACACACCCGCGCGTGCTCACAAATTGGTAAGGTGGAAACTTTTTGCGCTCATGAAACTCGCGGTGCACACGAGTCGAAAAGGTCGAATGCTTTTGCTCGGCGCTCATTTTTGGATCTTGTCCAATGTCTCGTCAACACTCGCAAAGAAGCTTGTCCTCGGCAGCTGTGTACGCCTTCGTGCGCTTGCTCTTGCGCTTCGGCTTAGGACCGGCGGTTTGGTTGGCGAGCTCGTCCTCGAACAAAGGCTCCACTTCGATGTCGCACTCGTCCTCTTCCTCTAGCCCATAGTCCTCCGGGAACTCGTGGTCGAGGGGGAAGCCGTCCAGGTCGATGCCGACCTGATCACGCATGAAGGCCGCCTGCTCGGGATCATAGCCAGCGGCCGGCGTGAACGCCACGCGGCCGTCCTGGCTTTGTGTCTCGTCGGGATTGTAGCCAGCGCCCGACGCACCACCCTCGAAGATGAGGTTTTGCATGTAGTCCTCATCGACGGTGGCCGGCATTTCCTCGCATAAGTTACGGGCGTAAGGAGCCCACCGGCCGGCGTCTGTCGCGCGCGTTTCCTCGTGCCGCCGGACGACGAGCCACCGACCACCGGGGTGGCGTTGAGGTCGATGGGCGCGGGCGCGGGCGTGGAAGGCGCTACCACGCTCACGTCGGGTGAGCACTCCCCGGAGAGGCGGGAGGCCTGCGGGTAGACGTGGAAGCCGGGGACCGGGTTGCAAACCGACGCGCGGGGTGAGTTGGGCAGCACCATCCAAGGAAACGCCGACGAGCCAGTGCTGGCCGCGGCGACGACGGCTTGGAGGACGCTGTGCTGGCTAGGGTTTACCCCTAGCATGTAGAGCGCCTCCCTCGTTGCCACGGCGACGCGGGCGTTGGTGAACTCCTGCTACGCGGCGGCGATGGCGGCGGCCTACGCGGCGGCCTCGTCGCTCGCGTCCATGGCGTGCCTCCGACCGTTCCTTTTGGTCGACTCCCTTGCCCGCTTCTAACGCCCCGGATCTGATGCGCCAGGTGTCCGCTAGTTATTCGCCATCGTTGCCATGTCATGTGCTTGCGTGTTGCACTTTTCCATGTCATGATCTGCATTTCATATTATGTCATCATGTGCATTGCATTCACATACGTGTTCGTTTCATGTATCCGAGCATTTTCCCCGTTGTCCGTTTTGCAATCCGGCGCTCCTATGTCCCCCGGCGTCCCCTTTTACCTTTTTCCGTGAGCGGGTATTAAACTTTCTCGGAATGGACCGAGGTTTGCCAAGCGGCCTTGGTATAGCACCGGTAGACCGCCTGTCAAGTTTCGGGTCATTCGGAGGTCGTTTGATACTCCAACGGTTGACCGGGTAACCGCGAAAGCCTCTTTTGGTGCAGCCCAACACCCCTTTCAAAGTGGCCCAAAACCCATCTAAGTCATCTCCATATTCTCGGTCGATCGATCACGATCGTGTGGGCGAAAACCGCACTCCATTTGGAGCTTCCTAGCCCCCTCTACCTATATAAACACCTCCCCCTCCGATTTTCGCGCAGATCAAACCCTAGCCTCTTCCCTCCGCACCGCGCCGGACGCGTCCACCCCGCCGCCACGTCGCTCCGGCCAATAGGAGTGCGCCACCTCAGCAGCGCAGCCGCCCCGCGCCAACCAGGGCGCGACACCTGTCCCGCGCGCCTCCCTCTCTCTCCTCCGCGCCCGCCGTGGCCCGTGGGGCCCGAGGCCGGCCCGCTCGGGCCCGAGCTTCGCCGCCGCGCCCGCCCGATCCTCGCCGCCGCCGCCCCAGCGCGCCTCGCCGCCGCCGCGCGCCGCCGCCCCGCGCCGCTCGCCCGAGCCCCGCCGCCCTTGCGCGCCGCCTGGCCTGCCGCCGGCGAGCTCCTCGCCGGAGCCGCCATCCGCGCCCCGCCGCGCGCGAGCTCCCCGTCGCCGCCCGGGCCTCCTCCGGCCAGATCCGAGCCGGCGCCGCCTGGATCCGGTCGCCCTCGTCCGCCCCGGCCTCGTCTTCCTCCTCTCCGGCCGCCGGTGCCTCGGATCCGGCGAGATCCGCCACCGCATCGCAATCCATGCCGAAATCTGAGGTTGCCCCGAAATCTTCTAAGTCCCGGAATTCTATCAGTAACATGACATGTTCATCGCATCATTACTCTACATCCGTGGCTCCGTTTTGGGCGTATAGCATATCAAATTGTTCGTCTCGATGAGTGCATCATTTCATCTCATTGCATCATTTTCATTTGAGTTCATCTTGATGCCCGAAATGCTGTTAGAAGAGGGCTATGTGATGTTAGTTTCAGATCTGTTTCAGTAGATGCACTTTTGTCATTTTTGCCATGATTGATGTGTGCATCCTATGAAGTTGAGTCCTACATGTGTTTTGAAATATGCAATGCTATCTTTCCAGGGGTGTATACCATGTATTTTTCTGATCTACGTGATGACTAGCACAAGCATGCAAACTAGGGATCATGATGTTTCTGATTTCAGGGACTTAGTACTTTCACTAAGTCATGCCCTGCTCTTATTTTTATGCCATGTGTTCATGTTGTTTTTGAGAGATCTATGCCTCTTTTGAGCATGATCAGTAAGGGTGTTTTGATTGTATGGATTTGCTCTATCCATCCATGCCTTTTTTTGTAATTATGGAGTGCCATAGCTTGAGCCAATCGAGCTCTACTTTTGCTATAAAATGTTACTGGCAGATTGTTTACATGTTATTCGATTTTGCCAAACTTGTTGTAGTTGATCCTTGAATGCTATGATGTTGTTATTGGCATGATTAGCTTCTATGCCATGTCTTATTGATGGATGCATGCTTTGTTTACCATTCAATGCTCTGTAGTGAGTGCATCAAGCTCATAAACATGCCTACTTGCTATCTGTTTTTGGCATGTCCAGTTTTCTGCTAAGTCTGAAACCTGTAACGAAACTTGCTTAATTGACATGGGTGTTATTATATTTTCTTGTCCTTTTTGGCTTATGGTCAGTAAGGGACATTTGTTCTATGTTTTGAGTAGATTCATTCCATGCCCTGTTTTGCTATATTGTGTTCCTTTAGCTTGTTGTTTCCTTGCTCTAAACATGTCATCCTGATGTTAATTTCTGGCATGATAGTATTTTCACTGTCTGTGAAGCTGATATGTTTTGCACTTTTGCCATGCTTGTTTGAACCTGTTGTTGTGTGATTTAGCCATAGCTCAGTGTTCATCTTTTGTCAAGCATCTTGAGTAGATCACTGTCATATGCTTTGTTGATATGTTTGGGTGCAGTAGTTTAATTTCTTGTTGCATGCTAAGTGGCATCATGCTGTTAATGGAAGAATCTTGTCATTCTTGTTTTGCTTGTCATTTGCAAACCGTGCATCCGATTCCGGTGATCTTTATATCGATTTCAACCGAAATCACCTCACCTTTCCAGTGGCATACTTGGTTTGCCAAGATTATGCCTGGTTCATCTTTTTCCTTCCGAAGCATGCATATGCATTGCATACCACATCTCGCATATCATGCCATGTTTATGTGGTGGTTGTTTACTTTGTTGTTTGCTTCTTTCCGGTGTTGCTTATTCGGGTTAGTTCCGATAACGTTGCGATTGTAAGGATCCGTTCGTCTACGTCCGTTTGTCTTCTTCATGGACTCGTTCTTCTTCCTTGCGGGATCTCAGGCAAGATGACCATACCCTCGAAATCACTTCTATATTTGCTTGCTAGTTGCTCGCTCTTTTGCTATGCCTATGTTGCGATACCTACCACTTGCTTATCATGCTTCCCATATTGTTAAACCAAGCCTCTAACCCACCTTGTCCTAGCAAACCGTTGTTTGGCTATGTTACCGCTTTGCTCAGACCCTCTTATAGCGTTGTTAGTTGCAGGTGAAGATGAAGTTTGTTCCTTGTTGGAACATGGATATGTTGTTCCTTGTTTGGAACATGTTTACTTGTTGGGATATCACAATATATCTTATTTAATTAATGCATCTATATACTTGATAAAGGGTGGAAGGCTCGGCCTTATGCCTGGTGTTTTGTTCCACTCTTGCCGCCCTAGTTTCCGTCATATCGGTGTTATGTTCCCGGATTTTGCGTCCCTAACGCGGTCGGGTGATTTATGGGACCCCCTTCACAGTTCGCTTTGAATAAGACTCTTCCAGCAAGGCCCAACCTTGGTTTTACCATTTGCCTCACCTAGCCCTTTTTCCCTTGGGAGTCGCGCTCTCGAGGGTCATCTTTATTTAGCCCCCCCGGGCCAATGCTTGTCTAAGTGTTGGTCCAAACTAGAGCACCGTGCGGGACCGTCCCTTGGCAACTTGGGTTATGTTGGTACCTGTACGCTTAGCTTATCCGGTGTTGCCCTGAGACCGAGATATGTGCAGCTCCTATCAGGATGTCGGCGCATCGGGCGGTTTTGCTGGACTTGTTTTATTACTGTCGAAATGTCTTGTAGCCGGGATTCCGAGACTGGTCGGGTCTTCCCGGGGAGAAGGAATATCCTTCGTTGATCGCGAGAGCTTATCATGGGCTAAGTCGGGACACCCCTGCAGGGTTTGAACTTTCGAAAGTCGTGCCCGCGGTTATGGGCAGATGGGAATTTGTTAATGTCCGGTTGTAGAAAACCCGAAGTTGATCTTAATTAAAATACATCAACCGCGTGTGTAACCGTGATGGTCTCTTCTCGGCGGGGTCCGGGAAGTGAACACGGTGTTGGAGTTATGCTTGACGTAAGTAGTTCAGAATCACTTCTTGATCATAGTTGTTCGACCGTGCTTTTGCCTTCTCGCCTCGCTCTCTTTTGCGTATGTTAGCCACCATATATGCTAGTCGCTTGCTGCAGCTCCACCTCACTACCTTATCCTACCCATAAGCTTAAATAGTCTTGATCTCGCGGGTGTGAGATTGCTGAGTCCCCGTGACTCACAGATACTTCCAAAACTAGTTTGCAGGTGCCGATGAGACCGTGCAGGTGATGCACCCGAGCTCAAGGAGGAGCTCGATGAAGATCTTGTTCATTGTGTTGTTTTGTTTCAGTTGATCAGTAGTGGAGCCCAGTCGAGACGATCGGGGATCTGTGTAGCATTTGGGGTAGTCTTCTTTTATTTTGGTTCCGTAGTCGGACCTTGTTTGTATCTGTATGATGTATTGCTTTACTCATTTTATTGTGTGAAGTGGCGATTGTAAGCCAACTATGTATCTCTTTCCCTTATGTATTACATTGGTTGTGTGAAGATTACCTCACTTGCGACGTTGCTTTCAATGCGGTTATGCCTCTAAGTCGTGCTTCGACACGTGGGAGATATAGCCGCATCGAGGGCGTTACACCACTGTTCGGGCGTCAGCGCCTTCTTCGGCTTGGTCGCGGCGGCGGTCTTGCGCGGGGCACAAGGCTTGCCTTTCCCGGGGAGGGCGACGGCGCCGGACGAGGCGAGGGGGGCGAGGCCGGCAGCGGCGTCGAGGTCGAGGTCGATGGCGTCCTTCATGGCTGGTTGGGGGGGCGGGGCGCGCCCGGGCGGGAGCGTATTTGGGGAAAATGGGGGGAATGTTGGTGGCTACCACCGACCGGCGGGCCCGGGGATAGGAGTAGGCGCGCGCGCATCCGTCTCGTGTCCACGCCGATGCAAATCCGGCTCAAAACTGAGCCTGGAATGGGTCGCCCGCGGACGAAAAACGGACGCGCATCCGGTTGGGTCGGCGCGTTGGGCCTCCAATTTTGTCCGCCGACCCAAACGGACGCGGGCGGACGAAATGGGTCGCCCCATTGGAGTTGCTCTAAACACTCAAACGAAGATGAATGAAGACCGGATGCAAACGGAAACACCTCTACACTCCCTCCGACGATGCTAGACGCACCATCGAGACAGGGATATAACGTGGGAGATATTATTCCTACTAAGTACATCGCCGCCGCCACACAGCTCAACCAAGATACTGATTCTAACAAGAACGAGAGCGGGTCCCTCCCGCTGTCGGGCGACCGAGATCCTCTGCACCTCCATGCCTTAGAGGCCATGAGAGATAGGGCGGACCGGCGGCAACGCCGACGAAAGAAGAAGTGGCTTTTCTTGTGGAGAAGGAAGGACATACAACAACGATTAGCCCTATCCACCGTACTACGCTTTCCCGTTCATGACATGCCTGACTAAACTAGCAATTACAATTTTGTTTTATTCTTAAAGGTTTTTTATTAAAAAAATCGGATTTATTAATCGATAGTCATGGCAGTACATAGAACATCACAAGTAACAAAGATTGCATCCGTGTTCAGGAGCAAGCGGAAGACATGGCCCCGCCATCGCCCCTCCCTTAGTAGAAAGTCAGAAAGTCGCTGCGCTAAGGCCCCATAGGACCAACGCACCAGAACATCAACCATCTCCGATGAAGAGAAGTGTAGATTGAATGTATCCAACCTGTAGACACACGAACACAAACGAACAAATATTGAATCCAAGTAGATCCATCGAAAACAAACTCTGGCCGAATCCTGCGAGATCCCCAGAGACACACCTCCATAGGCCCTTCGACCATGCTAGATGGACCACCAGGATGAGGGCTAGACGGGAAGAATCTTATTCCATCCCTAGAGAGTCGTCGTCCTCTTCTTCGTGAGCAGGACAGAAATCCTAAATGAACACAAAAAGACACCTAAAATGGAGTAGGAGCCCTCTCACTGCCACTGGCAAGACCTGGGTGTTGGGGAACGTAGTAATTTCAAAAAAAATCCTACGCACACGCAAGATCATGGTGATGCATAGCAACGAGAGGGGAGAGTGTTGTCTACGTACCCTCGTAGACCGGAGCGGAAGCGTTGACGCAACGTAGAGGAAGTAGTCGTACGTTCTCCTCGCGATCCAACCGATCACAGCACCGTTACTCCGGCACCTCCGAGTTCTTGGCACACGTTCAGCTCGATGACGATCCCCGGGCTCCAATCCAGCAAAGCGTCGGGGAAGAGTTCCGTCAGCACGACGGCGTGGTGACGATCTTGATGTGTTACCGGCGCAGGGCTTCGCCTAAGCACTGCAACGATATGACCGAGGTGGAATATGGTGGAGGGGGGCACCGCACACGGCTAAGGAACGATCACGTTGATCAATTGTGTGTCTATGGGGTGCCCCCTGCCCCTGTATATAAAGGAGCCAAGGGGGAGGGGCTGGCCGGCCAAGCCTGGCGCGCCAGGAGAGTCCTACTCCCTCTGGGAGTAGGATCCCCCCCCCCCAATCCTAGTTGGACTAGGATTCTCCAAGGGGGAGAGAGAGAGAGGGGACGCCCACCTCTCCTAGTCCTAATAGGACTAGGGAAAGGGGGGAGGCGCGCAGCCCATGAGGTCAGCCCTCTCACCTCTCCTCCAAGGCCCATGTTGGCCCATTATGCTCCTGGGGGGTTCCGGTAACCCTCCCGGTATTCCGGTAAAATCCTGATTTCACCTGGAATGCATCCGATGTCCAAACATAGGCTTCCAATATATCATTCTTTACGTCTCGACCATTTCGAGACTCCTCGTCATGTCCGTGATCACATCCGGGACTCCGAACTCCTTCGGTACATCAAAATGCATAAACTCATAATAACTGTCATCGTAACGTTAAGCGTGCGGACCCTACGGTTCGAGAACAATGTAGACATGACCGAGACACGTCTCCGATCAATAACCAATAGCGGGACCTGGATGCCCATATTGGCTCCTACATATTCTACAAAGATCTTTATCGGTCAGACCGCATAACAACATACGTTGTTCCCTTTGTCATCGGTATGTTACTTGCCCGAGATTCGATCGTCGGTATCCAATACCTAGTTCAATCTCGTTACCGGCAAGTCTCTTTACTCGTTCCGTAATACATCATCTTGCAACTAATTTATTGGTTGCAATGCTTGCAAGGCTTTATGTGATGTGCATTACCGAGAAGGCCCTGAGATACCTCCCCGACAATCGGAGTGACAAGTCCTAATCTCGAAATACGCCAACCCAACATGTACAGTCGGAGACACCTGTAGAGCACCTTTATAATCACCCAGTTACGTTGTGACGTTTGGTAGCACACAAAGTGTTCCGACGGTAAACGGGAGTTGCATAATCTCATAGTTAAAGGAACATGTATAAGTCATGGATAAAAGCAATAGCAATATACTAAACGATCGGGTGCTATGCTAATGGAATGGGTCATGTCAATCAGATCATTCAACTAATGATGTGATCTCGTTAATCAAATAACAACTCTTTGTTCATGGTTAGGAAACATAACCATCTTTGATTAATGAGCTAGTCAAGTAGAGGCATACTAGTGACACTCTGTTTGTCTATGTATTCACACATGTATTATGTTTCCAGTTAATACAATTCTAGCATGAATAATAAACATTTATCATGATATAAGGAAATAAATAATAACTTTATTATTGCCTCTAGGGCATATTTCCTTCAGTCTCCCACTTGCACTAGAGTCAATAATCTAGATTACAAAGTAATGATTCTAACACCCATGGAGTCTTGGTGCTGATCATGTTTTGCTCGTGGAAGAGGCTTAGTCAACGGGTCTGCAACATTCAGATCCGTATGTATCTTGCATATCTCTATGTCTCCCACCTGGACCAAATCCCGGATGGAGTTGAAGCGTCTGTTGATGTGTTTGGTTCTTTTGTGAAATCTGGATTCCTTTGCCAAGGCAATTGCACCAGTATTGTCACAAAAGATTTTCATTGGACCCGATACGCTAGGTACAACACCTAGATCGGATATGAACTCCTTCATCCAGACTCCTTCATTAGCTGCTTCCGAAGCGGCTATGTACTCAGCTTCACATGTAGATCCCACCACGACGCTTTGTTTAGAACTGCACCAACTGACAGCTCCACCGTTTAATGTAAATACGTATCCGGTTTGCGATTTAGAATCGTCCGGATCAGTGTCAAAGCTTGCATCGACGTAACCGTTTACGACGAGCTCTTTGTCACCTCCATAAATGAGAAACATATCCTTAGTCCTTCTCAAGTACTTAAGGATGTTCTTGACCGCTGTCCAGTGATCCACTCCTGGATTACTTTGGTACCTGCCTGCTAAACTTATAGCAAGGCACACATCAGGTCTGGTACACAGCATTGCATACATGATAGAGCCTATGGCTGAAGCATAGGGAACATTTTTCATTTTCTCTCTATCTTCTGCGGTGGTCGGGCATTGAGTCTTACTCAACTTCACACCTTGTACCACAGGCAAGAACCCTTTCTTTGCCTGATCCATTTTGAACTTCTTCAAAACTTTGTCAAGGTATGTGCTTTGTGAAAGTCCTATTAAGCGTCTTGATCTATCTCTATAGATCTTAATGCCCAATATGTAAGCAGCTTCACCGAGGTCTTTCATTGAAAAACTCTTATTCAAGTATCCCTTTATGCTATCCAGAAATTCTATATTATTTCCGATCAGTAATATGTCATCCACATATAATATCAGAAATTCTACAGAGCTCCCACTCACTTTCTTGTAAATACAGGCTTCTCCAAAAGTCTGTATAAAACCAAATGCTTTGATCACACTATCAAAGCGTTTATTCCAACTCCGAGAGGCTTGCACCAGTCCATAAATGGATCGCTGGAGCTTGCACACTTTGTTAGCTCCCTTTGGATCGACAAAACCTTCTGATTGCATCATATACAACTCTTCTTCCAGAAATCCATTCAGGAATGCAGTTTTGACATCCATTTGCCAAATTTCATAATCATAAAATGCGGCAATTGCTAACATGATTCGGACAGACTTAAGCATCGCTACGGGTGAGAAAGTCTCATCGTAGTCAATCCCTTGAACTTGTCGAAAACCTTTTGCAACAAGTCGAGCTTTATAGACAGTAACATTACCATCAGCGTCAGTCTTCTTCTTAAAAATCCATTTATTCTCAATTGCTTGCCGATCATCGGGCAAGTCAACCAAAGTCCACACTTTGTTCTCATACATGGATCCCATCTCAGATTTCATGGCCTCAAGCCACTTTGCGGAATCTGGGCTCACCATCGCTTCTTCATAGTTCGTAGGTTCATCATGGTCTAGTAACATGACTTCCAAAATAGGATTACCGTACCACTCTGGTGCGGATCTTACACTGGTTGATCTACGAAGTTCAGTAGAATCTTGATCTGAAGTTTCATGATCATTATCATTAGCTTCCTCCCTATTTGGTGTAGTTGTCACAGAAACTGATTTCTGTGACGTACTACTTATCAATAAGGGAGTAGATACAGTTATCTCATCAAGTTCTACTTTCCTCCCACTCACTTCTTTCGAGAGAAACTCCTTCTCTAGAAAGTTTCCGAATTTAGCAACAAAAATCTTGCCTTCGGATCTGTGATAGAAGGTGTACCCAACAGTCTCCTTTGGGTATCCTATGAAAACACATTTTTCCGATTTGTGTTCGAGCTTATCAGGTTGAAGCTTTTTCACATAAGCATCGCAGCCCCAAACTTTAAGAAACGACAACTTTGGTTTCTTGCCAAACCACAGTTCATAAGGTGTCGTCTCAACGGATTTTGATGGTGCCCTATTTAACGTGAATGCGGCCGTCTCTAGAGCATAACCCCAAAACGATAGCGGTAAATCGGTAAGAGACATCATAGATCGCACCATATCCAGTAAAGTACGATTACGACGTTCGGACACCATTACGTTGTGGTGTTCCGGGTGGCGTGAGTTGCGAAACTATTCCGCATTGTTTCAAATGTAGACCAAACTCGTAACTCAAATATTCTCCTCCACGATCAGATCGTAGAAACTTTATTTTCTTGTTACGATGATTTTCCACTTCACTCTGAAATTCTTTGAACTTTTCAAATGTTTTAGACTTGTGTTTCATTAAGTAGATATACCCATATCTGCTTAAATCATCAGTGAAGGTGAGAAAATAACGATATCCGCCACGAGCCTCAACATTCATTGGACCACATACATTAGTATGTATGATTTCCAATAAATCTGTTGCTCTCTCCATAGTACCGGAGAACGGTGTTTTAGTCATCTTGCCCATAAGGCACGGTTCGCAAGTGCCAAGTGATTCATAATCAAGTGACTCCAAAAGTCCATAAGTATGGAGTTTCTTCATGCGTTTTACACCGATATGACCTAAACGGCAGTGCCACAAATAAGTTGCACTATCATTATCAACTCTGCATCTTTTGGTTTCAACATTATGAATATGTGTATCACTACTATCGAGATTAAGTAAGAACAAACCATTCTTTAATGGTGCATGACCATAAAAGATATTACTCATATAAATAGAACAACCATTATTCTCTGATTTAAATGAATAACCGTCTCGCATCAAACAAGATCCAGATATAATGTTCATGCTCAACGCTGGTACTAAATAACAATTATTTAGATCTAATATTAATCCCGAAGGTAGATGTAGAGGTAGCGTGCCGACCGCGATCACATCGACTTTGGAACCATTTCCCACACGCATCGTCACCTCGTCCTTAGCCAATCTTCGCTTAATCCGTAGCCCCTGTTTTGAGTTGCAAATATTAGCAACAGAACCAGTATCAAATACCCAGGTGCTACTGCGAGAATTAGTAAGGTACACATCAATAACATGTATATCATATATACCTTTGTTAACCTTGCCATCCTTCTTATCCGCCAAATACTTGGGGCAGTTCCGCTTCCAGTGACCAGTCTGCTTGCAATAGAAGCACTCAGTTTCAGGCTTAGGTCCAGACTTGGGTTTCTTCTCTTGATTAGCAACTTGCTTGCTATTCTTTTTGAAGTTCTCCTTTTTCTTCCCTTTGCCCTTTTTCTTGAAACTAGTGGTTTTGTTAACCATCAACACTTGATGCTCCTTTTTGATTTCTACCTCCGCGGCTTTCAGCATCGCGAAGAGCTCGGGCATAGTTTTGGTCATCCCTTGCATATTATAGTTCATCACGAAGCTCTTGTAGCTTGGTGGCAGTGATTGGAGAATTCTGTCAATGACGCAATCATCCGGAAGATTAACTCCCAGTTGAATCAAGTGATTGTTATACCCAGACATTCTGAGTATATGCTCACTGACAGAACCGTTCTCCTCCATCTTACAGCTATAGAACTTATTGGAGACTTCATATCTCTCAATCCGGGCATTTGCTTGAAATATTAACTTCAACTCCTGGAACATCTCATATGCTCCATGGTGTTCAAAACGTCGTTGAAGTCCCGGTTCTAAGCCGTAAAGCATGGCACACTGAACTATAGAGTAGTCATCAGCTTTGCTTTGCCAGACGTTCACAACATCTGGCGTAGCTCTTGCACCAGGCCTGGCACCTAGCGGTGCTTCCAGGACGTAATTCTTCTGTGCAGCAATGAGGATAATCCTCAAGTTACGGACCCAGTCCGTGTAATTGCTACCATCATCTTTCAACTTTGCTTTCTCAAGGAACGCATTAAAATTCAATGGAACAACAGCACGAGCCATCTATCTACACAACATAGACAAGCAAGATACTATCAGGTACTAAGTTCATGATAAATTTAAGTTCAATTAATCATATTACTTAAGAACTCCCACTTTAGATAGACATCCCTCTAATCCTCTAAGTGATCACGTGATCCAAATCAACTAAACCATGTCCGATCATCACGTGAGATGGAGTAGTTTCAATGGTGAACATCACTATGTTGATCATATCTACTATATGATTCACGCTCGACCTTTCGGTCTCCGTGTTCCGAGGTCATATCTGTTATATGCTAGGCTCGTCAAGTTAAACCTGAGTATTCCGCGTGTGCAACTGTTTTGCACCCGTTGTATTTGAACGTAGAGCCTATCACACCCGATCATCACGTGGTGTCTCAGCACGAAGAACTTTCACAACGGTGCATACTCAGGGAGAACACTTCTTGATAATTAGTGAGAGATCATCTTATAATGCTACCGTCAATCAAAGCAAGATAAGATGCATAAAAGATAAACATCACATGCAATCAATATAAGTGATATGATATGGCCATCATCATCTCGTGCTTGTGATCTCCATCTTCGAAGCACCGTCATGATCACCATCGTCACCGGTGCGACACCTTGGTCTCCATCGTAGCATCGTTGTCGTCTTGCCAATCTTATGCTTCCACGACTATCACTACCGCTTAGTAATAAAGTAAAGCATTACATCGTGATTGCATTGCATACAATAAAGCGACAACCATATGGCTCCTGCCAGTTGCCGATAACTCGGTTACAAAACATGATCATCTCATACAATAAAATTTAGCATCATGTCTTGACCATATCACATCACAACATGCCCTGCAAAAACAAGTTAGACGTCCTCTACTTTGTTGTTGCAAGTTTTACGTGGCTGCTACGGGCTTAAGCAAGAACTCATCTTACCTACGCATCAAAACTACAACGATAGTTTGTCAAATAGACTCCGTTTTAACCTTCTCAAGGACCGGGCGTAGCCACACTCGGTTCAACTAAAGTTGGAGAGACAGTCTTCCGCAAGCCATCTATGTGCAAAGCACGTCGAGGGAACCGGTCTCGCGTAAGAGTACGCGTAAGGTTGGTCCGGATCGTCTCGTCCAACAATACCGCTGAACCAAAGTATGACATGCTGGTAGGCAGTATGACTTGTATCGTCCACAACTCACTTGTGTTCTACTCGTGCAAATAACATCAAACCATAAAAACCTGGCTCGGATGCCACTGTTGGGGAATCTAGTAATTTCAAAAAAATTCCTACGCACACGCAAGATCATGGTGATGCATAGCAACGAGAGGGGAGAGTGTTGTCTACGTACCCTCGTAGACCGAAGCGGAAGCGTTGACGCAACGTAGAGGAAGTAGTCGTACGTTCTCCTCGCGATCCAACCGATCACAGCACCGTTACTCCGGCACCTCCGAGTTCTTGGCACACGTTCAGCTCGATGACGATCCCCGGGCTCCGATCCAGCAAAGCGTCGGGGAAGATTTCCGTCAGCACGACGGCGTGGTGACGATCTTGATGTGTTACCGGCGCAGGGCTTCGCCTAAGCACTACAACGATATGACCGAGGTGGAATATGGTGGAGGGGGGCACCGCACACGGCTAAGGAACGATCACGTTGATCAATTGTGTGTCTATGGGGTGCCCCCTGCCCCCGTATATAAAGGAGCCAAGGGGGAGGGGCTGGCCGGCCAAGCCTGGCGCGCCAGGAGAATCCTATTCCCTCTGGGAGTAGGATCCCCCCCCCCAATCCTAGTTGGACTAGGATTCTCCAAGGGGGAGAGAGAGAGGGGGGGGTGCCCACCTCTCCTAGTCCTAATAGGACTAGGGAAAGGGGGGAGGCGCGCAGCCCATGAGGGCAGCCCTCTCACCTCTCCTCCAAGGCCCATGTTGGCCCATTATGCTCCTGGGGGGTTCCGGTAACCCTCCCGGTATTCCGGTAAAATCCTGATTTCACCTGGAATGCATCCGATGTCCAAACATAGGCTTCCAATATATCATTCTTTACGCCTCGACCATTTCGAGACTCCTCGTCATGTCCGTGATCACATCCGGGACTCCGAACTCCTTCGGTACATCAAAATGCATAAACTCATAATAACTGTCATCGTAACGTTAAGCGTGCGGACCCTACGGTTCGAGAACAATGTAGACATGACCGAGACACGTCTCCGGTCAATAACCAATAGCGGGACCTGGATGCCCATATTGGCTCCTACATATTCTACGAAGATCTTTATCGGTCAGACCGCATAACAACATACGTTGTTCCCTTTGTCATCGGTATGTTACTTGCCCGAGATTCGATCGTCGGTATCCAATACCTAGTTCAATCTCGTTACCGGCAAGTCTCTTTACTCGTTCCGTAATACATCATCTTACAACTAACTTATTGGTTGCAATGCTTGCAAGGCTTTATGTGATGTGCATTACCGAGAAGGCCCTGAGATACCTCCCCGACAATCGGAGTGACAAATCCTAATCTCGAAATACGCCAACCCAACATGTACCTTCGGAGACACCTGTAGAGCACCTTTATAATCACCCAGTTACGTTGTGACGTTTGGTAGCACACAAAGTGTTCCTACGATAAACGGGAGTTGCATAATCTCATAGTTAAAGGAACATGTATAAGTCATGGATAAAAGCAATAGCAATATACTAAACGATCGGGTGCTATGCTAATGGAATGGGTCATGTCAATCAGATCATTCAACTAATGATGTGATCTCGTTAATCAAATAACAACTCTTTGTTCATGGTTAGGAAACATAACCATCTTTGATTAATGAGCTAGTCAAGTAGAGGCATACTAGTGACACTCTGTTTGTCTATGTATTCACACATGTATTATGTTTCCAGTTAATACAATTCTAGCATGAATAATAAACATTTATCATGATATAAGGAAATAAATAATAACTTTATTATTGCCTCTAGGGCATATTTCCTTCACTGGGGTCCATCGTGCCTCCATGTCCTAAGGCCACATAAAGCCAGTCAGACACGTGACGACGCCGACAGGACACGAGGGATCCCTGAGACGTTTCAAACATATTTATAATATTTGATTGATTCATACTACTACATTATCCCTTTGTATACATTTTATGCCAATTTATATTATTTTATGGACTAACCTATTAATTCACTGCCCAATGTGACATGTTATTTTCTGTATGTTTTTGAATTTATAGAAAAATCGAGGTCAAAAGCCCCTGTCGATTAAATACATTTTTTTCTGGGCACAAAGGTTCTAGGAAGTATCAAGGGGGAACGAGAGGAGCTAAAGGGGCCCCAGACGGCCGCCTGGCACGGCTAGGGCCTTGGCCGCGCCCCTAGGTCAAATGGTCCCCCTGTCCACCGCCTTACATCCATTCCACTGACTAAAAATCTTATAAATAGCAAAAACCTTCAGAAGATTTTTATTCGAATTTTTTCGCCACTGCAAACTTCTATTCCGAGGAGATCCAATCTGGAAGCCTATTCTGGTACTCTGTCGGAGGAGGAATTCATCGCCGGAGACTTCTTCATCAACCTTACTACCTCCGTGACCATGTGCGAGTAGTTCCCTTAAGACCTTAGGATCCATAGTAGCAGCTAGATGACTCTCTCTCTCTCTCTCTCTCTCTCTCTCTCTCTCTCTCTCTCTCTCTCTCATCTTCAATACCAAGTTCCCGTGAGCTGCCTCACATGCTTGAGATCCATTTGATGTAATTCATGGATGTGTTTATTGGTATATGATGAATTGGCTCTTGATGATATTGTTCATTGCATTCGATTGAATATTTTGAGTTTTCTTGCTGTATGATTGAATAACTTTGTGTGCTCTCCGATCTATCTATCTTTTTTGGCCAAGTTTGACGGGTTTATCTTCAGAGTGATTTGTGCTTTGTAGGATAAAAGTTGGTGTCTTGTCATATTGATTGATGTTTTACTGTCTAAATTATGCCATCATACTTATTGCAATGCTCTATTTCTTGTAAACTTAACACCTTGAGATGCATACTGAATATCGTTCTTGGGATGGAGTATTAGTAGTAGATGCAGTTGGATTAATGGTCTACTTATCACAGACGTAATGCATATATGATATTATACCATGAATGATCATAGTCATAAATAAAAAATTGCAATTTAATCACTGCCCAACCGTAATTTTTTCACGGCACCACACTTGTATCCTTGAGAGAGATGTCACTAGTAAATATATGCCCCTGAATCTATTCTCCTTTACTGATAGCTTTACAAAATTACTTATTGTACAATTTTACCTTCCTACTCATTATCAGTACCACTTGCAAGTTAATCTTGTGACTAGCAAGACAAGAATCTTGACAACCTTCTTCTCGTGTTGGGGACAGGCTTGTTCTGTTTTGTGTGTGCACATACCAATGGTTTTGTTTGCTGTAGAACTCCTTCTAGTTCGATATACCTTGGTTCTCTAATTGAGACAAATACTTATTGCCAGGTTACATCACCCTTACACTTGAAGAAGCCCAACAACTCTTATGAGAGAGCAAACAATCCTTAATCGCGTGGGTCTTGCCACCACAGGCCAAGGGGTACAAAGCATGTATGCTCTTGAAACTTTTTATTATGTAATAAACTGTGCTTCATGCACCGTGGATGCAGGTCCAGAGCATAATAAAGTTTTCATTTCCCATTAAAGACGGAGGCCTTTTTATTTTCAAGATTTTAAAAGCATGGAAAAAATTAAAGTTCCAAAATAACTCATTTTTTTCTGCAAAGGCATTTTTGCGAGAAAAATTCTGATCTATTCATCTCCAATCATGGCAGGACAAAAAATACAAGAAATAATAAAAATTACATCCAGATTCATAGAGCACCTAGCGCCTAGCGACGACTACAAGATATGAAGCGAGCTGAAGGTGCAACACCGTCATCACCCCTACCACATTGGAGCCGCGCAAAACTTGTCATAGTCAAAAGTCGGGAAGTCGTTGTGCTAACGCCCCATAGGACCAGCGCACCAGAACAACAACCATCCTTGATGCAGAGTAGCGTAGATTGGAAGAATCTAACCTGAAGAAACACGAGCGTAGACGAACGATGGGCAGATCCACCAAAAATAGATCCGTTGTAGACACATCTTCACATGCCCACCGACGGTGCTAGACGCACCATCTTAATGGGAGCTTGGCAGGGAGAATCGTATTCCATCTTCAGGGAGCCATCGTCGTCTCGCCTTCCTGAGCAAGATACAAAACCTAACAAAAACTCAAAGTAACATCTAAAAACGGAGCCCTCCCATCGTCAAGGCTGGGATCCACCACAGCTTCATGGTCCTATGGTCACCGGAGACGAGGCCGGCAGGAGGCGGAGAAAACCTAAGCTTGGGAGAGGAGGCGGCTGAACTAGCGACTTTGAGTCTCTAGTCCTTTTCTGCATAGACATATACATGCTCTCTAGTTATCTCTAAATTTTTAGTAAATAATAAAATGATTTGTGGGCTACACAAAAAGACAAAAAATCGATTAAAATATAAGATCATTTTAAACTATGTACCTGTCTTTCTTTTTTTGCGTAAGCCACAAACAGAAATATATGTTGATACAATTTGTACCCAAGTAATATACATATATATTCATGTATACAATTTATAAAAAAGGTAGAGTATGGAAATATTGTTTAAATAGGAACAGACTTCCTGTTTTTCGACCATATATGATAGATAGAAACATGCTCATGTGCATCACCACAACTCTTGCCAACGACTTGAGTCCAGAACACCAGATCTCTTTGGCATCCTTTACCTGTTGGCACCTTTCCTTTTGCTCCCAAAGCCTACAACTAGTTGGGATTAGGTTTGAAAGAAGGCTTTTGGACTTCAACTCTGAACTTCAATTTGGTTCGCAGAACCTTGTGAATGCACGAAACCGTTTAAGATATCCCACCCCACCCCTCACCACCACCACCAATTGGTTGTTTGAACCGTGCTTTTGTCCTAGCCAGCCATGTCATGTCACCCCCTTTCTATCCCTAGTCTACCATGTCAACCTCTCGGTCAGTGTGTAACTATAAAACCCTCCTCTCTTTTTCTCTACTCGACTTAGCTTCTTCTTCTCGAGCTTCTCTCTCTACCAATCCAGATTTATTGATTCCTTTCCTAGCGTGAAAAATCTCCAACATATTCCACCCTCAATACCAAAAAATTGCCTGAGCGCTCACATTTTGTACTCCGGCAGATTACCTATCTCAACCCCATTATCTATGTTTCTTTATGGTACCAACAATATTATGTTTTGACCGCATCGAAACAGAGCGCAAACACCCCACACCCTATGCTTGAAAATTCTGGAAGGCTAAACTTTCAACCTCCCAACCGCCACCTCCCGCTCGCATTAGTCGCCTCTACCTCCTCTCGCTCGCTCGAGCTTCCTGATACCATCGCCTCTCGCTCGTGTGGCTGAGTTAGCTCAAACGTCCCACTTCGTGGGTCGACGTTGTCTCCTACACCGCCTCCTGTTGTTGCCTCAACATGCCTCAAAGCGGCTGATACCCACAAGTGTAGGAGATCATTTGTATATTTTTTCATAAATATGAGTGTCAAACCCAACGGATAACAAATGAAAATGGTGCGTAAAAGATAGATGGAAATGACCACAAAATCTACATGAAGTGATAATGTGATTCAAAGTAGCGTTACTTCAAAGTGTTGCAAAATAGAAAGTTTATGAGCTTTATATTCACTATAAGAAATTGTTTTAACATTGTCCGAGCAATACTGAATGACCATAAGTCATAGGTTAGTTGTTCGCTCATCACTGACCAGCCCACCCTGTCACCCACGTAGGTTAGTGATAAGGCCGTGAGGGACCGACTGGAAAGTTATCACTAACGAACCATAGGATGACCGGGCAGTGATAATTGGCTCGTGTCAATCTTCGATAGCTAAAGTCGACCGTTTATCATTACTCATTCGTTGCTTACTATAGGTCCGTCAGTGATAATGCATTAACACTGACGTTGCGTTGGACCCGAAGATTTTGACCCAAATGGAGAGAAAAAAAGTCCATTTCTTTTTTTATGAGAAAACTTTCAATTAATTCATCTTTAATCATGATAGTACAATAAACATCAGAAATAATAAAAATTATATCCAGATTTGTAAACCACCTAGCGACAACTACAACCATTGAAGCGAGCCGAAGGCGTGCCGCCGTTTTGCTCCTCTCTTACCAGAGCTAGGCAAAACTTGATGTGGTAGAAAATCAAGAAGTCGTCGTGCTAAGACCCCATTCGAGAAGTCGACGTGCTAAGGCCCCGTAGGACCAGCGAAGCAGAACAAAAACCACCGCCGATGTAAAGTAGCGTAGATCAGAAGGACCCAACCTGAAGAAACACAAACGTAGACGAATTACAATCAGATCCTAGCAAATCCACTAAGGACAGATCCGCTGGATACACATCTTCACACGCACACCGACGATGCTAGACATATCACCGAAACAGGGGCTAGATGGGGAGAATCTTATTTCATCTTCAGAAAGCCGCCATCTCGTTTTCCTGAGCAAGATACAAACCCCAACAAGACCTAAAGAAACATCTAAAAACAACTCAGTTGACCTATACCCTATCCTAATAAATTGGGCTGAATCCGCCACTACCCTATATATACTATTAAGACGATATTTGTTAATGTAAATATCTTTTTACTTGTGATTATATTTTTTATGGTACACAATAAATACTCGTCAAATTACTAATTTTAAACTATCATATTTGTTAGGCTCATCGTACCCAGTTCTCATTAGATTCTTTAAAGTGGAGGGGATGACCTCGCCAGTGGCTTGGATGAGCTCACCAGCGGCAACCGGCACTGCGAAACCGCAAACGAAGAACACAACAGCAAGGCGTGCCATTAACAAAAGTTGGACAAAAGTTTTTTGAGTTTTGGTGCGGCATGTCACACTGGATTGGTTTTAGTCGGCCTAGCCTGACCCACTGCGTGTGTGTGTGGTCAAATGCCCCAGCCCGAAAAAGTAGTAGAGGCCTGCCACAAACGCTGCTAGAACACACCAAAGAGAACGCCTATACAACGCTTGTAGCGCCGGTTCCCGGTCTAGCGCTTCTGGGCCGGCCCCTACACACGGCCCCTTTGTGAACTTTGTTTTTTCAGTTGATCGTCGACCAGTGACTGTTAACCATCAAAGTAAAAAATCATAAATTTGAAAAGAAACTTCACAGCACTTGAATTCGACTGATTTTGAATTTTTTTGCAAACAATAGCAAGTAGTTAATTTTTTTCAAACAAGTTCACTGATTTGTAAAACGTTTATAAAATTCAAAAAGTTCAGCAAAATTAAAAAAAATTGGATTTTTTTTGTGAAATTGAGAAAAAATAGCGAATTTTGAGACATTTTTTTGTACATTTATTAATTCTTTAAAAAACTGAATTTGACAAAGTTCACATATTTTAAAAAATAAAAAATAAAGAGAGAAATAAAAAAGCTAAAAAGGGAAAATAAAAGGAGAAAATGAAACAAATCTAGAAAAACATAAAAGAAACAGATAAAATTGGCTGTGAAGCTTCCCAAAACCGGGACAACATCTCGCTCGGTGGTAAGATGGGCCAGCCCATTCTGCAAGCTATCGTTCAGGGAAAAGAAAAAGATGTGACTCGCCCCGTAAACGCCGAAATCATTAATTAAGGAATACTCGTGACAAAGATCACTCCCAACTTTCTAGGTTGGGACAAGTTGCGTGCTGCATGTGCGCTACGTGTTGCAACCTGTGAGTTTTCTCTTTTTTTCGTAGATCCGTTTATTTAAAATGTTTTATCTCTTAACCCGTGTGTCCAAATCTCGAACCGTTTTCATCGTTGGATTCCTCGCGTCGAGATCTTCATAACTAGATCATATGTTGATAGGTTTTGACGAACTTTTTTTTCATGAAAAAACCGGACGAAAAAACCAAACCGGGAGCACGGGTTTTTCCCTTTCTGAAAGAGGTACGCCTGTGCCTCTGACGGAAGGAAAACTGTGCCTCCCACAGGAGAAAAAAACAAAAAACATGTTTTTTTTTATTTCTGAAAGGCACGGCTGTGCCTCTCGCGAAAGCATAACCGTGCCTCTCGCGGAATCAAAACTATGCCTCTCGTAGAGGAATTTTTTTTAAAAAAACACATTTTTTTTCCGTTTCCGAGATGCACGGTCATGACTCTCGCGAAAGCACAACCGTTCCTCTCGCGGAATGAAAAAAATTAGAAAATGTGTTTTTTTTTCGTTTCCGAAAGGCACAGCCATGACTCTCGTGAATGCACAACCGTGCCTCTCGTGGAAGGAAAAAAAGTAGAAAACACGTTTTTTTTCGTTTCCGATAGGCACGGCCGTGCCTCTCGTGAAAGCACAACCGTGCCTTTCACGGAAGAAAAACGGTGACTCTCGTGAAAGGAAGAAAATGTAAATGCGTCGCGCAAAAAAAATTCAAAAGGAAGACCGGTGAAAACCGAAACATCGAAAAAAGCCAGAAAAAACTGTTTAAAAGCCGAAAACGTGTGTGAAAAAAAAATCCAAAAAGAGCATTTAGAGCGCGACATGCGGCGGACGGCTGAGAGCGTGCAAAGTGATCCTGATCGTTGCGAGGCTCCCGAAGGAGCGTTCTTTTAACTAGTTGCTCTCCGTAAAAGTCGCGTAGGAAATAGCCATACCAACGTGTGATGCAGTAGCTTCTTGCACCACCAGTAGGTCGCACTAATCCTTAGGCCCAAGCTAATTGATTTTCCCGTTTACACTACCTATCCCGACCACTCTTCCTAAAAGAGTTGTACCTCAGCCACTCTGTCATGTGCCATCACTCTCCGAACACCCATTGACATGCTGGTCAGTGTGTAGGCACATGACACAAAAACAGTGATTTACGAGGAGTATTGTTGGTCTGCTGCCCTCAATATTTGTATGCCCCACAAAAGATAAAGAGGCAAATACACAGGTGATACATCAAATTGCAGAGGATGACCGCTTTGGTGCGTGAAATCAAAAAATTGCATGAAATTGATATTCAAACTTGTCTCGAGGTACAAAATATGGTGGAACTTTTGTCTGTAGCCGTCAACGGTGCCTGCGTGGCACCTGAGTCACTGTTAGTGACTCAAAGGGGCTGCAACATCACATTATTGAAAAAAACTTCGCTCCTGCCTCCTCAGTTAGAGTTTCCCTGCCTCTCGTCGGTGCCGCCACCGCCGGTCTGCCTTTGTTAAAAGGGAGAGAGAGGTTTGGTGGAATATTTCGTTGTATTGCTTGAGTCTTGTGGGCATATATATAGGAGTACATAATAATCTTGGAGTACAAGTCAAGGCAGGAGCAAATCCTACGCTATCTATGTTTCCTAAATAATCACGATATTCAACATCCCCCCGCAGTCACAACGGTAGCGACGCAGACGGTGAGACGAGAAGAATCCGAAGTGAAGCCGACGGACCCCCCCCCCCCCCAACAGTCGTAACGGTCGATGCATCGCGGAGTCGTGGTTGGAGTGGAAACCAACGAGGTTGCGCATGCAAGACGGTACCCCTTTGTGCCGTTTGTCGAGGTAGCCGAGAGCGTAGGTGGTGTAGCTGTAGTCGAGGTAGCCGTGTGAAGAACGCCGTGGTCGGTGTCGAGTCGGGGGTCGCCGGTGTCGAGGTAGTCGCCGTGGAGCCGCGAAAGAAGAGCAGCAGCGGCCTAAGGAGGCAGCGGCGGCAGCTAGAGAAGGAGCGCGGCGGCGCTGCTCGAAGTAGGCGATAATGAACCCGACAGCGTGACGAAGACCGGCGCGGACGGTGACGTTCCCGCGCCAAGGGAGGTGGCGCGGCACATATCACGTGGAAGTCAACGAGCGTGGACGGCAGTGGACCGCGGGCCGCAGCGCTACGGCCCGATGGGGCGACGCAACGGCGGCGGGCAGGTCGGGGCGACAGCGGGGAAGACCTCAGGGCGGTTGCAGGGATCGCGTGCCACGCTCGCTACGGCCCGACGGGACGACACAGCGGCAGCGCGAGGGTCGGTGCAGCCTCGGGGACGGCTTGGAGCGGACGGCCTCGGTGCGGCGGTAGACCGCGGGCCGCGGCACTACGGCCCGAAAGGGCGACGCAGCGGCAGCGTGCGAGATGGTGCAACCACGGGAACGGCCTCAGGGCGACGGCGGGGATCACGTGCCGTGGCACTATGGCCCGAAGGGGCGACGCAGCGGCGGCGTGGATCGGTGCAGCCACGGAAAAAACCACGGGACGGCGGCGCTGCGGCCCGTCGGGGCGACGCAACGGCGGCCTGTTGCTCGATCGGCGAAGAGACGTGTAAACTCATGGACAATCTTCATGAAATTCTGGATGCAGCAGGTACGAGCAGCCAACATGCACTATGTGGATCAAGGGGCAGCACAAGCACATGCACGTAGGGACACGGCCACACCCTGTGGTGAACGATGGGCCGATGCGGACGCTTGAGCAGGAAACCACGCTTGCGGGGCACGAGGCGAGGACGAGCGGCGAGCGCAGAACCGCGAGAGCGGCGGCCGTCACGAGCACATCGGACGCCCGTCATGCGTAAAACCTGGGCGTCGCGCCCACAATTGATCCAGTCGTAGATGGTGAAGATTTCGTTGGAGTAGACGCGTGTTGTGGACGACAAACGGCGGCGAGCGACTCAACCCGATATATAGATCGGATGACCAAAAAAGAACACCGATCAAACGATCGGCGAGAGAGAAAACCCTGGATCAAGGATCGAGAAAAAGACTCTAGGGTAGCTGGTCAACATGACTGGCGGACGAACCCTACGTACGGGAGGCCGACCGCCCCGGGGGCAGCGCGCGGGTGCGGAAGCGGCGGCTGCTTGGGTTTAGGATCGATTAGGCTGATACCATGTTAGAAGAGAGAGAGAGGTTTGGAGAAATATTTTGTTGTATTGCTTGAGCCTCGTGGGCATATATATAGGAGTACATAATCATCTTGGAGTACAAGTCAAGGCAGGAGCAAATCCTACGATATATATGTTTCCTAAATAACCATGATACTCAACAGCCTCGTATCCTATGGTCCTTGGATCATGCAGGCGCGATGGATCCGCCCTTACCGGCGGGAGGGCTCTATTTTTAGGTGTTTTTTAGAGTTCTGCTAGGGTTTGTGTCATACTCAGAAAAAACGAGGCGGGGACGGTTTTTTGAAGATGAAATAAGGACCTCCCGTCTAGCCCTCGTCCCGGCAATGTTTCTAGCATCGTCGGAGGGCGTGTGGAGGTGTGCCTCCGGCGGATCTCGTGGGATCCGGTCGGCATTTGTCTTAGGTGGATCCGGTCGACATTTGTCTTCGGTGGATCCGATCTTCGTTCGTTTACGTGTCGCAGGTTGAATCTTTCCAACCTAGGATTCTCTTCATCAGCGGCAATTACTGTTCTCGTGCGCTTGTCCTATCGGGTCTTAGCACGACAATTTCTAGACTGTCTACTACAACAATGTTTGCCCGACTCCGATGAGGGAGAGGCGATGACGGCGGCGCGCCTTCGGCTCGCTCCAGTGCTTGTAGTTGTCGCTAGGTGGTCTACAGACATGGATGTAATTCTTAATTCTGGTATTCTTTGTACTATGTTGACAATTAATGAATAGATTGAAAGTTTTCTCGCAAAAAAACATCACATATTTTTGAAGAAAAATCCCTAAATGAGTACAAAATCTCATGAACATGCTTCCAAATGCCACTATGACTGTCGGGTCTCACTTATCAGTGAACAACAGAAAAGGGATAAATTGATACGAAAATGGTGGGTACTAGATGTCGGAGGAGCGTCACATTCTTTTACAAAAAAACACCTAAATTAATACCAAATCTCGTAAACAGGCCCCCAAAAGCCACTCTGACTATCGGATCCCACCTGTCAGTGAACATTGTCCGTCGGGTCCTACCTGCTAGCGAACAGTACAAAGGGATAATCTATATGAAAAAGGTATTGGGTCAAACCCGCGACTTAGGTCAGTTTTTTTGGGCGGCTTAAAAGAATAAGCCAGCTCTCCCTAACTTCAAAAATAAGCCGTTTCTTAAATTTTTTTAGACTTCTAAATCATTTATACCATAAATAGTTTAGAAGTCCCAATGAATAAAAGAGGTGACTTATAAGAAAAGCTGGGAAGAATGCGGCTTTAGTGTCAATTCATCGGCCATCCTAGCGACTCCACACGATGGTGATTGATGCCTAGAATCAGTGGCGGAGATACGTTGTTGCCGAATAGGCAGTGGTCCCCAGTTTTTTTTTAGCAAAATTATAAAACTACACATAGACCCAGCCCATGAATACACAACACTATAAGGCAACAACCTAGATTTGGTGTGACATTCAGCCCGGCCCGCCTAACTTTCTATGTGCAGCACCTGTACTGTCTAGAATGGATAACTAGAGTTAATGTATTCTAATAGATCAGCCACATCGGGCTTAAATAGGTTGCAGTCAGTCCATTTTCATATGTTATTTTTTAGAAATTTGTACAAAATAGTTTCATAATTAGTTTTTTACCTTCATTTAGAAATTTGAAAAAAAATGTGCAAATTATAATCACAGTAAAAACAAGTTTGAGTATTTGTATCTCATAGATAATACACATACAAATAAAATAACCTTCTTGAAAAAATGTTTATGTAATTAAAAAAGCATCTATTATTTAAAAATACTTATATTACTAACATAATGTTTGTATATTTAATAAAATTATTACTATATAATATAAAAACTAATAATAAATTTCTAAATATTTGTATATTTAAAAATACTTATATTACTAAATTATGTCAGGATCAAATATTAATCATAATAATGTTTGTATATTTAACTAAAATGCTAATAAAATTTATGTTTTTATCTATTTAATAAAATGCTGACGTAATTTAAAAATGCATGTTTTGAGTATATATAAGAAAGTGATCATCCTTTAATCTGTTTAAAAATATGCATGGAAAATTAACGTGAATTATCGTCAAATGAATATTATTTAATTATACAGACATTCTAATGATTTATAGATATTATTTTTGTTATATAAATAATTCTTTAATATTACTGAAAGTAAATTATTATTTTGTATGTACTATATTATTTCTAACACATGAATAATCTAAGTTTATTTTGTTTGTATGATTATAATTGACAATTATTTTTACAAAAAAAAACTGACATGTGAAAAATGAGTCGCACTGACTAGAGTCCAGTTGAGCCCCACGAGCGTGTTGGATTATAACGATTTGGCTAGTGGAAATAGTTCTTCATCGGCTGGTGCTGTAGGTTTGCCTCAATGGACATCCTTTTTCAGGGCATGTACAATGATGCTATCTTAGGAGTGTCACATAGGATAAATGATGAGATGGAAGAGAGAGAACTTTTAAGAAAAGGCTTGTCTTCTCTTATTTAAGATAAGACAAGAGATGATATCTTAGCACAATATGTGTCATCACGTTTTTAGGAATGTCTAGTTATTGAAGATAAGGCTAAGAGATGACCCATTGTAGACATATTTTTTTGTCATTTCTAAATTACATGCAAAACTTAAGATAAGACTATCTTATCAACCATTGTACATGCCCTCATATCATTTTATCTCTTTGTATTGTTTAGTGATAGGTGGGGCTAACGGTCACTGTTCACTAACAGGCGGGATCTGACGGTCATAGTGATATTTTGGGGCTTGCATACGAGATTTGGTACAAATTCATTTGCCTCTTTTTGGCAAAAAATGCGACGCTTCAGCCCCTTTTAGTTAAGACCATGCAGGAGCCTTCAGCGGCTACAAATGGATGTCGCTCCATACTTGCACAGTGAAACAAGTTTGACGTCAGTTTCATGTACTCCTATGTTTCAACTCCAGACATTAAAATGGTCATCATGTGCAACTTAGAGCCTGTTCGGACCCCCTTCACTCTGCAACTCTAGGCCGATGCGGAGTGGCATACAGTTATAATTTGAGAACTGACTAAGATGACGCTCCGCGCGCTTCGCTCCGTAGTGAAGGATTAGAGGGTTGCCGGACATGGTCTTAATTTACTAGTGATGTACTCCTTCTGTTTCTAAAAATAAGTTTTTCTAGACATTTTAAATGGAATACAACATACGAATGTATGTAGACATATTTTAGAGTGTACACTCATTTCGTTTCATATGTAGTCGTTTGCTAAAATCTCTAGACAAACTTATATTTGGGAACGGAGGGAGTATTTGCATCAACTATATATAAGAAACTTTTGTACTGGCCAATAAGGCATCAGCTGATCTGTTCGGAATGGAAGGCCTGAAGCCCGGAACTCAGAAGATTTTTTTTCCGAAACGGAGACAAAAGATTTACCTCATCTATTAATTAAGCAGAAGAGAATTGCCCAGTTAATTATAGAAAACCGGGCGAAAACCATCACAAACCGCTGAGCGGCACACACAGGATACTCCACACACACCACTCCAAAGAGGGCCTCGCCGAGACAACACACAGACGTCATCGTCATCACTCCTCCCCTAGAGGCGTCATCGCCATCCCTAAACCCTGAGCAAGCGACTCCGACTTCACCGTTGGCGATCATCGACCCAACCCACACTGTAGAGGTCGCGCGGAGTTATATGAAGATCTACAGCAGAACTCAACCACCTACGACTAGACATCGCAGCTCCGACTCTGACAAAGAACTAAGAAGCAGAACTAGGCACGGCTGGCGCCGCAAAGATCACCGAATGAACCACATGTTGCTTGTCATCGTACGCCACCGGGACCCGCCACCGCAGCTTCGACTTCACAGCAACAACAAGTCGAGGTAATCCGACGGACACGTCGAAGAAGAGCCGACTACCGCAACCAACGCCGCGTCTCTGACATCGCTCGTACCATCATCATTACCACAGAAGCCTCGACACCAACACCTTCACCTTCCACTGGTCCCACTCGCCAATGCCCAACTCCAAGAACGAAGCCCCCAAGGGGGAGAACGACCAAGGCACCGTCTTCGTCCGATCATACAAGATCAAGGGTTTCCCCCGGAGCTGTAACAAACAACCGAGTCTGCGGGAGAGGGCTGCAACAGCAATGCAACGATGCCTCCAGGAAGGTTAACGACGGCCACAGCCGCCATCATCGTTGGTCCCGGCACAAAGCCGAGACTAGGTCTTCACCCAAGCTACCAACACCACCTCAGCCGCACAACAACTCGATGTTGACAAGCCCACCAACCATCACAGCCGTGAACCAGTCCGTCGACCAAGGAGCATTGAGCAACCGCCGCAGTCAACTGCACCTTGCGGAGGCCACTGACCGCGACTCAGCAGCTACAACCGCCGGAACCACCAACTGCCGACCGAAATGAGGGCCACCGGACGTAGCATGAACCGCCACACCTTACCGGGCACCATGCCGGCTAAGGGAACAGTTGAGTGCTGCCCAAGGCCGAGAACCACCACGGTTCCTGGCCGCAACCCTGCAACAGAAGCGTAGACGCGCGCCACGCACACCATCGCGCTCTTGCAAGAGGCGGGAGTCTTCAGATTCGCCGGCGACCGAGGGAGCCCACCCTGCAGCACCAACCTTGCGCACATCCCGCTCCTCCTGGGCCAGATCGCCCCATGCCGCGCGCACGCAACCACACACCTCAGAACACCTCGCCAACAAGCCAGAACGAGGCCCCATCTGCCGCGCACGCACCTCCCAGATCCGGAGACGGGAGATCCACACGCGCACCATCTGATGCAAACCTTCTCGCGCCGCACCGGAGAAACCACGTCCAAACTTCTGCCGCTGCCCTGCCCAGATTCATGGCCCGCGCCCTCGCACCGAGCGCCCGCTGATGAAGTCATGTACCTAGGGTAGGGTCATAGGCCTGCCCAAGGGTACCCTCCCCAAGGTCACTGACTAAAAGAGGCTGCTTACCAGTCGACCTGATAAGCATCCACTCGACAAATACAATAACACTCGACGAGCGCAGAGACACTCGACCATAGGAAGCACAGGAGCCACACCGCATCCAAACGGTCTGAAGTTAAATAGCCTTTATAGCCTTAATAGCACTTTATACAGGGCGTTTCCAGTAACGCCCTGCCTTTATGTACATTGAACTCCTTGTAACGTGGGCTGGCCGGGGTCCTGGCGCACTCTATATAAGCCACCCCCCTCCACTAGCACAGGGGTTCGCATCTTTGTAACACACACGCATATAATTCAGTCGACCGCCTCCGGGCTCCGAGACGTAGGGCTATTACTTCTTCTGAGAAGGGCCTGAACTCGTAAAACTCTTGCGTGCACAACTACTCCAAAGCTAGGATCTTGCCTCTCCATTCCTACCCCCCATTCTACTGTCAGACTTAGAACCACGACAGTTGGCGCCCACCTTGGGGCAGGTGTTCTAGCGATTTGTTGGAGGAGTTGGGATTCTTTTGACATCTCCCATCATGTCGTCGAGCGGAGTCCTGGTCGAGGGGCGCGAGATCCGCCTCGGCGCCCTCACTTTCATCGTCGATGACTCTGCTTGGCTCCAGGAGGCTCCACTCGACGTGGACGCGCTTCCCGCCCGCGGAGCAACGCACTTTCGCGCGTGCATTCGTGGCGTCCTCCTGCGGCAACCGTCGACCCAGTACGGGTCGGCACTCGTTTCGTCCTCGCTCCCAGTTTCCCGCCGGCGCAAGCGCTCCGGTCGGTCGAGGCTCCAGCGGTGGGTGAGGCATGCATTGGCCCGCCAGTCGGCCATCCCCCAAGTCACGGCGATTGAGCCCGACGAATCACTCTACGGCCTGTTCGATCTGTCGACTGGCTCCGCAGAGACTGCGTCCGAGTGCGACAACAGCGATCCAGCGGCGGAGGTACTGATGGTCGACGGACCGCGCAGTCCCCTCGGATTCCCCCACACCGAAGAGGTTGCCGGGGGAGGAGTTCCGGCGCGGGGACACGAAGAGTACAAACCCGAGCCTCTCACCTCGCTGCAGAGGGAGGAACTTCGTCGCTGGAACATGGACGCGCTACACACTCCTATCGTTGGAGAAACCCCCGAGGCGCGCGCCTTGGAGGAGGCGCGCTTGGCCAACCTGGCTGAACGCACTCGACTGGAGAATCTCCAGAGAGTACTCGACGAGCACACTCGACTGCCAGTTCCAGAATCCAGTCGACGTCGTCTCTTTCAGCCACCAACTCAGGTATACCGAACTCCGATTCAGAATTTAGCAGCTGCAGCCCGCATAGCAGAGTCGATCCAGCCTTCTCAGTCAGAGGCAGGGAGAGGTCTGCTATAGATCAGAGATTTGCTCCGGGCAGCAGGGGATCAGAACTCAGTTGTATCGCAGACGCGTAACAGGATTCACAGCCGATCCGTCGCTGCGGATTCTGTACAGTCGGCTCACAGTCCAGGATCGTCCCTGAGGCGTGAGGAACGTAGAAGCCGGCATGATGATCAATATCAAGGCCGTGAGCGGTATGAACACCGATTCGATCGCAATGATCGACGTCGAGTGCCCACTCCTCCCCCAAGGGGTGGATCGTACGTCCCTCGGCAGCAAGATGACAGACGCCGGCACAGTGCTGGGCGTAGGTTTCCAGTCGACCCCAGGGAGCCAGGCTTTGATGCGACATCCATTATCGTTCAAGGTCTGGTCGACAGGAATAGAGCTCACAGAGAAGGCCATGACAGAGACGTTCCCTCCAGCAGCAGGGTTCGTGTATCAGGACCAGAATGTTTCAGCAGAGCGATCAGGGCCGCTGTAATTCCTCCCAACTTCAGGTTGGCGACTGGAGTTAGTAAGTTCACCGACGAGTCCAAGCCTGACACATGGCTTGAAGATTACCGAGTGGCTGTTCAGATTGGCTGCGGCAACGACGAGGTAGCCATGAAGCATTTGCCTCTTATGCTGGAGGGATCAGCCAGAGCATGGTTGAACCAGTTGGCACCCAGCAGTATTTACACTTGGGAAGATCTTGCCCGAGTGTTTGTCAGGACATTTGAAGGGACTTGCAAGCGACCAGCAGGGTTGACGGAATTGCAGTCGTGTGTTCAGAAGTCGAGTGAAACTCTGAGGGATTATATCCAAAGGTGGATCACTTTACATCACACAGTCGAGAATGTATCTGATCACCAGGCAGTTTGTGCCTTCAAGGAAGGCGTCAAGAACAGAGAACTGAGTTTGAAATTCGGTCGAACCGGAGATATGACATTGAGTCGGATGATGGAAATTGCCACCAAGTATGCAAACGGTGAAGAAGAAGATAGGCTCTGAAGTGTCAAGTACAAAGCAGCCACTAATGAGGCCGGCGCAGGAAACTCCAGTCGGAAGCAAAAGCGCAAAGCCGAGCCAGCTGCTCCTGGAGAGACCTTGGCTGTGACCCCAGGAAAGTTTAAGGGGAAACCCAAGGGTCCCTGGAACCCCAAGAAGGTGAAAGATCAGAATGGGAACGATGTGATGGACTTACCGTGTCACATTCACACGAAAAAAGATGAGGAGGGTAAACTCATTTACCCAAAGCATACCACTCGACAATGTCGACTCCTGATTCAACAGTTTCAAGGGAAACAGGCCAAAGACAAAGAGAAAGAGTCAGACAAAGTTGAGAACAAAGAAGACAATGGTGAGGAGTACCCCCAAGTCAACTCCACCCTGATGATTTTCGCTGATGTCGAAAACAAGAGTCGATTGAAGGTTGTCAATCGGGAAGTGAACATGGTCGCTCCGACGACACCCCATTATCTGAAATGGTCTCAGACTGCCATCACCTTCGACCAGTCCGATCACCCGACTCATATTGCTACCCCAGGGAGGCAAGCGTTGGTGGTCGACCCAGTCATTGAGGGCACTCGACTGACCAAAGTGTTGATGGATGGTGGCAGTGGCTTGAATTTGCTGTATGCAGAGACGCTGAAAGGGATGGGCATTCCGATGTCCAGACTCAGCACCAGTAACATGAGCTTCCACGGAGTCATTCCTGGAAAGAAGGCTGAGTCACTCGGCCATATCGCTCTCGATGTAGTTTTTGGTGACTCGAAAAATTTCCGGAAGGAAAAGTTGACCTTTGAGGTCGTGGATTTTCAGAGTGCGTACCACGCCATACTTGGAAGGCCAGCATACACTCGTTTCATGGCCCGACCACGCTACGTGTACCTTAAATTGAAGATGCCCGGTCCCAGAGGTGTGATCACTATCACGGGCAATCGAAAGAAGGCAGAAGAATGCTTCCAGAAAGGCTCCAAAATTGCTGACGCTCAGATGGCCGAATGGAGTTACAAGAGTACCAGAAGACCGCAGACCCGAGTGATTTGTTGCGAGCCAAGAAGCCTGCTACTGAGTCAGCATTTCAGTCGTCCGGTGAGACAAAACAGGTTCACATCCACCCGACTGACCCCAATGCGGCTCCGACCAACATCTCCACTACACTCGACTCTAAATAGGAAGAAGCGCTCATCCAGTTCCTCCGTGAGAATTGGGACATCTTTGCATGGAAGCCTGCTGACATGCCAGGTGTTCCCAGGGGACTGGCTGAGCACCGCCTTCGAGTCAACTCAAAAGTCAAACCAGTTAAGGAACATCTTCGACGGTCCGCCGTCCAGAAGAGAAAGGCCATTGGCGAAGAGGTGGCTCGACTCTTAGCGGCAGAGTTCATTCGCGAGATCTACCACTCCGAGTGGCTCACCAATGTTGTAATGGTCCCCAAGAAGGACAAGTCGTTGCGCATGTGCATCGATTTCAAACATATTAATCGGGCCTGCCCGAAAGATCATTTCCCTCTTCCTCGCATCGACCAAATAGTCGACTCGACCGCAGGATGCGAGAGGTTGTCTTTTTTAGATGCTTACTCCGGATACCATCAGATCCGTCTGTATGGACCAGATGAAATAAAAACAGCTTTCATCACCCCGTTCGGGTGCTTCTGCTATGTCACCATGCCTTTCGGTCTCAAGAATGCCGGAGCTACTTTCATGAGAATGATTCAGAAGTGCCTGATCACTCAAATCAGTCGGAATGTAGAAGCATACATGGATGATATAGTGGTCAAGTCGCGAAAAGGTTCCGACCTGCTGGCTGACCTTGCTGAAATGTTTGCCAATCTCAGGAGGTATGATATCAAGCTTAATCCATCAAAATGCACATTCGGAGTTCCTGGAGGAAAGTTATTCGGTTTTCTTGTTTTCGAACGAGGAATCGACGCTAACCCTGAAAAAGTTCGCACCATACTCCGAATGAAACGCCCTGTGCGTGTGCACGATGTCCAGAAACTTACTGGATGCTTGGCCGCTTTAAGTCGATTCATCTCCAGACTCGGTGAAAAAGCATTGCCTCTTTACCGACTGATGAAGAAGTCAGACAAGTTTGAGTGGACTCCAGAAGCTAATGCAGCATTTGCAGAGCTAAAAGCTCTGCTCTCCACCCAGCCGGTGCTTGCTGCCCCTGTCAGCAAAGAGCCATTATTGCTTTACATTGCAGCCACTGGACAAGTCGTTAGTACCGTACTTACGGTCGAGCGGGAAGAGGAAGGAAAAACATTCAAAGTTCAGCGCCCAGTTTATTACCTTTCTGAAGTTCTGACACCATCAAAGCAAAGATACCCTCACTATCAGAAGCTTGTCTACGGGATTTACATGACCACGAAGAAGGTTGCTCATTATTTCTCTGATCACTCCATTACAGTCGTCAGCGACGCCCCGTTATCAGAGATCCTTCATAACAGAGATGCAACTGGTCGAGTGGCAAAATGGGCGATTGAACTTCTTCCCCTTGATATCAAGTTCGAGGCAAAGAAAGCTATCAAGTCCCAAGCAATAGCCGATTTCCTCGCCGAGTGGACTGAACAACAACTTCCGACTCAAGTTCACTCGGAGCACTGGACTATGTTTTTTGATGGCTCCAAGATGCTGAATGGGTACGGTGCGGGGGTTGTATTGGTTTCCCCCCGAGGAGACAAGCTCAAATACGTCCTCCAGATTCACTTTGATTCCTCCAACAATGAGGCAGAATATGAAGCACTCCTATATGGACTGCGTATGGCCATTTCACTCGGCGTCCGTCGCCTTATGGTCTACGGCGACTCAGATCTAGTTGTTAATCAAGTGATGAAGGAGTGGGATGTTCGAAGCCCAGCCATGACGGGTTATTGCAATGCAGTAAGAAAGTTGGAGAAGAGATTCGAGGGGTTAGAGCTCCATCATATACCCCGACTGAAAAACCAAGCTGCGGATGATTTGGCGAAAATAGGGTCCAAGAGAGAAGCCATCCCCATTGATGTGTGCTTGGAACACATTCGTGTGCCATCAATACAGGAAGATCCTTTCACAGAAGACCCTCCGCAGCCAAGGAGCGCCAACGATCCGACTGAAGTGGAGATTCCAGCCGTGGTCGACCTGATTATGGAAGTTGTAGTCATCACTCCCGACTGGACAACGCCTTACATCGCGTATATTATGAGGAAAGAGCTCCCAGAAGATGAAGAAGAGGCTCGACAGATCGTCCGTCGATCCAAGGCCTTTACAGTAATCAAAGGGCAGTTGTACAGAGAAAGCTCGACTGGAGTTGGCCAGAAGTGCATCACGCCAGAAGAAGGTCAGGTAATTCTTGAGGATATCCACTTGGGGACCTGTGGTCATCATGCGTCCTCTTGGACCATTGTGGCTAAAGCATACCGAGCGGGATTTTACTGGCCGAGGGCGAATGAAATGGCAAAAGACATAGTCGACAAGTGCGAAGGGTGTCAGTTTTATTCCAACATGTCACACAAGCCCGCCTCTACTCTGAAGACCATTCCACTCGTCTGGCCTTCGCTGTTTGGGGGCTAGACATGATTGGACCGCTGAGAACAGGTAGAAGCGGCTTCACTCACCTACTGGTTGCAGTCGACAAGTTCACCAAGTGGATAGAAGCCAAACCCATCAAAAACCTCGATGCAAGCACTGCTATCAGTTTCATCAGAGAGCTGATATTCAGATATGGAGTTCCACATAGCATCATCACGGACAATGGATCAAACTTTGATAACGACAGATTCAAAGCCTTCTGCGCCTCCCAAGGCATGCGGGTCGACTATGCCTCAGTTGCCCATCCTCAGTCGAATGGGCAGGCAGAGCGTGCAAATGGTCTCATCCTCAAAGGACTGAAACTCCGACTGATGCGTGATGTCAAACACGCGGCAGGAGCTTGGGTCGACGAACTTCCGTCAGTTCTTTGGGGATTAAGGACCACTCCTAATCGGTCGACTGGAAGAACGCCCTTCTTTCTGGTCTGCGGGGCTGAAGCAGTGCTGCCGAGTGATCTGCTCCACAATGCACCTCGAGTCAAACTATACTCTAAAGCAGAAGCGGAACAAGCTCGGCAAGATGCAGTCGACCTCTTGGAAGAAGAGAGGGAGATGGCCCTAATCCGCTCGACTATCTACCAGCAGGACTTACGTCGGTTCCACACGAGAAACGTGAAGAGTCGAGCCTTTCAGGAAGGAGACTTGGTCCTTCGAGTGGATCAGCAAAAACCTCACAAGCTCGCTCCAACCTGGGAAGGCCCCTTCATCGTCACCAAAGTCCTCCACAACGGAGCATATCACCTCTACAACGTTGATCGCCAGATCGACGAGCCTCGAGCTTGGAATGCGGAGTTACTCCGTCCTTTTTACACTTGAAAAAAGAAACTCACTTCGTTGAGATGTAATAAAAGTACCTCTGTAGTTCTTTTATCTAAAGCAAGAATGTTATAATTTTCACAGAAGATTGCTATTTCTTTTTGTTGAAATTTCCCCCAGTGGGTGGCTTAGCTGCGAATCCGTTTCGCCTAAGTTTGTAAAAGTCCTGCCGAGTGAAGAGCCAGCCTCCCACTCGGAGGCTTAGCTGCGAATCCGTTTTGCCTAAGTATTTAAAATCCTACCGAGTGGAGAGCCAGCCTCCCACTCGGGGGCTTAGCTGCGGTCCAAGCACTCGCCTAAGTATTTAAAATCCTACCGAGTGGAGAGCCAGCCTCCCACTCGGAGGCTTAGCTGCGAATCCGTTTCGCCTAAGTATTTAAAATCCTACCGAGTGGAGAGCCAGCCTCCCACTCGGAGGCTTAGCTGCAGTCCAAGTACTCGCCTAAGTATTTAAAATCCTACCGAGTGGAGAGCCAACCTCCCACTCGGGGGCTTAGCTGCAGTCCAAGTACTTGCCTAAGTATTTAAAATCCCACCGAGTGGAGAGCCAGCCTCCCACTCGGGGGCTTAGCTGCAGTCCAAGTACTCGCCTAAGTATTTAAAATCCTACCGAGTGGAGAGCCAGCCTCCCACTCGGGGGCTTAGCTGCAGTCCAAGTACTCGCCTAAGTATTTAAAATCCTACCGAGTGGAGAGCCAGCCTCCCACTCGGGGGCTTAGCTGCAGTCCAAGTACTCGCCTAAGTATTTAAAATCCCACCGAGTGGAGAGCCAGCCTCCCACTCGGGGGCTTAGCTGCAGTCCAAGTACTCGCCTAAGTATTTAAAATCCTACCGAGTGGAGAGCCAGCCTCCCACTCGGGGCTTAGCTGCAGTCCAAGTACTCGCCTAAGTATTTAAAATTCCTACCGAATGAAAAGCCAGCTTCCCGCTCGAGGGCTTAATAACAGTCCAAGGATTTAGTCAAACTCTCAATATAATGAACGCTTCGCAAGGACGACAAGGCGCAGGTCGACTACCTCCTTCTCCTTCAGAAGCTATATTAAAAAACCCTACCGAGTGGAGAGCAAACCTCCCACTCGGAGGCTTAGCTGCAGCCCAGTGCTTGCATACGTGATTAAAATCTTACCGAGTGGAGAGCAAACCTCCCACTCGGAGGCTTAGCTGCAGCCCAGTGCTCGCCTAAGTGATTAAAATCCTACCGAGTGGAGAGCATACCTCCCACTCGGAGGCTTAGCTGCAGCCCAGCGCTCGCCTAAGTGATTAAAATCCTACCGAGTGGAGAGCAGACCTCCCACTCGGAGGCTTAGCTGCAGCCCAGTGCTCGCCTAAGTGATTAAAATCCTACCGAGTGGAGAGCAAACCTCCCACTCGGGGGGCTTAGCTGCAGCCCAGTGCTCCCCTAAGTGATTAAAATCCTACCGAGTGGAGAGAAAACCTCCCACTCTGGGGCTTAGCTGCAGCCCAGTGCTCGCCTAAGTGTTTAAAAATCCTACCAAGTGGAGAGCAAACCTCCCACTCGGAGGCTTAGCTGCAGCTCCGTGCTTGCCTATGTCATTTTGAGTAAAAGTCAAGTCTCACTCGACGGATAAATCACGAAGATATTCAACGATAAATCAAGTTCGGATAAAGATCAAAAGGTCCTGGACCGCAAATAAAAGTGCCCGAGCCTCCAGCTCGACAGAGTTTATCGGTTACACAAACCACTCGGCATTCCGAGGCAAATTTAAAGTGAGACACGGTAGTTTTTTACTCCTCCGGTGGAGGACTGGATGAGGCAACAAACTCGTCCAAATCAATCCCGTCTGAGATACGGGTGGCAGCAGCAATGAAGGTCTCCATGAAGTCCTGGAAATTATGCTTCCTGGTATTGGCAACTTGGAGGGCGGCCAGCTTCTCTTCTCGCGCCTCCTTGCAGTGGACACGAACCGGCGACAGAGCAACATCGGCACCACACCTGGCAGAAGACTTTTTCCATTCATGCACTCGACTTGGCACTTCCTTCAGTCGAGTGACCAAGGATTCAAGGTCATTCTGAAGTATCTGATTTGGCCAGAGTGCAAAGTCGATCCGTGACACTGCAGCCTTCAGTCGAGCGAGGTAGTCCACCACACTGGCGACGCGAGACTCCAGCCGGAGGACATTCATGGCAGCTTCGTCCTTCACAGGAGAGTTGATGGGGTCCAGATTGGTTTCCACTCGACCAGTTTCTTCCTCGAAGTTTTGACAGAATTCTGAAAGGTACAGTCCAATATTATAATTGAATGATGAGTCGACAACGACAAGTCAATCGAGTAAGGGGATTACCTTCAAGCATGAGGAATAGTTTCTTGGCGAGCCCTCCGAGGTAAGCCTCCAAATCCTTTCGCTTCCCCGCCATATCACCGACCTTGTCAGTCAGAGCAATCTTGTCGTTTTTCAATCGACTTGCTTCCTTGTTGGCCGCGTCAAGAGCAGACTTCAGCTTGGCATTCTCGTCTTCAAGCTGACCAACTGAAGCAAGCTTTTCTTCAGCGAGCTTCGTTTTCTCCGAAGCCGCCTTCTGTGCTTCCGCAAGGTCAAGATCTTTCTTCCTCAGAGCCTCCTCCAGTTGGTCTGCAAAACAATAATGAGAACGGAGTTGAGAATAGGCAGAAAAACAGAGACAGCCGTCGAATCCTCACCAGCCATACCTTTTGCTTCGTCCTTCGCCTTCTGCAAGTTCTCCTGGGCAAACTTCAAGTCGAGGTTAAGCTGGACCTGTTTCTCCTTCAATTCAGCAAGATGAGCAACAAGCTCGCAAGACTTCTGCAAAGAGTCAATCGACAAAAGATATCAAAGACAAGTTACTTCCGAGTGACTAAAGGAAAAGTTGTAGCACTTCTAAGACTACAGCCGAATCAAAACATTCGACAGTAGCCTCGGGGACTACACCCAGTGGGTGCACTCAACGTGCCCCCACCGGTAATCTTTCAAAATCCTGATCGATCAGTCGACCAAATATGATTCTAGTGCCATGACTAATAGTCAGCGGTCAGCCACATATAAAAAAAAGAGAAGCATAAAGTTCTTTAGACTATAGTCGACTGCCAGCAGTCGACCATAGCCTCGGGGACTACACCCACTGGGTGCACTCAGCGTGCCCCCACAGGCTTTTGTTGGTTCCACTCGATTTGGTCCGTCCAGGCCAAGTGAAAAAGTTTGAAAGTATAGAGACTATAGTCGACTGCCAGCAGTCCACCATAGCCTCGGGGACTACACCCAGTGGGTGCACTCAGCGTGCCTCCACAGAAATTCAATCGACACACACACCCCAGTGGGTGTACAAACAGCAAAAATCTTCAGAAAGAAGCAGTTTTCAGGTGGCGTTTCATAACGAAATAGACAAGTCGACTTACCTGAAAATTATTCTGAAGAGCTGAAATGGCATCATAAGCCGCCTAACCGGCCTCTCGGACCACCTTCACTTGTTCCATCATAATCCCTGCTTGGCGAATGGCTTCCTTAGCAGCGCTCACTGGGTCTTCCGGGACGTGGTGGATAGCAAAAAGAGATGGTGGAGCAACAGTCGACGAAGTGGGTCGAGCACTCGTCAGCGGTATAGCAAAAGTCATCGAAGTCCGAGTAGCATCACCTCCATCCCGAGCCACGACCTCAGGCGCCGGGGTAGCTTGTGGAGTCTTGCCGGCCAGAGCATTCCTGTTCCTCCCCGCCCTCAGCGGCTCTTCGTCGTCGTCATTAGGGAGGTCAATGACATGAGGAGGAGCTGCAAGAAAAGTTCAACCGACCGGAATGATAAGAAATCAGCAGTCGACCCAGAATAAAGCATCAGTAATCATACCCGGGTTGGAGGTAACATCGTCTTCCATCTCCCGGTCATCACCCTTGGCGGAAATCTCCGAGGTAGCAGCACTGCAAATTTCAAGAGTCAGTCGACTCGGTCAATGAGTCGTCCAAAATCTGTCACATTCAGCAAGAGAAGACAAGTTCAACTCTTTACCCAGAAATGGTGGGGATAGTCATTTTCATCCTGGGCAAGGCCTTGGGGGGCTTGGACGGCGTCGCACGCGGATGCTTGGGAGCTTTTTCAGTCGGCGCGGGCGAAGAAGTCCTGGGACGCTTCGACGACTGCCCCACAGGAGCAGTCGCCTTACCCCGCTCCCGCGCAGGGTCGTGTGTAAGCTTGGACCGCCTTTCTGTGCGAGGAGGTTCAGCTTCCTCCTCCTCCTCCTCACTGGAGTAGGCGTCGCCGCTTCCCTCCCCTTCGCCGTCGGACTCCCACTCCTCTGGCTCGTCTCCGCTCTCGCCTCCGCTCGCCTCTCCTTCCACAGCCTGCTCCTGCGCTCCATTGGGCGTCGAATACATTTCAGTAATTTCCTGGAGAACAACAAGCAAGGTAAAGGTCAATCGACTGTCTCGGAAGAGGAAACAAGCAGATTGAATATTACAGATCAGTCGGAGAAAAGTGTTCGTACCTTATCTGGTTGACGAGACTGGTCGAATGGGAGAACTCTCCTGGCACCTCGAGGATTGTCCTTGTTCCCAGTGATGGCAGTCATCCACCTCTCCAGCGTGGCATCGTCGACCTCCTCTGGATGAACCCGAGTAGCGTCTTCGGTACCAGAGTACATCCACATCGGATGGCCTCGGTATTGCAGTGGCTGAATTCGCCGTCGGAGGAAAACTTCCAGAAGATCCATGCCAGTCACCCCGTCTCGAATAAGCTGGACTACGCGCCCCATCAACAACTTCACTTGGGCCTTCTCCTCCGGTACCACCTTCAGAGAAGATGGCTTGTCTACTCGACTCATGGAGAAAGGGGGGAGCCCAGTCGACTGCCCCGGCGTCGACTGGTCTTGGCAGTAGAACCAGGTCGCCTGCCATCCTCTAACCGAGTCGGGCAGAGTCATCGCCGGAAAGGCGCTCTTGGCCCTCGTCTGGACTCCGAGTCCCCCGCACATCTGGATCCTTGAGTTCTCTCGTCGTTTGGATTTGTTTTCTTCACCGACTGAGAGCGACAGGTGAATATGTGCTTGAAAAGCCCCCAGTGCGGCCGACAGCCCAAGAAATTTTCACACAGCGAAACAAAGGCAGCGAGGTAGACGATGGAATTGGGAGTGAAATGATGGAGTTGCGCCCCAAAAAAGTTCAGAAACCCCCGGAAGAAAGGACTCGGCGGCAGAGAAAACCCACGATCTACATGAGTGGCCAGAAGAACACACTCACCCTCCTTCGGCTGCGGTTGCGTCTCCGTTCCCGGGAGCCTTGCCGACCCGTGGGGGATCAGTCCCTCGTCGGCCAGATCGGCGAGATCCTTCTCGGTGATGGTCGAGCGGATCCAATCTCCTTGGACCCAACCCCGCGGCAGCTGGGACCGAGACGAGGATCCGCCCCGGCTTGACGCCCTCCCCTTCGCCGTCGCCGTCGCCTTCTTCGCCCGCTCCAGAGCCGCAGTCTTCTCCTTCCCCATTGTCGCCGGCGAGACTGGTGCGAGCGGCGACGCTGAGAAAACTGCGGGCGCTACAGAGAGATTTGGGGGCGGAGGAAGACGAAGATTGTGTTGGCACTGTTCAAAATACCCCCGCCCGGCGCCTTAAATAAGGCCACTTCCGAGTGGCTGACCAGTAGGCCCAGGCAATCCATCAAATCCCGCAACAGGCGCGCGAGCGGTACGTGGCGAAAAAGGCGGCGCGAAGATCGAGGCGTCATCGTCTCGTCCCATCCGAGTGCCGCGGTTTTCTCCGCTTCGCGCGCTTCCCAAAATTCAGATCCCGGGAAATCCGCTAACCGCAGAGCAATCAGCCAGACAGCGAGTCTCCATCGATCTGTCACTCGGAGATCCTCAAGACCACGAAGTTCACTCGACAAACGCAAAGAATGGATCAAGGCGATTGAATGAGAATTTGAAGCCATCACTAAAAGGCCGTTGATCCAGAGCAAGACACACTTGCAACGCAAGAAACGGATCGGAAGACTATCAACTCCTTCCTCACTCAAACCTCGATCCATTCGGGGGCTAATGATGAAGTCATGTACCTAGGGTAGGGTCATAGGCCTGCCCAAGGGTACCCTCCCCAAGGTCACTGACTAAAAGAGGCTGCTTACCAGTCGACCTGATAAGCATCCACTCGACAAATACAATAACACTCGACGAGCGCAGAGACACTCGACCATGAGGATTCACTCGACCATAGGAAGCACAGGAGCCACACCGCATCCAAACGGTCTGAAGTTAAATAGCCTTTATAGCCTTAATAGCACTTTATATAGGGCGTTTCCAGTAACGCCCTGCCTTTATGTACATTGAACTCCTTGTAACGTGGGCTGGCCGGGGTCCTGGCGCACTCTATATAAGCCACCCCCTCCACTAGCACAGGGGTTCGCATCTTTGTAACACACACACATATAATCCAGTCGACCGCCTCCGGGCTCCGAGACGTAGGGCTATTACTTCTTCTGAGAAGGGCCTGAACTCGTAAAACTCTTGCGTGCACAACTACTCCAAAGGTAGGATCTTGCCTCTCCATTCCTACCCTCAATTCTACTGTCAGACTTAGAACCACGACACCCGCGCCTTCCCAGCCGCCCCAGCGCTGCCCGTGGCCGCCGAGCTCGTCACCACCTCCAGACCACTGGATCCGCGGCCTCCCGCGCCAGCCAGCGCCGAAGCAGCGACCGCGCTCCCTGGCTGCGACACTGCGCCGACCCTCAGTCGCCAGAACCTGACGACGCGAAGATGCACACCTCTGCCTAACCAGGCCAGCCCGCGCCGTCCACGCGCCATGCGAGAGGGAAGAAGCGCCCCGCCGCCGCCGATGCCGCGCGGGCTTTGCCCGGCGGCGCCCTCCGGCGGCGGTGAGGAAGGGGGAAGTGTGGTGGGGGTTGGCGGCGGCGCCCGCTAGGTTTGCTCCCGGGCCGCTCGCGGGAGCGACACGGGAGGGGGCAGCGATGTACTTCAGAGTAAGACCTGCCAATATGGAGCCTTGGAACTCAGAAGATTAACCTGCAGTGTAGTAGTACGTGCGAAACATCCAACATGATGACCCAAACTCGACGTGAGCAGCAACAGGCAGCAGCCGGAAATGAAATCCTGTACGCATCAGATTGACAGCACCGCTCTCGCTAGGAGACTGAAATCGCGTACACAGAAGAAAAGATGAAGGTGGTCTCATCATAGAACAAAGCAAAGAGCAGGGTCGCCCAATCCTCATGCTGATATACGCACCTGCCTGCCATGAACGCTCCCATGTCCCATCCGTCTGAGTTCAGGTCGGTGGCCGACGCACTTCCACAGTCCCACTTGCGCGGACTGAAAAGAAAGCACGCACGCGGTCAGGGACTCGGACACGCTCTCACGCACCCACGTACGTACTCCACGCCCCGTGCCGTCCAATCCGGCGTACCGCCACCGCCGCTGGCGCGCGCAGCGTACGACGCCAGAGCTCAGCCGGCTCCAACTGGCCGGGAGGATTGCAGGAGAGCCCATCGGTGTCGTCCGTCAGCGCGGTACGTGTCTACGAGAGATTGCGCGCCAGCGCGCGGGCGTCAGGGAAAGGAAGGGAGCCAGCCGGCCAACCAACGACCCGAGCTCGTATATTTTTTACTAAATGACCCCTCGGCCGCCTTATTTCGCCCACTGACCCCCCTCAAAAATTTATTTCGTCCTGGCTCCCTATTCGCGTCTGTCCGGTAGGCGCCACACTTGCACGTCGCCGCGCCGCCCGCCGAGGCGGCATTGACCGACGACGACCACGGGCCGCCAGCGTGGCAGCCGTCAAACGCGCCTAGCCCGAAGGCGTCACCGCTTATGACGCGTCTGTCAATACGTTGTGTAACCCCAATCGGAGAAACGCCTATAAATATGGCGTGCACATGTTAACGATAGTCACGGGTTTTTGTGTGGCGTGTATCTAGCCACAGGTGAGACGCCTAGGCGTCCGGCGTGTTCCGTCGTTATACCGCCCATGTGTTTGTCGCTTTTGACTGCCAGGTAAAATGAAAATATCACCGTTGCGTTACTTTGATCTTTAGGGGCGACCGGTCTGGGGAAACCCGCTGATGTGAAAGGGCATGGACAGGGGAAAACAAAAGATTTAGATCGATATTCGCTCTATCATGCTGCAGACCTCCATCTTCATTCTTTCCGCCCCCTCGTCCATCTTCATCCTTTTCTGCCCCCTCCTCCTGCTTGCCCCCCATTCCTTATACCGGTTTCCATGGGTGCCCACGATATCACGGTGTCAGAGGTGAGGCGTTTGAGAGAGGAGCTCGTGGCCAAGGATCTGCAGCTCCGGGCCAAAGAAGTGGAGCTCCATTAGCTCCGGGAGGAGAAGAGTGACTTGCCCCTCCGTCATGAGCGTCAGCTGACGGAGCTTCATGAGCGTGTGGAGTCGAAGACTAAGATGCTTGTGGCGTCGTCGGCGTTGTTGCGGGAAGCGGCAGCTGCGCTGGTGCGCAAGCGCTCCGATCGTGAGGATATCCAGGGTCGCCTGGACCGCTTGCTGGATCGTGTCACCATGCAGGTGGTGAGGCTTCGCGACACATACCGTCATGCGACCGCGACCAGGCCGGTCATCGGGCTAAACCCGTTCGGTCACCCCGTCGACTTCCACGAGCTCCGGCTTCCTGACCTGGTCTCCTTCTTCTGTTATCTCTCTAAGGAGCCGAACTGTCTCCGTGCGGCGGTGGGTGAGGCGCTGAACAAGGAGGGGGTTCATGGTGGCGACGCCGTTGGCGGTCGAATCTTGTTCATACTTCATCACCGCAATCCATTCGTGCCATTCGACGCCATCTTCGACGTGCTTGCTCCCGTGGACTGGGAGCGGGCTCTGCGGGCAGTGGCTCCCTGCCTTACCACCGTCGTTCGCCTGGAGAAGCTGAGTAACTTTGGTGGTTTGGTATGATTTCTGATTGGCATCACCTGTTTTGCCATCGTTTAGTTTGTGCCGTCAGAAGGTTCTGAAGAACTGAAGAAGGTTTGGTTTGACTGTTGATTACCGCGACTTGTTTAAGCATCTTTTGTTCGTGTCGTTCGAAGGCTCTGAAGAAGTGAAGAAGTTGCAGAACAAAGTGAAGGCTAGTTAGGTATGCTGATTAGGTATACATTCAACATATAAGTTAGCAGTTTATCAAAATGTTGCTTTTGTTATCCAAAAAAATTAGGTTATCCCAAGACAATTTTAGGTTATCCAAAAAAATTCAGTTAACTTTCAACTTCAATGGCCACATGATAGATTCGGATAACAATTGGCACCATGACAAATTCACTAAACTTTTAACACGAGGGCGGATTCAACGTGGATGACATAGGGCACGGGGTGTCCAACCCTGCTTTCAGTAATAAGATGACTAGGAAAATAAATCTTACAGGGCACAACCACACGATTAAGCTTAAATTCTGCAAAAACACACCTTAAATCAACCACAAGCAGTCACAATACTTAAATTCTGTAGACAGACACCTTAAACGAACCATAAGGAGTTCACAAAAGACACACAACTTAAATCATCTTATTCTACGCATTGACAAGGCAAACCTTCTCGCAAGCACGACACAAGTACTACCAGCCTAAGTTGACATGACGGAGGCTCACGAATCTGACGTAAAGAAGTTCACATCGCCACACAGTGTGTATGTCACCTTAATTCCTGCCTTGTTGTAGATGTTCACCTTCATGAGCTCAGGGTGTACAACCTCAAATTCAGCCACACATCCAACCTTGAGTCCATGGAACTTGGCAAAGGCACACCACAACATACCCTACTCCAGCATTCCATCTTCTCCTTGCTTCAACTCAACACACCAACCACAGCCCGTGCTCGTCTCCAGATTGATAAACCTAGGCAAGCTCAGACTGCTAGCCTGTAAAAGAAAGGCCGCACCGTCGGGTAATACCAAACGGGATTCGCACCGCTTGTCCTGCATGATTCTAACAAAACAGTTTGGCCTCTTTTCATAGTGGAATTGACCATTTCTAACATAATGTTTTTCAGTTCAGACGCCGACTTCCCCTGTCAATGACAACAATGTACAACTTATATCCTTTTGTAAATGAAAGTTGTTATTCTAAGTTGTACATTGTCTAAAAGCGATATGTCAAAACCGGCGGATCTCGGGTAGGGGGTCCCGAACTGTGCGTCTAGGTGGATGGTAACAGGAGACAAGGGACACGAAGTTTTACCCAAGTTCGGGCCCTCTCGATGGAGGTAAAACCCTACGTCCTGCTTGATTAATATTGATGATATGGGTAGTACAAGAGTAGATCTACCACGAGACCGAGGATGCTAAACCCTAGAAGCTAGCCTATGGTATGATTGTTGTATGTTGTCCTACGGACTAAAGCCCTCCGGTTTATATAGACACCGGAGAGGGTTAGGGTTACACAAAGTCGGTTACAATGGTAGGAGATCTAAATATCCGCATCGCCAAGCTTGCCTTCCACGCCAAGGAAAGTCCCTTCTGGACACGGGACGAAGTCTTCAATCTTGTATCTTCATAGTCCAGGAGTCCGGCTGAAGGTATAGTCCGGCCATCCGGACACCCCCTAATCCAGGACTCCCTCAGTAGCCCCTGAACCAGGCTTCAATGACGACGAGTCCGGCGCGCAGATTGTCTTCGGCATTGCAAGGCGGGTCCTCCTCCAAGTACTTCATAGAAGATTTTGAACACAAAGGATAGTGTCCGACTCTGCAAAATAAGTTTCCACATATTGCCGTAGAGAGAATAATATTTACACAAATCTAATCTGCTGACATATTCCGTAGCGTGACATCACACCACGGCCAAGTCTTTATTCGAATCGTTTTTACTCCCCCACCTCAGCGCGTTTCACGAGGCGGTTTCCTTGGCACGTCTTGTCAAAGCAGAGATCGTGGCTCCTTTATTTACGGGATTCTCATCCATACGAACGTGGGTAACCCAATCGTGCCCGTTGGTCCATCCTCTTGATTATAGGCGATTCCTAAACGGTTACGGGGAGGGCTGTTGGTATTCAACCTCTTATAAAGAGACCAAGGCCTTACTCCTTTCTTTCAATCTCAAACGATTTCTCCGTTTACCTCGAGTTCCAACACCCAAGGCTCCAAATTTCGGGCGCCTCAGATCCTCGACAATGTCCGGTTCTGACCTTCGAGGCCGATGGGCGCCCTCTTCCGTTACGGAGGAGGACGTGCTAAAGCTGAGGGAGGCCAGGTTCTTGACCAGCGAAATCTCGCATAGGTTAGCTGCTCAAGGGCAGGTCATTCCCACTCCCAGGCCTGGTGAGAGCGTGGTGTTTATGTCTCACTTTCTTCGGGGGTTAGGCTTCCCAATGGACCCTTCGTGAGGGGGCTCATGTTCTATTACGGGTTGGAATTTCACGACTTAGCTCCGGAGTCCATCCTCCACATTTCCTCTTTCATCGTCGTGTGCGAAGCCTTCCTCCGTATTAATCCCCACTTCAGACTATGGCTCAAGACCTTTAAAGTAGTGCCGAAGACGATCGAGGGGCGGCACGCAGAGTGCGGAGGCGTTGTTATAAGCAAGAATCCTGATGCTCCATGGCCCGAGGGCTCTTTTCAAGAGGAGTTCAGCTTATGGCAACGAGAGTGGTTCTATATCACCGCTCCCAGGGGCACCAAGTGGGTGGCGCCATGTGCCTTTCGTTTGGGTCCGCCACCACAGCTAGCGTCATGGGTCAATAAAGGACTTGACTGGGGGTCATCCAAGGACGTGCCCTTGTTGCAGGGCCGCATCAGGGATCTCTTAGAAAGTGACTTCAGCCTGGTCAAAGTGATGCAGGTCATGCTGATCCGCCGAACCCTGCCCGGGAAACATCGCTCCCTCCGCCTGTGGGAGTTTAATCCGGAGGGACCGCGAGCTCTCCAACATTTTATGGGCGCAACGCCCATGGAGATGTATAAATTGTTCTTCGGATCACAAGTGATGTGTCCGGACTTGACCGAGGACGCAGGCCTGAGCTGCAATCGCCCGGATACTAAAGTAAGTAGCTGTGCCCGGACTTGCTATCCGTATATTTTTCATAAAACTTGCTTCTAAAGAACTGTTCTTTAAACATGAGTGGATAGCGAAGGCAAAGCTTATCAGATGTCTGGCTCCCCTCCCCGAGACCATGCTGGATCCCGTGCTGGTCAGGATGTTGAAGATTGTGCCTTTGAAGGAAAGCAAGGGAGGGGACAAGGAAACAACGGCCTCCTCGAAGGAGGCTGTTCGGAGGGAAGGAATCGAAAATTCCTCTCCTCAAGGAAAGAAGAGGACCGCCTCTGTAGACCCGGAGACCGTGGCCTCAAAACGGGGGAATATATCTTCGTCAGAGGGTCCTGCGCTGGGGGATACCTCGGCCAAACTATGCCCTCAAGGGGGCCAGCCCTCCACCGAGCCGTAAGTAGAGAGAGGTTTTTTCTTTGAGAAGAATCATTGTTTTATATCTGAGAAAAGTAACCAAAAATTTACCTTGTAGTTCGAACCTCAACCCTTCTCAGCGGAGCTCGTCTTCGGGGGATCTTCTTCCGGAGATGATGGAGAGCGGAACGCCTCCCCCTGCCGAACCGCCTAGAGAGGCGGGCGACCCTGAGGTATCGTCGCGGAGGGTTTCTCCGAATCCGGTGGGGTCGGAAGGCAGCCATATGGCCCCCCAAGGCTCTCCGCGTCCGTCCTTCGAGAAAGGTCATAGGATGAATCCGGCACCGTCCGGTGCACGGTCAGAGGAGCTGAAGAATCTGCTAGGGCGAGCATCTATCTCAGAGGAGCATCGTGCATTGATAGGCACGGTGATTGAAAGGGTTTCGTTCGTGGAAAGCGGATTGCACGAGGCTGTCAAAAGTTTGTTGTCGGGCTTTGAGGAACGCGGAATAACGCACCCTTTTCTAACAGTGGCGCATAAATAGGATGTGCCCTGTGCACATAGTAGCCCCTGAGACTCTGTGCGTTGTCAAAATTGACGGCGCGCAGAGGATCGTAACCCCGGGTCTAAAATGCCGTCTTCGTATTTAGGCGACGAAGTGGCCGGCGTCCAACCGGACTGATGAATTTGCCGAGTTAAAGCGGCAACTTGACATGGCAGAGGCCGACATCGTGCTTGTTAACAAGCGGCTTGACGAGGCACAAGGTATGTACCCCTCCGGTGGCACCTGGTAAGAGGAGCTTATGCCAGTATCTTACTATTTGTGTGCTTGATGCAGATGGTGCGGCTGCCATGGAGAGTCTTCGGGCGGAACTTGCCCGAGCCAAGGAGCAAGCCAGAAAAAGTGATGCGGCTGCCAAGAAGGCTCTTGAAGAGCTGAGAGCCGAACAGGCTGCTCACTACCGAAGCAAGAAAGAGATGGCCGTGAAGCTGAAGAGCGCTGCTGACCGTTGCAGGCTTCTGGAAAAAGAAGATCGGGCGGAACAGATGGACTTGGAGAAGGCCGTTGCCGATGCCAAGGATGCTCGCTCTGCGATGAGAGCTGCGAAGGAGGAGCTTCGTGAAGCCAGAGAGATCGCGGCTGGAAGGCCCTTTATGCTGCGGAGAAAGTTTTGTGATCCTAAGCATGCTCCGTTGGACCGGTTCTGGAGTGCGGCGGGCACCTATATGGATTTGGCGGCGAGTGCTGCTGATGCGACCGAACACTTTCGAGATCAAGAAGATCACGAAGTGGAGAAACTCTTTTGGTCGCAGTTCCACAATCCAGAGCGTCCACTGTCGGTGGCCGATCGTCTGGCCGAATGGGCCGAGCTGAATAGGTTGTCCGGACTCGCCATGAAGTGCGTCATGAGTCATCTGTGGCCGGAGAGATCGGAGCCAAAGAGTTATTTCAGCTTGGTGCAGCAGTTCCTTGGTGCGGTGCCGCGTATTAATGCAATGAAGAGGTCAGCATGCATAGAGGGCGCACGGATGGCTCTTGCCCGTGTCAAGACATACTGGGCGGAGATGGAGACCGCCGTTGTTGCATCCCGAGATTCGGACAAAAGCCGAGTACCCTCCGAGCATTATTTTCAGGAAGTCCTTCAAGGCGCTCATGTAATAGAGACGCAGTGCTCGAAGGATGCTATGTTCTAATAGCATATTTTATTGTAAAACAATATTTTGATAAATTGTAGAAGCCTTTTATACTTGTGCCTTCAAGTATTTGAAACACCCCATGTGCGTCCGTTTTAAGATATATATATATAATCTGAAAGATGGCAGTCGTCGGCTTCAGCCCCACGCACATAGTGCGGGGGTGCTCGCAGAAGGCGCATTTTCACACTTGATCCAACATCTTGGTCCTACAAAGGAGGTGATAGCGCAGCGAGCTAGGCAATCGGACTATAATGCTTTATCACTTTCACTTAGCCATAGGAGCTTGACAGTGAGGCTACTTAGATAGCCCCTGGTGGCGCCTGCGCTCGCCCGAAGTCGGGGCGCATATGTGCCTGGCCGGGAAACGACCCTTCGTTAATGCGGAGGAATCCTATAGATTCTGGTGAGTCATCGAGTGGTTGACCAGTCTCACGCTATATCATGACAGTCAGTTTTCGGCTTTCTGTACTGAGGTGCTCGCCTGGCCGAACCGGGGCACAATCGCAGTATTTCTCTTGGTGCCGCCTTAGCCGATAGTGCGGAACGTAAGGCAGCAAAACACAGGAGCCGGGCAACCCAACATTTGACCAAAGACATGATTCGGAGCTGATGCATATAAGGCCAAACTCGCGACGCCGAACACTCTAAGGTATTCGGTCTTTATGAGTGCGGGCGGGACAACGCCCTTGGTTTTAAGCCCCTAGTGTCCAGGTACGCGCAAAATTCGAACGTGGCCACATGCCAAGACGTCAGCCTCCTCCTTGATTATACCGAAAAACCGGAGGATGTGTATCAACAAGAGACAATAAAAAAGGTATACGCAGGGTCTTAATCTGAAAAGAATCCTTGGAACGGGTCCCTGCTGCACGTCTGCGCCTGTGTCTCCGTTGTGCTGTATCCTGGACGGGCGCATCACGGTGTTCATCTGTAAAAGAGAGGAACTTAGTTGAAAATAGGTCGTGCCGAACAGAAGTTATACTAAAAAGCAAAGTATAAATTGAAATGGCTAAAATTGAGCTTGATTGTCTCGTATTGTATATGCGCGGAGCCCCTAGCGCGGGGGTATACGGCTGTTAAGCCTTTATTAATTATATGTTTATGCCGGACTTGTCTAGCCGTGTCCATGGTCTTAACGACCTGTTTGAATGTTTTTGGCTGGTGAAGCCGTTTCATTGTGGGGCTGTTAAGGCAGCCGCACGATCCTCCGCATGGGGGGCGCGTTTGATGTTTCCCTTTAGTGAGATGATGCCTCGTGGACCGGGCATCTTGAGCGTAAGAGATGCGTAATACGGTATTGCGTTAAAGCGGGCGAAAACTTCACGTCCCAGCAGTGCTTGATAGCGACTTGAGAATGGGACAATGTGGAAAGTTAGCTTTTCGCGACGGAAGTTATCGGGGAAGCCGAATATAACTTCAAGCCGGAGAAAGCCCATGCAATAGGTATCCGGACCTGGCGTTACCCCTTGAAAGGAGGTTTTGCTGTGGCGAATTCTTGTTGGGTCTATCCCCATGTGGCGGATTGTGTCCTGATATATCAGGTTTAGACCGCTGCCGCCGTCCATCAGGACATTTGTAAACTGGAGTCCGCCAATTATTGGACCGAGTACCAAGGCAGTCCAGCCTGCGTTCCTGATACTTCTAGAGTAATCCCGATGATCGAAGATGATTGGTTTTGACAACCAGTGGCGAGACTCCTTTGGGATAGGCGGTATGGCGCGTACCTTTATGGGCGCCGCACGTTTTGTTATGTGAAGTAAGTTTACTGTTTTTACTTCTTATGAAAAATTCTTTTGCTTCCTGGTGCTCTGCTTTTGGGGTTCGTCATCGTCTTCGCTTGGTGTGTCGAGCCCCTTGTGTTCAGCGTTGAGTCTGCCGGATTGCTTAAAAACCCAGCAATCTCTGTGGGTATGGTTTGCAGGCTTCCCAGGAGTACTGTGTAGCTGACATATCTTGTCTAAGATTTTGTTTAAGTTGGACAACTCGTCCCTATTATCTTTGAGGGGCTCTTTTTCTGATTCTGCCGCGAACTTTTGAATCCGGCATTGACTGTCGTGCTCTTCAGACTGTTTTCCTTAGTCCGGCGCTGGTCCTTGTTGCGTCGCGGTTTTCCGTTTCCATCCCTAGTTTCGGATGTACTTGGGTCGCTGGTGCTACATCTTGCCAACCAGCTGTCCTCTCCTGCGCAAAAGCGGGTCATGAGGCTTGTTAATGCGGCCATTGTTCTTGGCTTTTCTTGACCGAGGTGTCTGGCGAGCCATTCGTCTCGGACGCTATGCTTAAAAGCTGCTAAGGCTTCGGCGTCCGGACAATCGACTATCTGATTCTTTTTAGTAAGAAATCTATTCCAGAATTGCCGAGTTATCTCTCCGGGCTGTTGAGTTATGTGACTGAGATCGTCTGCATCCGGAGGGCGGACATAGGTCCCTTGAAAATTTGCTCGGAAAGCGTCCTCGAGCTCTTCCCAACTTCCAATTGTGTTTTCAGGAAGGCTTTTGAGCCAATGCCGGGATGGCCCTTTAAGCTTGAGGGGTATGTATTTTATGGCGTGGAGGTCATCTCTTCTGGCCATATGTATGTGGAGGACATAATCCTCAATCCAGACTCCGGGGTCTGTTGTTCCGTCGTACGCCTCTATGTTTACGGGCTTAAATCCCGCTGGAAATTCATAATCCAGGACCTCGTCGGTAAAACATAGGGGGTGTGCGGCACCCCTCTATTTGGATGTGCCGTGATGTTCGGATACTGGTTTTGTTGCATTGCTTACGAGAGCTTGCTTTCTTGGCCCATAAATAGATCTGGCTGGGCCATCTTTTTGATGCGAATCCTTGAGTGGATCGCGTGCCGGCTTGTGTGCGGCGCCGCTTGCCGCTCTATGCTGGCCGTGGGGTCGTCTATCCGACCGGGTGGCTTTCTTACTTTTTGACCGCGGGGGCTCTAGGGCCTCCTCGTCGAATTCCGGTAGTAGTTCGCTTCGGATAACTTTTTGTGCGGCGACTGGCGCCGTATTTGTCTGCGGTGTTGAGTATTTACCTCCATTTGATTCTGAGTGCGTCTTCCGCGCTTTTGAGCTTCCGCTTCTGTTTTTTCAGGCTACGTGAAGTAGCAACGAGCCTTTTGTGGAGGTTCTTCTGCTCCATGAGCTTATCCGGTGTAAGGTCTTTCGGAATGGCGTTTATGCCGGGGGTGGGTTGTTCGGTTTCTTTATCTGAGTTGCCCTGTTCGGACGGTTGCTCTAAGGCATGCTCGTCGTCCACCGGCTCATCCTGCTCTATGGCTGGGTCTGTATGGCTGTCGTCTTTATCGAGGCGGGGCTTGGAGCGGCGTTTACGCCGCCGCTTTGATTGCTTTTCGAGAGATCGATCCATCGTTGCATCCCCGTGTTCCTCGTTGTCGCTTCCTTTAGGTGTATCCACCATGTACACATCATGAGATGAGGTTGCTGTCCAATGCCCTATAGGCGTTGGTTCATGTGTGTCTCCTGCATCGTCGTCCATACCGTCGATGTCTTTGGAGTCGAAATTTAGCACGTCGTTTAAATTATCGACAGTGGCTACCAAGTGGGTGGTGGGTGGGCTTTGAATTTCTTCATCGTCCGTATCCCAACCTTGCTGACCGCAGTCCGGCCAGGGCTCTCCTGATAAGGAGAGAGACTTTAATGACTTCAGAATATCGCCAAAGGGCGAGCGCTGAAAGATGTCCGCGGCGGTAAACTCCATGATCGGCACCCAATCGGATTCGATGGGTAGGGGCGTGGAGGGCTCGGAGTCCGGATAGGAGTCCGGCCCCACGGAGTCACGGGCCTTGCGGAGTGCGGGGCTGGTGTCCGGCTCGATCGCCATTGGGATCGCAGCCCCCGAGGCGGCGTCCAACCACTCATCCTCGATTGGCGCAGTTGGTTCCGAATCGAGGGTCGGAACCGATGCGTGTACGGCCTCCAGGGCACTGTTCGGTGGCAGAGCTAGATCATGCCTATCGTGATAGTGCGGCGCGCTCGGCTGTGGCTCGAATCCGTCGAAGATCAAGTCTCCGCGGACGTCAGCCGTGTAGCTTAAACTTCCAAATCTGACCTGATGGCCAGGGGCGTAGTTTTCGATCTGCTCCAGATGACCAATCGAATTGGCCCGCAGCACGAAGCCGCCGAAGACGAAGATCTGTCCTGGGAGAAAAGTCTCACCCTGGACTGCATCGTTATTAATGATCGGAGGAGCCATCGGGCCTAAAAGCGACGACACAGAGGAACACTCAATGAAGGCACCAATGTCGGTGTCAAAACCGGCGGATCTCGGGTAGGGGGTCCCGAACTGTGCGTCTAGGCAGATGGTAACAGGAGACAAGAGACACGAAGTTTTACCCAGGTTCGGGCCCTCTCGATGGAGGTAAAACCCTACGTCCTGCTTGATTAATATTGATGATATGGGTAGTACAAGAGTAGATCTACCACGAGATCGAGGAGGCTAAACCCTAGAAGCTAGCCTATGGTATGATTGTTGTATGTTGTCCTACGGACTAAACCCTCCGGTTTATATAGACACCGGAGAGGGTTAGGGTTACACAAAGTCGGTTACAATGGTAGGAGATCTAAATATCCTCATCGCCAAACTTGCCTTCCACGCCAAGGAAAGTCCCTTCCGGACACGGGACGAACTCTTCAATCTTGTATTTTCATAGTCCAGGAATCCGGCTGAAGATATAGTCCGGCCATCCGGACACCCCCTAATTCAGGACTCCCTCAACTGTAATACCTAAGCCATGGCTATCATAGGAAATTCAAAGACGCCCTTTCCCTTTTGCTTCCCTTTCTTCTGCTTTCGCTTTCACTTCATCAACTTGCCATTTTCTCTGTTGGCATTCCGGTCGAAAACGCAATATGGGTCGAGCATTATCTGCTCATTGTCGGAGCTGTTGGAGTCATCCTCGGCATCCTCCAAATCCTCCTCTCTGGGAGGAAGGCCGGCGAGCGAACGAACTGCTAGAGTTTGCTCGCGTGCCAGTGCACCTGCCATTCTCGCTTGGCGCTTCGCAAAGATGCGTGCGCGTAGGGCATGGACAGTATTATCCTCCGGGACTTTGTCGGCAGCTACAACAAAGTTCTCCATGGCATGACTGCCGTTTGCTGAATGACCAATCTAAGGACCAAACTAATACAATTCAAAACTGGATGTGCCATAAAATTGGTCAATAAGCAACCTACAGAACGATATGTACAACAGTGTGGATAACCCATGAATCTGCTAAGTGCGTGTGGGAACAAATCAAATAACGCATGAACCATAGTGCTTTGGAAGATATACATAACTGAACCAAACTGCAATTGGGGATGTATCAAATCGAAACTATAATCACGGATTTAGGATGCCTTCTGCGCATTAGAAAACCCTAATACTAAATTAAGTAGTTACGGATCCGGACATTTTGAACCAATGCATCAATCTAGACTGTCCACAAACCTAGGATTCAATTAGTATTGCTACATGCATAAATCAAATTTTTTAACCACTCACAAACGATAGATCCTACATATTTGAAATCAACCAACAGTACAAATGTTGCCATGGGATTACTTACATGAGGCGAAGGATTGTTGGATCCTCCCTCAATGGGTTTGACACCAACATGCTTCTTTCCAACGATCTTCGCACGAAATTGCCACTCCAAATCTTCCATGAGCTGATCAACCATTGGCTTCTTTGGCTTATCAGCCATCGAGATTAAATCCAACACGACGGAGGCACATGCAGGTGGCAGGGCCGACGCCGGCGAAGATGAGGACGAGCAACAACGGGGAAGAGGAAGACATGTGGCGGGGAAGAGGATGATGAGGGGGCGGCAGGGGAGAAATGGTAGATGGTTTCACTGAGGGTTGCACGGCTAAATAGGACGCTTTCAATGCCACAGCACAATGGACCCACAAAGCAGTGACACATTAATGGAGGGCCGGAGTGTCTGACATTTTAAGCGCCTACAAAGGTATTTTTAAATTTCGGCATCAACGCCCAGTTACTAGGCGCCGCCGCATGCACATATGGTCCACAACGACCCAGCCGCGCCCACCTAACATGCTGGATTATCTGCCTTTGTACCGCGCCGAATGACCGAGCGTGTGTGGGAGCACATCAGACTATTCGATATGTTAGCCGGATGCAGCTACCTCACCCACCGGTAAATCAAACATATCAGACAGTCTGACCCAGCGATAATAGGGTCATGCTCACAAATCCGGCCAATCCAACCTTCGGGCTAGGCGCGTTTGACGGCTGCCACGCTGGCGACCGGTGGTCGTCGCCGGTCAATGGCGCCTCGTCGAGGGGCGCGGCGACGTGCAAGTGTGGCGCCTTGCGGTTCGGCACGAATGTGGGGCCAGGCGATGAAAAAAGTTTTTGGGGGGTCAGTGGGCAAAATAAGGCGGCCCAGGGATCATTTAGTAAAAATGCCTGCGCGCGCACTGCTCTCCTCCTGCGGTCGCGGGGCAACGGCCTCGCGTCTATATCCGTCCGTCCGTCGGGCGTACCCCCTCGGCGCTCCCAGCGCGACGTGTCCACCTCGCGGCGCCGGGCCGGTCGGGCTCGTGTGGCACAGTGGCAGGGTCTATCCGGCACAGAGCTACGTGAGCCCTTCTTCACTCGTTGCATGCCAGACTCGCAGTGCTATCTTGCAGCTAACTCCGTGCATGCGCTCAACAAACAACACAGCAGCCCACACCGGCGTCGCCGACTCGCCGCCGTATCGCTTTGCCAGCCACCAGCTACCTCCGTCGATGCCACGCTTCGGAAGCAACAGTTATTACTATTCGCCACCGATTTCAGATCTTGCCCGGGGTGCAACACCAAACTTCTGAACAGCAGATTTGGTGATGAGGTAGGTCTGCAGTCTGCTACCTCGTTAGTTGCGTGGTTCAAGCTTACGGCCATGCCCAAGTTGCCACCCACGACAGGCTCTTGCACAGTAGGCCTATCAATTCCGAAGCCGGACCACGCACGCACTGCAGAGACAGACATCCCTGACCCGGCCCAGCACACACAGTCACAAGCCACACAGTAACGCTCCGTTCCATCCAGCACGGGGAGCCCTTCCCTCTCGGCCCTGCACTGCACGTCGTAGAGGCCCACGTGCGCCAGGACAGCAACAACATGCCACAGTCACCGCGGTAGCATCAGCAACAGTTCCGGTGCCAGCAGCGTCCAGCGGCAGCGGCAGCGGCATCATCAGCAGTACTTGGGCGCCATCCCGGGCCTCGTCCCCCGTCTCGTGTAGTCGCCTGTCCCGCGTGACACGGCGCTGCTGCCCGCCCCGGCCCCGTCGCCGTCGGACGCTCCACTGGCGCTACGGGCCGCGCGCGCTGCATGCCATGTCCATGCATCGGCGATCCGGCCAAGAATCGGTGCCGCTATCCCGGCGGTGTGCAAGACGTCACGCGCGCGCGACGGGGGAGGGGGAGCCCAGCCCGGGACCGGGAATTTGCCGAGTACGACGCCCCCGCCATGGACGGCCTTGCAACTCGCGACGGCGACCGCGGTGGAATCACCGAACAGACAACGGAGGAACTATTTCCAGAAAGAAGACAAACGGAGGAACTGAAGCTTATGAGCGGCAGCACGTGTCGTACGTACGACGTTACACGACGCCCGCGCGCGCGTTACCTGGCGCAGGTTCGCTAACAGGAGAAGCAAAAGAAAACGAAACAGATGGCCTGCCGTCCGAGCTTCGCCGTTGGATCGAGATTCAATGGTCATCTGAGGAGCCCTTCGACCTGTGCGTGATTAAGAGACCCCTGGACGGGCTTTTTGTAAATGTGCCAGCTCCCGAGCTCTTAGGAACGGTCAGTGTTCGGATGTGTCCATTTTAAGTCCATATTTGTCCGTGCACGCAGTCACGTTTTTCACTATTTTCTTTATACGCCCGGTCACATGTATGTGATTGATGGAGATGGAGACAGAGAAAGAAATTAAGTAATAAAGATGGTCTGAAGTGGGTCAAATTCTATGTGGCGGACGTAGAATCACTGACCGGACACACCAGGGCACTCCTCATACTCAACCAATATACGAGGGCAATATGAGGAGTGCCCAATAGCCCGTGGCGTTTAAGGAGGCCTTGAGTGGTCTAGTTGTGTCAACTTTTTCTTTCTCTCGGTGAGTGGTTCTATGTTCGCCCGGTTAATTTGGGAGTTCGGTTGTAGATGCTCTTAGGTACTCCTGTAGAACCCCCTATATTAACAACATCGAATGGCCGTAGTGAGTTTTGTATGACAACACAGTTGATGGCTTCCTCCCGTTTGCTACGCAAGTTGCCTAAAAAATAGATTTGTGGTAAGTCAATTTTGGCGTAGCTCCAAGACAGAGAGGAGGCCCATGTCAAACGGTAGTGAGACGTCCGCGAGATTGAACCAGGGAGGGCACGACAGCCGCGTCACCGGTAGAGGAGTGTCTGAGGTTGACAAGTTATGGCATCGGTGTAGAGAGAGGAGTTGACTCCTCGGAGCTTGAGAAGACGCCAACGTTATACGGGTACAAGGGCAATGGTGGAGCGGCGAAGATGGCGGTTTGGGGGAGGACGGGGAAACAATGATACTATCCTGCTGGTATTCACCTCCATCTTTCACCACAACGAACTCATCAATTAGCAGAAGCAAATCAAAATTCTAATTCCACTTTGTTGGGACTGAGCAGTAAAGATGAATGCACAAATTCACTCATGCGGCAAATATGCACACTAAACAACCCCTTTACTTGAGTGAACTTTGAGACATCTTGAACAAACAAGTAGTGCAATAAATTTAAATAACATGCACATGTGCCACAGGATTTTACGCGGAGAAATCTCCTCAACTTGTGGAGAAAAAAACCACAACTATGAACCGATCGTTTCATACAACTTCACTATGAGAGTGGTGAGTACAAAGTCTTCTATAGAATCTCTAGAGAGATTTACAAGACACTCTACACATTGTGAACTGACAACAGTGACAACCACCACAAGAGGCAAGATTTTAGCAAAGCAGACTTGACACAACTTATGTCCCCTTCTGCAAACTGCTCTCAATCCGTTAATCCAAACAGCACCAAAATTTTCAAACAAACGGACACATGAGTTACCGAGATCCCCATATAATTTCATCCCAATCGGACACTATTTGCTTATACAATATGTTTATCTACCAAAACTACTCTACGCTGAAACTGCATGTTCAATGTAAAATTTCCCTAGTTGGTGATGTTCTTCTTTTGTTCTCTGCATTCTATCGTTGCGTCAACTCAGATCATGTCATTTTCTGTTTGGAGCGTCTTCAGTTTGGGGAAACCGTCAAATTTTACCAAAGCAATGACTTTTTAGCCAGAGCTCGTTGGTGATGCTTCATGGCCTAGCTACTTCAGTCTTGGAGCTGTTTGCAGATAGAGGTGGGCTTATTCACAACCCGTCTTGGGATTTTTGAGCAGCGAGCTTTCTCGCCTGGCTCTAAAAGTAGAGCTAGACGAGAAAACCATCTTAGTAAAAAATCAAAGAAGGGTTGCGAATAAGCTTGTCTCCGTCTGCAGACAGCTCCAAAACTGAAGTAGGCCACAAAACATCCCCGTGATCTCTAATTAACTAAAAATCATCAATTTGGTGAAAAATTGTCGGGACCTCATGTGTCGACATGCATGTAGTGATCCCATCTGTCAAGATGTGCAATGCAAAAAAGGATATATAGTTCACATGAAGTACGAAGTCCATTAGCTACAAAATCTATAGCTATGTGTTCTCTTTTACAAAAGTTTTTTGCTTAGTACGATATCTTGACTAGATAGAACAAACTAGATGTATAACACCTAACTAGACCAGGACAGTAGCATGAAACATTATCCAAGTACTTGGAACATAACGTACAGAAAGACTGGACACATGAAAATGGACGAAGTAATCCCGATGACAATCCCAGTATGTTTTACTGCTATCAACACATTAAATGGTTATACTACACAAGCATTTACCAGACGAAGTTCAAACTCAACTCAATAATAGATAGACACTGACAGAGCCAATATTTTATTCTGCTACAATTAGAGGGATAATACTATTGCAAAACCAAGAGCATCATTAGAGCCTAGCTAACGAAATTGCCACCATGATAGGTCACTATAGCTAAACAAATTGTCAGTACAAAGACCATTATCTAGCCAAATTGACACCACCGGAGGGCATTTCCCTACACATGGCGTTGTTGTGGCTCTATGGCCATGACTAGAGAGCGGAGGTGCACGAGTGCGGGGGGTGAGTGGACGTGCAGGGCTTCGAAAGTTGTGCCTGATGCAAACGCCGCCGTCGATCTAGGTGGAGCTCAGTGGCCAGAGTAGAAGTACGCCGAGGTGGAGGGGGGGGGGGAGGGGGCGGAGGGCGGAGGCTGGTGGTGGTTGTGGTGCTCGGCGTCGGGACAACGACGGGTGGTGGTCGACAAGGATATTGTTCCGCGCCGTTAGAGAGGGGTCGGGGATGGGGAGGGAGAGCGGCAGGGGGCAACCGCCCAGGGTTTGACCTAGCTCGGGTATGGGAAATTTGAATATAAGCAAATGAGATCTATAAAAACCTTAAGTTTTGAAATTATTTTCGGTGACACTAAAAACTGTCGCAAAATATGGACATACGTAATGATGGCCAAATGCTTCGGCTAAAACCAGGCCAAAACGTCACCAACGTACCCAAGGGAGCTGATTAGGGAGGAAATCAGCTGGTGATGGCAAACCGTCGCTGAAAATTATCTTAGGTGACATTTTTTGATCTGCCACCAGGGTTTTTGTCATAGAATAGCACACATTTTGTAGTGATGGGGCGGTTGGTTTTCCGAATTCATCCCATGGTGAAACAAGAGCATTTTCACTACTGCGTGTATATGACTCTCTTCTCCTTAATGAAAATAACCGGCAATGTTGGGTTCCTTTTTTCGAAAAACATGTTAATTCTCATACGAAAAGATGCTCATAAAGAGATAAAATCATTTGATGGATGTTGCTATTTTTATGTCTTTTTGAGGAAAAGTATGAGAGCACATATGTGTACTACAGATGAGCCTATGTTCAATATCTCTAGTTATATGTTCAATATCTCTAGTTAGCATCCTAGTAAACACACCTGCTATTAAACTAGATGATTTTAAAGCAGATGCATAAGTAGGTGCTAAAATTAAAAATATCACAAAAATAAAATTTAAGATTGCTTTACGTTTATATTTTGAAAACAATAATGCATATGAAGCATGCGATAAAATATTGTATAACAAGAGAAAAGTATTGGCTTGAAGTCAATGAGGCGCCTACATAACAAAAATGTGCAACATGACCTATATATATTTGCTCCTAGCGTCACGTCTATGCCCACACAAAAATTAGTGAAACTAATTGACATGCATAATTGTTGAGGTGGCATGGTTGCATGGATAGATTAGTGCACAAATTGTACTTATGACCAGATGCGTGATTGATGGTGTGACACAGTTGCATGAAGAGAAAAAATTAGTGGGTTGCAACTATTTAAGAATAGAACACGCAAACTATTTTAAGAATACAGGGTGATAACAAGGGGACCACTATGACACTATGTTCACTTTTCCAATTGAAATTGAAAGGCGACAGGGACCGTGTGTATTCCTGCATAGTCTTTCAAAAGAAATTGTCTGACTAATTTAGGTTTCATCGATCATCGTAAGACTCACATGGCCACCTGAAAGCTATGGTTACAAATTTGAACTAGCCCTCTTTACATTTGTCTATACATATTTTTCGTACTTCTCTTTTGTACATCCGTTTGTGCAGATTCCTTTGGGGACCTAGACCAGTAAGCAGCATGGCTCGAAGCCTCGAAGAGTTCCCTAGGTAAACAAGGACAGCCCAACATTCGAAATAAGAAAATCAAAGGACAACCACCGTCCTCACGCCAAGTGACTATTCATGTGTACGTGCAGCTACCTTCCATCCTAGATTAGCTCCCATTCTCTGGCGCGTGGTCCTGCAATTGTAAGCATCATCACAGCATCTTACTGCGTTATTAGTTCGTGTGTCCGCGCGCCTGGGGTCGGCGGAGACAGACCAACGGAAGTCCCTACTGGAGGTGCAAAAAATATTCTAGCAACCAGTGGCATCAACATTTTTCATATGATGATGTTCGCTTTATTTTCGATATAGGATAGTCCACTAATATGAAGTGTATTATTATGCTGGAATCAAATGTTTAAATACACCCACTTGGAGCACTAAGTCCGAGCTCGTTAGGAGTCTTGGCGGTGATGATAACACGGTATGGGTGCTCGATTAGACAGCCTTGGTCGATGAAAGCATGTCCCTTTTTTTTTTGAAAGATCCAGCTGATTGCTGGCTTGTATTGATTGATAGCAGGGAGCAGGTGACAAAACATCAAGTGCGAGTAGTGATCCGAGGATCAAAGGAGGTATAAAAAGAAGAAAATCAAAAGAAACATGTAAGGTGCTATGGCTATTCTCTCAGGGCGGTTCCCAGAAGGGGTGCTCCAAAAATACTGCTCCTGCTTGTCGCCAAAATTCTAGCGTTCGGTGGATGGCTGTTGTGATGCTAGCTCGCGTCGCCATCTTGCCTCTGAAGGTGCTCTCATTTCTAGCCTTCCAAATCTCAGAGAGGATGAGGATGATGGTTGTCTTGAGGGCTTTTTTGTGCTCGGGCCACGCTGCACCAATCATTGCAGCAATGATGGCCGTCGGCTTAGTCTTGCTTTGCCATTGCAAAGGGTGGAGTGAGCTGCATCCACCTCTGGCCGCTGTAGCCGTCCAGACTTCAAGTGACAGCAGGCATTGCCAGAACAAGTGCATGGAGGATTCCAAGTTCCGGACGCATAGCTGACAGAAGTACTCATTTGGCCATCCTCTCCGTTGGAGACGGTCGTTGCGCCATAATCTGTTTCTAAGTAGCAACCATGTGAAGATCTTTATCTTGGCCGGTGCCCAGGTGGTCCAAATCAGGTTCTTGAAATCAGATTTGATGTGGCATTGAAATTGCGCCTTATAGGCAGAGCTAGCAGTGTAGATTCCTGATGCTTCATGCTTCCATTTGATGGTGTCGCTGACGTGGTCTTGAAGACGAATATCAGCAACTTGTATCCATCTGTGCAACCTGATTATTTCTGACCAAAGGTGCTGGGTGTCTCCATGGGCGAGGTCTTGAATCCATGTGTCATTTGTCAAAGCTTGTTTGACCAAACGATTTTTTCTTCTTGAGTGGCTGAAGAGAGCAGGAAAGGTCGTCTTCAGGTGTTGGGGAACGTAGTAATTTCAAAAAATTTCCTACGCACACGCAAGATCATGGTGATGCATAGCAACGAGAGGGGAGAGTGTTGTCTACGTACCCTCGTAGACCGAAGCGGAAGCGTTGACGCAACGTAGAGGAAGTAGTCGTACGTCTTCCCAATCCGACCGATCCAAGCGCCGTTACTCCGACGCCTCCGAGTTCTTAACACACGTACAGCTCGATGACGTTCCCCGGGCTCCGATCCAGCAAAGCTTCGGGGACGAGTTTCGTCAGCACGACGGCGTGGTGACGATCTTGATGTACTACTGACGCAGGGCTTCGCCTAAGCACTGCAACAATATGACCGAGGTGGAATATGGTGGAGGGGGGCACCGCACACGGCTAAGGAACGATCACGAAGATCAACTTGTGTGTTCTAGGGTGCCCCCTGCCCCCGTATATAAAGGAGCAAGGGGGAGGGCCGGCCGGTCCTTGTGGCGCGCGGCAGGAGGAGGAGTCCTCCTCCTAGTAGGAGTAGGACTCCCCTCTTTCCTACTCCTACTAGGAGGGGGAAAGGAAGGGGGAGAGGGAGAGGGAAAGGGGGGCGCCGCCCCCCTCTCCTAGTCTAATTCGGACCAGAGGGGGAGGGGGCGCGCGGCCCACCCTGGCTGCCCCTCTCTCTCTCCACTAAGGCCCATGTGGCCCAATACTTCTCCCGGGGGGGGGGGGGTTCCGGTAACCCTCCGGCACTCCGGTTTTCTCCGAAACCACTCGGAACCATTCCGATGTCCGAATATAGTCATCCAATATATCAATATTTACGTCTCGACCATTTCGAGACTCCTCGTCATGTCCGTGATCTCATCCGGGACTCCGAACTAACTTCGGTACATCAAAATGCATAAACTCATAATAACTGTCATCGTAACCTTAAGCGTGCGGACCCTACGGTTCGAGAACAGTGTAGACATGACTGAGACAAATCTCTGGTCAATAACCAACAGCGGGACCTGGATGCCCATATTGGCTCCTACACATTCTACGAAGATCTTTATCGGTCAGACCGCATAACAACATACGTTGTTCCCTTTGTCATCGGTATGTTACTTGCCCGAGATTCGATCGTCGGTATCCAATACCTAGTTCAATCTCGTTATCGGCAAGTCTCTTTACTCGTTCTGTAATACATCATCTCGCAACTAACTTATTGGTTGCAATGCTTGCAAGGCTTATGTGATGTGCATTACCGAGAAGGCCCTGAGATACCTCTCCGACATTCGGAGTGACAAATCCTAATCTCGAAATACGCCAACCCAACAAATACTTTCGGAGACACCTGTAGAGCACCTTTATAATCACCCAGTTACGTTGTGACGTTTGGTAGCACACAAAGTGTTCCTACGTTAAACGGGAGTTGCATAATCTCATAGTCATAGGAAGATGTATAAGTCATGGAGAAAGCAATAGCAACATACTAAACGATCGGGTGCTAAGCTAATGGAATGGGTCATGTCAATCAGATCATTCAACTAATGATGTGACCTTGTTAATCAAATGACAACTCCTTTGTCCATGGTTAGGAAACTTAACCATCTTTGATTAACAAGCCAGTCAAGTAGAGGCATACTAGTGACACTCTGTTTGTCTATGTATTCACACATGTATTATGTTTCCAGTTAATACAATTCTAGCATGAATAATAAACATTTATCATGATATATAAGGAAATAAATAATAACTATATTATTGCCTCTAGGGCATATTTCCTTCATCAGGTTGCCCGAGCCTGTCCATGGGCAGTGCCAGAAGGAGGCCTTCTCGTCGTTGCCTAGCGTGATCAAGGTGGAGGCACAGAATAGAGCTCGGTCTTCCTCGTCGCAAGGCAGCTGCATGCCAGTCCATGGTCTGTCGGTGCTGGTCCACGACAGCCAAAGCCATCGCAGCCGTAGCGCTCTACTGAAGCGGTTTAGGTCCAAAACTCGCAACCCGCCATTGTCAATAGGAGAGCACACTACAGGCCATGCTACCTTGCATTTTCCTCCACTGAGTTCTTCTTCTTGTGCCCAAAGGAATTTCCTACGAACTTTGTCAACCTCAGCAGGAAATTTCTTTGGCGCTCGGAGTACAGACAGAGCAAAGGTAGGCAGCGTTGTAAGCACGCTGCGTACCAAAACCCTTCTGCCCGCAATGGTCATGAGCTTGCCCTTCCATCCCGCGAGTCTTGCCCTAATTCGATCAAGGATGAACTGGATGTGGACTAGGCGCAACCTTGAAACGGTTAGTGGGAGGCCTAGGTATCTTAAGGGGAATCCCACTGTTGTCCCACCAAAATTGCTCAGGATGTCTGGGAGATTGATCTCCTCGCAGCGGATGGGGGTGACGGTCGATTTTGCAGGGTTTATTTGCAGCCCGGTTGCTTGACCGAGGCATGTCCCTTTTCTACTGCAATGTTCATCAAACACGCTTTCGCCTTTCTTTATAAATAAAGGCACAAACGACCAAGCTGATACAAAATTATAAGGAAAAACCCTCAAACAAGTAGGTCGACTGCAGGGGCTTGGTCGGTGCAGTCCTATGACATTTCTCCTGCAATGTTCACCGTGGGAATTGGGGTTGTCTGGTCACCGGTGGTCGATTGTTTCACATAGGTCGATTTGGGTGCCGGTGTCTGTTGCGACCAGGTCTTCATTCTTGGTCGTCAATGATGAAGTCTGAGTCACCGGCTCGCAGAAGAGTTAATACGATGATGCTTGATGATAATCTTGGTTGTGCTTTTCTTCACAAAGATGTTTGTATCTTCCTTTGGATAGCCAAGTCTGCCGGCGTTGCTCCGCGCTTTTGCAGGCTGTTGTGAGGAATTTCATCCGGCTTTTATAAATTAACTGGGCAATTATATTTCTTTACATTACCGAGTTCTTTTTTTTTTCTCGAATATGCACGAGTGTGCATATCATATATTAAAGAAGAAAGGCAAAGAGTGCCTCCACCATCGGTTACATGATTTATATTACATGCTAGTCCTCACCACTCACCCACCTCTCTACCCTACTAAAGAAGGAAGTTACATTTCCTTTTAGTAGTCCTGCAGAGGACCAGACCGCACCCTCATCTCTCACTCTTTGTAATAGCTGCTCGATGGACGGCCGTGCTCCATCAAACACAATAGCATTCTTGTGCTTCCACAACTCCCACCAAGCAAGCGCGAATATGGTGCGTAGATCTTTCGTGCTCAAGTGGTTTGCTCCTTTCTTGTCAATGGCCCACTCGGCCAACACATCGTGGGGGGAGGGGATCCATTCTGGTTTGCCCAGCGAGCCACAAATGGCCGCCCAAGCAGTCCGAGCAAAGACACACGCAAGCAGTATATGATTGATCGTTTCTTCCTCTTGATCGCAGAACGAGCATGCATCCTGGTGAGGTAGACCCCTTCGCGCAAGGTGATCCGTAGTCCAGCATCAGTCCTTCATTGCCAGCCAAGTAAAGAGTCTGCACTGCAAAGGGGCGCGTGACTTCCATGTTAGATCCGCCGTAGGGATGACCTCACTTCCGCAAAAGCCAGCAGTGTATGCTGATCTGACCGAGAAGTGTCCCTTCGCCTCGCACGACCAGGCTATTTCATCCGGCAAATCCTCATTAACCTCCCAAGCAGAAACCACCTGCCAAAGTGCAAGGAACTCTTGCAACGTATCCGGTCCAAGGTTGGGGCCTATATCCACTGCCCAAGACCCGTTCTCCATAGCTGCACTAACTGACCTCCTCCCTCGTGTCCGTGGTGCAACCAACTCGTAAACTTTGGGGGCAATCTCCTGAACTCTTCGCCCATCTAACCATCGGTCCTCCCAAAATAGCGTTGTCCGACCAGAATGTGCTGTAGACCTCATGGCCGCCTAACACAACATGGTTGCTTCTTCGACAACCTTGATTTTGAACTCATTCCATGGTCTTGTCTCATCAAATCTTTTAAGCCACAACCAATGAGCCTGCATGGCCACATTCATCCATCTGAGGTTGGGCAGCCCCAATCCACGTACCCATTTGGGCGTTGAAATATCGTGGATGTGGCCTAGAGGGGGGGGGGTGAATAGGCGCTTTAAAATAATTACGGTTTAGGCTTGAACAAATGCGGAATAAACCTAGCGGTTAATTTGTCAAGCACAAAACCTACAACAACTAGGCTCACCTATGTGCACCAACAACTTATGCTATGCAAGATAAACTACTAGGAGATAGCAAGATATATGACAAGAAACAATATGGCTATCACAAAGTAAAGTGCATAAGTAAAGGGCTCGGGTAAAAGATAACTGAGGCACGTGGAGACGATGATGTATCCCGAAGTTCACACCCTTGCGGATACTAATCTCCGTCTGGAGCGGTGTGGAGGCATAACGCTCCCCAAGAAGCCACTAGGGCCACCATAATCTCCTCACGCCCTCGCACAATGCAAGATGTCGTGATTCCACTAAGGGACCCTTGAGGGCGGTCACCGAACCCGTACAAATGGCAACCCTTGGGGCGGTCACCGAACCTATACACTTTGACAACCCTTGGGGGCGGTCACCGGTACCCGTCAAATTGCTCGGGGCGATCTCCAAAACCTAACTGGAGACCCCGACTCTTGCCCGGAGCTTTACACCACAATGATTGAGCTCAGAACACCATCAACCATCTAGGGCGCCCAAGCACCCAAGAGGAACAAGCTCAAGGGTACCAAGCACCCAAGAGTAATAAGCTTCTCAACTTGTAACTTCCACGTATCACCGTGGAGAATTCAAACCGATGCACCAAATGCAATGGCAAGGGCACACGGAGTGCCCAAGTCCTTCTCTCCCAAATCCCACCAAAGCAACTAATGCTAGGGAGGAAAATGAGAGGAAGAACAAGAAGGAGAACTCCAAGATCTAGATCCAAGGGGTTCCCCTCACATAGAGGAGAAAGCGATTGGTGGAAATGTGGATCTAGATATCCTCTCTCCTTTCCCCCCAAAACTAGCAAGAATCCATGGAGGGATTGAGAGATAGCAAGCTCGAAGAAGGTCAACAATGGGGGAAGAACACGAACTCAAAGGATAAGGTTCAATAGGGAAGAAGACCCCCTTTTATAGGTCCCCACGAATCTGCCCGTTATGTGCAGAAAACTGTAGGACCGCTACAACCGGTGTACGAACCGGTACAACCGGTCAAAGCAGAGGAAAAACCAACCTGTAGGAAAAGCCCTAAGCGGTAGAACAGCCTGGGGAACCGGTAGTACCGGTTAAACCGGTACAACCGGTCAACAACCACCCAAGAACCGCTCCAAAACAGAAACTAGTCCGATGGTAGAGTAGTACATGGCCGGTACAACCTTTGGACCAACTTTGGAGCGGTACATCCGCTCCAAACACCGGTACAACCGCTCAACCGTTACAACCTCTCTATGGGGCGGTATAACCTTTCTATGAAAAACAACTAGGAACAAAACAGCCATAACTTTCGCATACGAGCTCCGAATTCGACGAAATCAAGTTTGTTGGAAAGCTAAGGACAAGAGCAAACACAATATTGAAATAAATATCAAAAAATATCAATTGAGAAAATACCCAAAATAAAATGGTGAGAGCCCTTTCTCAATTAAGACCGGTAAAAACTCCAACACCAAAAACACGAAAGAAGATGCATAAGAAATCGGTTTTCGATGAACTCGAGCTTGTCATGAAGATGACCATAAGCTCCAAGACTCACAAGGAGAAAAATCCAACAAGAACTAATAAAGATGATGCAAGGATGCAATGGTTCGAGCTCTCTACAAACGATACGATCAAGCTACTCATCGAGAGCCCCCCTTGATAGTACGACAATCGATCCTATAATCCGGTCTCCCAACTACCACCATGAGACCGGTAAAATAGAAAACCTATCAAGGGCAAACCTTTGCCTTGCACATAGTCTACTTGAGCTAGATTATGACGATCTTGACTCCCTCAAGTTGGACCACCTTTGTTGATTGCGTTGGCTCGATGAAGACTAGTTGATTGCTCCCCCATACTCCACTATGGGTGAGCCACTCTTTGGCACATCTTCACAAGTCCATTGGCACCCCAATGGATGGAAAGCTTCAAGCACTTGATCTCTTCGTGATGCTCCACTTGAACTTGCACACGACAATCTTGATGACGATCACCACTTGATGTCATCCTCTTCATCGGTTGTATGATATCTTGCTCCTGACGCAATCCCATGGACACATACCTAACCCCACATAGAACTCTCACATAGACCATGGATTAGTACACAAAGCGTAATGGACACTGCTTACCATACCATGGGATCACTTGATCCCTTTCGGTACATCTTCTACGCTTTGTGAGTTGATCAACTTGAATCACTCTCTGTAATTAGTCTTGATCAATGTTGAATCTTTGGAACTCTCTTTATTAGGATGATGTCTTGAAGGTAAACTTAAATGTTCACACAATCTTCTTCTTCAAGACATGCGTGCAATAAGCTCAACACTCACATGACCAATCTTTGGATAATTCCTTAATAGCACCATGGTCAACTCATAAACTCCTTGAAACCAACACATGGACTTCAAGAAAAGCCTATGGACAAATCCTTCAAATATAACTCAATGCAACCATTAGTCCATAGAGAATGTCATCAATTACCAAAACCACACATGGGGGCACCACATGTCCTTTCAATCTCCCCCATTTTTTTATTGATGACAATCACTTTCAAGAGAGTTTATACAAGGAATTATGCATCACCATGCAATGCACCAACCAATAATGCATGCGTATGAAATGCAAAAGCTTAGGAACAAAACCAAAGCAAGAAGAGATGACTCTCTAAATTTCTCACAAAACTCTCTAAAACTTCTCCCACATTGGCATCGATTGCCAAAATGGGCGAAAAGCTTCGAAGGCTAATATAAGTTGTGTTCCTCCATAAATTGTGTATTTCTCAACAAGAGAGTGGAATGCAATACACATATCCAAGATAAATACTTGAAGGAAGACAAACTATATTGAGGCACAAAGATTGCTAAAGAATGATATGCCACAAAGGCATAACAAAAAGAGACACAAGCAATCAAGCAATCAAAAGATACCAATTGAAGCAAGCAATCAAAAGATACCAATTGAACCAACTAGACATTGATTCAATGAGCCACATGCATAACAGATATTATGATATGAGCATAGGAGTGTTCCATAGAAACTAGAGAAGCTCCCCATGATTTGTTCATTATTTAGTTTGTATTTGGATACAATGAGCACAAAATAGGATTGCCACTCCCCAAAAATCAATAGAACCTCACTACAAGTGCAAGAGAGCAAATGGAAAATAAGCCTAGCGCTTTCAACAAACGCATGGTTGAGAAACATGTAAAAGAGGCAAATTAAGAAAAGGCTCAACCAAAATCGATGGGTGTGAGTCAAGGGCAATGCACTTGAGAAGACTAATGTACGGATGAGCATTAAGCATTAAATAGTCTTGAATGAATGAGACACATGGTGCAAGGCCTGTCATTCCCACACACAACTAGCAAATGGGTTCACAGGCTCACTAATAAGTATATAAAGAACCCGTGGTTGAGACAACCCGTGGTGAAGATATAAAAGGAAGCTTCGTAAAGAGGAGGGATACCAATTGAATTGGCAAAGACTCATCATAACAAGCAAGAGGAAAACAAGATCTTCACCACGCAAGAGTGCATCAAGATGCAACGAGCTATGACCCACACTCAAGGCAAAAGCTTTCACAGAGCCACCAAAGAAATAACATAAGAAAGACAAGGTGGACGTGAAAGAAAGGATATCATCTAGAGATGTAATTTCTCTCAAGTGTATAAGGTTCTAGGTAGACGAAATCATGATGATATATATCTACAAAGAAGGATGTACACCCGAAATAGTTGCAACACGAAGGAACAAGATATCCAAAAGGAAGTCATACATATACCAATAAGATATTTGCTTGGGAGCATAGCACATGGCTAGATATGATCTTATTGTATATAAATGAATTCCTACCACACATCCATCAAAGATATCACAACTAGCAACATGAGATCATCATTGAGATGCCTTGAGAAAGGAAACAAGTATCACAAGATGGAATGAATACCATGCCAAGATGCAACCTACACAAGGTTGAATGCAAGAAAAGAATGCATGAATAGATACTTGTTACCGAGATATCATTGGAAGGATGTAGAGGAAACCAATTGAAGGTAGTAGATAGTAGTTCATTGAGCATCCTAGCTTGACTCCAATAAGCACATGATGACACAACCTTCCTTGTGAGTGAGCCGAGCATCCAATGCATCTCCAATTGTTCCTAGACCAACAACACAAACAAAATGGTACCCAAACTCATTGGGACCAAAGATTTAGAGAACCAACAATACATAGGACAAACTCCACATAAATATGTGCATATAGATATGAAAATGAATTTCATGCACATCTCATCGAATTTGAGACTTGGTGGAGTTTCCCCTATATATTGGGTCAAAGAAAGAAAGCATGCCAAAGAAACTACAAGAAGTTAATATGCATGCTCAAGACTTCCATTAATCGAAACCAAATGAAAAAGAAATACCAAGAGAAAAGGATACCAAATGGAGAAATCATCACATGGAAGATATCATTAAAGATACATCAAGGAATGAGATATCCATTGATACACGCAAAAAGAAAGAGGGATATCGAACTCCCTAAAGAGAGGATGGTTCCAAACAAACCATGCCCTCTACAAAGTTTCATGATGGCACAAAGTACCAAAAGGAAACGGCTTGCCTTCCACCAAAACACACTTGATAAGGATCACAAGAAGAGTGTTCTGAAGAAAATAGGATAGCTCCCCTACGAGTTGTGCATTATAGAGAATTTGCATTTGAATACAAAATGAACAAGGTGGGATCACCACTTTCACTATATCTAGAAAACACTAGACAAGAACAAGAAATTAACAAGATCCACAAGTGGTATGGAATACAATGGGAGTTGACACAAACCTTGGCAAGAGAAAAGACAAATAAAAACAAAAACCAATGTAAAGATGATCAATAAATTCTACCACACATAAGTGAGTACCAATTGTCAAAAGACAAGAAGTATTTGGAAATAATTCCCGATGGTAGATAACAAGGATATCCAACATCATCTTCATACCAAACACAAGCAAATTGCAACTTGTAGAGCTAACATGTCACCTAGGAACAAGATAATTAATAACATCAACTCTAAGTGACAATATCTCAAATGTACACATTTTCTAGGCTTGTAATATGCACATAGCATATTACTCCCCCATAATGTGATACCAAGGAAAACTTAACAAGAGGCAATAAGAGGATCCAACAAGAGATAACTAATGGACTTTTTAGAATTTGAATTTCTCATGAGAGACATACCACCTAGCGACTAGATAATCTTGTAATATCGATACTAGATGGTATTCCTCATGTACACACATTTATAGGATAGTGAGGTGCACAAAGCACATCACACCCCCAAAATGGGATGTTCCATTAATCTCTCACACGAGCCAACTGGGACACAAACAAGAATCATAAAGGCTCAACGCACGACACACATGTACATGATGTGCAAACCAACACACACATACTAGATTGCTTAAGATAAGCAAGTTGGAAGCACAACATATACAAACACATGCATGGTACAAAACCAAAACACGCAAAAGGGGCAAGTAACTTTCAATGTAAACAATTTAAGTACGAGTTACCGCAAGGAGGAACATTGGTTGAAGATAGAAACTTGATAATCCAAATGACTTGGCTTGAGACAATAAGAATGATGAAGATTCCTTAATTCTTCATAACGTAGCCAAGTCCCCAATGCCCTCCATCAACACCTATTGATCAAGTTTGAACTAGTTGGTCCCCAACCAAGTTGAGTCCTAAGAGGTTAGTCACAATAGTCTTGGCTACCCAAATGGTTCTTTTCTTGACACCACTTTGAGTACCAACAAACTTGGCAAACACATTGCCATCCTTATCCTTCCCAAGAGAATAGATATTATTAGTAATAGTTGGGTTAGAAGCTTCGTCTTTCATCTATCATTGATGAATTAGAAGCTTTGGCAGAGGTTAGACCATTATCTGAGCATGAAATCGAGATCAAGAGTCAATCGAATGCACAGATAGCTAGCATGCTGCGTGAAGAGGAACTCAAATGGTACCAACACTCTAACTCTTAATTTATCCTGAAAGGTGATTCGAATACTAGATATTTCCATGGTGTTGCCAATGGCAGACACCGGAAGAAACTTATTCATTCACTTCAACAGGATGAGGGCTCAATTGAGGGACATGAGCAACTTAAATCTTATATCACTAATTATTATAAAAATTTGTTCGGAGCCCCAGAGGAAGGAAACTTCTCGATGGATGAGTCTCGAACAGATGACATCCCTCGGGTCTCTAATGAGGAAAACAACCTTCTAACAGCACCATACTCCGAGGAGGAAGTTAGAAAGGCAGTTTTCCTAATGGAGCACAACAAAGCCCCGGGTTCGGATGGTTTTCCCGCAGAGTTCTATCAGAACTTCTGGGAAGTCATCAAACCGGATCTCCTCCTCTTGTTTAGCTATCTACATGTTGGCCAACTAGATTTTTTTAGCTTAAACTTTGGTGAGATTATTTTATTACCTAAGGTTAATGAGGCTGAAAGGATACAACAATATAGACCTATTTGCCTCATTAATGTTAGTTTCACAATATTCACGAAGGTTGCAACTATTAGGCTGAATTCGGTTGCTGAACATGTGGTTCGTCCTTCACAGACAACGTTTATGCAAGGTAGACACATCCTAGACGGAGTTGTTATCCTTCATGAAACTGTCCATGAATTACATAGAAAAAATTTGAATGGGGTCGTACTTAAAATAGACTTTGGAAAAGCTTATGACAAAGTCAAATGGCCCTTTCTTCAACAGACTCTCAGAATGAAAGGATTTTCTGCAGAGTGGCACGCAATGATCCATAGCTTTGTTTCAGGAGGCAGTGTTGCCATTAAGGTCAATGATGACCTTGGCCACTATTTTCAAACGAAGAAGGGATTGCGACAAGGTGACTCGATATCACCCATGCTATTCAATATAGTGGCGGATATGCTAGCAGTCATGATTGAGCGTGCCAAGGCTGATGGAAAATTGATGGGGTAGTAAATCATCTAGTTGATGGTGGCCTCTCCATACTTCAGTATGCCGACGATACAATTCTCTTCGTGGATCATGACCTCGAGAAAGCGAGAAATCTGAAATTAATTTTATCAGAATTCGAGCAACTCTCAGGTCTTAAGATCAATTTTCATAGAAGTGAATTGTTTTGCTTTGGCGAGGCCCAAGACGAGGATCACATGTACGCCGAACTGTTCGGATGTGGGTTGGGTCAGTTTCCGATCACATATTTGGGGATACGGATACATTATCGGAGACTCACAAATGCTGAATGGAAACACGTCGAGGAGAGGCTGCAAAAAAGGCTTAGCAGTTGGAAAGGTAAGCTGTTGTCTCTAGGAGGAAGATTGGTCCTAATTAGTTCAGTACTAAGTAATATGGTACTATATATGATCTCCTTCTTCCAGTTGCCAAAAGGAGTTTTACATAGATTGGATTATTTCCGATCAAGATTCTTTTGTCAAGGAGATAGCGAGAAAAAGAAATATCGATTGGCTAAATGGAGTGTGGTTTGCCGTCCCAAAGACCAAGGCGGGTTGGGCATTCATGACCTTGAGGTTAAGAATAGGTCCCTACTCGGTAAATGGTTGTTTAAATTACTAACGGAAGATGGTGTATGGCAAACCCTCCTCAGACAGAAATATGTGGGCTCCAAGGCAGTATCCCAAGTATATTGGAAGCCTGGGGATTCTCACTTTTGGGCGGGTCTAATGGCTACGAAGAAATATTTCTTTTGCTATGGATCTTTCTCGATTAAGGATGGCTCGGAAATTAGATTCTGGGAGGATAAGTGGCTAGGAAATGTCACTCTCTGGGAACAATATCCGGCTCTATACAACATTGTACGTCACAAGGGCGATACTATCGCCACGGTAATGGAATCATTTCCGCCAAATGTGACATTCAGAAGGGATTTATTTGGACCCAGACTACAATCGTGGAACATCCTGCTCCAGCGGTTGTCCACAGTGCAATTGTCACATGGGTCTGATGTATTCCGATGGAACCTATATGTGAATGGACAGTTCTTAGTAGAGTCTATGTATAGAGCGTTAATCCAGTCTGATGTGCCAGTTGATAATAACAAGAAGATCTGGAAGATGAAGATACCGCTTAAGAATAAAATCTTCGCATGGTATCTTCGTCGTGGAGTCATTCTTACTAAAGATAACCTTATTAAGAGGAATTGGCATGGAAGTCTGCAATGTGTCTTTTGTCACCATGATGAGACAATAAAGCATTTATTCTTTCAATGCAAATTGGCTCGTTCTATATGGTCAGCCATCCAAATAGCTTCTGGCTCGTATCCTCCTTGTAGTGTTGCTAATGTATTTGGCAACTGGCTACATGGGAATGATCACATGTTTAGAACCCTTCTCAGAGTGGTAGCGCTTGCTGCTATTTGGTCGCTTTGGCTCTGTAGAAATGATAAGGTTTTTAACGATAAAAGTACTTCTCTTATGCAGGTTATCTACAGATGTACCGGGACTCTTCGTTTATGGTCCTCTCTACAACGTGTGGAGAATCAACACCTGTTTATGGAGGTGTGTACACGATTGGAGGCTACGGCGAGGGGTACTTTTACCCAACATGGGTGGCAGCATGATCTTAGGATTGGCCTCCCTCCGCTTTAGGCGTTATACGGATACTGCATGTTTTCCTTGTATTTCGCCTTTTTTTTGAATGAGAGGATGTTGTTTGGCTGTGTGCATCTTAGCTATGCAGGGGCCGGGTGTAATGCTTAAATATTTTAAGTAATAAAGCGCCCCATTTTGAAAAAGTAATAATTGGGTTGGATAAGTTACCACTAGTGCATGAAGAAGCGACGTGACCTTTCTCACGACATAAGTAGCAACGCCTACTCTTCACTTTCTCCTCACTTGACACAACTTGAGAAGCATTAGCTTGAGTCTTCTTGGGAAGAGGCCTTTCTTCAACTTGAGGTTGATCATGAGAATGAACTTGTGGCCGCTTCCCTTGTAGCTTGTCACTAATGGCCTTCTTCTTCAATGGGCAAGATCTAACATGGTGCCCTTAAATTTTTCACTTGAAGCAAACAATCTTGGCCGAATTCTTGACTTGTTCTTGGCCCTTCTTCTTGTTTCTCTTGGACTTCTTCTTCTTATTGGAGTTGAATCCAAGTCCACCTTTGTCATTGGGGGATTTTTGAGTGTGGACTTCCCTTCATGACACTTTTCCAAGTCTTTCTTCAAAGAAGTGACGTGAGCCTTGAGCTCTTTAACTTCCTCTACATGGTTAGTATCAACACAAGTACTAGAGGAAGTATACGCTTCATCGTTAGAGCAACAAGGCAAGGAGAGTAATTCATCACAAGAAGTACCAATGTTATGAGTAGATGAATTACAAGGACTAGCACATGGCAACATAGCATTTTTGACTAAAAGTAGTGCTAGTATCCACATGAGGCTCACTAGATGTTACCTTAGCAATCATGGCCTCATGAGCTATATTTAGCACATTATGGGATACTAGAAGATCATCATGAGAGCTTGAGAGCTTTTCATGGCTTTCTTCCAATTTCCCATAATTGCTAGATAGCAACTCAAGTTGAGCTCGTAGCTCAACATTCTCCTTCAAAAAGGATGCTTCACAAGTAATAGAGTTAGTAGCACAAGCATCATCATTAACAATAATAGGAGAGGACAACTTGGCAAGCTCTTTTAAATAAGAAGCTTCAAGTTGAGCATGAGACTCGCTGAGTTTGATGAGCTCACCCTTGATGACCCTTGAGCCATTTTCGAGGTGCTCAAAATCCTCAAGGAGTCTAGCATGAGCAACTTCAAGCTTAGGATTTAGTTTTGAGATCATTGGCCACCTTAAGAGTTCTATCATGAGATTCCCTTACTCTAGATAATTCTAGAGCAAAAGTTTCCTCAAGAGATTCCTTGGTGGTTTGTTCTAGTTCAAGAGCTTGAGAGAGGTCCGCAATCTCATTAGCGTGATCATACTCATGCCCTTCCATTTTTTTCAATGGTGACCTCATGCTCCTTGAGATGAGATTCCAACTCCTCAATAGATTTCTTGCCCTCAATGGCAATGGACATGATTTCCATGAAGTTGGAACGAGCAATTTTATTTTTATGAAGAGCTTTAAAAATCATTTCCCCCTTAATTTTTAAGGAGGCAACATTATCATTCTCTTCATCATTATCCTCATCATCAATAGCCTCAACATCATCATCAAGAGACATATTGGGGTTCAAAGTAGGAGATACCTTTGAAGCCTTAGCCATAAGGCGTAAAGCAATAGATGATGATGTAGGATCCCTTGAAGTACCATTTGATACCACATCTTGTTCCATGGAGTGTTGGGTTTCCTCTACATTGTTAGCACAACAACTCGAGGAAATACATGCATTTTTATCATGGAAACAAGATATAGCAAGCATATGATTATGAGATTTAGTCATGCAATTTCTACAAGATATGCACGGACTATCAACACAAGCATGTGAAACATGTAAGTTGCACGAAGTGTTAAAGTCCAAAGATGGAGCATTGCAACAAGATAGTGATGAAGAGTCATCAACGATACGCACACTATCATCATTGCAATAAACAATACTACTCACCATAGCATTACCTTGTGGAAATCCACATGTAGGTGAAGTAGAAGAAGTTGAGAAGGCAACACGGCCGGAGGTGGAGGGAGAACAATCATCCCCACAAAACACACCATATTTATCTTGAAGCTTTGTCCACAACTGACGAGCATCCCGGAACGTCATGAGTTGAAATATAACTACATTGCTCAAAGCATCAAAAATCACATTAGAAGCTTGAGCATTGAGATAAGAGTTTTTCTCATCCTATAAAGATAATCTTTGGGGGTCATTTGGAGGATAGAAACCCATATCTACAATTCGCTCTAAATTTGGGTCCATGACCCTAAAGAGATTAAGCATGCAAATTACCCAAACATGAAAAATTGTGCCATCAAAACTAACAGTGTCAGAGAATCTTAATCCCCTAGTAGACATCTTTACTCTCCAGGCGGTTAAGCCTATCAAAGAGAGACGAGGCTCTGATACCAATTGAAAGATCGTGGATGTCGCCTAGAGGGGGTGAATAGGTGTTTTAAAATAATTACGGTTTAGGCTTGAACAAATGCGGAATAAACCTAGCGGTTAATTTGTCAAGCACAAAACCTACAACAAGTAGGCTCAACTATGTGCACCAACAACTTATGCTAAGCAAGATAAACTACTAGTAGATAGCAAGATATATGACAAGAAACAATATGGCTATCACAAAGTAAAGTGCATAAGTAATGGGCTCGGGTAAGAGATAACCGAGGCACACGGAGACGATGATGTATCCCGAAGTTCACACCCTTGCGGATGCTAATCTCCGTTTGGAGCGGTGTGGAGGCACAATGCTCCCCAAGAAACCAATAGGCCCACCGCAATCTCCTCACGCCCTCGCACAATGCAAGATGTCGTGATTCCACTAAGGGACCCTTGAGGGCGGTCACCGAACCCGTACAAATGGCAACCCTTGGGGGCCATCACCGAACCCGTACACTTTGACAACCCTTGGGGCGGTCACCGGTACCCGTCAAATTGCTCAGGGCGATCTCCACAACCTAATTGGAGACCCCGACGCTTGCCCGGAGCTTTACACCACAATGATTGAGCTTCGAACACCACCAACCGTCTAGGGCGCCCAAGCACCCAAGAGGAACAAGCTCAAGGGTACCAAGCACCCAAGAGTAATAAGCTTCTCAACTTGTAACTTCCACGTATCACAGTGGAAAACTCAAACTAATGCACCAAATGCAATGGCAAGGGCACACGGAGTGCCCAAGTTATTCTCTCCCAAATCCCACCAAAGCAACTAATGCTAGGGAGGAAAATGAGAGGTAGAACAAGAAGGAGAAATCCAAGATCTAGATCCAAGGGGTTCCCCTCACATAGAGGAGAAAGTGATTGGTGGAAATGTGGATCTAGATCTCCTCTCTCCTTTCCTCCCAAAACTAGCAAGAATCCATGGAGGGATTGAGAGATAGGAAGTTCGAAGAAGGTCAACAATGGGGGGAGAACACGAGCTCAAAGGATAAGGTTCAATGGGGAAGAAGACCCCCTTTTATAGGTCCCCACGAATCTGCCCATTATGTGTAGAAAACTGTAGGACTAGTACAACCGGTGCACGAACCGGTACAACTGGTCAAAGCAGAGGAAAAACCAACCTGTAGGAAAAGCCCTAAGTGGTACAACATCCCGGGGAACCGATAGTACTGGTTAAATCAGTACAACTGGTCAACAACCGCCCAAGAACCGCTCCAAAGAAGAAACTAGTCTGGTGGTACAGCGGTACATGGCCGGTACAACCTTTGGACCAATTTTGGAGCGGTACAACCACTCCAAACACCGGTACAACCGCTCAACCGGTACAACCTCTCTATGAAAAATAGCTAAGAACAAAACAGCAATAACTTTCGCATACAAGCTTCGAATTCGATGAAATCAAGTTTGTTGGAAAGCTAAACACAAGAGCAAACACAATCTTGAAAGAAATATCAAGAAATAGCAATTAAGAAAATACCCAAAATAAAATGGTGAGAGCCCTTTCTCAATCAAGACCGGTAAAAACTTCAACACTGAAAACACAAAAGAAGATGCATAAGAAATCGGTTCTCGATGAACTCGAGCTTATCATGAAGATGACCATAAGCTCCAAAACTCACAAGGAGAAAAATCAAACAAGAACCAATAAATATGATGCAAGGATGCAATGGTTTGAGCTCTCTATGAACGATACGATCTAGCTACTCATCGAGAGCCCCCTTGATAGTACGACAATCGATCCTATAACCCGGTCTCCCAACTACCACCATGAGACAGGTAAAATAGAAAACCTACCAAGGGAAAACCTTTGCCTTGCACATAGTCCACTTGAGCTAGATGATGACGATCTTGACTCCTCAAGTTGGACCACCTTTGTTGATTGTGTTGGCTCGATGAAGACAAGTCGATTGCTCCCCCATACTCGGTGAGCCACTCTTTGGCACATTTTCACAAGTCCATTGACACCCCAATGGACGGCAAGCTTCAAGCACTTGATCTCTTCATGATGCTCCACTTGAACTTGCACACGGAAATCTTGATGACGATCACCACTTGATGTCATCCTCTCCATGGGTTGTATGATATCTTCCTCTTGACGCAATCCCATGGACATATACCTAACCTTACATAGAACTCTCACATAGACCATGGGTTAGTACACAAAGCGTAATGGACACTGCTTACCATATCATGGGATCACTTGATCCCTTTCGGCACATCTTCTACGCTTTGTGAGTTGATCAACTTGAATCACTCTCTGTAATTATTCTTGATCAATGTTGAATCTTTCCAACTCTCTTTATTAGGATGATGTCTTGAAGGTAAACTTAAATGTTCACACAATCTTCTTCTTCAAGACATGCTTGCAATAAGCTCAACACTCACATGACCACCAATCTTTGGATAATTCCTTAATAGCACCTTGGTCAACTCATAAACTCCTTGAAACCAATGCATGGACTTCAAGAAAAGCATATGGACAAATCCTTCAAATATAACTCAATGCAACCATTAGTCCATAGAGAATGTCATCAATTACCAAAACCACACATGGGGGTACCACATGTCCTTTCAGGCGTGCACACCATGTCCCATGCAACCACACAGTTACCACTGTTTGCTTCTACTCTTCTGCACCACAAGGATCCTCGACAAATCTTGTTCATGGCCACGATAGTTTTCATAGGGAGATCCAGTGCCATGATTGCATGGATTGGCATGGCGCATAGCACAGATTGCAGCAGGGTTAGACGGCCACTCTTCGGCATTGGTGCTGCCTTCCACCTTGGTAGTCTATTTGCCATATGATCAACCAAGTATTGTAGTTGTGATGTTGCTTGCTTTCTAAGCGATAGTGGCAACCCGAGATACTTTATTGGAAAGGATCCCAAGGGGCACTGTAGGGCGTTGCATGTCATTGCTATCTCCTTCTCGGAACATCTTATGGGTAGAGCTGTTGATTTGCTCATATTGATTCTCAGCCCAGCCGCCTCACCAAACAACTCCATGATGCACTTGCACACTTCCAGGTCCACTAGACTCGGCTTGACAAAGAGGACTACGTCATCCGCAAAGATGGGTAGACGCTTCCTCATGCCCTCACGTGCAAGAGGTGCCAGCACGCCTCTACTTGCAGCCACCTCAAACATCCTCTGTAGGGGCTCCATGGTAAGAATGAAGAGCATAGGGGAGATGGTGTCCCCCTGCCTCAGCCCTTTGTAGTTGCAAATCATGTCGCCCGGATCACCATTCACCATGACCCTGGTGGTAGAGGTTGCAAGTATCCCACATATCCATGCTCTCCACCTTGGCCCGAAACCCAACTGCTGCAACACCTCAATAAGGAAGGGCCATTTCACAGAGTCGAATGCTTTTGATATGTCAAGCTTTAGCATAACAGTTGAGTTCCTCAGGGCATGCAGGTGTCTTGCCATACTCTGCACAAGCATGAAGTTATAATGTAGCAATTTGCCCTTGACAAACGCACTTTGATGATTTCCAACGAACTTGGGCAGATCCCCCACCAATCGGCATGCTAGCACTTTTTCAAAGATCTTGATGGCCCCGTGGACAAGATTTATGAGCCTAAAATCACCCACCTCCAAGGCTCGCTCCTTCTTGGGCAAGAGCGAGACGAGAGATTTATTGATCAAGGTCAGCCCTCTCCTATCACCATTGTAAAAGCAACCCATCGCCCTCATAAAGTCCTCCTTGATGATGCTCCAACACGCCACATAGAACCTTCCAGTAAACCCGTCCGGTCCCGGAGCTTTGTCAAGGGGCATGCTCTTGATCACCTTCTCCACCTCCTCCTCCGTAAACGGCAGCTCAAGATGCGACAAGTCTAGTTGTGGAAGCAACATGTCCAAATTCAGTGTGTGATTCCTACTATCCAAGTCACCAAAGGCTGTGCCAAAGTAAGCATCCACCGCTGACGCAACCTCGTCATGTCCAGCATTGATATTGCCATTGTACCGAACTGTACGTATGACGTTCTTCCTTTGCCTGTGGCTGGCCTGCTGATGGAATAACCTTGTGTTTCCACCCCCCTCCCGCAACTGCATAAGCCTTGACCTCTGCATAGCAATCATCCTCTCCAGAGAACTCAACCCAAGGAGTTTCCTCTTTAAGCATTTCCTCAGCATCCGACAAAACTCTACTCTCCATAGAGGAATCAAGTTGTTTAATGAATTCAAGAGTGATCGCAATTTGCAACTTCACATTATCGATCCATCTGTCGCTCCACCTTTGTAGGCTGACCGCAGTTGCTCTTAGCTTGTTATGCAGCGTTAGGTAGTCATTTGGAGTTGCCAGTGTTGAGCTCCATGCTAGCTTGACCACATTCATGAAACCTTCGGCCTTAACCCAAAAGGATTCAAACTTGAAACGGCTCTTTGTGCTGATTTGCACATTCATATCAATCATCAGCGGACAATGGTCCGAGACTGCGGTACCCAAGGCCGAAAGAAAGCAGGCTGGGTATGCCTCATCCCACTCATTAGAAACGAACACGTGGTCGATCTTTTCTAGGGTAGAAACTCTTCTTTCATTTGACCACGTGTACCTCCTCCCATTGAGATAAAGATCTTTTAACTCAAGTCGGTTTAGCTTAGCACAAAATCTTCCCAACATTCTATGGTTTATAAGAGCATTATTCTTATCCTCTTCCCGAGCAATAAGGTTGAAGTCTCCGACCACGAGCCAAGGCCCCAAGTGCAGGTCACGGATATCAACCAAGTCTTGCAAAAATTCCAGCTTGTCACTCTCGTCTTACGGTCCGTACACACATGTGAGCCACCACGGTTGCTCATCCTCCGGGCACTTGACTAGCACCGTTAGAGTGTGGTTGGTATAACGTGGGTTGGATAGTTGAGTTAACATGGCATCCCAAGCCACCAAAATCCCCCACACGTTCCCAACGCAGACAAGTAAAAGTGCTTCTCAAACTTAGCACCCAGGTACTGTCATACAACATTTATCGGTACATCATGCAACTTCGTCTCTTGAAGACACACTATGGCTGGGTTAGCCGTAGTCACTACCTGGTACACTGCACTCCGATGGGCAGGAGAATTAATCCCGCGGACATTCCACACTAGCATCCACAACGGTTGCACATTCATTGAACTCTCCTACCAAACCACCAGCAAGGCCGCTAGCACACTTCCTCCATTGCCAACGGCGCAACCGGCGACTCCCAGCCGAATAAGGCTAGTACCGCGGCAATGCGTGCATCCGAGAGCGGGAAAACAAGTCCACATACATTCATAGAGCCTCGTCCGAGATGACTTCCCCTTCATGTGCCAAACAGAGCTTCCTGATGAGCACCTGCTGTAGCTTCGATGCCCCATGCTTGGCCAGCCACGTGCTTCTCCTTGGCGTTATATCAACTTTCCTCTTCTTCCTTGGGTTACGAGTTTGCACCACGGACGAGCGGTTGGGTGGAAGCGGCAGTAGTGCAGAGAGTGATTTTCACATGTCCGCTCGCATCCTTACTACAGACTCATGTACGGGCAAAACCCCAACAACCTGTTGTGTTGAATCATGCGCATGCGCTGCGCCCAACTCGCCCAAGCTGGCGGTCCTTTCCATCGGCAGCCCACGCTCTACATTGCGCACAGGTGTGCATGTTGCATGGGTGCAACCCTCCTCTGGTAGGCACACTTGGAAGGAATCTATGGGCTCCACCTGCCCAGTTTGTCCGCGCATGCACGTGCCACTCTCATGAGGCAGCGTGGCCGAGCTATCCCAAGAATCTCCACAAAAGCTGACACAGTCTTGATCCTCCGGGCCCATCAGCGAGATCCGACAGGAACCTATTTGGACGGAACCGCAGGCACGCAGAACCCCATCCGGCTCCTGACCCCCAAGCACAGCCACCTCGGGCGCGGTGTCCATCATGTCGGCCCTTTCCCATCTTGACAACTGGACCGAGGCTGTGGATGCCACGACACTTTCCACCTGATCCACGGCCCAGCATGGCCCCACCGATTCTTCTTGACCAAGGCAGATCCCAGACAGGTCTGCGATTGGCTGGCCAAAAGCTGCACCAGCCACTGGGCCCAAAGCCGCCCTCGAAAGCACCCCAGTGACAGTAGCCACGCGATTGTGGCTGACTGGAGAACCAACAGGATCCGAGGCGAGTTGAACTTGGCGACCCACCGGCGGTGGCGCCGCCGTCGACGAACCCACCGTGCTGGCCGAGAAGCCATCGGCACCAGCAACACCCCTCAGAGACCCATCTTGACCAGCAGGGGCCCCGGCCCATCCTCCACGGAAGGCGGTGATGGCGGCGGCGGCGGAGGAGGGTGCCACCCGCAGTTCTCACCAACATCCACCAGTTCTGGCTCCGCAAGAACCACGATGTCGATTGGGTACCACAATGTGTTCGCTCTTCGACCAGCAAGCACCTGGTGACTGCTCGTGTCCGCCCAGAGGTTCCGCCTTGGCTCATCGATGTAGAGCAGCCGACGGTGCGGGATCCGCCGTGCCCCGTCCGTGCGAAGCCAAACACAAAAATCTGTCATGTCCAGCCGCCGAGCAGTGATATCATCAACTCCCACGACATAGCCAAGCCCGCGCAGAATCACGCTCGCCGCCCTCTAATTCCGGGCGTGCGCCGGGACGCTCAGCGAGATCAGGACCAAGTACGGGAGCGCAGCCGCCGTGGCCTGAGGTTGAGCTCAAACCAGGTAGAACGCGCACGACCTGCACGCACCATCCTGTCGCCGATCGCCCCATCACGGCACAACACTAGGAAATCGTCGGGGAAGAAGGCCCGGATTGACATGTCCACCGGACCAATGTCAAACTCCGCATGCAGGGCCTCTGCCGCAGACGCCAAGTCCACCGTAGGCCTGTTGCCTGTGACTGTAACCAGAACAGCCCGAGCGAGCTCAGCCTCCATTTGCCAAATGTCATTCGCCGCCTCCAAGAAGCCAGCTTCCACCGGATCATCCTGCTCCCCAAGGGTACGCGCCGCCATAGGCAGTGCCAGCACTTGCAGGCCGAACGACATCGAGAACTCCAGAGCGGCAGACACCCCGGCATCCGGCCACGCGCCTAGGGCTGGCTCCCGCACGACCTCACTCCGAAGCCGGACTATGCTAGGAGGAGGAGAACCGGGTGGCGGCGGCGGCAGCGAGGAGCCCGAGCACCGGGGCGACGATGGGGCGGACACCTCCACCCGACGGCGGAGAGCAGGTGGTTGCTGCATTGGCTGGCCCAACGGAGATGGGCTACGCGGCCTAGTGCACCCGCGCGAGATGTGGCCGACGCCGCGGCATCTCACACAGAAGGGCGGGTTGGTGCAGTCCACCGAAATATGGCCATTGCTACCGCAGTTGTAGCAGCACCCGTGTAGCTCCGCCGGCAACCGCGAGGAGGGCGGTGGCCTGGGTGCCGGCAGCGCACGTGGCTAGCCAGGCGGCAAGCGGCGCCGCAGACGCCGATCCCGACCCAGCGGAGCCCTAGGCCGGCGACTCACCTTGGTGCGCCAAGCTTCGTCCTCTCGCCGCGGAGCAGGAACACGCGACGGACCCCCCGCCTCGCCCTGGACTATCGGGCCGAAGGCCGTACCCAGGACTGGCGCCACGATGATGGAGCGAAACTGTGGACGCGGCGGAGGTCGAACCGGGAAAGAGGGAGGCGGAGGGGGGACCGGGCGAGGAGGGGCGGATGAGGCGGCGGGGACGGGGCCAGGCGAGGAGGAGCCGCTGGGGAGGAAGGCCGCGCCAAATGCGCCGGAGACGACGAGGACGAGAAGCCAGACTCCGATCCCGAGAGGGAGACATGGGAGGCCATAGCGCCAAGGTGAGGAGTCGGCGCCGCCGCCGGAGTGGAGGGCGGCGCTATGGTGGCCGTCGTCGTCGGAGTGGCGGCCGGCGCGGAGCGCTAGGCAGGGGAGCGGAGCGCTAGGCAGGGTAGCGGAGCACTTACTGGATTTTTTAATTGTATTGTATTAATGAGACTTGGCAAATCTTTTTCCCCTTTAAGAAAAACTAAAGTTAGTACTAATAATGTGTATATTTACACGGGCTAGACAGGGGGGCTGTATTCTTTTTGTTATTGGACGTCCCGTGGACCTGCTGTCTTTGGAGTCTGCACTATTATTCCATGCCTGATTCAGTATTTCAGTCGCAGGCACATATACTATTAGCCTGTCATAGACAAATGGAAGTACAGAGTTGAGGAGTCAGTAAGAATACAAGCACCCACTCAATCAATTGGAATATTCTGAAGCAAATCCAAAGCTCACAGGGTGTTAAAAGGCTCGCTCAGAAAAAGATTCTCCACCAATCCGAACACTCCAAGGCGTGTCACAGCCCGGGCTATTTAAATAATGCAACAGACGTCTTGTCCAACTCAAAAGTGAAATGCAGAGGGCCAAGCAGTCAATCACGTCCATGGCTCCATATGTACACACCTTATTGTTTCGTTCAAACAGTTTTTAGGAAAAAATAATGGTTGTAGGCCCTTTAACTTTGACAAAATGCTATGCCCACATGACAAACTGCAAGGTAAGTTCTAACTTCTAAGGGCTAAAAACCTAGCTGAAACTCCTAAGGCTATAAAATCACACTGTGTGTTTTTTTCTCACAAAAATACCCTAAATCATATGCTTATGGAAACAATTTCAAAATATTTAATCAAATCGGAATAATAAGCATCATAGTATATCAAACTATATGAGTATAATTTCAGACATATCTCTCCTAAACTGACAAAGAGGCAAGCTATGGCCTAGCAACAAAGACAACAAATACCACGAACGATCATATATATCATCTACACCCCCTCTGTTCCACATATGTAGTGCACATTTTTTTTCAAAAGCAAACATGCCTAAGTGTGATCAAGTTTCTAGAATAAACTATCGCCATCTGAAAATACTACTCATAGAATGTTTATAACTAGATGTTGATAACATATAAAATATAAACATACACTTCATGATGAATATAAAGGTATGGATTTTCTATTGTGGATGTTGATAATTTTTTTCTTAAACTTTGTCAAACATAGAATGTTTTACTTTTAGAATTCAAAATATGCATTACATTTTGGAATGGAGGGAGTATCATATATTTCCTTATTCAAGAAGATGATTTTCATAGAAACAGAAGTATATATAGCATAAAATATGGACAATGTGACATTTCTACTTTGTGCTACATATAATGGTAAAAGCCATTTCTTGTACTTGAAAATACTAAAAGACAACAATTCCCATGTTGATGCAAAATTATAGCGATGAAATTATCAAAAAAATAAATTAAAATATATGAGAATATACCACATCATATTCTTGTCTTATGAATGATCACAAACCTAGAGATAAATGGAGGGTGGACACATGTTATACTGACTTGTGGCATTCCAGTAAAATTATTTGTTGCTAAAATAATACTCCCTACGGTCCATAATAAGTTTGAATGAAAACCACGATAGTTATTATTGATGGGAGGGAGTAAAGAATAAAAACTGATGACGTGGAGGGCTTGCATGAGGTGAAAACTGGAGATTGAAAGGATTGCATGCGCTTGTTGATGTGGATGGCACTACTAGGAAAAGGGCTAAAGATGAAATTGACACTAATGACGCACCAGAGAAGTGGTGCGCCACTACTATATATTAATGGCGCACCATGTGGAGATGCGCCATTAGTGTGGAAGACACTAATGGCGCACCAGGCACAAAGTGCGCCACTAGTAACGATTTGTTTTTTCATTTTTTCAAACATACTAATGGCGCATTCAGGCAAAGTGCGCCATTAGTAGTTAGAACTACTAATGGCGCACCAGCCACAGAGTGCGCCACTACTGTATTTTTTTTCTTTTTTACAAAACTACTAATGGCGCACCGTCGCATAGTGTGCCATTACTAGTTTAAACTAGTAATGGCGCACTGTGCCACGGTGCGCCATTAGTATAAAAAATATTTTTAATACTTCTTTGCAAAACTCCTAAAGGCGCATGTATATGTGTGGTGCGCCATTTGTATGTTAGGTTACTAATTGCCTGTTCGTCAACGAGCACCCCCCGCACCCGCCCCCGCTCCACCGTCGCCGACGAGCACCCCCTGCACCCTCCCCCGCTCCACCGCCGTCGACGAGCACCCCCCGCACCCGTCCCCGCTCCACCGCTGCCGACGAGCACCCCCCGCACCCTCCCCCGCTCCACGGCCGCCGAAGAGAACCCCCCGCACCCGCCCCCGGCCCGCTCCACCGCAGCCGACGAGCACCCCCCGCATCCTCCCCCGCTCCAACCAGAAGCAGAAACTTCTGTCGTACCCTTTACATGAGGATTCTTCCGCGGAAGAACAACTCATATTCGCCTTATCACAGGGCGCCGAGCACAACCTGATGACCTATGAGGCATACGATATCGACGGCTACACATTCTACACCGAGGACAAGGACATGAAGAGCGATGGTTATCAGAACTCCGGGGTAACGATGGAATCCTACACCGGTAACGACAAGGACAGATACTACGGAAGGATCGAGGAGATCTGGGAGCTGAGCTACGCTGGAGAGAAGGTCCCGATGTTCCGTGTCAGATGGGCCAAGAGCGTCCTAAAAGAAGACCGGTATTTCACCACCATGCTTATACCCGAAGCCAAATCCAAGACCGCGGGCGCAAACGTCACCGCAAAATATGAGCCATGGGTACTGGCTTCCCAAGTGGACCAATGCTTCTTCATTACCGACACGTCAAAGCCTAGTCGTGTTGTCGTGAGGAGAGGCAAAAGGAAGATCATCAGAATGGATGGAGTAGCCAATGAGCAAGACTTCGACAAGTACGGCGACCCGAAGATCGAACATGACGACGACGATGAAGTAGCAGCATACACCACAAGAAGAAGCAGGACCACCCTACCTAAAGGACGTCCGTTCCACAGAAGAACTCCATTTGCGAAAAAGAAGGGCAAGAAGATTGTGAACAGATAGCTAGCTAGCTAAGATCGATTGTATTTGAATCATAGTCTTCATTTCTCAATTGTATTACATGGGCACTTTTTGAACTCATGAATATTTTTGAATTTCATGTGCACTTTTTGAATTCATGAATATTTTTTCAAATTTGATGAATATTTTAAAATCTCGATCGCTATCCCCCTCCATCTCGATCTCGATCCCCGACCCGCTCCACCGCCGCCGAGCACCTACCGCACCCTCCCCCGCTCCACCGCCGCCGCCGACCCACCGCATATATGTTACTCCCAAAAGCATATAAAGTTTGTCAAATTTGGAGCTATGGATATTTAGTTATGATTTAAACAAGTTTGAACATATTTAAACACAAATAAATATTAAACAACATTTTAAATGTTGTTAACATGGCAACAAACTGCATATTATTTTTTTACATGAAATTCTGAGCATCTAGCATATGTGACATGTTATATTTGGATGCATGCATAAAAAGATATGTGCAAAGAAAAAATGCATAAAAACAAAAATTGGGGAGCCTGAGAATCAAACCCAGGACCTCCCAATGTGTGTGCTGCGTGCTGACCAGTCGGACTAGTGTGTGTGTTCTGTTTCGGATACGGTTAGGCGGAATATAACTTGAGCGCTCGAACTGTAATAAAAAAATTACTAATGGCGCACCGCGGGGAGGTGCGCCATTGCTGTCGTCGTACTTATGGCGCACTAGGGGAGGTGCACCATTGCTAACCCTCCCCCACTCCACCTATTCCCCTCTGGCCTCTCTCCCTCCCTCGCCAGATCCCCCACGACCTAACCTCGCCGCAGCCGCCCACGCGCCCCCGCCGCCTCCCTCTCCCCTTCGCCGCCTCCCCCCGAGCCCCGCCTCCCCCCCGAGCGCCGCCTCCCTCGCCTCAGAGCCGACCCACGTCCACCAGGAGAGGAGGCCCCACGTCCACCAGGAGAGGAGGCCCGCGACCTCCCCGCCGTCTATCCCCGCATCCCCCAAGCTCGCCGTCTCCGCCCTCCGTCGTCTCCGCTCCGGCCACCACCTCATCGTGGTCAGGTAACCCTCCTCCCTCTGCCTCTCTTATCCTCTCTTCCTCCTCTCCTCCCTCCCGGCCATGCCCTCTTCTTCTCTCTTTTGCTAGGTTTAGGTCAAATCCCTCTCGAATTTAGGTCAAATTAGGTTCAAAAAATGAGTTAGCGATTTGTGATTTCACTGATGATATAGGGCATCCTGCAGTATTGGGGGAACACATGGTCTTTTGTTAATCTCCTATGGCCGTGTGGTTAGGGTCTTTAAAAATTCAGTAATTCACCCATTGCCCATTGGCATGGTGATGTTACAGAGCACCAGACTGGGTACAAGCCAAACAGAAAGGAAGGAGAATCAATTTGGGTAGAACCACAAAAATCTTGCAGATTTTGGTGAAGAGGAGAAAAAAAATGCAGTCAACTCTCACTCTCACCAAAGCAGACATACACCATTGCTCTGATGCAACTTGTGTTGTCAAGTATCTGACTCGTGCGGGTTAAACTTATCTTTCAGCAGCAGGGGAAGGTTTAGAATTTGCTTAACTAACTCATCTTGCAGAGAGCAGTCAAATGTTTCAGAACCATGGGGGTTATTTTCTTACACTAACCACTTGGTTTGCTCCAAACCTACTCCCAATTAAGAAATATTATGTTTGCAAATAAGACTTACGAAAATTCTCCCTTAGTGCTCCCCCCGATCCATTGTATGTCTGTTTGCCGTCAACCCGTGAAGACAACCACTAAGACTGAACCATGGACTTTTTTAACCTAATTTTACCTAAATCCACTGAAGAAAAATGCACCGTATCATGTATTTGTCCATGGTTTATAGATTAAAATGAGTTATTTTGCACTAGAGAACCACATTCAGCTATGAACCACCTGGTTTAGTTACTTTTGTGGTGAAGGAGGACGGTTGTATGACCCTGCACAAGTTCAGTTCAGCTTTGCTGTCTGAATATGTTGCAGATCTCCGTGTCGTTGTCTTGAGATTGATTATTTCATGAATATGTTGAGGGGATTTATTTTAACTGAAAGTTCAGGGTTTGTTACTGTCCGAATCTACTTGTTGAATTGGCTGATGAGCGCAAGTAACAGTTATCAGTAGTAACAGTTGTCAGTTGATGATTAGCTTATGTTGTGCTTGCCTGTTCTTGTTCTTATTCCAGGAGGAGTTTGAGGAGTACGCGGAGAAGGCCAAGACGCTGCCGGACACCACCACCAACGAGGGTAAGCTCTGCCTCTACAACCTCTACAAGCAGGCCACCGCCGGCCCCGTCAACACCGGTACATGCATTCACATTTTACACGCCTTTTTCTTTTCATCTTCCTACTAGTTTTAGTAGTAACAAGTGTAATATCAGGTCTGATTTGCTGTTGAAGTCAGATTCGTGTGTCCTCTGTATAAATAAAAACTATCTGATTGGTTTGACATGCTGCTTGCTTGCCCTGTCCTGCTTAGCACTGAAGGGTGACTCTGTTTGATTGATTGTGTGCGCGCATATATATAACGTTAGAAAAGACAACCTGATGAAAAAGGAAAAATACACAGCCCCCATCTAATTGCTTCAACTAGTCCAACCAACCCCAGGTGGTCACTCCTTATTTCAAAACCAAAAAATGTTTTAGTTACTTTTGTAAGGAAAAAATAGGTGCATTTTAAGGATAATCGTATTGTCTGTGTACCTAAGTAGTACAGCAGCACTGCATGCCTAACAGAGCTGCACGATAATTAAACATTAACAAGAGGTTGATTTTCTTCTTTCTGTCCAACAAACATGATGGTGCCAGGTAAAGGTATCTTTTCTGTGAAGTCATGCAGATTCGATGAATCTTCTCATATGTGCTTCTATATGATTTTTTTCTTTTTTCTCCTGTTGTTTGTTAATAACCAGATCTGATACCAGTGAGTTAGATGCCCATTGTGTCAAACTCATCTTTGAGGCTCATCTTTATTACATATCAGAACTTGCAAACAAATCTGTGAAAGACTTGTAAAGTTGCTGGGTTTTGTCTCCGACCATTGTGTCGTGATGAATTTACAGGTACCCCGAGAGGCCCTTGAGTTTGCCGGAATGTCGATTAACTTTCGTTCCGGCAAATTCGGGTACTCCATATGTCCTATTTTCAGCAAAGGTCATGCTGAAATTTTCTGTGAATTTAGCATGACTTTGCTAAAAATAGGACATATGGGGTACTTGCGACTAATGTTGATTATCTTCTGCTCAAAATTTATGCTGTTATAATGTTGTATGATAATGTTGTAAGGGTACTAATTGGTATCTTCTGTTGCTTATCAGAGATGGGAGGAAGCAGCCGCCGCCGCTCTGCCTCACCGGAGTACGAGTTGGATGCTTTCGAGTTCTTCACTATCATACTTTCTTCTTCAGTATCAACCACGAGGCAGGTATATAAAACGAGAGATCTCCCCTTCACCCATCTCATTATGATAACTCTGTAGTTTGCTACATCACTCCTTGTCCCAAATTGCAGAGGCTGTCTGACGCTTTTATGAAGATGCTGGGTGAAGATCCGCCAGATAATGTGAAGCTCCGACAGGCCGGCAGCGGGGTTCGCAGGCTGTGGGACGTGGAGTTGGTGATCGAAGGAGGGCCACATGTACCCGTGCCGTGGCTGGGAGAAGTTCTACAGTGCCTACGACCTGCGGATCGGGTACTTTCTTCTCTTGAGGTACGACGATGACGCCACAATGCTCATCGTGAAGGTTTTCAACACGACTATGTGTCGCATGCGCTACGCTGAAGACGAAGATGCCAGTGCGTTCTGCCTCTTCTTATTCCTCTACATTTGGCTTTGTCTCACATCGATTGTTAAGGTCATTGTTGCATTTGGACAGGTAATGGGACCTGCAGCAGCGACACTGGCTACAGCCAAAGCAGCAGCGATTCTGGCCTTAGCGAAAGCAGCAGCGATTCTGGTAGCAGCGAAGACAACAAGAAGGATGATCCGGACTGGAGTGGGGGAGAAGAGGAGCAGAGTGGGGATGAGGAGCTGCAGGATGACGATGGGCATCAGGCTGAGGATGACCTAGCGCTGGTGGTGGCTGACCAAGGGCAAGAGATGGTGGTGGCTGACCATGGGCAAGAGATGGTGGTGGCTGACCATGGGCAAGAGATGGTGGTGGCTGAGGGTGGCCTCGCGATGGTGGTGGTGCCTGATAATTACTACGCACCGGTGGTGGCGCCGGCGATCCCACAGCTGGGCGACATGACCACGCCAATTGTGGTAGAAGACTACATCCCACAGCTGCCTCCACCGCCTCGCCGCTCTTGGCGCATCAAGCTGAGGAAGGAGAAGGAGAAGAACAATGAGAACTGAACTATGTCAGGTATGTCAGATCTCCAAAATGATATATACTTAGTTACCTATTTATCTCTAATATGCTTAGTTTCCTATATGTTAGCTCCAAAATTACTTATGTTAGCACAAAATGATCAAGTTTACATAATAAGTTTATAGTCTTTTTCTTATTCTTTTTCTTATCCAAAATGACATAGGTTAGCTTCATTTTACCTAAGTTGGCTCTAATATGCTAGCTTAGAGCTTATATGCTTAGTTTCCTATAGGTTAGCTCCAAAATTACTTATGTTAGCACAAAATGATCAAGTTTACATAATAAGCTTACAGTCTTCTTCTTATTCTTCTTCTTATCCAAAATGACATAGGTTAGCTTCATTTTACCTAAGTTGGCTCTAATATGCTAACTTAGAGCTTATATGCTTAGTTTCCTATAGGTTAGCTCCAAAATTACTTATGTTAGCATAAAATGATCAAGTTTAGATAATAAGCTTATAGTCTTCTTCTTATTCTTCTTATTCTTCTTCTTATTTTTCTTCTTATTCTTCTTCTAGTCTTCTTGTTCTTCTTCTTCTTCTCTTCTTCTTCTTCTTCTTCTTCTTCTAACTTCTTGTGTATCATTTTGCAGATTTGATTTAATTCACGGAAGTTTGCATGGATGGAGTGCTTCTTTTCCATTTGTGTTTTTATTTTGTATCAATGTGAAACTTTTGTGAATTGATGGATAACGGTGTTGAATGAACATTGTGAAACTTTTGTAATATGTAACGATGGAACTATGTGTTGGCTATGTATGTATATACGATGAAACTTGTGTGTTGGATATGATCTGGTGGACGCAGGTAACATCGTTACATATGGCCCCCTGTATGTAAGCTAAGCAGATCTGTGTTGTATGTTATCTCTAATATTTTTTAACCTGTGAAAATATCAGAAATGAAAAAAAATCCCTAATATTCATACTAGTGGCGCACCACACAAGACACTAATGGCGCACTGTCATAATCACACTAATGGCGCATCACCCAACAGTGCGCCATTAGTGTGCCAAAGCACATGGTTAAATATGGCCCCTGGGAGGCATACTAATGGCGCATGGTGTTCTATACTAATGGCGCACTGCTTGGTGCGCCATTAGTAAGAAATACTAGTGGCGTGATACTAATGGCGCACCAGTAGTGCGCCATTAGTAGGCAAAACTGGTGCGCAATTAGTAGGCCTTTTCCTAATAGTGTGGCTTGCGTGTGCATTTAAATGAGACCACCTATTGAGATATATACGGTACCATACCACAATCTTGTCATATGAAGGACGTAGATGATATATATGATCGTTCGTGGTATTTGTTGTGCACTACATATGTGGAACATATGTGGAACAGAGGGGAGGGAGAAAAAACCTAACCAACATGTAGAGGTATGGGGGAGACGAGCATGCCTTGGGGCTGGGGAGGGAGGGCCTAGAGACAGGCTTACCCAACGATGTAGGAGAGCACCGAAGAAACACCAACTAGGACCTCCAAGCAATATCTCCCAAAGCAATGCTCCCAATAGAGGAACGGCGTCGAGGGTGCCGCCATCGCCGATCCGGATCCAAATTTAAGCTTTCGCCCTGAGACATCCAGTCAAGTGAGAGGGAGCGATCGAGGTGCCGACACACCATAGCGATGCCTCCAAAACGGGGCATGACACCCACAGGCACCGTCACCGCTGGCACCGACTAAAGACAGGCAGAATTTTCGTCTGAAACGTCACACACCTACATCCCAGCCCACCGAAATGGGACATACCGTCCATGTTGATTCACTCCGCCGCCCCCGCAGCACCTCGCAGATGTAGCCGCATCACTGCGTCCCACCAACACCATCGAAAGAACGACACAACACCACCACGCCGCATCACCGCGTCCCACCAACACTGCCGCCGCAGCATCTCGCAGATGGAGCCGCATCACCTCACACTTGGCCACGCACCACCGAGGGTAAAAATAAATAGTAAATTAAATTAAAAAATTCTAATTAATGTAACAAGTGTACTTGATAATTTTCATGCGAAACGGGATGGCAGTGCTTCGTCGATGAAAAAACAAAAATAGATGTAACATTTATCGTTCGACTTGTTTTTTCTTACACATATTAAAATACTTAAGCTATATAAAAAACAATGAACAATAGAAAAAATACTTAAGCTTTCCTCCTAAAAAAATGCAGATAGCGCATTTTGGTGTGACAAATGGCACATGTATTTTATTCAATTTTTGTTGGCAAAACATTTTTAGTAGAAACGATGCATATGCTTCCAAAGCAGAATTGAATTTCTTGACTTGCATGCGCGTTTTAGCGAGAACAAGTATGCACGATGCACCTCAAAACGAAAGGTGACAGCTACGTCCTCACCTAACATAAACATGACTTCAAGCGTTTGACAAGAACAACAAAATAGCATATCCTAACGCTAGAGAGCTCCCATCATTAACCCGTGGAATGCGGAGCAGCCCTCCACAACGATAGGAACTTCACGGCCACACGGGGCCCGCACCACCACGTCACCACCCCACCCATCGATGCGCGCGGGTCCCCGTTTCTCCGGCATGTCAGCGGCAGGTTAAACACGGAGGCGCAGCGGAACAGGAGCCGATGGCCGAATCGGGCTGTGCATGCATGCGCGCGAGGCTGCATAGCCAACTAGTTTTGCCACCGCCAGCCGCGGCGCGGCGTGGCCGTGTGCGCGTAGCGAAGCGGCTGTGGGGGTGTCTTTCAAAAAAGAAGCGGCTGTGGGGGCAGGGTCCGCCCCCTCCCGCGCTGAGGCGGCAAGCGAGCGCGGACGCAGAGGCAGAGCAGACGGGCAGGCAGGAGCAACATCGACCAGTCTGCTCCGCCCAGCGCCCAGCGTCCAGCGCGCACACGCACAATGATGCAGTGGCGCGCCTGCTGTTGATGTCACCTCCCCCGTGGCCCGTCCCCTCCACGCTCCTGTGCCCGTGATCGGTGATTCGATCCCAGGCCACGCGGGTCGGGACGTACCGGCTTGCAGCAGGCAGTGGACACGGTGTGCCGAGCCGAGTTTTCTCTTTCTTCAGGCTACGGCAGGCTACGGAGAACTGCTATGCTCCATAGCGCCTCGCTGCCCCGATTGCCCAAGCCGAAGCCGCCCCTGCCTTCGTCTAAAAGTAACTCCAACGCCTAGACTCAAGGCGGGGGCGTTCCCGGTGATCTCATTGATGAGTTTGTTCGAATAAGCGAGTCCACATGTCTAGACTCTATGTACAATGTACAGGTTCTACAAGGTTGTGATAGCAGTGTTTGGCCCGGGGTATTTGAGAGAGCCAAATATTACAAATACAATCCGACTGTTGGCGAGGAATGCCAGCAGGGGCTTTCCCGGGATGCCTGGTAGCATAGATTTTATGCACTGAGAGTGAAATGACTGCCCTTTGGCTTGGCAGGGGCAGTATAGGGGCCATGTCAAAGCTTGCACTGTCATACTCAAGGCTATGGCTTCACAAGATTTTTGAATTTTGCACTCTTTTTTTGGCATGGCTGGATCTCACAACGATATCAACGTGTTTCAACGCTCTCTAGTGTTTGCAAGGCTTGCAGAAGACAACTGCACGGAGGTCAATGTTGAGATCAATGGCCACCACTACAACAAAGGATACTACCTAGCGGATAATATCTATCCTCAGTGGACTACTCATGTGAAGACAATACCCAACCCTGTAGGAGAGAAGAGGAAGACATTTGCCCAAGAGCAAGAGAGTGATAGTAAGGATGTCGAGCACGACTTTGATGCTCTTCAATCTCGGTGGAGCATTGTTCGGTATCCTGCTAGAACTTGGAGCATCAAGAAATTGTGGGAGGTGATGACTGCTCGCGTGATCATGCACAATATGGTCGTAGAGGATGAGCGCCCGGAACGTATCTATGACCAAGGGTTTCAGTTTCAGGGTGAAAAATGTTGTGCCTGAGCATGGAGGAGCGGTAACGTTTGCACAGTTCACCGAATTTCATTATCAAATGTGTGATTGGGAGACTCACATTCAATTGCAAAATGATTTGGTTTGGCATATGTGGGCTCACGTTGGCAACCAATAGATGTATTGGCCACTTTTTTTTAATGTATTTGAGACAATTTAATTTTTATTTGGCATGCAAACTATGAGCTATTTTATTTGGTTGTGAAACTATGAGATATTTGTAATTTGTTTGAATTATGTGAACTAGGGCCAATTTTTTCATATGTTTGCAAAAAGAGCTAAAAATGGATGCAGGCCGGCCGCGAGGACGAAAATGCGTCCGCGCGTTGGGTGCACATCCGACCCAAACACAAAAGGGGGCGGGCGGGCCGATCGGAATGAAAACAAAGCAAACAAAACCCGCCTCCATTTGGGTCGGCGAGTTGGAGTTTCTCTAAGAGCATCTACATCCGGACTTGGCAAATCCGATCCTTCAAGCGCCTGTGGATGATTCCGGACGTGTCCGTGGTCTTTGACCGGGCAAGCCTCAAATTTCCCTTCTCATAATGGGACACCTCAATTAGCATACCTCAAATCCATAAAAACGCATGCAACTACGTAACGATGCATTACACACATCGTCCGACTACTACATCACAACATGCCATCGGACTACCAAAATTTGGCATGTTTGGCTATAGTGGAAAGGATCATCCACGACTGCCCTTGCCCTTCCCGGTGCCATTAGCGTCCTTCTCGTGGAAGTATCGGTCAAAGTCACAGTAGAGATCGAGCTGGATGTGCTCGTCATCGGAGCTGTCCAAACCGTCGTTGTCCTCCTTCTCCTCGTTGGTTGGTAGTCCGGCCATGGCATGGACTGTCCGATTCTGCTCTCGGGCCAGAGTGCACTTGTTCCTACGTTGTTGCTTCTTTTCAATGCGGGTCATATCAGTTGCAAGGAACTAAACATTGACAAAAAAGCTCAGGAGAGAGGAACAACTCAAACAGAGAAAAATACTGAAAGTAATGCAAGTAGAGATAAGACCAATGGTGATGCTCGATCGCGACAAAGGATTGGTTCGAGCAGTTCACACTTCTGCCAAAGTGCTACATTTGGTTGGATGGCCTTGTGATTAAACACAAGAGTAAACCTCTCTCCGTCCTATTATCCTCGGCCTAAAATTCCTCAAACTTCAATGGATACTCTCGATAGATTCTTCACAGCAATCTCCAAATCTTCAAAGACTTGTCCTTGGCCAACCACGATGACTCTTGGTTGCTTGGACCAACGCCTAACCGTCTATTGGAAGTGTAGTCCACAGGAGTAATAGGCACAAGCTACTCAATCACTTCAGAGAATTTAGGCTCTGGGTTTTTCTCTCTAGAATAGTACTACTGCTTCACTCAGGGGGGGCTCGGACAAACTCTTGTCAGATCAAATGAAGCAGCCAACCATTGCAAGTTGAAAGTGTGCTACTATTTATAGTCATGGAGCAATCCCGAGGTATTGAATGACCAATAGGGGCACTGGCCAGATAAAGGCCAACCGACATGTGGCATAATAGTTGGATTTCAATTTAGCCCATGACTTTAGTTGAGGAACTAGTCAAATCAACCCAACTATCAATGATTTTTTCTCTAGGTCTAGAAGAATTTCATCTCTAACTTAGAGAATAATCGCTTTGCACGAAGAGATTTCTCTCATCTTCACTCGAAGAAATATGTTTTGGATTGAGCATGCATCGAAGATCTAAACCTCAACTACACTTGGACACCCCCCTTAATGGTACGGGTTTTCCTATGTCAGTAGAGAAAAATAAAACTAGAAAACAATTCTGTGTTCACATCGACTTCATTATTCTCACAACAATCAACTATTCCTCGAAGGACTCATCAAAATAATTGCTCTTCGAAGCAATTTTTGGGGTTCATCTCCCACACGTATATCATTCTCCTCTATAAGTAATACGTCCATTTTGCATCATGCTTTTATACTGATTTTGGACTATTATTACACATTATATCACAATACTTATGCCTATTCTCTCTTATTTTATAAGGTTTACATGAAGAGGGAGAATGCCGACAGCTGGAATTCTGGTCTAGAAAAGGAGCAAATATTAGAGACCTATTCTGCACAACTCCAAAAGTCCTGAAACTTCACGGAGCATGTTTTTGGAATATATAAAAATATTGGGCGAAGAAAGAACCAGAGGGGTGATAACCCACAAGTATAGGGGATCACAACAGTTTTCGAGAGTAGAGTATTCAACCCAAATTTACAGATTCGACACAAGGGGAGCCAAAGAATATTTGAAGGTATTAGCAGCTGAGTTGTCAATTCAACCACACCTGGAGATTAATTATCTGAAACAAGTAATCAGTAGCAAAGTAATATGATAGTTTTGATAATAGTAGCAGCAGTAACGGTAACGGTAACAGTGATAGTAGTAATTTTGTAGCAAGTGTAACAGTGATGATAGCAGTACCAACTTAGCAGAAACAATATAAGATAAATTCATAGGCATTGGATCGGTGACTTGTTGGATGATATTCATCATGAGACAATTATAACCTAGGGCAATACAACACTAGCTCCAGTTCATCAATAAAATGTAGACATGTATTCCGTAAATAGTCATACGTGCTTATGGAAAGAACTTGCATGACATATTTTGTCCAACCCTCCCGTGGTAGCAGGGTCCATATTGGAAACTAAGGGATATTAAGGCCTCCTTTTAATAGAGAACCGGAACAAAGCATTAACACATAGTGAATACATGAACTCCTCAAACTACGGTCATCACCGGGAGAAGTCCCGGTTATTGTCACTCCAGGGTTGCCGGATCATAACGCGTAGTAGGTGACTATAACTTGCAAGATCGGATTTAGAACATGGATATAATGATGATAACATAAACGGTTCAGATCTGAGTTCATGGCACCTGGGCCCAAAGTGACAAGCATTAAGCATGGCAAAGTCATAGCAACATCAATATAAGAACATAGTGGATACTAGGGATCAAGCCCTAACAAAAGTAACTTGATTACATGATTAATCTCATCCAACTCCTCACCGACCAGCGAGCCTACGAAGGAATTACTCACTCCCGGTGGGGAGCATCATGGAATTGGAGATGGAGAAGGGTTGGTGATGACGAAGAACAAAGATCCCCCTCTCCGGAGCCCCAAACGGCTCCAAATCTGGCCTCCCAATGAAGAACAGGAGGTGACGGTGGCTCTGTCTCGTGGATCACGATTATTCTTTCTCCCTGATTTTTTTCTGGAAAAATAGGATTTTATAGCGTCGGTTTCAGGGTCTGCGGGGCGACCAGGTGGGGACAACCCACATGGGTGCGCCAGGAGAGGGGGGCGCGCCCTGGTGGGTTGTGCCCACCCAGGGGCCCCTCTCCGGTAGGTCTTGGCTCCAGAAATTCTTATATATTATATAAAAACTCCTCGCGAAGTTTCGTTCCATTCCAAGAACTTTTATTTCTGCACAAAAACAACACCATGGTAGTTCTGCTGAAAACAGCGTCAGTCTGGGGTTAGTTTCATTCAAATCATGAAAATTAGGGTCCAAAACAAGAGAAAAGCGTTAGGAAAAGTAGATACGTTGGAGACGTATCAAGGGGGGCTGCCAGCCAGCCACAAGGGTGGAGGGCGTGCCCTACCCCCCAAGGCGAGCCCCCGACCTTGTGGGCCCCCTGGCAGGCCTCCGGTGCCCATCTTTGGCTATATGGTGTCTTTCACCCTAGAAAAAAATAAAAAAAGCTTTCGGGACGAAGCGCCATCGTCTCGAGGCGGAACTTGGGCATAACCAATCTAGGGCTCCGGCAGAGCTGTTCTGCCGAGGAAACATCCCTCCGGGAGGGGGAAATCGTCGCTATCGTCATCACCATCGATCCTCTCATCGAGAGGGGGTTAATCTCCATCAACATCTTCACCAACACCATCTCCTCTCAAACCCTAGTTTATCTCTTGTATTTGATCTTGGTCCCAAAACCTCAGATTGGTACCTATGGGTTGCTAGTAGAGTTGATTACTCCTTGTAGTTGATGCTAGTTGGTTTATCCGGTGGAAGATTATATTTTCAGATCCTTAGTAATAATTAATACTCCTCTGATTAGGATTATGAATATTATTTGTGAGTAGTTACGTTTGTTCCCGAGGACATGGGAGAAGTCTTGTTATAAGTAATCATGTGAATTTGGTATTCGTTCGATATTTTGATGATATGTATGTTGTCTCTCCTCTAGTGGTGTTATGTGAACATCAACTACATGACACTTCACCATTTTTTCGGCCTAGGGGAAGCCATTGGGAAGTAATAAGTAGATGATGGGTTGCTAGAATCACAGAAGTTTGAACCCTAGTTTATGTATTGCTTCGTAAGGGGCTGATTTGGATCCATATGTTTCATGCTATGGTTAGGTTTACCTTAATACTTCTTTTGTAGTTGTGGATGCTTGCAATAGGAGTTAATCATAAGTGGGATGCTTATCCAAGTAAGGAAAGCACCCAAGCACCGGTCAACCCACATATCAAATTATCAAAGTAACGAACGCGAATCCTATGAGCATGATGAAAACTAGCTTGACAACAATTCCCATGTGTCCTCGGGAGCGCTTTGCTTTATATAAGAGTTCGTCCAGGCTTGTCCTTTGCTACAAAAAGGATTGGGCCACGTTTCTGCACCTTAGTTACTTTATTTACTTGTTACCCGTTACGATTTACCTTAATACCAAACTATCTGTTAGCGATAATTTCAGTGCTTGCAGAGCATACCTTGCTGAAAACCACTTGTCATTTCCTTCTGTTCCTCGTTCGGTTCGACACTCTTACTTTTCCAAAGGACTAAAATAGATCCCCTATACTTGTGGGTCATCAAGACTCTTTTCTTGCGCCGTTGCCGGGGAGTGAAGCGCCTTTGGTAAGGAAACATTTATATAGTGTGCTGAAATTTACTGTCACTTGTTATATGGAAAATAATACTTTGAGGGGTTTGTTCAGGGTATCTTCACCTCGACCGGAATCACAATTAGCTACTCCTCAACTGCACCTACTGAAAATATTTATTATGAAATTCCTTCGGGTATGATAGAGAAACTTCTAGCTAATCCTTATGCAGGAGATGGAACATTACATCCTGATATGCACCTAATCTATGTGGATGAAGTTTGTGGATTATTTAAGGTTGCAGGTATGCCCGAGGATGTTGTCAAGAAGAAAGTCTTCCCTTTATATTTGAAGGGAAAGGCATTCATATGGTATAGGCTATTGGATGATATTGGATCATGGAACTACAACCGATTGAAATTGGAATTTCATCAGAAGTTTTATCATGCATCTGGTTCATAGTGATCGGAATTATATATATATAATTTTTGGCCTCGTGAAGGAGTAAGTATCGCTCAAGCTTGGGGGAGGCTTAAGTCAATGTTATATTCATGCCCCAATCATGAGCTCCCGAGAGAAATTATTATTCAAATTTTTTATGCTCGGCTTTCTCATAATGATCGATCCATGCTCGATACTTCTTGCACCGGTTCCTATACGAAGAGGGATATTGAATTCAAATGGGATTTATTGGAAAGAATTAAACGCAACTCTGAAGATTGGGATCTCGACGAAGGTAAGGAGTCAGGTATAAACCATAAGTTTGATTGTGTTAGATCTTTTATGGATACCGATGCTTTTCATGATTTTAGCACTAAATATGGACTTGACTCTGAGATAGTAGCTTTTTTCTGTGAATCTTTTGCTACTCATATTGATCTCCCTAAGGAGAAGTGGTTAAATATCATCCTCCCATTGAAGTTAAAGTATTTGAACCTATTAAAGTTGGAGAAGAAACTATTACTTATAATGTTGATCCTATTGTTCCTACTGCTTATATTGAGAAACCATCGCTGTCTGTTAGAATAAAAGATCATGCTAAAGCTTCAACTGTGGTTCGTAAGAGTTATACTAAAACACATACACCCTCTGAGAAAATTAAAGTTCAACCTAGTATTGCTATGGTTAAAGATCTCTTGGTTGATGATATTGATGGGCATGTTATTTATTTCTATGATGAATCTGCTAGAATTGCCAAACCTGATACTAAAGATAAACATAGACCTGTTGTTGGCATGCCTATTGTTTCTGTTAAAATCGGAGATCATTGTTATCATGGCTTATGTGATGTGGGTGCTAGTGTGAGTGCAATTCCGTATACCTTATATAAGGAAATCATGAATGATATTGCACCTGCTGAGATAGAAGATATTGATGTTACTATTAAGCTTGCTAATAGAGAAACCATATCACCAATTGGGATTGTTAGAGATGTTGAAGTCTTGTGTGGGAAAATTAAATAACTTACTGATTTTCTTGTTCTTGGTTCCCCACAAGATAATTTTTGTCCCATTATATTTGGTAGACCTTTCTTGAATACTGTTAATGCTAAGATAGACTGCGAGAAAGACATTGTTACTGTTAGTTTAGGGGATATGTCTCATGATTTTAATTTCTCTAAATTCGTAGACAACCCCATGATAAAGAATTGCCTAGTAAGGATGAAATTATTGGTCTTGCTTCTATTGCCGTGCCTCCTGCTGATCCTTTAGAACAATATTGGCTAGATCATAAAAATGATATGTTTATGAATGAAAGAAGGGAAATAGATAAAGTATTCTTTAATCAAATACCTATTTCGAAACACAATTTGCATGTTGAAATACTTGGGGATCCTCCTCCACCTAAGGGAGATCCCATGTTTGAGCTTAAAAAATTACCTGATACTGTGAAATATGCTTATCTTGATGAAAAGATGATATATCTTGTTATTATTAGTGCTAACCTTTCAGAGCATGAAGAAAAGAAATTATTGAAAACTCTGAAGAAGCACCGTGCCGCTATTGGATATACTCTTGATGATCTTAAGGGAATTAGTCCCACTCTATGTCAGCACAAAATAAAATTGGAGAAAGATGCTAAACGAGTTGTTGATCATCAACGACGGCTAAATCCTAACATGAAAGAAGTGGTAAGAAATGAAATACTAAACCTTCTGCAGGCAGGTATTATTTATCCTATTGCTGATAGTCAATGGGTAAGTCATGTTCATTGTGTCCCTAAGAAGGGAGGTATTACTGTTGTTCCTAATGATAAGAATGAGTTGATTCCTCAAAGAATTGTTACAGGTTATAGAATGTAATTGATTTTTGAAAAAGATCATTACCCCCTACCTTTTGTTGATCAAACCGCCTGCTTCCAGCAATCCCTGGAGATGTGCTTCTCATCCCCACAATTGTAGCAGCATCCATGAAGACAGGCCGGGATGTTCGTCCTTGGCTTCCTAGAAGAAGGGAGCGTCCAACCCTGACGGCGCCTGTCGTGGTTTTTGAAGGAAATATGCCCTAGAGGCAATAATAAAGTTATTATTTATTTCCTCATATATCTTGATTAATGTTTATTATTCATGCTAGAATTGTATTAGCCGGAAACATAATACATGTGTGAATATATAAACAAACAGAGTGTCACTAGTATGCCTCTACTTGACTAGCTCATTAATCAAAGATGGTTATGTTTCCTAACCATGAACAAAGAGTTGTTATTTGATTAACGAGGTCACATCATTAGTTGAATGATCTGATTGACATGACCCATTCCATTAGCTTAGCACCCGATCGTTTAGTTTGTTGCTATTGCTTTCTTCATGACTTATACATGTTCCTATGACTATGAGATTATGCAACTCCCGTTTACCGGAGGAACACTTTGTGTGCTACCAAACGTCACAACGTAACTGGGTGATTATAAAGGTGCTCTACAGGTGTCTCCAAAGGTACTTGTTGGGTTGGCGTATTTCGAGATTAGGATTTGTCACTCCGATAGTCGGAGAGGTATCTCTGGGCCCTCTCGGCAATACACCTCACATAAGCCTTGCAAGCATTGCAACTAATATGTTAGTTGTGAGATGATGTATTACGGAACGAGTAAAGAGAACTTGCCGGCAACGAGATTCAACTAGGTATTGGATACCGACGATCGAATCTCGGGCAAATAACATACGGATGACAAAGGGAACAACGTATGTTGTTATGCGGTATGACCGATAAAGATCTTCGTAGAATATGTAGGAGCCAATATGGGCATCCAGGTCCCGCTATTGGTTATTGACCGGAGACGTGTCTCGGTCATGTCTACATTGTTCTCGAACCGTAGGGTCCGCACGCTTAACGTTACGATGACAGTTATCATGAGTTTATACATTTTGATGTACCGAAGGTAGTTCGGAGTCCCGGATGTGATCACGGACATGATGAGGAGTCTCGAAGTGGTCGAGGCATAAAGATCGATATATTGGAAGCCTATATTTGGACATCGGAATCGTTCCGGGTGAAATCGGCATTTTATCGGAGTACCGAGGGGTTACCGGAACCCCCCGGGGGGTTAATGGGCCTTCATGGGCCATAAGGGAGAAGAGAGGGGCCGGCCAGGGCAGGCCGCGCGCCCCCTCCCCCCCTAGTCCGAATAGGACAAGGAAGGGGGGCCGGCGCCCCCCTTTCCTCTTCTCCTTCCCCCTTTCCTTCTCCAACAAGGCAAGAGAGGGGGAGTCCTACTCCCGGTGGGAGTAGGACTCCTCCAGGCGCACCCCTTGGGGCCGGCCGCACCTCCCCCTCCCTCCTTTATATACGGGGGCAGGGGGCACCCTAGGACACACAAGTTGATCTTCATGATCGTTCCTTAGCCGTGTGTGGTGCCCCCCTCCACCATATTCCACCTCGGTCATATCGTTGCGGTGCTTAGGCGAAGCCCTGTGTCGGTAGAACATCATCATCGTCATCATGCCGTCGTGCTAACGAAACTCATCCCCGAAGCTTTGCTGGATCGGAGCCCGGGGAGCGTCATCGAGCTGAACGCGTGCTAAGAACTCGGAGGTGCCGGAGTAACGGTGCTTGGATCGGTTGGACCGGGAAGACGTACGACTACTTCCTCTACGTTGCGTCAACGCTTCCGCTTCGGTCTACGAGGGTACATAGACAACACTCTCCCCTCTCGTTGCTATGCATCACCATGATCTTGCGTGTGCGTAGGAATTTTTTTGAAATTACTACGTTCCCCAACCGTTTTGTCACGGCAGATGTCCTAGAGAAAGTACTTAGTCGTGGAGCCATCGCGACGGGTTAGCTTGAAGGGGTTAAAGCGGACACAGGGACACAGAGAGTCTATACTAGTTCGGCCCCTTCGATGAAGGTAAAAGCCTACGTCTAGTTATGATGAAATTGATGGGGTTTCGATGACTAGGGAGCAAACAAGCTTCGCCTAAGTCTCAAGTTGTTGTCTGTTGTCCTGAACCGCCGCCTGGTCGTCCCCTTATATACACGGGTGACGCCCGTTGGTTCACAGAGTCCCACCACCGGTTCATATTCGTATCCGGGTTGGTCTCTCCTTATTCCTATCTTACAATACAAGTTTACACACAGATGCCGGTTTACGGCTACAAGTCTTAAACCGACTACGGGCCTCACGCCCTCATCTATCTTCTTGGGCTTTAATACTCTTGAGCTACTGATGAAGTTAACCCGGCCCAAATAGTCCGGTTTACGCCGAGTAGTAATATCCCCAACATTAGGCCCCAGATTGATTTGAACAGGTTCATGTCAATCCTTAGCAAAAAATCTCCATCTTCAACATCTTCTTTTAATTGTTGAATCGCCGCGATGTCATCTTCTCCAATCGCTGTGAACCAGAGTCACGTCATCCGTCCTAAAGAAAACATCCACAACAACCGAGGCGACAGCTCCGCTTCCGAAATTCGCGGTTCCTTGATTCACGCGCCTGACACATGTCTTTTTGCCTTATAAATAGGACAGAAGGGTCATTTCTTTTCTCCCCTTCATGCCCTTCCTCTTCGTCTTCCTCGCGTCGCCAGTCCCAGAGCTCCGCCGCCGCCGTCGTCTTCTGCATCGACCTTGGCCGCTGCATCAACCTGAGCGCACCAGAAAACCGCGGCACCCTTCCGCGTCTTCCTCAACTCTGGTAGGTCTTCTTCTCTTCTCAACATAGATCTGTTTTTAGGGTTTTGCGTTCTTGCAGTGTTCATCACCTGCTCGTATTCATATACCAGCTCCTGGATGCATCTATGAACCCTTTGCTCCGTGTAGCGGCAGCTTCTATTATCCGCCTTTAGTTTCATGCCCGAAACCATAGATCTCACATATATTTCTGCCCATTGATTCAATATCGTTCTGCTTTGAGCTTTTTGAATATTTTCCTTCTTTTCTGAACTTGCTTCAGATCCAATGTTGTAGATAAATCTTGTGAAATCTGTTTCTGCATACTTATCCATCCGCAATCTCAGCTGCCTCAATGTTTAGATCAGGCGGTTTAACATGGTGTAAAAAATTAACAAACCGGTATATACCATTAGTCCCCTTGTTGAACCGCCAGAACTCTTTAGCCACACGCTGTCGCTTCATAAAACTCCGGGTTAGGTATAGTTGTCCCCGGTTTTAACATTGTCCATGCCAGTGTATATTTAATCAATACATTCTTGAACCAGAATCACTTATTTTGTAGATTTCACCATGGCCAAACAAGTATATGAGTGCAACTGGGCTCCTTCCCGTGTCACAGAAACTCACCTGAATAATTTAGTCTTAACCGGCGCTTTAAGCAGCAAAAACACTATCCATTGGAGGGTCCCCGGTACCGAATGTCCTCCCACACCTCAAGAGGGAGAGGTCGTTGTTTTCGCAGATCACTTAGCCCGGGGCTTTAATCCGCCCGGTTCAAAATTCTACCGGGATGTCTTGGCCAATTTTCAACTCCGTCCGCGAGATACTGGCCCCAATTCTGTTACCAACATATGCCATTTTCAAGTACTCTGTGAGGTGTTCTTTCAAGAGGAACCCACAATCGAGTTGTTCAGAGACTGCTTTCATCTAAACCGCCGCACAGAGTTTACTGATGGTTCCAATATGGATATGGGTGGTGTGGCGATTCAGAAAAGAAAAGAAGTCACTTACCCCCACGCGAAACTGCACAGCCATCCCCAAGAGTGGAATCAATCATGGTTCTATTGCAAAGACACCTCCCCTGCTGATGAAAATCCCTTGCCTGCCTTTCGTCCGGAGCGGTTTAGCAATACACACCCTTTTCCACAAAGGTTGACTGCCAAGGAAAGAAGTAAATACGCTCCTCAATTGTCCAAGCTCAGAGCCTTCATGGCCAACGGTTTAACAGGAGTTGATCTCGCTCGCTGTTGGATATCGTGGAGCATACTGCCCCTTAGTCAGCGCTCCGGTTTGATGTGCGAGTATACTGGCAATGTTGATGACCCACTGCGACGCAGAAACATCCAGCTCACCGACGAAGAAGTCACGGAAGCTGTGAAGAAAATGTTGAACGAACCGGAACACGTCTGTGCCCGAACCGGCCTGCTTCCCTTCTGTGCCACCAACAAACCGCCAGCCATAAGCTTTTAATTTTACCTTTCACTGATCCTGTCATTGCTATATCTGCACATTAGTTAACACCAATATCTGTTGAAATAGGGCAATGATCCGTTTTGGAGCAAGAAGCTTCCGCAGGAGAAACCAGAAAAACCAGACAAACCGGAAAGACCAATCCGGCCAAAGACTAGAGTCGTGAAGAAAACCGCCCACGGGAAGAAAACCACTGCATCTTCAGATCCAGCAGCTGATGATGATGTGGGTAATCCGGACTTTGAGGTAGAGCTTGATTCACTAGGCTTACTTTTCACATGCCTTATTGATGATGATATTTGTCAGGATGATGCTGAAGCCAACCACGCTGATGCCGCAGAGGTAATCATTCTCTCTTCCGATTCAGACCCTTTGCTTTTGCCAAAAATCGGTCAGGCAAACCGGAAGGTTAAATTTTCTCATCCTCTTGCTTACTTGGATCCCAAATTTCTTATGAATACCCAACAGCACGAAGCTCGCCGCACAACCCGTCATAGCGGCCAGGTAGTTACCTCCACCGGTTTACCGAACAGTCCGGTTCGGAAGCGCCGTTCAGAGGTCTTTAAGTTGGTTGTCAGTGCTTGTCCTAAAGCGGGCCGTTTTCGTCAACCTCTTAATCCTTCTGACACCGATTATCAGGTTACTTCCCATTCATCATCTGGCGAGTCATCAGCTACTCACCTGCCACCGCTCAAAACCGTGCCTGGGTAAGCTATACTTATTATAATATTTCTGGTGTATTACTTTGTAACATATGCTGTTTTTGACTTTTATTACTTCTTTCAGGGCCAAGCCTAGACCGAGCAAGAAGGCCTGCCTGGATAAAGCGGTCGAGGAGGACATCATCCCTGAACCGGATAAAACGCCAGATCCTGAAGCGGCTATTCAGGATGACCCGCCACCACAAGATGATGACTGTATTGCTGAAGAGAGACATGTTGATACCTCCAGTCCTGTTGACCAGCCCAGAAGTCCCATTCGGATTGAGAAATCCACCAGTCCATCCAAGTCCACTGATAAACCGACGGCCCCAATGCAAACCGATGATGAAGTTGTTATTACTGGAGTTGGCCATACAGAGCCAAGCAATCCTGTCGCTTTGTCTAAACATACTGCCAAGGAAGAATTTGCTGCAATTGGCAAGGGAAAATGGAATGCCGACTTGTCAACTTATACTGCTTTGTCTCCTCAAGACCTTCACTCCGGCTTTCTAAACTGGTTATATACCATTCGTGACTATGAAGCCGGCCTAGTTAATATGATGAAGGATAAATATGAGGTAATTGCCATATGCTCCTACTTGTAATTCATCAACTTCAATAGCCTCCAAGTGCCGGTTTAAGATATCATTTTAAACCGGGACTTGTCATTTAGACTTCAATATGCCTGAATTTTGCCGATGTAGCCCCCAAGGGCCGGGTCAACTTAGTATAGTTAAACCGGGACTTTAAGTAATTGACATCACAACTTCAGAATTTATTCGAGCAAATAGCCATTAGCCCCCAAGTGCCAAGTTGAATACTTGAATTGATCTTGGGACTTTTCTAATCAATTGAAAGATGAAGATCAAATGTGCATTAGCCCCCAAGTGCTGAGTGCATAACTTGTTATGTGGTTGGCACTTCAATGTTTGCACTGCTTTCTGAATCATATAATTGTCTGTATGCAGGCTGAGCTGAAGACAAAAGAAAACCAAGTCACCGACCTCCAAGAAAATCTGAAGTCTCAACAAGCTGAAACCTCAAAAGCAAAAGAGGAGTTGACCAGCGCTTTAAGCGTCATGGAACGGCTTAAAGAGGACTTCAAAAAGGAGCGGGCGGACTGGGCCACCGAGAAGTCCGCTTTAATCAAGCGAGCAGAAGACGTCGAGGCTGCGCTTAAATCGGTGGTGGACGAACTGACCGGCATAAAGCGGCAAGTGCACTCCATGACCACTGCTATCTTTGGTGAGCCGATTTAACTTCTAGAATTACTCAGTCTTCTTAAGTAACTATCAATGTGCTGATTCTTTGTAACCCTTCAGAAACATGCATTGGTCACTTGGGGTCAGATGTACGGATGAAATTGAAAGCCGCCTATACATTGATCGAGCAGTTGTATTCTGGAGCATAGCGGATGCATCGCATAACAATCCGGCGCCCACTTTAATTCAAGATACTCTGAAGAGGTTGTCGATGCTTCCTACCCGGGTTGAAGTGCTAAAGAGATCTGCCGCTCGAACTGGTGCCATCACTGCCTTAATCCGGGCAAAAGCATGGGTGCCGGATTTTAACCCTGTTGAGGTAGCTCAGGGCTATCCCAGTTTGAAGGAAGACGGAGCAACATTTAGTGAAGCATCTCTGCGAGCAATAAACCGGGAGGTGCGTCCTCTAGCTTGCCAATTGGCTGAAGAGGCAGAATTGTCGCATTATCAGGCACAGTACAATGATCAAAACCAGCGAGTAGCCGCACCGATTCTTGAAGCGGAAAATCTTATCCCTCCAATCCGTAAGCACACTTATGCTCCTGATATTGATCCGTCACTGCTGATTCATGATGAAGCTGTCTTTCAAGCATTAATGGGAATCGACTGGACAACTGTTGACTTCCATCCGCTGGGCAGAGAAGCAGAAGTGGAAGCGGCACGGGATGACCCACAACCATCAAGCCATGCTGGTGACCAAGCTTGAACTGGAAATCGGTTTAAAACTGCTCCACCTTTGAAAAACAATAATCTTATTTGGGCACCGTGTTGCCTTGTAATAGGCTAGCCGACACTCTTGATTTTGTTATGCCTTCGTGCATACATACTGCAACCTGTGCTTCCTTTGGGTGATAAAATTTCCAAAGTACTTTCTGCAATCAAAAAATCTTAAAATACCGTCGCGGCTATAACGTCAGGCGGATTGTTATGAAATCACAATATCTGAAATTTGAAGTATATGATCGAATCTTTGTGATACATAATACCTGCCATCATTGGGCATGAAGCTGGTTTAGCCAATCTTGAAGCGGAGGTTTTATAAACCCTACACCGTTAGAGGAGATAACAGCTCCTGTATATATATAATGCTGGTTTACCTTGTAAACCGTGCTGGGCTTTATAATAATCACCGTGTTACTCCTTAATAGGATGTTTAACAAAGAAAATTAAACCGAGCAAATAAACTCCGGATTAAAAATGGACCGTGTTCTGTCCATTGACAGTTTGAACCGGTTTAAAACTTTGTCGGTTTAAAAACGCAACGATCATAAAGAAACATGTATGAAAGAAAATATTGAAGCAAAGGCAATGATAAAACCGTTTGCAAAAAGAGGCTTATTTGAGCCGATCACATGGCGTTACCATGGTCGGACACGACCAAGCTCCCGATAGGTGTAGCTACGGTTCAAGTCAGCCAGGTCCCCAAATGAAACTGTGGCATTTATGCCGATCAAAAGGCGTGGCAATGGTTCGGGTTCGACCAAGCAACCAAGTGATTCTGTGGCCTTAGGCCGATCAAGAGGCGTGACTGGTTCAGACTTGACCATGTCCCCAAGTGATCTGGTGGCTTTTGCCTATCAAAAGGTGTTGCATTGGTTCGGATGCGACCAAGCCCCCAAGTGATGTTATACAGCTTTTAAAGAGCAATTTCAAGGGGTAAACCGGAGGCCGCTTTAAGACAGAACCACCCCGTGTAACCACGCATGATGTAAAAGAACAGATACCCCGCTTTAGCTGAGGTTCCGGTTTATTATATTAATCATAATATATACATAGTCATAATATGTACATAAGTAGAGCCAATGGCTCAGGTATAGTAAGGCCGAAGATGAGCTATGTTCCACGGCTTGTTGGTCTCCTCCTCTGATGTACGTGAGTCTTTATGCTCTCGAATATCGATTAGATAGTATGACCCGTTGTGCAGATTCTTGCTGACCACGAAAGGTCCCTCCCAAGGTGGGGATAACTTATGCATATCAGTCTGATCTTGGATGAGCCGAAGCACCAAATCTCCTTCTTGAAAGGTTCTGGTTCTAACTCGGCGACTGTGATAACGACGAAGATCCTGTTGGTAAATCGCCGAGCGGGCAGCTTCTATGTCACGCTCTTCATCCAACCGGTCCAAAGCGTCTTGCCGTGCTATCTCGTTGTTCGCTTCAACATAAGCCGCCACATGAGGTGAATCATGACGGATATCACTGGGGAGAACCTCCTCAGCTCCATAGACCATGAAGAACGGTGTGTATCCTGTTAATCTGTTGGGTGTGGTATTGATGCTCCATAGCATAGATGGTAACTCTTCTACCCAACAACCCGGTGTTCTCTGCCAAGGAACCATAAGCTGGGGCTTAATGCCTCCCAAGATCTCCTGATTAGCTCTTTCTGCTTGACCATTGGACTGTGGGTGCGCCACTGATGAAACGTCAAGTCGGATGTGCTCACGTTCGCAGAACTCCTTCATGGCACCTTTGGACAAATTGGTACCATTATCTGTGATGATACTGTGTGGAAAGCCAAACTGGAAAATCACCTTTTTGATGAACTGAACCGTCGTGGCCGCATCACACTTGCTAACAGGTTCTGCCTCCACCCACTTTGTAAACTTGTCAACCGCCACCAGGAGGTGGGTCTTCTTGTCCTTGGACCTTTTGAAAGGCCCAACCATATCTAGCCCCCAAGTCGCAAATGGCCAAGTGATTGGAATCATTCTCAATTCTTGAGCCGGCACGTGAGCACGTCTTGAAAACTTTTGGCAACCGTCACATCGTCTGACCAGATCCTCCGCATCAGCATGAGCAGTTAACCAATAGAAGCCATGGCGGAACGCTTTAGCCACCAATGATTTTGAACCGGCGTGGTGACCACAATCTCCTTCGTGGATCTCACGCAAAATTTCACAGCCTTCTTCAGGGGACACACAGCGTTGAAACGCCCCTGATACACTGCAATGATGCAACTCGCCATTAACAATAGTCATGGACTTGGACCGCCGGATTATCTGTCGGGCCAGAGTCTCATCCTCTGGTAACTCGCCCCAGTTCATGTATGCCAGGTAAGGAAGCATCCAATCCGAAATTACATGAAGAGCTGCCACCAATTGAGCCTCCGGATCAGGAATAGCCAAATCCGCTTCACCAGGGAGCTTGACCGATGGGTTGTGCAGCACATCCAGAAAAACATTGGGCGGGACCGGTTGGCGCTGAGAGCCCAGCCGGCTTAAAGCGTCCGCCGCTTCATTCTTTCGTCGGTCCATGTGGTCCACCTGATAGCCTTTAAAGTGACCTGCAACGATATCCACCTCACGACGATATGCTGCCATGAGTGGGTACTTGGAATCCCAAGTGCCAGACACTTGTTGAGCCACGAGGCCCGAGTTGCCGAAGCACTTAACTCGACTTAGATTCATCTCCTTAGCTATTCGGGGACCATGGAGCAAGGCTTCATACTCAGCTGCATTGTTAGTACAAGGGAACATTAAGCGGAGAATGTAACAAAATTTATCACCTCGTGGGGAAGTTAACACGACTCCAGCCCCCGAGCCTTCCAATTGCCTGGATCCATCAAAATGGATGGTCCAATATGTGTGATCCATCTTTTCTTCAGGTGCTTGCAGTTCCGTCCAATGATTGATGAAATCAACAAGTGCTTGAGACCTAACCTCCGTCCGAGGCACGTACTTCAACCTGTGCGGCCCAAGCTCTATAGCCCACTTGGCAATCTAGCCAGTCGCTTCCCGGTTCTGGATGATATCGCCCAAGGGAGCAGAACTGACCACCGTAATGGGGTGCCCTTAAAAGTATTGCTTAAGCTTCCGGCTTGCCATAAAAACTCCATATACCAGCTTCTGCCAATGCAGATACCTTTGCTTGGACTCAATAAGTACCTCGCTGATATAACAGACCGGACGTTGAACCGGATGCTCCTTGCCTGCCTCTTTTCGCTCCACCACAATAGCCACACTGACCGCACGAGCATTAGCAGCAACATATAGCAGCAACGGCTCCTTGTCAATGGGAGCGGCGAGCACGGGCGGATTGGCCAATTGCCGCTTTAAGTCCTCAAATGCCTTATCAGCAGCAGAACTCCAGACGAATTGATCCGTCTTCTTCAACATCTGATACAAAGGGATTGCCTTCTCACCAAGGCGGCAGATGAACAGGCTCAACGCAGCAATCCGGCCTGCCAGGCGTTGAACATCATTGATACACTTCGGTTTAGCCAGGGAGGTGATGGTTGTGATCTTCTCCGGATTAGCCTCGATTCCCCTGTTGGACACCAGAAAACCCAATAACTTGCCTGCCGGTACACCAAAGACACACTTGGCCGGATTAAGCATCATCTTGTACGTCCTCGGGTTACCAAAGGTTTCTTTCAAGTCATCAACCAGAGTCTCCTTCTCCCTTGACTTAACCACGATATCATCCACGTAAGCATGTACATTACGGCCAATTTTCTTGTGAAGACAATTTTGTACACACCGTTGATTGGTTGCCTGGGCACTCTTGAGCCCAAAGGGCATAGACACATAGCAGAAGGCTCCAAAGGGAGTTATGAATGCCGTCTTCTCCTGGTCCTTAACTGCCATTTTGATCGGATGATAGCCGGAATATGCATCCAGAAAACTCAAACGCTCACAACCCGCCGTAGCATCAATAATTTGATCAATACGGGGGAGGGCAAAATGGTCTGCTGGACAAGCCTTATTAAGATCTGTGTAATCCACACACATGCGCCAGGTGCCATTTTTCTTAAGGACCAGCACCGGATTAGCAAGCCACTCAGGGTGGAAAACCTCAATAATAAAGCCAGCTGCTAAGAGCCTGGCTACCTCTTCTCCAATAGCCTTGCGTCTTTCTTCGTTAAACCGGCGGAGGAACTGTTTCACCGGTTTGTATTTAGGATCCATATTAAGAGTGTGCTCAGCGAGTTGCCTCGATACACCTGGCATGTCAGAGGGCTTCCATGCAAAAATGTCCCGATTCTCACGGATGAACTCGATGAGCGCGCTTTCCTATTTTGGATCCAAGTTGGCACTGATGCTGAACTGCTTGGACGAATAGCCAGGCACAAAGTCAACAAGCTTAGTTTCAGCTGCCGATTTGAACTTCAGGGCCGGATCATGCTCCGTAGTTGTCTTCTTCAACGGAGTCATGTGTGCCGGATCAACATTGTCCTTATAAAATTTCAGCTCCTCGGTGGCACAAACCGACTCTGCGTAGGCCGCATCTCCTTCCTCGCACTCCACAGTGACTATACGGCTTCCGTGAACCGTTATTGTCCCCTTGTGACCCGGCATCTTGAGCTGCAAATACACATAACAGGGTCGTGCCATGAACTTGGCGTAGGCCGGTCGCCCAAACAGGGCGTGATATGGACTTTGGTTTTTTTACCACTTCAAACGTCAATGTCTCCGACCTGGAATCATGATCATCTCCAAAGGCCACTTCCAGAGCTATCTTGCCAACAGGATATGCTGACTTGCCAGGTACCGCACCATGGAACACCGTATTGGACGGTTTGAGATTTTTATCTGTTAGTCCCATACGACAGAAGGTCTCATAGTACAAGATATTGATGCTGCTCCCTCCATCCATCAGCACCTTGATGAACTTGTAACCTCCCACCTGAGGAGCCACTACTAAAGCCAACTGACCCAGATTGTCAACCCGGGGAGGATGATCCTCTCTGCTCCATGTGATTGGCTGTTCAGACCAACGTAGATAACGGGGAACGGCCGGTTCAATAGAGTTGACTGCGCGCTTCTGAACCTTCCGCTTGTCCAAGCTAGTGGTGAAGACATGGTACTGCCCACTATTCAACTGCTTTGGGTTGCTCTGGTAACCCGATTGTTGCTGCTGCTGGTTGTAACCACCCTGGTTATTCTGATTATTTTGATTGTTATGTCCGCCCGGATTACCATTAAATCCTGAACCGGAATTTCCTCCACCGTAACCCGGCCTGGATCCTGAGCCACCGCCAGAGCCGTGATCATACCGGAAAGCATTAGAATTCTTGAACTCCTGCATAATGTAGCAATCCTTCCAAAGGTGGTTTGCTGGCACCTCCTTCACCCCATGCTTTGGACAGGGCTGGTTCAATAGATAATTTAGGCGGTCCGGGTTAGGGTTAGGTGCTCCGCTGCGATTCGGCGGTTTACCCTTGCTTCGCTGGCCCTTGTCCTGCGCGTTGGCATTAGCCACAAAGTCCATGTTGCCATCCGCTGTACGCTTGCCTCCGCTACCATTGCCTGCCGAGTGATGCTGCTGACCTTTGGAGTTGCTATTCTTCTTTCCCTTCCCTGCCTTGTCATCATCATACTTGGGATCCTTGGTACTATCAGAATCAGCATAGTTTACCAAAGCAGCCATGAGGGTCCCCATGTCAGTGCAATGGCGCTTCATCCGTCCCAACTTCAGCTTTAGGGGCCCAAACCGGCAGTTGCCTTCTAGGGTTATGACTGCGGTGTCAGCGTTGATGCGGTCTGATGAATGCAACACTTGTGAGACCCGGCGCACAAAATGAGTCGTTGATTCTCCTTCCTCCTGGACACAGGCAGCTAAGTCCACTATCGACATAGGTTGCTTACATGTATCCTTGAAATTACTGATAAACCGGGCTCGTAATTGGGCCCATGAACTGATAGAATTGGCCGGTAAGCTTTTTAACCAAGTACGGGCCGTTCCTTCGAGCATCATGGTGAAGTACTTCGCACATGCTGCGTCATCCACATCAAGCATCTCCATGGCCATCTCATAGCTCTCCACCCATGTCTCTGGAGGTTGATCCGCCATGTAATTTGGACCTTGCGCGGGCCTTTGAAATCCTTGGGCAGGCACACATTGCGTAAAGCGGGGACAAGGCAAGGCACCCCCAAAGAACTAGAAGTAACACCAGGCTCGACTGAGGTAGTTGGACGAACCGGCGTAAGCTGCCGAGCCTGATACTGTGCGGCTAACTCGGCCTCCCTGCGCGCTCGGGCCCGGTCCACCACTTCCTGAGCGTTATCAGCACCACCCGCCGGGTTGTTGTCGCGGGGTGCCCCACGTCGTTCATTACTTGATATGGCCGGTTCATCCATATGCCTACTATAGCTCCGGCTTGGACGAGGGGTTGAGTGGATCCGGTCGCGGCTGTACGAGTATGCTTCCTGTTGGACCAAAGTTGTCCTAAGAAGCTCCTTGACCCGACGCGTTTCTACCGCCTGTGGCGAGTCACCTTCAATTGGAATGGCCTCCAGTCGTGTAGCAGCTGCAACAAGATTGTCCATCGGGTTGGAGTAGTGACCCGGAGGTGTTGGAATAGCCTGAGGTACAACAATGTTATGACGAGGCAGATCCATCAAACGGGGCTGAACCGGCACGCCGGTCCCAGGAGCTTCCGCCCAGTTTACCGCCGGCGGATTACTGGTTCCTGCTCCTGGGGTATTGAAAAGGTCTCTGGCCTCGAAAACCGAAGGTAAACGGGATCGGTACTTCCTCTTCATGACTTCATGCGACGCGTTCTGGTCCAACATGAGCCTGTAGGCTTGTGCATCTAAAGCGGCCTGTTCCGCAGCCATCCTGGTATTTTCAGCTGCCAGGTCTGCCTTGGCCTGAGTGATCTGTTCCCTCACTTTTGCGATCTCCGTGTTGTGGACATCCTGATCCGCCGGGTTAGCCTCTGCCATAAGCGCGGCCAACGCATCAAACAGATCCGATAAAACTTGAGCCGGCGGGCGCACAGAGCCTCCTGCCCCGGCAGCCGTCGCCGCTACTGAACCGGAGGTCATTGCCGCAGCGGTCGAAGAATGAAGCGCTGCTTGTGTATCGGCCATGAATATTCCAACCCAGTTGGGCAGATCAGTGAAGGAAATATGCCCTAGAGGCAATAATAAAGTTATTATTTATTTCCTTATATCATGATAAAGGTTTATTATTCATGCTAGAATTGTATTAACCGGAAACATAATACATGTGTGAATACATAGACAAACAGAGTGTCACTAGTATGCCTCTACTAGACTAGCTCGTTAATCAAAGATGGTTATGTTTCCTAACCATGAACAAAGAGTTGTTATTTGATTAATGAGGTCACATCATTAGTTGAATGATCTGATTGACATGACCCATTATATTAGCTTAGCACCCGATCGTTTAGTATGTTGCTATTGCTTTATCCATGACTTGTACATGTTCCTATGACTATGAGATTATGCAACTCCCGTTTGCCGGAGGAACACTTTGGGTCCTACCAAACGTCACAACGTAACTGGGTGATTATAAAGGAGTACTACAGGTGTCTCCAATGGTAGATGTTGGGTTGGCGTATTTCGAGATTAGGATTTGTCACTCCGATCGTCGGAGAGGTATCTCTGGGCCCTCTCGATAATGCACATCACTTAAGCCTTGCAAGCATTGCAACTAATGAGTTAGTTGCGGGATGATGTATTACGGAACGAGTAAAGAGACTTGCCGGTAACGAGATTGAACTAGGTATTGAGATACTGACGATCGAATCTCGGGCAAGTAACATACCGATGACAAAGGGAACAACGTATGTTGTTATGCGGTCTGACCGATAAAGATCTTCGTAGAATATGTAGGAGCCAGTATGGGCATCCAGGTCCCGCTATTGGTTATTGACCGGAGATGTGTCTCGGTCATGTCTACATTGTTCTCGAACCGTAGGGTCCGCACGCTTAACGTTACAATGACAGTTATTATGAGTTTATGCATTTTGATGTACCGAAGGTTGTTCGGAGTCCCGGATGTGATCACGGACATGACGAGGAGTCTCGAAATGGTCGAGACGTAAAGATTGATATATTGGAAGCCTATGTTTGGACATCGGAAGTGTTCCAGGTGAAATCGGGATTTTACCGGAATACCGGGAGGGTTACCGGAACCCCCCGGGAGCCAAATGAGCCAACATGGGCCTTGGTGGAAAGGTGAAAGGGCTGCCCTCATGGGCTGCGCGCCTCCCCCCCTTCCCCTAGTCCTATTAGGACTAGGGAAGGTGGCCGGCCAGCCCCTCTCTCTTTCCCCACTTGGGGAGTCCTATTAGGAATAGGATTGGAGGGGAGTCCTACTCCCAGCGGGAGTAGGACACCTCCTATGGCTGCCGCGCCCCTCCCCCTTTGCCCCTTTATATACAGGGGCAGGGGGCACCTCTAGACACACAATTGATCATTGAGATCTTTCCTTAGCCGTGTGCGGTGCCCCCTGCCACCAAATTCCACCTTGGTCATATTGTCGCAGTGCTTAGGCGAAGCCCTGCGTCAGTAGTACATCAAGATCGTCACCACGCCGTCGTGCTGACGGAACTCTTCCTCGACGCTTTGCTGGATCGGAGCCCGAGGATCATCATCGAGCTGAATGTGTGCTAAGAACTCGGAGGTGCCGGAGTAACGGTGCTTGGATCGGTCGGACCGGGAAGAAGACGTACGACTACTTCCTCTACGTTGTGTCAAACGCTTCCGTTGCAATCTACAAGGGTATGTAGATCATACTCTCCCCTCGTTGCTATGCATCACCATGATCTTGCGTGTGCGTAGGAAAATTTTGAAATTACTACGTTCCCCAACAGTGGCATCCGAGCCTGGTTTTATGGTTTGATGTTATTTGCACGAGTAGAACACAAGTGAGTTGTGGGCGATATAAGTCATACTGCCTACCAGCATGTCATACTTTGGTTCGACGGTATTGTTGGACGAGACGATCCGGACCAACCTTACGCGTACTCTTACGCGAGACCGGTTCCCTCGACGTGCTTTGCACATAGATGGCTTGCGGAAGACTGTCTCTCCAGCTTTAGTTGAACCGAGTGTGGCTACGCCCGGTCCTTGCAAAGGTTAAAACAGCACCAACTTGACAAACTATCGTTGTGGTTTTGATGCGTAGGTAAGATGAGTTCTTGTTTTTGCAGGGCATGTTGTGATGTGATATGGTCAAGACATGATGCTAAATTTTATTGTATGAGATGATCATGTTTTGTAACCTAGTTATCGGCAACTGGCAGGAGCCATATGGTTGTCGCTTTATTGTATGCAATGCAATCGCGATGTACTGCTTTACTTTATTACTAAGCGGTAGTGATAGTCGTGAAAGCATAAGATTGGCGAGACGACAACGATGCTACGATGGAGATCAAGGTGTCACGCCGGTGACGATGGTGATCATGACGGTGCTTCGGAGATGGAGATCACAAGCACAAGATGATGATGACCATATCATATCACTTATATTGATTGCATGTGATGTTTATCTTTTTATGCATCTTATCTTGCTTTGATTGACGGTAGCATTATAAGATGATCTCTCACTAAATTATCAAGAAGTGTTCTCCCTGAGTATGCACCGTTGCAGAAGTTCTTCGTGCTGAGACACCACGTGATGATCGGGTGTGATAGGCTCTACGTTCAAATACAACGGGTGCAAAACAGTTGCACATGTGGAATACTCAGGTTATACTTGACGAGCTATGCATATAAGATATGACCTCGGAACACGGAGACCGAAAGGTCGAGCGTGAATCATATAGTAGATATGATCAACATAACGATGTTCACCGTTTAAAACTACTCCATATCACGTGATGATCGGTTATGGTTTAGTTGATTTGGATCACGTGATCACTTAGAGGATTAGAGGGATGTCTATCTAAGTGGAAGTTCTTAATTAATTTGATTAACTGAGCATAAACTTATCATGAACTTAGTACCTGATAGTATCTTGCTTGTTTATGTTGATTGTAGATAGATGGCTCGTGCTGTTCTTCCGTTAAATTTTAATGCGTTCCTTGAGAAAGCAAAGTTGAAAGATGATGGTAGCAATTACACGGACTGGGTCCGTAACTTGAGGATTATCCTCATTGCTGCACAGAAGAATTACGTCCTGGAAGCACCGCTAGGTGCCAAGCCTGCTGCTAGAGCAACACCAGAAGTTATGAACGTCTGGCAGAGCAAAGCTGATGACTACTCGATAGTTCAGTGTGCCATGCTTTATGGCTTAGAACCGGGACTTCAACGACGTTTTGAACGTCATGGAGCATATGAGATGTTCCAGGAGTTGAAGTTATTTTTTCAAGCAAATGCCCGGATTGAGAGATATGAAGTCTCCAATAAGTTCTATAGCTGCAAGATGGAGGAGAACAGTTCTGTCAGTGAGCATATACTCAAAATGTCTGGGTATAATAATCACTTGATTCAATTGGGAGTTACTCTTCCAGATGATTGTGTCATTGACAGAATTCTCCAATCACTCCCACCAAGTTACAAGAGCTTCGTGATGAACTATAATATGCAAGGGATGAACAAGACTATTCCCGAGCTCTTCGCAATGCTAAAAGCTGCGGAGGTAGAAATCAAGAAGGAGCATCAAGTGTTGATGGTTAACAAAACCACTAGTTTCAAGAAAAAGGGCAAAGGGAAGAAAAAGGGGAACTTCAAGAACAACAGCAAGCAAGTTGCTGCTCAAGAGAAGAAACCCAAGTCTGGACCTAAGCCTGAAACTGAGTGCTTCTACTGCAAGCAGACTGGTCACTGGAAGCGGAACTGCCCCAAGTATTTGGCGGATAAGAAGGATGGCAAGGTGAACAAAGGTATATGTGATATACATGTTATTGATGTGTACCTTACTAATGCTCGCAGTAGCACCTGGGTATTTGATACTGGTTCTGTTGCTAATATTTGCAACTCGAAACAGGGACTACAGAATAAGCGGACACTAGCAAAGGACGAGGTGATGATGCGCGTGGGAAACGGTTCCAAAGTCGATGTGATCGCGGTCGGCACGCTACCTCTACATCTACCTTCGGGATTAATATTAGACCTAAATAATTGTTATTTGGTGCCAGCGTTGAGCATGAACATTATATCTGGATCTTGTTTAATGCGAGACGGTTATTCATTTAAATCAGAGAATAATGGTTGTTCTATTTATATGAGTAATATCTTCTATGGTCATGCGCCTTTGAAGAGTGGTCTATTTTTGATGAATCTCGATAGTAGTGATACACATATTCATAATGTTGAAGCCAAAAGATGCAGAGTTGATAATGAAAGTGCAACTTATTGGTGGCACTGTCGTTTAGGTCATATCGGTGTAAAGCGCATGAAGAAACTCCATACTGATGGACTTTTGGAACCACTTGATTATGAATCACTTGGTACTTGCGAACCGTGCCTCATGGGCAAGATGACTAAAACACCGTTCTCCGGTACTATGGAGAGAGCAACAGATTTGTTGGAAATCATACATACCGATGTATGTGGACCGATGAATATTGAGGCTCGTGGCGGATATCGTTATTTTCTCACCTTCACAGATGACTTAAGCAGATATGGGTATATCTACTTAATGAAACACAAGTCTGAATCATTTGAAAAGTTCAAAGAATTTCAGAGTGAAGTTGAAAATCATCGTAACAAGAAAATAAAGTTTCTACGATCTGATCGTGGAGGAGAATATTTGAGTTACGAGTTTGGTGTACATTTGAAAAATTGTGGAATAGTTTCGCAACTCACGCCACCTGGAACACCACAGCGTAATGGTGTGTCCGAACGTCGTAATCGTACTTTACTAGATATGGTGCGATCTATGATGTCTCTTACTGATTTACCGCTATCGTTTTGGGGATACGCTCTAGAGACGGCCGCATTCACGTTAAATAGGGCACCATCTAAATCCGTTGAGACAACGCCTTATGAACTATGGTTTGGCAAGAAACCAAAGTTGTCGTTTCTTAAAGTTTCGGGCTGCGATGCTTATGTGAAAAAGCTTCAACCTGATAAGCTCGAACCCAAATCGGAGAAATGTGTCTTCATAGGATATCCAAAGGAAACTGTTGGATACACCTTCTATCACAGATCCGAAGGCAAGACTTTTGTTGCTAAGTTTGGAAACTTTCTAGAGAAGGAGTTTCTTTCGAAAGAAGTGAGTGGGAGGAAAGTAGAACTTGACGAGGTAACTGTACCTACTCCTTTATTGAGAAGTAGTACATCACAGAAAACTGTTTCTGCGACACCTACACCAATAAGTGAGGAAGCTAATGATGATGATCATGAAACTTTAGATCAAGATACTACTGAACCTCGTAGATCAACCAGAGTGAGATCCGCACCAGAGTGGTACGGTAATCCTGTTCTGGAGGTCATGATATTAGATCATGATGAACCTACGAACTATGAAGAAGCGATGGTGAGCCCAGATTCCGCAAAGTGGCTTGAAGCCATGAAATCTGAGATGGGATCCATGTATGAGAACAAAGTATGGACTTTGGTTGACTTGCCCGATGATCGGCAAGCAATTGAGAACAAATGGATCTTTAAGAAGAAGACTGACGCTGATGGTAATGTTACTGTCTACAAATCTTGACTTGTCGCAAAAGGTTTTCGACAAGTTCAAGGGATTGACTACGATGAGACTTTCTCACCCGTAGCGATGCTTAAGTCTGTCCGAATCATGTTAGCAATTGCCGCATTTTATGATTATGAAATTTGGCAGATGGATGTCAAAACTGCATTCCTGAATGGATTTCTGGAAGAAGAGTTGTATATGATGCAACCGGAAGGTTTTGTCGATCCAAAGGGAGCTAACAAAGTGTGCAAGCTCCAGCGATCCATTTATGGACTGGTGCAAGCCTCTCGGAGTTGGAATAAACGCTTTGATAGTGTGATCAAAGCATTTGGTTTTATACAGACATTCGGAGAAGCCTGTATTTACAAGAAAGTGAGTGGGAGCTCTGTAGCATTTCTAATATTATATGTGGATGACATATTACTGATTGGAAATGATATAGAATTTCTGGATAGCATAAAGGGATACTTGAATAAAAGTTTTTCAATGAAAGACCTCGGAGAAGCTGCTTACATATTAGGCATAAAGATCTATAGAGATAGATCAAGACGCTTAATTGGACTTTCACAAAGCACATACCTTGACAAGATTTTGAAGAAGTTCAAAATGGATCAAGCAAAGAAAGGGTTCTTGCCTGTGTTACAAGGTGTGAGATTGAGTAAGACTCAAAGCCCGACCACTGCAGAAGATAGAGAGAAAATGAAAGATGTTCCCTATGCTTCAGCCATAGGCTCTATCATGTATGCAATGCTGTGTACCAGACCTGATGTGTGCCTTGCTATAAGTTTAGCAGGGAGGTACCAAAGTAATCCAGGAGTGGATCACTGGACAGCGGTCAAGAACATCCTGAAATACCTGAAAAGGACTAAGGATATGTTTCTCATATATGGAGGTGACAAAGAGCTCACCGTAAGAGGTTACGTTGATGCAAGCTTTGACACTGATCCGGACGATTCTAAATCGCAAACCGGATACGTGTTTACATTAAACGGTGGAGCTGTCAGTTGGTGCAGTTCTAAACAAAGCGTCGTAGCGGGATCTACATGTGAAGCGGAGTACATAGCTGCTTCGGAAGCAGCAAACGAAGGAGTCTGGATGAAGGAGTTCATATCCGATCTAGGTGTCATACCTAGTGCATCGGGTCCAATGAAAATCTTTTGTGACAATACTGGTGCAATTGCCTTGGCAAAGGAATCCAGATTTCACAAAAGGACCAAACACATCAAGAGACGCTTCAACTCCATCCGGGATCTAGTCCAGGTGGGAGACATAGAGATTTGCAAGATACATACGGATCTGAATGTTGCAGACCCGTTGACTAAGCCTCTTCCACGAGCAAAACATGATCAGCACCAAGACTCCATGGGTGTTAGGATCATTACAGTGTAATCTAGATTATTGACTCTAGTGCAAGTGGGAGACTGAAAGAAATATGCCCTAGAGGCAATAATAAAGTTATTATTTATTTCCTTATATCATGATAAAGGTTTATTATTCATGCTAGAATTGTATTAACCGGAAACATAATACATGTGTGAATACATAGACAAACAGAGTGTCACTAGTATGCCTCTACTAGACTAGTTCGTTAATCAAAGATGGTTATGTTTCCTAACCATGAACAAAGAGTTGTTATTTGATTAATGAGGTCACATCATTAGTTGAATGATCTGATTGACATGACCCATTATATTAGCTTAGCACCCGATCGTTTAGTATGTTGCTATTGCTTTATCCATGACTTGTACATGTTCCTATGACTATGAGATTATGCAACTCCCGTTTGCCGGAGGAACACTTTGGGTACTACCAAACGTCACAACGTAACTGGGTGATTATAAAGGAGTACTACAGGTGTCTCCAATGGTAGATGTTGGGTTGGCGTATTTCGAGATTAGGATTTGTCACTCCGATCGTCGGAGAGGTATCTCTGGGCCCTCTCGGTAATGCACATCACTTAAGCCTTGCAAGCATTGCAACTAATGAGTTAGTTGCGGGATGATGTATTACGGAACGAGTAAAGAGACTTGCCGGTAATGAGATTGAACTAAGTATTGGATACTGACGATCGAATCTCGGGCAAGTAACATACCGATGACAAAGGGAACAACGTATGTTGTTATGCGGTCTGACCGATAAAGATCTTCATAGAATATGTAGTAGACAATATGGGCATCCAGGTCCCGCTATTGGTTATTGACCGGAGATGTGTCTCGGTCATGTCTACATTGTTCTCGAACCGTAGGGTCCGCACGCTTAACGTTACGATGACAGTTATTATGAGTTTATGCATTTTGATGTACCGAAGGTTGTTTGGAGTCCCGGATGTGATCAAGGACATGACGAGGAGTCTCGAAATGGTCGAGACGTAAATATTGATATATTGGAAGCCTATGTTTGGACATCGGAAGTGTTCCAGGTGAAATCGGGATTTTACCGGAATACCGGGAGGGTTACCGGAACCCCCCGGGAGCCAAATGGGCCAACATGGGCCTTGGTGGAAAGGTGAAAGGGCTGCCCTCATGGGCTGCGCGCCTCCCCCCTTCCCCTAGTCCTATTAGGACTAGGGAAGGTGGCCGGACAGCCCCTCTCTCTTTCCCCACTTAGGGAGTCCTATTAGGAATAGGATTGGAGGGGAGTCCTACTCCCAGCGGGAGTAGGACTCCTCCTATGGCTACCGCGCCCCTCCCCCTTTGCCCCTTTATATACGGGGGCAGGGGGCACCTCTAGACACACAATTGATCATTGAGATCTTTCCTTAGCCGTGTGCGGTGCCCCTGCCACCAAATTCCACCTCGGTCATATTGTCGCAGTGCTTAGGCGAAGCCCTGCGTCAGTAGTACATCAAGATCGTCACCACGCCGTCGTGCTGACGGAACTCTTCCTCGGCGCTTTGCTGGATCGGAGCCCGAGGATCATCATCGAGCTGAACGTGTGCTAAGAACTCGGAGGTGCCGGAGTAACGGTGCTTGGATCAGTCGGACTGGGAAGAAGACGTACGACTACTTCCTCTACGTTGTGTCAAACGCTTCCGTTGCAATCTACAAGGGTACGTAGATCATACTCTCCCCTCGTTACTATGCATCACCATGATCTTGCGTGTGCGTAGGAAAATTTTGAAATTACTACGTTCCCCAACAATCAGAGGGGTCCGGAATACTGTCGCCATCGGAACAGCCCCCAATCCGACCATCTTGTAGTTGATACAGAGATTCGGTTTCTCCGGTTGATGACTCGTCGCCAGAGTAAACGACGGTCTCGCCACCAGATTCCGATCCGTCCTCATAACTTCCTCCATGGATGGCTCCCACGAAGGCACGCTTCACGGCCGGTTTAACCTGGGCGGATCGCGCATGCTGAGCCGTCTCGACGAGGTCGGTGCAGATGTCTGGCTCAGGGCCCGGTTCATCGATCTTGCTGATGAAAACGTGTATGCCACCAAAGGGGACCCGGTACCCGTACTCAATTGAGCCGGCCTCGGGGCCCCAGCCTGCATCGTTGATGTAGAGCTTGCCGCGACGACTCTTAGTCATCCGGCCCATAGCGTAGCCCTCGAGTCCTTCGAAGCGGCCCTCCAAGAACTTGAAACCATCATGCGACAGCCCCACGGTGGGCGCCAACTGTCGTGGTTTTGTCACGGCAGATGTCCAAGAGAAAGGACTTAGTCGTGGAGCCATCGCGACGGGTTAGCTTGAAGGTGTTAAAGCGGACACAGGGACGCAGAGAGTCTATACTAGTTCGGCCCCTTCGATGAAGGTAAAAGCCTACGTCTAGTTGTGATGGAATTGATGGGGTTTCGATGACTAGGGAGCAAACAAGCTTCGCCTAAGTCTCGAGTTGTTGTCTGTTGTCCTGAACCGCCGCCGGGTCGTCCCCTTATATACACGGGTGACGCCCGTTGGTTCACAGAGTCCCACCACCGGTTCATATTCGTATCCGGGTTGGTCTCTCCTTATTCCTATCTTACAATACAAGTTTACACACAGACGCCGGTTTACGGCTACAAGTCTTAAACCGACTACGGGCCTCAGGCCCTCATCTATCTTCTTGGGCTTTAATACTCTTGAGCTACTGATGAAGTTAACCCGGCCCAAATTGTCCGGTTTATGCCCAGTAGTAATATCCCCAACAGCGCCGCTGGGCCACCGGCGGCGGAGAGGTAGGGCTCCTCAGGAGGCGGTCGCGCATGGACTGCCAGCCATGAGCAGCAGCCGGTGGCGGGGGCCTAGATCCACCGGCACCGCCCTGCCCAGTTGGCCCAAACGTCGTGCCAAGGACGTTCGGGACGACGACCATCGAGCGAAGCTAGGGGCACGGCGGGGGGGGGGGGGGGGAGGAACTGGAGGGCGCCGAAGACCCAGAGAGGAAGACCCGCGAGGCCATCTCGACGGTGGGGAGAGCGGGGGGACCAGGCAGGGAGAGCGTAGCAGGGAGGGTGGACGTTGGCCCCGGAGTGGTGGCCGACAGAGGCGGTGGCCGCCAGTGCCGAAGTGGCAGTCGGCGCTCAGGGAAGGGGAGAGCTCAGGGGAGGGGGTTAGGGGATCCTTCGATCCACGACCTCTGCCTATAAACCCGCCCACGTGCCGTGTGTCCTACTGACTTGTTGGGGAACGTAGTAATTCCAAAAAAAATCCTACGTACACGCAAGATCATGGTGATGCATAGCAACGAGAGGGGAAAGTGTCGTCTATGTACCCTCGTAGACCGTAAGTGGAAGCATTATTAGAACGCAGTTGATGTAGTCATACGTCTTCACGATCGATTGATCCTCAGCACCGAACGTACGGCACCTCCGTGTTCAGCACACATTCAACTCGGTGACGTCCCGCGAACTCACGATCCAGTAGAGCTTCCAGGAAGAGCTTCGTCAGCACGACGGCGTGGTGCCGGTGATGATGATGCTACTGACGCAGGGCTTCGCCTAAGCACCGCTACGATATGACCGAGGTGGATTATGGTGGAGGGGGGCACCGCACACGGCTAAGAGATCAATGATCAATTGTTGTCTCTTGGGGTGTGATACGTCTCCGTCGTATCTATAATTTTTTATTGTTCCATGCCAATATTATTCAACTTGCATATACTTTCGGCAACTTTTTATACTATTTTTGGGACTAACATATTGATCCAGTGCCCAGTGTCAATTCCTGTTTGTTGCATGTTTTATGTTTCGCAGAAACCCCATATCAAATGGAATCCAAACGGAATAAAAACGGACATAGAATATTTTTGGAATAATTGTGAAATATGGGAAGAAGAATCAACGCGAGAAGGTGCCCGAGGGGGCCACGAGGCAGGGGGCGCGCCCCTGACCCTCGTGGGCCCCCCGTAAGGCGGTTGCTGCTCTTCTTTGGCCGCCAGAAAGCTAATTTTCAGAGAAAAATCTGGGCGAAGATTTCAATCCAATCGGAGTTACGGATCTCCGGATATATAAGAAACGGTGAAAGGGCAGAATCCTAGAGCGCAGAAACAGAGAGAGGGAGAGAGACAGATCCAATCTCGCAGGGGCTCTCGCCCCTCCCATGCCATGGAGACCAAGGACCAGAGGGGAAACCCTTCCCCCATCTAGGGAGGAGGTCAAGGAAGAAGAAGAAGAAGAAGAAGAAGAAGAAGAAGAAGAAGAAGGGGGGCCCTCTCCCACTCGCTTCCGGTGGCGCCGGAGTGCCACCGGGGGCCATCATCAATACTGCAATCTTCACCAACAACTTCACCACCATCATCACCAACTCTTCCCCTCTATGCAGCGGTGTAACCCTTCTTTTACCCATTGTAATCTCTACTTAAACGTGGTGCTCAACGCTATATATTATTTCCCAATGATGTATGGCTATCCTATGCTGTTTGAGTAGATCCGTTTTGTCCTATGGGTTAATTGATGATCGTGATTGGTTTGAGTTGCATGTTTTATTATTGGTGCTGTCCTATGGTGCCCTCCGTGTCGCGCAAGCGTGAGGGATTCCCGCTGTAGGGTTTGCAATATGTTCATGATTTGCTTATGGTGGGTGGCGTGAGTGATAGAAGCATATACCCGAGTAAGTAGGTTGTTTGCGTATGGGATAAAGAGGACTTGATGCTTTAATGCTATGGTTGGGTTTTAGCTTAATGATCTTTAGTAGTTGAGGATGCTTGCTAGAGTTCCAATCATAAGTGCATATGTTCCAAGTAGAGAAAGTATGTGAGCTTATGCCTCTCCCTCAAATAAAATTGCAATAATGATCACCGGTCTAGTTATCGATTGCCTAGGGACAAATAACTTTCTCGTAACAAAAAGCTCTCTACTAAAACTAATTTAGTTGTGTCTTTATATAAACAGCCCCTAATTTTTATTTACGTGCTCTTTATTATCTTGCAAACCTATCCAAAAACACCTACAAAGTACTACTAGTTTCATACTTGTTCTAGGTAAAGCGAACGTCAAGCGTGCGTAGAGTTGTATCGGTGGTCGATAGAACTTGAGGGAATATTTGTTCTACCTTTAGCTCCTCATTGGGTTCGACACTCTTACTTATCGAAAGAGGTTACAATTGATCCCCTATACTTGTGGGTTATCAAGACCTTTTTCTCGCTCCATTGTCGGGGAGCAATAGCGTGGGGTGAATATTCTCGTGTGTGCTTGTTTGCTTTTTCACTAAGTAATTTTTCTTTGTTGTTCTAAGTTGTTCTCTATCTTTAGTTATGGGTACGGAACACGAAATACCAAAAAAATTAGGTTTACTTGCTACTCGTGGAGATGGGGAACCTCCTAAAACCGTTGATGCTCGTTATGTGACAAATATTATGTACTACTTTGATAATCCTGAGAAAACCCCATTCAATATGGTAATGGGAGAAATGTTGGATCAACGTGAATACTTTAGGGATTATCGCTTGACTCAAAAAGGGAAACTATTATGGGATCAAATCTATATGTTGAAGTGGTATGCTCGGCAAGTATGCTTGAGTTATGATTATACTTGTTGCTCTAGGATGAAGGCTCCACACCTTCCCTTTTTATGCAAATTTAATGATAATAAAACCTTGGCTTCTTATGCTAATGGTATATATGATTACTATGATGTGGAACAAATAGAAGAATTTGTTGCTTTTATGGGTGCTTATGAAGTTGAATCTTTGTTCAAAAAGTGTGAAAATATTTATGATGCTATTTATAGACCTGAAAATTTAGCTATCCTTAAATATTGCTATAAGAATTATGAATTCAATTCCGATATTAATGAATTTATTGAGAAAGTCTCCCCTGTCCAAGAAGAGACTAATATTTTGCAGGAGCATATGGAAGAAGAAATTAATGACATTGTGAGCTCATTGGATGAAAAAAGATGAGGAGGAGAGCGAAGAACAAAAGGAGGAAGAGCGGATTGATCACCCGTGCCCACCTTCTAATGAGAGTAACTCTTCAACTCATACATTGTTTAATTTCCCTTCGTGCTTACCGAAGGATGATTGTTATGATCCCGTTGATTCTCTTGAAATATCCATTTTTGATGATGCTTGCTATGCTTGTGGCCAAGATGCCAATATGAATTATGCTTATGGAGATGAACCTGCTATAGTTCCTTATGTGAAACATGAAATTGTTGCTATTGCACCCATGCATGATAATCCTATTATCTTTTTAAATTCTCCCGACTACACTATATCGGAGAAGTTGGCACTTATTAAGGATTATATTGATGGGTTGCCTTTTACCGTTGCACATGATGATTTTGATGAATATAATATGCATGTGCTTGCTGCTCCTACTTGCAATTATGAGATAGGAACTATATCTCCACCTCTCTATGTTTCGAACATGATAAAATTGCAAGAAATTGTTTATACTATGCATTGGCCTTTACTACGTGTGCATGAATTGTTCTTTTATGACATGCCGATGCATAGGAAGAGAGTTAGACTTCGTCATTGCATGATATATATTACTTTGTGCTCACTACTAAATTACAAATCATTGTTAATTAAAATTGGCTTTGATATACCTTGGGATCCGGGTAGATCCATTACTTGAGCACTATATGCCTAGCTTAATGGCTTTAAAGAAAGCGCTGCCAGGGAGACAACCCGGAAGTTTTAGAGAGTCATCTATTTCTGTTGAGTGCTTTCATATGGTTTAAAAACAAAAAAAATAAAGAGGGGAACCCAAAAAAATTTCAAAAAGGAAAGTGAAAGTGAGAGAGACAAGCATTGTTGAAGTGGGGGAGCTCCTTGAACTTCGTCCACGCTCACGGAAACTTTGTGAATCTTGATTATAGAAACTTTTCAACAAAAATAATTATCCACTTGTACAATTCCATTGTATAATAAAAATAATGTGCCAAGGTTTGCCTTTAGGATGTTTAGATTACTTGTTGGTTTGTGCGGTGCAGGACAGAAACTTTGGCTGTATTGCGCGATTTTACATTTTTTACTGGAACATCAAATGGTTCTGAATTTTTTTCACTGTCTTTATATACAATTTTTTTTCCTAATTGTGTTAGAACTTTTGAAGTACCAGAGGTATGGTTAATGTTCAGATTATTACAGACTGTTCTGTTTTAGACAGATTCTGTTTTTGATGCATAGTTTGCTTGTTTTGATGAAACTATCAATTCCTATCAGTGGATAAAGCCATGGAAAAGTTATATTACAGTAGCTACAATGCAAAAACAAAATATGAATTGGTTTGCAACAGTACTTAGAGTAGATATTTGCTTTATTATACTAACGGATCTTACCGAGTTTTCTGTTGAAGTTTTGTGTGGATGAAGTGTTCGAAGACCGAGGATGTTTTGATGTGAGGATAAGGAGGAGAGGCAAGAGATAAAGCTTGGGGATTCCCAAGGAACCCCAAGTTAATATTCAAGGAGACTCAAGCTTCCAAGCCTGGGGATGCCCCGGAAGGCATCACATCTTTCTTCAACAAGTATCGGTATGTTTTCGAATTCGTTTCGTTCATGCGATATGTGCAAATCTTGGAGCGTCTTTTGCATTTTATTTTTATTTTTTATTTTATGCACAATGCTGGTATTAGATAGTCCATGGTAGATTTACAGAATGCTCATTGCACTTCACTTAAATTTTTTTGAGTATGGCTTTATAGAATGCTTCATGTGCTTCGCTTATATCATTTGAAGTTTGGATTGCCTGTTTCTCTTCACATAGTAAATCGCCATTTGTAGAATGCTCTTTTGCTTCACTTATATTTGTTAGAGAGTGGGCATATCTTTTGTAGAAAGATTTAAACTCTCTTGCTTCACTTATATCTATTTAGAGAGATGACAGGAATTGGTCATTCACATGGTTAGTCATAAAATCCTACATAAAACTTGTAGATCACTGAATATGATATGTTTGATTCCTTGCAATAGTTTTGCGATATAAAGATGGTGATATTAGAATCATGCTAGTGGGTAGTTGTGGATTGTAGAAATACTTGTGTTGAGGATTGTGATTCCCGTAGCATGCACGTATGGTGAACCGTTATGTAACGAAGTTGGAGCATGAGGTATTTATTGATTGTCTTCCTTATGAGTGGTGGTCGGGGACGAGTGATGGTCTTTTCCTACCAATCTATCCCCCTAGGGGCATGCGTAGTAGTACTTTTCTTCGAGGGCTAATAAACTTTTGCAATAAGTATATGAGTTCTTTATGACTAATGTGAGTCCATGGATTATACGCACTCTCACCCTTCCATCATTGATAGCCTCTTCGGTACCGTGCATTGCCCTTTCTCACCTTGATAGTCGGTGCAAACTTCGCCAGTGCATCCAAACCCCGTGATATGATATGCTCTATAACACATAATTCTCATTATATCTTCCTCAAAACAGCCACCATACCTACCTATCATGGCATTTCCATAGCCATTCCGAGATATATTGCCATGCAACTTCCATCATCATCATATACATGACTTGAGCATTTATTGTCATATTGCTTGCATGATCGTAAGATAGCTAGCATGATGTTTTCATGGCTTGTCCGTTTTCTGATATCATTGCTATGCTAGATCATTGCACATCCCCGCCGGAGGCATTCATATAGAGTCATATCTTTGTTCTAGTATCGAGTTGTAATATCGAGTCGTAAGTAAATAAAAGTGTGATGATCATCATTGTTAGAGCATTGCCCCCAATAAAAGAGGCCAAAGAAGCCTAAATAAAAAAGGGGGGCCAAAGAAGCCCATCCAAAAAAAAGAGAAAAAAGGGGCCATGTTACTATCCTTTTACCACACTTGTGCTTCAAAGTGGCACCATGTTCTTCATATAGAGAGTCTCTTGAGTTATCACTTTCATATACTAGTGGGAATTTTCATTATAGAAATTGGCTTGTATATTCCAATGATGGGCTTCCTCAAATGCCCGAGGTCTTCATGAGCAAGCAAGTTGGATGCACACCCACTTAGTTTCCAGTTTGATCTTTCATACACTTATAGCTCTTAGTGCATCAGTTGCATGGCAATCCCTACTCCTCACATTGACATCAATTGATGGGCATCTCCATAGCCCGTTGATTAGCCGCGTCGATGTGAGAATTCTCTTTTTTTCTCCACACAACCTCCATCATCATATTCTATTCCACCCATAGTGCTATATCCATGGCTTGCGCTCATGTATTGCGTGAGGGTTGAAAAGGCTGAAGCGCGTTAAAAAGTATGAACAAATTCTCGGCTTGTCGTCGGGGTTGTGCATGATTTGAATACTTTGTGTGGTGAAGATGGAGCATAGCCAGACTATATGATTTTGTAGGGATAACTTTCTTTGGCCATGTTATTTTGAAAAGACATGATTGCTTTATTAGTATGCTTGAAGTATTATTGTCTTAATGTCAAATGATAGACTATTGCTCTGAATCACTCGTGTCTTAATATTCATGCCATGATTAGATTACATGATCAAGATTACGCTAGGTAGCATTCCTCATAAAAAATATCTTTTTATCATTTACCTACTCGAGGACGAGAAGGAATTAAGCTTGGAGATGTTGATACGTCTTCATCGTATCTATAATTTTTTATTGTTCCATGCCAATATTATTAAACTTTCATATACTTTTGGCAACTTTTTATACTATTTTTGGGACTAACATATTGATCCAGTGCCCAGTGCCAGTTCCTGTTTGTTGAATGTTTTATGTTTCGCAGAAACCCCGTATAAAACAGAATCCAAACGGAATAAAAATGGATGGAGAATACTTTTGGAATATTTCTGAAATATGGGAAGAAGAATCAACGTGAGAAGGTGCCCGAGGGGGCCACGAGGCAGGGGGTGCGCCCCTGACCCTCGTGCCCCCCCCCCCGTATGGCGGTTGCTGCTCTTCTTTGGCTGCAAGAAAACTAATTTTGAGAGAAAAATCTGGGCGAAGGTTTCAATCCAATCGGAGTTACGGATCTCCGGATATATAAGAAACGGTGAAAGGACAGAATCCCAGAGCGCAGAAACAGAGAGAGACGGAGAGACATATCCAATCTCGGAGGGGCTCTCGCCCCTCCCATGCCATGGAGACCAAGGACCAGAGGGGAAACCCTTCTCCCATCTAGGGAGGAGGTCAAGGAAGAAGAAGAAGAAGAAGAAGAAGAAGAAGAAGAAGAAGAAGAAGAAGAAGAAGAAGAAGAAGAAGAAGAAGAAGAAGAAGAAGAAGAAGAAGAAGAAGAAGAAGAAGAAGAAGAAGAAGAAGAAGAAGAAGAAGAAGAAGAAGAAGAAGAAGAAGAAGAAGAAGAAGAAGAAGAAGAAGAAGAAGAAGAAGAAGAAGAAGAAGAAGAAGAAGAAGAAGAAGAAGAAGAAGAAGAAGAAGAAGAAGAAGAAGAAGAAGAAGAAGAAGAAGAAGAAGAAGAAGAAGAAGAAGAAGAAGAAGAAGAAGAAGAAGAAGAAGAAGAAGAAGAAGAAGAAGAAGAAGAAGAAGAAGAAGAAGAAGAAGAAGAAGAAGAAGAAGAAGAAGAAGAAGAAGAAGAAGAAGAAGAAGAAGAAGAAGAAGAAGAAGAAGAAGAAGAAGAAGAAGAAGAAGAAGAAGAAGAAGAAGAAGAAGAAGAAGAAGAAGAAGAAGAAGAAGAAGAAGAAGAAGAAGAAGAAGAAGAAGAAGAAGAAGAAGAAGAAGAAGAAGAAGAAGAAGAAGAAAGAAGAAGAAGAAGAAGAAGAAGAAGAAGAAGACTCCCACTCGCTTCCGGTGGCGCCGGAGTGCCAACGGGGGCCATCATCATCACCGCAATCTTCACCAACAACTTCACCGCCATCATCACCAACTCTTCCCCCTCTATGCAGCGGTGTAACCCCTATGTTACCCGTTGTAATATCTACTTAAATGTGGTGCTCAACGCTATATATTATTTCCCAACGATGTATGGCTATCCTATGATGTTTGAGTAGATCTGTTTTGTCCTATGGGTTAATTGATGATCGTGATTGGTTTGAGTTGCATGTTTTATTATTGGTGATGTCCTATGGTGCCCTTCGTGTCGTGCAAGCATTAGGGATTCCCGTTGTAGGGTTTGCAATATGTTCATGATTTGCTTATGGTGGGTGGCGTGAGTGATAGAAGCATATACCCGAGTAAGTAGGTTGTTTGCGTATGGGTTAAAGAGGACTTGATGCTTTAATGCTATGGTTGGGTTTTACGTTGATGATCTTTAGTAGTTGCGGATGCTTGCTAGAGTTCCAATCATAAGTGCATATGATCCAAGTAGAGAAAGTATGTTACCTTATGCCTCTCCCTCAAATAAAATTGCAATAATGATCGCCGGTCTAGTTTTCGATTGCCTAGGGACAAATAACTTTCTCGTAACAAAAAGCTCTCTACTAAAACTAATTTAGTTGTGTCTCTATCTAAACATCCCCTACTTTTTTATTTACATGCTCTTTATTATCTTGCAAACCTATCCAAAAACACCTACAAAGTACTTCTAGTTTCATACTTGTTCTAGGTAAAGCGTGCGTAGAGTTGTATCAGTGGTTGATAGAACTTGAGGGAATATTTATTCTACCTTTATCTCCTCGTTGGGTTCGACACTCTTACTTATCGAAACAGGCTACAATTGATCCCCTATACTTGTGGGTTATCAGGGTGCCCCTTGCCCCCGTATATAAAGGAGCGAGGGGGAGGCGGCCAGCCAGGAGGAGGGCGCACCAAGGGGGGAGTCCTACTCCCACCAGGAGTAGGACTCCTCCTTTCCTAGTAGGAGTAGAAGAAGGGGCAAGGAGGAGAGAGAGGGGAAGGAAAGGGGGGGCGCCGCCCTCCTTGTCCAATTCGGACTAGAGAGGGAGGGGCGCGCGGCCTGCCCTGGCCGCCCCTCCTCTTCTCCACCAAGGCCCAATAGGCCCATTACACTCCCCAGGGGGTTCCAGTAGTTCCCCGGTACTCCTGTATATGTCTGAAACCTCCCGAAACACTTCCGGTGTCCGTACATAGTCGTCCAATATATGGATCTTTATGTCTCGACCATTTCGAGACTCCTCATCATGTCCGTGATCATATCCGAGACTCCGAACTACCTTCAGTACATCAAAACACAAAACTCATAATATCGATCGTCACAGAACTTTAAGCGTGCGGACCCTACGGGTTCAAGAACTATGTAGACATGACGGAGACATGTATCCGGTCAATAACCAATAGCGGAACCTGGAGGCTCATATTGGTTCCTACATATTCTGCGAAGATCTTTATCGGTTAAACCGCATAACAACATACGTTGTTCCCTTTGTCATCGGTATGTTACTGGCCCGAGATTCGATCGTCCATATCTCAATACCTAGCTCACTCTTGTTACCGGCAAGTCTCTTTACTCGTTCTGTAATGCATCATCCCGCAACTAACTCATTAGTCACATTGCTTGCAAGGCTTATTGTGATGTGCATTACCGAGAGGGCCCAGAGATACCTCTCTGACAATTAGAGTGACAAATCCTAATCTCGATCTATGTCAACTCAACAAACACCATCTGAGACACCTGTAGATCACCTTTATAATCACCCAGTTACGTTGTGAAGTTTGGTAGCACACAAAGTGTTCTTCCAGTATTCGGGAGTTGCATAATCTCATATTCACAGGAACATGTATAAGTCATGGAGAAAGCAATAGCAGTAAACTAAATGATCAAGTGCTAAGCTAACGGAATGGGTCAAGTCAATCATATCATTCTCCTAATGATGTGATCCCGTTAATCAAATGACAACTCATGTCCATGGCTAGGAAACTCAACCATCTTTGATTAACGAGCTAGTCAAGTAGAGGCATACTAGTGACACTATTTTTGTCTATGTATTCACACATGTATTATGTTTCTGGTTAATACGATTCTAGGATGAATAATAAACATTTATAATGATATGAGGAAATAAATAATAACTTTATTATTGCCTCTAGGGTTAATTTGCTTCAGTCTCCCACTTGCACTAGAGTCAATAATCTAGATTACACAGGAATGATTCTAACACCCATGGAGTCTTGATGTTGATCATGTTTTGCTCATGGAAGAGGCTTAGTCAACGGGTCTGCTACATTCAGATCCGTATGTATCTTGCAAATCTCTATGTATCCCACCTGGACTTGATCCCGGATGGAATTGAAGCGTCTCTTGATATGCTTGGTTCTCTGGTGAAATCTGGATTCCTTTGCCAAGGCAATTGCACCAGCATTGTCACAAAAAAAATTCATTGGACCCGATGCACTAGGTATGACACCTAGATCGGATATGAACTCCTTCATCCAGACTCCTTCATTTGCTGCTTCCGAAGCAGCAATGTACTCCGCTTCACATGTAGATCCCGCCACGACGCTTTGTTTAGAACTGCACCAACTGACAGCTCCACCCTTCAATATAAACATGTATCCGGTTTGCGATTTAGAATCGTCCGGATTAGTGTCAAAGCTTGCATCGACGTAACCATTTACGACGAGCTCTTTGTCACCTCCATAAACGAGAAACATATCCTTAGTCCTCTTTAGGTACTTCAGGATGTTCTTGACCGCTGTCCAGTGATCCACTCCTGGATTACTTTGGTACCTCCCTGCTAAAATATTAGCAAGACACACATCAGGTCTGGTACACAGCATTTCATACATGATAGAGCCTATGGCTAAATCATAGGGAACACTTTTCATTTTCTCTCTATCTTCTGCAGTGGTCGGGCATTGAGTCTGACTCAACTTCACACCTTGTAACACAGGCAAGAACCCTTTCTTTGCTTGATCCATTTTGAACTTTTTCAAAACTTTGTCAAGGTATGTGCTTTGTGAAAGTCCAATTAAGCATCTTGATCTATCTCTATAAATCTTGATGCCCAATATGTAAGCAGCTTCACCGAGGTCTTTCATTGAAAAACTCTTATTCAAGTATCCTTTTATGCTATCCTGAAATTCTATATCATTTCCAATCAACAATATGTCATCCACATATAATGTTAGAAACGCTACAGAGCTTCCACTCACTTTCTTGTAAATACAGGCTTCTCCAAAAGTCTGTATAAAACCATATGCTTTGATCACACTATCAAAACGTTTATTCCAACTCCGAGAGGCTTGCACCAGTCCATAAATGGATCGCTGGAGCTTGCACACTTTGTTAGCTCCCTTTGGATCGACAAAACCTTCTGGTTGCATCATATACAACTCTTCTTCCAGAAATCCATTCAGGAATGCATTTTTGACATCCATTTGCCAAATTTCATAATCATAAAATGCGGCAATTGCTAACATGATTCGGACAGACTTAAGCATCGCTACGGGTGAGAAAGTCTCATCGTAGTAAACCCCTTGAACTTGTCGAGAACTTTTTGCAACAAGTTGAGCTTTGTAGACAGTAACATTATCGTCAGCGTCAGTCTTCTTCTTGAAGATCCATTTATTCTCTATGGCTTGCCGATCATTGGGCAAGTCAACCAAAGTCCACACTTTGTTCTCATACATGGATTCCATCTCAGATTTCATGCCCTCAAGCCATTTTGCGGAATCCGGGCTCACCATCGCTTCTTCATAGTTTGTAGGTTCGCCTTGGTCAAGTAACATGACCTCTAGAATAGGATTACCATACCACTCTGGTGCGGATCTTACTCTGGTTGACCTACGAGGTTTGGTAGTAACTTGATCTGAAGTTTCATGAACAACATCATTAGCGTCCTCACTAATTGGTGTAGGTGTCACAAGAACCGGTTTCTGTGATGAACTACTTTCCAATAAGGGAGCAGGTACAGTTACCTCATCAAGTTCTACTGTCCTCCCACTCACTTCTTTCGAGAGAAACTCCTTCTCTAGAAAGGATCCATTTTTAGCAACCAATGTCTTGCCTTCGGATCTGTGATAGAAGGTGTGCCCAACAGTTTCCTTTGGGTATCCTATGAAGACTCATTTCTCCGATTTGGGTTTGAGCTTATCAGGTTGAAGCTTTTTCACATAAGCATCGCAGCCCCAAAACTTTAAGAAACGACAACTTTGGTTTCTTGTCAAACCACAGTTCATAAGGCGTCGTCTCAACGGATTTCGATGGTGCCCTATTTAACGTGAATGCAGTCATCTCTAAGCATAATCCCAAAACGATAGCGGTAAATCAGTAAGAGACAACATAGATCACACTATATCTAGTAAAGTACGATTACGATGTTCGGACACACCATTACGCTATGGTGTTCCGGGTGGCGTGAGTTGCGAAACTATTCCGCATTGTTTCAAATATAGACCAAACTCGTCACTCAAATATTCTCCTCCACGATCCGATCGTAGAAACTTTATTTTTCTTGTTACGATGATTTTCAACTTCACTCTGAAATTCTTTGAACTTTTCAAATGTTTCAGACTTATGTTTCATTAAGTAGATATACCCATATCTGCTCAAATTGTCTGTGAAGGTGAGAAAATAACGATACCCGCCGCGAGCCTCAATATTCATCGGACCACATACATCAGTATGTATGATTTCCAATAAATCTGTTGCTTGCTCCATTGTTTTGGAGAACGGCATTTTAGTCATCTTGCCCATGAGGCATGGTTCGCAAGTACCAAGTGATTCATAATCAAGTGATTCCAGAAGTCCATCAGTATGGAGTTTCTTCATGCGCTTTACATTAATATGACCCAAACGTCAGTGCCACAAATAAGTTGCACTATCATTATCAACTTTGTATCTGTTGGCTTCAACATTATGAATATGTGTATCACTACTATCGAGATTCAACACAAATAGACCACTCTTCAAGGGTGCATGACCATAAAAGATATTACTCATATAAATAGAACAACCATTATTCTCAGATTTAAATGAATAACCGTCTCGCATCAAACAATATCTAGATATAATGTTCATGCTTAACGCTGGCACCAAATAACAATTATTCAGGTCTAAAACTATTCCCGAAGGTAGATGTAGAGGTAGCATGCCGACGGCGATCACATCGACTTTGGAACCATTTCCCACGCGCATCATCACCTCGTCCTTAGCCAGTCTTCGCTTAATCCATAGTCCCTGTTTCGAGTTGCAAATATTAGCAACAGAACCAGTATCAAATACCCAGGTGCTACTGTGAGCTCTAGTAAGGTACACATCAATAACATGTATATCACATATACCTTTGTTCACCTTGCCATCCTTCTTATCCGCTAAATACTTGGGGCAGTTCCGCTTCTAGTGACCAGTCTGTTTACAGTAGAAGAACTCAGTCTCAGGCTTATGTCCAGACTTAGGTTTCTTCTCTTGAGCAGCAACTTGTTTGCCATTCTTCTTGAAGTTTCCCTTCTTCTTCCCTTTACACTTTTTCTTGAAACTGGTGGTCTTGTTGACCATCAACACTTGATGCTCCTTTTGATTTCTACCTCCGCAGCCTTTAGCATTGCGAAGAGCTCGAGAATTGTCTTATCCATCCCTTGCATATTATAGTTCACCACGAAGCTCTTGTAGCTTGGTGGCAGTGATTGAAGAATTCTGTCAATGACACTATCATCCGAAAGATTAACTCCCAGTTGAATCAAGTGATTGTTATACCCAGACATTTTGAGTATATGTTCACTGACAGAACTATTCTCCTCCATCTTGCAGCTGTAGACCTTATTGGAGACTTCATATCTCTCAATCTGGGCATTTGCTTGAAATATTAACTTCAACTCCTGGAACATCTCATATGCTCCATGACGTTCAAAACGTCGTTGAAGTCCCGGTTCTAAGCCGTAAAGCATGGCACACTAAACTATCGAGTAGTCATCAGCTTTGCTCTGCCAGACGTTCTTAACGTCGTTAGTTGCATCTGCAGCAGGCCTGGCACCCAGCGGTGCTTCCATGACGTAATTCTTCTGTGCAGCAATGAGGATAGTCCTCAAGTTACTGACCCAGTCCGTGTAATTGCTACCGTCATCTTTCAACTTTGCTTTCTCAAGGAACGCATTAAAATTGAACGGAACAACAGCACGGGCCATCTATCTACAACAACATAGACAAGCAAAATACTATTAGGTACTAAGTTCAAGATAAATTTAAGTTCAATTAATCATATTACTTAAGAACTCCCACTTAGATAGATATCCCTCTAGTCATCTAAGTGATCACGTGATCCATATCAACTAAACCATAACCGATCATCATGTGAGATGGAGTAGTTTTGAATGGTGAACATCACTATGTTGATCATATCTACTATATGATTCACGCTCGACCTTTCGGTCTCAGTGTTTCGAGGCCATATCTGCATATGCTAGGCTCGTCAAGTTTAACCCGAGTATTCTGCATGTGCAAACCTGTCTTACACCCGTTGTAGATGAACGTTGAGCTTATCACACCCGATCATCACGTGGTGTCTCGGCATGACGAACTTTGGCAACGGTGCATACTCAGAGAGAACACTTTTACCTTGAAATTTAGTGAGAGATCATCTTATAATGCTACCATCAAAAAAAGCAGAATAGGATGCGTAAAGGATAAACATCGCATGCAATCAATATAAGTGATATGATATGGCCATCATCATATTGTGCCTTTGATCTCCATCTCCAAAGCACCGTCATGATCACCATCGTCACTGGCGCGACACCTTGATCTCCATCGTAGCATCATTGTCGTCTCGCCAACTATTGCTTCTATGACTATCGCTACCGCTTAGTGATAAAGTAAAGCAATTACAGGGCGATTGCATTGCATACAATAAAGCGACAACCATATGGCTCGTGCCAGTTGCCGATAACTCCGTTACAAAACATGATCATCTCATACAATAAATATAGCATCATGCCTTGACCATATCACATCACAACATGCCGTGCAAAAACAAGTTAGACGTCCTCTACTTTGTTGTTGCAAGTTTTACGTGGCTGTTACGGGCTGAGCAAGAACCGTTCTTATCTACGCATCAAAACCACAACGATATTTCGTCAAGTTAGTGCTATTTTAACCTTCACAAGGACCGGGCGTAGCCACACTCGGTTCAACTAAAGTTGGAGAAACTGACACCCGCCAGCCACCTGTGTGCAAAGCATGTCGGTAGAACCAGTCTCGCGTAAGCATACGCGTAATGTCGGTCCGGGCCCGCTTCATCCAACAATACCGCCGAACCAAAGTATGACATGCTGGTAAGCAGTCTGACGTGTATCGCCCATAACTCACTTGTGTTCTACTCGTACATATAACATGTACGCACAAACCTGGCTCTGATACCACTGTGGGGAACGTAGTAATTTTAAAAAAAAATCCTACGTACACGCAAGATCATGGTGTTGCATAGCAACAAGAGGGGAGAGTGTCGTTTACGTACCCTCATAGACCATAAGCGGAAGCATTATAACAACGCGGTTGATGTAGTCATACGTCTTCACGATCGACCGATCCTCAGCACTGAACGTACGACACCTCCGCATTCAGCACACGTTCAGCTCGGTGACGTCCCGCGACTCACGATCCAGTAGAGCTTCCGGGAAGAGCTTCGTCAGCACGACGGCGTGGTGACGGTGATGATGATGCTACCGACGCAGGGCTTCGCCTAAGCACCGCTACAATATGACCGAGGTGGATTATGGTGGAGGGGGGCACCGCACACGGCTAAGAGATCAATGATCAATTGTTGTATCTTGGGGTGCCCCCTGCCCCCGTATATAAAGGAGCTAGGGAGGAGGCGGATGGCCAGGAGGAGGGCGCGCCAAGGGGGGAGTCCTACTCCCACCGGGAGTAGGACTCCTTCTTTCCTAGTAGGAGTAGGAGAAGGGGGAAGGAGGAGAGAGAGGGGAAGGAAAGGGGCCCCCCTCCTTGTCCAATTTGGACTAGAGGGGGAGGGGGGCGCGACCTGCCCTGGCCGCCCCTCCTCTTCTCCACCATGGCCCAATAGGCCCATTATACTCCGCGGGGGTTTCCGGTACTCCCACGGTACTCCGTTAGATGCCTGGAACCTCCCGAAACACTTCTGGTGTCCGAACATAGTCGTCCAATATATCGATCTTTATGTCTCTCCCATTTCGAGACTCCTCGTCATGTCTGTGATCATATTCGGGACTCCGAACTACCTTCAGTACATCAACACACAAAAACTCATAATACCGATCGTCACAGAAGTTTAAGCGTGCAGACGCTACGGGTTCGAGAACTATGTAGACATGACCGAGACATGTCTCCGGTCAATAACCAATAGCGGAACCTAGATGCTCATATTGGTTACTACATGTTCTACGAAGATCTTTATTGGTCAAACCGCATAACACATACGTTGTTCCTTTTGTCATCGGTATGTTACTTGCCCGAGATTCGATCGTCGGTATCTTAATACCTAGCTCAATCTCGTTACCGGCAAGTTTCTTTACTCATTCCGTAATGCATCATCCCGCAACTAACTCATTAGTCACATTGCTTGCAAGGCTTATTGTGATGTGCATTACCGAGTGGGCACAGAGATACCTCTCCGACAATCGGAGTGACAAATCCTAATCTCGATCTGTGTCAACTCAACAAACACCATCTGAGACACCTGTAGAGCACATTTATAATCACCCAGTTATGTTGTGACGTTTGGTAGCACACAAAGTGTTCTTCCGGTATTCGGGAGTTGCATAATCTCGTAGTCAAAGGAACATGTATAAGTCATGGAGAAAGCAATAGCAGGAACTAAACGATCAAGTGCTAAGCTAACGGAATGGGTCAAGTCAATCACATCATTCTTCTAATGATGTGATCCCGTTAATCAAATGACAACTCATGTCCATGGCTAGAAAACTCAATCATCTTTGATTAACGAGCTAGTCAAGTAGAGGCATACTAGTGACACTATTTTTGTCTATGTATTCACACATGTATTATGTTTCCGGTTAATACAATTCTAGTATGAATAATAAACATTTATCATGATATGAGGAAATAAATAATAACTTTATTATTGCCTCTAGGGCATATTTCCTTCATGACTCACCTAGCATTATCTCTTATGGTTTTGCAATTGAGCCCTTATTGCAGTCTTCCCACCTCAACAACTCGTATGTTGCAGGATCTGGATCTGGATCCCTTGAGCGCAGTTGCCTCCCGTGTTCCTTCCTAGCTCCCATTCTTCCTCTAATTTATGCAACATCATTTATGTTGCAAAATCCTTCTGCAACATCGTGTATGCCGCAAAAAAGTGAAGACGAAAACACTACAACATAATCTTTGTTGAATGTTTCTGCAACATGAGCTCTATTGCAAAGAGGGTTCTGCAACAGTGACTTTGTTGCAATAATGAGTATGAGCTAGGCCGTTGGTTGGATTAGATCTAACGGCTGCTGAGAGGGTGGATCTTTTCAGATTGTCCGTCAATGGACACGTAGGGCTGCCCTTATACGAGTATCATTCGGTTAGAAAGAAATTTGTTTGTTTTGTTTAAACATTGATTGAAATATATGCAGACAGTGATGAATGACGGCTCCCGCGTTCGTGTCCTTGGGCTGATCAAGACCGACGGATGCGAAAGAAAATTTACGAATCATCATTGCAGATGTCATTGGGTTGGTCTTGGGACGCCTTGCTGTCACTCTCAACGGAGCACCACGGGAGGCGGAATTGCCCCGAGTGGACTTCTCCGCATACAACCTCCCTGGCTGCGGGCTGCGGGCTGCGAAACCCATTGCCCCCCGCGCGCGCGCGCACGCGGCGTCCGCCCGCGTATACCAAGTGGAGCCGAGCCGGGCTGCCACAGCCGTCCCATGCTCCCACAAATACTATACTGCCTGCTCGACAAGAGCTACCCTAGAAAGTACACGACGACGATAAGAGGCAAAACGCAGAGGGCTCCTACTCGTAGCAGCGGCAGCTAGAGAGCGGCGTTTTGGCTATAAAAGGGCCGCAGCGGCAGCGGCAGCGGCAGCTGGGGAGAGTGACTGAGTGAGCTCTGGGGTGTGCGTGCGTGCGTGGAGTGGAATAGTGGGAGCGCGTGAGCAAAGCACACTGCACCACACACTAAAAAAGGGTTTATTTTATTTTAAGCGCGGCGCCACCATTGCTGTCGCCTCCCTCCGCCGCTTTCGATCTTTTCGCTCCCACCCCCCTTCCCCCCTCCCTCCCCATCATCTCTCTCCTCTCTGCCTTTCTCTCACTTCTGGCAGGAGGGGACGACGGGGAAGAGAGGGAGCCGCCACTATTTAGTCAGTTCCCTACACTAGCCCCTACGGGCGTTTTCTTTCACAAAAGCAGGAGGAGGAGGGGGGCCGGCGGCGGCGGCAATGGAGACCGGGGGCAGCGGCGGCGGCGACGGCGGCGGGAGACGGCCCGGGGACGACCTCCACGGGCTCAACTTCGGCCAGAAGATCTACTTCGAGCAGGACGTGGCCGGGTCCTCCTCCTCGGGTGGCAGGAAGGGCAAGGGCCCCGCCCCCGCCCGAGCAGGAGGCGGAGGTGGAGGGCCAGGAGCCTCCACCCCCGCGGCCGGCGGCAGCGCCTCGCAGTCGCAGCAGCCGAGGTGCCAGGTGGAGGGGTGCGGCGTGGATCTGAGCGGCGGCAAGACCTACTACTGCCGCCACAAGGTGTGCTTGGAGCACTCCAAGGCGCCGCTCGTCGTCGTCGCCGGCATCGAGCAGCGCTTCTGCCAGCAGTGCAGCAGGTACCACCCCCTCTCTTTCTCCCCATCACAACCGGCAATTTGAGCTTCGGCTCCAGCAACCCGCGCCTCGGATTGCTCCATTTTTGCTCCTCCCCTACTTGCCGCGTGTTCTTGCGCTACTGTTACACTCGTGACACACACACACACGCCTCGAACTCCACGGTTGGATCCTGGCATATTTTTCTCTTCCACAACTCTACTATTCATTGGGCGAGTCCCTCCCAGCATGTGGCTAGCTACCAGCAGCGGCATGCAAAGTGTAAAAAAAACTGCTCAGGTTCTGCAATTGGCCTGTGCATTTTGTTGTACTTCTTTGCTTGGCCACATCCAGAAAAGAAAGAAATTCTCAAGTGATGACGCATGGGGGTGTGTAGCGCGCACTGGTGAAAAGAAAAGAAATGAAACATTTGGTTGGTCAGGTAGAATCTGACGAGAATAGTAAGGGACAGAAAGTTGTACAACCTGAAATTCTTGTCCGAGTGGCACATATAATAGTAAGCCTAGATTTCTTTTTCCTCTCCTCCTTATTCTACTGTTCGCTATGCTAGGATGTGAGAAGTGAATGGGTGGTAGCAGCAGCAGTACAGCCGTTGTACGAGTGCTACTGTACTAAATTTAATACCCTGCCCTAGTGATAGCACAGGACATAGAAAAATGGAGTATCAATTTGAAATCAGGATGCACCAACCAGAAACCATGAATTGTTGTTTTGCTCATCTCAGCTGTGGACAAATACAGTGTTTGTTTGGAGATTTTATTTGATGAAAATACCGGCACACACAACAATCCTAATAACCCAACTGAGCCAGAAATCATCTGTTGTATGTTGTGCATTAATGGACCTTGTTAAGGACAAAATCTTGAACCAGCATTTCACTTATGTTTGAAAGTTGAAGCATCACTTATGACTCTTGTTTGAAAGATAAAGCATCACTTATGACTGTTGTTTGGGAGATGAAAGCATCACTTATGACTGCTGTTGTATTGTACCATAAGCCTTTGCACGTTTCCACTATCTAGGAATGATTACAGGTGTTCTATCCACATGGTCCTCTTTCCCCTCCCCTGGTCGTGGTGCGTGGATCTAATCATGAAAAGTCATTTCTTTGGTTACTGCATTAGATTAAGATAAACCCATTGGCTTTGCCTGCGCCGATGCAGCTTTTCACATGCCATGTGATTTGCCCTGTTAGTTTATTCATTTGATGCATGCTTGTATTAGGATACTAAGCTAGAATCTGGCTCTTGATTGCAGTGTTAGCGTCCCCCCTCCTTTCATGTGCACCAAGTTTTTCTATATGCATGTAATCAGAATCAATATGATATATTATGCAATTGGTGTAGCTAGTGTGGAAGAGTCAGGCACCCTTCACTCTGCTTTTGTTGCGTGCAATTGATTATTGTCGTTCATCTTTTCTTCACTGTCTAAGTGTCTATATGAAATTCCTCCTTACGGCGACTCTCCGGTCTTTGTCAATTCGCATAGTGTTCTGCTTTGAATGGATCTGCACTATTGTAAAGCCACCATGTGGAGTTCGTACATGCAGCAAGTAATAATCCTTTGTGATCACAGGTTCCACCAGCTGCCTGAATTTGACCAAGGAAAACGAAGCTGCCGCCGACGCCTCGCCGGTCACAACGAGCGCCGGAGGAAGCCGCCGCCCGGACCCATGTCTACACGCTACGGCCGGCTTGCCGCGTCCTTCAACGGTAAGAAAGTGCCTCATGTTATCACCGAATGCACATGCTTGCAGTTTGAACGAAACGTATTGATTCTGCTGCTGTTGCAAAATTTGGTTCAGAAGACCCAGGCAGGCTCAGAAGCTTTCTGCTGGACTTCTCGTACCCGAGGGCCCCGGCCGGCGTGAGGGACCCGTGGCCGGCTGTGCAGGCCGGCGACCACCGCATGCCTGGCACCACCCACTGGCAGGGCGGCCATCATGAGCACCACCCTCACCGCAGTGCAGTTGCGGGATACGGCGACCACCACGCGTACAACGGCCAGGGGAGCAGCTCGGGGGGAGGCGGCGCGCCGCCGCCGATGATCCCGGGCGGCTTCGAGCTCCCCTCGGACGAATGTATGGCGGGCGTCGCCGCCGACTCCAGCTGTGCTCTCTCTCTTCTGTCAACTCAGCCATGGGATAGTAGTGCCCACAGCTCCAGCCACAACCGGTCCCCGGCGATGTCGACGACCAGCGCCTTCCAGGGCAGCCCGGTGGCGCCCTCCGTCATGGCCAGCAACTACATGGCGGCAAGCAGCAGCGGCTCCTGGGGCAGCCCCCGGGGCGGCAGGAGCATGCAGCACCACCACCAGCAGCAGCATCACATGCAGCATGACACGGTGATGAGCGAGGTCCATCCGAGCTCGGTTCACCACGGCCAGTTCGGCGAGCTCGAGCTCGCGCTGCAGCAGGGGAGGGCCGCGCCGAACCCGCCGCACGCCGAGCACGGGTCCGGCGGGGCCTTCAGCCACTCCAGCAACGCGATGAACTGGTCTCTGTAATAGGGACGGACGTCGCGCCAGGGAGACATGGAACGTTGGGCGGCCTGAGTTTTGTGCGCCTTCCACTTGCCGATCTGGATTTCAGGACGGGGAGGGAAACCGTAGCTGATAGAGCACGGGTTTCCCGCCGTGTAGCCCAATTTTGTCCATGAACTCAATCCCACATATGTATGTACGTGTGTGTGAGAAAACTCCATTGTTTTATTAAATTCGCTTGTCGAGAACTTAATCTTCGTTGTTTCCGTTGATGTTTTCGCCCATATATTTGTTGACACACGAACACGTCACGTGTACCCTCGACGCCGGGGGTGATGCACCACAGCTCACGTCGAAGGAGACCCGACCGACAGCGCGATACGCAAGACAGTCGACGGGCGCTTTTGCAGACCCGAAAACCCCACACCCCAGGAAGGACCCCGTCAGGGAGTGCGGCGGCTATGGGCTGCCCTAGGTCGATTCGCTCGCCCATAGAGCCTCGGGATTCGCAGCTCTCAAACACAAAGAACAGCGAAGAACGAGAGAGAAAAACGGTGGAGAGATAAAACGTAGATGAAAAAGTAGTATATTGATTTGTTCGATTGTGTGTTGTTCAATCGGCCGTCACCCCCAACATATATAAGAGGCGGCTGGACTTCCCGTACAAGCAAAGGTTTTATCTAGGCTTTCCTTACAAGAAAATTACATCAATTCACGTCCTAGAGTCCTAGTTCTGGTCCCATTCGGATTCAACCCGAATCTGGTCCAATCTTCTGTCTTGCTCCTTGCGTGGGCCGTAGAATCTGCATATGACTTCCGATGGAGACGGTTCAAATATCAATTTTGTGTGCTTCGACGAGGCCAACAATCCGTCTGTTGATCACTTTTCCAAATAAGGCCATCTTGAATACTCCACGGGGTCATCTCTAATTTCGAGTCGGACTCGTTCATGTAGCTGACTGGACCATCCGACTCTTGCAGCGTCTCTGCAGGTTGTATACTACGTCGGATGATGATCATTCCCAAAGCAAAGTTGACCGTTTCGACGTTACGAACAACTCCCGTGTTGAACACTTTTTCATCCGAAGCCATCTAGATAAGTATTTGAGCCCATCTTTAGCATCTGGTCGGATTGGCCTCGACAGTTTCTACTGTTCACGGCGGCAAGCTTTCCCGGCAAGGTTACTGTTCATGGCGGCAAGCTTTTCCCGGCAAGGTTGCTGTTCACGGTGGCAAGCTCTCCCCCGGCAAGGGTACTGTTCACGGCGGCAAGCTTTCCCCGGCAAGATTGCTGTTCACGGCGGCAAGCTCTCCCGGCAAGGTTACTGTTCACGGCGGCAAGCTTTCCCCGGTAAGGTTTTTGAGGCAGTAAACGACCTCGGATGAAAATGTGTCCAGAAGCAAAGTTGACCGTTTTGATGAGACGAAAAACTTTTGTGTTGAACGTTCTTCGATTCGAGGCCATCTTCTGGGCCAAAACACTCACGCATCACATCAGACACTTGCCAAGACATGTCTGGTCTCCCGCGTCATATTTCGCCTCTTGACAGGGCTGCATTCAGATAGCTCTAACTTTTGCACACGAACTCGGATTGAGATGATTTTTATATCAGAATCGACCGATTCGACGAGACGAAGACAATTCATGTAGAGCATTCCTTCATTCGAGGTTGTCCTGGAGGCGTAATTGACCAAAAAAGCACTCCGAACACCTAAACATGACAATCTGAGTGTAGTTTTGGTCTTTGATATGATGCCGAATAATTATGGTCCAAACAACAAAGTTGTTCCATTCGGCAATGTGAAATTTATCATTTAGAATATTTTGTCATTTGAGGCCATCTTCATTGCGTTCTGCATTGTGCCAAAATCAGGTGTCAACACATGCCCCCCTGTTTTTCGGCAAAGCTTGCATGCCGAAAAATAATTCGCACCATGTTTGTTCTAAGGACGATGTCAACACTCCATCGGCCATCTATTTTTCTCAGGGCGATAATTATGTATCAGCCATGTTTGTGCTAAGGGCGATAATCGTATATCGGCCATTGCCTACTTAGGCTTCCTGCCACACACTCGGGTGGTACTTCTTCAAATATTTGCCATTGAGAGCTCGAGGTAAAAATGCCCCTTGTATTGATTCCACCAAATATGAATTTCCGGGAACAACTCTTGTAATCCTAAAAGGACCTTCCCAACTTGGAGACCACTTCCCGAATTTTCTATCTCTAGAACCTATCGGCAGAATCACTTTCCACACAAGATCGCCAACCTGAAAATTCTTTAATTTGACCTTTTTATTGTAAGCTCTGGCTACCCTCAGCTTGTCCCTCTCTATGGCCCTTAAAGCAGCCAAACGTTTATCAGCAACTTCATCAATGTTGTCCATCATCAAATTGTAAAAGTCCACTGCCGATAAATCATTCTGTTTGGCTATTCTCAAAGCACTGAAATTCACTTCCACTGGTAAAACAACCTCTTGACCGTATACTAGCTCATATGGAGTCACCTTTGTAGCACCATGCCTTGAGATTCTATGTGCCCATAAAGCTTCAGACAATAACTCATGCCATTTTCTTGGATTATCCTCAATCTTCTTTTTGATGAGTTTGATCAATATCTTATTGCTAGATTCAGCTTGTCCATTAGCTTGGGCATAATATGGAGATGAATTGAGCAACTTTATGTTATATGATTCGGCAAATTCTCTAACTTGATGTGACATGAAAGATGAACCTTGATCTGTAGTCAATGTCTGAGGAACGCCGAATCTATGAATAATATGCTCGGTTATGAATTGAATTACCTCCGTATGTGTCATGTTCTTGAGAGGTACTGCTTCAGACCACTTGGTGAAATAATCGGTTGCCACCAACACGAACCGATGCCCCTTCGAGGAAGATGGATGAATTTGCCCAATGAAATCTAAACCCCATCCTCTAAAAGGCCACGGCTTAATAATAGGATGTAACATAGCAGCAAGAGCCAATTGAATATCACCAAATTTTTGACAAGCTTCACACCCTTTATAATACCTGAAGCAATCATTGATCATAGTCGGCCAATCAAATCCAGCACGTCGCAATAACCACTTCATCTTGGGAGCCGACTGATGAGTACCACAAATGCCTTCATGTACCTCTCCCATAGCAACTCTGGCTTGGTCCTCGTCCAAACACTTCAAAAGAACATCTTCAACTGTTTGGCAATAAAGACCACCATCTCTTATTGTATATTTGAAAGCCATACGCCGAACAGTCCTATCCACCCTTTTACTCGGATCACGCAAGTAATCCATAATGGGGTTCCTCCAGTCATGATTCTCACCTGTACTAGATTTTTTGTTAGTGGCCGAATCAGTGGGCTCTGGTTCGGCCTCTCCCATATTATCAAGACAAGACATCGGCTTCTGAGAAATATGAAACATGCCATGATCAACATGATAGCCGGATGCTTGTTGTGCCAACTCATTTGCTCTCCAATTGTCATGTCTAGATATATGAGCAATCCTGAAATAATTCAAAGTAGAAATTGTATCTAGACACTTATCAAGATACACATTAAGTGATTCGTCTAAACAATGAAAAACCTTAGACACTTGCTGCACTACTAACAACGAGTCACCAAAAGCCTCAACATGTGTAGCACCTATAGCAAGCAACATCTCCAGGCCGAATAACAATGCCTCATATTCGGCTTGATTGTTTGTGCAAAAATATTCTAAGCGGCATGAGGCTTCAAAAACAGCACCATGAGGAGATATATAAATAATACCAACACCTTGGCCACTGCTACAAACTGAACTATCAAAATATAATCTCCATGGTATTACCGAGACAAGGTTTATATCAATATCATGCCTGTCATCAATCCGATGTTCAACAATAAAATCAGCAACAATTTGGCCTTTCATGGATTTTAGAGATTCATAAGCCAAATCATATTCAATTAAAGCATAAGCCCACTTGCCAATTCTACCACTAAGAATTGGCCTATGCAACATGTATTTGATGACATCGGTTTGACAAGCTATTATGCAAGTACTAGGCACTAGATAATGTCTCAATTTTGTGCAAGCATAATATAAGCATAGACATAATTTCTCAATAAATGTATACCTTGTCTCGGCTTCCAATAAGCGTCTGCTCAAATATGTAATAGCATGCTCTTTTCCTTCGGTCTCTTGAGTTAGAACAGCACCAATAACTCCTTCTTCTGCTGCAATGTAAAGTCTGAAGGGTTCCCTATGCTTGGGTGCTTTCATCACCGGAGGAGTGCACAAATAATTCTTGATCATATCAAATGCATCTTGCTGTTTTGCCCCCCAAGTGAAATCAGCATCATTCTTTAACCGAAGGATAGGAGTAAATGCATCAACTTTCCCTGACAAATTAGCTATGAACCTTCTCAAATAATTGATCTTGCCAAGGAACTTTTGCATATCTCTTTTGCATTTTGGAGCCTCCACTTTCTGTATGGCCTCTATCTTTTTGGGATCAATCTCTACGCCATCTTCATGAATAATGAAACCCAAAAACTTACCAGCTGACACACCGAATGCACACTTCAAAGGATTCATCTTTAGTCCATACTTTTTCATTCTTTCAAAAGCTAAACGCAAATCGGCCAAGTGAGATTCAAAAGCGTCCGATTTGACAACAATATCATCAATATAGACTTCAAGTATGACGCCGAGTAAATCATGAAAAATGAAATTCATAGCCCTTTGATATGTGGCGCCAGCATTTTTTAATCCGAATGTCATCACTGTCCACTCGAATAAACCAAGAAAACCAGGGCAATGAAAAGTTGTCTTGGACATGTCCTCTTCGGCCATAAAAATTTGGTTGTATCCAGCATTACCATCTAGAAAGCTAATAACCTTATGTCCAGAAGCATCATTAATAAGCATATCAGCTATTGGCATGGGATACTCATCTTTGGGTGTAGCCCTATTCAAATCTCTGAAGTCAATGCACACCCTCAACTTGCCGGATCCTTTCTTCTCCACTGGGACAATGTTAGAAATCCACTCGGCATACCTGCAAGGTCTAATAAAATTAGCTTTAAGCAAACGACCGATCTCTTCCTTGATCCGGTCATATGTTTTTGGATTAAACTTTCTGGCCGATTGTTTATATGGTCTAAAACCAGCCTTTATAGATAACCCATGCTCCACTAGCTCTCGGCTTAAACCTGGCATCTCATGATATTCCCATGCAAAGCAACAAATATATTCTTTCAACAGCTCGATCAACTTAGCTTTATGATCGGCTCTTAAATTTTCATTTACAAATGTCGGCCTATGAGTCAAACCATCTCCTATATCTATCTCTTCTAATGGATCGGCCGATGTAAAACCTTGTCCTAATTTATCCATATCATCTAACTCTTCTATGGACTCATATATATCGTTCTCATTGGACCGATATTCTACAACTCGCTTTTGTAACCAATCTGAGTTAGGATCCATTTAAACATATCATACCTTGGAGCCGATTGCACTCAGTCGGCTTTAAAGAGACGTGCACGAAACCATTCTTGGTTGCGCTGAGAAAATCGAACTCTGACAGGTCACGTCCCGTCAAGCAAGTAGCATTTGGGTGTTGCCAATCCACCGATGCCTCGGCCAAAGCAACACATGCCGAGTTATCCGCATGAATGACTTCTACTTCATCATCAACCCACTGGATCAAAAACTGGTGCATAGTGGATGGCACGCACTGGTTTGCATGAACCCAATCACGGCCTAGTATGACGTTGTAGTTACCTTGCACCTCAGCAACAAAGAATGCGGTAGCCAAAGTTTTACTTCCCACCGTGAGCTCCACATACATCACACCTTTGGCTTCAGTTTTCTCTTTGCCTTCAAATCCATTGAGCACCATGTTGGTCTTTATCAACTCTTCATCATGCAGCCCAAATTTCTTGAAGACCGAATACGGCATAAGATTTACCACAGCACCACCATCAACAAGCATCCGAGTGAGCGGTGACCCATTGATATGACCTCTGAGATATAACGGTTTCAGATGCGTTACTGGGTCCTTTGGCTTCTCGAATATTGCATTTTTAGGGCCAAAATCCAGCTGAGCCACCTCCCCTTCCTCATCTACAGCACGAAACTCAGCGGGTAAGTAATACACCATATTAATATCCATACCTTCATGAACCGGTGTAGACTCGTAATCTAACATATCAGCCTCCTTGTTGAGTGTATCCACCGATTCTGAAATTTGTCCGAGTGAAGAGGAAGCAATAGGTAACATAGACGATGCAATGATTGAGTCGTCCTCTTTTGGTGGTGCAGGTGCTGCTGTGATAGGTGTAGAAGCCACTGCATCTTGTATTTGTTTGGGCCTCCACACTTGTTTTGTAGGTAACATAGGCCGAGTGTCATTGAACAACTTATCCCTTTGCTTCTCGGCCTCTTGTTCTGCCTTCTCTTGACTCCTTAACCTCTGTAGTTTCCTCTTTTGTGTCTTTGTTAGCCCTGGAGGGCACTGTTGGAAATATGCCCTAGAGGCAATAATAAATTGATTATTATTATATTTCCTTGTTCATGATAATCGTTTATTATCCATGCTAGAATTGTACTGATAGGAAACTCAGATACATGTGTGGATACATAGACAACACCATGTCCCTAGTAAGCCTCTAGTTGACTAGCTCGTTGATCAATAGATGGTTACGGTTTCCTAACCATGGACATTGGATGTCATTGATAACGGGATCACATCATTAGAGGAATGATGTGATGGACAAGACCCAATCCTAAGCCTAGCACAAGATCATGTAGTTCGTATGCTAAAGCTTTTACAATGTCAAGTATCATTTCCTTAGACCATGAGATTGTGCAACTCCCGGATACCGTAGGAATGCTTTGGGTGTGCCAAACGTCACAGCGTAACTGGGTGGCTATAAAGGTGCACTACGGGTATCTCCGAAAGTGTCTGTTGGGTTGGCACGAATGGAGACTGGGATTTGTCACTCCGTGTGACGGAGAGGTATCTCTGGGCCTACTCGGTAGGACATCATCATAATGTGCACAATGTGATCAAGGAGTTGATCACGGGATGATGTGTTACGGAACGAGTAAAAGAGACTTTCCGGTAACGAGATTGAACAAGGTATTGGGATACCGACGATCGAATCTCGGGCAAGTATCGTACCGATAGACAAAGGGAATTGTATACGGGATTGATTAAGTCCTTGACATCATCGTTCATCCAATGAGATCATCGTGGAACATGTGGGAGCCAACATGGGTATCCAGATCACGCTGTTGGTTATTGACCGGAGAACGTCTCGGTCATGTCTGCATGTCTCCCGAACCCGTAGGGTCTACACACTTAAGGTTCGATGACGCTAGGGTTATAAAGGAAGCTTGTATGTGGTTACCGAATGTTGTTCGGAGTCCCGGATGAGATCCCGGACGTCACGAGGAGTTCCGGAATGGTCCGGAGGTAAAGATTTATATATGGAAGACCTGTTTTGGTCGCCGGAAAGGTTTCAGGGTTTATCGGTAGTGTACCGGGACCACCGGAGGGGTCCGGGGGTCCACCGGGAGGGGCCACGGGCCTCGGAGGCATACATGGGCCAAGTGTGAGAAGGGACCAGCCCCTAGGTGGGCTGGGGCGCCTCCCCACCAAGGCCCATGCGCCTGGAGAGAAGAGGGGGCAAACCCTAGGGCAGATGGGCCCTAAAGGCCCATGCCTGGTGCGCCTCCCTCTCCTCCCCTCTTGGCCGCCTCCCCCTTCCCCATCTAGGGCTGCCGCCCCCCCTAGGGGAGGGAACCCTAGAGGGGGCGCACCCTCCTCCCTCTCCCCTATATATATTGAGGCCTAGGGCTGCCCATAACACACGTGATTCGATCTCTCTCTCGTTGGTGCTGCCCTGCGTCTCTTCTTCCTCCTCTCTTGCGGTGCTTGGCGAAGCCCTGCTGGATTGCCACGCTCCTCCATCATCACCACGCCGTTGTGCTGCTGCTGGATGGAGTCTTCCTCAACCTCTCCCTCTCTCCTTGCTGGATCAAGGCATGGGTGACGTCACCGGGCTGTACGTGTGTTGAACGCGGAGGTGCCGTCCGTTCGGCACTTGGTCATCGGTGATTTGAATCACGATGAGTACGACTCCATCAACCCCGTGCACTTGAACGCTTCCGCTTAGCGATCTACAAGGGTATGTAGATGCACTCTCCTTCCCCTCGTTGCTAGTTTCTCCATAGATAGATCTTGGTGACACGTAGGAAAATTTTGAATTTCTGCTACGTTCCCCAACAGTGGCATCATGAGCTAGGTCTATTGCGTAGATTCCATGCACGAGTAGAACACAAAGTAGTTGTGGGCGTTGATTTTGTTCAATATGCTTACCGTTACTAGTCAATCTTGATTCGGCGGCATTGTGGGATGAAGCGGCCCGGACCGACCTTACACGTACACTTACGTGAGACAGGTTCCACCGACTGACATGCACTAGTTGCATAAGGTGGCTAGCGGGTGCCAGTCTCTCCCACTTTAGTCGGATCGGATTCGATGAAAAGGGTCCTTATGAAGGGTAAATAGCAATTGACATATCACGTTGTGGTTTTGCGTAGGTAAGAAACGTTCTTGCTAGAAACCCATAGCAGCCACGTAAAACATGCAAACAACAATTAGAGGACGTCTAACTTGTTTTTGCAGGGTATGCCTTGTGATGTGATATGGCCAAAGGATGTGATGTATGATATATGTGATGTATGAGATGATCATGTTCTTGTAATAGGAATCACGACTTGCATGTCGATGAGTATGACAACCGGCAGGAGCCATAGGAGTTGTCTTTAATTTATTTATGACCTGCGTGTCAACATAAACGTCATGTAATTACTTTACTTTATTGCTAACCGTTAGCCATAGTAGTAGAAGTAATAGTTGGCGAGACAACTTCATGAAGACACGATGATGGAGATCATGGTGTCATGCCGGTGACGACGATGATCATGGAGCCCCGAAGATGGAGATCAAAAGGAGCAAAGTGATGATGGCCATATCATGTCACTATTTGATTGCATGTGATGTTTATCATGTTTTTGCATCTTATTTGCTTAGAACGACGGTAGTAAATAAGATGATCCCTCATTAAAATTTCAAGAAAGTGTTCCCCCTAACTGTGCACCGTTGCGAAAGTTCGTCGTTTCGAAGCACCACGTGATGATCGGGTGTGATAGATTCTTACGTTCACATACAACGGGTGTAAGCCAGATTTACACACGCGAAACACTTAGGTTGACTTGACGAGCCTAGCATGTACAGACATGGCCTCGGAACACAAGAGACCGAAAGGTCGAGCATGAGTCGTATGGTAGATACGATCAACATGAAGATGTTCACCGATGATGACTAGTCCGTCTCACGTGATGATCGGACACGGCCTAGTTGACTCGGATCATGTAATCACTTAGATGACTAGAGGGATGTCTATCTGAGTGGGAGTTCATAAGATGAACTTAATTATCCTGAACATAGTCAAAAGGTCTTTGCAAATTATGTCGTAAGCTCGCGCTTTAGTTCTACTGTTTTAGATATGTTCCTAGAGAAAATATAGTTGAAAGTTGATAGTAGAAATTATGCGGACAATAGAAGGCTTATGTCCTTAATGCAACGCTCGGTGTGCTAGACCTCGAACGTGGTATGTGGATGTTGCGAACATTTGACATACACGTTTTGATGACTACATGATAGTTCGGTAATGTTAAATGGTTTAGAATTGAGGCACCGAAGACATTTTTGAAATGTTGCGGAACATATGAGATGTTTCGAGGGCTGAAATTGGGATTTCAGGCTCGTGCCCACGTCAAGAGGTATAAGACCTCCGACGATTTTCTTGGCCTGCAAACTAAGGGAGAAAAGCTCAATCGTTGAGCTTGTGCTCAGATTGTCTGAGTACAACAATCACTTGAATCGAGTGGGAGTTGATCTTCCAGATAAGATAGTGATGCTTCTCCAAAGTCATTGCCACCAAGCTTCTAGAGCTTCGTAATGAACTATAACATATCAGGGATAGATATGATGATCCTTGAAATATTCGCGATGTTTGACACCGCGAAAGTAGAAATCAAGCAGGAGCATCAATTGTTGATGGTTAGTGAAACCACTAGTTTCAAGAAGGGCAAGGGCAAGAAGGGATACTTCATGAAACGGCAAATCAGCTGCTGCTCTAGTGGAGAAACCCAAGGTTGAACCCAAACCCGAGATTGAGTGCTTCTGTAATAAGGGGAACAACCACTAGAGCAGAATTACCCTAGATACTTGGTAGATGAGAAGGCTGTCGATAGAAGTATATTGGATATACATTATGTGAATGTGTACTTTACTAGTACTCCTAGTAGCATCAGGGTATTAGATACCGGTTCAGTTGCTAAGTGTTAGTAACTCGAAATAAAAGCTACGGAATAAATGGAGACTAGCTAAAGGTGAGCTGACGAGATGTGTTGGAAGTGCTTCCAAGGTTGATATGATCAAGCATCGCACGCTCCCTCTACCATCGAGATTGGTGTTAAACCTAAACAATTGTTATTTGGTGTTTGCGTTGAGCATAGACATGATTGGATTATGTCTATCGCAATACGATTATTCATTTAAGGAGAATAATGATTACTCCATTTATTTGAATAATACCTTCAATGGTCTTGCACCTAAAATGAATGGTTTATTGAATCTCGATCATAGTGATACACATGTTCATGCCAAAAGATATAAGATAGTAATGATAGTACCACCTACTTGTGGCACTGCCATGTAAGTCATATTGGTATAAAACGCATGAAGAAGCTCCATGTTGATGGATCTTTGGACTCACTCATTTTTTTGAAAAAGGATTGAGTAATGTGAACCATGTCTACTGGTATATACACATGAAGAAACTCCATGCAGATGGACCGTTTGGACTCACTTGATTTTGAATCACTTGAGATATGCAAATCATACCACATGGGCAAGATGACTGAAAGCTTCGGTTTCAGTAAAATGGAACAAGAAAGCAACTTGTTGGAAGTAACACATTTTGATGTGTGCAGTCCAATGAGTGCTGAGGCACGCAGTGGATATCGTTATGCTCTTACTTCACAGATGATTTGAGTAGATACTGAGCATATTTACTTGATGAAACACAAGTCTGAATTATTGAATGGTTCAAGTAATTTCAGAATGAAGTTGAATATCGTCGTGACAAGAGGATAAAATATCTATGATATGATCATAGAGATGAATATCTGAGTTGCGAGTTTGGTACACAATTGAGACATTGTGGAAATTGTTTCACGACTAGTACCGCCTGGAACACCATAGTGTGATGGTGTGTCCGAACATCATAACTGCACCCTATTGGATATGATGCATACCATGATGTCTCTTATCGAATTACCACTATCGTTCATGGGTTAGGCATTAGAGACAACCGCACTCACTTTAAATAGGGCACCACGTAATTCCGATGAGATGACACCGTATGAATTATGGTTTAGAGAAACCTAAGCTGTCATTTCTTAAAAGTTTGGGGCTGCGACGCTTATGTGAAAAGTTTCAGGCTGATAAGCTCGAACCCAAAGCGGATAAACGCATCTTCATAGGACACCCAAAACAGTTGGGTATACCTCCTGTCTCAGATCCGAAAGCAATAGGGATTGTTTCTCAAATCGGGTCCTTTCTCGAGGAAAAGTTTCTCTCGAAAGAATTGAGTGGGAGGATGGTGGAAACTTGATGAGGTTATTGAACCGTCACTTCAACTAATGTGTAGCAGGGCACAGGAATTGTTCCTATGGCACCTACACCAATTGAAGTGGAAGCTTATGATAGTGATCATGAGACTTCGGATCAAGTCACTCCCAAACCTCGTAGGATGACAAGGATGCGTACTACTTCAGAGTGGTACGTAATCCTGTCTTGGAAGTCATGTTGCTAGACAACAATGAACCTACGAGCTATGGAGAAGCGATGGTGGGCCCGGATTCCGATGAATGGCTCGAGGCCATAAAATCCGAGAGAGGATCCATGTATGAAAACAAAAGTGTAGACTTTGGCAGAATGGCTCGATGGTCGTGAGGCTGTTGAGTACAGATGGATTTTTAAAAGGAAGACGGACAATGATGGTAAATGTCACCATTAAGAAAGCTCGACTTGTCATTAAGATGTTTCCCGACAAGTTCAAGGAGTTGACTACGATGAGACTTTCTCACCCGTAGCGATGCTAAAAAGTCTGTTGGAATTATGTTAGCGATTACTGCATTATTTATGAAATCGTGCAGATAAGATGTCAAAACATTGTTTCCTCGACGATTTTCTTGAGGAAAGGTTGTATGTGATACAGCCAGAAGGTTTTGTCAATCCTGAAAGATGCTAATAAGTATGCAAAGCTCCAGCAATCCTTCTAAGGACTGGAGTAAGCATCTCGGAGTTGGAATGTACACTTTGATGAGTTGATCAAAGATTTTAGGTTTATACAAAGTTTATGAGAAACTTGTATTTCCAAAGAAGTGAGTGGGAGCACTATAGAATTTCTGATGAGTATATGTTGCTGACATATTGTTGATCAGAAATGATGTAGAGCATATAGGGTTATTTGAAGAGTGTTTTCAATGGAAAACCTGGATTAAGCTACTTGAACATTGAGCATCAAGATCTATAAGGATAGATCAAAATCGCTTAATAGTACTTTCAAATGAATACATGCCGTGACAAGATTTTGAAGGAATTCAAAATAGATCAGCAAAGAAGGAGTTCTTGGCTGTATTACACGCGTGAGTATTGAGTAAGACTCAAGACCTGACCACGGCAGAATAGAGAGAAAGGACGAAGGTCGTCCCCTATGCTTCAGACATAGGCTCTAAAGTATGCTAAGTTATGTACCGCACCTGAAGTGTGCCAAGCCATGAGTCAGTCAAGGGGTACAAGAGTGATCCAAGATTGGATCACAGGACAGCGGTCAGAGTTATCCTTAGTAACTAGTGGACTAAGGAATTTTCTCGATTATGGAGGTGGTAAAAGAGTTCGTCGTAAAGGGTTACGTCGATGCAAACTTTGACACTAATCCAGATTATTCTAAGTAGTAAATTGGATTCGTATAGTAGAACAGTTGTTTGGAATAGCTCCAAATAGAGCGTGGTAACTGCATCTAGGAGATGACATAGATATTTGTAAAGCACACACGGATCTGAAAGGTTCATACCCGTTGACTATAACCTCTCTCACAAGCATAACATGATCAAACCCAGAACTCTTGGGTGTTAGTCACATAAGGATGTGACCTTGAGTGTTAATCACATATCGATGTGAACTAGATTATTGACTCTAGTGCAAGTGGGAGACTGTTGGAAATATGCCCTAGAGGCAATAATAAATTGATTATTATTATATTTCCTTGTTCATGATAATCGTTTATTATCCATGCTAGAATTGTATTGATAGGAAACTTAGATACATGTGTGGATACATAGACAACACCATGTCCCTAGTAAGCCTCTAGTTGACTAGCTCGTTGATCAATAGATGGTTACGATTTCCTAACCATGGACATTGGATGTCATTGATAACAGGATCACATCATTAGAGGAATGATGTGATGGACAAGACCCAATCCTAAGCCTAGCACAAGATCATGTAGTTCGTATGCTAAAGCTTTTACAATGTCAAGTATCATTTCCTTAGACCATGAGATTGTGCAACTCCCGGATACCGTAGGAATGCTTTGGGTGTGCCAAACGTCACAGCGTAACTGGGTGGCTATAAAGGTGCACTACGGGTATCTCCGAAAGTGTCTGTTGGGTTGGCACGAATCGAGACTGGGATTTGTCACTCCGTGTGACGGAGAGGTATCTCTGGGCCCACTCGGTAGGACATCATCATAATGTGCACAATGTGATCAAGGAGTTGATCACGGGATGATGTGTTATGGAACGAGTAAAAGAGACTTGCCGGTAACGAGATTGAACAAGGTATTGGGATACCGACGATCGAATCTCGGGCAAGTATCGTACCGATGGACAAAGGGAATTGCATATGGGATTGATTAAGTCCTTGACATCGTGGTTCATCCGATGAGATCATCGTGGAACATGTGGGAGCCAACATGGGTATCCAGATCCCGCTGTTGGTTATTGACCGGAGAACGTCTCGGTCATGTCTGCATGTCTCCCGAACCCGTAGGGTCTACACACTTAAGGTTCGATGACGCTAGGGTTATAAAGGAAGCTTGTATGTGGTTACCGAATGTTGTTCGGAGTCCCGGATGAGATCCCGGACGTCACGAGGAGTTCCGGAATGGTCCGGAGGTAAATATTTATATATGGGAAGACCTGTTTTGGTCGCCGGAAAGGTTTCAGGGTTTATCGGTAGTGTACCGGGACCACCGGAGGGGTCCGGGGGTCCACCGGGAGGGGCCACGGGCCTCGGAGGCATACATGGGCCAAGTGTGAGAAGGGACCAGCCCCTAGGTGGGCTGGGGCGCCTCCCCACCAAGGCCCATGCGCCTGGAGAGAAGAGGGGGCAAACCCTAGGGCAGATGGGCCCTAAAGGCCCATGCCTGGTGCGCCTCCCTCTCCTCCCCTCTTGGCCGCCTCCCCCTTCCCCATCTAGGGCTGCCGCCCCCCCTAGGGGAGGGAACCCTAGAGGGGGCGCACCCTCCTCCCTCTCCCCTATATATATTGAGGCCTAGGGCTGCCCATAACACACGTGATTCGATCTCTCTCTCGTTGGTGCTGCCCTGCGTCTCTTCTTCCTCCTCTCTTGCGGTGCTTGGCGAAGCCCTGCTGGATTGGCACGCTCCTCCATCATCACCACGCCGTTGTGCTGCTGCTGGATGGAGTCTTCCTCAACCTCTCCCTCTCTCCTTGTTGGATCAAGGCATGGGTGACGTCACCGGGCTGTACGTGTGTTGAACGCGGAGGTGCCGTCCGTTCGGCACTTGGTCATCGGTGATTTGAATCACGACGAGTACGACTCCATCAACCCCGTTCACTTGAACGCTTCCGCTTAGCGATCTACAAGGGTATGTAGATGCACTCTCCTTCCCCTCGTTGCTAGTTTCTCCATAGATAGATCTTGGTGACACGTAGGAAAATTTTGAATTTCTGCTACGTTCCCCAACAGACACCACTTTGGCTGAGTGTATTTAGGATCTCTCGTTTTTACTTGGCTGGTGCTTGCTTCATGATCATTAGCCGAGTGCTTTGGTGCGATAGCAAGTATCAGCCCAGTCGGATTGCTATGCATAATCGGCTGTTGTATGGTGAATGTTTCGGTGCCCAAGATGAGTGAGTCGGCATCGGTTTTTTCCTTGCCTTTGCTTGACTCGAATGTTGCAGCACTTGGCGACTTAACACGCCATTCTTGCTTGCCGACCCTTTTTCGATTATCTTGCACTGGCCGATTGACATCATTGTTCAAACGGCCTCGTGTGGGATAAGAAAGTCTCTCACGGACAGGCCTCCTTGGTTCTGTCCAACCCGGATGAAAAGCATAAGGGGTCATTGGGGGCTGCCCCCATCCTCCATTGAAACCTCCCATGTAATATGGCGCATAGGGGAGTGGCGGCATCCATGGTCCCGGCGCCCACGACCCATATGGCCTCGCATGATGCTGGAATTCTTCCCGAGGAGGTGACCTTGAGCGCTTCAAATTTGATGACCGGTCAGAGCTAGAACCGGCCGCATGATTGGCATACTTCAACAACAACATATCAAAAGTTGGTTTGATTTTCTTGCGCTGCACTTTAGACTCATTCGTCTTCCACTTACCAACTTCTAGACTCTTGGGCTTAACAAATCTGACATGAGTGTTCTTTTGCACTTGTGGTTGCCCCCCGAGTGTCGGATTTTTGATGGTGATCTTGATTATCTCCTTGCCACCGGGTTGCTTATCAAGCACGACCTGTCTTCCTAAGATCTTGTTGTCCTCTTTGTCTTTCCTGGGTTCACCAACAGTAACATTAGCTTTATTAGCAGATTCGCTACCTCTGGCCGAATGAGTAGCTTCTTCCCCTCCATATCCATGGTATTCATTGGGAAAGGCTGTTTATCAACTTGCATCTCAGAAAAGTTCAATCGTCCGTCATTAATGGCCGATTGTATCTGTCGTCGAAAAACATTGCAATCGTTAGTAGCATGAGAAAAAGAATTATGATACTTGCAATAAGCGCGCCGCTTCAGCTCTTCAAACGGCGGTAAAGTATGAGATATTCTAATAATCTTAGCCTGCAGCAAAGCATCAAATATTCTATCACACTTAGCAATGTTAAAAGTAAACTTCATCTCTTCATCACGATTCTTATGAATCGGTTTCAGATCATTGCAAGTAAATGGTTTGGCTTTAGATGGCCAAACAAATTCAGTAGAAAAAACGTCACCCTCATCGTCCGAGTGATCACTATCATATTCTACCATATTCATCTTTGGACGATCGGCTTTATATCTATGCACTTCTTTGAGGTCTTTGCTTCGGCTTTCCTGAGCCAAAGCCCTTTGTAAGACTTGGTTGATATTTAAGAACTCATAGCCTTCTAGCTTTTCTCTAATGGGAGTTCTCAAACCACTCAGCACTAGGTCTGCCAAGTCCCTCTCGGTTATCACCAAACTAAAACACCGGTTTTTTATTTCTCTGAATCTCTTGACGTAATCGGAGACCGATTCATCATGCTTCTGTTTAACCGATGTTAGATGTGACAACTTGAGTTCATTGTCGCCGCTATAAAAGTGATCATGAAACTTCTGCTCTAGCTGCGACCAAACCCGAATGGAACCATGGGGTAAAGAAGAAAACCATGAAAATGCGGTACCAGTTAATGATAAAGGAAATAAACGCACTTTCAATTCATTCAATGAACCTGCCTCACCCAATTGTGCTAAATATTGACTAACATGCTCCCATGTGGTTTTTGTGCCTTCTCCATTAAACTTAACAAAATCTGGAATTTTATATCCTGGAGGGCACTGGATGGCATCAAAGTACTCGGGGTACGGTTTTTGGTAAATCCGATTCCGAGGTAACTCAACTCCAAAATTCTCTCAAAGCATCTTAGCCATCTCTTCTCTAAGATTAGCTAGACCATCATCCATGGTGGACGATGAAGCTTGTGGCAGTGGCATAGGAGGAGTAAGGTTACTAGCTGCAGGTAGGAATTGTGGCATGTATGTCGACCCATAATTCGGTAGTGGTCGAGTGGTTGTAGCTGTAGGCAGGGTCTGGTTCGGCGTTGCCACCGAACCTGGCATGCTCATAATAGGGTTGATGGGTGCAGTCACAATCTGATTTGTTTGGGTAGGAAAATAAGCCATCGGCACGGGAGGCGCCGATGCAATAGGTAAAGCCAAATTAGGGTTTTGCACACTAGCAGCTACACCGTCATTACCACTAGACGGTTGAGATGTATTCTTCTGAGCATTAGTATTTTCTATGAAAGTTTGATAGACTAGATTGTTACCATCAGCAATACGACTTTCAATCTCAGCCCACTGCTCAGGAGAAAAGGCAATACTTACAGAGGGTTTAACCTGCTCGGCTTGAAGAGGAGGGAACTTGATTTCTTCAATCGGAGTGATGTTGCCTTGGCGATCCTTCTTGAACTTTGCAAGGAACTCCTGCAAGTCCTTCTCTTCGCGCGCCTTCTTGTACTCCTCATAAACTTGGCGATGATCGGCCGATATCTCATCAAGACTAGGCTTAATGATGTTATCGGCGTCTACCTCAGATGTCTTGGGAAGATCGGACATGGTGGATGATGATGATTGATCTACGATCCCCAGCGGAGTCGCCAAAAAGTGTGTTGACACACGAACACGTCACGTGTACCCTCGACGCCGGGGGTGATGCACCGCAGCTCACGTCGAAGGAGACCCGACCGACAGCGCGATACGCAAGACAGTCGACGGGCGCTTTTGCAGACCCGAAAACCCCACACCCCCAGGAAGGACCCCGTCAGGGAGTGCGGCGGCTATGGGATGCCCTAGGTCGATTCGCTCGCCCCTAGAGCCTCGGGATTCGCAGCTCTCAAACACAAAGAACAGCAAAGAACGAGAGAGAAAAACGGTGGAGAGATAAAACGTAGATGAAAAAGTAGTATATTGATTTGTTCGATTGTGTGTTGTTCAATCGGCCGTCACCCCCAACATATATAAGAGGCGGCTGGACTTCCCGTACAAGCAAAGGTTTTATCTAGGCTTTCCTTACAAGAAAATTACATCAATTCACGTCCTAGAGTCCTAGTTCTGGTCCCACTCGGATTCAGCCCGAATCTGGTCCAATCTTCTGTCTTGCTCCTTGCGTGGGCCGTAGAATCTGCATGTGACTTCCGATGGAGACGGTTCAAATATCAATTTTGTGTGCTTCGACGAGGCCAACAATCCGTCTGTTGATCACTTTTCCAAATAAGGCCATCTTGAATACTCCACGGGGTCATCTCTAATTTCGAGTCAGACTCGTTCATGTAGCTGACTGGACCATCCGACTCTTGCAGCGTCTCTGCAGGTCGTATACTACGTCGGATGATGATGATTCCAAAAGCAAAGTTGACCGCTTCAACGTTACGAACAACTCCCATGTTGAACACTTTTTCATCCGGAGCCATCTAGATAAGTATTCGAGCCCATCTTCAGCATCTGGTCGGATTGGCCTCGACAGTTTCTACTGTTCACGGCAGCAAGCTTTTCCCGGCAAGGTTACTGTTCATGGCGGCAAGCTTTCCCCGGCAAGGTTACTGTTCACGGCGACAAGCTCTCCCCCGGCAAGGGTACTGTTCACGGCGGCAAGCTTTCCCCGGCAAGATTACTGTTCACGGCGGCAAGCTCTCCCGGCAAGGTTACTGTTCACGGCGGCAAGCTTTCCCCGGCAAGGTTTTTGAGGCAGTAAACGACCTCGGATGAAAATGTGTCCAGAAGCAAAGTTGACCGTTTTGACGAGACGAAAAACTTTCGTGTTGAACGTTTTCCGATTAGAGGCCACCTTCTGGGCCAAAGCACTCACGCATTACATCAGACACTTGCCAAGACATGTCTGGTCTCCCGCGTCATATTTCGCCTCTTGACAGGGCTGCATTCAGATAGCTCTAACTTTTGCACACGAACTCGGATTGAGATGATTTTTATATCAGAATCGACCGATTCGACGAGACGAAGACAATTCATGTAGAGCATTCCTTCATTTGAGGTTGTCCTGGAGGCGTAATTGACCAAAAAAGCACTCCGAACACCTAAACATGACAATTTGAGTGTAGTTTTGGTCTTTGATATGATGCCGAATAATTATGGTCCAAACATCAAAGTTGTTCCATTCGGCAATGTGAAATTTATCATTTAGAATATTTTGTCATTTGAGGCCATCTCCATTGCGTTCTGCATTGTGCCAAAATCAGGTGTCAACAATATTGGGATGGACTACGCTCAAGTTGCCTAGTTTTTTGTTTTTTGGTCAATCCACTGATCACAAAACTTGTTTGAGTTGATTTGCTCAAGCATTCTGGTTAATAAATCAGTCAAGCGGAGCCACAACTTCCTCTCGTTTTTCTTCCCTTACCGCCTTTTTTTCTCCCCTAACCCTAGGCGGTTAGGGCAAACTTTTCCCTGCAGATTTCATCGGCGCGCCCGTGGATTCGCCTCTTCTCTACGTGCTGCTCCGATGACAGGGAGGGGAATCCCACTACCTTTGTTGCGGTTCGTAGTTTAGGTGTTTAGACGGATGACGGTGCTTCTTCTTTGAGTTTCTCTTTCGGGGTACAATCCTCTTCAAGTCCGTCCATCTTAAAAGTAGCTCTGGCGTAGATTCATGTCGCCTCCTTAGGGCGACGAGGTTAGGATTTGTCGTCACGTGACGTATGACGAGATTTGGTGTCAGGTGTTTCAGATCTATGTAGGGGTTCAACGGCAGCGACTGCGGCTCTAGGGCGCTGGTCCTTAAGGGCACATACACGAAGACTTTTCAGCTATCATCGACAACGTCAAGCAGGCTTGGTAGAGGAGCGGCGATGGTGGTAGTAGTGATCGTTCGGCGTTCGCGGAATCTCAATCTAATTTTTATTATATTTGAGATGGTTTGTATTTTCGGTGAACTTTTATAATAGATTTGATCCTTTATGCAAAAAATAAATAAATCGGTCAAGCATTGTATATGGATCATGAGCTTAGTCCAATACTGACAAACAACTCTTTTGTACGTGGATTACAGACTGCTCTAGTTTAGTGTTGACCAAGCCACTGTAGGTGGGCTTGCTTCAGCGAGAAAGTCAATTGAAAGTAAACAAAAATGCTGGTGACCGAAGAATAGCACAAGCGATTAACGTATGGATTCCATTTTAAGTTCGTAACAAAAAATTAAGCACATATAAACCCATTAAACTGACAGTTCTTGCGCCGAGGCAACAACAAAACACAATACAAACTCGTTAACCTGATAACCAAAAGAAGAAAAAGTATTAGTCACTTAAAATTCTAATATTTGTGGTGGTGTCACCTTAAAGAGTAAATGGACAAAAATAAAAATAAAGTAAAGCTAAAACAAAAAAAATCTAAACAAGAATGAATTAGTTGCATTGCTATTACCCTTCAGGAAGAAGAAAATAAAATAACAAATAATGACCAAATTTTTACACAATTTACATAGAGATTGCTCCTTTTTAGAATATGCGAGAATAAGCATATAATACTGAAATTTTCGCAAATAAAGAAGTTCTCTAAAAGAAATGAATTAGTGCCATTGTTATTACCCTTAAATATAAAAAAAGCCAAATTGAAATAATAAAGTTTGTGAAGGAATAACGAATTAGTGGCATTGATATTACTCTTTAGTTAGAAGAAGCAAAATAAATAAAAATAACAAATATTGCATTAAAATTGCACTTTTGTAATATGCAAACAATAAGCATACAATAGTGCAATTTTGCATTATAGTATAATTTACACATATATTGTATAGTGTTTACGTGTCTACATAAACAAACAATCATATATTCAATAATGAAGTTTGTAACAAAGAATGAAATAGTGGCATTGTATTACCCTTTAAGAATATATTTTTCTAAAAACAAAAATGAAAAATTTGCACACATTTTACACATAAATTGTGATTTTTATAATATGCAAGATAAAGTGTATAATAGTGCAATATTTGCAAAAAAAATGTTTTTATAGCATGTATGAATTAGTGACATTGGTATTACGCTTAAAGAAGAAAGAAAATAAAATAAAAACTTAAAAATTGAAAGAATAAATTATATAAGGAAGAACGGGTTAGAGACATCGATATTACCCTTTAAGAAGAAAAACTATAAAACAAAACCTGCACACGACTTCGCACTAAAATTGTACTTTTTTGTAATATGCAAAGAATAAACATATTCTAATGCAACTTTTGTGCTTCTTTATAATTTACACAAATATTGTATAGTACTTCTGTGTATGAATTTACACTCCCCCAACATCCCAAAAATACCTATCAAAAAATACATAAAACAGAAGAAGAAAAAACACGCAATGGGTAACAAAATTCAAGCCCAATAGAAAAATCGACTGACCCCAAAAGTGGTAAATAAAAATTCAGCCCAAAAGAATAAAACAAAACAAGGGGAAAAAATACCATGAACCTTGACAAATAATCAATGGCCAGAAAAATGGCTTACCCAAATTTAAAAAACAGGCAACTTATATCTATATCTATACCTACTAATAAAGGAAGGTAATATTTGTGGGTTGGTCCGTCATCATATTTTTTTTTTGTCGTCCGTCGCTCCTGACTTTCATGGACTGTTCGAAGAGCCGTGCTCCTAGCTAGCTTTCAAAACCCGAAGTCTAACTCTGCATACTCGCTGCCATCCGCAGCCTTTCCCATAAATAGGCCTCTTGCAAGGCCGTAGTCACATACCGCACGTCCCGGGCTTGCACGCCATGGCGCACAGCGGAGGGGGTTGTTGCCCCTCAATTGATTTGATGCAGTCGGAGGCGATGCAGCTTCTGCAGGTCATCGTTCCAAATCAAAGACATGTGTCCATATCTCCTTCTGCAGTCGGTTTTAGCTGTTTGGTTGGTTTCGATGGAGGATCCGGCTGGTGCCTACACTGTTGCCCCCTTTCTTGTGATTTCTCTATGAACTGGCACAGATGACATTGTGAACTTGGGAACTAATACTTTTAATAATCCCACCATAGATGTCGTTTTCTCTGAAAATAGGAGGAGAATGTACAGGCTAGGTCATTCCCGAAGCAAGCGTGGCATGCTCGTAATCAACCCGTACACCCTCCTTCCTTCCACGTCGTGCCTGGCGGCATGTCTGCCCTTCCACGTCGTTGCCTGGCGACTGGCGGACTTACCCGACGTCGAGGTCCAATCTAGTTGTGATAGCCAGTCCAAGCAAGGACGACACTCCAAATGTGCCTCGACTGTTCATTCAAGGAAAAGTGCGCATGGAGGGTGATGAGGCCAGCCCTGTTGACAGGTGATCGACAACCCATGGCATATTTAGAGCAAGCCATGTGAATTTTTTGCATTTATATGAGGCCGAATCTCCCAAGCCTAGGAGGAGTGGTAGATGAAGCTTGCTTGGTGAGAGCATCCACACCATTTAATCCAGTGTTCTTCAAAACTCCCTTGATTGTCGACCTACAATCCAGAGATGCCTTCATAGAGTAGGTTTTGAATTCGACACTCTTTGGGGCTTTCTCTGAAACCCCACCTCTTGTGATCTTGTATGAATGATGGGCGATGATGTTTTGGTGAGCGCATTCGCGTGACTGCTAGTATGTCCTTCGACAATCATGTGCATGATTACTTTCCTGATTACAACGACTTCCTCCACAATATGTGGACCTCCGACGCCGCTGCCACCCTAAGCTACCGAGTTGTTGTATGTAACATTAGTATGCCCATCATACTCCTCTCAATAACCAACTCTCCAATCACAGGAACCTCTTGGTGGCTCGCAACTCCGCCACACATGGAACTAGCTATTACGCCACCACTCTTAAATGTAGTGTTCATATGTTGGATGAGTGCCCGTCTGAAGGAAATATGCCCTAGAGGCAATAATAAAGTTGTTATTTTATATTTCCTTATATCTTGATAAATGTTTATTATTCATGCTAGAATTGTAGTAACTAGAAACTTGATACACGTGTGGATACATAGACAAAACATCATGTCTGTAGTAAGCCTTTACTAGATTAGCTCGTTAATCAAAGATGGTTAAATTTTCTAACCATAGACATGCTGGGGAACGTAGCATGCAATTTCAAAAAGTTTCCTACGCTCACGCAAGATCTATAGGAGATGCATAGCAACAAGAGGAGGAGAGTGTGTCCACGTACCCTCGTAGACCGAAAGCGGAAGCGTTTGACAACGCGGTTGATGTAGTCGACCTTCTTCTGGATCCGGCTGATTAAGCACCGAACGTACGACACCTCGGAGTTCTGCACACGTTCAGCTCGATGACGTCCCTCGTCCTTTTGATCCAGCAAAGGTGTCGAGGAAGAAGATGAGTTCTGTCAGCATGACGGCGTGGTGACGGTGATGGTGAAGTGATCCGCACAGGGCTTCACCCAAGCACTACGAAGATATGACCGGAGGCGTAAACTATGGAGGGGGGCGCCGCACACGGCTAACAATTATTGGTGTGTGTTCTAGGTGCCCCCTCCCCACATATATATAGGTGGGAGGGGGAGGGGAGCTGCCATGGGGCACCCCAAGTAGGAGGAATCCTAGTTGGGGTCCAAACCTAATTCGCCCCCCTTCCTTATTTCATCGGAGGGGAAAAGGGAAGAGGGAAGGGAGGAAGGAAAGGGGGACGGGCGCGAACCCCCTCTTCCTTCTCCTATTCGGCCTCCTGCCTAAAGGGGGGGCGCTGATACGTCTCCAACGTATCTATAATTTTTGATTGCTCCATGCTATATTATCTACTGTTTTGGACTATATTGAGCTTTATTTTCCACTTTTATATTATTTTTGGGACTAACCTATTAGCCGGAGGCCCAGCCCAGAATTGCTTTTTTTTGCCTATTTCAGAGTTTTGGAGAAATAGAATATGAAACGGAGTCCAAACGGAATGAAACCTTCGGGAACGTGATTTTCTCATCAGATAAGACCCAGGAGACTTGGACCCCCCGTCAAGAAAGCCTCGAGGCGACCACGAGGGTGGGGGTGCGCCCACCCCCTAGGGCGCGCCCCCTGCCTCGTGGGCCCCTCGGAGCTCCACCGACGTACTTCTTCCTCCTATATATACCTATGTACCCCCAAACGAACAGATACGGAGCCAAAAACCTAATTCCGCCGCCGCAACCTTCTCTACCCACGAGATCCCATCTTGTGGCCTGTTCCGGAGCTCCGCCGGAGAGGGTCGTCATCACGAAGGGCTTCTACATCATCCTAAACCCTGAGCGTGCTCTTCGACACGATGCACGAGGATGCTTGAAAGGTGCTATTTAAGGGCGACGAAGTTCCCCCTCCCCTTAATGAGGATCGCGGATTCAGCGCGAAGCGCCAAGCCAACGCGGTAAGCTATTTTATCTCTCATAGGCTAGCTATGTACGGTGTCTGAGCTTCCATATCTTTGACAGGAATCGGTGGAGACATCGGGGCAGGTCGACTGCCCGGCCCCTTTGCCCGAAGACCCTGTGGACGCTCTCCTGACGGAGATGCTGACTCCGGCGCCTTACGAGGTGCCGGAGAAAAAGATCAAGAAGAAGGCTACTAGAACCCGAAAGAGTTCCCGGCGCCTAGTGGTATCGGACTCATCGTCCGATAACTCCGAGACGCACTCCTCCCATGGAAACTAGGAGGAGGCAGATAAAGGTCCTTTCCCTCCAGCCGGGGAAGATAAGAAGAGGAAGGCCACCCCAACTAGGGAGGCTGAAGGGTCCAAGAAGGGAAGGACTCTCCCTCCGGACTACTCCGCCACCACCGCCGACAGGGACGACGAGTGGCCATCCAGGGCCAAGCCCCTGGCGAGATCGTAAGTATTCGGACACTAGAGTAACTCGTGGCGTCGTTTAATTGCACAGCTTCTTCTAACGCCGGACATGGTTATGCAATCCGTCCCGGGCCCGTATCGACATATCCTCGTCGAGCAGTTCTTTGGACCCGTCGGCTATGAGCAGCGGAGGATCATTTCCGGCCGCCTCCTCCGTTCGCCCTACGGACAACGCCGAGGTGTTGTCTCAAAGGGCACCAAGCCAAGGGGAGGTAGTCCTGGAGGTGCCACAAGGCGACCTTCTGGACTCCAGGCGCAAAGGGAGCAAGGCTCCCATGGGCTCCAAGTTCGTCCCTAGGCCGAATACCGCACTAGAACCTCCAGTGGTTCCGGACTCCGGCAGGCGGCCCCCCACTAAGAGTGGCAAGCCTACCGTGCCAGTGACCTCCGTCCACCCGGAGGCACCGGATAATTTGCTGGAGGTGCTTAACGGCGCCTCCATCGACGAGGAGCACCGCACTATTATGAGTGCGGTGATCCAGAAGGTTCAGTCCGCCAAGAGCGGACTAACTGAAGCCTGTGCCAGCCTTTTAACAGGCTTTGAGGTATGTATTAAAATTTATGAAAATATTACCGCATAGACAGTAGCCCCTGATGCTATGTTTGGCATTCATAAAGAAAAGCCGAATAGAGGATCAAAATAACGTTCGCAGGAGTCTAATACCAATATGTCGATATGCGTATGCAGGCTTCGCTTCTGACCTCTGCCGCACTAACTGCGGAGGTCGATTCGCTGAAGCAGAACCTCGAGTGGTCCGAGAAAGAGCTCGGCCTTGCCAAGAAGCAACTCGAGGAGAACCAAGGTAAGTAATGCCTTGTCTATATGTGTTTATAAAAAAGATGCGGTTGCAAAAATGATAGGATCGTTATGAATCTGCCAGGGGCCACGACCGAGGTGGCGACCCTGCAGCAAGCGTTGTCTGAGGCCGAAAACAAAGCGGCCACGGAGCGCACTGAGCGAGAGAAGCAAGAGGCGCGGGTGGGCAAGGTGCAGCAAGAGCTCCAAGCTCTCGTGAAAAAGCACGAGACTTTGGAGCTTGACTCGAAGACGCGAGAGTCCGAGCTTGCCACGGCCCTTGAGGGTGCCAAGCATGCCAAGGCCGAAGCCCAAAAAGCCCTCCAGGAAATTGAGGCGGTGAGGAAAATAGCGGCGGGTAAGGCATTCATTATGTAGAGCAAGCATGTGAAAGTAAATTACTTGTTACTTACCCGAGTCCGGAGCTCTCCAGTAGCATTTGCAAATTTGCCCCGCAGTGTGTCGGATGCCGCAAAGCACTACCGGGCCGAGGAAGGGAGCTCGACGGAGAAGGTGTTCTAGTCTCAGTATACTGACGCCGAACACCCGGTGCCCTTGAGCGACCAGTTGAAGCAATTGGTCGAGCTCCACAAGGCGGCCGAAGAGGCCATGAAGGGTCTGATAGTCCTTGCGGATGCCTGTCCTTGGCTTGAGGTCATCAAGCGCTCCATCTGCATCGAGGGTGCCCGCAGGGCACTTGTCCGTGTTAAAGTACACTGGGGCAAGATGGACGCTGAGAAGCTGGTGAGGGATGGACCACCGCAGGGCTAGGAGCATCGCCGCCCGGAGATGTATTATGAGGGGGTCCAGAAGGGTGCCCGCCTTATGGTGGATGAGTGTTCCAAGGATGTAACTTTTGAGTGAACTTGCTCGTTTGATCCTGTATTTGTGAAAACTTGTTTCATATGCGCTACTCAACGCTTGTTTGAATTTAAAATATTACCTTCTGTGCGGCTGGTTACATCTGAGAAATGGCTAGTCGTCGGCTTCTGCCCCCATGCCACTAGTGCTGGGGTGTTCGGGATAAATCTGAGCACTCTTTTTCCCATTCTTGGGTCCTTCGAGGGAGGTGCTCAGCGCAGCGAACAAGGCAATTGGACTATAATGCTTTATCACTCTCACTTAGCCATAGAAGTCTACAATTTTAAATTTCGGTGAAGCCCCTAGTATTCGGAAGACCGAGTTCGGGGCGCGATACACGCCTAAGCCGGACAAAAAGCCAACTCCTCGCCCTAAGCGGCATAAGTCTTTAAGGACTCGAGACCTCTCGAACAGCGACCATCTCTCGCCTTATCATGACAGTCAGTTTTAGCTTTCTCTACTGAGGTGCTTAGCCCAGCTGAACCGGGGCACAATCGCAGTAGTTCTCCCAATGCTACCTTAGCCGATATAGCGGAACGTAAGGTACCAAAACATGGGAGCCGGGCAAACCCAACATTTGACCAAAGACATGACTCGGAGATGATGCATATAATGCTATAAGTTCGGGGTGCCGCACTTTTGAAAGTGTTCGGACTTCTCACGCCGTATTATGGGGTCCTTAAGCCCCTGGCATATTAGCCATACCAAAGTGTACAGGTGCTGGATGTTATGAATGAACAAGAAGGGGAAGGCATAGGTAATGCAGTAATAGACTAGTGCTATGCATTGTTTATTCAAAAGGTTTGCATTAAAGCAGAATGATACAAGTAATGCGATAAGCAAAAAATGGGACTATTTGACATGTCCCCTCCAAGGGCAAGCTGCGTAATGGTATTTAAAGCAGGTATTTCACTCGTTATAGAGACCACTTGGGAGTTCCATGGTGTGACGTAGGTTTGTACCTCCCTGGTTGTTGTATCGTGTGTTCGGCAATTATACTGCCAAACAGAGCTTCCAGAGCGTAAAGTCCTGAAAGAGAGTAAAGAAAAAGAAAAATGACAAAGTAGGAAGCCCCTAGTGCGGTTGAGCCGCGTTGTGGGGCGTGCCATAGTCGTTCCCCTCCCCCTATGCCCATGGTATTTTCAATGCGTAGTTATGTACGCGTGGCACGTATTTCGCCATTTGATTGGGGCTGGGGTAGGGGGCGCATTGCTACGCTTGCTCGGAACGTGCCAGGCGGTCTTGTTGCAGATTACTTCGGGCTCGCTTAACGGCGTCCGGACGTTTGATCGCCGGACTGGAGAATTGCCTTGAGAGGCTGCTTTGTGCTTCTGCTGCGAGGGCCGCAGTGTGCTCCTCCGTTCGGAGGGAGCGCTCTGTGTTTCCATTGACCATGATGACCCCCCGAGGTTCTGGCATCTTGAGCTTTAGGTATGCATAGTGTGGCACCGCATTGAATTTTGCGAATGCGGTTCGCCCGAGCAGTGCATGATAGCCACTGCGGAACGGGACTATATCGAAGATTAACTCCTCGCTTCGGAAATTGTCCGATGATCCGAAGACCACTTCTCGTGTGACTGAGCCTGTGCAGTGGACTTCGACACCTGGTATGAAGCCTTTAAAGGTCGTTTTTGTGGGTTTAATCCTTGAGGTATCTATACCCATTTTGCACACTTTGTCCTGGTAAAGGAGGTTCAGGTTGCTGCCGCCGTCCATAAGGACTTGAGTGAGGTGAAATCCGTCGATGATTGGGTCTAAGACCAATGCGGCGAATCCGCCATGACGGATATTAGTGGGGTGGTCCCTGCGATCGAAGGTGATCGGGCAGGAGGACCATGGGTTGAACTTTGGGGCGACTGGCTCCAACGCATATACGTCCCTTAGCGCACACTTCCGTTCTCTCTTGGGGATGTGGGTTGCGTATATCATATTCACCGTACGCACTTGTGGGGGGAATATCTTCTGTCCTTCGGTGTTCGGCTGCCGGGGCTCCTCCTCGTCATCGCTGTGTAGCCCCTTGTCCGTGTGCTCGGCATTTAACTTGCCGGCCTGCTTGAACACCCAACAATCCCTGTTGCAGTGGTTGGCTGGCTTGTCGTGGGTGCCATGTATTTGGCACAAGCGATCGAGTATACGGTCCAAAGACGGGCCCGGAGTGCTTCTTTTGAATGGCTTTTCTGCTGACCGGGCTTAGAGCCTCTGAATCCGGCATTGACTGTCGTATCCTCGGTATTGTCGATGTTGATGCGGCGCTTGTGTTTGTTGCGATGTGACCTGCCATTGCTATCCACTACTGGAATCAGCTACTTTGCCATCTGTCAGCTCTTTGCCGTCTGCTAGCGGACGGCAAAGAAGCTCTTTGCCATCAGCTACCTGAAAGCGGACGGCAAAGAACAGGCTGATGGCAAAGAAAGCCTTTGCCATCAGCCTGTTCTTTGTCGTCTGCTAGCTGACGGCAAAGAATCTTTGCCGTCCGCTAGCAGACGACAAAGAGGGAGGGGGCCCCACTGAGGAGCGGGTTAAAAAAATACTTAACGGCCCCCCTCCTTGCCGTCCGCTAGCGGATGGCAAAGCGCACAATAGCGGACGGCAAAGATTAACGGAACGTATCTAACGGCCGGCGCGCCCCACCCCCCTCTATCTCTCTGTTTCCCTCCCACACACACGCGCCGCCGCCCCCACACCACTCGCCGCCGCCCGGTCGCACCACCGCCCCGCCGCCCCACCGTCCCCCCGCCCCGTCGCCCCACCACCCCATCGCCCCGCCCCCCCGCCCCATCTCGGCGCCGCCGCGCCCAGGCCCCCCGGCGACCCGGCCCCCCCGCGCCCCACCGCCCCGGGCGCCGTCGCTCCACCGGCCGCCCGCCCCGTCGCCCCCGCCGCGCCCCGGCCCCCCGGCGCCCTGCCCCCCCCCCCCCCCGCGCCCCACCACCCTGGGACCGGCGCCGCCGCTCCAGGCTGCCCCGGGCGCCGTCGCTCCACCGGCCGCCCGCCCCGTCGCCCCCGTCGCGCCCCGGCCCCCCGGCGCCCCGGCCCCCCGTGCCCCCCCCCCCCGCCCTGGGACCGGCGCCGCCGCTCCAGGCCGCCCCGCCCCCCTCCTCCACCGGCCACCTCCTCCACCGGCCCAGGTGAGCTCTACCTCTCCTTTTTTTCTGTTTTTTTAGTTTTAGGTTTATGTTTAGTTTAGATTTAGTTTTAGTTTTAGGTTTAGTTTTAGGTTTAGGTTTAGTTTTTTCCTTTTTTTTCTTCTGTTTTTTAAGTTCTAGGTTTATGTTTAGATTAGATTTAGGTTTAGTTTTAGGTTTAGTTCAGTTTTAGGAAAGAAAAAGAAGAAGAAGAAAAAACAGGAGAGGAGGAGAAGAAGAAGAGGAAAAAGGAAAGGAAGATGAAGAAGAGGAGGAGGACAAGAAAAAAGAAGAAGAGGAAGAAGAAGAAGAAAAAAAACAGGAGAGGAGGAGAAGAAGAAGAGGAAAAAGGAAAGGAAGAAGAAGAAGAGGAGGAGGAGAAGAAAAAAGAAGAAGAGGAAGAAGGAGAAGAAGAAAAAAACAGGAGAGGAGGAGAAGAAGAAGAGGAAAAAGGAAAGGAGGAAGAAGAAGAAGAAGAAGAAGGAAAAAAAGGAAGAAAAGGAAGAAAAGGAAGAAGAGGAAGAAGAAGAAAAGGAAAAAAGACCCCGACCCGGCACCCCGACACCACACCCCGACCCCGAGACCCCGACCCCGACACCCCGACCCCGACCCCGACCCCGACACCCCGACCCCGACACCCCAGCCCCGACCCCGACACCCCGACCCCCCGAGCCTGACCCGACACCCCGACCCCGAGCCTGACCCGACACCCCGACCCCGAGCCTGACCCGACACCCTGTCCCCGACACCACACCCCGACCCCGAAACAACACCCCGACACCGACACGGCACTACCCCGACATCAACACGACACCCCGACCCCCCGACCCCGAAACAGCACCCCGACCCCGACACGGCACCCCGACACCGACAGGACACCCCGACCACCGACACCTCCCGAAAAGGTGTTCTTTGGCCTTCCAGAGGCCGACGGGGTCATATATTTGTGAATTATTAGTTAGGTCATATATTTTTCGATTTTGTTATGAAAAACATCATATATAATTGTGTTGATCGTGTAGTTTTAAATGTGCAGTTGTTTCATCGCTGCGAGGTTTGGTGTTCGACGACCTCGCCATGCGTTTGACGAGCTCTGCCCCTTCGTTCGTGGGTGAGCACAAATGACAAGTCCTCCTCCCCCATTAATTATTTGATCTATTCCGATGAAACTTGATAGCTAGCTATATATGTGTCTTGAATCATCAGTATGCGTAACCAATATGTGTCTCCCGTTCGGAAGCGTCATAGTTATAAATATGCATGCATTTGCATATTTATAACCTTGATTCTTTCGAATTGTCCAACGCTATCCATGGACAGCCCGAGTATGTGTAGATTGGGTTCGTTTTCCCATATGCTTTGCTCCGGATCCGACGCATATATTTCGTCAGTGGCTCCCCTGTTGTTCTCCGGGTACACATCCTCTCTGTTTATTGCAGAGACGTGTATCAGGAGAACAGCGGGGAGGTGCTGCCGAAATTTTGCGTCGGATCCGGAGCATAGCATGGGAAAATGAACCCAATTTACACATACACGGGTGGGGTTAGGACCTATCATTACCTATTAGAGTGTAGGTTGCATGGATGTAATAAAATTGACAAAGTAGATCAACTGATGAATATATACATGATGAATTACATATATAATTGTTGTGTGCCCAGTAGCTCTGAAAGTCAAGATGAGTGACCGTGTGTGGATGTATACCTGTCACACTGGTCAGAACAAATGGAGCGCTGAATGGTTCACAAAAACTAAGGGGTTTGTGCAAGCCGCGTTTGCAAATGGCCAAAAGAAAACCTGGTGCCCCTGTTTCCGGTGCGGCAATTGGGAAAAGAAGACAGAGGCTGAAATGGGCAAACACCTGCAGAAGAGTGGTTTTACGCCCGATTATACGGTGTGGACATTTCATGGTGAGTCTGCCCAACGTGACCGAGCTGAGGTGGATCGTTGTCGCACCGACGAGCATGGTACCGGGATGGAAAACATGGTGCAAGGCTATGATGATGCTCGGGATTCGGACGAGGAGATGGAGGAATCTGCAAAGGCCTTCAATGAAATGTTGGAGTCTTCGAAACGTCCGCTTCACGAGCACACTGAGCTTTGTCAGTTGGATGCCATCTCACAAGTAATGGCTCTGAAAGCTCAGTTCAACTTGGGCAGAGAATGCTATGACGCAATTATGACAGTATTTGGACGCTTTCTACCCAAAGGCCATGTAATGCCTGCAAACCTGTACCAGTCGGACAAAATCCTCCGTGCACTGAAGATGCCCTATGAGAAGATACATGCCTGTGAGAAAGGATGTGCCTTATTTAGGCTTGACTATGCAGACTTGAACTATTGTCCCATTTGCAAGTCTTCCAGGTATATTGTGGTAGACAACGGTATGGGTGAGAAGACACAGACCAAAATCCCCGTTAGTGTTCTTCGGTATATGCCAATTGTACCAAGACTTCAACGTCTTTTCATGGTCGAAGAGACGGCCAGACAGATGACATGGCACAAAACAGGCAAAAGAACCGAACTAGATGCAGATGGGAATCTGATGATGGTACACACATCGGATGGTGTTGCGTGGAAAAAGTTTGATGAATTACATGATGACAAAGCGGCAGATCCGAGGCATCCTCGAGTCGGCGTCAGCACGGATGGGTTCAGTGTGTTTGGTATGACGGCAGCCCAATACAGTTGTTGGCCCGTATTTGTCTTTCCACTCAATCTCCCCCCCCCGGACAGATTATGCAAAGAAAGAACATTTTCCTGACGTTGATAATTCCAGGACCCAACTATCCGGGCAGAAATATGAATGTGTACATGCAGCCGCTTAAGGACGAATTGCAAGAAGCCTGGGATAATGGGTTCAAGACATACGACGCCTTTAGCAAACGGAACTTCATAATGCGTGTCTGGTACATGTACTCGACGCATGACTTGCCGGCGTATGCGCTATTCGTTGGCTGGTGTGTGCATGGAAGGTTCCCGTGCCCCACATGCAAGGGAGCTCTTGAGTTTCGTTGGCTTCAGGCCAGGCGCAAGTTTTCTTGCTTCGACATGCATAGACAGTTCCTGGATCCTCGCCATAAGTTCAGGAAAGACAAGAAGAACTTCATCAGGGGTAGAGTTGTCAAAAACTCTGCACCACCTGCATTGATAGGCCAACAGACCCTGGATCAGTTAAACGCTCTCGAGCCAGATCCACAACGTCCAGGGTACTTCAAGGGGTATAATACTAAGCACGTGTGGACTCACAAAACATGCTTATGGGATCTGCCTTACTTCAAAGACCTCCTTTGCCCACACAACATCGATGTGATGCACACTGAGAAGAATATCGCCGAGGCACTTTTTGGTACATTGTTCGGCATAGATGGGAAGTCAAAGGATAATACTAAGGCTAGAGTCGATCTGGAGGCGCTATGTGATAGGCCGTTACAAAACATGAAAGAACCGAAAGGAAAACAGAACTGGACGAAGCCAAAGGCATGGTTCAATCTTGGAAGGCCAGCTATGAGGGAAATTCTCTTGTGGGTGCAACAGCAGTTGATGTTCCCCGATGGGTATGCAGCGAATCTAAAGAGGGGAGCGAATCTTGATAAACTGAAGATATTTGGTCTCAAGAGTCATGATTGGCACATATGGATTGGGCGGGTAATGCCGGTGATGTTGCGTGGCTTCATCCCTGAGGATGAATGGCTAGTACTGGCAGAACTCAGCTATTTCTTCCGTGTTCTTTGTGCGAAAGAACTATCGCCTGGCGTGCTAGAAGAAATGGAAGAGTTGGCGCCGGAGTTGATCTGCAAGTTAGAGAAGATCTTTCCACCGGGCTTCTTTAATCCAATGCAGCATTTGATTTTGCATCTCCCGACCGAGGCAAGATTGGGGGGGGGGGGCGTGCAAAATCGTTGGTGCTACCCAACTGAGAGGATGCAGAAGACGCTTCGAGAAAAATGTAAAAATAAACGTAGAATTGAAGCATCGATGGCTGAGGCATTCATCACAGAGAAGGCGGCAAACTTCGTAACAGCGCACTACGAAGCCAAAAATCGTCATTTGCATGATTCGAAGCCTCAGTACAATGCTGATGAGCCTAAAAAGGGTGGATCCAACCTCAGCCTATTCAAAGGGAATCTCGCACCAGCTAGTGTTTCACATCCAGTATCTTTGGATAACGAAGAATGGCGGACCATTTCGTTGTATATCTTCAACAACCTGATAGAAGTGCGGCCGTACATCGAGTATGTTCCCGGTACATTGTTTCGCAACTTCTATTTCCTTTGAACTACTCTTATTCCTGGATATGTCATACAGTCGATACGTCGCCATATTCTCGTATGGAGCAGAGATCCAAAAGGATTCCGTCGACGAGTATGAGCTTCTCGCAAAGCAAGGAGGTGGCTATCCCGGTTTCATCTCTTGGTTCAAACAAACGGTAATTTATATTAGACAATTTCATTTCATTCGCTAATTTGTGCAAAATGCAACAATCCTTTCATATGTTAAACTTGTAGGCTAATTCAGAGTCTATGGACGCCGAATTGAGACAAGTCGCTAATGGTTTTGACTATAAGGTCCGTTCATTTGACAAGTACGACATCAACGGGTATCGCTTTCGTACCTATGGCAAAGAGCTATCTATGGCCGACCGAAAGTCTACAAATTGTTGTGTATCTGCTATCGGCGAAGGACGTACCGAGTATTATGGGAGAGTTGAAGCAATTTATGAACTTCTGTTCTATGGTGAAAACCCACCGAATGTCGTAGTCTTCAAATGTTATTGGTTTCAGCCGAAGGAGACTAGAAGGACTCATGAACATATAGGGCTAGTTGAAATCAACCAAAGCACTCATTTAGATGTTCCTGATGTCTATATTATGGCTCAACAGGCGACCCAAGTATTCTATCTACCGTGGGCCTGCCAAACTAATCCAAATCTGAAAGGTTGGGATGTCGTTTATGAAGTTCCGCCACGTGCTAGACTTTCTCCCCCAAAGGAAGAGGATTATGAACCTCACATTAACCCAGACACATATGAAGGATAATTCTTCCAAGAGACACGTCTTTCCAAAAAGCGTTTCAAGAACCGCTATACTTCACCCCAAAACCTTGAAGTAGACAGCGACAATGAATCAGACATCACCCCAGAGGAGGAACAAGAAGAGCCGGAACAAGAAGAGGTTACTGCTGCGGATGACCTGTCAATGCTTGACCGATTACGTCAAGGTGGCCTTGCACATGTTGATGCCAATGAACCCTATGATCCCATCATTGATTATAGTGATGACGATGATTATGCATTTATTGATGATACTGATCGAGATTATTAGTAGTGTCAGGTATTCAATTTTTTTATGTTGCACTTGATGATGATACACTTAAGTGATATGCATATTATTATTCATGTCGGTACTTTTTTTATGTTGTACTAATTTTGTTTATTCTTTGTCATGGCAGGTGTTGAAATATGGTGGGCGCTGGTCAGGAACGCGCCGAGGCCCCTTCTTCGTCGGCGCGTGGTGTGAGGTCTTCCATTCCACACGCACCTCTCCGCCGAGCGTTGCTGGACAGTATGGCGACACCGCCGGGCCCTTCTTCGTCGACCGCGGTGCCCAGCAGGGGACGAGGTAAGAAGAAGAAAGGAGGTGGAGCACGTGGTCGCGGGAGAGGAGGAGGTAGGGTGACTCTGACGGCGCCTTCCTCGCCACCGCCCCCAGCTGTTTCACCCGAGCACGTGACTGCTAGGGTGGACTCGTCTGAGGAGGAGGCTGCACGGACTCCGATCCACGAGCCTCCGGTCCACGAGTCTTCGGCCCACGAGCCTCGGGTCGACGGGCCTTCGGCCCACGAGACTTGGGCCCACGAGCCCCCGGAGGAGAACACGTCTGGATGGGGTACCTGGTCGGGTCAGCCTGAGCATGGCGGGGAGCCGAGTGGCCATGCTGATGATGGTGGGGATCCGACTGATGAGGAGGGGGAGGAGGGGGGGCAACGTCTACCAGCGTGGTGCTACACGGCTCCCGTCCGTGCCGGTGACCCGCGAGCAGAGGTGGTTGATTTTCCCTGATGGGGAGAGGTACGCAAGTGCATTTAATATTTTTGTACCTTCTGCATTCACGTTTCTTCAAATAACTAATGCGTTGGCCTTGTCATGCTGCAGGGGTTGGGACCACCATCATAGTGTCCGCCGGCACAACTCCGTCCTTGGAGTTCTTTGCCGGCAAAACTTCCCGGGGTTTGTCACGTTGCCTGGTGAGGGTCGGCTTCCAGAGCTTGGATTGAGCTGGGAGCACTACGTGGCTGCCCCGGCCCCGCCGGATGAGATTATCGACGGTGTCGTGTGCCACACAAGGGCAGACATGGTGATCAGAAAGTTCTGGGTAATTTCTCCTTTACACATTTAAAAATTTTCAACTAGCTAGTTATTAATTGTACTAATCAATATTGTCTCATTTGATTGCAGACATTCTACAGGTGTGAGGAGGGATACGAAGAGGACGCGGCACATGTTATCAAGAAAGTCTGCAAGCGCCTACTCCAGAACTTACGGCACGAGGCTCGGGTGCAGGCTGTTCGAGACTACTATGCCTTGCGTGGTATCAAGAAGACCAAGCCGGCGTGCCGCGATAAGTTCCTGAGTAAGGAGCAGTACATGAAGGTAATTCTTAAGGGCTTCTCTACTTAAGTTCCTTCATTTAGTAATTCTTAGCCGTAGCGCTCAAGTTTCTATTTGCTAACTTAGGCGCCTCCGAGATGGTGTGCGGATCGGATGGATTGTTGGGAGGTGTTGGTCGATGAGTGGTGCTCACAACAATGGCTAGCCCTCCACAAAGAGGCCAAGGACAAACGTGCCCAAATGGAAGGTGTGCCACACCATCAAGGCAGCTCCAACTTATATCAGTTCGGGCGCAACTGGGTATGTGGTTTGCTTCATGATTCATGCAATTCATTCATCATGCTAGCTTGAGCCCTTTAATTACTAATTTTCATTGTTTCTCTCTTTCAGGCACGCTACAATAAGGCGGATAAGGTGCCAGAGGTGTACGACCTGTATGCCATGGCCCACACTGCCTCTTTCAAGAAAGTCAAGGCTTTCTCTCAGTCTGACCTCGATGATGCAAACAACTTCACCAACATCTCCTCCCACAACAAGCTCGTGAGATATAGAGATGAGGGGAAGGCGAGGAAAGGGGAGGACTTTAACCCGAGCCAGGGTCCCATTGATCCAGAGCTGGTGATGATATCTGGTGGCGGGAGGTCCCATGGCTCCATAGCCATTGGAGATGGACTTATCCGTTGTCCTAGCACTCTCTCGGAGATCAAGGCGCGCCAGTCGAGCTACGCTCCTGAGATAAGGCCTCGTGAACGGCCAATGCAACTCGCCATCAAGGTTAGTGATACGTACTCAGTTATCTTTCTCCATTACATTGTGTGCGCTTCCATCAATTATTACAAATGGTCATGTGAGTGGTGTTGCAGGCTGCTATACAGAGTGAGAGAGATATAACGGAGAAACTTCTGGCAGAGACAGCGGAGAGGCAGCGGGAGTTGGAGGAGAGGACGGCAAAGATGATGGAGGAGGAGAGGGCACGGAATGACATGCAGGCAAGGGCCATGTACGAGCTCCTTGTGGTAAGTTTCTTCTGCAGATTAGCCAAAACATTCATGTAGTGTTTGTCTCATTACTAACTAGTATGACTGAGTCGTCAAAACCAAATGTGCAGTCTGTGTGCGAGAAGACAGGTCAGACCGCTCCGCCGATGCCAGTGATTGCTCCTGGGACCACGGTGAGTTTTATTTGAATGGACATTACTTGCTAGTCTTAAAATTTGAGTGTCATCATGCTAACAGGACATTGGAAATGATCTTTGGTGCAGGGTAACTCCAGATAAGCATCGCACGATCCTTCTCCAGCTACCGACACGAGCCACCCCGCTCCTACACCTCCTGGATCTTGGTAAGTTTATCTAGTGTTTTGCTTAACACATCCATAAAGACCTAGACTTAGCTTTATTTCCTCCAATGCTTACCATAATGACCTAGACTTAGCTTCTTCTCCTCCAAAATGACTTAATAAGCTTACTGACCTCCAAAACCATCCATTTTACCTAAGTTAGCTCTAAAACGATCTGTACTTAGCTTACTTATGTAAAAAAATTGCATAATTAGCTTAGTTAGCTCATAGACGATCCATTTTACCTAAGTTAGCTCTAAAATGACCCATTTTACCTAGGTTAGCTTATAAATGATCCAGTTCATCCAAGTTAGCTAAAAAATGACCCATTTTACCTAGATGAGCTCCTAAATGATCCATTTTACCTACGTTAGCTTCAAAATGACCCATTTCACCTAGGTTAACTCCAAAATGACCCATCTTACCTAGGTTATCTCATAAACGATCCATTTCAACTAATTTAGCTCATAAACGATCCATTTCACCAAGTTAGCTAAAAAACGATCCATTTCACCTAAATTAGCTCTTAAATGATCCATTTCACCTAAGTTAGCTCAAAAAGATCCATTTCAACTAAATTAGCTGATAAATGATCCATTTCACCTAAGTTAGCTCAAAAACGATCCATTTCAACTAAGTTAGCTCATAAATGATCCATTTCACCTAAGTTAGCTAAAAAAAGATCCATTTCACCTAAGTTAGCTAAAAACGATCCATTTCACCTTAGTTACCTAAAAAACGATCCATTTGACCTTAGTTAGCTCATAAACGACCCATTTCAACTAAGTTAGCTCATAAATGATCCATTTCACTTTAGCTAGCTCATAAACGACCCATTTCAACTTAGTTAGCTCATATATGATCCATTTCACGTAAGTTAGCTCATAAATGACATACTCTTCTTGTTCTAGTCTTCTTCTTGTTCTACTCTTCTTGTTCTAGTCTTCTTCTTGTTCTACTCTTCTTGTTCTAACTTTCTTATTTTTCATTTTGCAGATTTCATTCACTTGACGAAAGCTTGCATAGATGGAGTGCTCCTTATCCCTTTCTCTGTTTCTTTTGTATCGTTGAACTATGCATGTATCGTTGGATGAAACTATTGTAATATATATGGTTGGATGCCTCTATGTTGAACTTGTTATGTATGATGGAACTATGCATGTAATATATATGGTTGGTTGATGAAGTTATGTGTTAGATATCTTATATGTTTGCTCTGTAATGGCCTTTTGAAATATATCTATATATGTCATATATATTTGTGATGAAAATTGTTGGATTTAATAAAAAAACAGATAAAAGAGCCAATATGTAGGCTCTTTGCCGTCTGCCGCGGACGGCAAAGAAGACACGTGGCATCCAGCTGTGCTTCCTGGGAGCTGACCCATTTGGCCAGTTTGCCTACAGTGGCAGACGGCAAAGACTTTGCCATCAGTGGCAGACGGCAAAGAACCTGCCATGCAGTGACGTGTAGATGACATCATACGGCGGACGGCAAAGACACTAGAAATTTTGCCTTCAGCGGCGGACGGCAAAGGCCTGTCGTTAGCCACTTAACGGACTGACAGCGCAATTATTGCCGTCCGCTCTCTTTGCCGTCCGCCGCGGACGGCAAAGGGCCTTTGTCGTCAGCCGCTAGAAAGCAGACGGCAAAGTAGCTGTTTACCGTAGCCTACGTTGCCGGAGCCTTTTGCCGTCCACGGCTGACGGCAAAGGCCTTTGCCGTCCGCCGTTCATGCCTTTGCCGTCCGCCGTGGCAGACGGCAAAATGGCTGATTCCTGTAGTGATCCTTGGTATCTAAAGTACCAGGGTTTTTTGATATGTTACTGCTGCGAGCCAGCCAGCTGTCCTCTCCCGCGCAAAAGCGGGTCAGAAGTGTCGTGAGGGCTGCCATAGATTTCGGCTTTTCCTGGCCAAGGTGTCGGGCAAGCCACTCCTCGCGGATGTTGTGTTTGAAAGCTGCTAGGGCCTCTGCATCCGGACAGTCGATGATTTGATTTTTCTTGGTTAGGAACCGTGTCCAGAATTGCCTGGCCGATTCCTCTGGCTGCTGAATTTGTTGGGGAACGCAGTAATTTAAAAAAAATTCCTACGCACACGCAAGATCATGGTGATGCATAGCAACGAGAGGGGAGAGTGTTGTCCACGTACCCTTGTAGACCAAAAGCGGAAGCGTTATAACAACGTGGTTGATGTAGAAGTACGTCTTCACGGCCCGACCGATCAAGCACCGAAACTACGGCACCTCCGAGTTCTAGCACACGTTCAGCTCGATGATGATCCCCGGACTCCGATCCAGCAAAGTGTCGGGGATGAGTTCTGTCAGCACGACGGCGTGGTGACGATCTTGATGTTCTACCGTCGCAGGGCTTCGCCTAAGCACTGCTACAATATTAACGAGGATTATGGTGGAGAGGGGCACCGCACACGGCTAATAGATCTCAAGGATCAATTGTTGTATCTAGAGGTGCCCCCCTGCCCCCGTATATAAAGGAGCAACGGGGAGGGGCGGCCGGCGAGGAGGAGGCGCGCTAGGGAGGAGTCCTACTCCTACCGGGAGTAGGACTCCCTCCTTTCCTTGTCCAAGTAGGAGAGGGGGAAGGAAGGGAGAGAGGAGAGGAAGGAAAGGGGGGGCGCCGCCCCCCTCCTTGTCCAATTCGGACTAGAGGGGGAGGGGGGCGCGGCCTGCCCTGGCCGCCCCTCCTCTGCTCCACTTTGGGCCCATGAGGCCCATTAACCCCCCGGTACTCCGTTCTATATCCGATAACCCCCGGAGCCATTCCTGTGTCCGAATATAGTCATCCAATATATCAATCTTTATGTCTCGACCATTTCGAGACTCCTCGTCATGTCCGTGATCACATCCGGGACTCCGAACAACCCTCGGTACATCAAAACATATAAACTCATAATGAAACTATCATTGTAACGTTAAGCGTGCGGACCCTGCGGGTTCGAGAACAATGTAGACATGACCGAGACACGTCTCCGGTCAATAACCTATAGCGGAACCTGGATGCTCATATTGGCTCCTACATATTCTACGAAGATCTTTATCGGTCAGACCGCATAACAACATACGGTGTTCCCTTTGTCATCGATATGTTATTTGCCCGAGATTCGATCGTCGGTATCTCAATACCTAGTTCAATCTCGTTACCGGCAAGTCTCTTTACTCGTTCCATAATACATCATCTCACAACTAACTCATTAGTTGCAATGCTTGCAAGGCTTATGTGATGTGCATTACCAAGGGGGCCCAGAGATACCTCTCCGACGATCGGAGTGACAAATCCTAATCTCGAAATACGCCAACCCAACATGTACCTTCGGAGACACCTGTGGAGCTCCTTTATAATCACCCAGTTACGTTGTGACGTTTGGTAGCACACAGAGTGTTCCTCCGGCAAACGGGAGTTGCCTAATCTCATAGTCATAGGAACATGTATAAGTCATGAAGAAAGCAATAGCAACATACTAAACGATCGGGTGCTAAGCTAATGGAATGGGTCATGTCAATCACATCATTCTCCTAATGATGTGATCCCGTTAATCAAATGACAACTCATGTCTATGGCTAGGAAACATAACCATCTTTGATCAACGAGCTAGTCAAGTAGAGGCATACTAGTGACACTCTTTTGTCTATGTATTCACACAAGTATTATGTCTCTGATTAATACAATTCTTGCATGAATAATAAACATTTATCATGATATAAGGAAATAAATAATAACTTTATTATTGCCTCTAGGGCATATTTCCTTCAGAATTATATGGCTCAAGTCATCTGCATCTGGTGGTCGCACGTAAGTGCCCTGGAAGTTGTCAAGGAATGTGGCTTCCAGATCTTCCCTACAGCCAATGGATTCTGCTGGCAAGCTGTTGATCCAATGCCGAGCTGGTCCTTTAAGATTGAGTGGGAGGTATTTGATGGCGTGTAGATCGTCACCACGGGCCATGTGGATATGAAGGAGATAGTCCTCAATCCATACCGCGGGATCTGTCGTACCATCGTATGATTCGATATTCACAGGTTTGAAACCCTCTGGGATTTGATGATCCATTACTTCATCTGTGAAGCATAGCGGGTGTGCGGCGCCTCTATACTGGGCTATATCACGACGCAGCTCGAATGAGTCTTGTCTGCTGTGTTCGGCCCGGCCGGATTTACTTCTACTGTATCCGTGTGATGGTTATCGTCTCTCGTAATGGGGCGCCCTCGCAATCCGTAGATCGATCTTGCTTGCTTTCTTTTGTCTTCCAATACGTCTCACAGGTCTAGCGTATTTGCCCTTGCCTTGGCATTTTTATTTGAGTGGCGTCGGGGTGCGGGCTGAGTTTTTGGCTGAAATGCCTCTCTGTCACGGCCACGAGGTGGCCGATCAACTGCATCATACACTGGAGATGTAGGATTTAATGCTTCCTCCTCTAAACGGGGTAGCAACCTGCGCTTTGGGTAACTCTTGGAGGGGCGTTCGAGTTCATATTCCTCGGCCGCAAGGACTTCAGTCCATCTGTCAGCTAGCAAGTCTTGATCAGCTCTAAGCTGTTGTTGCTTTTTCTTAAGGCTGTTTACCGTGGCCATAAGCCGGCACTTGAAGCGCTCTTGCCTGACGGGATCCTCAGGCACGACAAATTCGTCATCGTCGAGGCTTGCCTCGTCTTCGGAGGGAGGCATGTAATTCTCATCCTCTACCTCTCTATCTGCCGTTTTCTCATGAGGGCTGGCTTCTCCATCCTCCTGCGCTGAATCTTGCTGGAGGGGGTTGTCGTTGTCTTCGGCACTGTCCGGAGTGTTATTATCGCCTGTGTCGGTATCACCGCTTTTGCTTTGGCGAGACTTAGAGCGGCGCCGCTGATGTCGGCGCTTGGGTTGCTTCTTGGAGGGGTCATCATCTGCTGTTCCGTCGCCATTGCCTTCTTTGGGTCTGTCCACCATGTATATATCATATAATGAGGTGGTTGTCCAGTGCCCTGTGTGCAGTGGTTCCTGTTCGTCTCCTGCATCGTCGTCCATACCATCGATGTCTTCGGAGTTGAACTCTAGCATGTCGGTTAAATCATCAACAGTGGCAACTAAGTGGGTGGTGGGTGGGTGGCGAATTTCTTTGTCTTTCGCATCCCAATCCTGCCGGTCACAGTCTGGCCAGGACTCTCCTGACAAGGAGGGAGACCTCAGAGAGTTTAGTATGTCTCCGAAGGGCGAGTGTTGAAAGATATCTGCGGAGGTGAACTCCATGATCGGCGCCCAGTCGGATTCGATTGGCAAGGGCTCAGGCAGTTCGGAGCCCGTGGCCGGAGAAGAATCCGGCAACTTGGGGTCACGACTTTCGTGAAGGGTAAGGTTGGTATTCGGCTCGATCGCTGCTGAGACTGCGGCATCCGGTGTGGGGTCTAGCCACCCGTCCACGGATGGCGCGGCTGGCTCCGAATTGAAGGTCGGAGCGGTTGCAGGTGCGATCTCCTGAACACTGTCCGATGGCAGAGGTAAATCATGCTCATCGGGACGGTACGGCGCACTCGGCGGGGGCTCGAATCCGTTGAAGATCAAGTCTCCGCGGATGTCGGCCGTGTAGTTCAAGCTTCCAAACCTGACCTGGTGGCCAGAGGCATAGCTTTCGATCTGCTCCAGGTGGCCAAGCGAATTGGCCCGCAGTGCGAAGCCGCCGAATACGAAAATTTGTCCGGGGAGAAAAGTCTCACCCTGGGCTGCATCGATATCGATGATTGAAGGAGCCATCAAGCCTAACGATGACGACACAGAGGAACTCTCAATGAAAGCACCAATGTCGGTGTCAAAACCGACGGATCTTGGGTAGGGGGTCCCGAACTGTGCGTTTAGGCGAATGGTAACAGGAGACAAGGGACGCGATGTTTTTACCCAGGTTCGGGCCCTCTCGATGGAGGTAAAACTCTACTCCTTCTTGATTGATATTGATGATATGGGTAGTACAAGAGTTGATCTACCACGAGATCAGAGAGGCTAAACCCTAGAAGTTAGCCTATGGTATGATTGCTGTTCTTGTTGTCTCCTACGGACTAAACCCTCCGGTTTATATAGACACCGAAGGGGCTAGGGTTACACAGAGTCGGTTACAAGGAAGGAGATCTACATATCTGTATTGCCAAGCTTGCCTTCCACGCCAAGGAGAGTCCCATCCGAACACGGGACGAAGTCTTCAATCTTGTATCTTCATAGTCCAACAGTCCGACCAAAGGTTATAGTCCGGCTGTCCGGATACCCCCTAATCCAGGACTCCCTCACTTAGCTTTGGGTTCAATCTTGCGATGTCCTTACCCAGTGACAGAAGGGGCAGTAAGGCACGTATTGTATTGTTGCCATCGAGGATAACAAGATGGGGTTTTTATCATATTGCATGAAACTATCCCTCTACATCATGTCATCTTGCTTAAGGCGTTACTCTGTTTTTAACTATCTCTCAGGAGCATAACTATCTCTCAGGAGCATAAGTGCTTTGGGTTCAATCTTGCAGTGTCCTTTCCCAGTGACAGTAGGGGCAGCAAGGCACGTATTGTATTGTTGCCATCGAGGATAACAAGATGGGGTTTTTATCATATTGCATGAATTTATCCCTCTACATCATGTCATCTTGCTTAAGGCGTTACTCTGTTTTCTTGAACTTAATACTCTAGATGCATGCTGGATAGCGGTCGATGAGTGGAGTAATAGTAGTAGATGCAGGCAGGAGTCGGTCTACTTGTCTTGAACGTGATGCCTATATACATGATCATACCTAGATATTCTCATAACTATGCTCAATTATGTCAATTGCTCAACAGTAATTTGTTCACCCACCGTAGAATACTTATGCTCTTGAGAGATGCCACTAGTGAAACCTATGGCCCCCGGGTCTATTTTCCTCATATTAATCTCCATCACTTTCATCTTGCTTGCTTTTTACTTTGCCTTTTTACTTTTCACTTTGCATCTCTATACTAAAAATACCAAAAATATTATCTATCATCTCTATCAGATCTCACCCCCGTAAGTAACCGTGAAGGTATTGACAACCCCTAATCATGTTGGTTGCGTAGAGCTATTGTTTTTGTGTAGGCATGAGGGACTCGAGCGTGGCCTCCTACTGGATTGATACCTTGGTTCTCAAAAACTGAGGGAAATACTTACGCAACTTTGCTGCATCATCCTCTCCTCTTCGGGGAAATCCAATGCAGTGCTCAAGAGGTAGCATGCGCCACCCCTTGTGGGCTGGTGTGCTCCCCTATTATGGCCCATAAGGCCCATTATCCCCCCGGGGGTTCCAGTAACCCCCCCGGTAGTCCGATAAATACCCGATACACTTCAAAACACTTCCGGTGTCCGAATACTATCATCCTATATATCAATCTTTACATCTCGACCATTTTGGGACTCCTCGTCATGTCCATGGTCTCATCCGGGACTTGAAATAACATTCGGTCACAAAATCACATAACTCAGATAATACTAAATCGTCATCGAACTATAAGCGTGCAGACCCTACGGGTTCGAGAACTATGTAGACATGACCGAGATACCTCTCCGATCAATAACCAACAGCGGAACCTGGATGCTCATATTGGTTCCTACATATTATACAAAGATCTTTATCGGTCAAACCGTTATGAGAACATACGTTATTCCCTTTGTCATCGGTATGTTACTTGCCCGAGATTCGATCGTAGGTATCTTCATACCTAGTTCAATCTCGTTACTGGCAAGTCTCTTTACTTGTTCCATAATACATCATCCCACAACTAACTCAGTAGTCACTTTGCTTGCAAGGATTCTTATGATGTGCATTACCGAGAGGGCCCAGAGATACCTCTCTGATACTCGGAGTGACAAATCCTAATCACGATCTATGCCAACCCAACAAACACCTTCGAAGATACCTTTAGAGCATCTTTATAATCACCCAGTTACGTTGTGACGTTTGATAGCACACAAGGTATTACTCCGGTATCCGGGAGTTGCATAATCTCATAGTCGAAGGAATATGTATATGACATGAAGAAAGCAATAGCAATAAAACTGAATGATCATAATGCTAAGCTAACGAATGGGTCTTGTCCATCACATCATTATCCCGTTCATCAAATGACAACTCCTGGATGACATTATTCTCCTAATGATGTGATCTCGTTCATTAGGAGAACAATGTGATGGATAAGACCCATCCGTTAGCTTAGCATATTGATCGTTCAGTTTTATTGCTATTGCTTTCTTCATGTCAAATACACATTCCTTCGACTTTGATATTATGCAACTCCCGAATACCGGAGGAATACCTTGTTTCTATCAAACGTCACAACGTAACTGGATGATTATAAAGATGCTCTACGGGTATCTCCGAAGGAGTTTGTTGGGTTGGCATAGATTGAGATTAGGATTTGTCACTCCGAGTATCGGAGAGGTATCTCTGGGCCCTCTTGGTAATGCACATCATAAGAAGCCTTTGCAAGCAAAGTGAATAATGAGTTAGTTGCAGGATGATGTATTACGGGACGAGTAAAGAGACTTGCCGGTAACGATATTGAACTAGGCATGAAGATACCGATGACCGAATCTTGGGCAAGTAACATACTGATGACAAAGGGAATAACGTATGTTGTCATTACGGTTTGACCATAAAGATCTTTGTAGAATATGTAGGAACAAATATGAGCATCCAGGTTCCGCTTTTGGTTATTGACCGGAGAGGTGTCTCGGTCATGTCTACATAGTTCTCGAACCCGTAGGTTCCGCACGCTTAACTTTCGATGACGATTTCGTATTATATGAGTTATGTGATTTGGTGACTGAATGTTGTTCGGAGTCCCGGATGAGATCAAGGACATGACGAGAAGTCTCGAAATGGTCGAGAGGTAAAGATTTATATATATGATGATAGTATTCGGACACCGGAAGTGTTCAGAAGTGTATCGGGTATTTATCGGACTACCGGGGGGTTACCGGCACCCCCGGGGGGAATAATGGGCCTAATGGGCCATAAGAGGGGATCACACCAGCCCACAAGGGGTGGTGCCCCCCCTTTAGGAAAGAGGCCGAATAGGAGAAGGAAGAGGGGGTTCGGCCCCCCCTTTCCTTCCTCCCTTCCCCCTTCCCTTTTCCCCTCCGATGAAATAAGGAAGGGGGTGAATTGGGATAGGAACCCCAAGTAGGATTCCTCCTACTTGGGGCACCCCAAGGTTGCTCCCCTCCCCCTCCAACCTATATATACATGGGGAGGGGCGCCTAGAACACACATCAACGATTGTTAGCCGTGTCCGGCGCACCCCTCCACAGTTTACGTCTCTGGTCATATTTTCGTAGTGCTTAGGCGAAGCCCTGCGCGGATCACTCCATCATCACCGTCACCACGCCGCCGTGCTGACGGAACTCATCTTCTTCCTCGACACCTTTGCTGGATCAAGAGGACGAGGGACGTCATCGAGTTGAACGTGTGCAGAACTCGCAGGTGCCGTACTTTCGATGCTTGATCGGTCGGATCTAGAAGAGGTTCGACTACATCAACCGCGTTGTCAAACGCTTCCGCTTTCGGTCTATGAGGGTGCGTGGACACACTCTTCCCCTCTCATTGCTACGCATCTCCTAGATAGATCTTGCGTGAGCATAGGAATTTTTTTGAAATTGCATGCTACATTTCCCAACAAGCGCAACATGAAGACTTGGTGGACCAACATGGCAAAGTGCAACACTATAAACCGGAAGGCGATGGCCACTCTCATTGTCGGTGTCAAAACAGGCGGATCTCGGGTAGGGGGTCCCGAACTGTGCGTCTAGGCGGATGTTAACAGGAGACAAGGGCACGAAGTTTTACCCAGGTTCGGGCCCTCTCGATGGAGGTAAAACTCTACGTCCTGCTTGATTAATATTGATGATATGGGTAGTACAAGAGTAGATCTACCACGAGATCAAGGAGGCTAAACCCCAGAAGCTAGCCTATGGTATGATTGTTGTATCTCTCCTCTATCGACTAGCCTGGCCCTGGTTTATATAATGCACCAAAGGCCTAGGTTAATAAGAGTCCTAGCCGAATACGCCGGTGGGGAGAAGTCCTTGTCTTGATTGCCAAGTCTTGTGCAATCTTCTTTGTATGCAGCAGTTGTCCGAACTGGCCCATGAGTATACGGCCATAGGGGTCCTCGGCCCAATCTAATAGATTGGGAGACAACGTGGTGAGTACCCCTAGTCCAGGACACCGTCAGTATCCCCCTGAACCGGTCTTCAAGTGTGGGACGCTCCTCGATTCTTCCGAACTGTTCTTCATCTTCGGTAGTGAAAATTGGTTCAACAAATCTTCTTTATCTTCGATCTTGAGGATCGCCGAAATGCATTCGACGGGTTTACACGTCGGGTATCCGAGGAGCCCCTTTAAGTTTCCGGCCTTTATCAATGCCTTGTTTATTTTTATGCCACACCTCGGGTTTGAAGTTGTTCCCGGGAGGTAGTGTCCTCTTGCGTCCGAGCTCCAACGCCGGACTGCATTCGAGGTATCTTTTGCAGCCGAGCACCAACGCCGCCGCTTCCCAGCTCTAATGCCGGAATGTATCCGAGCTCCAATGCCGGACTATGTAGCCGAGCTCCAACGCCGGACTGTATCCGAGCTCCAACGCCGGACTGTATCCGAGGTGTCGTAAATCACCTTGGTTCAAAGAAGTTTGAAGGAGTTTATCCGAGCTTAATGCCGGAAATGCCCTCTATGGAGCCAGCCACTAGCGCCCGAGCTTTATGCTGGACTGCTTCTGAGGTGGTGCACCACCCCGAATGTGGGCCTATTTTTGTCAATAATTTTTATTGGTGCAATTTATTCTCTGCCGAGATATATAGCGAGTAGCCCTCAAGGTGGGTATCGGTCTAAAACCCGAGATGCACATGAAGGATGACATAAGACCGCTGATCCCAGTAGCCGCTGAGACTCAGGTCGATTTGCAAAATCGGCCTGAGGATCAAGTCCTAGCTCGGCAGAATACTTCGGGACACTAAAAGCGGTGTGCTCAGTTCTCGAGACTCAGGTTGGGTGCGGCCGACCAACCTGAGGATCAAAATCTCCTCGGAAACTATATTGCACATAAAATTTTCGGCGTTGGATGAGCAATGCAGTAGCCCCCGAGACACTGGTCGGGTGGCAACACCAGATCAGGGGATCGATGTGCCCATTTAATATGTTTAAATAATAAGCCCGAAGCCCAGTAGCCCCCGAGCCTTAATGCGGGCACGGGTGGCTGAATTAAGGATTGATATCCATAGTAAAATCACAAATTGTGTGTAATGACTCTATGTATCCAAGTACTTTACGTCATTTAATGCTCGGATCCGCATTGTACAAAACTTTGTTGACCGACCATCGGCTTCCACCTCCTCGGCCAGTAGCCGAGTGTTTGTCTTACTTTATAAAGCCTTTATGAGGGCAAAGATTTACAACAAACAAGGCAATCTGGCCATACGGTTTTATAAACAAAGGTACACGGAGAGATATGTTATATTACTGTTTAACAGAAGAAATGTCTTCCAAAGAAAATAGTCCCGCTATCGGTTCCTTTCTTTGGGTTGTCATGCTAAGCATGATCATAAAACCTCAGCTCCAATGTAAGAGCAAAATATCGAGGATTTAGTTTGGGAGGCTAGTTAATAGCCCCCGGTAGTGTTCGGTGACAGTCGAGGTCAAGTCGTAAACACTTCGGCCAATGTTATGAACGGCCTGTTATTGACCATAGTCATCAGATCGCTGACCAGTTTACGCTTATTGTGACAGTCAGTTTTCGGCTTTCTCCACTGAGGTGCTTAACCATGTGAGCTGGAAGCACAATCGCAATGGTTCTCCCTTTGCACGCCTAGCCGAACAAAACGGAACGTAGGAAGCAAGTGCAGGAGCCGGGCAACCCAACTATTGACCGAAGACACAATTCAAAACCGATGCATATATAGCAATATCTGAGAATGTTTTTGCCGAATCCCTAAAAGGTGTCCGGCGTTGCACTGCGAGACTAATGCTGGAAAAGCACAAATAGTTTAAAAGTGCCAAAAAGCTTGGAAAACCAAGAAACGTCAGTAAAAACATGACGTCCGAACAATATCAAGTGTTCGGTGCCAATCCGAAAATTGGTCTTAGAAAAAAGAAGTGCTTCTGTCGTGCTTTAACATGATACATCCTATCTCAAGACTTCGAGCGGGTCAGCCTACGGCTTCAACCTCCTATCCCTAGGGCGGAGTACTTCTCATCAGGCCAGTTTAGCAAACTAAACCTAGCGGCTTCGAGAGAGAAATTAGGCTCCCCGGCTAGTGACCGCACACTCGTGTTGAAAAAAGGAGTGATAAATAATAATAATAATAAAACTTTGCAACGACTAAGAAGAAGAACACTGAGGGAGTCCTAGATTAGGGGGTGTTCGGGTAGCCGGACTATACCTTCAGCCGGACTCCTGGACTATGAAGATACAAGATTGAAGACTTCGTCCCGTGTCCGGATGGGACTTTCCTTGGCGTGGAAGGCAAGCTAGGCTATGCGGATACTCAAGATCTCCTACCATTGTAACTGACTCTGTGTAACCCTAACCCTATCCGGTGTCTATATAAACCGGAGGGTTGTAGTCCGTAGGACGAACCATCATCATACACAATCATACCGTAGGCTAGCTTCTAGGGTATAGCCTCCTTGATCTCGTGGTAGATCTACTCTTGTACTACCCATATCATCAATATTAATCAAGCAGGAGTAGGGTATTACCTCCATCGAGAGGGCCCGAACCTGGGTAAAAACATCGTGTCCCTTGTCTCCTGTTACCATCCGGCCTTGACGCACAGTTCGGACCCCCTACCCGAGATCCGCCGGTTTTGACACCGACATTGGTGCTTTCATTGAGAGTTCCTCTATGTCGTCGCCTTTAGGCCCGATGGCTCCTCTGATCATCAACAACGGTGAGGTCCAGGGTGTGACCTTTCTCCCCGGACAGATCTTCGTCTTCGGTGGCTTCGCTCTGCGGGCCAATTCGCTTGGTCAGCTGGAGCAGATCGAAAGCTACGCCCCTGGCCATCAAGTCAGGTTTGGAAGCTTAAACTAGACGGCTGATATCCGCGGAGACTTGATCTTCGATGGGTTCGAGCCACAGCCAAGCGTGCCGCACTACCTCGAGGGGCATGATGTAGCTCTGCCTCCGAATAGTGTCCTGGAGGCCGCATACGCACCGGCTCCGACCCTTAACTCGGAGCCTACTACGCCAAGCGAGGATGGACGGTTGGACGTTACCTCGGGGGCTGCGATCTCAAAGGCGATCGAGCCGAACGCCAGCCCTGCACTCCGCGTGACTCATGACCCCGAGGGTCCGGACTCCTCCCCGGACTCCGAACCCCCCGCGCCCCTGCCGGTCGAATCCGTTTGGGCGCCGATAATGGAGTTCACCGCCGCGGACATCTTTCAGCACTCGCCTTTTGGCGACATCCTGAATTCTTTCAAGTCTCTCTCTTTATCAGGAGAGCCCTGGCCGAATTACGGTCAGCGAGGGTGGGATACGGACGATGAAGAAATTCAAAACCCACCCACCACCCACTTGGTAGCCACTGTCGACGATTTAACCGACATGCTTGACTTCGGCTCCGAAGACTTCGACGGTATGGACGACGAGGTTGGAGACGAACAAGAACCAGCACCTGTAGGGCGCTGGACAACCACCTCGTCATATGACATATATATGGTGGATACTCCAAAAGATGGAGATGGCGAGGGAACAGCGGGGGATGACACCTCCAAGAAACAGCCAAAGCACCAGCGTCAGCGGCGCCGCTCTAAATCCCACCAAAGCAAAAACGGTGATTCCGGCACCGGATAGCGTCGAAGAACACCCTCTCCAGCAAGATTCGGCGCAGGAAGACGGAGAAGCCAGCCCTCATGAGAGAGCGGCAGACCGAGAGGTTGAGGACGATAACTACATGCCTCCCTCCAAAGACGAGGCTAGCCTCGATGACAACGAATTCGGCGTACCATCAGACCCCGCCGAACAAGAGCGTTTCAAACGTGGGCTCTTAGCCACGGTGAACAGCCTCAAGAAAAAGCAGCAACAGCTTAGAGCTCTCTCGGCCCTCCACACAAGCCATGCCCCGATGCCGCTCAACTAAGGCACGGGAAAACGCGCCAGACCTGCGAGATGTACTAGAGGATAAGGCAAGACAAACAAGATCGATCTACGGAACGCGCAGGCGCCCGACGACACGTGACGATGATCTTCACTCCGGACACAATAAACCCGGTCGGGCCGAACACAACAGACATAGCTCTTCCGAGCTGCGTCGTGACATAGCCCAGTACAGGGGCGCCGCACACCCACTATGCTTCACAGATGAAGTAATGGATCATAAAATCCCAGAGGGTTTCAAACCCGTAAGCATCGAATCATACGATGGCACGACAGATCCGGCGGTATGGATCGAGGATTATCTCCTTCACATCCACATGGCACGTGGCGATGATCTACACGCCATCAAATACCTCCTGCTCAAACTCAAAGGACCGGCCCGGCACTGGCTTAACAGCCTGCCAGCGGACTCAATCGGTTCTTCGGAGGACCTGGAAGCCGCATTCCTCGATAACTTCCAGGGCACTTATGTGCGACCACCGGATGCCGACGACCTAAGCCACATAATTCAGCAGCCAGAGGAATCGACCAGGCAATTCTGGACACGGTTCCTAACAAAGAAAAACCAGATAGTCGACTGTCCGGACGCAGAGGCCCTAGCAGCCTTCAAGCATAACATCCGCGACGAGTGGCTTGCCCGGCACCTGGGACAGGAAAAGCCGAAATCTATGGCAGCCCTCACGACACTCATGACCCGCTTTTGCGCGGGCGAAGATAGCTGACTAGCTCGCAGCAACAACTTATCAAAGAACCCTGGTAATTCGGATACCAAGGACAAAAGTGGCAGGACACGTCGAAATAAGCAAAAGCGCCGCGTCAGCAGCGACAACAATGAAGATACGGTAGTCAACGCCGGATTCAGAGGCTATAAATCCGGTCCGCGGAAAAAGCCATTTAAAAAGAATACTCAGGGGCCGTCCAGTTCGGACCGAATACTCGACCGCTTCTGCCAAATCCATGGCACCCCCAAAAGGCCAGCCAATCACACCAACAGGGATTGTTGGGTGTTCAAGCAGGCAGGCAAGTTAAGAGCCGAAAACAAAGACAAGGGGCTGCATAGCGATGACGAGGAGGAGCCCAGGCCGCTGAACAACAATGGACAGAAGGGGTTTCCCCCACAAGTGCGGACGGTGAACATGATATACGCAACCCACATTCCCAAGAGGGAACGGAAGCGTGCGCTACTGGACGTATACGCGATGGAGCTAGTCGGCCCAAAGTTCAACACATGGTCCTCCTGCCCGATCACTTTTGATCGAAGGCACCACCCCACTAGCATCCGTCATGGCGGCTTTGCCACATTGGTTCTCGACCCAATCATCGACGGCTTTCACCTCACAAGAGTCCTCATGGACGGCGGCAGTAGCCTGAACCTGCTTTACCAGGATACAGTGCGGAAAATGGGCATAGATCCATCAAGGATTAAGCCCACAAGGACGACCTTTAAAGGCGTTATACGAGGTGTAGAAGCCAACTGTACAGGCTCCGTAACACTTGATGTGGTCTTCGGATCTCCGGATAACTTCCGAAGCGAAGAGTTAATCTTCGACATAGTCCCGTTTCGCAGTGGCTATCATGCCCTTCTCGGACGAACCGCATTCGCAAAGTTCAATGCGGTGCCGCACTACGCATATCTCAAGATCAAGATGCGAGGCCCTCGAGGAGTAATCACGGTCAACGGAAACACCGAACGCTCCCTCCGTACGGAGGAGCACACGGCGGCTCTCGCAGCGGAAGTACAAAGCAGCCTTTTTAGGCAACTCTCCAGTCCGGCCGTTAAAAAGCCAGACACTGCCAAGCGCGCCCGGAGTAACCTACAACAAGACCGCCTGGCACGTTCTGAGCAGGCGTAGCAATGCGGCCCAACCCCAGCCATCGCGACATAGCGAAGCCAGTACCCCGCGTACATAATTACGCCCTTGAAATACCATGGGCACAGGGGAAGGGGCACAGTAAGGGCATGCCCGAAATACGGCTTAAAACGTACTAGGGGCTGCCGGATTCTTTTTTTTACTTTCAGGACTCCACACTTTGGACGACATGTTCGGCAATTCGACTGCCACACAAACGATGCAAGATTCAGGAAAGCAGACAAAGCTACGCCGCATTATGGAACTCCTAGGTGGTCTCTATCACGAGCGGTATATCTGTTTCGAATACAATTCCGCGGCCTGCCCCTGGTCAGGACATGTTAAATAGTCTAATATCTTTTTGCTTATCGCACTACTTGTATCGTTCGGCTTTGATAAACAGCCTCTTTATAAACAATGCATAGCTTTTTGTCTATTTTTGCATTATCCTCTTTTAATATATATGTTTATTAAATAACATGATCGCACCCGTACACCATGGTACGGCAAACACGCCAGGGGCTTCAGTACCCCTCGATCTGATGTGAGAAGTTCGTACACTTTCACAAGTGCGGCATCCCGAACTTATAGCACTATATGCATCGGCTCCGAATCATGATTTGGGTCAATAGTTGGGTTTGCCCGGCTCCTATGTTTTGGTGCCTTACGTTCCGCTATATCGACTAAGGTAGCACTAGGAGAACCACTGCGATTGTGCCCCGGTTCAGCTGGGTTAAGCACCTCAGTGGAGAAAGCTAAAACTGACTGTCATGATAAGGCGAGAGACCGTCGCTGTTCGAGAGGTTTTTCGAGTCCCTAAATACTTATGCCGCTTCGAGCGAGGAGCTGGCATTGTCTGGCCAAAGGCGTGGATAGCGCCCCGAATTCGGTCTTCCGAACTAGGGGCTTCGCTGAAATTAAAAATTATAAAGTTTTATGGCTAAGTGAGAGTGTTCAAGCATTATAGTCCGATTGCCTGGTTCGTTGTGCTGAGCGCCTCCCTCGAAGGACCCAACCATGGGAAAAAGAGCGCTCGGGTTTATCCCGAACACCCCAGCACTAGCGGCATGGGGGCAGAAGCCGACGACTGGCCATCTCTCAATTTTTGATAAACGGCCGCACAGAAAATAATATTTTAAATTCAATAAGCATTGCTTAGCGCATATGAACAAGTTTTCAGCGCACAAGATAAACACGAGTGAGTTCATTCAAAAATTACATCTTTGGTACATTCATCCGCAATAAGGCACACACCTGCAAGAACATCCTTGTAGTAGTTCTCGGACTTACGATGCTCCTTCCCCTGCGGCGGTCCATCCTTCACCAGCTTCTCACCGTCAAGCTTATAGCAATCTGGTGGATTGAACTCGCGCCGCGATTAAAACGTTCGAGCATGGATGTACCTGCGACTAATTATAGAACAAACAATTTAAGACCACGGTTATATCGTTTACTGGTTCCTGAAAACAAAAGTTATATCATTTACTGTAGTGCTTTAATTCTTGAATTATTTCAAAACAGTTTTGGAAAATGTGTTTTCCGCCATGAGCAAAAAATTAAAAGTTCACAGATTCAAAAAAAGTTTGCGTATTAAAATAAAAGGCACAACTACAAAACACTAATGTATTAAAAAAAGTTCACGAATACAAATAGTCAAAACAAAATTTTTAAAAGTACACTAACTTGCAAAACAGTTCATCAATTTGAAAAAGAGTTCAGCGATTTTGAAATTATTCATGATTTTTTTCGAAAAAAAAATCTTCTTGGTCGAATTTTAAAAAAATCAATGAATTTGAAAAATGGTTAGCAAATTTGAAAATAGTTCATCGAGTTTGAAAAAAAGGTCATCGAGTTACAAAAAAGTTCATTGAATTTGAAAAAATGTTTATCAAATATGAAAAACAGTTCATAAACTTTGAAAAAAGTTCACCGACTTTGAAAAAAATGTTCACTAAAATTTAAAAAAGTTCATCAAATATTATAAATATGTTCACGCATTTTTTAAAACAAAAAAGTTATCTATTTTGGAAAATAGTTCTAGAATTTGAAAAAAAAAAGTTCACTCATTTATAAAAAGGAAATAAGAACCAAACAAAAACTGTTCCGAGAAAAAACTAAAAACGAAAAAACGATGATAACTGTTGCCAAAAAAAGAAAAAGAAAAAACAAATGAAGAAAAAAGCCGTTAGCAAACACTTACGGTAAACCTAACGACCATGGTTCGAATCACGCCACCGCTCAGTTTTTGTGTTTTAACAATAAAAGGTAGAACGGGCCGGCCCAACGAGGGGAGGGGTGTGCGCCCGTTTGTGAAACCCGAAAAAACGGGCGCAGCGGGCGCCGTTTAGGATTTGTCCAGGATTGTGGATATTAGAAAGTGTTCTCACCTCCCGAGAGAGGCCGTGTTTTCAGAGAGAGAGAGAGAGAGAGAGAGAGAGAGTAGTTGTATTTTCAGGAACAGGAAACACACCTGTCATGGCCTCATGGGTTACAAGGAAGGGGTTGATCGCCAATGATGCAATGGCGTACATGAGAGTTTGGGATAGGGCTGCAAACAAGTCGAGTTCGAGCGAAGTGGACTAGGCTCAGCTCAACTCATATTAAAATTTGAGCGAGTTTAAACTATGTGAACCTCAAAATCGAGCTATACAACATGACTTGTGCTCAACTTGTAATGATCTTGAGTCGACCTCGAGCTAGTTTCGAGCTAAATGAGACCATAAAAAATATAAATTTATGGCTATTATTCCAACGAGATAAGGACATAACACGACACAACTTTATACCCCCATCTAGTGCTGCTCGGGAGAGCTCATCTCGGTCTCTTGTGCGAATTAGGAACAGATGGTAGTCTTTGTGGACGAAAAAGAAGATGCATATACTGAGAACTTTTGCCAAAAACAACAAGATATTTAACACATAGTCGACCACGTACTATAATTAGGCATAAATCTTCTGTGCACTTCTTTACCTAATAATAAAGAGAATTGGGTTTCTGCCCGTACGTCGTCTTGCGCATTTTACAAAAAAGCCCCTCCTTTTACATGAAATCAACCCGCAGCCCCTGTTTTAGTGGCACTCTAGAAAAACGTTTCCTTTTTGCATAAAACCCCCTGCATTTGTTAGAAATTATACCCGCGACCCTTATCTCTTATTGGACTGGCTCACCACCACGCGTCTCGCCGCTTATCCTGCCGTTCTCCACCGCCGGGCACGTGCCGCCGCTTGCCGCTGGCGTCGTGGCGGGCGTCCGCGCTGAGGCGGGCTGGAGACCCATGTCAAAGGTTGGTTGCAGGAAGGCCTCGGCGGGAAGACTCGAGGAGGTCTCGAGCAAGACGGGGAGCTGGCCGGAGCACACGGACAACGGGGGGCTTCCGTCGTCCAGGCACAGGCCGGATACGGCCCCGCGGCACGAGTATGCCACCGGGCTGGAGCACGGGCGCGCACACATGGAAGGAAATAGTCGTCCCCTGGCACGGGGTCAACGGCTTGGGAGCGCTGACCGCATCGACCCAGGCGGCGCGGCTACAGAGCGATGCAGGGCACGACAGCGACGGGTCCCGGCACCGCGGGTGGCGGACGGAGCGGCAGAGAGAGGTGGGGCGCGGGCGAGCTCATGCTCGAGCGCGCGCCTGAAGAAGATGGCGCGGCGGCGGAGTTGAAGTGCTTGACGAGCTCGGGCTCCACGACTGCGAGTTGGGCTTGGCGCGGCTGCAGGCAGCGCGGGACGGCGATGCCGAGGACTTGGAGGTGGGGAGCCGGTTCCCAGCTTTGGTAGCGCGGGGCGACGCGAAGAACAGCAGCGGGTGGCGGAGCACTCCCTCTGCACTTGAACAGAGAGAGAGATATATATTCAGAGAGGATAAAGCAGAATTGAAAGGGGAAGAAGAGTGAAGGTGAGGGCGACGGGCACGCGACCTGCGGGGGGCTCCGGTGGCGCGGCCGGGCATGTGCGAGGACGAGGCACGGCGTCGCGGATCCGTTCCTGGGTAGGCCTTGGACGGCTGGCAGCTTGAGCTCCAGGCGGCAGTGGGAGCTCCTGAAGGGGCCAGGAGGAGACGCTCGGTGGTGGCCTCGATTCCATCTGGATACAGGGCTGGGAATGGGGGAGGGGGTGGCCGGGCTTCCCGTATCTGCATATATGGAAATACGTCTGGCACGTTTATCATCCACGAAGTCTGGTTAGAGCATCTACACCCACTATATCCTCCTCAAACACCAGAAATGTCCCCGATAAAAAATTTCATATAGCACACCTAATTTTCTTCCTAAACGCTTGGACTGGCCGGCATATCTCAAACCCATCTCAAATCTAGGGGCAATATGAGGCTACGTGATCACCTCCACTGGACCCCACATGTAGTGACTTGACCAGAAAACCATGGGAAGGAACTCACGCACACCGCATTGGAGTTGTCGCATGCACCACGCCGGAGCTCGCCCATGCTGCGTCAGACCAGTAGCCCGCGTCATGCCATGGCTGATGTGCGTGCACCGCTGCAGAGCTCGCGCGTACCCAGCTGCCGCCCTAGGATGGACGCCGACGGGCATTCGCGCGCAGGAGGGCGGACTGCGTGCGCTGCAGGCAAGCCGCCGTAGGCATTCTGCGCAGGAGCGCGGGAGGCCGGGCGACGTGTGGGCGCAGAAGAGCATGCGGGCTGCATGCACTGCGGGCGAGCGTGTGGGTCGTGGCCGCGCGCTGGACGTCGGTAGGTGTCCGTGCGCAGGACGGCCGCTTGCGTGCGGGCGGGCAGGCGAACCGCCTCAACTGTCGCGTACGGGAGCGCGTGAGGGCAGACTACGGGCAGGCGGGCAGGTGAGTCGTCGATATCGTCGCGTACGGGAGCGCGTGAGGGTAGGCTGCGTGTGGGCGGGCAGGTGAGCCGCCGATATTGTCGCGTACGGGAGCACGTGAGGGGCAGGCTGCGGGCAGGCGGGCAGGCGAGCATTGATGCAATTGAAGAAACTCGCTGGCATATTAGAGAGGTAACAATGTCCCGTTGCAACGCACAGGCATTTGTGCTAGTTATATAAGAAATACTAAGCTGTTTTATTTTACTCAAAGAAAACCATTGGTGATATGTGCATACCAACCTGACCTTCATGTGAGATCACATGCATGTTCTATTTTCCTTTTATTTATTTGCGCAGAACCAAATACGTACCAACCTGAACTCTAACACACTTACTAGTTGAACTTCACATGGCTTTTCACATGTGAATGTGAAAAGCAGGCAGATTTTCTAGTGTTTGTAGCCTGGACTGATGCTCACACACCACCTGAACTATAATGCTTGAACACTCTCACTTAGCCATAGAACTTTATAATTTTTAATTTCGGCGCTGAAACTGCATCTGCATTGGTGTCGCTGCCGAGGATGGTCAGTGCAGCATATCATCCAACCTGACAGCTCATGAAGGTAAGTAAATCCAACCTTGAACAGATGGATCTTCATTGAATCTTGACACTGAATCCATCACCCCATCTTCTGCGCAGTTCCAAGGGAACTCCGACAACAAAGATTTTATACTGATTTCCTCACAACCCTGCACTTTAAATCACCTATCAATACAACCATGAATTCACCTCTATGCTTGTAATGGATAGGCAGAGAGAGGAACATGTAGAACCAGTAGGAGGTCCTCACGATGCCCATTGATCGGCCCCTACTCCTAGCTTCGTGTGCTCTTGTTCCCCAACCAAGTCCGCATCCCCTGTCAGACCGTCCCCACTCTCGCACGAATGCGGCATGTACGCGCGTCGGCGCCTGACTCCGCTCCTTGGCTCAGCCGCTCATCACCAAGGGGTGGAGAAGATGCTGACAAACGGAGTTCCGGCGAAGCCGGCAGATCAGCGGCACGGCGATGTCGAGCGCCCCCAGAACGGATAGACAAAGAAGAAAACTGGCCGCGCGGCCACGCGCGGCTGCGGCGCCCTGCTCGAACGCATCGGTAAGATGGGGCTGGGCGGGAGTGGAGGCGCGGTGGAGTTCGAGATGGGATTGGGAGGGCGAGTGGCTGGCGGCGGCGGCGCCGCCCTGCCCGAACGCATCGGTAAGATGGGGCGGGGCAGGAGGTGGCGGCGCGCTGGGGCGGGGCGGGAGGTGCTGGCACGCTGGAGGTCGAGAGGATTTGGGAGGGCGAGTGGCTGGGTTTTTTTATTTTCTTTTCTCTCGCCCGTACCGCTTCGGGTTGAGTTATTATAACGACTGCGGATTAAATAACTAAAACATTAGGGACTTTCTTGCAAAAACTCCATGACGGTGAACCCGACAAACTCAATCCGTGCTTTATTATATAAATATAATACATACATATATATATATATATATGTATACATCCTTTTTGCATAGTAATGACATGGTTATTGATCCAGTTGCCAAAAATGTATCATCTACATGCTTGAGCAGTAATCATTAGTATGTGCACTGCCGAGGAAGACCGTACAGTGTTGCTAATTCAAAAAACAACCATATAAAGACCATGCTATCATTTTCCAATATATATACATTACCAAATCCATAATGTCTAGTCTTGGCCAACCTAGCTCATTTTAAGCTGTTATTGCTTGTGTTGAGTTGATCTAACCTTGTAATAAGAGGGTTGTGCTTACTTAGCCAGCACTCAGTTGAAAGAGAAAAAATATGAAGGCATTGGTTCCTGAAACCTAACCGTGTGTCCTCCTCTATTCTAACCGAACACCACTGCTCTGTGTTCTCCCCTGGCCGAGCAGTTCGTGGGTGCGTGTGTGTAACCACCAGCGAGGGACTTGTTGAGAGGGACAACGGCAACACATGTGCTATGACATTCTGCAACCACCACACGAATTTTGAATCAACCATATAAAATGTCCAACGACTAAGATTACATGCTTTAAAGGCATGCAAGGACTCCAGGAGCGGAAAGGGGCCAGGTGTGTGCCTTGTTTGGGACAACTCCATCAGTATGAGCCTTCTTCAATAGTTGGGCGCCGAAGCTCTGGATGCTTAAGTGAATGGTAAGCCAGCCGTTCCTTCTTCATCTACAAACATAAGAGAAGGTTTGTTTCTGTTCATACAATTGGACTGAAGATTGGAAGAAGGAAAGAAGGGGGAAACGAAACCTCAGTGGTGGGGAACGACGGCCAGCATGGGTCGAAGCGTCTCATTGACGCCACAGTTATTCAGTTCAGAGAGGGCGATGCGTCACTTACTACCTTTGTCTACACACAAATGAAGTGCTCCAGCCTCTAAGGATGTCTTTTTTAATTTCATTTGAATACCTGTTGGACTACAACATAAGATCATCAGCAATCTTGCTAGTAGTAATGTGCAATTCCTCAAAAACATCCCGGAAGAGCTTGGAGTTTCCGCGCTTCCATATATTCCAGGGTACCTAGCAATTTAGAGACAAAGAAGCAATTCAGAAAATTCAGACCCAAAGAAGCAGTTTAGCAGTTTAGTAAACTGAATAATTCTTAGACCATTCGAAAATTCAGCAAATTCAGACCCAAAGAAGCAGTTCAGCAGTTTAGTAAACTAAATAATTATTAGACCGTTCAGAAAAACTAAGATCTTTGAACGCTATACCATTTAACCTAGCAATCCATTTGAATGTATAAGCATGTGCAATAATCATTGCTATTCACTTCCTCATGTAAGAAATCAAATCGAAGCATGACACCATTAGGAAGAAAAGCACACATATTAGGCATTGACCGAAAAGTTTAGCAAGAAAATGTAATCTCCACTGCTCTTATTCTCTTGACTTGATCAGCAGATCGGAAGGAGTTGGAAAAGGCACAATGCCCCATCTTCCACTTGAACGACATATGCGCAGAAAAACACCTTGATGGCTAGTCCTTTGTGAGTGCTCATTAATTCTGTTGCCCGAAACATAAACGCATGAAAGTCATGCACGTCTAGCTAGCTCTTGTTGAAAGAGTGGTCTGGTGAGCCAATTCCTAGTCAAAGCAAAACACACACTGCCCGGCGAACCGCAGGCTGCCCGCCGGTAAACCACAGTCCACGGCCCGGCGAACTGCACGTCGCTGTAGCAAGACCACCAGCGGCGAGGAGCAGAGCACCAGCTCACGGCGGGAACTCGTCATCCGGACGCCCGGTGACACACCCAATCCCCACCCAACTACCTGGATCGACCGGGGCGACGCCAGTTCGCAGGAGATAGCGGGATTGCAGCCTCACGACATAGAGCAAAGCAAAGATAACTGAATCGAACACAGAAAAATTCTACTGTAATGAACTGCACAGGAAACTGACAGCCGAACTTGTAAGTTCTAAATTGCACTTGACGCAGGCAAATTTTTACAACCTGGATGCAAACATCATCCAGAGAACCAAAACTCAAAGAGAAGAAAGAACCGCACTGAATTGTATTTTTGCACATCAAAAATCTGAAACAAAAATGCAAAAACTATGAACTCCATGGCAGAGGAATCCACAGAGCAGAGCACCACACTACGGTCTTCCTGGGGCGTCACCGCCGGCGCTGCTGCTCCTCTCGCACTCTCGGGTCCACGAGACCCCTTCCAGCCTCGTGGTCGCCATGGGCGCCGTGGTCGGCGATACAGAGAAAATAGGGGAGGGTACTGGAGGCAATCAGTCGCGGGGGAGGAGGGATTAGTTGCCGGCCCGGATCCGCCGCCAGGAGGAGCGCTGGGGGCGGTGGGACCGTGGGAGATTGAGGGAAGCCCAGCCAAGGGCGATGAGGGGTGGCGGCCGCCGGATACAGCTCGTGGCGAGAGCTCTGGAGGTGGGAGGGATAGCCAGGGGATAGGAGGTGTGGTTCGGCGGGAGTTTTGTGGAGCGGCGGCGCGACGCGGTGAGGAGGTAGATGGATTGGGGCGCCGGGTCTCGGGAGCGCGTGGGTCGTCGGGGTCGGCGCCAGTGGGAGGGTGGGTGGCCGACGGCGCGTAGTGAGGCGGGGCGGAGCGGGAGGTGGGAGGCAGGAGGCGGCCGACAGCGCGGGGCATGGCAGGAGCTGGGTGGGCCGTGGCGGAGCGCTACGAGGCAGAGCGTGGCTGCGTTATTTTCGCCTTTGTACCGGTTCGATTTAGACTGCGGGTTGAATATAAAAAATCACAGGGGCCTTTGTGTAAAAATGTCGCGACGGTGAACTCGACAGATTCATATCGTGCTTTATTATTAGGGAGAGACTAACAAAAATGCCCGTGCGTTGCAACGGGAGAAAAAATGTCACGACCCTAACCCGATAAGCATTCCCTCTCATCCCACACACGATGTCCATGTCCCCTATTTCAACACGAGGCCCAACACAGATCCTCTATTTCAATAGGAGGCTCGACGCACAGTCGTATCGCCGTTTATCCTCTTGCCTCTAATCATGTAAATCATAATTCCTTCAGAAATCTCATGGACACCAAGCATTGGCTAATGTTGTTTATTCGCCTTGCAAGTATTGTTTATATCAACAAATAATGGCAACTCTTCTGACAATAAAGTGTTCCCAGTCATCTTTTATTTATCAAAACCAATACACGGCTTTTTGCGATCTTTGAATATTACCCTTCGCCGCATGTGAGTAATGGAGGCATATTACCCTTTTTGCTTTGGTTCCATGCATGCATGGTCTTGGAATAGGAAAACACACCATGATTTTCTCATTTACATCATATATGTTTGCTTCTCCATTAAAAGGCAAAAAACAGGTAGCATCTTGCCGGAATTTTTAAACACTGCACATTCAGTTTATCATCTAACACTGACTCGTGTGTCATGTTAAAAATACCAATGTTGGCACATTAAGCACTATACCATAAAATGCAGAGTGTCATCAATCATGAAGTTTCAAGCTAGATGGTATTGTACTATTTATCAAATACTCCCTCCATATCAAAATATAAGACCTTATTTGACACTACGACATCAAAAAACATCTTTTATTTTGATACAGAGCGAGTAAAATTTTGGCCAAACAGGAGAAGTATAAAAGGCAGAGCTAGGTTGGATTTACTTACCTTCATGAGCTGTCAGGTTGGATGATATGCTGCACTGACCATCCTCGGCAGCGACACCAATGCAGATGCAGTTTCAGCGCCGAAATTAAAAATTATAAAGTTCTATGGCTAAGTGAGAGTGTTCAAGCATTATAGTCCGATTGCCTGGTTCGTTGTGCTGAGCGCCTCCCTCGAAGGACTCAACCATGGGAAAAAGAGCGCTCGGGTTTATCCCGAACACCCCAGCACTAGCGGCATGGGGGCAGAAGCCGACGACTGGCCATCTCTCAATTTTTGATAAACGGCCGCACAGAAAATAATATTTTAAATTCAATAAGCATTGCTTAGCGCATATGAACAAGTTTTCAGCGCACAAGATAAACACGAGTGAGTTCATTCAAAAATTACATCTTTGGTACATTCATCCGCAATAAGGCACGCACCTGCAAGAACATCCTTGTAGTAGTTCTCGGACTTACGATGCTCCTTCCCCTGCGGCGGTCCATCCTTCACCAGCTTCTCACCGTCAAGCTTATAGCAATCTGGTGGATTGAACTCGCGCCGCGATTAAAACGTTCGAGCATGGATGTACCTGCGACTAATTATAGAACAAACAATTTAAGACCACGGTTATATCGTTTACTGGTTCCTGAAAACAAAAGTTATATCATTTACTGTAGTGCTTTAATTCTTGAATTATTTCAAAACAGTTTTGGAAAATGTGTTTTCCGCCATGAGCAAAAAATTGAAAGTTCACAGATTCAAAAAAGTTTGCGTATTAAAATAAAAGGCACAACTACAAAACACTAATGTATTAAAAAAAGTTCACGAATACAAATAGTCAAAACAAAATTTTTAAAAGTACACTAACTTGCAAAACAGTTCATCAATTTGAAAAAGAGTTCAGCGATTTTGAAATTATTCACGATTTTTTTCGAAAAAAAAATCTTCTTGGTCGAATTTTAAAAAAATCAATGAATTTGAAAAATGGTTAGCAAATTTGAAAATAGTTCATCGAGTTTGAAAAAAAGGTCATCGAGTTACAAAAAAGTTCATTGAATTTGAAAAAATGTTTATCAAATATGAAAAACAGTTCATAAACTTTGAAAAAAGTTCACCGACTTTGAAAAAAATGTTCACTAAAATTTAAAAAAGTTCATCAAATATTATAAATATGTTCATGCATTTTTTAAAACAAAAAAGTTATCTATTTTGGAAAATAGTTCTAGAATTTGAAAAAAAAAGTTCACTCATTTATAAAAAGGAAATAAGAACCAAACAAAAACTGTTCCGAGAAAAAACTAAAAACGAAAAAACGATGATAACTGTTGCCAAAAAAAGAAAAAGAAAAAACAAATGAAGAAAAAAGCAGTTAGCAAACACTTACGGTAAACCTAACGACCATGGTTCGAATCACGCCACCGCTCAGTTTTTGTGTTTTAACAATAAAAGGTAGAACGGGCCGGCCTAACGAGGGGAGGGGTGTGCGCCCGTTTGTGAAACCCGAAAAAACGGGCGCAGCGGGCGCCGTTTAGGATTTGTCCAGGATTGTGGATATTAGAAAGTGTTCTCACCTCCCGAGAGAGGCCGCGTTTTCAGAGAGAGAGAGAGAGAGAGAGAGAGAGAGAGAGAGAGAGAGAGAGAGAGAGAGAGAGAGAGAGAGAGAGAGAGAGAGAGAGAGAGAGAGAGAGAGAGAGAGTAGTTGTATTTTCAGGAACACGAAACACACCTGTCATGGCCTCATGGGTTACAAGGAAGGGGTTGATCGCCAACGATGCAATGGCGTACATGAGAGTTCGGGATAGGGCTGCAAACAAGTCGAGTTCGAGCGAAGTGGACTAGGCTCAGCTCAACTCATATTAAAATTTGAGCGAGTTTAAACTATGTGAACCTCAAAATCGAGCTATACAACATGACTTGTGCTCAACTTGTAATGATCTTGAGTCGATCTCGAGCTAGTTTCGAGCTAAATGAGACCATAAAAAATATAAATTTATGGCTATTATTCCAACGAGATAAGGACATAACACGACACAACTTTATACCCCCATCTAGTGCTGCTCGGGAGAGCTCATCTCGGTCTCTTGTGCGAATTAGGAACAGATGGTAGTCTTTGTGGACGAAAAAGAAGATGCATATACTGAGAACTTTTGCCAAAAACAACAAGATATTTAACACATAGTCGACCACGTACTATAATTAGGCATAAATCTTCTGTGCACTTATATGATAACAAAAAAAAAGGTGCATAAGCTTCCGTGTTTGCTGGTAAATAAAATGAAGAAAAATTGTGGACAACATAGATGATAACAAATTATCTTATTTTTATTTAGTATATGACATGATCATTTAACATATTGATATTATGTCGAGCTATTGAGCTAAAATTGAGCAAGCCAATATTGGCTTAAGATCGGCTCGTTTCTCGGTCGAGCTGCATAAAGTATTCAAACGCAGATTGTTTTTTTCGAGTCGATCTCGAATCGAACCAAAAAACGAGTCGATCTCGAGCGGCTCACGAGTCTCGAACTTTTCTTGCAGCCTAGTTCGGGAGAGTTTAAACGGAAGGGAAACGAGATAGAAGAGTTTGATTATGGTAGTATAGATATAAAAACATCACCTTCTATTTATACCTCGAGCTTCCAGAATCCAATGGAGTTTCCCCTCATCAATAAAATAAAATCCATTGGAGTTCCGTACGTGGAAGAGAGGTGGATTCGAACTCGGAGCTGCTCGTTTAAACTGATTCCGTGCGCTACCCCATCACTGCAGGCTCCAGGTTATAAGCATGGACTACCGATCGTTGACGTCGCGGCCACGAAACATCGAGTAACAGCAGCACCTCGACTACAGCCACCATGGCCACGCGCGTTCGCCCCGTCAGCTCGCGCGACAGCAACAGCGCCGTCGCCGCCGGCTTCACCGGAAAAGCTGAGCCGTGCCGGCCCACCCAGAGTTTCGCGCACGTCGTGGAAGCGATGCACTTCGCCGTGGACCGCATCCGCGCGGTTGAAGGGCTGCCCCCGGTGCGCTCTGCGCACGAGGCCGCGCGCGTCCGTCTCCCAGCCGGCTGCCAGTGCAACCCCGTGCCGTTCGAGATCCCTGCGGGCCGTGGCCGCGGCCTTCCCGCCGACATCGGAGAGGAGGCAAGGTGGGCCGGCTGGCTGCCGTGGTAGACGTACGGAGTAGTCATTGGGAGTAGTGCTATACGTACTCCCTTCGTTTACTTACGTGGTAACGGAGCAAGAGGCGCTTATGATGACTTCGTTAATTTTAAGATGATATACCGGTTCAGTCTTTCGAAGGTGTATGCGCGTATATATATAAGCGTCTGTGTCTGTGTTCTAAAAAATATATAGCTTTCTTTCAAACAAATAAATGTTTGATTTATCGAAATATGTATGTGGTAACTATGTGCCAGATTGCAAAATGACCTAACGCATCCAACGCTGTCAGATCTGAGAAAAGTACCGAACGATCTGGCAACCGCTCAATCTACATCTCGTATGTTCGCAACTCCTATGCCCGAGCGCCGCGAGCACGCCTCGACTGGCCATCACCAGCTTCGATCGACCCAGCTGTTCCCTTGCACCCCTCGAGCACCAGCGCCTCCTCAAGTCGCCGCCATAGCCTGCTGCTCCGGCACTCGCCGGTGCAGAAGCTCCGTCACTATCTCCATGGGGTTCCTGCCTCCTCTGCAACCCATTGATGATCACGTCCTCCACACGTCTCGGCCATAGCAGCCACTGCTTCCAGCTGTTCTGCTGCCCGAGGTTCTTGCCACGGCCATAGGTTCCGGCCAGCACCGACTTCAAGATATGACACTTACATCGATCTTCTTCATCTTTGAACAATAAGTTGTGTGCTCAATTGAAATGGATTCGCAATGAAGAGATCTACGAATTTCATGTTGAAGTTCACGCAATTCGTAGCCTAAATCAACAAGTATGATGGGTAATTGGGAGTTTTTTGTCTCTGTGTTTTCAGTTTACAGTTTACAGATACAGGTTTCGTTGATTGGGAGGTTAAAGACAACATTCTCGGTGGGCTTCAGAGGGAGAAAAGAGTTGGGCTGGGCCTAGTGCTGGGTAGGCCTCGTCAGGAAAAGTTAATGTTGTGTAAAGAAAACATGTTTTGTGGGGTTTTTTTGGCTTCTCTAGTGCATCATTTGTACTACATTTTAAGACCTAATAACTTAAGCATAAATATCATGCTAACTTTGACCGAAGAAAGATTGACGTACAAATATACTCTCAGTAACGTATATGTAAATAGCATGGTAATTTATATACCATTGATCTAATAATTTACGTACAAGCACCACGATAAATTTGACCTACAAAACTATTACTGAAAACAAACCCCGGTAACTCTATGCAAATAGCACGGTAATATACGCACTGTAGACATGATAACCTGCGCATGATAACCTACTCATTTTGCCACTTACCTTTCTTCTGACTCTCACTGATGATGGACGTGATGTCCACATGATCACAATGCATTCGACATGGTAAATCTCAAGACAATGAGCTTGCCACCGCATGACACACTTGTCATTGTGTAGCGCAAGAAAATGTTTAAAACTTTTAAAACAAATCTCATCTACCATGAACTACTCCCAACGCCTAGACATATAAAGACTTTTCAAAAACTGATCAAAACCTAGACATACAAGACTTTTGAAACGGCAAATTTTTTTTGGAATTGAGAAACACTTTTTCTAAATAATTGGGCATTTTTTAAATTTCGTAAACATTTGTTTTGTTTAGACGAACATTTATTGAACACATGAATATTTTTTAAATTCCTGAACTTTTTTGAATCGATGGTTTTTTAAATTAGTGAAAAACTGAAATTCGCAGCAAAGTTGATTTTTTTAGAATTTTCTAAAATTTCATGGATATTTTTTTTAGATTCGTGAATATGTTTTGTATACATGATCATTTTTTCAAAATCAAGAACATGGTTTTATTTCCCGACAATTGTTTTCCAAATTGTAATTTTTTTATAATTTTCCAAAATCTTTGTAAAATTACCAACATTTTTCGAAACCATGAAAATTTTATGTTTTTTTGAACATTTTTAAGATTCGTAGACATTTTATGATTTCTCGACCATTTTTTTTCCAAAAGTCGCAACTTTTTAAAATTTGTCAATCTCGGATTAATTCAAAAAAGAGTAAAACAGAAATAAGAAAAGAAAAGACAAAAAAACGAAATGAAGAAAAATAGAGATGCCGCACCCCGCGGGCCGGCCCATGAAGACATTCAGGGGATGAGGTGGGTGAGAAAAAGGAGTTGGAAAAATCAGTGGAAGCAGGGTTCGAACCCTGTCTTCCCACTACGCCACCAGCTCATATGTGCTAAACATTGGGTATCATACCTATAAAACACTCAGTAACGGTGTCTTAACAAAAAAAAACAAATCGTTTTCTGCACTTATGGATGGCATAGCGGGTAATATATAGCAATTTTGAGGGTAATGTTTTAGACGGACGACCAGAAGCAATACTTGGTTTATTTGGTAGGTATAGATACATGCGGACATGATAATTTTACCCGCAAACATCGTGGTAATTTTGAACCGAGGAACAAGTTGTTGAAAAACGTAACCACGTTAACTCATGTGTAAATAAGATGATAATTTACGCTCTGCGGACTTGCTAACATACTTACAAACACCACAATAATTTTGACCCAAGGCGTGTATTAAAAATGTGCCACCTGTCTTTTCTATGTAAATAACGCGGTAATATAAGCACCGCTTAACTGATAACTTACATAGAAAACATGACGGTAACTTTTTGATCTGGAATTTTGTTGTTGAAAAACATATTCTCGCTAATTTGTGTGTAAATGGTACGGTAATATACGTGTCGCATTCCCGATAATTCACGTACAGAACACCGCGGTGACCAAAGAGGAAAAAGTTATTTAAAAATGCGCCCTTGATAACTTATGTGAAAATAGGATGGTAATGTAAGAATAAGCACCGAGGTAACATTTTTTACGAAGGGCAAACGTTGTTGAAAAACATACGCCCAATAACTTGTATGTAAGTGCCATGATAATATATGAACTGTAGATCTGATAACTTAGATATAAACACCACGGTAACATTGACCAAAAGCGGAAAAGGTGGTTGAAAAACATACCCCTGGTAAATTATGTGCAAATAGCATGGTAATACACAAACCGAAGAACTGATAACTTATGTACAAACACCACGGTAATTTTTTTGGGGAAACACTGCGGTAATTTTTTACCTAGGAGAAAAAAAATGTTGGAAAATTACCCCTAGTAATATGGGTAAATTGCATGATAATAGATGAAACTGAAACTTGATAACTCTATAAACATCGCGGTAATTTGAAACATGGGATGTAGTATGTCAAAACTTCATGTTTTTTCGCCCTCTTTTTGTATGCTACCAGGCTTCCTCTCAAAACCATAACCTACATGCAAAACGCCATGGTAACTTTCACGAAGGGGAAAGGGGTTGTTCAAACATACCCCACCCCACCCCCCAACCCCCGCGCGCATGTTAAATTTTGTGCAAAATTATGATGTTGCACATGTTAAATTTACTGTGATTTCCACGCTATAGTTACCGGCCTTCTCATGATATAGTTATCAGCTTTATCATGTCATTTTTTAAACCAGGGTGTTAATGTTTGAAGTTATCAGCATGCACATGTGATAGTTATCATGCTGCTCGACCAAAGTTATCAAGCCTAAAATTAAAATTTTTGTTGACATGGTAGAAAACAAACGGGTTCAAATTCCGTTCTTTACATACTATGGACAACAATTTAAGGTGGATGAGTTGGTTATTAGGCATAGTAGACACGCTTTAGACCTGAGTTCAAGTCCCCTATTAAGTGCTTTATTTGTTTCCTACCTAAATTAACTAGCATAAAACCGGGAGAGATAAGAAAACTGATTTGAAAATAAAAACCGGGAGGAAAAAAATCGGTGGAAGCGTTTTCAACGCTCCTATGATTGAATTGAGTTGAAAACGCTTGATCGATTGAGCGAAACGAGACCTTCTACAGTGTGTTGGCTAATTTTGTTGTCTCAAGAAGATATAACTAGTATGTAAGTTGCATGCCACCAGTTGTGGGCTAGTGCAGCTGGATGTTGAAGCTTAGTTTCATATGAGAGGGTTTGGGTTCGATTTTCAGCAATCTGGCACACGTATGCCAAATATTGTGGTCCTTGATTTATTACACAAGTTTCTTACAACCAAAATTTAAGACCTAGGTATATTCATGTCGTTAATCTGTAGTTTGTTTGGTCTTCTGTATTTTATTTTGCGGAATCAATAACTCCCGAACATTCCCTGCCTATCGTCCCAAACGCCTCCTACACCGTTGGTTTTTCAGCGCGAATCTTAACGCACAGAAAGTTTCCACGAGTCACTCCTCTGTCTCACCAGTTCTTTCCCCGCTCCTCTACCTTACCTTTTTTGCCTCCCCGATGGGCTTTAATCGGCGGGGCCAGTGGGTCCCGGTGACTCCCGGCGGGGGTCGCGTTAGATGCATGGTGGGACGGCCCCGGTTGGCGGTAAATAGCTGGCGAGGCGGGCGGTGGCGAGCGGAGGCCGCGTCGGTGGTGAACAATAGTAGATCTGGCTGACGGCGACCGGCCGAGGAGGAAGGCATGCACACGGCTGTTGCTGGGGGGTCGAGCTCCACCGTCGCCAGGTGCTCCGTGTGCTCCCACAGGATGGGCCTCCATGCTGCTGCTCGCCCCCACCGCCACGACGGGTATCAAGGCCGAGTCCATTCGGACGCTCCTCGGCGACGACGAGCACCAGACCGGCCTTCGCGGCGGCGTGTGATGGCCATGGTAAGCCTACTGCTCACGGTGGCTGGTGGCAACTCACGGGCTCATCGGCTCCTGCATGGGGGACGACCAAATGTTGTTGTGGTGGTGAGTGCCCGCTCGCCCCTGGTCAACCTCCCTCGTCCGCGCACCCCCGTCACTTTCGGTCAACGCCACCCGTGGGTGGAGGAGATAGCCGAAGCGACCGTTGTGGCGTGCAAGCGCGGCCTGCTCTTGCACAACCACCAGCACCAGTGGAGGAGCCGCGGCAGGGAGGTGTTCATCTACTCTTTTTCATCAGTGGAATATTGTGCGCCTATAATGACGTCTGATGATTTTGCTAGGAGTTAAAATACATGCTAGATGCTGAGTAGTATGAGCTTTTTGAACACAATTTGACATGCTTGTGTATGAAACAGTCCCTAAAATTTTCCATTCTACGCATAGCACACAATTTTATTGTGATTGTTTTATTTACTAAATTTGCCATGTGGGTAGTACAAACTTTTATGATTTTGGTATAATAATACATAACAATTTCTAATCACGATTTTTAGCAAAACATGGCAATTTATAAGATTATTTACAAATTCTGACAGCATGGCAACTTTATAATTTGTTAGTTCATTCACATGACATTTTTGATAGTTTTTGTCCTAGCATCATGGCCCATCTCATATTATTGAGTCTAATGGTCATATAGCAAATGTAGGCTATTTTTAGTAACTATGTGGCATATGGTCATAGGCCAATGAGGTGATCATTGCATTTTAGTAACCATATGTTATCATTTCATCAATGTAGCGAGCCACAAAAGAAAACTTTTAGTTGTTTTTTCCATGACTTAACATGTGTTCGTATGTCATCTTTTTATAGTGATTTTGCCATGGAAAATAAAGTGGTTATTTTCGCTGATCTAAACATGTGTTTTACCATGGGAACAAGGACAAGTTACCACCAAACTAGAGAAAATGTAGATATAGGTTTGCGAAATTGTGGTGTTTTTTTGCCATGACAACTAAACATGTACTGGCATGGTAAATTTGGGACTATGCACACATGGCAGATTTAAAATTGCCCTTCTCTAAAACATGGCAATTTCTAAAAGTTTCTAAAAGATGGCAATCTTCCCATCCTTCGAATAGTTTGCCACCGTTTTTTCTTCAAATGTATGTTAGTTTTTATTTCTCTAACATGGCAAGCTTAGTATATGGGCCATGGCACAATTAATTGATGCACCATCGCAAATTTAATTCAAGTATCATGGAAAAATTCTTTTGTCGTACCACAACCAAATTATTTTACACAAATGATTTTTTTCTTTATAGACTATACATGGCAAGTTTAACTCAAGTATCGTATCTAAATGTGCCATGTTTCTAGACATGTCTAAAATTGCCATGACAAAATCGCTAAAACATGGACAAACTATGAAAGTTGTTAAATCATGGCAAACTTGCCATCTTTCAAATTGTTCACCACCATTTTCTTTGAATGTAGATTATTTTCTATCTCTTTTTTAACATGGCAAACTTATTTTATGGACCATGGCAACATTAATGTATTCGTCATGGCAAGTTTGATCCATGTGCCATGCCAACTAACCTATACTCTTATCCTAGAAACTTAAGATGTGTTTTTACCATGTGTAAATTTTGAAAGTTTCTAAAACCTGGAAATCTTGCCATCCTTCAAATAGGTTGCCACCATTTTCTTCAAATGCATTTTAGTTTTCATTTCTCTAAGATGGCAAACTTACTATATGGGCCATGGAAAAATTAATTGATGGACCATGGCTAGTTTGATTCAAGTACCATGGAAATTTTCTTTTGTCATGCCGTGGCTATTTTTTTTACATAAATGACATTTTCCTTTTTAGATTTTACATGGCAAGTTTAACTCAAGTATCATGTCTAATTTTTCCATGTTTTAGACATCTCTAAAATTTCCATGACAAAACAATCACTAAAACATGATAAATTCCGAAATTTTTTAAATCATGGCAAACTTGCCATCGTTCAAATAGTTACCACCATTTTTTTCTTGAAATGCATGTTACCATGGTCCATATAGACATGGTAAATTTGCCATATTTTTTATCTCTTTTTTAACATGGCAACCTTCTTTATGGACCATGGCAAAATTAATTTATGGATCATGGCAAGTTTAAATTAATTTATGGATCATGGCAAGTTTAAATTAATTTATGGATCATGGCAAGTTTAATCCAAGTACCATGGCAAATTCATACTTGATAACATGGCAAAAACAATTACAAGTGTAAACCTTTTGTTACTAAGTTTTCCATGATAGATAGAACATTTTCCATCAAACATTGCTATGACCCATGGGCAAAACTTTTAAATCTGCATGTTTTCTCATTTAATACCATGGTATTTTCTCGGGTATATGTTGTTTTTCTGTTTTTTTACCAGGGTCGATTTATTTTATATTCGACGGAAAATTCACCGAGTATACAATGGCAAACTTTTAATTGTGTCATGGCCCTTTTGTCCCTATTTTCACTTTTCTGTTGGTTATGTGTAAGGAAAATGCAAGTACATATGTGTATTGGAAGATGGCCAAGTTAAGAAATTTTGATCCATTGACACGCATTGCTCCAATGTATCTATACATGCCCTATGGCAATTTTTGTACAAATCTTTTTTGTTCTATCTTATATGGCCATTTTTGTGTTTTTTTTGTTTTTTCATAATATCATGGCAAAATTTCCGCACTCACTTTGTCTTGAAATGTACATGAACATCATGGCAAATCATGAAAATTTCTCTAATATACCTTTTTTCATGATTATATGGTAGTTTTGTTCATTAAAGGATGGCTACTTTTTGTTCCAAGGTTTTTTTCAGGTAATGTATTTCTTAGTCCAATGCATTTTTAGACCTTTTTTGTGTTTCTCTATATTTTATGGGATAGATGTAGTTTTGGGCCTTCAATATTGTAATTCTTTGTTTTGTTTATTCTTGAAGGCAATGGCGTTTTTGGGCTTGTCCCATTTTTGGGCTGGTCCGCTGGAGGGGAGGAGCCAGATCGTTCCGCTAACGACAAGTTTGTGTGATGTGGGATCGTTTGGGCTGGCGGGGTACTTCTATCGAACAATTTTGTTCGTTCCAGCGACCCTCCCAGCACGAATGATAGGTTCAGGATGGGGTGTCTTCGGGCCGAAGGTACGTGCGTTATCGGCGTCCTTATTTTGTGGTTGGTCTCTACAATACTTCCCAATGCATAACATGCACTTTTGGATTCAAGTGCTGATGGGCCGTAGTATGTCCTTTTATATTTTGCTGATAGCCTAAGTATGTCCTTTTTTGGATTCAAGTGCTGATGTCTAGATTGCGGAGACCCCTCGTCACTGCCCTCAGTGCCAACTAGCGATTGTGGCGCCCGCAGGTCATCTCATGGGCCTCAGCCCAGTGCGCTTCTCTCGCTGGCCTCCCTGTTCGCGGATGCTTTCGCTGGGTTTTTTTCAATAGCTTTCCTTTTTTTCCTCGACATATTTTTTCCTCCTGTGTTGTTCACTAGTTTATAAAATTAAAAAGTTCATACTTTTTAGAAAATTTAACTAAATCCAAATTAAAAAACTTAAAAAGTTGAATGAATTTGAAGAAAAAGTTCATCGATTTTGTAAAACAAAGTTCACAAACTTGAAAATAATTCATTGATAGAAGAAAGTTCATTGATTTTTAAAAAAAGTTTACAAATTTTCAACGAAGTTCATCAATTTTGAAAAAAAATTATCAATTTTGAAAAAAGTTCACAGATTTTTAAAATAATCATGAATTTGAAAAATTTCCATTGACCTTAAATTAAAGTTCACGAATGTTTAAAAAGTTCATCGATTTTGAAAAAAAAAATCAAGAATGTAAAAAAGGTTCAAGAATTTTGCAAAATGTTCATCTATTTTGAAGAAAAGTTCACGAATTTGAAAAAAGAAAGAATAAAGGGACGAAGAAAATAGAAAAGAAAACGATGAAAGAAGAAGGGATAAAAAACATGTATCTAATCGCACCAACTAAGGTGTCCTCGTGGTTATCGCACGTTACACCCAACACTCGCGTCCACTGGAGGCGGGGTGTGCGCCTGTTTGTGGGAAGTGAAGAAAGTGGCGCCGAGGCGCCGAGTAGCATTGGGCTAGACTGCGCGCGAGGTACACATGGCCCGATTCAGTTGGACGTTACATGTTCGCTGGGAGCTCCTATTCGACGCTCTCTGCGTCAAGCAGTCGAGCGATTGCATCGGGGATCGATATACTGGGCCGGCCCATTTCTCTCGCGAACACGCTGGAATAAAAAAGAAAGATGCAACGCGAGGAATCGAATGCTAGAACCGTTGACTCCACGCACACGATTCAAACCAATTGAGCTAGCTAGGTTTCTTGACCATAGACCATTCCAAAACCTTAAGAAAACTCAAATTGAAAGTGCGTTATATCGACTAGAGTGGGGTGAATAGGCGATTTTTATGAATTCTTCACTGAGGAATTTGCTAGTGAGGAAATTCCTTAGCGAAGAACTACTTGCAGCGGAATAAGTACTCAGAAGTAAAGATAACAGAAGACAAGCATAGTCATCATGATGAAATGAAGACAAGCACAGAGTACAGAAAGCGTAATCACAGGATAACACAGGATGAAGACAAACCGACTGAAGAAATTGAACTGAGGAAATTGAGAAAGTCTTCAGTCAAAGTCTTCAAACACAGATATGACAAGCACACAACACAATACTGAGGATATGAAAGAGTTGAGGAAATAGAACCAGTTGGCTTGGTGAAGACAATAATTTGGTAGACCAGTTCCACCTGCTGTCTCAGTTGTACATCTGGTTGGAGCGGCTAGGTATTTAAACCTGAGGGCACACAGTCTCGGACACACAGTCCTCACCATATTATCCTTGAGCTAAGGTCACACATTCCTCGCTCAATCACTCGTGGTAAGTCTTCAGGTGACTTCCGAACCTTCACAAACTCGGTCACTCGGTGATCCACAATTCCTCTTGGATGCTCTAGACCATGACGCCTAACCGTCTGGAAGAAGCACAGTCTTCAAAGGTAACAAGCGTCGGATCCACGCAGGATCAATCTCTTCAGTGATGCTCAATCACTTTGGGTTTGTAGGTGTTTGGGTTTGGGTTTTCCTCACTCGAGGATTTTCGCTCAAAGTCCTCGGAGGATGGGTTGCTCTCAAATGACAAGTGTCAGTTTCTCTCGGAGCAGCCAACCAGCTAGTGGTTGTAGGGGGAGGCTATTTATAGCCTAGGGAGCAGCCCGACATGATAAGACATAAATTCCCTTCAATGATATGACCGTTAGGTGGATAAGATATTTTGGGAAAGCTGACGTGTAGCACAACAACGGTCAAAAATTTGAGGTTCAAATTCCTCAGGGCTATCATGTTCCTCACTGTGTAGGCAATCTGCACTGGCGAATTCCTAAATCCTCAGTTAGAACAAATTCCTCAGAGACCAGAATAACTTCGTCTGTCACTGAGGAAATTGATTGAACTATATGAGATTTCCAATGGCTTCACTCGAAGGGATTGGTAGGTGTAGGATTTTGAGTTGAGCATCACATGGAAATTTTTCCTTACTATTTCCTCGACCCCCTTTAGCAATACGATGTTTCCTATGAATCAAGAAAGAGAAAATGAAACTACGAAAACAAAAGTCTTCACGCTTCATGTTCCTCGAATGAAAACCAAGTCTTCAAGGTCACACCAATTTCTTCACTTTCAAAGTCTTCAGAAAGTCTTCAGAATACCAAAGTCTTTAGTCGAAGAACTTCATTTTTAGGGGTCGACTTTCTCTCTAAATATCAAACTCCTCATAGACTTATAGACATGTGTACACTCACAAATGCATTAGTCCCTTAACCTATAAGTCTTCAATACACCAAAATCACTAAGGGGCACTAGATGCACTTACAATCTCCCCCTTTTTGGTGATTGATGACAATATAGGTTAAGTTTTCAACGGGGACAAACATATGAAGTGTAAAAACTGATATTGAGGAATTTGATTGCAAGATATAGAAGAACTCCCCCTGAAGATGTGCATAGTGAGGAATTTGCTTTTGAAGCAATGCACACTTGAAGAGTTGAATCATGGAGATCTCCCCCTATATCTTGTAATTCATACATGCATTTGATAATATAATATGAAGAATTTGAAATGCATGATGAAATATGGTGACTGATGAATTTCAGCATGCGTGCAATAATATTAACGAGGAATAAGCATGCAGAATAACGCATCAAAAGTATCAGAGCACCATCGGGTTTAAGTTTACAACTCGATCCAATAAAGTTTTAGAAGAACGAGAGTTGTAACTTAGAAAAAAACACCCATATAATAGACCCGCTTGAAGACTAACTCAAATTTCTCCCCCTTTGTCATCGAATGACCAAAAGGATCGAAAATGAGGACTAACGCCCCTGAAGATAATGAAGTTGATGAAGGAGCGCCAGCGTTGTTGGGGTCGGTTGTTGTAGTAGGGCCTACCGCAGTGTCGTCCAAGTCTTCATGTTCATCAGTGTCGCGCGATGAAGAATAGGAGCTGGCCACCAAGGAAGGAACCTTGACCTTCTTGTATTTCTTCGGAGGAGGTACAAACCAGTCAAAGTCTTCCTTGAGACCCATTTTCTTCAGATCTTCTTCGCCGTAGTATTGATTTTTCTTCACTGCATTATGGGTTGAGGTCATGTTGTGAAGAATTGAACCAAACTGATGCTTGACCCACTTATGGTTGTGATCAACCTTCTGATGAAGACTGAGGAGTAACTCACAATCAGTCATCACCCTGGGTGCTGTGCCTTGAGGATTTTGCTTGGTGTTGTTGGCGACAGAGTCATGAGTGTCAGAGTCATCATTGGCTGAATAGGATGCAGCCTTGCGAAATTGACCATCCAATGGACGAATGCCTTCATCTATAACAGCAGCAGCCTTGCCCTTGTCATCAGCTGAGGAAAATGTCTGTTTGAGGACTTCAATCGGAGGCAAGTAGCTGTAGTGGTTCAGAGTGTCAGCTTTGTAGTTGAGTGAATACCTTGTTCTGATGAATCTCATAATCCAAGGTGCATAAGGCTTCAGCTCAAACGGTGACATAGCGATATTGGCCAGAGTCCTCATGAAGAAATCATTGAAGTTGACGGGAACACCATGAATGATATTGAAAAGCAGATTTTTCATGATGCCAACGACTTCTTCATCATTTGAGTCATGGCCTTTGATAGGACTCAATGTCTTCGTCAGAATGCGATAGACAGTCTGAGGCACATACAGTAGTTCCTTGACAAGGAATTTGGTTCATGGGGCCTGCCCTGACTTCAAAGACTTCATCAGCACTTGCATGTAATGATTCGTAAGCTCAGGTTCGCTGTAGACGCAACGAGCACCTTCAAGGGGAGGACTGAGTGGTAGGGCACGAAGCAATTCAGTTGCTGGTGCCTTGTAGTGAGTGTTTTCTGACATCCAGTCCAGCACCCATGAGTTCACATCTTCAGAATCTTCTGTGATGTGCAGCGTTGCATAGAATTTAAGAATGAGTTCTTCATTCCAATCACATATGTCAGTGCAGAAATTTAGCAGCCCAGCGTCATGAAGAACACTGAGGACTGGCTCGAGGCATGTCAGAGGTTCCATGTCCACGTGAGGAATGTGTGCATGATTGAAGACTTTGTCTTTGTTGAACAGCACCGAGGAATAGAAATTGGCTTGACTAGCAGTCTAGAAACGCCTCTTCCTTATGCGAGCAGAATCATAGGGGTTGTAATCTGTGAAGAATACATGCTCGCCAAAGAAATCTTCAGCCTTGAACTTTTGCTTCCTTGAGAATGGATCCTTTGGCTTGGGCAGAGGAGTGTCAGTGAGTTGCATCACAGCCTCAGGAATCACAATCTCAGGTTCTTCAGGCTGAGGAATTTCTGGTTCCTCTTTAGTGGCAGTCTGTGTGTTCAAGTGATCAACAGCAACAGTTTCTTCAGCACTAATGGCTGGAATTTCTTCACGCACAGATGAGGTGGGATGAGTTTCTTCAGAGCCCATTTGAACGGTTGGTGCAGGATGTTGGGGAACGTAGCAGAAATTCAAAATTTTCCTACGTGTCACCAAGATCTATCTATGGAGAAACCAACAACGAGGGGAAGGAGAGTGCATCTACATCCCTTGTAGATCGTTAAGCGGAAGCGTTCAAGTGAACGGGGTTGATGGAGTCGTACTCGCCGTGATCCAAATCACCGATGATCCTAGTGCTGAACGGACGGCACCTCCGCGTTCAACACACATGCAGCCCGGTGACGTCTCCCACGCCTTGATCCAGCAAGGGGAGAAGGAGAGGTTGGGGAAGACTCCGTCCAGCAGCAGCACGACAGCGTGGTGGTGGTGGAGGAGCGCGGAATTCTAGCAGGGCTTCGCCAAGCACTACGAGAGATGAGGAAGGAGAGAGGTAGGGCTGCGCCTTGGGAGAGTTCATCTCGTGTCTTGGGCAGCCCCAAAACCTCCACTATATATAGGGGCAAGGGGGAGGGGGAGGCGCCCTAGGGTTTCCCCTAGGTGGGGCGGCGGCCAGGGCAGATGGGATCTCCCCTTTGGGTGACTTGGCCCCCAAGCCAGGAGGTGGGAACCCTAGATGGGGCGCCCCAAACCCCCTAGTCACGTGGGAATAGGTGAGGGGGATGCACAGCCCCTTAATGGGTTGGTTTGCCCCCTTCCCTTGGCCCATGAAGCCCCCCAACACTTGCCGGGGCTCCCGAAACACCTTTCGGTCATGCTGGTCATCACCCGGTACCTCCGGAACACTCCTGGACTCCAAAACCCTTCGTCCAATATATCAATCTTTACCTCCGGACCATTCCGGAACTCCTCGTAACGTCCGGGATCTCATCCAGGACTCCGAACAACATTCGGTAACCGCGTACATACTTTCCCTATAACCCTAGCGTCATCGAACCTTAAGTGTGTAGACCCTACGGGTTCGGGAATCATGCAGACATGACCGAGACACCTCTCCGGCCAATAACCAACAACGGGATCTCGATACCCATGTTGGCTCCCACATGTTCCACGATGATCTCATCAGATGAACCACGATGTCAAGGATTCAGTCAATCCCGTATACAATTCCCTTTGTCAAGCGGTATTGTACTTGCCCGAGATTCGATCGTCGGTATCCGATACCTTGTTCAATCTCGTTACCGGCAAGTCTCTTTACTCGTTCCATAACACATCATCCCATGATCAACTCCTTGGTCACATTGCACATATGATGATGTCCTACCGAGTGGGCCCAGAGATACCTCTCCGTCAAACGGAGTGACAAATCCCAGTCTCGATTCGTGCCAACCCAACAGACACTTTCGGAGATACCTGTAGTGTACCTTTATAGCCACCCAGTTACGTTGTGACGTTTGGCACACCCAGAGTATTCCTACGGTATTCGGGAGTTGCACAATCTCATGGTCTAAGGAAATGATACTTGACATTAGAAAAGCTTTAGCATACGAACTACACGATCTTTGTGCTAGGCTTAGGATTGGGTCTTGTCCATCACATCATTCTCCTAATGATGTGATCCCGTTATCAACGACATCCAATGTCCATGGTCAGGAAACCGTAACCATCTATTGATCAACGAGCTAGTCAACTAGAGGCTTACTAGGGACATGGTGTTGTCTATGTATCCACACATGTATCTGAGTTTCCTATCAGTACAATTATAGCATGGATAATAAACGATTATCATGAACAAGGAAATATAATAATAACTAATTTATTATTGCCTCTAGGGCATATTTCCAACACAGGAGACTGAGGAATTTGCTGTAGTGGGGTGAAGAGTGGAGAATTGGGGTGCTGACTTTCCCAAAAGTCATCATTCATCACTGGCGTAGTACTCCCAATATCCACGTCTTCATCTTCCATTTCTTCAACGCCAGCCTCTCCAGCTGTGAACTGAGGAATTGGCGAGGAAACAACTGGTGTAGAAGGGATCGTATCCACTTCAATTTCTTCATCAATTTGCTCTGACGAATGTAATCGAGGATCAATCTTGGATCCAAAAGCAGTGGCACATTTGTGCCTTTGGCTCTAGCGGCCCTGACTTGCCTGTCTCTGATGATTTCTGCAAGTTCTTCGTCATCAACTTCATCTTCATCAGACGACACTTGGAAGGCGACCTGCTTTTTCTTAGGACTTGGGCGAGGACCTCGTCCAGCAGTTGCCTTTGTCTTCAGCAGAGAGGGGCCCGATGAAGAATTTGGTGCAGCTGAGGAACTAGCTGAGACACCTGAGGCAATAGAGATGCCTGCAGTCCTTTGGCACGTGGCCAGATGCACAGGTGCTGAGGACTTTGTCGGAACAACTGAGGACTTTGGAGGAGCTGAGGATTTTGGAGGAGCAGGAGCAGCATGAGGAATTGGCCTTGAGGACTTTGAAGATTCTGGCCGTGAGGGCACTGATGGTGAAGCACTTGGCTTGCGTGCAGGCTTCTTTGCCATAGATTTCTTAGGCTTGACAAAGGCCTCTGTGGCAGCAGCAGCAGCAGCAGTAGAGTCTTCATTGAATTTCCTCACTGATTCTTTGGCTTGTCTAGCCAACTTGGCTTGGCGCTTGGCCCATTCTTCAGGAAAGTCCTCACCGCGTTTGATGCTGGTGGGATCTGCTACTTGGCCAGGTGCCAATGGAGCTCTTGGGCATGGAGGATTGAGTGTGAATTTCTTCATATACTTTGGAGTTACATACCTGTACTCCCTCCATTCTCTTGCCCATTGTAACGCCCCAAGACCGACGTTCCAGACGCCTTCCATATATTTCCTGTTCGCCGTGTGTTTTATTTTTTGTTTGTTGCATTCATCGCATCATCCGCATTGCATCCGCATGTTTTCATAAAACTCGTAGTCGTCGTAGTTGCCGCGTTCCCCTTGACTTCGTTGACCGTGCCAGACCAATCGGGTTTTCACTTCCCTCTTGACGGTGACCACCTAACCTCTCTTGTCAGCCCGCGGCCCCCTCGCGTGCGCGTCCGAAACTTCCCTGAACCCAAACTGGACTATCATTACCGTTGGGTCCGGATCATCCCCTAACATCTATAAAACGTCTCCGTTTCTTATTTAGACTCTCCTAGCCTATTTTATCTCGATCGTTCGATTACGATCGGAGGGATTCGGTAGCCCCTATCAATATCAACCTACTATATAAACAGCCTAACCCTAGTTTCTAGGGGAGATGTCCCATCCATCCTCCTGCCCGCCGCCACCCACCTAGCTTCCCTCTCTCGGGATCCATCCCCGCCACCTGGTCTCTCCTTGGTTCCAACGCCGACCAATCCCCACCGGAGTCCTTCGATCCAACCATGCACCGATCCATCCAACCACCACAACCCACGCAGACCTCCCCGTGCTCCTCCATCGTCGCTGCCTCAGATGAGCACCACGCTGCCCTGCCTTTCTCTCCCCCTCTTCTAATCTCTATTTCTTTCTCATGTGACCTTTTCTCTGTTTTCTCTATCACATACAGGAGCTTCGCCCGACTCCATGCCCGTCGTCCCGAACCTCACCTTCGCTCCGCTGCTCCTCCGCCTCAACTCCGACGGATCGACTCGGTTCCCTGCGCGCCTGCAGTCCGTCTGCCCAAGACCCCGAGCAGGAGCGCTCGGCTTCGTCTCCTCCGCCCGCTGGCCGCACCTCACCTCCTCCCGTGCGCCTCCATCTCGCGCAACCAGCCGTGCCTCCCCGCCGGCGACGAGCAGCAGCACCCGAGCCCCTGTGTCATGCTCCTCCTCGCCTCGTTGGTGCACGCCGTCAGGTCGTCGTCTTGTTTTTCTCCTCCTCTCTTCCCTTTATTTTCTCTCCCGTGCTCTCTCTCTAATCCTTCTCCCTCTCCATGCGTTTGCCTTCTCTGCCAGGATCCGCATGGAGCGCCGGCCGGCCTGAACCGCCCTTCTCCCTTCGCCTTGCCCGCTCGTCCAAGCTCGTGCGTTGCTCTGCATCGCGCCGCCGCGCCTGCTGCCCCCTGTCGTGCTGCTCTGCTTCGCCCGCCGTCACCCGTTCTCCCCGATGGATCCGCGAAGCCGCCCGTACGGGACCTCGTCAGCCTCCTGCTCCTTCGCCGCCCCGCGTCCCGCGCCATGGACGCCTGTGTGAGCTTTTAGTGCCGCCTCGTCCTTGCTCCACCACCATCTCCGGCAAGTTCGGCACTTTCCCGACCCGTTCAGGCCAGTCCCGACCCTTTCCCTCGTCGGATCCAGGGATTTCCCCTCGCTCCCAACTGCTGGCTGACCTCCTCTGCATCTTGTGCCACACTACAAGAAATATGTCAACTTGTGACCTTCTGTCAGTGACCCTGGAAGAATTGGTCATAGATCTATGACCATTTCAGACCAATTGGTCAAAAGCTGTTCGGGGGGCTCCAAACCCTAAACCATTGCGACCATTTTGGTCAGAAAGGTCGTAATTTCCTTACACGAAATGGTCATAAAGCAAACAGCGCTAGTCCGCTGCCTTATTTCTAGTTGTTAACGACCAATATAGATGGTCATAGCCTTGTAAATTGTGGTGGGTTGCTATGATTAGGCGCCACCTCATCAGTTTTGCCTATGTGTCATGTCCATGTGGCAGTTTTTGCCCTAGGTTGTGAAGCAACCTATATTTCTGTCATTCCCAAAATTCCCAAAAAAATCTCATAAATTCTTTGGGTCATATCTTTGTCAAATATGTAAAAACCTTCCTTGCCTAGTTCAAAAATAATTCAAAAATATTCATTTTCCTATTCTGTTCAGAGTAACAGTTTGTGAAGGAAGTACCACTTTGGCATGTCCAAATAGTATCCATTTTCTACAGTGCTTTCCTATGCCCAAATAACCATGCTCCACCAAATGCCAGCTCAATCCATTCATTATTTTGAGCTGAGCTTCAACATTCGTATTTATGTCCAGTGTGGTGGTTTGCAAAGCAAGTACCACCTAGGCTCCTCCTTTTGGGCTGAAAATTTGTGAAGACGGTCTTCTTATTAACTGATCATCCTCAGCAAAAACTCACGCCCATTAGCCATGTACATTTCCCGTACCGTTAATCAAACACTTGGCTGCTTATTCATGTTTGAGCATCGATCGGTCTCCTCGTGAGAATCTTATGTTGTGATTTTCTTCCTAGCACCTACCTGGGGAGTGCCCAACCCACTAGACATGCCTAAGCCGCCCAGAACACATGGCAACGCCACGGTCACGCGGCGGGCATGTGAGCTTACGCGCTCTAGAGTTGGGGCCCTCGGCCACCGTCCAAACCTCGATGTCTCTCCATCAAAACATGTATTTCTGATTAAATAGATACTTATTTACCTAGAAATGATTTTTGAAAAAAATGAAGAGCAAACTATGATGCAGCTGCAGTTCAAATTTGACCCGCTTCCAGCTGAATCGACGGGAATTTGTCTTTTTCACCAGAGGTGGATCAAAATTTTTGACACCCAACCATTTTGTCAATTGTGCATTAAATATGGCCTAGTATTTTATAAAATTGATTAGGTCCAATTTTGCAACAAATATATGGTAGGTCCTTCACAAAAAAAACTCATTTCAGGCACTCAGAAAATGGAAAATGGTTTTTCATCCAAAGAAAATGAAAACTTCCTTAGGCAACATTGTTTGCCATTTCAATATGCACCCTTGTGCACAATATGAGATCATTTGAACAAACTATGCCATGAATGTGGCCATAAGATTGATCATTTGGCTTGAAAGCCATTGATCTCCACACGTGATAGCTCGTTTCTAAGAACACTTTTTTAAAATTATTGCTGTATTATAAGTTTGTTATTTTTCCTGGGAACTTGGCCACATATAATGACACAATGCGAAGGTTTCCCATTTTTTTTGATTTTTCTTGAATTTTTTATGTCCGTTTCAAAATGCGGTCAAAACGGCGGGCTTGACCGTTCCTAGCTAGTGGTTGAATCTTGGAATTTTTTTGGTGTTTCTCTGATTAAATAGATACTTATGTACCTAGAAATGATTTTTGAAAAAAAATAAATAGCAAACTATGAGGCAGCTGCAATTCAAATTTGACCCACTTCCAACTGAATCGGCGAAAATTTGTCTTTTTCACAAGAGGTGGATCAAATCTTTTGACACCTAACCATTTGGTCAATTGTGCATTAAATATGGCCTAGTATTTTAGAAAAATGATTTGGTCCAATTTTGCAACAATTATTTTGGAGGTCCTTCACAAAAAAACCTCCTTTTGGGCACTCGAAAAATGGAAAATGGTTTTTTCGTCCAAAGAAAATGAAAACTTCCTTAGGCAACATTGTTTGCCATTCCAATATGCACCCTTGTGCATAATATGAGATCATTTGAACAAACTATGCCATGGATGTGGCCATAAGATTGATCATTTAGCTTGAAAGCCATTGATCTCCACACGTGATAGCTTGTTTCTGAGAACACTTTTTTAAAATAATTGCCGTATTACAAGTTTGTTATTTTTCCTGGTAACTTGGCCACATATAATGACACAATGCGAAGGTTTCCCAATTTTTTGTTTTTTTTTGAATTTTTTATGCCCGTTTCAAAACGCGGTCAAAACGACGGGAATGACCGTTCCTAGCTAGTCGTTGAATCTTGGAATTTTTTTGGTGTTTCTCTGATTAAATAGATACTTATGTACCTAGAAATGATTTTTTTTAAAAAATAAAGAGGAAACTACGAGGTAGCTGCAGTTCAAATTTGACCCGCTTCCTACTGAATCGACGAAATTTGTCTTTTTCACGAGAGGTGGATAAAAGCTTTTGACACCCAACCATTTGGTCAATTGTGCATTAAATATGGCCTAATATTTTAGAAAAATGATTTGGTACAATTTTGCAACAATTATTTGGTAGTTCGTTCACAAAAAAAACCATTTTGAGCACTCAAAAAATGATTAAAAATAGCTAGAAATATGAAAATGCATACAAATTGGTCCTAATCCATAAAATGTGGTCTAACTCTAGTGAAAATTTGTGTGGTGCCCTTTTGCAAAATATTTTTGATAGCTACTTCATAAAATCTCTCTATTTTTAGTACTTAAAAACTATTCTACATCACTGATTTTCTGAACCAATCATAACTCTGTCCACGGATCGATGACATGGCGTCCATCCATCCATCCATCCATCTCTCCATCCCACATCCATCCATCCATCTATCTACATAAAAGAAAAAAAAAGAAAAGAAAAAAGAGATACCCACCACCCGCAGCCCAAACCCTAGCTCAGATCGACCCCTCCCCCCGTCGCCCCCTTCCTCCCTCGTCCCCATCTCCTCGCCGCCGCCCCCTTCCCGATCTAGATTCCTCCTCCGCCGCCCCTCCCTTCCACCACCTAGTCGCCCCCTCAGTAGATCAAGCGAGCCGCCCAACCTCACCGGCCTCCTCCGTCTCTTCTGGTCAGATCCGACGGGCACATCTTCCTGCAGCCACGAGCGACCACCCCGGCCTCCACTCCACCGTCGGCATCCTTTCCCCTCCCTCTCCGTAGATCCTTTTGAGCAGCCACCTCGAGGGTGTCGCCGCCACCAGCGGGAGGGGGAGGGCGCCGCCACCAGCGGGAGGGGGAGGGCGCTGCCATCAGCCGCGGCGGAGAGGTGGAGCCCCGGCACCCCCGACGGCTTCGCCGTCCCCAGGAGCCACTTCACCCCGCGCCTGAGCGCCAGCTACTGCTCCTTTCGCGTCACCGCGCCGGTGAGCAGCGGCGGATGCTCCCGGCCGCCGAGGGCGCCGCCGCTGGCGGATTCCCCGTACGTGAGGGCGAAGCAGGCACAGGTAACACGACCGACCACCACCGCTACCATCAGGCGCGATCCCTTCCGCTTATCTGCTGAGGATGGATGGATGGATGGATGCAGGTTCGTGTGGGACGAGGGCAAGTACCCCGTCAACGCCCCGCTTAAGGAGACCGTCGCCAGCATCCAATCCCAGGTCGCCAAGATCGAGGATGACATGAAGGTAACTAACTCTGCTTCTCTCTCTATTCATTAGCCCACTTCTTCTTCATACTGACCAAATCACGCATGGATGCCAGTGAGATTTTGGAACTGGCAGCAACTTAACACTGCATTAGCTAGGCTAGCTGGGTACTGTGTTTTGGACAGTGTTGATCTTGCCTGCCAAGTGCAGTCTTAGTTTTATACATACCTTCATTTTATTTTGTGCTCATAGATGCAAATAAGTGTTTTGGTTGGATGTTACATTTACAGAAGGACTGAATTTGCCCTTTAGAAAGTTAGAAATTGATATTACAGGTTCCTTATAGTGCAAACCAAAGCAGCTACTCCAACAACCATCAAATGAAACCATGTTTTTTAAAATTAAAGGGTCTGATTGATATTGGTCCTTCTTTTGACAGATATAATATGTATACTCTATTCTCTTACAACTAATAACATTTTTAAACTTCTTTTGGCCGTGCTTTCGCTTTCACTACAGACCAGATCAGTGGTGAACGAAAGAAACAAGTGCACAACTAGTATCAGTGGGCTTGTATTTTTCTTGTGTAGCTGCTCTGCACTTGTTGTGGTTACTTATGCTTATTGTGCCTCATGCTGAAAGAAAATGTGCAATGAGCTTGTTTGACTTTTTTGATGCTTGTAGTATACTTGATCAAGGTAGTGTTGTTTCCTGTGATCTTTCCTATCATTTGCTAGTGTGATGCTTCAAGATGAAACATTTTAAAACCCAAACTACTGTAAATAAGCGTTTTGCATCTTGAGGATTAAGTATTCATGATATGTCAATAGTGTAGTTGATCCTCACTGTTGCTAAATGCCATTGCTTGATATGATATAAGTATGAGCACTTAACCATTGTACAACTATTTGCATATTTTTTTATAAATAATGATAGTTTGCGCAAGATGTACACATGTTAATTTTTTTTGACTTGAATCTGTTATGCCCTTGATTTTTTTACTTAGCTTGACCAAGAACAGCAGCATCCTTGATGCTTACTAACCCCACCTCGCTCTTGCTCTCTCAGACCCGAAGGAGCCCGTATGGAAGGCACCTCCTCTCCAGGCGGTGAGAGCGTTGAGGGGTCGTGGGTGCAGCTAATGGCCATGTCTGTGGCCGTGCCTGCCATTACCCTCTCTACAAGGGCACAGCCAGGAAGACACTCAGCAACCAGATCGTCGTCCACTCCAAGTGAGGGGACAACTCAAGCGATAGTAAGTTTCTAGTATTCTCTAATGTGTTGATGTGGCTTGTTTACCTCATCCTTGTTACACTTGATTTCCTTATATGATTTCTGCTCGACGGATCTGATAGAGATGATTCGTTCAAAGTAGTACAGTATGTGATTCTTGTTTTATTATATTTTTTTGTTTGTCCCGGTCCTCTGTTGCATGGCTGCTATTTTCCCTTTCCTAATCGCATTGCACATTCATTTTTTGGTACTGGAAATGTGATAGTATACAGGCAATTTCAGTTCCTATAGTAGTCCAGCAGGCATTTCTTTGTCGTTGGACACTGGTAATTAAGAGAGGGCGTTGTATGCTCTTCGATTAATTGTCTAGTGATTGCCTGAAGCATCTATCTTCCCAGCTTTCAGAATGGAGAAACTCGTGTCATTTCATATATGATTGGAATGAAATGTTTAGGACTTGCGTCAGTTTATTTGATAATGTATACTGAACTAAAGAAACAACATATGCGCTCCTGAAACGTACTAAGTTCTTCTCTGCTCCATTCCCATTTAAGCTACGTGCTCGATTTAAATTTCAACAATGGTTTGTTTCGCATTCTTACCTGTTTCGTAAACCTTGTGCCATGCTTATTTCATGTAGCTAATAGTAACTTGCAAAAAAATAATTAGCAAGTAAGATTTGTTCTGCTTGTCTGCTACAAAGTTTTCAAATAACTACTACTTAATTAGTAGCATGTAGTCTGGATATACAAAAGCATGTATTGTCCAGCCCATGTAGCAATCACTGCTAGTCTGTATTGAGCAAACAGTGCACCGCACTGTAGCTAGCCGCGCGCGGTAGCCGCCACAAGAGACGCTGTTGTGCGTCGTGTGAAGTATAGATTTTCCCATCTTTTTTTAAATGTCTGGTGTTGTATTAGTATTATGATGTTATCTTCTTAAATTGCTGCTACTAGGAAATCTATTCTTGAATAGTTTTCTTATAAAGTTTCCCAGTCATTCAGAACCAACTGCAATATATTGATGGACATAGTACTCTGCTCATGTGTACATCTTTCTTTAAATGTCAGGTTGCCATGGAAAGTGCTATGGAACAAGAGGTACCAAAAGGTGGAGAACCAAAGAGTGATGCTGCTATTGTTGCTAACATTCTCACTAAAGAATGTCTTCACTGGTTGTGTTGTTTTGGTTGGTGCCATCTTATGTTACTGGTTACTAGTGCACAATATGGACATGGCCATATTATGAACATTGGTTTTGTTATTTTGTTTGGTGCATCTTATGAACCTGTGGTGTAAAGATAATGCTGGGCCTAAGTTATTGAAATCCTGGAGAATTATATTATTATTATCATTATATTCTCCTGTGTTGATTGACTGCCAAATTATGCAATGTATTTTTCTTTTTGATATACTGAAAATACTAAATTGTGTTAGTGGGCTGTTGTTGGTCACCCTTCAATAAGGGTTGGACTGAAAATACTAAATTGTGTTAGTGGGCTGGACCGTTTCAAGGCCCTTTGACAGAAAAAAACAAAATGTTTTTGTTGGGTGGATAAAAGGGCTGACCCAATTAATGATGGATTAAACAAATGGGTTGCACAACTCAGCCCAAGAACTGATCTGTTGGGCTTGGCCCATGCTTGTGGGCCCAAAGTAAATTTAAAAGTGGGCTGAATTATTGGGCTCAGCCCATTAAATCAACTGATTTGGACTGATCCTACATGGCATCCATGTCATCACATGTGCCACGTTGGCTCGGCCACATCAGATCCTACGTGGTCTAGGCTCATTAGTAATGACCATAATCTTGGTCAAAGATTTAACGACCTAAATTTTGGTCAAGGGTGGCCATGACGAAAATTCTGTAAAAGGTCACGTTTGTTCGTTCTTGACGTCCAACTGTTGACCTTCCGAATTTGGTCAAAAAAAGGTCAATAAACGAAAGCAATGACGAATTAACGACAAAAATGGGGAGTCATAATTGGCCATATTTCTTGTAGTGCCAGCGAGGCAACGCTCGAGCCCTGTTCGTCTCCAGCAGCGCCCTGCCTCGCGTTGACCGCGCTGCCAGCATGCCTGGGCCACCGCGTCGCCCTTCACCCGCTTCAGCCCAGCAGCGCCAAGGCCGTGCCAGGCCTGCGGGACCTCTCCTCCAGCCGGGCCGAAGCCCATGGGTGAGCAGCCCCTCCAGCTCCTGTTCCTGTTAGGCCCGTAGCCGGTTTCGGCCCAGTGTGTTTTTTTTGTCTGCGAATTTGCCTAATAATCCAGTGAATTACAGTTTTACAGAAAAACCCTCAACATCATGCATATAATAATTCCAGAACCGTGCATCATTTGTAAATAACTTATACATGTAAAATGCTTAGAATTTTGTCTAGTTTCATAATATGTCACTTTCATCCATGTTTGAAATGTTTAAAATGATGTTTGATTAAATTTGCTTAAATGCCATGTTAAAATGCTTTACTTCACAACTAAATAACCGTAGCTCCATTTTAAATAAAGTTTATATGTAAATGGGGTAGAAAAATGCCTAGTTTAACATGTTGCACTTCATTTTGCTGTTTAACAATATTAAAATTGTGTTTAGGGCAGAACAGTACCAAATCAAAAATATGCATATGAGGATTTTCCGAAATTGTTGTTCGTTGTTCCGGCCTCATTTAAACTTGCCTAAATAGTTAGTTTACTTATGCTTCACCCCTTGCCATGTTTAATTACATTTAATATTGTTGGGTACATAACCGAGAGAGAACTAAATAATTGATGTGGTGTCTCGTCAATATACAACTCGTTGCATATTGAGCTCCGCTTAATTTGTAGTGTTGTTTGTTGCACTTTGCCATGCCATGCCTCATTAAATCGGACATGCATCATACTTGTTTGTGCATCATGCCATGTGTATGTGGTGGTTGTTTACTATGTTGTTTGTTTGTTTCCGAGTAAATTGCATAGAAGTACCACAATTGGGGCATTGGAAGCAGATTGATACCAAGATTGGTAATTTTTACGTGTCAGTACCAACTTTGGGGCGAGGCGTTGCAAAAGAGGCTAAAACAGCTGTTTATACGTATTGACACGGAAACTGACCGGTTGGGCCCGCCTGTCAGGTGCTGACGTGGCAAGTTTTTTGCAGAAAACTCCCTGGAATCTCCTCTCTCTCCCCCGAACGCTCTCCCCCTCCTCTGTCTCGATCTCTCACACACAGTTGACGTCTGCCTGTCGCCGTTCGTGCTCGACGCCGAGCTGCGGCTGCTCCCGGCGTGCCGGCACGCGTTCCACGCCGCCTGCGTCGACGCGTGGCTCCGCAACACGCCGTCGTGCCCGCTCTGCCGCGCCGCCATCTCGCTGCCGCACCCGCCTCTCCCCACCGCCTAAACCGCCGCCGCGCAGCAGGAGCCGTTGGACGCGAGGAGCAGCAGCAACGCGTCCAGGAGCTTCCGCGTCGAGATCGGCAGCGTGAGCAACCGACGCTCGTCCGCCGCGGGGGACGACCGCCGCACATACTCCCTCGGCTCCTTCGACTACCGCGTGGACGAGGAGGTGGAGGCCGTGGTGGCGCGCATCGCGCGCCCCGCGGCGGCGGCCAAGTCGGCGGTGGCCGGGCAGCGCGCCGCGCCGCAGGGCCCGGGCGAGGTGCTGGCGGAGGCGGCGGGGTCGCGCAGGTGGCTCCGGGAGTACGTGGACCGGCTGGCCTCCTCGGCGTCGTCCCTCTCCGGGCGGTGGAGCGCGCGGTGGAGCCAGAGCCACCACAGCCACCGGCAGGAGGACTCGTGGCGGTGGGACCCCGAGGCGGCGGCCATGGCGGCGGCCATGGCGGCGCCGCGTGCGGCGGACGAGGACGAGGCGGGCCTCATGGGCCTGTACCGCTGGATCGTAGGCGTATAATAGGAGGAGGGGGAGAGATCGAGACAGAGGAGGGGGAGAGCGAGGAGATTCCAGGGAGTTTTCTGCAAAAAACATGCCACGTCAGCACCTGACAGGCGGGCCCAACCGGTCAGTTTCCGTGTCAATACGTATAAACAGCTGTTTTAGCCTCTTTTGCAACGCCTCGCCCCAAAGTTGGTACTGACACGTAAAAATTACCAATCTTGGTATCAATCTGCTTCCAATGCCCCAATTGTGGTACTTCTATGCAATTTACTCTTTGTTTCCGGGTTGCTTCTCTCGTTAGCTTCGGTTTCGTTCCGGAGTTGTGAGGATTCGTTCGACTTCGTCCGTTTGTCTTCTTCATGGACTCGTTCTTCTTCCTTGCGGGATCTCAGGCAATATGACCATACCCTCGAAATCACTTCTATCTTTGCTTGCTAGTTGCTCGCTCTTTTGCTATGCCTATGCTGCGATACCTACCACTTGCTTATCATGCCTCCCATATTGTCAAACCAAGCCTCTAACCCACCTTGTCCTAGCAAACCGTTGTTTGGCTATGTTACCGCTTTGCTCAGCCCCTCTTATAGCGTTGTTAGTTGCAGGTGAAGATGAAGTTTGTTCCTTGTTGGAACATGGAGATGTTGTTCCTTGATTGGAACATGTTTACTTGTTGGGATATCACAATACCTTTTATATTATTAATGCATCTATATACTTGGTAAAGGGTGGAAGACTCGGCCTTATGCCTGGTGTTTTGTTCCACTCTTGCCGCCCTAGTTTCCGTCATATCGGTATTATGTTCCCGGATTTTGCGTCCCTAACGCGGTTGGGTGATTTATGGGACCCCCTTGACAGTTCGCTTTGAATAAGTCTCCTCCAGCAAGGCCCAACCTTGGTTTTACCATTTGCCTCACCACCACCTATTTTTCCCTTGGGAGTCGCTCTCTCGAGGGTCATCTTTATTTTAGCCCCCCCGGGCCAATGCTTGTCTAAGTGTTGGCCCGAACTAGAGTCCTTTGCAGCGCCACCTTGGGGAAACTTGAGGTCTGGTTTTAGTTGTACGTTGTGCTCATCCGGTGTTGCCCTGAGAACGAGATATGTGCAGCTCCTATCGGGATTGTCGGCGCATCGGGCGGTCTTGCTGGTCTTGTTTTATTATTGTCGAAATGTCTTGTAGCCGGGATTCCAAGACTGATCGGGTCTTCCCGGGGAGAAGGAATATCCTTTGTTGATCGCGAGAGCTTATAATGGGCTAAGTTGGGACACCCCTACAGGGTTTGAACTTTCGAAAGCCGTGCCCGCGGTTATGTGGCAGATGGAAATTTGTTAATGTCCGGTTGTAGAAAATCCGAAGTTGATCTTAATTAAAATACATCAACCGCGTGTGTAACCGTGATGGTCTCTTCTCGGCGGAGTCCGGGAAGTGAACACGGTGTTGGAGTTATGCTTGGCGTAGGTTGTTCTAGGATCACTTCTTGATCATAGTTGTTCGACCGTGCTTTTGCCTCCTCTTCTCGCTCTCTTTTGCGTATGGTAGCGACTAGATATGCTAGTCGCTTGCTGCAGCTCCACCTCACTACCCTGTCCTACCTTTAAGCTTAAATAGACTTGATCTCGCGGGTGTGAGATTGCTGAGTCCCCGTGACTCACAGATACTTCCAAAACCAGTTTGCAGGTGCTAATGATACCAGTGCAGGTGACGCAACCCAGCTCAGATGGGAGCTCGTTGAAGATCGTGTTCGTTGTGTTGTTTCGTTTCCAGTTGATCAGTAGTGGAGCCCAGTTGGGACGATCGGGGATCCGTGTAGCATTTGGGGTAGTCTTATTTTATTTTGGTTCCATAGTCGTACCTTGATTGTATCTGTTTGATGTAATGCTTTACTCATGTATTGCGTGAAGTGGTGATTGTAAGCCAACTATGTATCTCTTTCCCTTATGTATTACATGGGTTGTGTGAAGATTACCTCACTTGCGACATTGCTTTCAATGCGGTTATGCCTCTAAGTCGTGCTTCGACACGTGGGAGATATAGCCGCATCGAGGGCGTTACACCCATCTCCTTTCAATCCTCTATATGCGCACCTTGCGCTGATTTTTGTTTTCCTTACCAAACTTGGCCTCATCAGGTGTGCAATACTCTTTGTAAATGTCATCAGGGATTTCAAAGGCAGTCATGACCTCAGGCTTCTTTCCTCCTTTCTGCGGCTTCTTACCGTCTGCCATATTCTTTAGTTGAGGAATTTGAACAATCGAATTCTCTGAAGAAGTATGCAACTTTTCTTCGAGGAACGCTGCAAATGAATTAAGTTGATGAGAACCTAGTGATTCAGCAGCGGACATGAGTACCTGTGAATAGAGTATAGTTGCGAGGAATTTGGAGAGGTCATATGCGTTCTTAGAAGGTTTTTCAAAAAGAACAAGTTTGAGGAATCTGACTAGATGAGTCTTGAAGAATTTCACTAAGCGTTCTTTGTCTTAGGTTCCAGAGTTGTATAGATCGAAGATCCACACAATTGAGGAATCTTGAAGAAAAATGATGCTTAGAGAAACGAATCAAGAACAGATGACTTGTGGGGTGTTTTAGTGTGTGAGGATTTGAAGAAAAACACCTTTGAACATTTTGTAGAAAACATTCGAATCAAGGAGGGCAGTAAAAGTAACTTTTAATTACCCTGAACGAAGAACACGACGAACTGTGAAATGGAGAGGTGAAGTTTGTCTGTGTAGATCTTCCATGCCCTAACTCGGCGGAGGAAGACGGCTACGGCGGCGGCGGAGTGAAGATTTTCGTGGCCGGCACGAGTACGATGGCGACGAGGTTGAGGCAGTGAAGCTCTTCCTCACTGGCGACGATGGAGTAGCGGTGGCGCTAGGGTTTGAGAAGCTCGAGCGGGAGAGAGAGAGAGTTCGAGCGGAGTAAAGGAAGTGAGGAAGGGGAGAGGGGATATTTATAGCCACGGTGAAAAACTGTTCGCCCGAAGATTTAGGACGAACGTGCCCCTGACCCTTCTCCTTCACACGACATGTGTCACCCACGTACTGAGAAGTGGAGATCGTGTAAGATCATGGGTGAATAGAAAAATGTATCGTGGGATGCAGAACGGTTTGAGCGGCAAAACCGAAAATTTGGATAAGATTAGTTTTAACGTTCCGTTCGCAAATTCTTCAGCTGACAAGGACACAAGGAAGATTTTGAACGAGTTTCTAATAGAGCGCACATGAAGAATTTGTGAATAGATTGGGTTGAGTATAGCATAGAGGGGGAAGGGTCCGATCACATTCACTTAGCAGAAAATGCAACTTGAAGAAATAGCCATAAGTGAATGCTGTAGAGGACATAAACTCATATATATATATATATATATATATATATATATATATATATATATATATATATATATATATATATATATATATATATAGCCAATGAAGAAAAACGACAGAACCAGTGAAGATTTTGCCATGTTGAAGAATTTGAACAACCGAGGAATTTCAAAAACAGAGGAAAAACTCAAATTGAAGATTTTCAACTTTTTGTGGTGGCGCGACCCACCGTGTAAGAATGATAATTTCAGACACCGCGTACAATTGTCGTAGGGTTCTGAGAGTCAAATTCTTCATTAATTTCTTCACACTTAGAGTGTTATTCTTCATTGATTGAAGAAAAACGTTTCTTCATGTGTTGCACATCTAAGTCATCAATTTTGCATAAGCGTTAGGATGAGTGTCCTTTTCAAAGAACATTCGAAGACTCTAAGATATTTAGCTCACACCGCAACTTGCTAAATCTCTCCTCATCCAAGGGCTTTGTGAAGATATCGGCTAGCTGTTCTTCAGTCTTCACATTGCTCAATTGAAATGTCGCCCTTCAACACATGATCACGAAGAAAATGATGGCGAATCTGAATGTGCTTTGTCTTCGAGTGTTGAACTGGGTTGTGAGCAATCTTGATGGCACTCTCATTGACACAGAGGAGAGGCACATTCTTCACGTTCACGCCATAGTCCTTGAGAGTTTGCTTCATCCATAGCAGTTGAGCACATCAAGAACCAACATCAATGTACACAACTTCAGCAGTAGACAGTGATACACAGTTCTGTTTCTTCGAGGACCAACACACCAAAGATCGTCTGAGGAAATGACATGTACCAGATGTTGACTTGCGGTCCACACGATCACCAGCATAGTCAGAGTCAGAATATCCAATGAGATCAAAACCCGAGCCCTTGGGGTACCATAATCCTAGTGTTGGTGTGTGATCCAGATATCAAAGAATATGCTTCACAACCTTATGGTGTGATTCCTTCGGTGTAGCTTGAAATCGGGGACACATGCAAACACTAAGCATTATATCTGGCCTAGATGCACATAAGTACAATAAAGAACCAATCATGGAGTGGTATACCTTGTGATCGAAGTCAATACCATTTTCATCAGTGCATAGATGGCCATTTGTGGGCATAGGAATTTTGACGCCTTTGCAATCTTGCATGCCGAATTTCCTCAGTACATCCTTGAGGTATTTCTCTTGAGATATGAATATGTCGTTGTGTTGTTGACAAATTTGAAGACCTAAGAAGAATTTCAACTCTCCCATCATAGACATTTGATATTCTTCACTCATCATATAGGAAAATTCATCACTATAATGTTGGCCAGTATAGCCAAAGATAATATCATCAATATATATTTGGCACACAAACAGTTCACCATCATAAGATTTAGCAAAGAGAGTAGGGTCGAGTGAACCGGGTGTGAAGCCATTCTTCATGAGGAATTCCTTCAAAGTATCATACCACGCCCGAGGGGCCTGCTTGAGGCCATAGAGGGCCTTGTTGAGTCTGAAGACTTTGTTAGGATTCTTTGGATCTTCAAAACCTGTGTGTAGCCTTGAGCTACAAGCCGTGCCTTATTCCTCACCACAAGGCCATTTTCATCTTGCTTGTTGCGGTAGATCCACTTTGTGCCAATGATATTATGCTTGCAAGGTTCTGGACATTTGACCAGTTCCCAGACGTTGTTGAGCTCAAATTGATGTAATTCTTCTTGCATGGTATGAATCCACTCAGGCTCCAGAAATGCTTCGTCTACCTTAGCGGGCTCTGTGATAGAGACAAAAGCATAGTGCCCACAAAAGTTAGATAAATGTGAAGCTTTTGAGCGTGTGAGAGGACCTGGTGCTCTAATGTCATTGATGATCTTCTCCACTTGCACTTCTTTTGCAACGCGAGGATGAGCTGGTTATCGTTGAGGAATTTGATCAGCATTTTCTTCAACACCAATTTCTTCAGCATTTTCCTCAGGTGCATCAGCTCGACGTTCTTCACGTTCTGGAATGAATTCTTCAGCAGATTCTTCGGTAGGAATGACATCCTCAGTAGCCTCGAACTTGATAGAATCCTCAGGTGCTGGTTCATTTATCACAGAAGGTAGGTGCTCTCTTTGCGAGCCATTAGTTTCATCTAACTGCACATCTATAGTTTCAACAACCTTGTGAAGAACGTTGTTGAATACTGTGTAGGTGTGCGAGTCCTTTCCGTAACCAAGCATAAAACCTTCATGTGCTTTCGGTGCAAATTTTGAGTAGTGATGAGGATCTCTAATCCAGCATTTGGCACCGAGACTTTGAAATAACTCACATTGGGTTTGTTGTCAGTGAGGAGTTCATAGGCAGTCTTCTTGAAGAATATGTGAAGATATACTGTAAGTGCATCTAGTGCCACCCCTAGTTGGTTTTGGAGTATTGACGACAAACCTGGTTGAGGGACTAATGTGTTTGTGAGAATTGCAGGATAACACAGGTAGTAGTCCCTCATTGATTCGGTTTACCTACCGGAGACGACCCCTAAAAATGTATGAAGACATCGAAGACAATGGTGGTATATGAAGATATTCACATTGAAGACTATGACATGGGAAGACATTGAGTGAAGACTATGGAGCGCGAAGACTTAGTTGTTTCGTTGTTTCCTTTTCTTCTTTGTTGAGTCATAGGAACCACCGTACTGTTAAGTGGGGTCCAAGTGAACAAAGTCAGAGTGACTGAAGTGATGCTCAACCAAAATCCTATGTCTTCGAGCGAAGACAATGAGAGCAAATCTTATCCAGAGCTGGATGAGTCAGCTTTGCTTGTAGCCCAAGTAAAGTTGTCGTGTGTGTTTGAAATCTGACCGTTGGAACACATGTCAGTTCCTTAGTGACCCAGGGTCATTTCGGACAAATCAGGTCGGGTTGCCTAGTGGCTATAAATAGCCCACCCCCTACACCATAAATTGGTGGCTGCTCAGAGTTAGTGCACGGCTTTTGTCGTTTGAGAGCAACCCACCTCCGAAGCTTTTGAGATAGAGAAATCCTTGCGAGGACAAAGCCCAAACACCCAGAGCCAAAGAGTGTTAGGCATCACTGAGGTCTTTTTGTCTGCGTGACCTGAAGACTTGTTACACTTGAGGACTGTGAATCCTCCAGCTGGTTAGGCGTCACGTTTTGAGCATCCAAGAGTCATTGTGGATCGCCTGTGAACGAAGTCTGTGAAGGTTTGTAAGTCTACCTTGAAGACATACCAGAGTGATTGGGTGAGGATTGGGTGTCCTTAGCTCAAGGGGAATAAGGTGAAGACATGGTCTTCTGAGTTGAATCTCAGCCTCCCCAACCAGACGTACAATTGTCACATCAACTGGAACTAGTCCAACAAATCATGTATCCTCAACAAGTGACTGGTTCTATCCTCTTCCTCTCTTTACTTACAGTTTGTCTTCGTGAATTCATTGCATGATTGCCTTACCTGGTTGACTTCACTGCTTGACTACTATTGTTGTTTGGCTTCATACTATCTTCCCTCCTGATCTTTACTACCTAGCTACAATTAGTCTTCGTGCTTTCACTTCATTGCATACTTGACTATGGCTTGCTTAGTGTAGTCTACCTTCCGCTACATATCAATAGGTTCATTTCTATTGTTTGTCTTCTAAACTTCCATGTTTTGAAGACTTCAATAAAAATCGCCTATTCACCCCCCCTCTAGTCGATAACTAGCACTTTCAATTGGTATCAGAGCAAGGTACTCCCTTGTTCTGTGTTATTCGGTTTAACCACCTGGAGTTTTAGCTATGTCGACTGCAGGGATAATCAAAGTCTCTGCTGCATGCCCCGTCTTCGATGGAACTGGATATCCCTACTGGAAGAATAAGATGCGCATGCATCTTGAAGCCATTGATGTCGACCTCTGGTATGTCGTCAAGAATGGCGTTCCCGAGACTGGTGAAGGTGTCACTCCTACTGATGTCAAGAAGTTCATTCAACTGGATTCAACTGCCAAGAACATCATCTGTGGTCATCTGAACAAAGGACAGTATGGCCGTGTAAGTGCTCTGGAAACGTCCAAGCTAGTCTGGGACTGGCTCTCCAAGATCAACGAAGGCGTCTCAACCCATAGAGATCAAAGGATCAGTGTTCTTCGCAACCTCTTCAACCGCTTCAAGAGAAACAACAATGAAAATGTCCAGCTCACGTTTGATCGCCTCACTGACATCACAAATGAGCTTCGTGCTCTCGGCACCATTGAGGTTACCAAACATGAAATCGTCAAGACACTGCTGAGATCACTTGACAACTCCTTTGACACCCTTGCCCTCATGATACAAGAACGCCCTGACTTCAAGACACTCGATCCATCTGATATACTTGAGAGGCTCAACACACATGAGTTCCAGCTATGTGAGAAAAGAGATATCTATGGTCCCAACTATGGCCGAACTCGCGCTTTGAAGGCAAAAGCTGTTTCCTCATCCGAAGAAGAATCTGACTGCAGTTCTGATGATCCTGAAGACATTGGAAAGGAACTTGCTATGCTTGTGAAGAAGTCCAGAAGTTCACTAAGAAGAAGGGCTTCAGAAAGTCTTCACGATCCAGCTCAAGAAATGATGAAGCTTCCGCTCATGACTACAAGATGAGAACATGTCACAAGTGGAAGAAACCTGGACACTATATCTCTGAGTGTCCACAGTGGGACAATGAGAAGAAGAAGAAGAGCAAGGAATATGATTCTGATGATAAGAAGAAGAAGAAATCTTCAAAGTCTTCTTCCAAGTCCTCATCCAAGTCTTCATATCATAAGAAGAGCTCATCTGGCAAGGCTCGTGCTTTTGTTGGCAAGGAGATGGACTCAGAGGAGGAGTCTGCTTCTGAGGAGGCGGAGGTGGAGTCTGAGGAGGAGTCCGACCCCAGCGTTGCAAGTCTGGTTCTAGCCACAGCCTACGTTGCCAAGTCCATCTTCAACACTGAAGACAATGACTCCCTCACCTACGCTGAAGCTAATGACAAGGACGACTCTGCTCCCACCTACTGCTTCATGGCACGTGGTGCCAAGGTAAAATCACGCGATGCTTACTTTCAAACATCAAGTGAAGATGACTCTGATTGTGAATCCAAACCCAGCTACAAAACACTTGCTAAAATTGCAACTGAACAACAAAAAGCTATGGAACATACTAAAAAACTGTTAGATAAAAGCGATGATCTGTTGGACGTGGAAATGACCCGTTCACAGTCCTTAGTTGAAGACATAAAAAATCTTCATGCTAAGTACCAAGAACTTGAAAGTCGTCATGAAACGCTCTCAACCACTCATGAAAAGCTCTCCTATGATTATCTTCAAAGGAAGCAAGAGCTTGAGAAATTGAAAGCGGCTCATGAAGATCTTCAAAAAGAGAATGAGTCACTTCGCGCTCAATAGATCAGTCCCTCTCAGGATGGATTTGAACCACCATGTCTAAAATACCTTCAGAGTGACAATGCTACCTCTGTTGCTGAATGTTCTACTACTGCTACTATTGCATTGTCTTCAACTGTTGATGTGGTAACTAACCTCTCAGCCGAGGATACCACAACTATTGCTGATGAAAATGCCAGGTTGAAGACATTGCTTGAAACAGGGATGTACAAAAGTCTAAAAGGGCATCAGACACTGTGCAATGTCCTCAAAAAGCAGATTCTGAACTGAAAACCTAGGAAAGAGGGTGTTGGGTTCGAGAGGAAAATGAATGTTGATGGTTCCTACTGGAAGCCTGAGCAGTACCCCAAAACCACATGGGTTGCTGCAAAGGGACCTTTAGTGGACCCATCCACCTTATCTGGCTTTACCTGTGCTAACCCCATTGTCATTGATGAATCCTTTGATGCAAACTATAAACTGTTTAAGAATCAAAATGGTGAAGTGTTTGCCAGGTATATTGGTACTAACTGCAGTAATGGGCCACCTATGAAGAAGATCTGGGTTCCCAAAAGCTGTCTCGAGAATCTTCTAGTGAATGTCATCATGACACCACCTGGGGAGAAGACAAACCCCCAGACCTAAGGCTTCATATGGCCCAAAGGCTTCATACAGACAGAGGACTCACCTGAGTCACCCTAACACCAATGTTTTGCAGGGAAACCATACTCAGACTTATGAATATGAGCGTGTGTCTTCGAACCGCTATGTTCATAGAACTAAGAATTTTTCTGCTTATTCATATGAGTATCGTTCTTCTCCTGCAAGGCTATTTGCTAGGGCTCCAAAGCCAAAGTTCTCAGATGCTGCACTTAGACTCATTGCTTCTAAGCCACCCCTGAAGATGTGGGTGGTTAAGAAGAATTAACTTTCTTTTGCAGGGAAAGGTCTCCAGCCAGAAATCAAAGGCGTCTGATGCTATTGCTGGGGACCTAAAACATCTTGTAGGGCACAAGATCAAATGCCCAAATGGTCTCACTATGTATTTTGTTCCTGAATCGTTTGCCATTCATCCCATCAGTCCTAATCTTGATCTAAGCTTCAATAATCCTCTTGCCCGTCAAATGTTTATGCTTCACACATCTCTTGGTGAGGCGTATCCCCCTGACTGTACTATAGGGTATGACACCTCATGCTTTAGAATGGATTATGGATAGAGGATGCACTAATCATATGACTGGTTATCGAAGTCTTCTCATGGACTCAACTTTACGTCCATCTGACAAGAGTCACATCACATTCGCTGACACTGGTAAAAGCAAGGTATTAGGTCTAGGTAGAGTTGCAATCTCAAAGGATCAACACATGGATAAAGTGATGCTTGTTGAATCCCTTGGTTTCAACTTAATATCTGTCTCAATGCTTTGTGACTTGAACATGATTGCGATATTTGGAAAATATCATTGCCTTGTACTTATGGAATCTGACAAGTCTCTAGTCTTTGAAGGGTACCGGAAAGATGATCTATACATGGTAGATATCTCAGCAGGTCGACAGCTTGCCGTATGTCTTCTTTCAAAAGCTTTAGAGTGCTGGCTCTGGCATCGAAGACTAGGGCATGCTGGCATGAGGAACTTACACACTCTCGCCAAGAAGAAGCATGTCATAGGCATCGAGGGCGTCAAGTTCAAGAAGTCTCATTTGTGCAGTGCCTGCGAAGCTGGAAAGATGACTAGGGCCAAGCATCCCTCGAAGACAATCATGACGACATCTCAACCCTTCGAGCTGCTACACATGGACTTATTTGGCCCTACTCACTACTCTACCCTCACAACAACTGCGTGTCTCTATGGTTTCGTCATTGTTGATGATTACTCAAGATATACGTGGGTGCACATAGTTCTCTACAAGACTGAAGTACAGGATGTCTTCAGACGCTTCGCGAACCGTGCCATGAACAACTATGGCGTCAAGATCAAGCATATCAGAAGTGACAACGGCACTGAGTTCAAAAACACCGGCCTTGATCTTTATCTGGATACTATGGGAATCACTCATGAGTTCTTAGCTCCATACACACCTCAGCAGAATGGCATCGTGGAGCGCAAGAACAGAACCCTCACTGAGATGGCTCGAACGATGCTCGATGAATACAAGACACCAAGAAAATTCTGGCCTGAAGCTATTGACACTGCATGCCATGTCATCAACCGTGTTTATATGCACAAGCTTCTGAAGAAAACATCCTATGAACTCCTCACTGGCAAGAGGCCAAATGTTAGTAACTTCAGAGTATTTGGAGCTAGGTGCTGGATCAAGGATCCACATCACAAATCAAAATTTGCACCGAAAGCTCACGAAGGTTTCATGCTCTGTTACGGAAGGACTCACACTCTTATAGAGTCTTCAACCTCTATCTCTATAAAGTCGTTGAAACTGTGGATGTCAGGTTCGATGAAACCAATGGCTTGCAAAGAGAGCTCCTGCCAAATATGCTAGACGAAGCTCCACGCAGTGAATCTATCAAGCTAATGGGAACTGGTGAAATCATGCCTTCTGAAGCACAGCCAGAAGAGGAACTTATCATTTCTGTACCTAATCAACCTGAAGACAATCCCTCCAATGATGACAATGATCAACAAGAACAAAGTCTTCGTCCAGTTCATTCGCGTGTTGCAAACGAAGTACAGATTGAGAAGATGATTGATAGCATAAATGCGCCTGGTCCACTCACTCGTTCAAGAGCAACACAGCTAGCAAATTTCTGTGGGCACTTTGCTTTTGTCTCAATATCTGAACCCAAGAAAGTTGCTGAAACCTTTATGGAACCTGAATGGATTCAACCTATGCAAGAAGAGCTTCAACAGTTCAAACTGAACAATGTCTGGGAACTGGTCAAGCGACCTGACCCTCGCAAGCACAACATAATAGGCACAAAATGGATATATCGCAACAAGCAAGATGAGCATGGTCAAGTCGTCAGAAACAAGGCACGTATCGTCGCTCAAGGATATACTCAAGTGGAAGGGATTGACTTTGATGAAAAATTTGCTCCTGTGGCTAGGCTTGAAGCTATTCGCATACTGCTAGCCTATGCTAACCATCACAACATCTTGCTATATCAAATGGATGTGAAGAGTTCATTCTCTCAACGGCAAGATTGCCTGAAGAAGTTTGGAATGCAAGATTGCAAAGGTTACACGATGCCAATGCCAGCTAAACACCATCTGGGTCCCGACAACAATGGTAAAGAGTTTGATCAAAAGGTATACCGCTCCATGATTGGTTCTTTACTTTATCTATGTGCATCTAGGCCATATATTATGCTTAGTGTTTGCATGTGTGCTCGATTCCAAGCGGCACCAAATGAATCACATCACTTAGCTGTGAAGCGAATTCTTCGATATTTGGCTTACACCCCAACATTAGGATTATGGTATCCAAAGGGCTCAGAGTTTGATCTGGTTGGTTTCTCAGATGCTGATTATGCTGGTGACAAGGTAGATCGCAAGTCTACATCAGGCACATGTCATTTTCTTGGACGATCACTTGTCTGTTGGTCTTCAAAGAAGCAAAATTGTGTATCACTCTCCACTGCTGAATCTGAATACATTGCTGCTGGATCTTGATGCGCTCAGCTCCTATGGATGAAGAAAACTCTCAAGGACTATGGCATCCATCTGAAACAAGTACCACTCTACTGCGACAATGAAAGCACCATCAAGATTGCCAACAACCCCGTTCAGCACTCGAAGACAAAGCATATTGAAATTCGTCATCACTTTCTCAGAGATCATGTCATGTAGGAAGATATTGATATCATACACATCAACACTGAAGAGCAACTGGCAGATATCTTCACAAAGCCCTTGGATGAGAAAAGGTTTTGCAAGTTACGCTATGAGCTAAATATCTTGGAATCCGACACACATCCTAACACTTATGCATATTGATGACTTAGATGTGCAACACAGGAAGTAAAGTATATCTTCAGTCAATGAAGACTTACATTCTGAGTGTGAATACATTAACGTGGAATTTGACTTCGGAGCGCCACGATAATTGTGCGCCGTGTCTGGGTCTAATACTTCCTATACGGTGGGTAACACCACCACCAAATTCTTCTGTTTGAAGTGTTTTTCTCCTGGCGATATTTTTACTATGTCTTCACATTTGGTTTGTCTTCGACTTCATCGTGTCTTCTTGATTATCTTCACTATGTTGATTTGGTTGTATTCTGGTATATATATGTTAGTGTTCTGTCCTCTACAACATTCACTTATAGCTATGTCTTCTCTGTTGAATCTTTTGAACTAAGTGAATGTGATCGGACCCTAATCTCTCTATGCTCTCTATCTCAAACTCTATCTATCCATGTCATATGCATTCTATTGAAACTGTCGAATGTCTTCTCTGCGTCCTTGTCAGCAGAAGATACAGAGACAAACATTAAATCTGTTGTAAATGCTCTATTCTCTTTGCCTGAAATCCGGAGAAGCCGGAACGACCATCCGACAATCCTGGTGGGCGTGGGAACAAGGGACAACCACAAATGTGTTGCATGTACGCCATATGTCCCTCAAATGTGAACCGCCAGGGGCACCTACGTAATTGCGCTGTGACGTCCCTCTAATGCAAGTCCAATCGCTGTCAAAATCTTTCTTCCACCTCTCCACCTCGCCAAACCCTAGCGCCACCGCTAGCCCTCGACGACGCCGGCGACGAAGCGCTTAGCTGCCGCAACTTCTCCGACGCCGTCTTCACGCCGGCCGCGGACATCATCTTCTCCGCCGCCGCCGTAGGTGTCTTCCGTCGCCAAGTTAGGGCACGGAAGATCGAACTGCTCGGCGTCCACTTCTTCTCCGTCTAGAAGTTCTTCGTGTGGTAAATAAAAACCCTCTTTTTATCGTCACTTTGATCCTATAGATTCATCCTTTTTCATCAAAAGTGGTTTTTGTCTCCACAAAGTTAGATCTATCATGTCTACATCTCATACAATGCCTAGTATATTCACTTATGCTTCACACATAGCTATATTCCTCACTTGTACTTATTCTTGGATTTGTACAAATCTGGAACCAACTCTCAACATATAAGTGAATGTCTTTGCGCTATGAGGTCAATGTCTTCTAAACTGATTTATCTTCAAAATCTTCTGAGAATGCATATGACCTCTTCCCCTTCCCTCGCATCTCTAATGCTATCACATGTACATGTCCGTGGGAGAATCCCTTGGTTCTCATAGTCTGCATTCATTTGTAGAATTCTTACAGCATCACATCAACTCTCCCGAAGCCAGTTCCTGTCTGACCAGCAAACGGAAGCCTTTGACTGTATTGAAGCCTTTCAGTTTAAACTTCATGGCAACAGAGAAATCAGCTAGGAAGGGTGGCAGACAGTGCCGTGGGAACACCTCAAGAGATTTGCCTCCTGACCTCTATGAGCTGTACAAGATTGATGCAGAGGAGGACTATAATCAGAGAAAAACCCGAATCCAATGGATTCGAAGATATTGTGCAGAACAGTGGTACAAGTACAGGTTCGTGACCCAGGAGTATGCTGAGAAGAATGCCATCAAACGACCATGGGAAGACATTTTGTACAAAAATCTTCCACCCAGGTCCAGAGCTGAAGCCATTGAGCAAGGCTTCTATCCTTGCATGGTCCATGGGCATAACCAGCTGATGCCGACCCATCGTCTTTGCTATGGTGTCGCGAAGACAATCTGTTCAAACGCAATTTTTAGTTTGTAAAGAACTCAGCCAAGGAGAACAAGAAATCTTGGGGATTAGACTTCAACCCTGGCCCCTCTGCGCCTCGTGTCGATGGCACACGCGAAGCTGAACCAAATCTGGTTGGGCCCTTCTATGACTTAGAAGGTCTCATCACTCATATCAGGGTTCAAGGGGCAGATGTGGATCGACCTGCAGACGACGCTGACTCTGATGAAGCGCCTGCACCTCCGAAGCCGAAGAAGCAGAAGAAACCCAAGGCTCCGAAGCCTTCCTTTCCTCCAAAAGCTTCACGAGTGAAGCCCTTGGCCACTGCTCCACCTGCACCAAGTGTGCAGTCTGAAGATCTCTCTCATGTCTCCAAGACCGAGAAGAAAAAGAAGAAGCCCATGCACTCCTCCAGTCCTGCTCTGACTCCTGCTGCCGTTTTAAGAAACGAGAATGAAGCAATTGATCTATCAAGTGATGAAGATCTTGCTGATGACGCTCTTGAGCAATTGATAAAGAGCAAGCAAGAAGCATAAATCTTCAATGACTTGCCTCTCTTTGACGTGGCAGTCATCAACAACTTCATTGATGAGTGGTTTGACACCCCCAATCTCAGCTTTGATGATCTGCAACTTCCAATTGGCCTCAGCGTCTCCTTCCACGATGCCATTGGTCCTGAGCTATCTCTTGCTCTAAAAATTGTTGAGCTGAAGCACAAGATTGATTTTGAAAAGGCTCAGTTCAAGAAGCATATGGCCAGGCTCAGTGTGAAGGATGTCCAGAACTTCAAGGTCATGCTGCATGAGCTCAAGGAAGCTTTTCACAAGAAACGTGAAGAAGCTAAAAGTCACGTGAGCGCATGAAGATTCTTGCTGCCAAATGCTGCCAAGCTTTCAATGAAGCTGAAAAGCGCAAGGCTCTTGGGCGTCCAGGCATTGACCCCAGGATGGCTGCCAAGAAGAAGAAGCCATCTGTGGACCAAACTGAACCATCAAGGCGGGAAGAGCCTTGCATTGTCTTCCCTGCCAGCATGACAGGCGTGAAGCCTAAGGTCCCCACAGTGGCTTCAGAGCTTCAGAAGACAAGGGCAGCTGAAGCCAAGGGCAGAAAGCGCAAGACCAAGAACACCTCTGATGAAGCTCCACCTACCAAGAAGCGCAAATCCAAGAAAGATTGGGCTGCTCCCACAGATCCCCTTGTTGTCGAGCCAATCTCAGTTGCTCGTCCTGATTCTGCACACCAAGAATGACGCATGATAATTCATGAGCCTGCTTCCACAGAGGTTCCTGAAGCTGAAGATATTCCAGCTGTTGACCCCACCGCAGCTGAAGACATTGGTCACCACGACAATATTGAAGATGATGAAGTCCTTCCTCAGATTGAGCATAATGTGGTACATCGCCTGTTCTAACGAACATCGAACTCATCAGCATTGGTCGTCCATTGATGCCAATCGCTCAGGATGACTCATGGGCTGATCACCCTCAAGGATCCCCATGTGATGAATACACACCTTTGACTCCCCCAACTTAAGTCAACACTCCAGTGGTTAACGATGAAGACTTTTAGGCCCAACCAACTCCATCTCCACAAGCATCGCCAGTGTTTCGCAGGCTTCGCAAAGGACCAAGGCCTCAAGTCAATTTGTCAAGTGTTCCTGAAGGAGATGAGCACCAATCTGTCTCACGCCAAGTGTTTCCTGAAGCCTCTCCTACTGTGAACATCCCTGAGTCTGAAGCCAAAGCGACTGAAGATATTCCGGCTGCATCAGCCTATGACAAAGAAGAAGAACCAATAGAAGCACGTGTTGCCACACCCCAGCCAACCAAGTTGTTCTCGAGGAGAACGTGTCCGATCCTCCAGCTACTGAAGTGGAGGTTACACATACTGAGGCGGCCACCAACACCAACATTGAAGCCAATGACGTTGTCATGGCTGAAGCTAATGTGGCGCCTGATGTCAATATGGTGCCTGAAGTGACAGCACCTGAAGCTGATGCTGCACCTACCGCCAATCTGCAGCCTGAAGTCAATGCCACTTCTCCTGTTCCACCTCCAAGGCCCCATACTATCGAGCAAGCATACAACTATGCGCAGCTTATCACTGTCAAATGGCCTATTCTGGTTCCTCCGCCTGCTGCTGGTCCTCAATTTGACTACCACGTCGAGCACATGCCTCAGGTTCAAAAGCCAAAGCCAAGACTGCCCAGGTTTCCAGGGACTGCCACTGCACCAGGGTCCTTCAATGCAAATGGCTTCATAGCGCACAACACCTTCTTCGACAGCGCCAAGAACCCCTACTCGAAGGCAAGGATCTCATCTGATCGGTTCTGGAGCTATCAACAGCGCATCTATTATTCATGTGTTATGTATGATCAAGGGCGCATCTTCCCTCATATGCGTCTTGACACTGAAGCTATTGCTGGGCTGCCATGCCTTGAAGAAGCCCTTGACTGCTTTCGTGATGCGGGTTTGCTCCACTTTGTGACTGACAAGGAGCATTGGAATGAAGAACTTCTGCTCCAATTTTATGCTACCCTCCACATTCGCGGCTACAATAGGGATCCGAAGACTTGGGTCCTTGAGTGGATGAGGCAATGTCCATCATGAAGCCAAAGCCTTTGACATCATTGAGCTTACCGGCCTGCCCACTCCAGGAGAGCTTTATGAACCTGGTTGTCAGCTTCACCGCAATGCACTGGAGAGTATCTTCCACAAGCCAGATCCTAACATGAGCCAAATGTTGAGCATGATGAAGCCTCTGCCACCTGACGCTGATTACCCAAAGGAATTCTTTGTTGAAGACCTCGAGTATCTGCCTCGCACAATCTATCACATCATCAGGCGAACTCTATGGCCTGTCAAAGGACATTCATCAGCAGCGAAACTTGAAGGAGCAATGAAGACTTTGGTCTTTTACATCTTCAACGGCATCAATTTTAATGCTCAGGATTTCTTTATCAGACAGTTGGCTGCGTCTGGCTCTGATCTTTTTGGCCTGAAGTTCTACGCTCCATGGGTCATGCGCCTCATCAAGCTACACTCAGCTGTCAACTATCAGCCCTCTGCTCGCAATCATCTGATTTTTCTGCCTGAGGTTGATATGTCAGTTGAAGCCATATACCCAGAGCCTGCCAAGGAGCCTCTTAGTCTTCAGAATGCTGATCACCAAAGCTTCTCGCAAACCATTGAAGGGGTCCAAGCAGTCAGTCGTGTCTATCCATTGCCTGGAAATACTCGCTTGCCTCACCGTGCACAAACTGAAGGTACTGAGAGCACCATTGCCCAAAGGCCTCGGAAGCGCTCTCATGTTCTGAATGACCGAGAACTTCTAGTGGCACTACATCAGAAACAAGATAAGCATCACTTCTGGCTTAAGCGACAAATGCAAAGCCTCTTGGTGGACGTCAATCGCATTCGCAATCTTGCCACCAAGAATGTTTTTGTCACTCACGAGACCTATCGACGATCATGGAAGAGTTTGACATTGCTCAGTGCTGAAGCAGATCTTCAAGACGATGGCTTCACTGAAAGGTTCAAGTTTGACACCACTCCCCCAAGGAATGTTGTCCTACGTCGAACTCCATCTCTTGAAGACTCTGACTATTCTTCCTCCGCCGCAACCATGAATGCCAGAGTGATCGATGATGAAGATGATGCTACTTCACCACCCATGAATTCAGCGCAAATCGACACTGCACCAAGTTCGTCAGCACCGCCAAACCCCGACGCCGACCCTGCATCTACTCCTACTCCTTGTGGGAACGCGTAGAGACTCTATGTCTTTAAACCTTTTTGGTCCTTACTGACAAAAGGGGGAGAAGCATATGAGTTGATAGTCTTCAAGCGGGTCCATATGGGCGGTTGCTTTATATTTTTCCTAGTGTCTACAACTCTCGCTTCTTGATACATTTGGTTCTTTGAGTTGTAACACTTAAACTCGATGGTCGTCTGCTATTTATTTGCTATTCTATGATGCGATGATAAATTCCGCATGTGCGACGATAACTTCCGCACTTATGTCATTTTGCAGACGTCCATTTTTCATTATGCATGTCATTATCTTCGTTACATCAAATCATGCATGATGAATTGTCATCATAAGTTAAAGAGGATCTCCACAAGTACAACATGCCATGTGCATTTGCATTCCAAAAGAAAATTTCTCATATGCACATCTTCAGGGGGAGCCTTTGCCACTTATGAAGACAATACCTTTATCCTTTACAATTTCACATAGTTTATCCCCGTTGAAAACTTCAACCAGTTTGTCATCAATCACCAAAAGGGGGAGATTGTAAGTACATCTAGTGCCACCCCTAGTTGGTTTTGGAGTATTGACGACAAACCTGGTTGAGGGACTAATGTGTTTGTGAGAATTGCCGGATAACACAGTTAGTAGTCCCTCATTGATTCGATTTACCTACCGGAGACGACCCCTAAAAATGTATGAAGACATTGAAGACAATGGTGGTATATGAAGATACTCACATTGAAGATTATGACATGGGAAGACATTGAGTGAAGACTATGGAGCGCGAAGACTTAGTTGTTTCATTGTTTCATTTTCTTCTTTGTTGAGTCATAGGAACGACCGTACTGTTAAGTGGGGTCCAAGTGAACAAAGTCAGAGTGACTAAAGTGATGCTCAACCAAAATCCTATGTCTTCGAGCAAAGACAATGAGAGCAAATCTTATCCAGAGCTGGATGAGTCAGCTTTGCTTGTAGCCCAAGTAAATTTTCCGTGTGTGTTTGAAATCTGACCGTTGGAACACGTGTCAGTTCCTTAGTGACCCAGGGTCATTTGGAACAAATCAGGTCGGGTTGCCTAGTGGCTATAATAGCCCACCCCCTACACCATAAATTGGTGGCTGCTCAGAGTTAGTGCACGGCTTTTGTCGCTTGAGAGCAACCCACCTCCGAAGCTTTTGAGAGAGAGAAATCCTTGCGAGGAGAAAACCCAAACACCCAGAGCCAAAGAGTGTTAGGCATCATTGAGGTCTTTCTGTCCGCGTGACCTGAAGACTTGTTACACTTGAGGACTGTGAATCCTCCAGCCGGTTAGGCGTCGCGTTCTGAGCATCCAGGAGTCAATGTGGATCACCGATGAACGAAGTTTGTGAAGGTTTGGAAGTCTACCTTGAAGACTTACCAGAGTGATTGGGTGAGGACTGGGTGTCCTTAGCTCAAAGGGAATAAGGTGAAGATGTGGTCTTCTGAGTTGAATCTCAGCCTCCCCAACCAGACGTACAATTGTCACAGCAACTGGAACTGGTCCAACAAATCCCGTGTCCTCAACAAGTGACTGGTTCTATCCTCTTCCTCTCTTTACTTACAGTTTGTCTTCGTGAAGTCATTGCCTGATTGCCTTACCTGTTTGACTTCACTTCTTGACTACTATTGTTGTTTGTCTTCATACTATCTTCCATCCTGATCTTTACTACCTAGCTACAATTAGTCTTCGTGCTTTCACTTCATTGCATACTTGACTATGGCTTGCTTAGTGTAGTCTACATTCCGCTGCATATCAATAGGTTCATTTATATTGTTTGTCTTCTAAACTTCCATGTTTTGAAGACTTTCATAAAAATCGCCTATTCACCCCCCTCTAGTCGATAACTAGCACTTTCATGTACCCTGTTGATGATGTGGCACGCAGTATAAATTGCCTCAATCCAGAAGTGACGAGGCGTCTTGTACTCATCAAGCATAGTGCGGGCCATCTCAACAAGAGTTCTGTTCTTGCACTCCACGACGCCATTTTGCTGAGGAGTATAAGGAGCAGATAACTCATGAGTAATACCAAGTTCATCAACATAGTCATCGAGACCAGAATTCTTGAACTCAGTTCCACTGTCACTTCTGATGTGCTTGATCTTCACACCAAAGTTGGTTGAAGCCCTCGAGGAAAATTGTTTGAAGACTTCCTGCACTTCATGTTTGTAAGTAACAATGTGTACCCATTTGTAACAAGAGTAATCATCAACAATAACAAGACCATATAGAGAAGCATCATTAGTGACTGCTGAGTAATGATTAGGACCGAAGAGATCCATGTGAAGCAATTCAAATGGACGAGTAGTGGTCATGATAGTCTTTGCTGGATGCTTGGCCTTGGTCATCTTTCCAGCTTCACAAGCTCCACATAGGTGATCCTTGAGGAATTTGACATTCTCAATGCCAATGACATGCATCTTCTTCGCAAGTGTGTGCAAATTCCTCATGCCTGCATGACCAAGTCATCGATGCCATAGCCATCCTTCTGAAGCTTTTGCAAGTAGGCACACGACTGGTTGAGGTCCTGTAGAGAAATCAACAATATACAAGTCTCCTCTCCTAAAACCTTAGAAGACTTTGGAATTGTCAGCTTCCATAACCACAGCACAACGATACTTGCCAAAGACAACAACAATATCAAGATCACAAAGCATTGGGACAGACATAAGGTTGTATCCTATGGACTCAACAAGCATGACTTTGTCCATGTGTCGATCCTTTATGATCGCAACATTACCTAGACCCAATACCTGACTTTTGCCTTTGTCAGCGAAGATGATATGCTTCAGATGCGATGGTGATAAGGGAGCATCCATCAATATATTCTTGTCACCAGTCATGTGATTTGTACATCCACTATCGAGGATGTGACGCCCGGATAATTATGCTACAGTAAACCTACGCTAATGATGCCACGTCACTACGGTTACCGTTGGTAATCTCGCGTTAGTTCGAAACCGATTCAAATTCAAATTCAAAAACAAACCAAACAGTAAAAGTTTTCAATTATTAAAACTAAAATGTTCTAGATATGTCAAATAATTCATAAGTAATATTGATGAAGAAACCAAGTTTTTATGAAATAGTTAAATGCACTAAGGAAAATAAAATAGTGGCTTAATCAATTAATTATTACCTTTTATAATTAGTAAAATGTTTGGCTATTTTATTTGGGTGCCATAATTAAAGGTGGCAGTGGTATATTTAGCTATACTGACTTAGGAGCTATTTTTGTATTTTTAAAAGTTAAAGGTATATTGAAACTATAGAGAAAAGTAAATAATAGAAAAGAAAAATGTAAAAGAAATACCCCCCCAACTGGGCCTCGACCCAGCGGGTCACCAGGCCGCCAGGCCAGCCCACGGCCCGTCCCACTCTCTCTGGCCTACAAGGCCACTCCACCTTGACCGCAAACCCTAACCCACCACTACCCCACTTCCCCCGCACGATCCCCCCACTCGCTCGCCTCTCCCTCTCCCCCCTCTCCTCTCGATCCCATCTGGATCGGGGAGAGGCCCGACCTCGACGCCCGTCCTCCCCACGAACTGCGCCGCCGCCAGACCCCGCCGACCGGCCCCGTCCCCGCAGCCCCTTCCTCGACTCGATCTGGAAGGCGCTCCGCTCCCGGCGCCGCCACGCGCCGCTGCCCAAGGACCTCGTCACCTGGCGTCGCCCCACCGTCGCTACATCGTCGGCGCCTCATCCCCGCCGGCCTGCTTCCTCTCCGTCGGCCTCCCCAACCTCCCCCGAGCTCATGCCCTAGACCCAACGTTCCCGGTGAGGCCCCCGCCCCGACCTCTCCTCTCTCCCCCTCGCCCGCTCACTGCGCCGTGCCTGCGCCTCGCCGGCGCCCGCACGCGCCCACCACGCGGCCACAGCCGCGGCCCCGCTCGCCCACGTCCCGCGCGCGCCCACGCGACCACAGCCGCGCGCGCCCGCCTCCGTAGCTCCCTGCATGCGCTGCCCGCCGTCCGTGCCCGAAGGTGACCGCGCCCCGACCCCGCTTGGCTGCCTCCCCCCGCTCTGTTGCCCCTCGCCCTCGCCCCGTTCCGCTCGCTGCTCGCCCCGTCGACGGCGCCCTCGCCTCCGTCGCCCCCGCTGCGCCTCTGTCGCGCCCCTGCTCCCTCGCCATCGTCGCCCCTGCACCCCGCGTCGACGCCGTCTACCGGTGGATTCGCCGCGCCATCCCGTGACCACACCGGCGTGCGCTCGCCGCTGCTCCCCCTTCCCCGCGGCTGCTGCAGCTCGCTGCGGTGGCCGACGGAGCCCCGCCGCGGCCCTCGCCGCTCAGACCGGCCAGCCGGGCCTGTGCCCGTAGACCCGCTCGCCCGTGCGCCCGTTTGCCCCCAGGGCCCTACGACAAAGGGGGCCCGCCCCCCCAGAACGTTTAAAAAAAAGGGGTAAATAAAAAATATAATAAATAAAAATAATTAAAATAAAAATAAATTTAATTAATTAATTAGTTAACTGAATTAATTAAGTTTATTAACCTTAATTAATTAATCTAATTAACCTGTTAGCTTAATTAAACATTAATTATTTTAACTAAGCGCTAATTAACCTAACAGAGTATGACAGGTGGGTCCCACTGGAGCCACGCGTCAGTTTGACCCAGTCAACCCCCTGTTGACTGCTGATGTCAGCATGACATCATGCTGATGTCATAAATCATTTTCGAATTAATTAAATAATTAATTCAATTCCCAAAATTAATAAAACCTTTAGAAAATCATATCTTTTAATCCGTAACTCGGATTAAAATATTTTCAACATGAAAGTTGCTCAGAACGACGAGACGAACCCGGATACGCAACCCGTTCGTCCGCCACACCTTCCTAACATATCAAACTCGCAACTTTCCCCCTCCGGCTCCTCTGCTCAAAAACGCGAAACACCGGGGATACTTTCCCGGATGTTTCCCCCCTTCATCGGTATCATCCCATACCGCGTTAGGGCACCCCTAACACCGTTACTTGTCATGTCATGCATAGCTATGCATCTGTTTGCTTAAATATTTACTGTTTCTCCCCCCTCTTCTCCCGCTAGACACCGAGACCGACGCTGCTGCTGCCCTGTTCGACTACGGAGTTGACGATCCCTCTCTCTTGCCAGAGCAACCAGGCAAGCCCCCCCTTGATCACCAGATATCGCCTACTCTTCCCTATACTGCTTGCATTAGAGTAGTGTAGCTTGTTACTGCTTTCGTTATTCCTATCCTGATGCATAGCCTGTCTTTGATACTGCTGTTGATACCTTTACCTGCAATCCTACTGCTTAGTATAGGATGCTAGTGTTCCATCAGTGCCCCTACACTCTTGTCCGTCTGCCATGCTATACTATCGGGCCGTGATCACTCGGGGGTGATCACGGGCATATACTATATACTATACACTGTTACATTACATGTGATACTGTTCGGAGATGGGGGCTGAAGGGGCAGGTGGCTCCATCCCGGTAGAGGTGGGCCTGGGTTCCCGACGGCCCCCGACTGTTACTTTGAGGCGGAGCGACAGGGCAGGTTCAGACAACCTAGGAGAGAGGTGGGCCTGGCCCTAATCGGCGTTCGCGATACTTAACACGCTTAACGAGATCTGGGTATTTGACCTGAGTCTGGCCATTTGGTCTATACGCACTAACCACCTACGCGGGAGTAGTTATGGGTATCCCGACGTCGTGGTATCAGCCGAAGCACTTCTTGACGTCAGCGACTGAGTGGCGCGCGCCGGGTTGGACCGCGTAACGTGACTTCCGTTGTACTGGAGGTTGCTAGGTCTGCTCACCGGCCGCGTTCGCAACGTGCAGGTGTGCTCAGGGCGATGGGCCCAGACCCCTGCGCGCATAGGTTTAGACCGGCGTGCTGACCGCTCTGTTGTGCCTAGGTGGGGCTGCGACGTGTTGATCTTCCGAGGCCGGGCATGACCCAGGAAAGTGTGTCCGGCCAAATGGGATCAAGCGTGTTGGGCTATGTGGTGCACCCCTGCAGGGAAGTTTATCTATTCGAATAGCCGTGTCCCTCGGTAAAAGGACGACCCGGAGTTGTACCTTGACCTTATGACAACTAGAACCGGATACTTAATAAAACACACCCTTCCAAGTGCCAGATATAACCCGGTGATCGCTCTCTAACAGGGCAACGAGGAGGGGATCACCGGGTAGGATTATGCTATGCGATGCTACTTGGAGGATTTCAGTCTACTCTCTTCTATATGCTGCAAGACGGAGGCGACCAGAAGCGTAGTCTTCGATAAGACTAGCTATCCCCCTCTTATTCTGGCATTCTGCAGTTCAGTCCACTGATATGGCCCTTTACACATATATCCATGCATATGTAGTGTAGCTCCTTGCTTGCGAGTACTTTGGATGAGTACTCACGGTTGCTTTCTCCTTCTTTTCCCCCTATCCCTTCTACCTGGTTGTCGCAACCAGATGTTGGAGCTCAGGATCCAGACGCCACCGTCGACGACGACTCCTACTACACTGGAGGTGCCTACTACTACGTGCAGCCCGCTGACGACGACCAAGAGTAGTTAGGAGGATCCCAGGCAGGAGGCTTGCGCCTCGTTCGATCTGTATCCCAGTTTGTGCTAGCCTTCTTAAGGCAAACTTGTTTAACTTATGTCTGTACTCAGATATTGTTGCTTCCGCTGACTCGTCTATGATCGAGCACTTGTATTCGAGCCCTCGAGGCCCCTGGCTTGTATTATGATGCTTGTATGACTTATTTTATTTGTAGAGTTGTGTTGTGGTATCTTCCCGTGAGTCCCTGATCTTGATCGTACACATTTGCGTGCCTGATTATTGTATGATTGAATCGGGGGCGTCACAAGTTGGTATCAGAGCCGACTGCCTGTAGGAATCCCCCTTCCAACTCCTTGGCCGAAGTTGAGTCTAGTCATTGCAAAACCTTTACTAACATGGCTGTGTGGCCCATGGGCCCACGTCGCCATTGGGTGATATTAGGATCTTTTAGTCCTTGTCTATACTCTGGGACTCTGATCTCTCTTCTATTCGGGTTGAATGAATTTTACTAAATCTAACATTAGGATCTCGTTATCACTTTCACCCGGAGAGCCCCTTATTACTGATGATCGTCTGCTGCACGTGAAGACCCTGAAGATACTCTCCGCTGTTAACCCGAGAACTTGTGTTCATCGCATTTGCAATTCCCCTCCCACCGTCAACCCTTATGGATAACTACTTACAGTTGTTATTCTTACATTCATCCCCTGTTGGTCTTGTTATTACAAGATACCCTGAAAAACTCATCATTATTTCGATAATCCTTTGAGCTTACTGCCTTGTTGCTCTTTGTCACTTGAATACCCCTAAGAATAAATTCTCGCACTTTCCGAGTATCCGCTCCTCCCCAGTTGTTCAGGTGTTTCACAAAAGTCTTTGAAATACTATTCAATCCCCCGAAAATCCTTAGCAGCTTTATTGCTTTGCAAATACTTGTCTACTTGCATTATGGATGCTTCCCATATATCTGGCAATATTCACTAGTATCTTTTGACACCGTCATTTTGATCCTATTGATTACATGTGTGCGAAAGCACACAATCATCTATCAACCCTTCTAAATTATCTTTCCGGCTCAGACATCATTTTTGAACATGAGCTGGTTCTCGACCAAACTATTTGTCGTCAATTGTGCCTCTGGTCTATCCAACTTATCCATCCTTGATCAGAGCGTCTGCTTCTGATCCTTTGTTTTGGAAATCATAATTCCTTTGCATTTAAGCTTTGAATTATTCAGATGATTCCATAACCTGTTGCATTTGCATTCCTTCCTCTTCTGGTTGAGTATCGATACTCACATCAGATCCTTTGTGGACCATCAAGTCCTTTGTTGGATTGTTATCCGACAGTGTCTTTCACTTTTGATCACTTTGTGAGTTCTCCCCCTGATACATAATGCGTTCGTTAAGTTGTATCCTCTGCTTGGCCAACCATGCTCTGCTTTCGGGCTTGTGTTATTTACTCTTGAAACTTGTGGTATATGTTTCTAAGAAGCCCTATGGGTTGAACATATGCCTTCTCTAAACCATGTGAACCCGAAAGTTTTTACGAGTCACGAGTCATACTCATCTGGTATTTCACCAGGTAAAACTTTCAACACTAATGCCTTTATCTAAGCGAGAAGTGAATGGAAGGTAATACATTGACGAAGTGGGAGTCGACCTTGAACTTTGTGTTCATGCCCATGGACACGATGTAGATCTTATCATTTAAGCTTCTCTTAAATCAATTATTCCCTTATTATAAGTCCATGTTATATCTGGGATTTGGTCCTTTACAATCGTGGTTCCGACCATGTTCTCCTTTAAATACCATTTTCGATGCAAGTGTAAGCACTTGTCCTCTGTGGATCATTACCCTGGTCCAACCTCTACTTTGATCCCTCTTCGAGTATTACCCCCTGGTATCTCGAGATTATCTTGGAACTGCATAACTTCTTATGAGTCTTCATCAAGTACTACATTCTCACTGATTATAGTTTTCATGGGCTCTGAGTTATTAAACACTCAAAGACACCGATAACTGAACCGAGTCTGCCTTACGGTTCAACAACTCTTGATAATCTTCTTTAAGTCCGAGTTTATACTCGATCATGTCATCCCTAGCCTGATCGGCTATATCATTAACTGTGCTACCTGGTCCTTCTTCCCGGAACACAATTTTCGATGCTGAGCTAAGCTTACGTTGATTTCCTTGTCTTGTCATTCCACCTCAGATAACAAGCTTGGTTTCGAGTTTGTGTCGTACCCATGGTTCCAATAACCTCTTGCTTCACCATTATTTTGACTTGATGTGATCGCGGATCGATTACATCTTCAAGTAATCTCTCGACAAATGTGTCGTGATCATTATCAACTTTCTGAGCTATTCCAGAATAACAATCAAATTCATGATAAGAATTACCATCCTTGCCCCTCGATGATTTGTGCGTCATCGACTACTTCCTTGCCTTCTTTCCAACACAAACTTGTTCGTGTTGTGGCTATACCTTGAGTTCCTTGCTATCCAGGAATTGTTCTCCCTTACCTTGGAACATTAACATCTCTTACGACATCAATGTTGTGAGGATTTCACCATCGCTTAAGAATTCTTGGTATGGTGATACTTCTCACCATCACCATTCTTTCTTGGGTCCTCGTGTTGATTCCATCCGGGGTACCAACAAGTGAGTGGTGCTGTTTGGATTCTGCCCTTCTAGCAATCCTATTGCTTTGAAGTTAATGGTCGGCCGTCATTCTTAGACTATTGATTATTGAATCACCATTCCGACGTTGGTCGTGCAACCCAACCCTTATTTCGGGTGCACCTATCAACCAATGCTTAAACTGGGTATGTTTCCTCGAGCATATCCCCTTATATCATTTCATCTGACTAATGATATCTCCTTGTTCACATACTTGTGGAAACCCATCTTTTGGAAGACTCGATGAATTGTCGTTGAATTCATTAGCTACCTCCTTCTCCCTTCATTGTTTTAATGATGAGCTTTTCTTTCAGAACTCGCTTCCGTAGTTAATTTCCCGAGAATCTTACAATGTCATCTCGACAATTTGTGTTGCACCTTTCTTCTCAGGCATCCTGAGTCCGAGGTATCCTGGCCCCAATCTGATCTGAAACTCGGTTAGATATGATGGTTGGGATATTTTCCAAGAGTTATCACATTGGTCTTAATATGACCCGGTAAAGTGATGTCGTGCCTAGCACACCTGGTCGGAGGCCCTAATGTTATAGTTTTCCTTTTTAGCAAGGTTATCTATTCTTCCATGAGAAATGGTAAGACTTATTCTACGAGTTGTCCCTGATGAATCCTTCGTGTATCCAAAGTCCGATCTTTGCTTAAAGACCTTGTCAATGCTATCTCGAAGCATGTCTGTGGTACTCCGATTTTCAATAAGAACATTTGAAGCCCAATGCTAAATGCTTCCTGCTCTATTATCCAAACACCGTTGTATGGGTAATGTCATGAAAATTCTTCCCCTTACCTAATGAGTTTTCTACATTATATCATGTCTTGGATATTATGCTCTGCTTGTCCTTGGGAAGGATATACCCCTGATATATGTGTTTAAACACATTTTCCTTTCCATTGTTCTGATTAATTTGATAACCATATTATCCTTTCCATTGTTTGATTTAACCTTTCTTGAGGTTTATATGATCTAAGCAGTAATATTTCCCTGCTTACGAAAACACCTCGGTGCACCACCTTATCAGTCAGACCCTGTTACTATTGTTGATGACATTTCGGTAACCACCGACGGACGGGAACCTTGCCTATTGGTCCGCCTCGTTCAACGAGCAGGAAAATGGTTCTCTTCGTCCCTCGCCCTTAGTATCGATGTTGTTGCCGACATAACTAACAGGCTACCCTCTGGCATGCCTTGCTATTGTGACTGTACAAGATGTCAGCCCCCCTTCCTACCTTTAACCCACATGGTGGGCCCATAACCCACAGTTCCACAGGATCGTAACCTGACTCTCCTGTACACCCCTTGTTCCTAGAATTATTCCTCCCGCTTGGACTCGTATGTAATTCATGGGCCACCTTCCATGAGATCATCAATTCTGGCATCGGAAACAATAAATTTTCCGTTGCTTAAAACCCCTTTCACCTTATGGCTAGGCATTGAACGATTGCCTGGCTGCTTGAAACTTCTTGTCGGACCTTCCAACTTTACTCTCGATGTGTTCTGTTAGTTCAACTCGAGAGGTACTCATATGCTCATTCATGGGTTACTCCCAGGTTATTACCCTTATAGCATTCTGTCGTTTCCGACCTACCCCGTTACCTATTCGTAAATACGATGAAGATCCCGAAGAAAGGATGTCGACTTCATCATAAGGACCTGAAGCAGAGAAATGAAGACATCATGGATCGACCTCTTCAAGAAAAGAAACCAAGACCGAGAAGATCCGTTAGAATTTTTTTAACCCAATCCGCCCCCCTTACTCCCCTCCTAAATCTCAGGACGAGATTTCTTGTAGTGGAGGAGAATTGTGACGCCCGGATAATTATGCTACAGTAAACCTACGCTAATGATGCCACGTCACTATGGTTACCGTTGGTAATCTCGCGTTAGTTCGAAACCGATTCAAATTCAAATTCAAAAACAAACCAAACAGTAAAAGTTTTCAATTATTAAAACTAAAATGTTCTAGATATGTCAAATAATTCATAAGTAATATTGATGAAGAAACCAAGTTTTTATGAAATAGTTAAATGCACTAAGGAAAATAAAATAGTGGCTTAATCAATTAATTATTACCTTTTATAATTAGTAAAATGTTTGGCTATTTTATTTGGGTGCCATAATTAAAGGTGGCAGTGGTATATTTAGCTATATTGACTTAGGAGCTATTTTTGTATTTTTAAAAGTTAAAGGTATATTGAAACTATAGAGAAAAGTAAATAATAGAAAAGAAAAATGTAAAAGAAATACCCCCCCCCCAACTGGGCCTCGACCCAGCGGGTCACCAGGCCGCCAGGCCAGCCCACGGCCCGTCCCACTCTCTCTGGCCTACAAGGCCACTCCACCTTGACCGCAAACCCTAACCCACCACTACCCCACTTCCCCCGCACGATCCCCCCCCCCACTCACTCGCCTCTCCCTCTCCCCCCTCTCCTCTCGATCCCATCTGGATCGGGGAGAGGCCCGACCTCGACGCCCGTCCTCCCCGCGAACTGCGCCGCCGCCAGACCCCGCCGACCGGCCCCGTCCCCGCAGCCCCTTCCTCGACTCGATCTGGAAGGCGCTCCGCTCCCGGCGCCGCCACGCGCCGCTGCCCGAGGACCTCGTCACCTGGCGTCGCCCCACCGTCGCTACATCGTCGGCGCCTCATCCCCGCCGGCCTGCTTCCTCTCCGTCGGCCTCCCCAACCTCCCCCGAGCTCATGCCCTAGACCCAACGTTCCCGGTGAGGCCCCCGCCCCGACCTCTCCTCTCTCCCCCTCGCCCGCTCACTGCGCCGTGCCTGCGCCTCGCCGGCGCCCGCACGCGCCCACCACGCGGCCACAGCAGCGGCCCCGCTCGCCCACGTCCCGCGCGCGCCCACGCGACCACAGCCGCGCGCGCCCGCCTCCGTAGCTCCCTGCACGCGCTGCCCGCCGTCCGTGCCCGAAGGTGACCGCGCCCCGACCCCGCTTGGCTGCCTCCCCCCGCTCTGTTGCCCCTCGCCCTCGCCCCGTTCCGCTCGCTGCTCGCCCCGTCGACGGCTCCCTCGCCTCCGTCGCCCCCGCTGCGCCTCTGTCGCGCCCCTGCTCCCTCGCCATCGTCGCCCCTGCACCCCGCGTCGACGCCGTCCACCGGTGGATTCGCCGCGCCATCCCGTGACCACACCGGCGTGCGCTCGCCGCTGCTCCCCCTTCCCCGCGGCTGCTGCAGCTCGCTGCGGTGGCCGACGGAGCCCCGCCGCGGCCCTCGCCGCTCAGACCGGCCAGCCGGGCCTGTGCCCGTAGACCCGCTCGCCCGTGCGCCCGTTTGCCCCCAGGGCCCTATGACAAAGGGGGCCCGCCCCCCCAGAACGTTTAAAAAAAAGGGGTAAATAAAAAATATAATAAATAAAAATAATTAAAATAAAAATAAATTTAATTAATTAATTAGTTAACTGAATTAATTAAGTTTATTAACCTTAATTAATTAATTTAATTAACCTGTTAGCTTAATTAAACATTAATTATTTTAACTAAGCGCTAATTAACCTAACAGAGTATGACAGGTGGGTCCCACTGGAGCCACGCGTCAGTTTGACCCAGTCAACCCCCTGTTGACTGCTGATGTCAGCATGACATCATGCTGATGTCATAAATCATTTTCGAATTAATTAATTAATTAATTCAATTCCCGAAATTAATAAAACCTTTAGAAAATCATATATTTTAATCCGTAACTCGGATTAAAATATTTTCAACATGAAAGTTGCTCAGAACGACGAGACGAACCCGGATACGCAACCCGTTCGTCCGCCACACCTTCCTAACATATCAAACTCGCAACTTTCCCCCTCCGGCTCCTCTGCTCGAAAACGCGAAACACCGGGGATACTTTCCCGGATGTTTCCCCCCTTCATCGGTATCATCCCATACCGCGTTAGGGCACCCCTAACACCGTTACTTGTCATGTCATGCATAGCTATGCATCTGTTTGCTTAAATATTTACTGTTTCTCCCCCCTCTTCTCCCGCTAGACACCGAGACCGACGCTGCTGCTGCCCTGTTCGACTACGGAGTTGACGATCCCTCTCTCTTGCCAGAGCAACCAGGCAATTCCCCCCCTTGATCACCAGATATCGCCTACTCTTCCCTATACTGCTTGCATTAGAGTAGTGTAGCTTGTTACTGCTTTCGTTATTCCTATCCTGATGCATAGCCTGTCTTTGATACTGCTGTTGATACCTTTACCTGCAATCCTACTGCTTAGTATAGGATGCTAGTGTTCCATCAGTGCCCCTACACTCTTGTCCGTCTGCCATGCTATACTATCGGGCCGTGATCACTCGGGGGTGATCACGGGCATATACTATATACTATACACTGTTACATTACATGTGATACTGTTCGGAGATGGGGGCTGAAGGGGCAGGTGGCTCCATCCCGGTAGAGGTGGGCCTGGGTTCCCGACGGCCCCCGACTGTTACTTTGAGGCGGAGCGACAGGGCAGGTTCAGACCACCTAGGAGAGAGGTGGGCCTGGCCCTAGTCGGCGTTCGCGATACTTAACACGCTTAACGAGATCTGGGTATTTGATCTGAGTCTGGCCATTTGGTCTATACGCACTAACCACCTACGCGGGAGTAGTTATGGGTATCCCGACGTCGTGGTATCAGCCGAAGCACTTCTTGACGTCAGCGACTGAGTGGCGCGCGCCGGGTTGGACCGCGTAACGTGACTTCTGTTGTACTGGAGGTTGCTAGGTCTGCTCACCGGCCGCGTTCGCAACGTGCAGGTGTGCTCAGGGCGATGGGCCCAGACCCCTGCGCGCATAGGTTTAGACCGGCGTGCTGACCGCTCTGTTGTGCCTAGGTGGGGCTGCGACGTGTTGATCTTCCGAGGCCGGGCATGACCCAGGAAAGTGTGTCCGGCCAAATGGGATCAAGCGTGTTGGGCTATGTGGTGCACCCCTGCAGGGAAGTTTATCTATTCGAATAGCCGTGTCCCTCGGTAAAAGGACGACCCGGAGTTGTACCTTGACCTTATGACAACTAGAACCGGATACTTAATAAAACACACCCTTCCAAGTGCCAGATATAACCCGGTGATCGCTCTCTAACAGGGCAACGAGGAGGGGGTCGCCGGGTAGGATTATGCTATGCGATGCTACTTGGAGGATTTCAGTCTACTCTCTTCTATATGCTGCAAGACGGAGGCGACCAGAAGCGTAGTCTTCGATAAGACTAGCTATCCCCCTCTTATTCTGGCATTCTGCAGTTTAGTCCACTGATATGGCCCTTTACACATATATCCATGCATATGTAGTGTAGCTCCTTGCTTGCGAGTACTTTGGATGAGTACTCACGGTTGCTTTCTCCTTCTTTTCCCCCTATCCCTTCTACCTGGTTGTCGCAACCAGATGTTGGAGCTCAGGATCCAGACGCCACCGTCGACGACGACTCCTACTACACTGGAGGTGCCTACTACTACGTGCAGCCCGCTGACGACGACCAAGAGTAGTTAGGAGGATCCCAGGCAGGAGGCTTGCGCCTCGTTCGATCTGTATCCCAGTTTGTGCTAGCCTTCTTAAGGCAAACTTGTTTAACTTATGTCTGTACTCAGATATTGTTGCTTCCGCTGACTCGTCTATGATCGAGCACTTGTATTCGAGCCCTCGAGGCCCCTGGCTTGTATTATGATGCTTGTATGACTTATTTTATTTGTAGAGTTGTGTTGTGGTATCTTCCCGTGAGTCCCTGATCTTGATCGTACACATTTGCGTGCCTGATTAGTGTACGATTGAATCGGGGGCGTCACAGAGGACCCACTTAGTGGCTTTGGGTTGATCATCCTGCAGATTAATTAGTGCAGCTTACGAACTTCATATACTTCATCAGTGAAGAATATGACATCACAATTCATCAGATCAATTTCATCAAGCAGTAAGACAAATAAAGCAGTGTGAGGACGTGAGAATTGAAAGTTCATTTCTTCATGCTTAGCCTGTGTCCTTTCACGCAGCTTTCAGGTCTCCAGTAAATTCTTCAGAAGTTCACGCACGTCTGGAGACCTGACCCTGCAGAAGAGATTAGTTCTATTTCTTCACCACCCACATCTGAAGGGGTGGTAAAGAGTTCATCACTCTGCGAGCTCCATATGAGAATGGTGGCATAGAGGCCAAACCATTTCGTTTCACATAAGAGGGGTTAGGGTAATCATATGAATAAGCAGAGAAATTCTTCGAGGACTTATGAACATGATGATTAGAAGAATAATGCTCATATTCATAGCCCTTGGCTCTTCCCTATGAAACAGAGTTGTTAGCACGATGATGTTCATATGAGGACTTTGATTCTTTCAAGGAATTTGATCCACGTGAGGAATTTGGTCCATATGAGGACTTGGATCCATATGAATAATTTGGTCCATATGAAGAATCTGATCTGGGGTTCCTATTCTTCACAGGTGGTGTCATGAGGACATTCACCTGAAGACTTTCAAGGCACCTTTTGGGAACCTAGATTTTCTTCATAGGGGAACCGTTCCTGTAGTTAGTGCCAACATATCTAGCAAATACTTCACCATTCTGATTTTTGAATAGTTTATAGTTGGAGTCAAATGACTCATCAGAAAAATGAGAAGATTCACATGTAAAGCCAGATAAATTAGATGGATCAACTGGAGGTCCCTTTGCAGCAACCCATGAGGTTTTGGGCTACTACTCTGGCTTCCAATATGTACCATCTGCATTGAGTTTCCTCTCAAAGGCAATACCCTCTTTCCTAGGGTTCCTGTTGAGGATCTGCTTTTTAAGCACATCACAAAGAGTCAGATGCCCTTTGAGACTTTTGTACATGCCTGTCATGTACAATTCCTTCAGCCCTGCATCGTTAGTGATACTAGCAATGTCCTCAGATGAGGAATTAGTGATAGCAGAGGCAGGTGAAGAATTTGTAACATTAGAAGCATTTGAACATTCAGGTGAAGAATAAGCAGATTCACGTTCACTGCATTTCAAACATGGAGGGACAAATTCTTCCTGAGCAGCGCTGATTTGTTGAGCAAGTAATGAATCACGCTCCTTCTGAAGATCTTCAGAACTCACTCTCAGCTTCTCAAGATCTTGCGTTCTTTGAAGAAATTCATAAGAAAGTTTCTCATGATTAGATAAGAAAGTGTTATGATGACCTTGAAGGTTGTCAAACATGGTCTGAAGTCTCTAAAGATTTTCAGTCAAGGTTTTAGTGTGATCCATTTCTTCACCCAACATATCATCACTTTTGTCTAGCATGTTTTGAACCTTTTCGAAAGCCCTTTGTTGTTTTACAGCAATCTTAGCAAGTTTAGAGTAGCTGGGCTTAAGATTTTCATCAGATTCATCTTCACTAGATTCAGAGGAGGTATATTTAAGTACCTTGGCACCCTTTGCCATGAAGCAATAGGTGGGAGCATAGTCATCATTGCCTTCATCAGCCTTGTTGGTGAGGTAATTTTCTTTAGAGTTGAAGATAGACTTGCTGACGAATGCAATAGCGAGGGCTAGGCTCGCCACGCCAGACTCGGAGTCCTCAGATGCCTCCTCTTCCTCTTGTTCCTCAGATTCAGCTTCAGAGTCCATTTCCTTGCCAATGAATGCCCGAGCCTTCTTGGAGCTGCTCTTCTTGTGAGATGAAGACTTTGAGGATTTTGATGATGAAGATTTTGAGGATTTCTTCTTTTTCTTCGCATCATCAGAACTGTAGTCCTTGTATTTCTTCTTCTTCGATTCCTTTTCCCACTGAGGACAATCTTGAATGTAGTGTCCAGGTTTCTTGCACTTGTGACAAAGCCTCTTCTTGTAGTCACTGGATGAGGAATCATTGCTCCCTTAGGGTCTTCCAAAGAGACCACGTCTTGAGAACTTCTGGAATTTCTTCACGAGCAGTGCTAGCTCATGACTCAGTTCTTCAGGGTCACCAAGGCTGCTACTAGAGTCTTCATCTTCGGACTCAGATACTGCCTTGGCCTTCAATGCACGTGATCTGCCATAGCTCGAACCATAGAGATCTCTATTTTCAGCAAGCTGGAACTCATGAGTATTTAGCCTCTCGAGGATATCAGCGGGATCAAGTGACTTGTAATCAACACGCTCATGTATCATCAATGCCAGAGTATCAAATGAGGAATCAAGCGACCTCAGCAATTTCATCACCACCTCATGGTCGGTGATGTCAGTGGCACCAAGTGCTTGAAGCTCATTTGAGATGTCAGTGAGGTGATCGAGGGTTTGCTGAACATTTTCATTGTCGAGTCTTTTGAAGCGGTTGAAGAGATTGCGAAGAATATCAACTCGAGAGTCACGCTGAGTTGAAACTCCTTCATTGACTTTGGACAGCCTATCCCAGATAAGCTTAGCTGTCTCCAAAGCACTCACTCTTCCATACTGTCCTTTGCTCAGATGGCCACATATGATATTCTTCGCTTGAGAGTCGATTTGCTTGAATCTCTTCACGTCGGTAGCGTTTAGTGAGGGTGAGACAGAAGGAACACCATTTTCCACAACAAACCAGAGATCATTATCAATTGCCTCAAGATGCATTCGCCTCTTATTCTTCAAGTAGGGGTAGTCCGTCCCGTCGAAGGTAGGACACCCAGCAGAGACCTTGATCATACATGCGGTCAACATAACTAAAACTCCAGGCGGTTAAACCAAAATCACACAGAACAAGGGAGTACCTTGCTCTGATACCAATTGAAAGTGCGTTATATCAACTAGAGGGGGGGGTGAATAGGCGATTTTTATGAATTCTTCACTGAGGAATTTGCTAGTGAGGAAATTCCTTGGCGAAGAACTACTTGCAGCGGAATAAGTACTCAGAAGTAAAGATAGCAGAAGACAAGCATAATCATCATGATGAAATGAAGACAAGCACATATTACAAAAAGCGTAATCACAGGATAACACAGGATGAAGACAAACAGACTGAAGAAATTGAACTGAGGAAATTGAGAAAGTCTTCAGTCAAAGTCTTCAAACACAGATATGACAAGCACACAACACAATACTGAGGATATGAAAGAGTTGAGGAAATAGAACCAGTTGGCTTGGTGAAGACAATGATTTGGTAGACCAGTTCCAACTGTTGTCTCAGTTGTACATCTGGTTGGGGCGGCTAGGTATTTAAACCTGAGGACACACAGTCCCGGACACACAGTCCTCACCGTATTCTCTTTGAGCTAAGGTCACACAGTCCTCGCTCAATCACTCGTAGTAAGTCTTCAGGTGACTTCCGAACATTCACAAACTCGGTCACTCGGCGATCCACAATTCCTCTTGGATGCTTTAGACCATGACGCATAATCGTCTGGAAGAAGCATAGTCTTCAAAGGTAACAAGCGTCGAATCCACGCAGGATCAATCTCTTCACTGATGCTCAATCACTTTGGGTTTGTAGGTGTTTGGGTTTGGGTTTTCCTCACTCGATGATTTTCGCTCAAAGTCCTCGGAGGATGGGTTGCTCTCAAATGACAAGTGTCAGTTTCTCTCGGAGCAGCCAACCAGCTAGTGGTTGTAGGGGGCGGCTATTTATAGCCAAGGGAGCAACCCGACATGATAAGACATAAATGCCCTTCAATGATATGACCGTTAGGTGGATAAGATATTTTGGAACAGCTGGCGCGTAGCACATCAACGGTCGGAAATTTGAGGTTCAAATTCCTCAGAGCTATCATGTTCCTCACTGTGTAGGCAATCCGCACTGACGAATTCCTTACTCCTCAGTCAGAACAAATTCCTCAGAGACCAGAAGAACTTCGTCTCTGTCACTGAAGAAATTGACTGAACTATATGAGATTTCCAATGGCTTCACTCGAAGGGATTGGTATGTGTAGGATTTTGAGTTGAGCATCACATGGAAATTTTTCCTTAGTGTTTCCTCGACCCCCATTAACAATATGGTGTTTCCTATGACTCAAGAAAGAGAAAATGAAACTACGAAAACAAAAGTCTTCACGCTTCATGTTCCTTGAATGAAAACCAAGTCTTCAAGGTCACACCAATTTCTTCACTTTCAAAATCTTCAGAAAGTCTTCAGAATACCAAAATCTTCAGTCGAAGAACTTCATTTTTAGGGGTCGACTTTCTCTCTAAATATCAAACTTCTCATAGACTTATAGACCTGTGTACACTCACAAACGCATTAGTCCCTTAATCTATAAGTCTTCCATACACTAAAATCACTAAGGGGCACTAGATGCACTTACACAAACGCCGATCCAAACGCTTAAAAAAAATTCGAACACAAAACTTCTTTCTTCAAAAACAAAACGTATCACACGTGAAAATTATTATTTCTTTATAGATTTTGAGAAAACATCAAACGTGAACATTATTTTTTTTTACAAACTTTGAGAAAAAAAACATTTTTCAACACACAAATGAATTTTGGAGAAGCGGACATACTTTTTAGAACGGAAACATTTTTTGAACTACCCAAAAAACTGAACAGGAACAATTTTTCAAATTTCAAAACAAAATTTGGAAACACGAACAACTTCTGCACGCGAACATTTTTTGAAACTCCAGAACAAAATTTGAAAAAACAAACATTTTTCAAATTTGCAAACAATTTTGGAAACGGAACATTTTTCGAAACTCCAGAGAAAACTTGTAAATATGAACATTTTTAAAAATTTGCAAACAAATTTTGGAACGGGTACATTTTTTCGAACTCCCGAACAAATTTGTGGAATTTACGAACATTTTTTCAATTTGTGAACAAAATTTGAAAACATGAACATTTTATAAATTTGTGAACAAATTTGGAAAGCTGCAACACCTTTTGAATTTCCTAAACATTTTTCGAATGTAATTTTTTTGAAAACATGGACAACTTTGAAATAGGAACATTTATTGAAACTCATGAACAAAAATTGAAAAATGAACATTTTTCTTAAATTTGCAAACAAATTTTGTAAAGTTGTGAAATTAAAAAAACTTAAAGAAAAGAAACAGAAACTAAAAAAAGAAAAGAAAAAGCAAAGGAAAAAACGAAATAAAAAACAATAAAAAGCTGAAAAGAACCAGGAAAAACCGATACAGGAAAACACCCGGTTCAGGGAACATTTACTCGCTGCGCTGCTCTGTGCGATCGCTCGACAGTTTGCCGCGCCAAGCGGCGAATAGGATTTTCCCTGTTCGCTGACACGCTACTCGGAGAAAAATTGAATAAGTGGGCTGTAAACATACGACGAGTTATTTCCTTCTCTTCTCTGGCCGAAAATTACATCTGACAAGGCTAATCCTATTTACCGCACGCGGGTGGCAAATGGTCAAGGCTTCGCTGAAGGGAGCCTCCACTTGGGCCGGACCACGTACGGTGTGTGCTGTTTTTAGTTGGCTGACGTTTTCCACGCTGTTTCCTGCAGGTTTTTTTTCGTTTTTCTTCTCATGTCTTTTGCTTCCCGTTTTTTCACTCCTTTGTCGGTTTTCAGTTTTTTTTTCTTCCATTTGGGCTCCCTTTTTTCCTTTCGTCTTTTACGTTTCTTTTTTGCTGTTTTTGTTTCCTTTTCTTTTACCTCTTCTTTCTCATATTATATGAAAAGTTCACCATGTATTACAAAAATGTTCATCGTATACTTAGAAAATGTTCACCATATATTGAAGAAAATTTCACCATGTATTATAAAAATATTCATCATGTATTACAAAAATGTTCATCGTATATTAAAAATATTTTCAACATATATTTTACAAATATTCTCTGTGTATTTAAAATTTGTTCATCGCATACTAAGAATTGTTTAATGTATACTAAAAAATTCATTGTGCATTGGAAATTTGTTAAGCATATTTTTACAAAAAAAATAAAGTTCTTTTTTAAAAATGTTCAATTTATATTACAAATGTTCAATGTGTATTCGAAACATGGATATATATTCATATTTTCATAAAATGTTCCCAAGTAAAAACCAAGCAAAAAAACTGGGATGCTGCAGTGAACTTGAATGTACAGTGTTATTTTGATACCGTACTGAAATGCTATGGCGTCCCTGCATTGCATTTTTTAAGTTCTTAAAAAAGAAAATGGGCCGGCCCAGTTGGACCACCGTGTGCGAAGCCACAGCTCCTGGACGCACACACACGGGTGTCCTACAGGGACTCTCAGCTATTTCTCAAAAAGTTTCCTAAAAAAAGCTATTTCACAAAAAGTTACTAAAAAAGCCCGACGTCACATTTTTTGGCATGGCAAATCAATTGTATTTACGAAATGTTATGTTGACTCGAGGATGACAAATTTGGTCCGCAAGCACGACAATTTTCTGGCAAATAACTGGATTTGTCAGCATGCATGCCAACTAAACTCACCATCCTTGATAGACATAAATTGCCACAGAAATGTTTGATTTTAAATGGTCAAAAATCAGAGATTGTGTCCTAAAACTGGGTACCAATTTTTAATTTTTTTTCATGATTCTAGAAAAACTATTTTTCAAATTTTTTAAAAGTTACATGAATTTAGAAAAAGATTCACAAACTTTTAAAAAGTTAATGAATTTTTGAAAGGTCAACGAATTTACAAAAAATATCAGTTTTGAAAAAGTTCATGATTTTCTAAACGTAAAATATGAAAAAGGTAAAACCCAAACAAGAATCATCCTGAAAACCAAAAGAAAAAACGTGACAGAGAAACCAATGCATCCTTCTACAAGATTCCCAAAAACCAATGGATAAGAAACTACATGAGCTGGCCAACATAGGAAACCCCGTAGGGAATGTGTGAGCGCTTTCTACGATTAGCAGCTTAATCAATGCTTGACCCCACAAATAGGATTACCTTTGTCTCGTGCTTAACAAATACTCACTCTGTCCCATATTAAGTGTCACCCAAAAGGATGTAAGCCACAGTTAATATGGGACGAAGGGAGTAGTATATGTAAGGTATGATCGAACTATGAAAGTTTTTTGCGATGGCCGGACGACATGGTCAACAACTATGTTAAGCCTATTAGTTGCCACTTCGGTGAAAATTTTGAATATGAAATTAAGGAGACATATGGATCTATATTGAGGGATCCGCTCAACCTCCTTATTTTTGGCAACAAAGCAATCTCATCAAAATTAAGCCTTGATAAGTCGAGTTGGTGGGCATGAAGACAGTTGAACAACTCCAAAAGGTGAGTTTCGATGATATCCAATAAATTTTGATAGAATTCTACGGGGAAGCCATCAGGGCCTGGAGCTTTATTATGTTCCATTTGGAACACCGCAACAATGATCTCCTTTTATGAGAAAGGTGCCATGAGGATATCATTCTCTTCTGCTGTGACTTGCGGAATGTCACATGTTCGGGTCTCGTCATGGGTGAAATTACCTTCATACAGAGCCCCAAATAGAGATTTGTAGTATTTGGTGATATAATTTGACCTATGCATAACCTTCGATCCGCCCATTATCTTGTTGGAGACAAATACACTTCTTCCTATGGAGGCCATTGGTGATCTTTGGTAATATTTGGTTCCTCCTCTTGCGAAAGACATGCAATCTTCTCATTGGATTAGTTTTCAGTTTAAGCTTTTGTTGAGACAAGTTGCGAGTCTCTGCAATTTTGTCGAGGCCATCAATAATTGTATATAGACATTGCTTTTCTTTTTTGTACAACCCATTGATGTGTTCCGCCCATCCATAAAGCTATTGTCTGATGGCTTTCTTTAAGTTCCATCTCTGAATAGGTGTATAACCAACGACGGGCTTACCCTGTACATTCTTGATTGTGTCTACAAAGCCTTCCCGTTGCAGCCATCCAAAATTCAAACTTGAGAGGACGAGGAGCTGGTGGGCTCGTGGAGTTAGAATCAAGAAAGATGAGTGTACGATCCGATAGTGCCTCGACACGCTCTAGAACCCGCAGGAATACAAGGGGAAAATTTAGCTCCCAGTCGGTATATCCAAGAGAACCACATCTAGCTTATCGTATGTCTGCACAAAACAATTATTGGCCCATGTGGAATGTCGCCCCGACATACTTGCCTCCCTAAGATTCAAACTCTCAATGAGAACAATGAATAGAAAAGGCCAGTGGGTGTCAAAGCGGTCGTTATTTTCTCTTGTTAGGACTTAAGGATATCGAAGTCCTATATTTTTTAATTATTGACGGAGTTGTAGATCTATAGGGTCCTGGACTAGGCATCTAGATACGACAGTAACATGGATACGTTGTTTTACCTAGGTCTAGGCTCTCAAAAGAGATAGCTCCATACGTCCTACTTATGTTTATTGATTTGGATTAGAGTACAAAGTAAAGATGATCGACCCAGAGATTGTTGTGTCTCATCTAATGTAAGATGTCCAATTATTTCCTATCGACTAGCCCAACATAAGCTTATATAGCTTACCGGAGACCTAGGATTACAAGAGTCCTAGTTGGCTACGTCGATGAAGAGGAGTCCTCCACATATTAGTAGTCCTTGTTTTGAACAACCAGGCTTCTTGATTTTCCTTATAGATTGCCATGGGCCACCCAAAGTAGCCCAGGACGGAACGTACAAGGGGGCCCTCAGCCCGGCCCACCAGGCCGGGAATCGACACGGTGAGAGCCCTCCTAGCCGGAACATCGTCACTTATAGCGCAAAATGTTCATACTGAAGAAAAAAAATGTTCACGGCCACAAACTAAAATGTTCACATGCTTAAAAAATACCCATGAAAGAATAATAAAAAAACAGGGTCAATTCCGTTTTTACCCCTAATCAATTTTGTCTCTAATTATGCCAATTAACATATTTTCACCCGGATTACCCAGTTTAGCAAAAAAAATTCTAGTTTTTACCTTGTTTCGGGTATTTTAGGCCGTGATGATAGCTCCACTAGCGGTTCTTTTGTTGGACACGGGTTGTGTCCATTATGATGCAACAACCAGAAGAAAAATGAGGTGGAAGCAATGAACAAGCGGTTACACAATGTGAAGAAGGAGCTCATCAAGGAAGACTATTGTGTAAATACACGTGATGACCATGGGAAGGAAAAATCATGTTTGATTGACCCATTCGACCACTCCAAACAAAGGGGGGGATCTAGGAGGAGATTTACGATGTGGCATCCCAAGTGTACCTGATGGGCAGGACCCACCGGCTAGATTGCTAAATAGGGTACTGGCAAAACTATCGCTAATTAGGGTAAAGGCTAACATAAATTTTGCTATGGAATAATCCGGATGAAAAACTGTTAAATGTGATAATGAGTGCCAAAACTGTTAAATGTGAGGTAAAAACTAAAATTTCTCTGTTTTTTTAAACAAGGCAAAAGATTTTCCATTTTTATTGATTAAGAAGAAGAGTTTGAGAGACACTAACCGCAAAGGCGGAACAAATACATCGAGCTACTCCCACGACATTACATCACACAAGTGCTTAGCCCTGGTTAGGGCCCAAATAGGCACTTTGTCCTTACTGTTGTGCATGATCATCGCACACTAGCGCTACCATGGCCCTAAAAACGCGTGCATTCCTTTCCTTCCAGATCTCACAACTAACTAGTTGAAGCAAAGAAGCCAAAGCCTCCCTTGGCTGCGCATTGTTGATGACAACGCTTTCCCACCAAGATTTGACCATGTCATATCGATGCCAAAGCGTAGTGCTAACATGAAGATCAAACCAAGAGAGCACCTCATTCCAAACACGGATGGAGAAACGACAACTGAAGACAAGGTGGGTCGTCAATTCTCGCATCTGGCTGAACAGTGGACAGCGGTTGCAGCTGGCCACCCACACCATTTAAGCATATCTGTCGTCCAAATCCTATTTTGTGTGACCAACCATGCAAAGAACTTACAATTGGGTACTTCCCAAGCCTTCTAGACCATGACTTGCAAATTGGATTGAATGAGACCGGGAAATTGGGCCATGTAGGCCGACGAAGCAAAATAAATCCCATCTTTAGTGAACTTCTATATGATGGTATCCGGTGTTCCGAGTTGGATGGTGACAGTAGCGAGCTTGTCCCAAAGAGCATCAAATTGCTGAATGTGATCAAGTGACAACCCTCTACGAGTGACAATCATATTAACCCACTGGTCATCCATCACAACCTTGTCCAACGTGCCACTTTTCTTTCATGATATCTCATAAATTTTGGGGTGATGTCTTTTGGCCGTAGGTCGTCTAGCCAAGAAGACTCTTAGAACTTGGCCTCAGTTTCGTCACCGATCAACACCTTGGTACCTTAGTGGCAACCGCGAAAAGATCTTGATCTTCCTCGCAACGGGGAGTTTCCATAGCGCACCATGCCCTGGGTGGGTCTTCCTAATCAAGCCATAACCATCTCAAGCGAAGTGCGATAATGAACTTTTAGAGATTCACAATTCTCAAGCCCCTGAACTACTTGGGCCTGCAAACTTGGTCCCAATTAATTTTACACTTGCCACCAGACACTTTGTCTGTACCAGCCCAAAGATAAGCATGCCAGAGACTATCAATCTTGTGAAGCACCTCCGCCGGCCGCTCAACCGGAGTAATATGATAGATGGCCACTGCCGTGACCCGTGAGCACAACCTTGACCAAAGCCACATGGCCCGGAATAGCCACATGCTTCCCTCTCCGCGGGGCTAACTTTTCGGTAGCCTTGTCCTGGAAGGGCACCTCGAACACCAACCCTCAAATTTCATCCTGCATCCGTCTGTGGAGAGAAGGGACCAGTCCGTGGACAGGGATACGAGAGACGACCATCCAACGCTGCTCGCATACGTTTCAACTACTATCTGAACTAACCGGATGAAATTCATGCAAACATGGCCGAATTTTCATATAAATCAAAAGAGATTCATGCAAACATGGCGAATTTCATATAAACATGATGAAGTTCATTACTTTCGGACATACTTCAACTAAAAGTAGTGCTCGTCTGACTCTGGAGGTATAATTAATTTACCTAATCTAAAAAGATCGCTGGCGCCCGTCCCCTGTGTCCGGCCATGAGCCTCAAGACCTGAAGGTTTGCTTTCTCCAGTTCCGGCTCGACGCACTCCTACTCGACCTGTTGGGGAATGTAGTAATTTCAAAAAAAATCATACGCACACGCAAGATCATGGTGATGCATAGCAATGAGAGGGGAGAGTGTCGTCTACGTACCCTCGTAGACCGTAAGCGGAAGCGTTATAATAACGCGGTTGATGTAGTCGTGCGTCTTCACGATCGACCAATCCTCAGTACCGAACGTACGGCACCTCCGCGTTCAGCCCACGTTCAGCTCGGTGACGTCCCGCGAACTCACGATCCAGTAGAGCTTCGGGGAAGAGCTTCGTCAGCACGACGGCATGGTGACGGTGATGATGATGCTACCAATGCAGGGCTTCACCTAAGCAATGCTACGATATTACCGAGGTGGATTATGGTGGAGGGGGGCACCGCGCACGGCTAAGAGATCAATGATCAATTGTTGTGTGTCCATGGGGTGCCTCCCTCCCCCGTATATAAAGGAGTGGAGGAGGGGAGGGGCCGGCCCTCTCTATGGCGCGCCCTAGGGGAGTCCTACTCCCACCGGGAGTAGGATTCCCCCCGTTCCAAGTATTAGGAGTAGGAGACAAGGAAGGGGAAGAGAGAAGATAAGGAAGGAGGGGGCGCCGCCCCTCCCCCTAGTCCAATTCAGAGTAGGCCTTGGGGGGGGGGCACGACCTGCCTCTCTCTCTCTCTCCCCTAAAGCCCAATAAGGCCCATATACTCCCCGGAGAATTCCCGTAACTCTCCGGTACTCCGATAAATACCCGAACGTTGTTAGAATCGCGATTCTGTTATACGATTCTACAGCTTTAGGATCCAAACTTACCCATCTGATTCTACGATTTTAGTTCCTAAAATCTACGTTTCTACGATCCTGCTAGTGAAGATTCTACGATTTACGATTCTACTATCAGAGCTCCGATCCGATACAAAATCGCAATTCTGACAACCTTGCCGAACCACTCAGAACCTTTCCGATGTCCGAATATAGCCTTCCAATATATCTATCCTTACGTCTCGACCATTGATAACCCACAAGTATAGGGGATCGCAACAGTTTTCGAGGGTAGAGTATTCAACCCAAATTTGTTGATTCGACACAAGGGGAGCCAAAGAATATTCCCAAGTATTAGCAGTTGAGTTGTCAATTCAACCACACCTGGATAACTTAGTATCTGCAGCAAAGTATTTAGTAGCAAAGTAATATGGAAGTAACGGTAACGATAGCAAAAGTAGTATTTTTGGGTTTTGTAGTGATTTTAACAGTAGCAGCGGAAAAGTAAATAAGCAAAGAACAATATGTGAAAAGCTCGTAGGCATTGGATCAGTGATGGAGAATTATGCCAGATGCGGTTCACCATTTAACAGTCATAACATAGGGTGACACAGAACTAGCTCCAATTCATCAACGTAATGTAGGCATGTATTCCGAATATAGTCATACGTGCTTATGGAAAAGAACTTGCATGACATCTTTTGTCCTACCCTTCCGTGGCAGCGGGGTCCTACTGGAAACTAAGGGGTATTAAGGCCTCCTTTTAATAGAGTACCGGAACAAAGCATTAACACATAGTGAATACATGAACTCCTCAAACTATGGTCATCATCGGGAGTGGTCCCGATTATTGTCACTTCGGGGTTGCCGAATCATAACACATAGTAGGTGACTATAGACTTGCAAGATAATATCAAGAACTCACATATATTCATGAAAACATAATAGGTTCAGATCTGAAATCATGGCACTCGGGCCCTAGTGACAAGCATTAAGCATAGAAAAGTCATAGCAACATCAATCTCAGAACATAGTGGATACTAGGGATCAAACCCTAACAAAACTAACTCGATTACATGATAGATCTCATCCAACCCATCACCGTCCAGCAAGCCTACGATGGAATTACTCACGCACGACAGTGAGCATCATGAAATTGGTGATGGAGGATGGTTGATGATGACGATGGCGACGGATTCCCCTCTCTGGAGCACCAAACGGACTCCAGATCAGCCCTCCCGAGAGGTTTTAGGGCTTGACAGCAGCTCCGTATCGTAAAACGTGATGAATCCTTCTCTCTGATTTTTTCCTCCCCGAAAGTGAATATATGGAGTTGGAGTTGAGGTCGGTGGAGCGTCAGGGGGCCCACGAAGTAGGGGGGCGCGCCCAGGGGGGCAAGCGCGCCCCACCCTCGTGGACAGGGTGTGGGCCCCCTCACGTGGATTTTTCTTCCAGTATTTTTTATATTTTCCAAAAAGATGTTCCGTGGAGTTTCAGGTCATTCCGAGAACTTTTGTTTTTGCACATAAATAACACCATGGAAAGTCTGCTGAAAACAGCGTCAGTCCGGGTTAGTTCCATTCAAATCATGCAAGTTAGAGTCCAAAACAAGGGCAAAAGTGTTTGGAAAAGTAGATACGACGGAGACATATCAACTCCCCCAAGCTTAAACCTTTGCTTGTCCTCAAGCAATTCAGTTGATAAACTGAAAGTGATAAAGAAAAACTTTTACAAACTCTGTTTGCTCTTGTTATTGTAAATATGTAAAACTAGCATTCAAGTTTCAGCAAAGATTATGACTAACCATATTCACAATAACTCTTAGGTCTCATGTTTACTCATGTCAATGGCATAATCAACTAGCGAGCAATAATAATAAATCTCGGATGACAACACTTTCTCAAAACAATCATAATATGATATAACAAGGTGGTATCTCGCTAGCCCTTTCTGAGACCGCAAAACATATATGCAGAGCACCTTTAAAGATCAAGGACTGACTAGACATTGTAATTCATCGTACAAGAGATCCAGTCATAGGCATACCCAGTACAAACTAATAGTAATGGATGCAAATGACATATGTGCTCTCCAGCTAGTGCTTTTTAATAAGAGGGTGATGACTCAACATAAAAGTAAATAGATAGGCCCTTCGCAAAGGGAACCAGTGATTTGTAGAGGTGCCAGAGCTCGATTTTAAAGCAGAGATAAATAATATTTTGAGCGGCATACTTTCATTGTCAACATAACAACCAAGAGATGGCGATATCTTCCATGCTACACACATTATAGGCGGTTCCCAAACAGAATGGTAAAGTTTATACTCCCCCTCCACTAACAAGCATCAATCCATGGCTTGCTCGAAACAATGAGTGCCTCCAACTAGCAACAACCCCGGGGGAGTTTTGTTTGCAATTAATTTGATTTAGTTTGCATAAAGCATGGGACTGGGCATCCTGGTGACCAGCCATTTTCTCGTGAGTGAGGAGCGGAGTCCACTCCTCTTGAGAATAACCCGCCTAGCATGGAAGATACGGACAACCCTAGTTGATACATGAGCTATTTGAGCATACAAAACAGAATTTCATTTGAAGGTTTAGAGTTTGGCACATACAAATTTACTTGGAAGGGCAGGTAGATACTGCATATAAGAAGGTATAGTGGACTCATACGGAATAACTTTGGGGTTTAAGGGATTGGATGCATAAGCACTATTCCCTCTTAGTACAAGTGAAGGCTAGCAAAAGTCTGGGAAGCGACCAACTAGAGAGTGACAACAGTCATGAACATGCATTAAAACTAATAGACATTGAGTACAAGCATGAGTAGGATATAATCCACCATGAACATAAATATCGTGAAGGCTATGTTGATTTGTTTAAACCACATGTGTGAACATGTGCCAAGTCGAGTCACTTAAATCATTCAAAGGAGGATACCACCCCACCATACCACATCACAACCATTTTAATAGCATGTTGGCACGCAAGGTAAACCATTATAACTCATAGCTAATCAAGCATGGCATAAGCAACTATATTCTCTAATTGTCATTGCAAACATGTTTATTCATAATAGGCTGAATCAGGAACGATGAACTAATCATATTTACAAAAACAAGAGAGGTCGAGTTCATACCAGCTTTTCTCATCTCAATCAATTCATCATATATCGTCATAATTGCCTTTCACTTGCACGACCGAATGATGTGAATAATAATAAGAGTGCACATGCATTTGACTAAGCTGGAATCTGCGAGCATTCAATAAATAGGAGGAGACAAGGCAATATGGGCTATTGGTTAAATCAACAATAATGCATATAAGAGCCACTTCAACAATTTAATTATGGTCTTCTCCTATCGACCCCCAAAGAAAAGAAAAGAAATAAAACTATTTACACGGGAAAGCTCCCAACAAGCAAAAGAAGAACGGGAAATATTTTTGGGTTTTCTTTTTAACTATTACTACCACAGCAAGAAAAGTAAACTAGCTAAAAGCTATTACTAATTTTTTTTCTTAAGGTTTATCAAACACACAAGAAGAAAGCAAGAAAAAGAAAATAAACTAGCATGGATAGTACAATAAAAAAGTATGAGCACCGACATCTAGCAATGAGTGTGTGTGGACATGAATGTAATGTCGGTGGGAAATACGTACTCCCCCAAGCTTAGGCTTTTGGCCTAAGTTGGTTTATTGCCACGGATGACCTGGCGGATATCCATAGGTGCAGCTGGGGTCGTACTGAGATGCAGCGGCTATCGCCCCCTGAGCTGCAGCATGGCGGCGAGCTGCCTCCGCCCTCCTCTCGTACTCATCTGCCTCCTCTCTGGTAATAGCATATCTTGCTTTTGCCTGATAATCAAAGACGGCAGGAGCAGGGAGAGTAATATGGACAGCACGACCTTTGTCAAAGATTAAGCGATACTAGAGAGGTGATTCATTCCTCTCAACAAACTGGTGGTGAACCATAGCATTAAAGTCTAGGTAAGCGGGAGGCAATTCAATATCATCATTACATATGGTTACACCAAGATAATCAGCTAAGCGGGTTGCATAAATTCCTCTGAAGAAATCTCCATTAAATCTATTATTATGCAACCTACGTGCAACAATGGCTCCCAAATTATAGGATTTGTCTCCTAACACAACACTCCTAAGAATACTGAGGTCAGGGACACACAAATGACATGCTTCATCTTTACCATTTATCCACCTACCTATGAAGAGAGCAAAATAATGTATAGGGGATCGCAACAGTTTTGGAGGGTAGAGTATTCAACCCAAATTTGTTGATTCGACACAAGGGGAGCCAAAGAATATTCTCAAGTATTAGCAGTTGAGTTGTCAATTCAACCACACCTAGATAACTTAGTATCTGGAGCAAAGTATTTAGTAGCAAAGTAATATGGAAGTAACGGTAACGATAGCAAAAGTAGTATTTTTGGGTTTTGTAGTGATTGTAACAGTAGCAGTGGAAAAGTAAATAAGCAAAGAACAATATGTGAAAAGCTCGTAGGCATTGGATCGGTGATGGAGAATTATGCCGGATGCGGTTCATCATGTAACAGTCATAACATAGGGTGACACAGAACTAGCTCCAATTCATGAATGTAATGTAGGCATGTATTCCGAATATAGTCATACGTGCTTATGGAAAAGAACTTGCATGACATATTTTGTCCTACCCTTCCGTGGCAGTGGGGTTCTGATGGAAACTAAGGGATATTAAGGCCTCCTTTTAATAGAGAACCGGAACAAAGCATTAACACATAGTGAATACATGAACTCCTCAATCTATGGTCATCACCGGGAGTGGTCCCGATTATTGTCACTTCGGGGTTGCCGTATCATAACACATAGTAGGTGACTTTAGAATTGCAAGATAAGATCAAGAACTCACATATATTCAGGAAAACATAATAGGTTCAGATCTGAAATCATGGCACTCGGGCCCTAGTGACAAGCATTAAGCATAGCAAAGTCATAGCAACATCAATCTCAGAACATAGTGGATACTAGGGATCAAACCCTAACAAAACTAACTCAATTACATGATAGATCTCATCCAACCCATCACCGTCCAGAAAGCCTACGATGGAATTACTCACGCACGGCGGTGAGCATCATGAAATTTGTGATGGAGGATGGTTGATGATGATGATGGGGACGGATTCCCCTCTCCAGAGCCCCGAACGGACTCCAGATCAGCCCTCCCGAGAGGTTTTAGGGCTTGGCGGCGGCTCCGTATCGTAAAACGTGATGAATCCTTCTCTCTGATTTTTTCCTCCCCGAAAGTGAATATATGGAGTTGGAGTTGAGGTCGGTGGAGCGTCAGGGGGCCCACGAGGTAGGGGGCGCGCCCCCACCCTCGTGGACAAGGTGTGGGCCCCTGACGTGGATTTTTCTTCCAGTATTTTTTATATTTTCCAAAAAGAAGTTCCGTGGAGTTTCAGGTCATTCCGAGAACTTTTGTTTCTGCACATAAATATTGGAAAGTCTGCTGAAAATAGCGTTAGTGCGGGTTAGTTCCATTCAAATCATGCAAGTTCGAGTCCAAAACAAGGGCAAAAGTGTTTGGAAAAGTAGATACGACGGAGACATATCAACCATTTCGAGACTCCTTGTCATGTCCCTGATCTCATCTGGGACTCCAAACTACCTTCGGTACATCAAAACACATAAACTCATAATACCGATTGAGGGAGTCCTGGATTAGGGGGTGTTCGGATAGCTAGACTATACCTTCAGTCGGACTCCTGGACTATGATACAAGATTGAAGACTTTGTCCCGTGTCCGGATGGGACTTTCTTTGGCGTGGAAGGCAAGCTTGGCGATGCGGATATTCAAGATCTCCTACCATTGTAACCGACTTTGTGTAACCCTAACCCTATCCGGTGTCTATATAAACCGGAGGGTTCTAGTCCGTAGGACAACTTCATGATACAACAATCATACTATAGGCTAGCTTCTAGGGTTTAGCTTCCTTGATCTCGTGGTAGATCTACTCTTGTACTACCCATATCATCAATATTAATCAAGCAGGAGTAGGGTTTTACCTCCATCGAGAGGGCCCGAACCTGGGTAAACTTCGTGTCCCTTGTCTCCTGTTACCATCCGGCCTAGACGCACAGTTCGGGACCCCCTACCTGAGATCCGCCGGTTTTGACACCGACATTGGTGCTTTCATTGAGAGTTCCTCTGTGTTGTCACTTTTGAGCCCGATTGCTCCTTTAATCATCAACGACGAGGTGGTCCAGGGTGAGACTTTTCTCCCCGGACAGATCTTCGTCTTTGGCGGCTTCGCACTGCGGGCCAATTCGTTTAGCCACCTGGAGCAGATCGAAAGCTATGCCCCTGGCCATCAGGTCAGGTTTGGAAGCTTAAACTACACGACAGATATCCGCGGGGATTTGATCTTCGACGGGTTCGAGCCACAGCCAAGCGCGCCGCACTGTCTCGATGGGCATGATCTAGCTCTGCCGCCGAACAGTGCCCTGGAGGCCGCACACGCATCGGTTCTGACCCTTAATTCGGAGCCCATTGCGCCAAGCGAGGATAAGCGGTTAGACGTCACCTCAGGGGCTGCGATCTCAAAGGCGATCGAGCCGAACGCCAGCCCCACACTCTGCATGACCCGTGACTCCGAGGATCCGGATTCCTCTCTGGACTCCGAACCCCCCGCGCCCTTGCCGATCGAATCTGATTGGGCGCCGATCATGGAGTTCACCGCTGCAGACATCTTTCAGCACTCGCCCTTCGGCGACATCCTGAACTCGCTAAAGTCTCTCTCTTTATCGGAAGAGCCCTGGCCGGACTATGGTCAGCAAGGATGGGATACAGACGATGAAGAAATTCAAAGCCCACCCACCACACTCTTCGTAGCCACTGTCGACAAATTAACCGACATGCTCGACTTCGACTCCGAAGACATCGACGGTATGGACGATGATGCGGGAGAGGAACAGGAACCAGCACCTGTAGGGCGCTGGAAGGCCACCTCATCGTATGACATATATATGGTGGACGCTCCAAAAGATGGAGATGGTGATGGAAAAGCGGGAGATGATACTTCTAAGAAACATCCCAAACGCCGACGTCAGCGGCGCCGCTCTAAATCCCGCCAAAGCAAAAACGGTGATTCAAGCACCGGAGATAATACTACTCCGGACAGCGCCGAAGAACACCCCCTCCAACAAGATTCGGCACAGGAAGATAGAGAAGCCAACCCTCATGAGAGGGCGGCAGACCGAGAGGTTGAGGACGACAACTATATGCCTCCCTCCGAAGACGAGGCAAGCCTCGACGACGACGAATTCGTCGTACCATCGGACCCCGCCGAACAAGAGCGTTTCAAATGCAGGCTTTTAGCCACGACAAGAAGCCTCAAGAAACAACAACAACAACTTAGAGCTGATCAAGATTTGCAAGCTCATAGATGGACTGAAGTCCTTGCAGCCGAAGAGTATGAACTCGAACGTCCCTCCAAGCGGTACCCAAAGCGTAGGCTGCTACCCCGATTAGAGGAGGAAGCACCTACATCACCAGCGCATGACATGGCCGACCGGCCACCTCGTGGCCGCGACAGAGAGGCCTCTAAGCCCTCCACTCAAGCCATGCCCCGACGCCGCTCAAAACATGCTAAGGCATGGGAAAACGCGCCAGACCTGCGAGATATACTGGAGGACAAAGCAAGGCAAACAAGATCGATCTACGGGTCACGCGGGCGCCCCACGGCACGTGACGGTGATCGTCACTCTGGATACGATAAATCCGGCCGGGCCGAACACAATGGACAAAGCTATTCCGAGCTGCGCCGTGATATAGCCCAGTATAGAGGCGCCGCACACCCACTATGCTTCACAGATGAAGTAATGGATCATAAAATCCCTGAGGGCTTCAAACCCGTAAACATCGAATCATACGATGGCACAACAGATCCTGCGGTATGGATCGAGGATTATCTCCTTCATATCCACATGGCCCGCGGTGATGATCTACATGCCATCAAATACCTCCCACTCAAACTTAAGGGACCGGCCCGGCATCGGCTCAACAGCTTGCCAGCAGACTCAATCGGTTCTTGGGAGGACCTGGAAGCCGCATTCCTCGACAACTTCCAGGGCACTTATGTACGACCACCGGATGCCGATGACCTAAGCCACATAATTCAGCAGCCAGAGGAATCGGCCAGGCAATTCTGGACACGATTCCTAACAAAGAAAAACCAGATAGTCGACTGTCCGGACGCCGATGCCCTAGCAGCCTTCAAGCATAATATCCACGACGAGTGGCTTGCCCGGCACCTGGGATAGGAAAAGCCGAAATCTATGGCAGCCCTCACGACACTCATGACCCGCTTTTGCGCGGGAGAAGATAGCTGGCTTGCTCGCAGCAACAACTTAACCAAGAACCTTGGCAATTCGGATACCAAGGACAAAAGTGGCAGGTCGCGCCGGAACAAGCAAAAGCGCCGCGTTAACAGCGACAGCAACGAGGACACGACAGTAAATGCCGGATTCAGAGGCTATAAATCCGGTCAGCGGAAAAAGCCATTCAAAAAGAATACTCAGGCCCGTCCAGTTTGGACTGAATACTCGACCGCTTGTGCCAGATACATGGCACCCCCGAAAGGCCAACAAATCACACCAATAGGGATTGTTGGGTGTTCAAGCAGGCAGGCAAGTTAAGAGCCAAAACAGAGACAAGGGGCTGCATAGCGATGACGAGGAGGAGCCCAGGTCGCCAAACAGCAGTGGACAGAAGAGTTTTCCCCCACAAGTGCGGACGGTGAACATGATATACGCAACCCACATTCCCAAGAGGGAGCGGAAGCGTGCGCTACGAGACGTATACGCGCTGGAGCCAGTAGCTCCAAAGTTCAACCCATGGTCCTCCTGCCCGATCACCTTTGATCGAAGGGACTATCCCACTAGCATCCGTCATGGCGGGTTTGCCGCATTGGTTCTTGACCCAATTATTGACGGATTTCATCTCACAAGAGTCCTCATGGACGGCAGCAGCAGCCTGAACCTGCTTTACTAGGATACAGTGCGGAAAATGGGCATTGACCCCTCAAGGATCAAGCCCACAAAAACGACCTTTAAAAGCGTTATACCAGGTGTAGAGGCCAGTTGCACATGCTCAGTAACACTTGAAGTGGTCTTCGGATCTCCGGACAATTTCCGAAGCGAAGAATTAATCTTCGATATAGTCACGTTTCGCAGTGGCTATCACGCCCTGCTCGGGCGAACCGCATTTGCAAAGTTCAATGCAGTGCCGCACTACGCATATCTCAAGCTCAAGATGCCAGGCCCTCGAGGAGTAATTACGGTCAATGGAAACACCGAGCGCTCCCTCCGAACGGAGGAACACAAGGCGGCCCTCGCAGCAGAAGTACAAAGCAGCCTTCTTAGGCAATTCTCTAGTCCGGCCGTTAAAAAGCCAGACACTGCCAAGCGCGCCCGGAGTAACCTACAACAAGACCGCGTGGAACATTCTGAGCAGGTGTAGTAGTGCGACCCCAACCCCAGCCCTCGCGACATAGCGAAACCAGTGCTTCGCGTATGTAACTACGCTCTTGAAATACCATGGGCGCAGGGGAAGGGGCACAATAGTGGCAAACCCAAAATATGGCCTAAAACGTACTAGGGGCTGCCGAATTTTTTTCTCTTACTTTCAGGACTCCATACTTCGGACGACCTGTTCGGCAATTCGACTGCCGCACAAACGATACAAGACCCAGGGAAGCAGACAAGCCATGCCGCACTATGGAACCCCCAGGTGGTCTCTGTTACGAGCAGTATACCTGTTTTGAATATAATTCCGCGGCCTGCCCCTGGCCAGGACATGTTAAATAGTCCAATACCTTTTGCTTAACGCACTATTTGTATTGTTCTACTTTGATAGCAGCCTCTTTATAAACAATGCATAGCTTTTTGTCTATTTTTTTTGCATTACCCTCTTTATATATATATATATATGTTCATTAATGACATGTGGCACCCATACACTATGGTACGACAAATACACCAGGGGCTTCAGTATCCATTAATACGGTGTAAGAAGTTCGAACACTTCATAAGTGCGGCATCCCGAACTTATAGCACTATATGCATCGGCTCCGAATCATGATTTGGGTCAATAGTTGGGTTTGCCCGGCTCCTATGTTTTGGTGCCTTAAGTTCCGCTATATCGGCTAAGGTAGCACTAGAAGAACCACTGCGATTGTGCCCTAGTTGAGCTGGGCTGAGCACCTCAGTGGAGAAAGCTAAAACTGACTGTCATGATGAGGCGAGAGACCGGTCGCTGTTCGAGAGGTTTTTCGAGTCCCTAAAGACTTATGCCGCTTCGAGCGAGGAGCCGGCTTTGTCCGGCCAAGGCGTAGATAGCGCCCCGAACTCGGTCTTCCAAACTAGGGGCTTCGCTGAAATTTAAAATTATAAAGTTTTATGGCTAAGTGAGAGTGTTCAAGCATTATAGTCCGATTACCTGGTTCGTTGTGCTGAGCGCCTCCCTCAAAGGACCCAAACATGGGAAAAAGAGCGCTCAGGTTTATCCCGAACACCCCAGCACTAGTGGCATGGGGGCGGAAGCCGACGACTGGCCATCTCTCAATTTTTTGATAAACGGCCGCACAGAAAATAATATTTTAAATTCAACAAGCATTGCTTAAGCGCATATGAACATGTTTTCAGCGCACAGGATAAACACGAGCGAGTTCATTCAAATATTACATCTTTGGTACATTCATCCGCCACAAGGCGGGCACTAGCAAGAACATCCTTGTAATAGTTCTCGGGCTTGCGATGCTCCTTCCCCGGCGGCGGCCCGTCCCTCACAAGCTTCTCACCGTCCAACTTACCCCAGTGCACCTTTGCACGGGCAAGGGCCCTACAGGCACCTTCGATGCAGACAGAGCGCTTGATGACCTCGAGCCTTGGACAGGCCTCCACCAGCCGCCGCACCAGTCTGAAGTAGCTCCTAGGCAGGGCCTCTCTAGGCCATAGCTGAACTATGAAGCCCTTCATGGCCTGTTCGGCCGCTTTGTGGAGATCGACCAGCTGCTTCAGCTGGTCGCTCAAGGGCACAGGGTGTCCGGCCTCAGCATACTGAGACCAGAACACCTTCTTCGTCGATCGGCCCTCTTCGGATCGGTAGAATGCGGCGGCATCGGATACGCTGCGGGGAAGATCTGCGAATGCCCCTGGAGAGCTCCGGATTCAGGTAAGTAACAAGTAGTTTACTTTTATATTTCTGCTTTGCATAAAGAATGCCTTACCCGCCGCTATCTTTTTCACCTCCTCCAACTCTTGGAGTGCCTTCTGGGCTTTGGCCTTGCAAACTTGGCAGTCTTGACGGCCACAGCAAGCTCGGACACTCGCATTTTAGAGTCAAGCTCCAAGCTCTCATGTTTTTTCATGAGAGCCTGAAGCTCTTGCTGCGCCTCGCCGACCTGCGCCTCAAATTTCTCTCGCTCGGTGCGCTCCGTGGCCGCTCTCTTCTCGGCCTCGTACAGCGCCTGCTTGAGGGTCGCCACCTCAGTCGTGGCCCCTATAATAAGCATTACAATCCTGTCATTTTTTGCAATTGCGTCTTTTTATAAACACTTTTTTCTGTAAGGTATCTCTTACCTTCTTTCTCCTCGAGTTGCCGCTTGGCAAGGCCGAGCTCTTGCTCGGTCTGCTCGAGGCCCTGTTTCAGGGCACCCACCTCCGCAGTCAGTGCGGTGGTGGCTAGCAGCGAAGCCTGCATACGCATATTGACTTTTTTTATTAGACTCCTGCGAATTTTGATAGATCCTCTATTCAGCTTTTCTTTTCCGAACGCCAAACAGAGCATCAGGGGCTACTGTCTATGTGGTAATATTTTTACTCACCTCGAAGCTTGTTAGAAGGCTAGCGCAAGCTTCACTCAGTCCGCTCTTGGCGGACTGAACCTTCTGGATCACCATACTCATAATAGTACGGTGCTCCTCGTCAATGGAGGCGCCGTCAAGCACCTCCAGCAGATTTTCCGGCACCTCCGGTTGGACGGAGGCCGCCGGCTCAGAAGGCTTGCTCCTCTTGGAAGGAGTTCGCCTCCCGCGGTCCGGAACCGTTGAAGATTTCGGCCCGGTGTCCGGCTCAAAGCCGGACTTGAAGCCCTGGGGGGTCTTGTCTCCTTTACTCCTGGGGTCCGGGAGGTCGCCTTGAGGCTCCTCCAGGACCACCTCCTCCTGCCCCGGAGCTTGTCGTGACGCCACTTCGGCGTCGTCTGCAGTGCGGGGGGAGACAGCGGACGGAACTGAGTTCACGTCCGATGAATCCAGGGAGCCGCTCGACGACTCGTCGAGTCCGGCCCGGGGTGGGCTGCATAATTATGTTCGACATTAGGGAAAGCTGTGTAACAAAGAAACGTCATGAGTTACTCTGATATCCAAATACTTACGATTTCGCCGGACGCTTGGCCCTGTCTGGCCACTCCTCTTCGTCCTCCTCGGCGTCGGGGGAGTAGTTCGGCGGAGGGGTCTTCCTCTTCTTGGACCCTTCGACCTCCCCCGTTGGGGCGGCCTTCCTTTTCTTTCCTCCCCCTGCTGGAGGGGGAGAGGCTTCTTCTTCCTCCTCCTCGTTCTCGCGGGAGGAGAGCGTCTCAGACTCGTCGGACGACGAGTCCGACACTACCATGTTACGGGCACTCTTTCGAGTCCCCGTGGCCTTCTTCTTCTTGGCCTTCTTTTCCGGCACCACATAAGGTGCCGGAACCAGCAGCTTCGCTAAGCGAGCAGGGGCTGGGTCTTCGGGCAAGGGAGCCGGACAGTTAATCGGTCCGGATATTGCCTGCCAAGCCTGTCAAAGGTAAGGGAGTTTAGATCCTGCATAGAGTCAAACTATGAAAAAACTTAAACATCCTGTAAAAGGTGAAAATAACTTACCTCGCTAGTGTGACGCTGCGAGCTGTATCCGCGATCCTCGGAAGCGGATGCGGGAGCCTCGGCGCCTTTGGTTAGCACCTTCCAGACGTCTTCATACGTCGTGTCGAAGAGCCTGTTAAGGGTTTGGTGTTGCGCCGGGTCGAACTCCCACAGAGTAAAGTCCCGTTGTTGACACGGGAGGATCCGGCGGACGAGCATAACCTGGACTACATTGACAAGCTTGATCGGCTTGTTCACCAGGGACTGGATGCATGTTTGCAGTCCGGTCACCTCTTTTTCGTCACCCCACGACAGGCCCGTCTCTTTCCAGGACATAAGCCGCGTGGGGGGTCCGGATCGGAACTCGGGGCCTGCGGTCCATTTCGGATCGCGTGGCTCGGTGATGTAAAACCACCCGGATTGCCACCCCTTTAGGGTCTCCACGAAGGAGCCCTCGAGCCACAGGACGTTGGCCATCTTGCCCGCCATGGCGTCTCCGCACTCCGCCTGGCTGCCGCGCACCTCCTTGGGCTTGACGTTGAAGGTCTTGAGCCAGAGGCCGAAATGGGGACGGACGCGGAGGAAAGCCTCGCACATGACGATAAACTCCGAGATGTTGAGGACGAAGTTCGGGGCCATATCGTAGAAATCCAGGCCGTAGTAGAACATGAGCCCCCGGACAAATGGGTGGAGTGGAAAACCCAGTCCGCGGAGGAAGTGGGGAAGGAAAACTACCCTCTCATGGGGCCTTGGGGTGGGGAGAAGCTGCCCCTCCTTGGGAAGCCGGTGTGCGATGTCTTTGGACAAGTATCCAGCCTTCCTTAGCTTTTTGACATGGCCCTCCGTGACGGAGGAGACCATCCACTTGCCTACCGCTCCGGACATTGTTGGACAAGGTTGACGTGGGAAGTGCGGGCTTAGGCGCTGGAGCTCAGGTGCGCAGAAGATGGATAGGCAAAGGAGGAAGAAGGTGTAGGTAAAAAGGCGGATTTTTATCCCCTTATATGGGCAGATGCGGCTATGCGTCCCCACCAGCCTAGTAAAACTCGCTTGCCTCCCAAGCGCCGTGATAAATGGCGCGGTTGGGTTACCCACGTCCGTATTGATGAGAATCTCATAAATGGGGGACACGATCTCTGCTTTGACAAGACGTGCCAAGGAAACCGCCTCGCAAAACACGCTGAGGTGGAAGAGTAAAACGATTCGAATAAGGGCTTGGCCATAGTGTGATGTCACGCTACGGAATACGTCAGCAGATTAGATTTGTGTTAATATTATTTTCTCTATGGCAATATGTGGAAACTTATTTAGCAGAGCCGGACACTATTCTTGGTGTTTACAATCTTTTATGAAGAACTTGGAGGAGGAACCCGCCTTGCAATGCCGAAGACAATCTGCGCGCCGGACTCGTCGTCATTGAAGCCTGGTTCAGGGGCTACTGATGGAGTCCTGGATTATGGGGTGTTCGGATAGCCGGACTATACCTTCAGCCGGACTCCTGGACTATGAAGATACAAGATTGAATACTTCGTCCCGTGTCCGGATGGGACTTTCCTTGGCGTGGAAGGCAAGCTTGGCGATGCAGATATTCAAGATCTCCTACCATTGTAACCGACTTTGTGTAACCGTAACCCTATTCGATGTCTATATAAACCGGAGGGTTCTAGTCCGTAGGACAACTTCGTCATACAACAATCATACCATACGCTAGCTTCTAGGGTTTAGTCTCCTTGATCTCGTGGTAGATCTACTCTTGTACTACCCATATCATCAATATTAATCAAGCAGGAGTAGGGTTTTACCTCCATCGAGAGGGCCCGAACCTGGGTAAACTTCGTGTCCCTTGTCTCCTGTTACCATCCGGCTTAGACGCACAGTTCGGGACCCCCTACCCGAGATCCGCTGGTTTTGACACCGACACCGATTGTCACCGAACGTTAAGCGTGCGGACCATACGGGTTCCAGAACTATGTAGACATGACCGAGACACGTCTCCGTCAATAACCAATAGCGGAACCTGGTGTTGGAAATATGCCCTATAGGCAATAATAAAAGGATTATTATATTTCCTTGTTCGTGATAATTGTCTATTGTTCATGCTATAATTGTATTGTTCGTAAATCATAATACATGTGTGAATACATAGACCACAATGTGTCCCTAGTAAGCCTCTAGTTGACTAGCTCGTTGATCAATAGATAGTCATTGTTTCCTGACTATGGACATGGGGATGTCGTTGATAACGGGATCACATCATTAGGAGAATGATGTGATGGACAAGACCCAAACCTAAGCATAGCACAAAAGATCGTATAGTTCGCTTGCTAGAGCTTTTCTGAATGTCAAGTATCATTCCTTAGACCATGAGATTATGCAACTCCCGGATGCCGTAGGAGTGCTTTGGGTGTATCAAACGTCACAACGTAACTGGGTGACTATAAATATGCACTACAGGTATCTCCGAAAGTGTTTGTTGGGTTGGCATGAAACGAGACTGGGATTTGTCACTCCGTGTGACGGAGAGGTATCTCTGGGCCCACTCGGTAAGACATCATCATAATGAGCTCAATGTGATCAAGGTGTTGTTCACGGGGTGATGTGTTACGGGAACAAGTAAAGGGACTTGCCGGTAACGAGATTGAACAAGGTATCGGTATACCGACGATCGAATCTCGGGCAAGTATCGTACCGATAGACAAAAGGAATTGAATACGGGATTGATTAAGTCCTCGACATCGTGGTTCATCCAATGAGATCATCGAGGAGCATGTGGGAGCCAACATGGGTATCCAGATCCCGCTGTTGGTTATTGACCGGAGATCGTCTCGGTCATGTCTGCATGTCTCCCGAACCCGTAGGGTCTACACACTTAAGGTTCGGTGACGCTAGGGTTGTAAAGATATTAGTATGTAGCAAACCTAGGATTGTTCGGAGTCCCGGATGAGATCCCGGACGTCACGAGAGGTTCCGGAATGGTCCGGAGGTAAATAATTATATATAGGAAGTGTCGTTTCGGCCATCGGGAGTGATCTGGGGGTCACCGGTATTGTACCGGGACCACCAGATAGGTCCCGGGGGTCCACCGGGTGGGGCCACCCATCCCGGAGGGCCCCGTGGGCTGAAGTGGGGAGGGAACCAGCCCATAGTGGGCTGGTGCGCCCCCCATGGGCCTCCCCCCTGCGCCTAGGGTTGGAAACCCTAGGGCAGGGGGCGCCCCACATGCCTCCCCCCTGGCCGCCGCCCCCCTGGAGATGGATCTCTAGGGCCGGCGCCCCCCTAGGGGGCCTATATAAAGGGGGGAGGGAGGGCAGCCGCACCCTGCAGCCTTGGCGCCTCCCTCTCCCCTGTTACACCTCTCCCTCTCTCCGTAGACGCTTGGCGAAGCCCTGCTGGAATTCTGCTGCATCCACCACCACGCCGTCGTGCTGCTGGATCTTCATCAACCTCTCCTTCCCCCTTGCTGGATCAAGAAGGAGGAGACGTCATCCCGACCGTACGTGTGTTGAACGCGGAGGTGCCGTCCGTTCGGCGCTGGTCATCGGTGATTTGGATCACGACGAGTACGACTCCATCATCCACGTTCTTCTTGAACGTTTCCGTTGCGATCTACAAGTGGTATGTAGATGCTCTCCTGTCCCCTCGTTGCTAGAATACTCCATGGATAGATCTTGGTGATGCGTAGGAAAATTTTAATTTCTGCTACGATCCCCAACACCTGGATGCTCATATTGGTTCCTACATATTCTACGAAGATCTTTATCGGTTAAACCGCATAACAACATACGTTGTTCCCTTTGTCATCGGTATGTTACTTGCCCGAGATTCGATCGTCAGTATCTCAATTCCTAGTTCAATCTTGTTACCGACAAGTCTCTTTACTCTTTCCGTAATGCATCATCCCGCAACTAACTCATTATTCACATTGCTTCCAAGGCTTATAGTGATGTGCATTACCGAGAGGGCCCAGAGATACCTCTCCGACAATCGGAGTGACAAATCCTAATCTTGATCTATGCCAACTCAACAAGTACCATCGGAGACACCAGTAGAGCACCTTTATAATCACCCAGTTACGTTGTGACGTTTGGTAGCACACAAAGTGTTCCTCCGATATTCGGGAGTTGCATAACCTCATAGTCATAGGAACATGTATAAGTCATGAAGAAAGCAATAGCAATATACTAAACGATCAAATGCTAAGCTAACGGAATGGGTCAAGTCAATCACATCATTCTCTAATGATGTGATCCCGTTAATCAAATGACAACTCATGTCTATGGCTAGGAAACTTAACCATCTTTGATTCAACGAGCTAGGCAAGTAGAGGTATACTAGTGACACTTAGTTTGTCTATGTATTCACACATGTACTAAGTTTCCGGTTAATACAATTCTAGCATGAATAATAAACATTTATCATGATATAAGGAAATACAAATAACAACTTTTATTGCCTCTAGGGCATATTTCCTTCATCACCTCCATAACCTCCGCTTTCGGAGCCCCGGGAAGTGAAGCTGTTCGCCTCCACATCGCCGCCGAGCGGCTAATCGGTCGACGATATTCAGCCCACCAAGGTAGGATTCAACGGGAGGGGAGGAGTGGTGGCCTTCTTTGGGACCGGAGTAGCGGCGACCTACCATGCACTAGTCTTCATCGTTGCTGGCACGACCGCGGACGTGATGACTTCATGGTTGTGACGGTGGGGCGCGGCTGGGGAGGAACTGTCGATATCCTTGTCATCATCGGTCTTGCGCCTCGCTTGGTCTGGCGCCTCGTCGAACTCCTTGTAGGCGGCCTCGAGTTTCGCCTAACGCTGGCGGTACCGCCATCGGGCGAGGTAGATATCACGGGAGAAGCGGTATGACTCGAGCATCACCACCTGCTCCACCATGTTTGCATCCAGCATGATCTCCCTGCCTGTGTTGAGCCGCTCATCCGCCTGCTGGTGCTCCTAGAGGAGCTGGAGTTGTAGGCGGAGGCTACATGCGCGCTCCCGGAATTGCTCCTCCCGCACATGTCCATGTAATGGGCATGGGCATCGTTGATGGTCATGGTGTAATTTACTGGCGAGGTGGGTGGTGCTGACGAGGATGGTAGTGTCGCCCGTCGTCTGCTGCATCCTCCATTGGGACGTTGTTGGCCTCCGGCTGCCTACCGGCCTACTAGCTGGTAGCAATGGCGGCCATCTCCTTCTTCTGCTCTGGCGACAGTCTGTCACACAGAGCTTTGGAGTGCAAGAAGGCCATGGTGGGAGTGAGGCGGAGGGGAGAAAGGGACATGAGGAGGATGAATGCGACTATAGTCGGGGCTGCAGTTTATATAGCGGGCGACGCGGCAATGGTGTGCATTACCGAGAGGGCCCAGAGAGACCTCTCTGACAATCTTAGTGACAAATTCTAATCTTGATCTATGCCAACTCAACAAGTACCATCGGAGACACCTGTAGAGCACCTTTATAATCACCCAGTTACGTTGTGATGTTTGGTAGCATACAAAGTATTCCTCTGGTATTCGGGAGTTGCATAATCTCATAGTCATAGGAACATGTATAAGTCATGAAGGAAGAAAAAGCAATATACTAAATGATCAAATGCTAAGCTAACGGAATGGGTCAAGTCAATCACATCATTCTCTAATGATGTGATCCTGTTAATCAAATGACAACTCATGTCTATGGCTAGGAAACTTAACCATCTTTGATTCAACGAGCTAGTCAAGTAGAGGCATACTAGTGACACTTAGTTTGTCTATGTATTCACACATGTACTAAGTTTCCGGTTAATATAATTCTAGCATGAATAATAAACATTTATCATGATATAAGGAAATATAAATAACAACTTTATCATTGCCTCTAGGGCATATTTCCTTCAGTCTCCCACTTGCACTAGAGTCAATAATCTAGTTCACATCGCCATGTGATTTAACACCAATAGTTCACATCACCATGTGATTAACACCCATAGTTCACATCATCATGCGACCAACACCCAAAGGGTTTACTAGAGTCAATAATCTAGTTCACATTGCTTTGTGATTAACACCCAACGAGTACTAAGGTGTGATCATGTTTTGCTTGTGAGAGAAGTTTAGTCAACGGGTCTGCCAAATTCAGATCCGTATGTATTTCGCAAATTTCTAAGTCAACAATGCTCTGCACGGAGCTACTCTAGCTAATTGCTCCCACTTTCAATATGTATCCAAATTGAGACTTAGAGTCATCTGGATCAGTGTCAAAACTTGCATCGACTTAACCCTTTACGACGAACCTTTTGTCACCTCCATAATCGAGAAACATATCCTTATTCCACTAAGGATAATTTTGATCGATGTTCAGTGATCTACTCCTAGATCACTATTGTATTCCCTTGCTAAACTCAGTATAGGGTATACAATAAATCTGGTACACAACATGGCATACTTTATAGAACCTATGGTTGAGGCATAGGGAATGACTTTCATTCTCTTTCTATCTTATGTCGTGGTCGGGCTTTGAGTCTTACTCAATTTCACACCTTGTAACACAGGCAAGAACTCTTTCTTTGACTGTTCCATTTTGAACTGCTTCAAAATCTTGCCAAGGTATGTACTCATTGAAAAAAACTTATCAAGCGTCTTGATCTATATCTATAGATCTTGATGCTCAATATGTAAGCAGCTTCACCGAAGTCTTTCTTTGAAAAACTCCTTTCAAATACTCCTTTATGCTTTCCAGAAAAATTCTATATTATTTCCAATCAACAATATGTCATACACATTTATCAGAAATGCTATAGTGCTCCAACTCACTTTCTTGTAAATACAGGCTTCACCGCAAGTCTGTATAAAACTATATTCTTTACTCAACTCATCAAAGCGTATATTCCAACTCCGAGATGCTTGCACCAGTCCATAGATGGATCGCTGGAGCTTGCACATTTTGTTAGCACCTTTAGGATCGACAAAACCTTCTGGTTGCATCATATACAACTCTTCTGTAAGAAATCCATTAAGGAATGTAGTTTTGACATCCATTTGCCAGATTTCATAAAATGTGGCATTTTGCTAACATGATTCGGACAGACTTAAGCATCGATACGAGTGAGAAAATCTCATCGTAGTCAACACCTTGAACTTTGTCAAAACCATTTTTTCGACAAGTCTAGCTTTGTAGATAGTAACACTACTATCAGCGTCCGTCTTCCTCTTGAAGATCCATTTATTTTCTATGGCTTGCCGATCATCAGGCAAGTCAATCAAAGTCCACACTTTGTTCTCATACATGGATCCCATCTCAGATTTCATGGCCTCAAACCAGTTTGCGGAATCTGGGCTCATCATCGCTTCCTCATAGTTCGTAGGTTCGTCATGGTCAAGTAACATGACCTCCAGAACAGGATTACCATACCACTCTGGTGTGGATCTTACTCTGATTGACCTACGAGGTTCGTTAGTAACTTGATCTGAAGTTTCATGATCACTATCATTAGCTTCCTCACTGACTGGTGTAGGAATCACTGGAACTGATTTCTGTGATGAACTACTTTCCAATTCAGGAGCAGGTACAATTACCTTATCAAGTTCTACTTTCCTCCCACACACTTCTTTTGAGAGGAACTCCTTCTCTAGAGAGGATCCATTATTTAGCAACGAATATCTTGCCTTCGGATCTATGATAGAAGGTGTACCCAACAGTAACTTTTGGGTATCCTATGAATACGCACTTCTCCGATTTGGGTTTGAGCTTATCAGGATGAAACTTTTTCACATAAGCATCGCAACCCAAACTTTAAGAAACGACATCTTAGGTTTCTTGCCAAACCATAGTTCATACGGTGTCATCTCAACGGATTTAGATGGTGCTCTATTTAACGTGAATGTAGTTGTCTCTAATGCATAACCCCCCCCCCCCCAAATAGTGGTAAATCGGTAAGAGACATCATAGATTGCACTATACCCAATAAAGTACGGTTATGATGTTCAGACACACCATCACGCTGTGGTGTTCCGGGTGGCATTAGTTTGTGAAACTATTCCACATTGTTTTAATTGAAGACCAAACTCCTAACTCAAATATTTGTCTCCGCGATCAGATCGTAGAAACTTTATTTTCTTGTTACGATGATTTTCCACTTCACTCTGAAATTCTTTGAACTTTTCAAATGTTTTAGACTTATGTTTCATCACGTAGATATACCTATATCCAAGGTTGGAAAAAGCGCTAGGCGTAAGCGAGGCAGTTGGCCTTTGCCTAGTGCCTAGGCGGTGCTTAAGCGCCCTAGACGCAGCCTAGGCGGTTGTATAATTTTTTACTATCAGGGTGTATATGTGGTTATTATATGTGTAATTTATTAATTTAGGGCATATAAGTATTTTAACTACCAGCTACTACAATTGGAATATAGGCCTTTTGGCATATCAGTGCAATATGGCATGATTTCTCGCTTGGGTAGACAATTTCTTACTTGTTCTGCCTAGACTTATGCTTATGCCCTAGACGAGGCGTTTGGCCATTGCCTAGCGCCTAGGCGTGCCTAAGTGCCTCCTAGGCACTGCCTTTTCCAACATAGCCTATATCTGCTCAAATCATTTGTGAAGGTCACAAAAATAATCATACCCGCCGTGAGCCTCAACACTCATCGGATTGTATACATCAGTTTGTATTATTTCCAACAAGTCAGTTGCTCGTTCCATTGTTCCAAAGAACGGAGTCTTAGTCATCTTGCCCATGAGGCATGGTTCGCAAGCATCAAGTGATTCATAATCAAGTGATTCCAAAAGCCCATCAGCATCGAGTTTCTTCATGCGCTTTACACCAATATGACCTAAACGGCAGTGCCACAAATAAGTTGCACTATCATTATTAACTTTGCATCTTTTTGCTTGAATATTATGTATATGTGTATCACTACGATCGAGATTGAATAAACCATTCACCTTGGGTGTGTGACCATTGAAGGTTTTATTCATGTAAACAAAACAACAATTATTCTCTGACTTTAAATGAATAACCGTATTTCAATAAACATGATCAAATCATATTCATGCTTAACGCAAACACCATATAACATTTATTTAGGTTCAACACTAATCCCGAAAGTATAGGGAGTGTGCGATGATGATCATCTCAATCTTGGAACCACTTCCAACAAACATCGTCACTTCACCCATAACTAGTCTCTGTTCATTCCGCAACCCCCGTTTCGAGTTACTAATCTTAGCAACTGAACTAGTATCAAATACCCAGGGGCTACTATGAACACTAGTAAAGTACACATCAATAACATGTATATCATATATACTTTTGTTCACTTTGCCATCCTTCTTATCCGCCAAGTATTTGGGGCAGTTCCGCTTCCAGTGACCAGTCCCTTTGAAGTAGAAGCACTTAGTCTCAGGCTTAGGTCCAGACTTGGGCTTCTTCACTTGAGTAGCAACTTGCTTGCCGTTCTTTTTGAAGTTCCCCTTCTTCCCTTTGCCCTTTTCTTGAAACTAGTTGTCTTGTAAACCATCAACACTTGATGCTTTTCTTGATTTCTACCTTCATCGATTTCACCATCACGAAGAGCTTGGGAATCATTTCCTTATCCCTTGCATATTATAGTTCATCACGAAGTTCTAGTAACTTGGTGCTAGTGACTAGAGAACTCTGTCAATCACTATTTTATCAGGAAGATTAACTCCCACGTGATTCAAGTGATTGTAGTACTCAGACATTCTGAGCACATGCTCACTAGCTGAGAAATTCTCCTCCATCTTGTAGGCAAAGTGCTTGTCAAAGTTCTCATACCTTTTGACATGGGCATGAGTCTCAAATACTAATTTCAACTCTTGGAACATCTCATATGCTCCATGGCATTCAAAACGTCTTTGAAGCCCCGATAGCCGTAAAGCATGGTGCACTAAACTATCAAGTAGTCATCATATCGAGTTTGCCAAACGTTCATAACGTCTGCATCTGCTCCTGCAATCGGTCTGTCACCTAGCGGTGCATCAAGGACATAATTCTTCTGTGCAGCAATGAGGATAATCCTCAGATCACGGATCCAATCCGCATCATTGCTACTAACATCTTTCAACCTAGTTTTCTCTAGGAAAATATCAAACATAAAATAGGGGAGCTAAACGCGAGCTATTAATCTACAACATAGATATGCAAAATACTATCAGGTACTAAGTTCATGATAAATTAAAGTTCAATTAATCAAATTACTTAAGAACTCCCACTTAGATAGACATCTCTCTTATCATCTAAGTAATCACGTGATCCAAATCAACTAAACCATAACCGATCATCACGTGAAATGAAGTAGTTTCCAATGGTGAACATCACTATGTTGATCATACCTACTATATGATTCACGTTCGACCTTTCGGTCTCAGTGTTCCGAGGCCATATCTGCATATGCTAGGCTCGTCAAGTTTAACCCGAGTATTCTGCGTGTGCAAAACTAGCTTGCACCCGTTGTATAAGAACGTTGAGCTTATCACACCCGATCATCATGTGGTGTCTCGGCATGACGAACTTTGGCAATGGTGCGTACTCAGGGAGAACACTTGTACCTTGAAATTTTTAGTGAGAGATCATCTTATAATGCTACCGTCAATCAAAGCAGAATAAGATGCATAAAAGATAAACATCACATGCAATCAAAATATGTGACATGATATGGCCATCATCATCTTGTGCTTTTGATCTCCATCTCCATAGTGTTGTCATGATCTCCATTGTTACCGGCATGACACCATGATCTCCATCATCTTGATCTTTTATCAACGTGTCGTCACATGGTCGTCTCACCAGCTATTGCTTTTGTAACTATTGCTATCGCATAGCGATAAAGTAAAACAATTACATGGCACTTGCATCTTATGCAATAAAGAGACAACCATAAGGTTCCTGCCAGTTGCCGATAACTTTAACAAAACCTGATCATCTTATACAACAATTTATATCTTATCACGTCTTTACCATATCACATCAGAACATGCCCTGCAAAAACAAGTTAGACGTCCTCTACTTTGTTGTTGCAAGTTTTACGTGGCTGCTACGGGCTGAGCAAGAACCATTCTTACCTATACATCAAAACCACAACGATATTTCGTCAAGTATGTGTTGTTTTAACCTTCACAAGGACCGGGCGTAGCCACACTCGATTCAACTAAAGTTGGAGAAACTGACACCCACCAGCAACTTGTGTGCGAAGCACGTCGGTAGAACCAGTCTTGCGTAAGCGTACACGTAATGTCGGTCCGGGCCGCTTCATCCAACAATACCGCCGAATCAAAGTATGACATGCTGGTAAGCAATATGACTTGTATCGCCCATAACTCACTTGTGTTCTACTCGTGCATATAACATCTACACATAAACCTGGCTCGGATGCCACTGTTGGGGAACATAGTAATTTCAAAAAAAATCCTACGCACACGCAAGATCATGGTGATGCATAGCAACGAGAGGGGAGAGTGTCATCTACGTACCCTCGTAGACCGTAAGCGAAAGCGTTATAACAACGCGGTTGATGTAGTCGTACGTCTTCACGATCGACCGATCCTCAGTACCGAACGTACGACACCTCCGCGTTCAGCACACATTTAGCTCGGTAACGTCCCGCGAACTCACGATCTAGTAGAGCTTCGGGGAAGAGCTTCGTCAGCACAACGGCGTGGTGACAGTGATGATGATGCTACCGACGCAGGGGGGCACCACACACGGCTAAGAGATCGATGATCAATTGTTGTGTGTCCATGGGGTGCCCCCTCCCGCGTATATAAAGGAGTGGAGGAGGAGAGGGGCTGTCCCTCTCTATGGCGCGCCCTAGGGGAGTCCTACTCCCACCGGGAGTAGGATTCCCCGCCTTCCAAGTATTAGGAGTAGGAGACAAGGAAGGGAAGAGAGAAGAGAAGGAAGGAGGGGGAGCTGCCCCTCCCCCTAGTCCAATTCGGACTAGGCCTTGGGGGGCGCGCGGCCTGCCTCTCTCTCTCTCTCCCATAAAGCCCAATAAGGCCCATATACTCCCCGGCGAATTCCCGTAACTCTCCGGTACTCCGATAAATACCCGAACCACTCAGAACCTTTCTGATGTCCGAATATAGCCTTCCAATATATCGATCTTTATGTCTCAACCATTTCGAGACTCCTCGTCATGTCCCCGATCTCATCCGGGACTCCGAACTACCTTCGATACATCAAAACACATAAACTCATAATACTGATCGTCACCGAACGTTAATCGTGCGGACCCTACGGGTTCAAGAACTATGTAGACATGACCGAGACACATCTCCGGTCAATAACCAATAGCGGAACCTGGATGCTCATATTGGTTCCTACATATTCTACGAAGATCTTTATCGGTCAAACCGCATAACAACATACGTTGTTCCCTTTGTCATCGGTATGTTACTTGCCCGAGATTCGATCGTCGGTATCTCAATACCTAGTTCAATGTCGTTACCAGAATCTCTTTACTCGTTCCGTAATGCATCATCCCACAACTAAGTCATTAGTCACATTGCTTGCAAGGCTTATAGTGATGTGCATTACCGAGAGGGCCCAGAGATACCTCTCCGACAATCGGAGTGACAAATCCTAATCTTGATCTATGCCAACTCAACAAGTACCATCGGAGACACCTAGAGAGCTTTATAATCACCGAGTTACGTTGTGATGTTTGGTAGCACACAAAGTGTTCCTCCGGTATTCGAGAGTTGCATAACCTCATAGTCATAGGAACATGTATAAGTCATGACGAAAGCAATAGCAATATACTAAACGATCAAATGCTAAGCTAACGGAATGGGTCAAGTCAATCACATCATTCTCTAATGATGTGATCCCGTTAATCAAATGACAACTCATGTCTATCGCTAGGAAACTTAACCATCTTTGATTAGACGAGCTAGTCAAGTAGAGGCATACTAGTGACACTTAGTTTGTCTATGTATTCACACATGTACTAAGTTTCCGGTTAATAGAATTCTAGCATGAATAATAAACATTTATCATGATATAAGGAAATACAAATAACAACTTTATTATTGCCTCTAGGGCATATTTCCTTCACCACCTCCATAACCTCCGCTTCTGGAGCCCCGGGAAGTGAAGCTGTTCGCCTCCACATTGCCGCCGAGAGGCTAATCGGCCGATGATGTTCAGCCCACCAAGGTAGGCTTCAACGGGAGGGGAGGAGTGGTGGCCTTCTTTGGGACCGGAGTAGCGGCGACCTACCATGCACTAGTCTTCATCGCTGCTGGCACGACCACGGACGTGACGGCTTCATGGTCGTGACGGCTGGGCGCGGTTGGGGAGGAGCTGTCGATATCCTTGTCGTCATCGGTCTTGCCCCACGCCTCGCCCGGCGCCTCGTCGAACTCCTTGTAGGCGGCCTCGAGTTTCGCCTGACGCTGGCGGTACCGCCATCGGGCGAGGTAGATATCACGGGCAGAGCGATATGAGTCGAGCAGCGCCGTCTGCTCCGCCATGTTTGCGTCCAGCATGGTCTCCCTGCCAGTGTTGAGCTACTCATCCGCCTGCTGGTGCTCCTGGAGGAGCTGGAGTTGTAGGTGGCGGCGGCCTGCGCGCTCCCGGAATTGCTCCTCCCGCACATGTCCATGTAATGGGCATGGGCATCATTGATGGTCATGGTGTAATTCACTGGTGAGGTGGGTGGTGCCGACGAGGATGGTAGCCTTGCTCGTCGTCTGCCGCATCCTCCATTGGGACGTTGTTGGCCTCCGGCTGCCTAACGGCTTACCAGCCGGTAGCAATGGCGGCCATCTCCTTCTTTTGCTCTGGCGACAGTCTATCACACAGAGCTTTGGAGTGCAAGAAGACCATGGTGGGAGTGAGGCGGAAGAGGAGAAAGGGACATGAGGAGGATGAATGCGACTATAGTCGGGGCTGCAGTTTATATAGCGGGCGACGCGGCAATGGTGGGCGGTAGAGACACGGACGGGTAGCGCCGGAGTAGGTTCCTCGGCAACCGTGTGTCATTAATGTTGGCGATAGATGATCGGAGGGACGATCATGGTGTCTTTTGAATGCGGAGCAGACGCGTGTACTAGGAAACTATGCAGGCAGTGCTCTCTTGGCCGGCGCGCCGCTTCAATGTCAACGCTAGTGAGAGGCCGTGTCCGCTCTGGCTGGGCATGAATGTGGCATTGACGCTTTGGAGCAGCGCTGACCGTTTCAGACGGGAAGCACGCGCGGGCGAGGGAGAGGATTTGGGTAGGCCAGAGCGGTCAGACGCGGGCATGGCAACGGTTTGAACACCTGCAAAATTCCGCACACGTTTGTCTCTGATTTGCGGTATAAAACACCACGGCCGTTGGATGGCACAACACGTTCGAACAACATGGTCTAAACGTACGTGGGCGGTTTGAAGGTCGGGTTGGAGATGCCCTAAATGTTGCAAGTGGATACTCTAAAAATTGACGAACACTGAACTCAACGAAAACTCTCTAGATAAATAACGCTAGACAATTTTCAAAAGGAACTAGTAAGCGTGTGCTGACACACGTATTGCCTAATGTTACAATGATATGTGAAAATTCACTTGTATGTAAAAAGATAATCTGATAATAGTAGTGAAAAATATTTAGAATGAATTGTTTTATAGAAAAGGTTAATCTTCCTCCAAAAAAGCTACTACATTCACATTTCAGACTAATAGTACCCTTCCTATTCTATGAATCTTGATAACATATTCAAGTACTCAGTTACAATCACTATTTTTTCTTTCTATCTACTATAGATCTCCGTTGATATGATTAATTTCTTACAAGTCCAACTTTCCATAATCTTCTTTGTATTCATCATCATCTCAACCAACACCACTGAATGCCACAACTCGATGAAGTAGGGGAACAAGTGCTCTAAGCAACATTGCAATGTACCCATTGAATTAAATAAATGGCTTGGCAGTGTTCTAAATAAAATGACATGGTACTATTTTTATAAGTAAAACAGTAAACTTTAGCACATCATCATGTATCAAGATGAGAAGTCGGAAATTCAATTCGGCTCTCGGGAACACGTGCTCCCAGGCCTAAAAATATTTTTTTTTAAATGTCAAAAAATCAAGACAAAATTTTTATGTGTTGTTAGTCACATCCAAATGTTACCTGCAAATTTTGAGGCAAAAAGGTTAAGCATTTTGGCCTGTGCAAAATGAACACCAAATGTCACCCCAAATTTGTTTTTTTTCACCAACAAAACACTGCTATTCCGTCTTGCATGAAAATTGTCAAGCATGCTTGGGACACTAACACTAACATCCACACAAAAAATCAGAATTTTTGAAAAACATTTAATATATATTTTCATGTTACTGTTCACCCGGGAGCCAAAACGCCCCTCCCAATGAGAAGTGAACTATGAAGAAAAAAATCATTTGTGCTTGATGAGCTTGGATATGTAGTTGCATATTCAATATCAGCGTGATGGAACAACAATAGTTGGCCTTCAGCAACAACAATCTCTTCCCACACAACCTCCATTATTGTAGCCCGCCAAAAAGAAATTTCCAACTAAGAAAAAACTATTTTGACTAAAAGTATAGCAGATGACTACAAAGGTAGGAGTAGTAGTGAAGTTTTATAGAAGAAAATGAATGGTGAATATATATCGACAAATAGGCATGAACATCAACGCAAAGGCTTCATGAGGAAAAATTTAGCAGAATGAAGTGAGCATCAAGATATATCAAGAAAAAAATGAACATTTCAATACCAAAAGAAGAAAAATAGTTGGTTGGCGTTATACAATGATGTTTGTTTAATCAAAAGGAAAAAAAAAGTTGGTTGGCATTGTATTTTAGTTCTGAAGGGCTAAGGTAACAGCTCGACATGTCTACTAACATATATCCAAGAAGTCTACTAGCACATCGAACTATTAATAAGTAAGTACTGCTGAGAGATATGCGACCAGTTAGACACTCAACACTAACATGCACTAGCGAATTAGTCCAGGGTCTAACACAAGATCGAACATTAACCTGATCATAGCATCGTTTCAGCTTGCTCTTCATATTCAGATGTATCTTCCAGTGGAGCAGGGAGAACTTCTTGCTTATTGACCGGACATTCACTAGATTCACAAGGAGAGATGAACCAGGCTCCAGAAGTTGAGATTCGAACACTGTTTGGTCAGGACCTATGCACTTGAATTTGGTCACACAGTACTATAGTTTAAACTCAGGATTGTATCGTGGAGACAAGGGGAGTACCTACATAAGAGGTCAACCAACATTTACTCAACTTGACTTAAAATAAAGAAGCAAGAGGCTGCTATCATTAAGAGCGTCTCCAACAGGCGCCCAAATAGAGCTCCGCGCACTAAAAATTCGTTTTTTTTGGCGCCCAACAGCTCCAGCAGATGCTGTAACGCTAAAAAGTTTTGGGCGCACGCTGAAAAACGCTATCGCGCGCAGCATATTTTGGGCTCCGGATTGGGCGCGCTTCACACTTTGCACTGTCTGCTTTTTGGGCGCGCGTCTTTGGGCGTCTGCTAAAGTAATGTTGGTCCCGGCGCACTGAAAGTACTACAGTGACGCGCTATAACTTTTATTGGGCGCGAGATTTTTATGCGGCCGTTTGAGATGCTCTAATGAAACATGTATACATCAAACCTCAGTATTCTTGAAATCTGTCACATGTATAGAATAGTAGACCTTAACACAGTGCTAAATGACAGTCTTTTATTGAGAAACGAACTCATTTTCTCCATCCACTTAGTTTAAGAGTTCAATCAATCTACAAGAATTGTATGTGTGAATTTAGGCAAAAACACATCGTCAAGCACCAACGAATCTAGATACCCTTGTATGTTTGTATTATCAAATCACATAAACATAAATAGAAATACTTTGCTAGAAGCCAAATTTCTCGTTCCCGATCTTATACACGACCAAGTTAGGATAGGAGAACGACCTTTAAATGGAAGATCAGATGAAGGAAATCCTGAAGTGGCTCGAGACACCTCGACATCCTCTTCAACGTCCTCCTCACGTACGCATGACGCTAGGGTCTAGATGTCGATGGAGCATGGCAGGGAGGAGAGGCGCCAAGGCAGGGCGCGCTGCGGTGCCGCAAGGCTGGGAAGCGTGACGGGACGGGTGGGGGCATCTCCTCCTACCCCGTGTCGCCTGGGTCATCTGAGGCGAGACCTTGAGGTTGTGGCACGTCGGTGAATACCAGAGGCGGTGGAGGTGGCGCCCGCGCACGCATCTAGCAGAGGACGAGCAATGGGCACGATGACCTACTGGAGTGGTGGGGGCGGCGGCCTGCTCTCGCGTGCGTCAGAGGAAGATTGACGGCAACTCATCCGTGCGGTGGTTGCGGTGACCGCTCGCGTCCGTCAACACGGCAGCCTGGTGCGTTGTGTGCCTAGCTAATAGTTTCTTCTTCTTTTTTCACGTGATTGGCCGCGGAGTTCCATATTTTCCTTGCCTGGTGAAGCACTGTTAGTCATTCGTAATTGCTAAGTGTATCCCATGAAGATATTAGATCAATGATGGTTGTTAGATTAAGAATTGTAGACCTAATCGTGTGGTGCTGATTGGTTCGTGCGGGGCTATGGGACTAATTACGGGATGCACCTAAGAAAGTTCTTGTTTGTTTGTTTGTTTAATACTAGTAGTGTAGATACGTCACAGACGATGGCTCTCATCTCTCCCTCCTCCCCTCCCTCGTGCTCCCCCTCCTCGACCGTGTCGCCGGTTGGTTCCCCCCGCCTCTCTCGGGCCGCCCCTGCCCTTCTCCCCCTCGGGCGTCCTCTCCGATGCCGGCTCCCTCCTCTGGTGCTCCCCTCACCCCTTCCCCTCGCTCCTATCCTCACTCCTCCTTCCCTGGATCCCGTTTCTGCAACAAGTTTTGGGCCTTTTCGGCTAACGAGGATGAATCAGATTCGGACTCCGACCTTCTTTTCCTCGCTCCCTGGCTTCCCCTCCTGCCGTGGTGCCGTCGCTGGGGTTGGTGCCACCGATGCGCGTTCAGAAATTCGCCATGGGCGGGCGCGGTCGGCCGGTCTGCTCCGCCGCAGTGGCTGGATCTGGCTGTATCCAGGTCGGGCGTGGTCGTCGGAGGAGCCGTTCGGGGATGGCTCCCTAGCAGGACCACGGTGTGCTTGGGGCAGCTCCTGTGCCTGCTGGCTATTTGGCGCGTTCGTCCTGCTCCCCTGTGTCCTCGTCGTCGGCGTCCAGGCTGCCAGTGGGAGCGGGCGTCGTGTCGTTGGCGGCGGCAGCAGCCGTGCCCCCTTCGCGGTCAACCCAAGATCACGACCACGTTCAGGAGGCTAGTGGCCCCCTCGATCGAACCTCTCTGGCCCCCGCTTGGCCTGTCATGCCAATTGGGCCGCCCTCTCTTTCTTCTCCTTCTGATTTCCCCTACTCTCTATCCTGGGCCCAGGGCCTCTTTCGGCCCATCCGCCTGCCCCTCCTGTCATGACGGCCTGTGTGGCCCCCCTTGGCCTGGCTAGCTCCGACTATATTTGGGCCCGCAAGGGCTCCATTCCCCAATTTCTAGGGTTTCCAGCATCTCTCTCAGATCTCCGTTGATTCCACCTCCCCATCCCGCATTTCCATATATCTTCTCCTCCTCCACCTCTCTCCCTCTCCTTCGCAGCCATCGTGTCCATGGATCGCTCGCGCGGTTCCTCAAGTGAGGCCATGTCAGGCCAGAAGCGGCGGCGGGAGGACTCGAGCGACGGGGCGGCAGATTTGGAGCTCGAGGCGTCCCTCCGCTCGAAACTTGAGGACGAGCAAGCTGCTCGGTCACAAGTGGCCTGCGACCGCGAGTCCTGGGCGGCGGGGCCCGAGTGGCTCTAGAGGGATGAGCGTGCGCGGTCGGCGGCGGCGTCTGCGGCGGTGTCGAGGTCAGAGGCACCTGGATCTGGCGGATCTGGGGTGGATCCCTAGGAGGTCGTGGCAGCGGCTGGCGGATCTGGTCCCGCTTCCCGTCCTCCTCCTCCTCCTCCTCCGCACAGGCCGCTCCCCCTGGGCCGTGGCACTGGTCGCTCGTCTGGCCCCTCGCCGGGGTTCAGTGGTCGCCTGATGGGCCGTGGTGGCTCCGGATCTGATGGCTTTGGCCGTCGTCCTCCACCCTCCGGCCCAGGCTCGTCCTCCTTCGGTCAGGGCGATGGGGTTCTACCCCCTCCCCCTCCTCCTCCTGCTCGTATGTCACCTCCGCTAGCCCAACCACCAAATCCCAACCCTAACCTCACTTGCTTCGGCTGCCACCATCCTGGACACTTTCAGTCCCGATGATTCAATCCCCTTTCTGTCTCATTTGCAGAGAGGATGGCCATCTCACGCTGGACTGTCAGAACCGCCGCAAGCCTGCCTCTTTTGTGCTATATGGTCAAGGTCTCCCTGGATGTTCTTTCTATGCCCTTGATAGCGAGATCCCATAGGTGGTCGTTGCCCCTGCCCTATCCGATGCTGCTATCATCACCATCAAAGACCACAAGATCTCTCCCCAGATTCTCCTGGACGAACTGAAGCTTTGGGATGACGGAGGTTGGGACTGGCAGATCCGGCAGCTCTCTGACTTTGATTTTGATGCGGTTTTCCCTTCTAAAGGCAGCCTCAAAATGATCTCCTCCTGCACCATCTTTACCCTCCCTCTCAAGCAGATCGTGGTCTCAGTGAAAGCGGCCTCTAATGGTGCCAAGCCTATCTCCCCCCTCTTGGAGGTCTGGGTCCTCATTGACGATATCCCTCCTACCCTGCGTTCTTCCGAATTTGTGATGGCTTTTGGTGTTCTGATTGGCAAGCCGATTATGGTCGATCTGGAGTCCCTTCTTGTTCTTGGCCCTGTTCGTCTCAAGCTGTGGGTTGTTGATCCTCTGTGCATACATGGTTCTGTTGATGTGTTCCCTTCGTCCGATGGCTTTAGACTGCGGGTTTGTGTAGAAGGGGGTGACAGCTCTAATATTCCTCCCCCTCCTCCTCCCCTGGTTGAGAACGGTGGGGGGATGGGGATGATGCGGCCAACCAGAGCGGGGGCTCTCACCCACACTTCACAACTTCGGAGTGGGATGGCATGGGATCTGAGTCCCGTGAACTTTTCAAGGACAACGCCCCGAAGAGCAAGAATATGGGGGTGGATGCTGTGGCTGGGATGTTGGCGGCTCAGGCTGCCCCGGCCCCTATTCTGGCTGGCATGCCTGCTTCTGGTATTTGCTCCAATGTGCCAGCTCGTCCGGGCTGGCCATCGCTGTCTGGAATCAAGGATCTCCCTGTCTCTCCCTGTCGGTGTACAAAAAGAGGGGTACACTTTTTGTACCCCTATAACTGTGCATGGGCAGTCAGAGCCGCGCCCACGACCACACCAAGCAAGGCAAGGGAGGCGCGAGCCAGGGTAAGACCAAAGCTCAGGGGAACTGGAGCGACGCCAAGGCCAAGACCATGAAGAGCCAAGGGACGAGGCAGGCTCCCCCGGCAAGATCCTTGCCGGGACCGGCTTTAGCAGCCCCGGCAAGACCCTTGCCACGGCAACTCGCCCCACGCCTATGGAGCAAGTCACCCTTGAGTCCACTGCCCCCATGGGGCAAGGATTCGGGAGACGTCTCCGTAGTGACATGCAGATCTTTGTGAAGAAACACTCAAGATCAGATATGCACTAAGAAGACGACGACCCTTGGCAAGATACTAGCCAAGGAAGACCACGAGACCCCCGGCAAGCGCCTTGCCGGGGACGACGACAGGCGCTGTGACAAGACCCTTGCCGGGGCCCCGGCAAGGCCCTTGCCGAGGACGTCTATAGGCCACCATTAGGCCCATGCCAACCAAATCTCCACCGCCGTTTCGCATACAGCTGCCGACCCAACCAACTGGGCAGGCACCTGCATGGCGGCATGCAGATCTTCGTGAAGACACCACCACCGCGCCACCTCAGCTGCCTGCCTGCCTACATGGCACCACGGGCATCATTGTCCAGGGCGCGTGTCGACGCGAGGAGGAGCGGCGACGAACGGGACGGGCTTCGCCCCCGCCCCCGATAAAGCAAGGACACCTAAGCAGACGCATTAAATGCGCCTTGTCATGTAATGCGAAGGATAACCTCGCGTCACTGTACCCTTTCCACCTCCTGTGTGCCACTGTGGCAGCCCCTTTTTCCTATAAAAGGAGGCCCGAGGCAACCAGGAGAGGGATTCGGCTTTTTGGAGCTCTTCACGCCCCATAGCTAGTTGAAGAACACAGATATACATCCACCAAAGCAAGAGTAGAGTTTTACGCATCCTCGCGGCCCGAACCTGGATAAACAAATCGTGTGCTATCTGTTTGATCCGCTCTACTTTCAACCCCGCGCCCCGCTAACCGTAGTAGGGATTCTTGTGATCCCATAGGTGTCATTCTCACCGACATCTTTGGCGCGCCAGGTAGGGCGCGCGGTAGTGAGAATCAGCTCTAGCAGTTAGTCCAGCGCCTCTTCGTCGACATGGCGCCCAAGAAGAATAAAACGGTGGCGGTTGGCCAGTCGGGAGCCGGACAGCCCATCCCGATGCGGGCGAGCAGCGGACCGGTCGCAGAAAGGACCCGGGGCGCCGCTCGCGGACACCAACACCGTCCCAGTAGCCGGAGTTTGGGAGGCGGCGATGTTCGTGTGCTTGGTAACAGGCCACGCACCGCCAAATCCAAAGACGGAGCCAGGCCCTCCGCGGGTGGCGCAGGGCCTTCCAAGGTCGCTGCCGCATCACCCAAAGGCGATGTAAGGGCCTCCAAGACTCCCACGCCGGCGCCAACAGCGCGCTCCTCCCAGGCAGCGCGCGAAGAACAACGTCATCACGCCGAAGATCCCGGGCGTCACCGCGGGAAGGGCCCCGAGCGCCACTCCCGGGACGTAGAAGAACTACCCGCTCGCCGAAGCGCTGGTGAAAACGGCATGCGACCGCGGGATCGTGATAGAGCTCCTTCTAACATGGTCAGAAGTCGAACCGCGTCGCGATCCGTGCAGGTTTCGCTGCCGCCGACGCCAGCAGAGGCCCTGGCGCGCACGCAGTTGCTCCTCGACTTTCCTCCCGCTACGGGGAAACTCGACGAATGGAGAGCCACTATCCGAAGCCTTGTTGCGGTGGCCAACAAAGACGAACCCAGTCCGGTGGAGCCCCCGGGTCGACTCTTCGATGGATTCCCACGCACCAGTGGCGAAAGGGCGGGCGGCGCCGCGACCACGGTGCATTCGCCTCCTTCCCGTCCGGTACCGCGGACGCCGACTTGTCATGACGTCACGGGCGACGACATCTCCATAGCGTCGTCCGACCCACGGACCCACTGTGACCAGCGCCAAGTTCTTCGGGAACGAGCCCATGAAGACGCTCGAACCACTATCGAGCGCCGGCGCAGAGCGCGCCACCAGTCAAACAGGCGAGCAGGGCCTGCTGCGAACCACCCGGCACCGGAGAGCCCTGGAAGCCTAGCTTACGAGGTAGGTTGTCCGGCTTTTACCCGTGAGCTGCGGCAGTTCCAGTGGCCCACTCACCGCACCTTCAAACCTGACGTTGGCGAGAAGTACAACGGCAAGACCCACCCGTCGGAGTTCCTCAGCATCTACACCATCGCGATGCAAGCTGCCGGAGCCCGTGACGATAAGGTGTTTGTGAATTACTTTCCGTTAGCTCTTAAACCCAACGCCATGTCATGGTTGATGCACTTGCCGGTAGACTCTATTTCCTCGTGGTCGGATTTGTGCCATGAGTTTGTTGGCGCCTTTACTGGGGATCACCAAGCCCATGGCCAAGCAAGCGACCTACACGTCATCCCCCAGAAGGGAGGCGAGAGTCTGCACAAGTATATACAGAGGTTCAGCCGGGTACAGTACAATATCCCTGATGTTCAGCCTGCCGCCATCATCAGCGCGTTCCATCAGAACGTGCGTAACCGCAAGATGCGCAAAGAGCTGGCAATGAACAAGGTGAAGGATGTGGCAGAACTCTACGTTCTCGCTGACAGATGTGCCCGGGCTGAAGAGGAAAGGAAGTACCCCGGCGAAGATGCCGGCGTGGAAACCGACTCTTCAGATGAGGATACTGCCGCCCCAGCGAAGAAAGGCGGGCGCCGCAACAGGAAACGCAAGGGTAAAGCTGTGCTTGCCGTCGAGGGATCTGATGACGCCGGCTCCGCCAAGAAAACCAAGGCAGATGACCCCAGCAAGGAAATTGCCGGATGTGTCGCTGTCGGGCCTTGGCGGCTACCGAGAAGCCAGGGAACTCCGACAAGCAATAGTGCAAGATCCATCGCACCAAAGGCCATGATCTCCAGAACTGCCGACAGGTTGAGCTACTTGCTGAGAAGCGAAAGGCTGAATATGAGAGGCGGGATAGGGAGAAGGGCCAAGACGGCGCCGAGGGGTCCGGCAAGAAGCGTGACGGCCAGGCGGGCCGTCGCGGCAAGGATAAACAGCAGGAGAGGCCCGCCCGGGGCCGCGACAAGAAGCCAGAAGACGATGATCACGAAGAGGACGACGAGTCTGGTGACCAAGAATTTCAGAAAGCTATAGAGGCCATGTGCGTCGACGGCGGCGCCTCGCTGCATACCTCTCACCGCCAGCTTAAACAGTGGGCACGTGAGATTACGGCAGCAGAGCCGTCGTTCGATGCCCAAAAGCCGCTGAAGTTGTCCAGCACACTTATCATTTTTTACACTGAGGATCACCCTGATCGCACTACTGCAGTTGGGTGCTTGCCATTGTTGGTTTCACCAACAATACGCAACCTCAAGGTGACAAAGATGCTAGTCGATGGCGGGGCCGATCTGAACTTAATCTCGCCTGCCGTGATCGAGAAGCTGCAGATTCCTGACGGAGACCTCGAAGAGACGGGCACGTTTCAGGGGGGCATCCCGGGAAGAATTCAACCAAAGGGGAAGGTCATGCTACCCGTGACTTTTGGGAGTGATCTGAACTACAGGACAGAAAGGATCGTGTTTGATGTTGCCAAGATCCCTGAGGGAGTCCTGGATTAGGGGGTGTTCAGATAGCCGAACTATATCTTCAGCCGGACTCCAGGACTATGAAGATACAAGATTGAAGACTTCGTCCCGTGTCCGGACGGTTCTTTCCTTGGCGTGGAAGGCAAGCTAGGCGTGCGGATATTCAAGATCTCCTACCAATGTAACCGACTCTGTGTAACCCTAACCCTATCCGGTGCCTATATAAACCGGAGGGTTGTAGTCCGTAGGACGAACACATCATAACCATCATCATACCCATAGGCTAGCTTCTAGGGTTTAGCCTCCTTGATCTCGTGGTAGATCTACTCTTGTACTACCCATATCATCAATATTAATCTAGCAGGAGTAGGGTTTTACCTCCATCGAGAGGGCCCGAACCTGGGTAAAATAAAGTGTCCCTTGTCTCCTGTTACCATCCGACCTTGATGCACAGATCGGGACCCCCTACCCGAGATCCGCCGGTTTTGACACCGACATTGGTGCTTTCATTGAGACTTCCTCTATGCCGTCGCGATCAGGAAGGATGCCTTTTCCCGTCTTTAAAGACGGCGCCATCACTGAGGGAGCTTTGGCTATCGGCCAACCCCTCCGGCTGGGTGGTTTTCTCATGACCGCCCGTTCGGCCATTACGCCGACGGTGACCTCTCGGGTCATCGAAAACAATCTCCGCGTCAGCTCAGAATTGGCCGAGCAGCTAGATCCGGTGGAGCTCTCCTCCATAAACGAGCTCCTGGATCGCATCGCCGCCTTGGGGGTCGCTACAAACTACGACCAGGTTGGGCCTAAACCCGATCTAAGGGAAATCAACTCTCCCCAAGCCACCCATCATGTTGCCGTGGTGGAAACACAATGCGGTGACCCTTCATCAATCTTAAGGACCAGTTACGTCCGAATTCCGGAACCCTCCATGCCGGATATCCACGGAGGGGAGGATACAACCCAAGACCTGGGCTTGGAACCAGGCAAACCGGAAAACATACAGGACTCCGGATCTCGGAATCCGGAGGTCGTTCAGCCTCCGAACAGCAAACCAGGCGAAGTATCAGATCTAATGAATTCCGCCCGTCCGATCTTAAGCGATCTCTCCCAAATCAAGCAGATGCCCGAAGAAACAATACATCACTACTGGGCCAGATTCCTCCTGCTTATGAACAGGATAAAGGACTGCCACGAGGGAGACGCGATTTCAATCTTCTGCAGTAACTGCACGGACAAGGGGATACTCAACGCCATAAGTCGTCGTAATATTACACGCTTTGCTGACTTGGCGTCCATAGTACAAAAATACTGTGCGATGGAAAGTGCTCGGAAAACCGAAATTAAATTTAGGGATAATCCGGCCTTGAATAGCAATCCCGTCTGAATCAAAAGGGCGCACTACAGCAAAGCGCCCGGATAAAATAAAAAATCAAAACCCTCTAGGGGGCACGGAACCGTGCTAGAAAGGTGGCTCGATGGACCCTGAATGATTCATAGTACAGAGGATGCCACCCCAACTCACAGCCTCAGGGCATGTTGGATACTCCGGCAGGTGGCCAAAATTGGCGAGGACCTCCTAAATCCAGAGGTCGAAGGAAACCAGCCCGAGAATTTCAGTACCGTTCTCACAATCTCCGAGACTTTCGCATCAAATAACATGCGAAAAAGAACACTTCGCAGCCTCGCCGAAGTCTACCAAGTAGCGACCATAAATCCATGGAGCAATACTGCCATCACCTTCAATGCGAGCGACGAACCTAAATTCCGAACAGCCAGAGTGCTAGCCGCATTGGTTCTCAGTCCCATAGTGGACGGCTGTCGCCTCGCAAAGGTACTTATGGACGGAGGCAGCGGATTGAACCTCATCTACGAGGAAACCCTCCAAAAAATGGAAATAGATTGGAACCGCATTGAGCGAAGCAGCACAACCTTTAGAGGAATAATCCCCAGTCAGGAAGCACGCTGCACCGGAAAGATCACACTAGATGTGGTATTCGGCACGCCGGATAATTACAGGTCCGAACAAATCACGTTCCAGGTGGCCCCGTTCAGAAGCGGATATCACGCTATATTAGGACGAGAGGCATTCATAGTTTTCCAAGCCATACCCCATTACGGGTACATGAAGCTTAAGATGCCTGGGCCAAACGGAATTATCACTCTCGCTAGTGATCCGGACATAGCACTCTGTGCCGAAAACAAGACAGCCACATTGGCCCTCGAGGCACTATCTGAAGCCTTAGCGGCCGAAGAGCTGACGGCGCTGTGATCCACGGTTAGCAGGGATGATGTGATACTCGATAAGAGATCCAAATCCACATCCTTCAAACCAGCGGACGAAATAGTCAAATTCCAGGTCCACCCAACGAACCCGAATAAAACAGCCTCCATCGGGGCACAATTGAGCCCTGATGTAAATGCCGCACTGCGCGAGTTCCTATGATAGAACTGGGATATTTTCGCTTGGCACCCCTCAGATATGCCAGGAATCCCACGCAGGCTGGCCGAGCACAGCTTAAATATCCAGAAAGGATTCAAACCTGTCAAACAAACCCTTCGGCGTTTCTCCGAACCAAAGAGACAGGCCATGGGAGAGGAGCTAGCCAAATTATTGGAGGCCGGATTCATTAGAGATATCAAACACCCGGACTAGCTAGCAAACCTGGTAATGGTACCAAAGAAGGACAAATCCCGGCGCCTGTGTGTCGACTTCAAAGACCTTAATAAGGCCTGCCCAAAGGATCCCTTTCCCCTCCCTCGAATTGATCAAATCATCGATGCCACCGCAGGACACGATTCCCTGTGTTTCCTCGACGCATACTCCGGTTACCATCAAATAAAGATGGCAGAATCCGACCAAGCTGCAACAGCATTCATCACGCCATACGGCCCATTCTGCTTCAACACAATGCCCTTTGGGCTCAAAAACACCGGCGCGACATATCAGCGCATGATTCAAACATGTTTGGCAAACCAGATCGGCAAAACAGTGGAGGCGTATGTAGATGATGTGGTCGTTAAATCAAGACACGTCGAATCTCTAGTAGACGACTTGAGACTTACATTCGACAACCTGCGAAAATACGACATCAAGCTCAATCCGGAAAAATGTGTTTTCGGCGTCCCAGCCGGAAAGCTCCTGGGCTTCATTGTATCCGGCAGAGGAATTGAAGCAAATCCAGCTAAAATCCGAGCTCTGTCACAATTGGATGTCCCAAAAGATCTCAAGCAAATTCAGAAACTCACCGGATGCGTGGCGGCCTTAAGCCGCTTCATCTCCCGCTTGGGAGAAAAGGCACTACCCCTTTACCGCCTCCTTAGGCGCACCGAACACTTCGAGTGGATGGACGCTGCCACGGCCGGACTCGAGGAAATAAAGTCCATCTTGGCAACAAACCCCGTCCTGGCCGCGCCGAATACCGGCGAACCCATGCTACTGTACATTGCCGCAACCCATCAAGTTGTTAGCGCAGTACTCGTCGTCGAACGGATAACGGACGGACATAAATTACCCCTTCAAAGGCCGGTTTACTACGTGTCCACTGTCCTCACACCATGCAAATCACGGTACCCGCATTATCAAAAAAATCGCATACGCGGTATTCATGGCATCCCGGAAGCTACGACACTACTTTCAAGAGTGTTCTATTACAGTAGCCTCGGAAGTACCACTCAACGGTATTATCAACAACCGTGATGCAACAGGCCGGATAGCAAAATGGGCCATAGAGCTCCTCTCGTTCGATATAACCTACAAGCCACGGCGAGCAATTAAATCGCAAGTCCTAGCCGACTTCGTCGCCGAATGGACAGAGGCCGAACTCCCTAAAGAGTACGGCACGTACTCAAACTAGATCATGCATTTCGACGGCTCCAAAATGCTGGCCGGACTGGGGGCTGGCGTCGTTTTGACGTCCCCTACAGGAGATAGAGTCCAATATGTACTCCAAATTATGTACACGGACTCCAACAATGCAGCCGAATACGAGGCCCTTCTACATGGCCTGTGGATGGCGATATACATGGGCATTCAACGCCTGGAAGTACGCGGGGACTCAAACCTCGCGATATCCCAAATAAATGGCAACTTCGACGCCAAAGACCAAAAAATGGCAGCTTATCGCAATGCCGTACTAAAAATGTCAGCTCGGTTCGAGGGACTGGAGTTCCATCGCATAGCCCGAGAAAATAATCAGGCAGCGGACGTCCTGGCACGCATTGGAGCAAAACGAGATGCAGTCCCCCCCAACATCTTCTTAGAAAGATTATTCAAACCATCCGTAACATGGGAGGGGGAACCCTCGGATAATAGCCCGGGCATAATCGCACAACCCAATGCCGAACAATCAGACATAATCGGCGGCCCTGCCACCGAAATTACACCCTCAGCCCACGCAATAATGGCGGTCATCGCCCCGTGGACGGAACCATTCCTAGTCTACCTTACTAGGCAGGAACTCCCCGAGGACCAAAACGAGGCACGCTGCATAGTGCGGTGATCTAAAGCCTATAAAGTCCACGAGGGAGAGCTATATAAGAAAAGCACTACAGGAGTCCTTCAAAGGTGTATCTCCGAAGAGGAAGGGCGGAGTCTGTTGGCTGAAATTCATGCCGGACTCGGTGGCCATCACGCCGCGGCTCGGTCCCTTGTAAGTAAGGCTTTCCGTACTGGCTTCTATTGGCTGACGGCTAGAGCAGATGCTCAGGACCTAGTCAAACGGTGCGTCGGTTGCCAGCCCTTTGCCAACCAAAGCCATATGCCACCCAACGCCCTCCGAACTATCCCCATCACTTGGCCTTTCGCGGTCTGGGGGCTCGATATGGTGGGACCCCTTAAAGGCGGAACCCACAAGAAAAAATACTTATTGGTCATGGTGGATAAATTCACCAAATGGATAGAAGCCAAGCCTGTCAAGACGGCTGAATCTGGACCTGTGATAGACTTCGTATCCGGGGTCGTACACCATTATGGTGTCCCCCACAGCATTATCACCGATAACGGCACAAACTTCACCTCTGATGAAGTAAAGCTGTGGTGCAAAAACATGGGCATTAAGCTCGACTACGCTTCTGTCTATCACCCACAAACTAACGGTCAGGTCGAATGTGCAAATGGTCTCATCATGAGCGGCATCAAGCCCAGACTAGTGCGGTCCCTCAAGGAATCTGATATGCACTGGGTAGAGGAGCTCGACTCCGTACTCTGGGGGCTGCGAACCACGCCAAATCATACCACCGGATTCACGCCATTCTTTATGGTGTACGACGCTGAGGCGATTCTGCCCTGCGACATAATTCATGACTCACCTCGAGTGCGCATGTACGAAGAAAGAGAAGCCGAGCTTGATCGGCAGGACAACCTGGACGCCTTAGAGGAAGAGCATGACGTGGCTAAGGCCCGTTCCGCATTCTATCAACAGCAAGCTTGAAGATATCAAAGCAGAGAAGTATGGGCCAAAAATTACAACGTTGGTAAACTAGTTCTGCGCCTGCCGGATAAGCAAAAGAACAAACTCAAGCCCAAATGGGAAGGTCCATTCATAATCGACCAAGTCCTAACTGGTGGAGCGTACCGCCTGCGAGATGCGTGGGACAACCGACTCGAGCCGAACCCATGGAACGCCACACGTCTCCGAAGATTCTATGCCTAGCGCCGGACTCTGTGTTTGTCTCCTTCCTCTGTCCATTATTTACATTTATACCTTTTTTTACTTTGTCTACTACTCTTTTCTTTTCTAGCCCATAAAAGGCTCATTATATGACGCGCTATCCGCGCTCCTTAAACCTGGGGGCTTCTTTAACAGAAGCTTATCTACATGGGTTTCACACCCAACGCATGCGTCAGACTTCCGCATGCACCTTTTCTTCGCCATTATATGCATCGATATGACTTAAGTTTTGGCCAAGCTGGGTTGCCTGGCTCCTGTGCTTACCCCTACGTTCCCGATTGTTCGGCTAGGCGGTAAAGGGAGCACCTCTGCGATTGTTACTGCCAGATAAGCCGGATGTGTAGCTCAGACTGGGTGAAGCCGAAAGCTAGCGTTCTTAAGGGAATATTCGGTCGGTGAACTAAAGATGAACCTTTTTATTTTATACATGCCCCCAGATGGTCTTCTGCATTTGCAGTCCGGACGTGCACTTTAGGGCACGCCACCCCAGCGAAAGGAACCCTTAACGGAACTATTCTCTCTGGAAGATGTTTCTTACTAACCATGTAATATAACATAACTAGTTGGGCACTTGTCTGATAAAGCACTAATGACCCCTACGCCTGGTCTCCATGCATACCCCGGCTTTTATATAGCCGTTATGGTATTCGGACACACTCCGGACCGTCAGGTCCCGAGGTCGAAGAGAAAAGGTCGGCAACGACAAACGATCTACAATCCGGCTAGAAGGCATTACACATGTCAATTATAAATTACATAGTCATCTTGACTGATCGTATTCCTCCTCTATACCATCTAACAGGCTGTCTAATTTATAGTCTTGCTGGGAATACTTTGCGGCCAGCTCTACCTGGCCATACACCAAGCTCACAGGGATCTCCTTCCCGTCAGGCCCCACTGGTCCGACCTCGGCCATGTGATTGGGGTCAGACTTCATAAAGCGGGTCTTCACCATGGCCCAGGCCTCCCTCGCGCCTTGTCAGCAGGCTGATATCTTCCACAACCGGATGCGCCACCGAGCTCCCGTCAGCTTCTCCGCAAGCTCTCCAAGGCCCTCGGGCATGGAGTGGGCAGGCCATAAGGCCCGGGCAACCCCTTGCATTGCCTGCCGAATTCGTTCGTGCAGTTGCAGGGGTTCGGGGAGAAGGTCACCCGTAGAACCGGGCATCTCCTCTGCAGGATGACCTGTGAGCGTACCTATAGACATAATTCTGTTATTCGTCTTCCTCGCCGAACTCCTTTTTTTCAAAGGGTTCGCTCAAGCACTTACTAAATATGCCGCGTCGAAGACGCTGATTCTCCTTCGTGGAGTCAGATAGCTGGCCACGAACGTCTTTCAGTTCAACATCCAGCTTGGTGTTGGCATCCTGAAGATCATTCTTCTCTCGCCTCACCCTTGTCAACGTACTCTCGCCAGCCTTTAACTGGCGTAAGAGTTGTTGCCTCTCCGGATCTAGTCCGGCACCATCTGTAACATTAATTGTCAGATTCGCACATAAGCCGCACAATACTAATCTCTCAAAGTATATCATACCTGAGGGGGTCCCTTTGGGCTCCCCTATTGCGGTTAGTGCGGCCTCTAGTTGGGCCTTGCACTTTTCCAGCTCCTGGGACAACACGGTGTTCTTCTCAGTAAGAACCTACATATTATATGATCCTTAAATCAGTTAGTTTAACTGTTTCAAGTCTCGGGGGCTACTGGTATATATATATATTTAAATTTTCTTACCCATATGTCTTTCACATACTGCTCCGTGGCTCTGGCTAAACCATCTTGAGCAGCACGAAGGTACGCATCTCCCGAATTGAAGGCGTCTAAGGCCTCTCGGGAGAAACAAGCGTCGCGTAGAACTGTCCGGCGACGCCCATGGTTCATGGCGCTCTCCACTTATGAATTTGTAGCAGATAGCCGGTCCGCGTCCTCTGTTGGAGGAGCGTCCGGCGCAAGCCTGGTGTTTGTCCCCGCCTCCGGACCAGACGTTGGGGCCTGGCTGGTAGAGGCGCGGTTGGCGGCCCCTCCGTATATAGTCCGGCGAGGCCTCTTCGTCCTGGAAACAGTACGGATGTTAACATGCCCTGACAGAATAACGCCAGGAAGACAGAGGGCGCGTTATACCTTTGTGCCGAACTCTCAGTCCGGACTTCATCCCTTTTTACCCCACGGGGCCCGGCGGCTCCTCGTTGGCTAGCCGCCGCAGGTTCGGCCTCCCTCCTCGGAAATCTCCCCTGTAAAATACGGTTGTCGTCAGAAACACCGGAATATGTAAGGATGGAATCTCTCTTGCGGGAATAAACACTCCGGTTTCTGTCACCTGGGAGGCCGGGATTAACCCGGGATAATCAGCCGTAATGGCCACCAAGGTATTATCTTTGCTTAACTGGTGGAACACCCCGTCGATGAGCTCCACCGATATGTCTGGATCCTCTTCGGAGTCCGGATCGAGGGACCGTTTTGGGTCCTCAGGCTGTGGAGGGCAGCTGTTGATATCCTTTACCTCCTGTCGAAGCTCCTGCATTGAAATCACCAGATTACGTATCTAGTCATGGGAGCATTAAATAAGCGAGCAAGTGCAATTGTTCACTTACCCAACTTGGAGGTTCATACATAGTGAATCCAGCCCGCGGTTTGACGCGGAGGAAGTCCTCCTTTTCTCCCTTGTACAAAGATGTTCAAATCTTTACTAGAGTGGCAGCTGTGTCTGGCCCCTTGCGGCCGTAACGGGTGGCGTCATCCTCCCTGTTGAAATCCCACATGGGGTGACTCCTATATTGAAGCGGCTGCATCCCCGCATAATACATGTGGCCATGACTCCAATCATGGTTAGTCCGGAATGAGCCAACAGTCTTATCCGGCCCATCAAGTAAAGAACGTCTCTGTTGCTTTCTCTCTGAGAGCTCCGCGGACGCCAACTTAAGCGTTTCTTTAAGGGAGCCATGCTGAACTCAGGGAGGCCGACCCGGACAGGGTCCAGCAGCGGGACGTCGTCTATGTAGAACCATTCTGAAGGCCAGTCCTCGGACGCCTTCTTTGGGGTTCCGGATAGGTATCCGGTCCCGGCGATGCGCCATATTTCGGCTCCGCCCACTTGGTATATAGACCCCTTCTGAGAACGGGGCACCAAGCAGAACAACCTCTTCCACAGCGCAAAATGAGCCTCGACGCCTAAAAATAGCTCGCAAAGGGCAACGAAGCCTGCAATATGTAGCACGGAGCCAGGCGTGAGGTTGTGCAGCTGGAGGCCGTAGAACTCCAGAAGCCCGCGGAGGAATGGATGAATTGGAAATCCCAGACCCCTTATAAATAAGGGACGGGGCACACCCGCTCTCCTTTAGAAGGATTGGGGGTGCTCTCCGCTTGCTTGCCGCCGTTGTAGGTGGCGAGTCCGGCTCGGACCGGGACCATATAGGCTTGGGGAAGGAATCCTTTGGCCTGCAGTGACACTAGCTCGCTGTGTGGGATGGTGCAACTCTCCCAGTCTCCGGATTTGGGGCTGGAGGGGCGAGGGGAGGAGCTACGACGGCTGGCCATGTTGGAATGGACCTTTGCTGGAGACGCTCTGATGATAACTCGCGGGGAGAAGAAGATGTGGTTTGGATCTAGATCCCCATCCCGTTAAATAGGCGGCTCGTTTATATGACCAAGGGTGTGAATATAAAAACACCCCCGGGCTTTTCGCATTCGTTCAACACGTGGAAGACGGCAATTATTGGGCACCGAGACCGAGGAGCGCTACGGACATTATTCATATAGGTACACAAGATTCGGAGGGGGAACCCACCTTGCAATGCCGAAGACAAATTTGCGCGCTGGACTCGACGTCATTGAAGCCTGGTTCGGGGGCTACTGAGGGAGTCCTGGATTAGGGGGTGTTCGGATAGCCGAACTATATCTTCAGCCGGACTCCAGGACTATGAAGATACAAGATTGAAGACTTCATCCCGTGTTCGGAAGGTTCTTTCCTTGGCGTGGAAGGCAAGCTAGGCGTGCGGATATTCAAGATCTCCTACCAATGTAACCGACTCTGTGTAACCCTAACCCTATCCGGTGCCTATATAAACCGGAGGGTTGTAGTCCATAGGACGAACACATCATAACCATCATCATACCCATAGGCTAGCTTCTAGGGTTTAGCCTCCTTGATCTCGTGGTAGATCTACTCTTGTACTACCCATATCATCAATATTAATCTAGCAGGAGTAGGGTTTTACCTCCATCGAGAGTGCCCGAACCTGGGTAAAATAAAGTGTCCCTTGTCTCCTGTTACCATCCGACCTTGACGCACAGATCGGGACCCCCTACCCAAGATCCGCCGGTTTTGACACCGACAATCCCCTTGCCTTACAACGGGATCCTTGGCCGCCCACTGCTGGCCAAGTTCATGGCGGCGTCGCACCACGCCTACAACACCCTGAAGATGTCGGGCCCTGTGACGATCATCACCGTCCCATCCGACAAGAAAGATGCGCTGATTTGCACTGACCAACTCTACCAGCAAGCGGTTGCAGCAGTTGCCGCTGCTAAGGCACTTGCTCCTGCCACTGGAGCCCCGGGAGGGAAGAAGAAGAAGACCGGTGAGACCTCGGGCACCCTCTCCGGTAAGTGCACCTCTTTGGAGTGTAGTGCTCCCGTCGAGGACGTACCAGAGAGCTCCACCGGCAAGAACAAGAAGTCCAGGGACACGCCGCCGGCGACCAAGAAGGTATCCATCAAGGAAGACGGCACGGGAGGGGCTTTCACCATAAGCTCCGCCCTTGACGACAAATAGGAAGACGCGCTCGTCACTTTCCTGCGGGCAAATGTTGATGTGTTTGCGTGGCAAGCATCCGACATCCCCGGCGTTCCCAGGGAGGTGATTGAGCACCACCTTGCTGTCTGTCCTCATGCGCGGCCCGTCAAGCAGAAGGTCAGAAAGCAAGCTTTGGAACGGCAAGAGTTCATCACAGAGGAGATCCGGAAACTAGAAGCGGCGGGTTTGGTGAGAGGAGTGCTCCATCCAACATGGTTGGCCAATCCAGTGGTAGTGCGCAAGGCGAATGGGAAGTGGAGGCTATGTATTGATTACATAGATATCAATAAGGCTTGTCCCAAAGACCCTTTCCCGTTGCCACGCATCGACCAGATTGTTGACTCCACGGCTGGGTGTGATCTGTTGTCATTCCTCGATGCCTACTCCGGCTACCACCAGATCTTCATGACGAGAGAAGACGGAGAGAAGACATCATTCATCACCCCATGTGGTACGTATTGTTTTCTACGGATGCCTTTCAGGTTGAAGAGTGGTGGCTCAACGTTTGCAAGGGCGGTCTAGATTGGTTTTGAACCCCAGCTCCATAGAAATATGGAAGCTTATATGGATGATATAGTGGTCAAAACCAAGAACAGGGCAACCCTCATACCGGATTTACAAGAAACATTTGCAAACCTATGCAAGATCAATCTCAAGCTGAACCCTGAGAGGTGCGTCTTTGGCGTCCCGTCCGGCAAGCTTCTCGGGTTCTTTGTGTCACAGCACGGGATAGAGGCCAATCCGGACAAGATCAAAGCTATAGAGCAGATTGAAGCACCCAAGCGAGTCAAGGATGTGCGTCGGCTTGCTGGTTGCGTTGCCGCCATGAGCAGGTTCATTTCCAAGTCCGCCGAGCGCGTCCTTCCCTTTTTCAAGATTTTGAAAAAGGCGGGCCCGATGGAGTGGACGCCAGAAGCCGAAGCAGCATTGCAAGATTTGAAGAGGTACCTCTCCTCCGCGCCAATACTAGTTGCGCCTAAGCCACAGGAACCGTTGCTGCTATACTTGGTGGCAACGAACCAGGTGGTCAGCGCCGCGCTAGTGGCGCGGAGAGAAATTGATGACGAGGTAATAGCAGCGACAGAGCCCGATGCCATCGATGCAGAGACGACACAGCCAGTTGGAATGCCGCCGAGGAAGAAAATGATGCAGCACCCGGTCTACTTTGTTAGTTCCCTCCTGCAGGGGGCTAGATCAAGGTACTCCGGTGTGCAGAAACTGCTCTTCGGCCTTCTTATGGCCTCGAGGAAGCTGCGTCACTACTTCCAGGCGCATGAAATCACTGTCGTCACTCGCCTCCCTCTGCAACGGATATTGCACAATCCAGATGCAACAGGAAGAATCGTAGAGTGGGCACTGGAACTGTCCAGCTTTGGCCTCAAGTTTGAGAGTACCTCGACGATTCAAAGCCGAGTCCTGGCGGAGTTCATTGCAGAATGGACCGTGACGCCTGACGAAGAAGCCCAAGAGACTGCTCTCCCGGCAAGGAGGCAAGTTGCGACTGGATCATGTACTTTGATGGAGCTTTCTCCTTACAGGGCGCCGGGGCTGGCGTACTGCTTGTCGCGCCCACCGGAGAGCACCTCAAGTACGTGGTCCAGATGCACTTCCCCAAGGAGGTGTCAACAAACAATACGGCTGAGTACGAAGGGCTGCTTGTTGGTCTTAGGATCGCGGCAGACCTCGGAATCAAGAAACTCATCGTCAAGGGCGACTCGCAACTTGTTGTCAAGCAAGTCAACAAGGATTACCAGAGCCCGTTGATGAAGGCCTACGTCGATGAAGTGAGAAAGCTGGAAGAGCGTTTTGACGGTATACAGGCAGAACACGTTCCCTGTGCGGAGAATGACATCACCGATTACCTGTCAAAACGCGCTGCCCTCAAGCTACCTATGGAACCAGGTACCTTTGTGCTTCGGCTAACTTAGCCATTCGTTGATCCATCAACAGAGCAGAACAAAAGGAGGAAATCAGGGCCCGGCAAGTACTTTCCCGCCGAGCTCCCTGGAGCCGTCGGCAAGAATGTTGCCGGAAACACTGAGCCCGCCATGGTACGGCTAGCTCCGGCGGGGCACCAAGCTCTTGCCGTGGAGACAGCCGCTCCTATAGCGGAGGAAATGCCTTTGGTCCTTGCTGTCGAGCCTCAGGCTCCAGCGTGTGCACAACACACCATCCGGTTTCTCCAAACAGGGGAACTTCCTGAGGAGCATGAAGAAGCCGAAAAAGTAGCCCGTTGGTCTGCTATGTACCAGTTCGTCGATGACGTTCTGTACAGGAAGAGGCCGAACGGTGTGAAGTTGAAGTGTATCCCTCGAGAGGAAGGACTGGGGCTGTTGGCAGAGATACATGGAGGCATATGTGGATCCCACATAGGGTCGAGGGCCCTTGCCGGGAAGGCATTTCGGCAAGGCTTCTTCTGGCCCACTGCCCTTCAAGCTGCGACGACACTGGTCACCAGGTGTGACGCATGTCAGTTCCATTCAAAGAAGCTTCATCAGCCAGCTCAGGCCCTCCAAACCATTCCTCTCTCCTGGCCCTTCTCGGTCTAGGGGCTCGACATACTGCGTCCTTTCCCCCGTGCTGTCGGGGGCTTTGAGTACTTGTACGTTGCAATCAACAAGTTCACAAAGTGGCCAGAGGTGGAAGCAGTGAGGAAGGTCACAACTCAGTCAGCCGTCAAGTTCTTCAATGGACTAGTGTGTCGTTTTGGCGTACCCAACAGGGTCATCACCGACAACGGCACGCAGTTCAAAAGCCACACCTTCATGCAATATACCCAAGACCTCGGCAGCAAAGTCTGTTTCGCTTCCGTTGCTCACCCACGAAGCAATGGTCAAGCTGAGAGGGCAAACGATGAAGTGATGCGAGGCCTAAGGACAAAGACCTTTGACAGGCTGCACAAGAGTGGAAGGCGCTGGATTGATGAGTTGCCGACGGTTCTTTGGTCGATCAGAACGACGCCAAATCGAGCCACCGGCCAGACACCCTTTGCCCTGGTATACGGGGCAGAAGCAGTTCTCCCCACTCAACTCATATACGGGTCACCTCGAGTGCTCGCTTATGATGAGCTTGAGCCAGAGCAACTGCGGCAAGATGACGCAGCGCTCCATGAGGAAGATTGTCTTCGGGCGGCTGTGAGAGCAGCACGCTACCAGCAAGCCTTCCGCCGCTATCATAGCCGCAAGGTCCATGCCCGAAGCTTTGAGGAAGGCGACCTTGTTCTTCGGCGCGTTCAATCGGCCAAGAATACCAACAAGTTGACGCCAAAGTGGGAAGGCCCTTATCGGGTAATACGAGTCACCAGGCCTGGCGCAGTCCGCCTGGAGACCGAAGATGCCGTTCCGGTGAGCAACTCCTGGAACATTGAGCACCTTCGCAAGTTTTACCCATAAGGCGCGGCTTGCCAGGCCCCCGGGCAAGCCACCTTTTGTACAAGCCTTGCCGGCAAGGCATGTAACCCTTTGTACAAAGCCAGGCGCAGACCCTAAGCATAAATAAATGAAGCGCTAGCGCCCTAAGTTATAGCATGCATGCTAGGTCGAGTCTCGTCCTTGGTTAGGGTTGACAACGCTTAGCGGCAACTAACCCCTAGCTTAGAGGTCGAGTATGCGTCTCTTTGTTCTTTTGTCTTCTTTGGTTTGCAAGACACACAAATATCCTTGCCAAGCCACTTGGGAAGAAAAAGGAACAGACCAGCATTTAGGCCCCGGCGAGCCAGTATTGCCGGGGACTACAAGAGAAAAGATTCACCCACGGCAAACCAGGGTTGCCGGGGGCTGCAGCTTCAGATAAGTTCTTCATCCCTTATCATGCATTACATTATGGACTGAGGTATGTGAAACCTCGTTTTTCCTTAGGCTACCGTGCTCCCCTAACTCTAGGCCCTAGGGCTCGTTCCTGGGGCCGATTTTGGTCGTAGTCGCGGCAGCGAAAGGATGAAACAAGGAGCCTAAACCCACCTCATCCCTGCCTCCGCCAAAGGCGTGAGAAAGGTCGAGCGAGGTAGGAAGACGGCAAGGAATGTTGCCGGGCGAGAAAATGTTTTATCTTAGAGATATCAATGATTTACTCCTTGTCGTGGGTTTCACCCGCAAACCAATGACCCGGCAAACATCCCTTTTTCATTAAAAAACATCCCGCCCAGGTACAGTCCATAGGGAATGGAAAACATGAACAAAGGGATTGCAAGTTTTAAATTCAACAAAGGCCCGAGGGCTTACAAACTAAAAAGAGATAAGGTGCCCGTAATCCCTTTCTTGTCCCTCTCCACAGGAGGCAGGTCAAGGAGGCGAGAAGGGCAAAAGGGGCGCCTTGGCGAGCTACGGGTGGCAGAAGACGCCAAGAGGACATCTTGGTGGTTGTCCAAAGGCTGCATGGTGATGGCGACGCCGGAAGCAGAGCTCGAAGATGAGGCGGCAGGACGTCAGTACGCATCGAAGGCGTCGGTGCCCGCGTACTCTGACTTGACGACCTTGCCGCCCGCCCTCTTCCTCTTCCACAGCCTCCCAATGCCAGCCGCCCAAGGAGACGACCCCGAGAAGTTCAAGGAGCCAGCGACATGGATGATGGGGTCGCCGGTGCCGCACGGAACGGCGCCCGACGCCTAGTCGGACCCGTCATCCTGCCGCCTACCGCCCTTGTTGTCGCTGCCGCTGTCCTCCTCGTCACTCTCGCTCGAGGAGGAATCTTCACCATCAGAAGAGCTCTCCACGCAGCACCTTGCACGAGTCCCAAAGTGCCCGAAGACCTTGACAGAGAGAAGGCCACCCTCCATCAGCTTAAAATGGAGAGTGAGCCCCTCTGTCAAGCTGTGGATACGAGCAAACATCTCCCATCCCTGACGAAGATACATCACGTGAGGAGCGGGGAAGTCGACGCGGACCCGCGTACCACTGATCCCGCAGCCCCTCATGTGCAGCCGCAATGACTCCAGCGGATCCATCTCCATCTCCCACGCGAATGGAGTCGGAAGACGAAGGCGACGGCGCAGCGGCCGGCGCAGCCTGACGAAGAACTCACAAGGGTCATCCCCAACATGGCCCTCCATTGGAGGAGGAGCTGCTGGTGGGGGCGAGGCCGGCGCGCCGCCCCGTCCTCCTCTTCCCCGAGCGCCCCGGCCTGGCCCATAGCCTCGCCCCTCCCCCTTCCCCTCACGGCCGGCTCTGCCACCGCAGGCACAGGAGAAGGAGGGACGCGTTATCGAGCGGCGACCCTCGCTGCCACCGTTGAAGGACCGGGATTTCCTCTCTCCATGACGGATGGAAGAGAGGAGCAGAAGCTAAAGGAAGAAGAAGATGGAAGAATGCGGGACGCCATCCCCCCTCCCGCTCTTTATAAAGGAACGGGGTTGGGGCTCGGCCGCCCCGCTCGTCCAATCAAGACACGGAAGGCGCAGGGAGCCAGGACCGACCCGCTACCCCAACCAGCGACGGCCCGGTTTCCCGCCTCCACCATTTGCCACCCCAAGCGCATGGGAGACACGTGGCGGACATGCAGAACCGAGGGGACGGGTGAGGCGACCTCTCCCCACCCCATGATCGTGGGGAGTGGACGCCTTGAGGACCGCGCCTCAGCCCCATTCAGTAAATGGGCCGCGCCTCCATGCCTCCCTCCGTTTATGGGGAAGGCACGAGCCGCCCCTTTACTACGACGTGACGCATGCATGCAGAGAGCAACCCCACGCATGCCGCCCACGTCACGCCCACCTCCCCACGCCGCGCCACGCGCGCGAGTCGTGGGAAGCACAACGTGCGAAAAATCTTACCGCGGTAAAAACCGCCCCGCATGCCCGCGCATCGTTTTTTGGGCCTAGCCCAACAACGCGTTGCGCTTATGTGTGGCCCAGGCCCGGGTGCTCCTGTCGGTGTACAAAAAGAGGGGTACACTTTTTGTACCCCTATAACTGTGCACGGGCAGTCAGAGCCGCGCCCACGACCACACCAAGCAAGGCAAGGGAGGCATGAGCCAGGGTAAGACCGAAGCTCAAGGGAACTGGAGCGACGCCAAGGCCAGGACCACGAAGAGCCAAGGGACGAGGCGGGCTCCCCCGGCAAGATCCTTGCCGGGACCGGCTTTAGCAGCCCCGGCAAGACCCTTGCCGCGGCAACTTGCCCCACGCCTACAGAACAAGTCACCCTTGAGTCCACTGCCCCCATGGGGCAAGGATTCGGGAGACGTCTCCGTAGTGGCATGCAGATCTTTGTGAAGAAACACTCAAGATAAGATATGCACTAAGAAGACGACGACCCTTGGAAAGATACCAGCCAAGGAAGACCACGAGACCCCCGGCAAGCGCCTTGCCGGGGACGACGACAGGCGCCGCGACAAGACCCTTGCCAGGGCCCCGGCAAGGCCCTTGCCGAGGACATCTACAGGCCACCATCAGGCCCACGCCAACCAAGTCTCCACCGCCGTTTCACATACAGCTGCCGACCCAACCAACTGGGCAGGCACCTGCATGGTGGCATGCAGATCTTCGTGAAGACACCACCACCGCGCCACCTCAGCTGCCTGCCTGCCTACATGGCACCACGGGCGTCACTGCCAGGGCGCGTGTCGACGCGAGGAGGAGCGGCGACGGACGGGACGGGCTTCGCACCTGCCCCCGATAAAGCAAGGACACCTAAGCAGACGCATTAAATGCGCCTTGTCATGTAATGAGAAGGATAACCTCGCATCACTGTACCCTTTCCACCTCCTGTGTGCCACTATGGCAGCCCCTTTTTCCTATAAAAGGAGGCCCGAGGCAACCAGGAGGGGGATTCGGCTTTTTGGAGCTCTTCACGCCCCATAGCTAGTTGAAGAACAAATATATACATCCACCAAAGCAGGAGTAGGGTTTTACGCATCCTCATGGCCCGAACCTGGATAAACGAATCGTGTGCTATCTGTTTGATCCGCTCTTCTTTCAACCCCGCGTCCCGCTAACCGTAGTAGGGATTCTTGTGATCCCATAGGTGTCATTCTCACCGACACTCCCCCCAAGTGGAAATCTTATGTGCGGAAATTCTCGGCACGCAGTCGCGCTTCCTTGGGCACCAAGCTCTTCACGGTGGGCTTTGCCGCCACCTAGACGCTGATATGGGTGACGTGGCGGGCAATTCTTCTCCGGTGGCGCCGCACTCTACTCTGATCCGCTCCCCCTCATCCACGACGCGTAAGAGTGGCTGAATCCGCGACAGCGGCGTTCGGGTGGCGGACAAAGCTGGTCGTCGCGGGGTGGCCTGTGATCTTCCGGCCTCTTGTATTTCCCCACCCCCAACTCCGTCTATTGCTATGAGTTCCCCCCCTCCCCGATTAGACTTGTCCTCCCCTCTTATTCGGATGATCACTTGACTAAGCTTTCAGATGTTGGTATATCTTTTGATCACAATGTTGGCTCCCCCTCTTCTATGCTTGCGCTGATTAGAGCCAATGAGGTGGCCCAGGCCGCCATTGGCAAAGCAAAAGAGCTTGTTGCGGCCCCTCCCACCCCTTCGGTTGTGGCTGAAGTGGGATCGGGGGGGGCAGACAGGGACGCTGCCCCTAGTCTATGTGAAGAAGGGTGCTTCTAAACGCGCTAAATCCTTCTTGGCACCCTGCAGGTCTGATACGTCTCCAATGTATCTATAATTTATGAAGTATTCATGCTGTTATTTTATCATTCTTGGATGTTTTACAATCATTTTATAGCAACTTAATATCATTTTCTGGGACTTACCTATTGACCCAGTGTCAGTTGCTATTTTTTTGCTTGTTTTTTTACATCGCAAGAAATCAATATCAAATGGAGTCCAAACACCATGAAACTTCTTGGAGATTTTTTATGGACCAGAACACCTAAGATGGGCCAGAGCAGCACCTAGGCGGCGCCTCGAGGGGGGCACAACCCACCAGGGCGCGCCTGGGGGCCCAGGTGGGTTGTGCCCACCTCGGTGGCCTCTCGCACCCCCTCTTTACCCTATAAATTCACGAATATTCCAAAAGCCTTCGGGGTTAACCTAGATCAGAAGTTCCGCCACCGCAAGGCTCTGTAGCCACCAAAAACCAATCTAGACCCTTTCCGGCACCCTGGCGGAGGGGGAATCATCTTCGGTGGCCATCTTCATCATCCTGACGGCCACCATGATGAGGAGGGAGTAGTCCACCCTCGGGGCTGAGGGTTTGTACCAGTAGCTATGTGTTTAATCTCTCTCTCTCGTGTTCTTGAGATGTCACGATCTTGATGTATCGTGGGCTTTGTTAATATAGTCGGATCATATGGTGTTTTCACCTCTCTATCTTGTTGTGATGAATTAAGTATTTCCCTTTGAGATTTCGTTGTTATCGGATTGAATACTTTTATGGATTTGAGAGCACTTGATATATGTCTTGCAATTGAATACTCGTGGTGACAATGGGGTATCATATTGATTCGCTTGATATATGTTTTGGCACTCAACTCGCGGATTCCCAAGGTGACATTGGGGTAATCTATTCATAGGGCTTGATGCACTTTCTTGTCTTTGTTTCTCCGGTAGAAATCTTGGGGCACTCTTTGAAGTTCTTTGTGTTTGATTGAGTATTATGAATATGAATTTGCTTTGGTGTTATTTTAGTACGAACTCTAGGATAGATCAAACGGAAAGAATATCTTTTAGCTATTTTAGTACGAACTCTTGAATAGATCGAACGGAAAGAATAGCTTTGAGGTGGTTTCGTACCCTACAAACAATTTATTCTTATGTTCTCCGCTAGATAGGAACTTTGGAGTGATTCTTCATCGCACTTTGAGGGGTGGTTATATGATCCAATTATATTAACATTGTTGAGAGGTTGCACTAGTGAAAGTACGAACCCTAGGCCAAATTTTCAAGCATTGCAATACCGCTTTTGTGCCCGTTTACTATTTGCCACCTTACTGTTTTTATTTATTCAGATTATAAAAATATATTTCTACCATCCATATTACACTTTTATCACCATCTCTTCGCCGAACTAGTGCACCTATACAATTTTCCACTGTATTGGGTGTGTTGGGGACACAAGAGATTTGTTGTATTTGGTTGCAAGGTTCTTTGAGAGAGACCATCTTCATCCTACACCTCTCACAAATTGATAAACCTTAGGTCATCCACTTGAGGGAAAATTGCTACTGTCCTACAAAACTTTGTGCTTGGAGGCCCAACATGTGTCTACTAGAATAAAGTTGCATAGTATACATCAAGCTCTTTTTGGGCGCCGTTGCCGGGGAGGTGAGTGCATGAAGGTATATCTTTAGATCTTGCAATCAAATCTTTTAGTTTCTTGTTTTATCACTAGTTTGGTTTTATAATAGAAAACTAAATAAAAATGGAATTGAGGTTGCATCATATTATTGATCATCTTTATAATAACTTTCTTGAAAATGATGGTTCAAAAAATTGTGCCCAATTGTAGAAGAAGTCAATAAAATGTTTGGCACAAAGTATTTGAATGATGAGCATGATTGCAATGTTATTAGTATGAATTCTTTGAATATCCATGATGCTAATGATATGCAAATCCATAAGCTTGGGGATGCTAAATTTGATGAATATGATATTTTAGTCCCCAAAGTTTTGATGAGAAAATTTATTATGATGATTGCATGCCTCCTATTTATGATGATTATATTGATGAAAGTGGATTCGGAGAGGTCATGACTTTATTTAATGATGAATCCATCATTTTGGATGAGGCTTCAGTTGACTATGAGAACAAGATTGCTATCTATGATGATTATGGTGATGACATGTATGCTATACTGAATAATGATAACCATGAAACTTGTCAACATGATTTTAATTTTCAAACACATGATAGTTATTTTGTTGAGTTTGCTCCCACCACTATGAATGAGAATAAATTTGCTTATGTGGAGAGTAATAAAATCTCTATGCTTGTGGATCACGAAAAGAATGCTTTATGTGATGGTTATATTGTTGAATTTCTTCATGATGCTACTAAAAATTATTATGAGGGAGGAACTTATGCTTGTAGGAATTGCAATAATATCAAGTTTCCTCTCTATGTGTTGAAAGTTTTGAAGTTATGCTTGTTTTGCCTTCCTATGCTAGTTGATTCTTGTTCCCATAAGTTGTTTACTCACAAAATCCCTATGCATAGGAAGTGGGTTACACTTAAATTTGCTAGTCATATGCTTCATGATGCTCTCTTCATGTTTCAATTCTTATCTTTTATGCGAGCATCATTGAAATCATCATGCCTAGCTTAAAAGGCATAAAAGAAAAGCGCTTGTTGGGAGTCAACCCAACACTTTTACCTAATGTTTTTGTTTGTTCACATGATTATTCTACTGTAGTAATCATGTTTTATAGCTTTTGTTTCAATAAAGTGCCAAGTAAAGCCTTTGGGATCATGTTGGGTGATAGTTGATTTGATCTTGCTAAAAAACAGAAACTTTTGCGCTCACGAAAATAATTCTTATTTTTAAAAGAAGTGTGATTTTGAGTTGATTCTTTTTGCATAAGTTTAATATACAAATTTCTCACTTGGTCCTAATTTTTGCATAATTTTTGGAGTAGCAGAAGTATGGTTTGAGTACATATTACTACAGACTGTTCTGTTTTTGACCAATTTTGTTTTCAATGCATAGTTTGCTTGTTTCCTAGTTTCTATGGCTTATATTGCTCAATATAAATTTTTGAATTATATGATACAGTAGGCATTGTGTGGAAACAATTATGAATCTTGTCTTGGACAGTACCAAAGTGAAATGGCTTGCTCTTTATCATACTAACCTATCTCATGAAGTTTTTTTAAGTTTTGTGTGATTGAAGTTTTCAAGTTTTGGGTGAGATGATATGAGGAGAATAAGGAGTGATAAGACCCTAAGCTTGGGGATGCCCAAGGCATCCCAAGGTAATATTCAAAGAAGATCCAAGCAACTAAGCTTGGGGATGCCCCGGAAGGCATCCCCTCTTTCATCTCCAACATTATCGGTAACCTCACTTGGAGATATGTTTTCGTTCGTCACATGATATGAGTTTTGCTTGGAGGGTCATTTTATTTTAATTTTATTTGCTTGCTTTTATTTAGAATAATGTTTATGCATCTTTATTTTCAATAAAAATGTCAAGGATAGCCTTCACCTTGCTTATTTTATAAGTCTACATGTTGCTATTTCAAAACAGAAAGTTTATCGATGTTGCAAAAATTCCCTAGAAAAGTAAGAATGTGATAAAATGTTGAAACTTTTTAAAAAATAAGCTCTGGTAAATTTTCTACAGTGTGGTAGAATTTCATAATGTTTGTAGTTGAATAAGTATTGATACTCTTGCATTCTTTACAGACTGTACTATTTTGGCAGATTGCTGTTGTGTTTGCATATGTTTGCTTGTTTAATTATTCTATTCAAGGATAGGAGTACTAAATATGCAGAGGCATTTAGTATGCAATGTTGAATAATAATTTTAGTGATTTTCTACAGTAGAGAATGATAAGTTTTTTGCATTGGTTTATACTAACTTATCTCACGAGTTCTTGTTGAGTTTTGTGTGGATGAAGATTTTGAGATTTAGGAAAACCGTGATATGAGAATAATTAAGGAGACACAAAAGATCAAGCTTGGGGATGCCCAAGGCATCCCAAGATAATATTTCAAGAAGTCTCAAAGCTTGGGGATGCCCTGGTAGGCATCCCACCTTTCTTCAACAACAATTATCAGTTAGTATCGATTGAGCCTAAGTTTTTGCTTGTTTGCATGAGTTGTGCTATCCTTGAAATTGCATTTTTATTTTGTTTTGCTTGCTGTTTTAATAAAGTACTTAGATCTGAAAGTTTTTAAATAAAATAGAGTCCTCAAATAATTGCCAGGGAAGCTAAATAAGCGGCATTCACATCCCGTCAACGAAGCTCTTTTCTATGTCATTTACTCTTGTGCTTCACTTATATCCTATGAGTAAATTGTTGAATAAATTGAATGTCATGAAGTTGAAATCATATCATAACTAGTGGTAGCTTCACATTGGGTTTATAAAGTTAAATCTTTTGAGGCTTAACAATCACAATATTGCTCATACAACCAATTCACGAATAATTAGTATAAGGAAGAGAACTTTCACATGCAAATACACTATCTAGGAAATCTTTTGTGATTGTGAGCCCCCATCAAAATATTATATGCCAAAATTGTTGACATTGGACAAGGAAGACAACGTAATTATTTATGTTTGTTCATATTCACATAGAAGTTATATTGTCATAGATCCTTCAACATGTAGCCAAAAATTCCACACCAAGTAGAGATACTACTTGTGCATCCAAAAACCCTTAAACCCAAATCTTATTTTCAAGAGTCCACCATACCTACCTAAGGATGGAATAAGATTCTTCAAGTAAGATGTCATCGGTGCAATAAGGCAATAAAAATTGCTTCTAAAAGTGTGAGATCATTTAGTGTAAGAGAAAATTGAGCGTTGTACGAACTTGTGATGGCAAAGAATAAAAGCGACAGACTGCATATTAAAGGTTGCTATCATAAGGGGCGATATAAAATGATGTTCTTTTGCACTAAGGGGTTGGGCATACAAACAAATAGGTGCATGGCAACCTCTGCTTCCCTCTGCGAAGGGCCTATCTTTTACTTTTATGCAAAGAGTCAAAGTTTTTCTCTCTATTTCCTTTTAATTTTTCTCCTTTGGCAAGCATCATGTGGTGAGGAAAGATCTAGGCACATATGTCTAGTTGAGTATGGGTAGCATGAGTTATTATTGTTGACATCACCCTTGAGGTGAATACATTGGGAGGCAAAACAATAAGCCCCTGCCTTTCTATGTGTCTGGTTGAAACGTTTTGTTCATGTGTATGCGGTGAGTGTTAGCAATCATAGAAGACTATAAGATGGTTGAGTATGTGGAGCTCTTACTTAAACTCCGTTGAATAAGTTGAATTGCAATTGCTTGGTGACTAAGAACATAGGTTGTTGAGTTTCAAGAGAATTCATTGTTTGAACCTTAACATGTGAATTGGTTGCTACTATAACATGAGAAGTTTTATAAGAAAGAGTTGTTGTTATGATGCTAGGAAAAGTGATTGCAAAAATCTATTAGTTATCGAAACAAAGTACTACGCGCATGCTCCTAGGGGGATAGATTGGTAGGAAAAGACCATCGCTCGTCCCCGACCACCACTCATAAGGAGGACAATCAATAAATAAATCATGCTCCGACTTCATCACATAACGGTTACCATACATGCATTCTACGAGAATCACAAACTTTAGAATAAGTATTTCTCAAATTCACAACTACTCAACTAGCATCACTCTAATATCACCATCTTCATATTTCAAAACAATTATCAAGTATCAAACTTCTCTTAGTATCCAATGCACTTAGAAGTTTTTATCTTGGATGCCTATCATATTAGGACTAATTTTATAACCAAAGCAAATTACCATGTTGTTCTAAAGGACTCCCAAAATGATATAAGTGAATCATGAGAGATCAATAATTTCTATAAAATATAACCACCACGATGCTCTAAAATATATAAGTGAAGCTCTAGAGAAAGATTGTTTAGCTCAAAAGATATAAGTGAAGCACATAGAGTATTCTAATAAATTCCGAATAATGTGTGTCTCTCTCAAAAGGTGTACAGCAAGGATGATTGTGATGAACTAAAAAGTAAAGACTCAAATCATACAATATGCTCCAAGCAAAACACATATCATGTGGTGAATAAAAATATAGCTCTAAGTAAAGTTACCGATGGACGAAGACAAAAGAGGGGATGCCTTCCGGGGCATCCCCAAGCTTAGGCTTTTGGGTTGTCCTCAGATTTTACCTTGGGGTGCCTTGGGCATCCCCAAGCTTAGGCTCTTGACACTCCTTGTTTCATAATCCATCAAATCTTTACCCAAAACTTTAAAACTTCACAACACAAAACTTAACAGAAAATCTCGTGAGCTCCGTTAGCAAAAGAAAAGAAAACACCACTTCAAGATACTGTAATGAACTCATTATTTATTTATATTGGTGTTAAACCTACTGTATTCCAACTTTTCTATGGTTCATAAGCTCCAATACTAGCCATAGATTCATTAAAATAAGCAAACAACACGCGAAAAATAGAATCTGTCAAAAACAGAATAGTCTGTAGTAATCTGTAACTAACGCAAACTTGTGGAACTCCAAAAATTCTAAAATAAATTTCTGGACGTGAGGAATTTATCTATTAATCGTCTGCAAAAAGAATCAACTAAATAGCTGTAACTCCCCGGATCTGACGCGCCAGGTGTCCGCCAGTTATTCGCCGTTGTTGCCATGTCATGTGCTCGCGTGTTGCACTTTGCCATGTCATCATCTGCATTCCATATCATGTCATCATGTGCATCGCATTCGCATACGTGTTCGTCTTATGCATCCGAGCATTTTCCCCGTTGTCCGTTTTGCAATCCGGCGCTCCTATGTTCCCTGGCGTTCCCTTTTACATTTCTTCGTGAGCGGGTATTAAACATTCTCGGAATGGACCGAGGTTTGTCAAGCGGCCTTGGTATAACACCAGTAGACCGCCTGTCAAGTTTCGGGTCAATCGGAGTCCATTTGATACTCCAACGGTTAACCGGGTAACCGCAAAGGCCTCTTTTGGTGCAGCCCAACACCCCTTTCAAAGTGGTCCAAAACCCATCTAAGTCATCTCCATCCTCTCGGTCGTTCGATCACGATCGCGTGGCTGAAAACAGCACTCCATTTGGAGCTTCCTAGCCCCCTCTACCTATATATATGTGCTCCCCTCGGATTTTTCGGGCAGATGAACCCTAGCCTCTTCCCTCCGCGCCGCGCCGGACATGTCCGCCTCCGCGCCGGACGCGTCCACCCCGTCCAGCCACCTCACCCGGGCCAATGGGAGCACGCCACGTCACCCCGCCGCCCTTCTCCTCCAATCCCCCTTCGCCACATGCCTTCACTGGCCCCCTCCTCTCTCCTCCGCCGCCGCGGCCCACGAGGCCCACGGCCAGCACGCGCCGGGCCGCGCCGGGCCCAGCCGCCGCCGCCAGCCGCTCTCGCCCGCGCATGCCCGCGCTCCGCCACCCGCTCGCGCCCCGCCGCCTCGCCTCCTCGCCGCCCGTCGCCGCCGCGCTCGCCGCCGGCGCGCCGCCCCGCGCCAGCGCCCGCGCCTCCGCCGCCGATCCCGCGAGCGCCGCCGCCCGCGACCTCGCCGCGCCGCCTCCTCGCGCCTGCTCCGCCGCCCGCGGCCTGCGCTGCCGCCTCCCTCGCCGGGATCCGGCCGGATCCGACGAGATCCGGCCCAGATTCGCCGCACGCACCCGTCCCCGGCCCCTTCTCCGACCATCCTCGGTTCTCGCGCCGCGTTGACTTTTGCCCCGAGGTCTATTTTTTCTCCTAAGTCCCGAAATCTTTGTCATCAACATGCCATGTTCATCGCATCATAACTCCCTACATACTTCTCCGTTTCGTGCGTACAATATGTCAAATTGTTCGCCTCGATGAGTACATCATTTCATCTCATTGCATCAATTTCATTTGAGCTCATATTGATGCCCGAAATGCTGTTAGAAGAGGGCTATGTGATGTTAGTTTCTCATTCTTATCAGAACATGCACTTTTGTCATTTTTGCCATGATTGATGTGTGCATGCTATGATGTTCAGCTCTACATGTGTTTTGTAATATGCCATGCTATCTTTCCATAGATTTATGCCATGTATTTTTGTGATCTATGTCGTGACTAACACAAGCATGCAAACTAGGTTGCTTAATGTTGCTGATTTCAGAGACTAGTAATTTCACCAAGTCCCTGCCTGCTGTTATTTTTATGCCATGTGTTCATGTTGTTTCAGAGAGATCTATGCCTCTTTTGAGCATGATCAGTAAGAGTGTTTTGAGCATATGGATTTGCTATATCCATCCATGCCTTTGTTTGTAATTATGAAGTGCCATAGCTTGAGTCAATCGAGCTCTACTTTTGCTACAAAATGTTTCTGGCAGATTGTTTACATGTTATTCGATTTTGCCAAGCTCGTTGTAGTTGATCCTTGCATGATATATTGTTGTTCTTGCCATGTATAGCTTATATGCCATGTATTCTTGATGTATGTATGCTTAGTTTATCATGCAATGCTCTGTAGTGAGTGTATCGAGCTCGTAAACATGCCTACTTGTTATCTGTTTGACATGTCCAGTTTTCTGCTAAGTCTGAAACCTGTAACGAAACTTGCTTAATTGACATGGGTATTATGATATTTTCTGATCCCTTTTGGCTTATGGTCAGTAAGGGACTTTTGTCAAGTGCTTTGATTAGATTCATTCCATGCTTTATTTTGCTATGTCCTGTTATTTAGCATGTTGTTTGCTTGCTCTAAACATGTCATCCTGATGTTAATTTCTGGCATGTTAGTATCTTCACTAAGTCTGTGAACCTGTTATCTTTTGCACTTTTGCCATGCTTGTTTGAACCTGTTGTGGTGTGATTTAGCCGTATCTCAGTGTTCATCTTTTGTCAAGCATCTTGAGTAGATTATTTTCATATGCTTTGTTGATTTGTTTGGGTGCAGTAGCGTAATTTCTTGTTGCTTGGTAAGTAGCATCATGCTGTTAATGGCAGAATCTTGTCATTCTTGTTTCGCTTGTCATTTGCAAACCGTGCATCCGATTCCGGTGATCTTTATATCGATTTCAACCGAAATCACCTCACCTTTCCAGTGGCATACTTGGTTTGCCAAGATTATGCCTGGTTCATCTTTTTCCTTCCGAAGCATGCATATGCATTGCATACCACATCTCGCATATCATGCCATGTTTCTGTGATGGTTGTTTTACTATGTTGTTTGTTTGTTTCCGGGTTGTTTCTCTAGTTAGCTTCGGTTTCGTTCCGGAGTTGTGAGGATTCGTTCGACTACGTCCGTTTGTCTTCTTCATGGACTCGTTCTTCTTCCTTGCGGGATCTCAGGCAAGATGACCATACCCTCGAAATCACTTCTATCTTTGCTTGCTAGTTGCTCGCTCTTTTGCTATGCCTATGCTGTGATACCTACCATTTGCTTATCATGCCTCCCATATTGTTAAACCAAGCCACTAACCCACCTTGTCCTAGCAAACCGTTGTTTGGCTATGTTACCGCTTTGCTCAGCCCCTCTTATAGCATTGTTAGTTGCAGGTGAAGATGAAGCTTGTTCCTTGTTGGAACATGGACTTGTTGTTCCTTGTTGGAACGTGTTTTCTTGTTGGGATATCACAATACCTTTTATTAAATTAATGCATCTATATACTTGGTAAAGGGTGGAAGGCTCGGCCTTATGCCTGGTGTTTTGTTCCACTCTTGCCGCCCTTGGTTCCGTCATATCGGTGTTATGTTCCCGGATTTTGCGTCCCTAACGCGGTCGGGTGATTTATGGGACCCCATTGACAGTTCGCTTTGAATAAGACTCTTCCAGCAAGGCCCAACCTTGGTTTTACCATTTGCCTATCACCTATCCCTTTCCCTTGGGTTTGATCAGCCCGAGGGTCATCTTTATTTAGCCCCCCCCCCCCGGGCCAATGCTTGTCTAAGTGTTGGTCCGAACCGAGCAGCCTGCAGGGCCCCCTCATGGAAACTCGAGGCCTGGTTTTACTCGTAGCTTGACTTATCAGGTGTTGCCCTAAGAACGAGATATGTGCAGCTCCTATCAGGATGTCGGCGCATCGGGCGGCTTTGCTGGACATGTTTTGTTGCTGTCGAAATGTCTTGTAGCCGGGATTCCGAGACTGATCGGGTCTTCCCGGGGAGAAGGAATATCCTTCGTTGATCGCGAGAGCTTATCATGGGCTAAGTTGGGACACCCCTGCAGGGTTTTGAACTTTCGAAAGCCGTGTCCGCGGTTATGTGGCAGATGGGAATTTGTTAATGTCCGGTTGTAGAAAACCCGAAGTTGATCTTAACTAAAATACACCAACCGCGTGTGTAACCGTGATGGTCTCTTCTCGGCGGGGTCCGGGAAGTGAACACGGTTGTTGGAGTTATGTTTGACGTAAGTAGTTCAGGATCACTTATTGATCATAGTTGTTCGACCGTGCTTTGCCTTCTCTTCTCGCTCTCATTTGCGTATGTTAGCCACCATATATGCTAGTCGCTTGTTGCAGCTCCACCTCATACCTTTTACCCTTCCCTTAAGCTTAAATAGTCTTGATCTCGCGGGTGTGAGATTGCTGAGTCCCCGTGACTGACAGATACTTCCAAAACCAGTTTGCAGGTGCCGATGAAATCTGTGCAGTTGACGCACCCGAGCTCAAGGAGGAGTTCGATGAAGATCTTATCCTTTATGTTGTTTCGTTCTAGTCGATCAGTAGTGGAGCCCAGTTGGGGTCGATCGGGGGCCTTTGTTGCTTTTGGGGTTTCTTCTTTTATTTTGGCTCCGTAGTCGGGCCCTGATTGTACTTGGTTGATGTAATGTTTTACTCTTGTATTGTTGTGAAGTGGCGATTGTAAGCCAACTATGTATCTCTTTCCCTTATGTATTACATGGGTTGTGTGAAGATTACCTCACTTGCGACATTGCTTTCAATGCGGTTATGCCTCTAAGTCGTGCTTCGACACGTGGGAGATATAGCCGCATCGAGGGCGTTACAATAGCACTCTCCAGTAAAAATTTGAAGCTACTCGCGTGAGTGCTAAAATTTCTGTTTTTTACAGCAAGATCGCAAAGACTTTCCCCGAGTCTTCCCAAAGGTTCTACTTGGCACAAACACTAATTAAAACACAAGACCACATATAAAAAGAAGCTAGATGGATTATTTATTCCTGAACATAACCAAAAAGCAAAAAACTAAAATAAAATTGGGTTGCCTCCCAACAAGCGCTATCGTTTAAGGCCCCATCCTAGACATAAGATTTCAATGATGCTCACATGAAAGACAAGAATTGAAGCACAAATAGATCATCATGTAGCATGTGAAAAACACATCTAAGTCTAACATACTTCCTATGCATAGGCATCTCATACGTAAACAAATTATCAAGACAAGCAAAAACTAGCATATGCAAGGAAGCAGAAAGAAACAATAGCAATCTCAACATAATGAGAGGTGATTTAGTAACATGAAAATTTCCACAACCATGTTTTCCTATCTCATAATAATTACATGTAGGATAATAAGCAAATCCAACAATATAGCTATCACAAAACATATTCTTAACACGATCCACATGTATGCAAAGTTGACACTCTTCCGAAATAGTGGGATTAACATTAACTAAAGTCATGACCTCTCCAAACCCACTTTTAATATTACTGCAAACATTATTATCAATCTCATATTCATCATGGGGCTTAAATAAATTTTCAAGATCATAAGAAGAATCACCCCAATCATGATCATTGCAACAAGTCGTGGACATAGCAAAACTAGCATCCCCAAGCTTAGGGTTTTGCATATTATTAGCACAATTGACATTAATAGAATTTATAATAACATCATTGCAATCATGCTTTTTATTCAAAGATCTATCGTGAATCACTTCATAAGTTTCTTCTTTCAACACTTCATCACAATTTTCAGATTAATGAATTTCAAACAAAACCTCATAAAGATAATCTAGTGCACAAAACTCACTAGCAATAGGTTCATCATAATTGGATCTCTTAAAGAGATTAGCAAGTGGATGGGGATCCATAAAATTTTAGCAAGCGAAGATGCAAGCAAAAAGAAGGCACATGGTAACACGAGCAAACAGAAGGACGAAAGGAGGAGGGGGCGAATAAAACGGCAAGGGTGAAGTGGGGGAGAAGAAAACGAGAGGCAAATGGCCAATAATGTAATGCGAGGGATAAGAGTTTGTGATGGGTACTTGGTATGTCTTGACTTGTGCGTAGACTCACCGGCAACGGCGCCAGACATCCTTCTTGCTACCTCTTGAGCACTGCGTTGGTTTTCCCTTGAAGAGGAAAGGGTGATGCAGCAAAGCAGCGTAAGTATTTCCCTCAGTTTTTGAGAACCAAAGTATCAATCCAGTAGGAGGCCACACGCAAGTCCCTCGTACCTACACAAACAAATAAGAACCTTATAACCAATGCGATAAAGGGGTTGTCAATCCCTTCACGGCCACTTGCAAAAGTGAGATCTGATAGAGATGACAAGATAATATTTTTGGTATATTTATGATAAAGACTAAAAGTAAATAAAGCAAAATAAACAACGCAAGAAATAGCTTGTTGACGGGAGATTAATATGATGGAGAATAGACCCGGGGACATAGGTTTCACTAGTGGCTTCTCTCAAGATACCATAAGTATTACGGTGGGTGAACAAATTATTGTCGGGCAATTGATAGAATTGAGCATAGTTATGAGAATATCTAGGTATGATCATTTATATAGGCATCACATCTGTGACAAGTAGACCGACTCCTGCCTACATCTACTACTATTACTCCACACATCGACCGCTATCCAGCATGCATCTAGAGTATTAAGTTCATAAGAACGGAGTAACGCTTTAAGCAAGATGACATGATGTAGATGGATAAACTCATGCAATATGATGTAAACCCCATCTTTTTATCCTCGTTGGGAACAATACAATATGTGTCATTTCCCCTACTGTCACTGGGATCGAGCACCGCAAGATTGAACCCAAAGCTAAGCACTTCTCCCATTGCAAGAAAGATCAATCTAGTAGGCCAAACCAAACTGATAATTCGGAGAGACTTGCAAAGATAACCAATCATACATAAAAGAATTCAGAGAGGATTCAAATATTATTCATAGATAATCTTGATCATAAACCCACAATTCATCGGATCTCGACAAACACACCGCAAAATAAGATTACATCGAATAGATCTCCAAGAGAACCGAGGAGAACTTTGTATTGAGATCCAAAGAGAGAGAAGAAGCCATCTAGCTAATAACTATGGACCCGAAGGTCTGAGGTAAACTACTCACACATCATCGGAGAGGCTATGGTGTTGATGTAGAAGCCCTCCATGATCAATGCCCCCTCCGGCGGAGCGCCAAAAAAGGCCCCAAGATGGGATCTCACTGGTACAGAAGGTTGCGGTGGTGGAATTAGGTTTTCGTGGTGCTCCTTGATGGTTTGGGGGTACGTAGGTATATATAGGAGGAAGAAGTAGATCGGTGGAGCCATGAGGGGCCCACGAGGGTGGAGGGCGCGCCCCCTGCCTCGTGGCCTCCTTGTTGGTTGCTTGACGTCCACTCCAAGTCCTCTGGATCACGTTTGTTCCAAAAATAACTCTCCCGAAGGTTTCATTCCATTTGGACTCCGTTTGATATTCCTTTTCTGCGAAACACTGAAATAGGCAAAAACACAGCAATTTGGGCTGGGCCTCCGGTTAATAGGTTAGTCCCAAAAATAATATTAAAGTGTATAAATAATCCCATTAAACATCCAAAACAGAATATATAATAGCATGGAGCAATAAAAAATTATAGATACGTTGGAGACGTATCATTGGGGACACAAGAGATTTCTTGCATTTGGTTGCAGTGTCGTTTGAGAGAGACCATCTTCATCCTACACTTCTCACAGATTGATAAACTTTAGGTCATCCACTTGAGGGAAAATTGCTACTGTCCTACAAAACTCTGCGCTTGGAGGCCCAACACGTGTCTACAAGAATAAAGTTGCATAGTAGACATCAAGGTCGAGTCTCCGTATTAAAAATCTTTCTTTCAAATGAGAACCTTATTTTGGAATGTGAGCGGATTCGGCGCTCGGCGGCGCCGGGATCAACTCAAAGATGTGGTGAGGGGCGATAATATTGATCTTGTGGGCCTTGTCGAGACCTTCAAGACTTCCTTCTCTCCCCATGAGCTCGTGCCAGTTGCGAGAGCTGATAGATTTGACTGGAATTTTCTCCCTTCCTCGGGTCATACGGGTGGCATTCTTATCGGTTCTAAACGTGAAGTTTTTGACTTTGTGGCTTTCGATCATGGGAATTTTTAGGCCAACACTATTTTGTATCATCATCAATTAAATGTCCTTTGTATGGCCCGGCCGATCGTTCCCTCTCCCCCTGTTCCTGGATGAGATTTCTATTAAGATTGAATCTTGTGCCTTTCCCCTTCTCGTGGGTGGTGATTTTAATTTACTCCACTACCCGACCGATAAGAACACCAAAAACTTCTCCTGGCCGTTAGCCAACGCTTTCAATGACTTCATTAGTACATGTACTCTTCGTGAGATACCCAGGGTGGGGTCTAGATTCACTTGGACTAATCATCAACTCTCCCCTATTCGCTCTGTCCTGGACCGTGTTTTTGTTTGCCCTAATTGGGATTCCCTTTTTCTGTTATCTATTCTCAAGGATAATGCCTTTATGGGCTCGGACCACGCCCCACTCATTCTAGGTGCTGGTCTTCAGCTCTCTCCCACCCCCTCGTTCCAGTTTGACGCCTCCTAGTTGTTGATTGATGGCTTTTGCGACCTCCTCTCGTCTAAAATCTCGGATATTCTCTCGACGGTTCATCACTACATCGGTCTTATGGATGGCTGGCATCACTGCTCCTATTCCCTACGTAAATTCCTTTGTGGCTGGTCTCGTAATCACGCGGCGCAGGAGCGTAGGGATAGGTCTCTTCTTACGACTCAAATCAATGCTTTAGACCTTCATGCTGATACTTCCGGTCTCTCTGATTCCGAATGGGTGTTGCATTTCTCTCTTGAGGAGACCTTGGTGCATTTGCATCGACATGCTGAAATATACTAGCGCCAGCAGGGCACTATTAACTGGTTGCTTAAAGGAGATTCTCCCTGAGGGAGTCCTGGAATAGGGGGTGTCCGGATAGCCGTACTATAACCTTTGGTCGGACTCTTGGACCATGAAGATACAAGATTGAAGACTTCTTCCCGTGTCCGGATGGGACTTTCCTTGGCGTGGAAGGCAAGCTTAGCGATACGGATATGTATATCTCCTTCCGTTGTAACCGACTCTGTGCAACCCTAGCCCTCTCCGGTGTCTATATAAACCGGAGGGTTTTAGTCCGTAGGACGAACAACAATCATACCATAGGCTAGCTTCTAGGGTTTAGCCTCTCTGATCTCGTGGTAGATCTACTCTTGTACTACCCATATCATCAATATTAATCAACCAAGAGTAGGGTTTTACCTCCATCGAGAGGGCCCGAACCTGGGTAAAAACATTGTGTCCCTTTTCTCTTGTTACCATCCGCCTAGACGCATAGTTCGGGACCCCCTACCCGAGATCCGTCGGTTTTGACACCGAGATTGGTGCTTTCATTGAGAGTTCCTCTATGTCATCATCTTTAGGCCCGATGGCTCCTTCGATCATCAACAGCGATGCGGTCCAGGGTGAGACTTTTCTCCCTGGACAGATCTTCGTATTCGGCGGCTTTGCACTGCGGGCCAATTCGCTTGGCCATCTAGAGCAGATTGAAAGCTATGCCCCTGGCCATCAGGTTAGATTTGGAAGCTTGAACTACACGGCTGACATCCGCGGAGACTTGAGCTTTGACGGATTCGAGCCGCAGCCGGGCGCACCGCCCTGTCATGATGGGCATGACCTAACTCTGCCACCAAACAGTGCCCTGGAGGTCGCACCCACATTAGCTCCGACCCTTAGCTCAGAGCCAACTGCGCCGATCGAGGACGGGTGGCTAGACACCGCCTCGGGGGCTATAGTCTCGACGGCGATCGACCCGAACACCAGCCTTATCCTCTGCGAAGCCCGTGACTCCAAGGTGCCGGACTCTTATCCGGACTCCGAACCCTCCACGCCCCTGCCAATCGAATCCGATTGGGCGTCGATCATGGAATTCACCGCCACGGATATCTTTCAGTACTCGCCCTTCCGCGATATTATGAATTCACTAAAGTCTCTCTCTTTGTCAGGAGAGTCCTGGCCGGATTATGGCCAACAGGATTGGGATGCGGACGATGAAGAAATTCGATGCCCACCCACCACCCACTTCGTAGCCATTGTTAATGATTTAACCGACATGCTAGACTTCGACTCCGAAGACATCGACGCTATGGATGACGATGTAGGAGACGAACATGAACCAGCGCCTATAGGGCACTGAAAAGCCACCTCGTCATATGACATATATATGGTGGACACACCCAAAGAAGGCAATGGCGACGGAACAAGGGGGGATGACCCCTCCAAGAAGCAACCGAAGCGCCGGCGTCAGCGGCGCCGCTCTAAGTCCCGCCAAAGCAAAAACGGTGATACCGGCACGGGAGATAATAACACCCTGGACAGTGCTGAAGACAACTCCCTCCAGCAAGACTCCGCACAGGAGGATGGAGAGGCCAGCCCCCCTGAGAGGGTGGCAGACAGAGAGGAAGAGGATGATAACTACATGCCTCCCGCCGAAGACGAGCCAAACCTCGGCGACGACGAATTTTCCGTGCCTGAGGATCCCGTCGAACAAGAGCGCTTTAAGCGCGGGCTTATGGCCACGGTGAGTAGCCTTAAGAAAAAACAGCAACAGCTTAGAGCTGATCAAGATTTGCTAGCCGGCAGATGGACTAAAATCCTTGCGGCCGAGGAATACGAACTCGAACGCCCCTCCAAGAGCTACCCAAAGCGCAGATTGCTACCCCGATTGGAGGAGGAAGCACTTAAACCTACATCACCAGCGCATGAGACGGCTGATCGGCCACCTCGCGGCCGCGACAGAGAGGCCTCTCGGCCCTCCACTCAAGTCGCACCCGGCGTCGCTCAAAAAAGACCAAGGCACGGGGAAACGCGCCAGACCTGCGCGATATATTGGAGGACAAGGCAAGGCAAACAAGATCGATCTACGGATCGCGTGCGCGCCCCACGACACGAGACGATAACCGTCATGCCGTATACAGTAAGTACGGCCGGGCCGAACACAGCAGACAAAGCTCATTTGAGCTACGTCACGATATAGCCCAATACAGAGGTGCCGCACACCCACTATGCTTCACAGATGAAGTAATGGATCATCAAATCCCAGAGGGTTTCAAACCCGTAAACATCGAATCATACGATGGCACAACAGACCCTGCGGTATGGATCGAGGACTATCTCCTTCACATCCACATGGCCCGCGGTGATGATCTACACGCCATCAAATACCTCCCACTCAAGCTTATAGAACCAGCTCGGCATTGGCTTAATAGCTTGCCAGCATAATCAATTGGTTGTTGGGAGGACCTAGAAGCCGCATTCCTCGACAATTTCCAGGGCACCTATGTGCGACCACCAGACGCCGATGACCCAAGCCACATAATTCAGCAGCCAGATGAATCTACCAGACAATTCTGTACACGGTTCTTAACCAAGAAAAACCAAATCGTCGACTGTCCGGAAGCAGAGGCTCTAGCAACCTTCGATCATAACATCCGCGACGAGTGCCTAGCCCGGCACCTCGGACAGGAAAAGCCGAAATCTATGGCAGCCCTCACGACACTCTGTAGAACCTTGAAGTATGTCTAGAGGGGGGTTATTAGACTACTTGACCAATAAAAACTTAACATTTTCCCAATTTTAGAGTTTGGCAGATTTTAGCTACTTTAGGACAAGTCAAGCAATCATCACACAATTCAAGCAAGCATGCAAAGAGTATATGGGCAGCGGAAAGTAAAGCATGCAACTTTCAAGAATGTAAAGGGAAGGGTTTGGAGAATTCAAACGCAATTTGAGACACAGATGTTTTTGGCGTGGTTCGGATAGGTGGTGCTATCCTACATCCACGTTGATGGAGACTTCAACCCACGAAGGGCAACGGTTGCACGAGTCCACGGAGGGCTCCACCCACGAAGGGTCCACGAAGAAGCAACCTTGTCTATCCCACCATGGCCATCGCCCACGAAGGACTTGCCTCACTAGCGGTAGATCTTCACGAAGTAGGCGATCTCCTTGCCCTTACAAACTCCTTGGTTCAACTCCACAATCTTGTCGGAGGCTCCCAAGTGACACCTAGCCAATCTAGGAGACACCACTCTCCAAGAAGTAACAAATGGTGTGTTGATGATGAACTCCTTGCTCTTGTGCTTCAAATGATAGTCTCCCCAACACTCAACTCTCTCTCATAGGATTTGGATCTAGTGGAAAGAAGATTTGAGTGGAAAGCAACTTGGGGAAGGCTAGAGATCAAGATTCATATGGTAGGAATGGAATATCTTGAGCTCAACACAAGGGTAGGTGGTTCTCTCTCAGAACATATGAGTTGGAAGTGTAGATGTGTTCTGATGGCTCTCTCCTCGAATGAAGAGGAGGTGGAGGGGTATATATAGCCTCCACACAAAATCCGACCGTTACACACAATTTACCAATCTCGGTGGGACCGAATCGACAAACTCGGTCGGACCGATTTAGTAAACCTAGTGACCATTAGTGATTTTCGGTGGGACTGACATGCAACTCGGTAGGACCGATATGGTTAGGGTTAGGGCATAACGTAATCTCGGTGAGACCGATTACACAAACTCGGTGAGACCGATTTGGTAGTAAGCTAACCAGAGAGTTGGTCAGGTAAACTCGGTGGGACCGATTTGCTCTTTCGGTGAGACCGAAATGTTACAAAAAGGAAACAGAGAGTTTACATTGCAATCTTGGTGGGACCGATCCGCTCTTTCGGTGAGAACGAAATGTTACGAAAAGGAAACAGAGAAATTGCAATCCCATCTCGGTGAGACCGAGATCCCTATCGGTAGAACCGATTTGCTTAGGGTTTGGCAGTGGCTATGACATGTGAAACTCGGTGGCGCCGGGTTGAAAGAATTGGTAGGTCCGAGTTTGGCTTTGGGTTTAGGTCAAGTGTGGATATGGGAAAGTAGCTGAGGGTTTTGGAGCATATCACTAAGCACATGAAGCGAGAGGCTCATTAAGCAACACCTCATCCCTCCTTGATAGTATTGGCTTTTCCTAAAGACTCAATGTGATCTTGGATCACTAAAATATAAAATGAAGAGTCTTGAGCTTTTGAGCTTGAGCCAATCCTTTGTCCTTAGCATTTTGAGGGATCCACTTTCATCATCCATGCCATGCCAATCATTGAGCTTTCCTGAAATAATCATCTTGGAATAGCATTAGCTCAATGAGCTATATGTTGTTATGAATTACCAAAACCACCTAGGGATAGTTGCACTTTCAATCTCCCCCTTTTTGGTAATTGATGACAACATATAGATCAAAGCTTCGATAAGTGATAATAAGATTTAGAACATCGTTGCTTTGAGAAGTATGTGAAAAGCAAGAGCTCCCCCTAAATTTGTGCATATTTTAAAATTTGCTTTGGACTGCAAATGCACAAAGAGTTAGAATCATAGGTCACTCTTCCATGTCACATACATCTTGGTGGAGCGCTCAAAGTGATAAGAATTGAATACATGCACTCATCACCAAGAAAAGTGAATGATCACATTAGATAGATAGGATAATATCAAGCATGCATAAGTGTAGCTTATGATCAAACACATGATCATCAATGTCTTACAAGCATATCATAGTATCTCAACCAAAAGCAAACAAAGTTTGAAAAACCACCAAATAAAGCAAGAGAGAATAAAGACAACACTCTCTCTCTCGAAGCCTATGATCTATACATTTTTCTCCCCCTTTGGCAACAAGTTACCAAAAAGTTCCTAGAAAATGCATAGTGCTAGATCGACTCTCAGGCTTGATCTTCTGGTGGTGGTGGAGTCCGAATCACTCCAAGGAGAAGGCTTCTGTTGAAGTGGTTGGAGCTGGAGCTGATGTGGATGCTGGAGCTGGTTGGGTTGGTGTTGTAGCTGGAGCTGATGTGGTGGCTCTGGTGTCAGGAACTGGCACTGCAGTTGACCTCTGAGCTTGTGGCACTCTGGCAAATGCATCAATTGTAGTCTTCCCCTTCCTCTCCTGCATGTCATCTTGAAGTTGCTCCACTGCAGACTGAATCTCTGTTACTTTTACATCCAAGTCATAGAACTTTTGTTCCATGATTCTCTCTAAGCTCTCCTGATTCTGAGTGAGGGTGGCCAGTCCTTTCTCAATCCTCAGTGTGGATGCAATCAAGTAACTCAGCTGCTCCTGCTTGGTTTTCAAGAAATACTCAGATGCCTCCTCTTGAGTTGGCATCCTGCCAGCTTTCTCCTTCCTTGCCTTCTCCTTCTTTACTTGAGCTTGAGCTGATGATGGTTCATTTTCATTCATCACAACTTGATTGTCCTCGAAATCTGGATGAATAGGCAAGTGTTCCTTGTCCAACAAGTAAGTTCATGTGCCCATCTTTGAGTTAATCAACTCTTGGATCTAAGGGGCATAACCACAGCTCCTCTTCTGATCTGCTGCAGTCCTCTTGATAGTCTCTACTATGAGGCTCATGACCTTGAATTTCCGAGGCACATCAAATATATGTAGCAAGTTAATGGCATGACCTCTGATCATTCTGTGATCTCCAGACTTGGGCAAGAGTGTGTGCCTAAGGATCCAGTTGATCGTAGGCAGTCCTGACAACAAGTGTTTCACGGACCCAAGCTGGTGAGTGTCAAGATCATCTGCTGGAATCTCCTTGTACATATTTGCCATTGTGTTATGATCCATCTTTTTCTTGGCATAGACATCCAAGTCATCTTCATTTTCCTCTGGGGCATTGATCAACTTTGCCCATTCCTCAACAGTTGATTGGTACCTTGTACCTTCAGACATCCATGTTATCCTTCCATCTGGGTAGAAGTGTGTTGTGGAGTAGAATTTCATAATGAGCTCCTCGTTCCACTTTGTGAGCTTCTGCCCAACAAAGTCAGCAACTCCAGAAGCACTGAAGCTGCCTTGCACTCCAGGATAGTGCTCTTCATTTTCCTTGATGTATTCCCAATCTACCCATCACATGTCACATATTATGGGCTTCTTATCTAGCAGCGCTGTTTCATAGAAATCCTGCTATTCCTTTGTGTGGAACCTGTAGTCAACAGCAGTTCTTCTCCTTGAAGCATATGGATCTTCTTCTCTCCACTTTCTTAACCCCGAGTCTCTTCTGATTTTCATGTTCTCAGCCACAGGATGAGCATCATTGTGGTCTGGAATCTTGGGCTTGAGCTTTCTCAGAACTTGTCCTTCTTCATCTTCTCCAACAGCTTCAGGCACTGGGTCCTTGTTCTTCTCAGCAGCTGGTATGCTCCTTGTATTTCTCTTTGGTTTTGGCTTTGGAGCTGGCTTGGCCTTGGAGGCAGCTTTGGGTGCTTATTTGGGCTTGGATGCAGTAGCCCCTGATTTTATAGCATCACCCATAAGCTTTGGTGCCTTAGGTGCTGGTGCAGCAACCTCTTCTTCTTCTTCTTCTTCTTCTTCTTCTTCTTCTTCTTCTTCTTCTTCTTCTTCTTCCTCCTCTTCTTCTTCTTCTTCTTCTTCTTCTTCTTCTTCTTCTTCTTCTTCTTCTTCAGAAGAAGAAGAAGAAGAATAAGAATGCTTTTCAAACTCAGCCATTGGATCAACTTTCTTGCACCATCTGCCCCTTTTTCTTTCCTTCTTCCCTTCAGCAGCAACTGGCCCTTTGGGTGCAGGCTTTTCAGGAATTTTAGTTGAAGCTCTCGCCTTTGGCATAGGCTGCCTACCTGCTGTCCTTTTGACTTTCAATCCTGGCTTTGTGCTCTATGCTGAGCCATACTCCTTCTTGAGCACTACTCTCTTGGAAGTAGCGTCCTCTTCCTCTGCCACATAATCCTCATCCTCTGAGTCTGAGGTTCTCTTCTTCTTTTGTCTGGTGGCAGCTTTTGGCAAATTGATAGGGGTGCTCCTGCTGCCTTCATCTGAAGAACTGGAGGGACTAGTGCCCTCACTCATGTGCACTTGCTCTTTTGACATGTTCTGGCTGTCACTCTGATCAGACATGATGTAAAAGCTGACTGCTGACCCTGTGAAGAGTTTATAGATGAGGTAAAGTGGATGAGCATCACAAAATGCAGAGATTTTGCAAAAGAATGATTCAAAATCTTAGTTTTAGTTTCCCACAGAAATCATTTCGGATCTACCAATTTTTAAACTCGGTGATACCGAAGCAGTTTTGGAACCTAAACTAGTGAACTCGGTCAGACCGAGTCACAGTTCGGTGGCACCGAGACTGCTAGGGTTTCACAAAGTTCCAAAATCGGTCACACCGATTAGTAATTCTCGGTCAGACCGAGTCTCACTTGTGCAATGGCATAAGCCAAATCGGTGGGACCGAGTTTTTCAACTCGGTGGGTCCGAGATGGTTTCGGCGGAAACCTAACCCTAAAATTTTCGAATCAAACCTATTCTACGAATTGCATTGACTAGATAGGAGTGTTTCAAACGTGGCTAGAATCAATAAGATCACAATGTGCTAGGAATCAGATGGGGAATAGCACAAAGATCGAGTCCATACCCTAGTTCAGTGGAGACTCGCTACGGCGGCAACGGCGGGGTTGAATTCCGTTGACGGCGATGGAGACCAGCGACAGGAGGCGGCTGGCGGCGAGAAGACGATCCGGAGACCACGTAGGCAGAGCAAGCTATTGTGCGGGCGAAGGGGTTCGGAGAAATTTCCAAATTTTTGCTCGTGTCTATATATAGCCCGACCCTGTCGGTGTGACCGAGTGGAACAACTCGGTGGCACCAAGATGCAAAACTGTATACAGTTATTGCAACTCGGTGTGACCGAATGGTTCAAATCGGTTGCACCGAGATCGAAAACATAAATCGACTTGATGATCTCGGTAGGACCGAAAATAAGGTATCGGTCAGACCGAGAATCACAAAGAAGTTTTCGAAGTTTAAGTCTATGACGAATCAGGGACTCCGAGTGCTCCTCACACAGAGTGCTTCGAATCTGACTTGATCAAATTTTGTGATGTAGCATGAATAGAGTTTGATACGAGAAAAGCATAGATAGCTAGAGGAGATTCTTAGGCATTCTTGTCCATCCACTTGGCAAGAGAAAAGAAAAACAATCAATCAAAACAACAAGTGGATGTCCTCGAATGAGTAAAATATGCAACCAACATGCTCACACAATAAAATGGCAATTGAAATATGTGGCAAAGCATGCACAACCAATTCTAGCATCTATCAAGCAATTGGCGATGACTAGGTCATCTATATATGAGTATATTGACATAGGAGTCAAATAAGAACATTTGATCATAGGTCATACTCATCGTTTAAGCACAAGTAGGGTTACCACTTTTACATAAAGCATTGTTGTGTTCACATCATTAGAGTTGCTTTAGCTCAAGTCTTAGAGTAAAGCTCCCCCTAGATGTGATATCCCCCCTAAGAGGGATGAACTAACCTTGGGTTTTGTCGATGTTGACGTCATGTAGATGTTGAAGATGTGGATGCTCAATGTTGATGTAGAACAATTTGAGATATCCATTGGAGTGAATTGCACTTTCAATACCTACATGGGTTAGTCCCACAAGGAACAAGCGAGAATATCCATAGACATAGAGTGATTCACACACAAGATGATGTCCATGAAAGCTTTTAGGTTACCTTGTCCCTTGACTTACCAACAAGAGGGTTTGTGACTCCTTGAACTAGTGCAAGATGTGGAAGTTGATTGCACTTGTTCTTGCCAAAATGTTAAGAGTGAAGTATGTTGGCGGAGTCACCCTCAACAACTCTCTAGTTCTTCTTCTTTTGGATCCACACCATCTTGATGGGAATCCTTGGAGTTGTAGTCATACTTGATGAAGTGGAAATTGAAGTAGTCTTGGGAATCCACTTGACTAAGGTCTTAGGAGCTTCTTCAAATGCGTCAATTTCCTCTTGAGGCTTGTCCTTGCCTTTTTGCTTGTAGTCTTGTGGTGGAAGATCATCTTGAGCTTGTGTCCCCTTGAAGGAAGTAGGATCATACTTCTCTTGTTGAGGAACAAACTTCGTCTTGGGGTATTGATCTTCTTCCCACTCAACTCCATTGGCGTCGAACTTGCGTTCAAAACCAACACCTTGATTCTTCCGGTGCCTTCCTTGCTTGCGTACAATTTCCTCGAATTGCTTACTTCGGCAAGGCTCTTGTAGACTCCTTTCTCTATAATTCCCTTCAATAAGCTATTTTCTTGCTCAAGTGTAACTTGGCTAAGAGAATCATTAGTGGAATCAAGAGAACTACTAGAAGCAACAACATTGGATTTAGCATGATCATTGTTACTACTAGAGGAAGAATCCTTCTTGTTATTGTTACTAGATTTGACTTGAGGCATGTAAGTGGATAAGAGTAAACGCTTGGCAATGTAAGAAGAACTTTTCCTTCGGAGATCATCATTGATTGCCTTTAAAAACTCATGCTCTTGCTCAAGATTGAGCTTTTCAAAGCGTAACTTCTCATGAGCTCTTAAAAGTTCTCGATGATCTTCGAAGATAGTTTCATGAGCTAACTTAAGAGTGTTTAGTTATTTAGTTAGAGCCTCAATCTTCTCCTTATCATTGTCATTCGTTTTATCTTGATTAGCATGATTAATTGACGTTTCATCATAGTATTCATCACTAGAGTTGTCAACAAGTAAATCATCATCACCTAACAAGTCATCTTCATCACTATTGAAATCAACATACTCGGGGTGTGTTACCTTAGGACCTTTGGCCATGAAGCATCTTCCAACTCCTTCATTTGGTGAGTCAAATATGTCGTAGGAGTCGGTTGACACAAGTGCTAGACCGGTAACACCTTCATCTTGAGTATATTCGGAATCAGAGTGATAACTTCTCTCGGAGTGGTTGTCGGAGTCGGAGCCGGATACCCATTCACCAACATGAGCTTGATGTCTTCGTTTTGTGTAGCTCCTTGATGACTTTTCCTTTCTTTCCGAATCCTTGCTTCTCCGTGAGTATCTTCGTTCATAACGATCATATCTACTCCTTCTCTCTCTTGATGGTGATTCTTCTCTTTTGCTTCTTCTTTTTGGAGAATCTTCTCTTCTTTTGTAGGGTGTCGTACACTCATTGGAGTAGTGTTCGGGTCTTCCACAATTGTAGCAGTTTCGCTCTTGACTAGAAGATCTTTTGTCATTGTAGGACCTTGACTTGGAGCTTCTATCTTTGCTTCTACTCTTGTAGAACTTGTTGAAGTTCTTCACCATTAAGCTCAATTCTTCATTGAAGCTTTGTTTCTCACTTGATGATGTGGGGGCTTCACATGAGGCTTTGTAATCTCCACTTGATTTGTTGTGAAGTTCCTCTTTATCCTTGAGTGACATCTCATGAGCAACAATTCTTCCAATGACCTCCGTTGGCTTGAGATCTTTGTAATTGGGCATCATTTGGATCAACGTGCAAACGCTATCATATTTTCCATCCAAGGCTCTTAGGATATTCTTGATGATGAATATATCGGTCATCTCTTCACTCCCTAAGCCGGCAATCTCATTTGTGATGAGAGCAAGCCTAGAGTACATTTCAGCGACACCTTCACCATCCTTCATTTTGAACTTGTCAAGTTGACTTTGAAGCACATCCAATTTGGATTCCTTGACGGAGTCGGTACCTTCGTGCATATCAATCAAAGTATCCTAAATTTCCTTTGCATTCTCAAGACGGCTGATTTTGTTGAATTCTTCGGGGCACAATCCGTTGAAGAGAATATCACAAGCCTGAGCGTTGTATTGCAGCATCTTCAACTCTTCCGCGGTAGCTTCACGGTTTGGTTCTTTCCCATCAAAGAAGTCGCCTTGCAAACCAACACACACAATAGCCCAAACGGCAGGGTTATGTCCAAGAATATGCATTTTCATCTTATGCTTCCAACTAGCAAAATTAGTACCATCAAAGTAAGGACCTCTACGGTGATAATTTCCCTCGCTAGACGCCATACTCTCCTAGGTTGTGAAACCAAGGCTATGACCACCAAAAGCTATGGAAATCAAAGCAAATGGAGACCAAAGCTCTGATACCACTTGTAGGACCTTGAAGTATGTCTAGAGGGGGGATGATTAGACTACTTGACCAATAAAAACTTAACCTTTTCCCAATTTTAGAGTTTGGCAGATTTTAGCTACTTTAGGACAAGTCAAGCAATCATCACACAATTCAAGCAAGCATGCAAAGAGTATATAGGCAGCGGAAAGTAAAGCATGCAACTTGCAAGAATGTAAAGGGAAGGGTTTGGAGAATTCAAACGCAATTTGAGACACGGATGTTTTTGGCGTGGTTCGGATAGGTGGTGCTATCCTACATCCACGTTGATGGAGACTTCAACCCACGAAGGGTAACGGTTGCGCGAGTCCACGGAGGGCTCCACCCACGAAGGGTCCACGAAGAAGCAACCTTGTCTATCCCACCATGGCCATCACTCACGAAGGACTTGCCTCACTAGCGGTAGATCTTCACGAAGTAGGCGATCTCCTTGCCCTTACAAACTCCTTGGATCAACTCCACAATCTTGTCGGAGGCTCCCAAGTGACACCTAGCCAATCTAGGAGACACCACTCTCCAAGAAGTAACAAATGGTGTGTTGATGATGAACTCCTTGCTCTTGTGCTTCAAATGATAGTCTCCCCAACACTCAACTCTCTCTCATAGGATTTGGATCTGGTGGAAAGAAGATTTGAGTGGAAAGCAACTTGGGGAAGGCTAGAGATCAAGATTCATATGGTAGGAATGGAATATCTTGAGCTCAACACAAGGGTAGGTGGTTCTCTCTCAGAACATATGAGTTGGAAGTGTAGATGTGTTCTGATGGCTCTCTCCTCGAATGAAGAGGAGGTGGAGGGGTATATATAGCCTCCACACAAAATCCGACCGTTACACACAATTTACCAATCTCGGTGGGACCGAATCAACAAACTCGGTCGGACCGATTTAGTAAACCTAGTGACCGTTAGTGATTTTCGGTGGGACTGACATGCAACTCGGTAGGACCGATATGGTTAGGGTTAGGGCATAACGTAATCTCGGTGAGACCGATTACACAAACTCGGTGAGACCGATTTGGTAATAAGCTAACCAGAGAGTTGGTCAGGTAAACTCGGTGGGACCGATTTGCTCTTGCGGTGAGACCGAAATGTTACAAAAAGGAAACAAAGAGTTTACATTGCAATCTCGGTGGGACCGATCCGCTCTTTCGGTGAGACCGAAATGTTACGAAAAGGAAACAGAGAAATTGCAATCCAACTCGGTGAGACCGAGATCCCTATCGGTAGAACCGATTTGCTTAGGGTTTGGCAGTGGCTATGACATGTGAAACTCAGTGGCGCCGGGTTGAAAGAATCGGTAGGTCCGAGTTTGGCTTTGGGTTTAGGTCAAGTGTGGATATGGGAAAGTAGCTGAGAGTTTTGGAGCATATGACTAAGCACATGAAGCAAGAGGCTCATTAAGCAACACCTCATCCCTCCTTGATAGTATTGGCTTTTCCTAAAGACTCAATGTGATCTTGGATCACTAAAATATAAAATGAAGAGTCTTGAGCTTTTGAGCTTGATCCAATCCTTTGTCCTTAGCATTTGGAGGGATCCCCTTTCATCATCCATGCCATGCCAATCATTGAGCTTTCTTGAAATACTCATCTTGGAATAGCATTAGCTCAATGAGCTATATGTTGTTATGAATTACCAAAACCACCTAGGGATAGTTGCACCGACCACCAAACAATAGTGGAAACAAGGGCTTCCCCCCACCACCACCACAAGTGCGGACGATGAACATGATATATGCAACCCACATCCCCAAGCGGGAGCGGAAGCGTGCACTCAGGGACGTATATGCGTTGGAGCCAGTCGCCCCAAAAGTTCAACCCATGGTCCTCCTGCCCGATCACTTTTGTCGAAGGGACCACCCCACTAGCATCCGTCATGGCGGATTCATCGCGTTGGTTCTAGACCCAATCATTGACGGATTTCACCTCACTATAGTCCTTATGGATGGTGGAAGCAGCCTGAACCTGCTTTATCAGGATACAGTGCGGAAAATGGGAATAGATCCCTCAAGGATTAAACCCACAAAAAGACCTTTAAGGGCGTCATACCAGGTGTAGAGGCCAACTGTACAAGCTCAGTTACACTTGAAGTGGTCTTCGGATCCCCAGATAATTTCCGAAGCGAGGAGTTAATCTTCGACATAGTCCCGTTCCGCAGCGGCTATCACGCACTGCTCGGACGAACTGCATTTGCAAAGTTCAATGTGGTGCCGCACTATGCATACCTCAAGCTCAAGATGTCAGGCCCTCGAGGAGTCATCACGGTCAATGGAAACACCGAACACTCTCTCCGAACGGAGGAGCATACGGCGGCACTGGCAGCGGAAATACAGAGCAGCCTCTCAAGGCAATTCTCCAGTCCAGCTCTTAAACGTCCGGACACCGTCAAGCGCGCCCGGAGTAACCTACAACAAGACCGCCTGGCACGTTCCGAGCAAGTGTAGCAATACGGCCCCAACCCCAGCCCTCGCGAAACTGCGAAATCAGTACCACGCGTACATAACTACGCTCTGAAAATTCCATGGGCACAGGGGGAGGGGCATGGCCACGGCATGCCCTAAATGCGGCTCAACCGCGCCAGGGGCTCCCGATTTCGTCATTTTTTCTTACTTTCAGGACTCCATCATCCGAAAGGCCTGTCCGGCAATACAATCGCCGAACACACGATGCAACAACCAAGAAGGCAGAAAGCTACGTCGAAATTCCAGGTGGTCTCTATAACGAGCAAAATACTTATCTTACATATCATCTCGCAGCTCACCCCTGGTGGGGGACATGTCAAATAGTCCCATCTCTTGCTTATCGCACTATTTGTATCGTTCTGCTTTTACAGCAGCATTTCAAAATAAACAATGCTTAGCTTCAGCTAATTACTGCATTTTCTATTCATTTCTTTTTCAATATATATGTTCACTCATGACATTTAGCACCCGTACACTTTGGTACGGTCAATACGCCAGGGGCTCAAGCACCCCATAATACGGCGTAGGAAGTCCGAACACTTTCACAAGTGCGGCCCTCCAAACTTATAGCATTATATGCATCAGCTCCAAATCATGTCTTTGGTCAATAGTTGGGTTTGCCCGGCTCCCATGTTTTGGTACCTTACGTTCCTCTATATAGGCTAAGGTAGTGCTGGGAGAACTACTGTGATTGTGCCCCAGTTGAGCTGGGCTAAGCACCTCAATAGACAAAGCTAAAACTGACTGTCATGATAGGGCGAGAGCTGGTCGCTGTTCGGTAGGTTTCGAGTCCCTAAAGACTTATGCCACTTTGAGCGAGGAGTCGGCTTTGTCCGGCCTAGGCGTGTATAGCGCCCCGAACTCGGTCTTCCGAACACTAGGGGCTTCGCCGAAATTTAAAATTAGGCTAAGTGAGAGTGATAACGCATTATAGTCTGATTGCCTTGTTCGTCGTGCTGAGCACCTCCCTCGAAGGACCCAAGAATGGGAAAAAGAGTGCTCAGGTTTATCCCGAACACCCCAGCACTCGTGGCATGGGGGCAGAAGCCGACGACTCGCCATCTCTCAAGTTTAATAAACGGCTGCATAGAAGGTAATATTTTAAATTAAACAAGCGTTGCATAGCACACATGAACATGTTTTCAGCGCACAGGATAAAGCGAACAAGTTTCACTCAAATATTACATCTTTCGAACACTCGTCCGCCATAAGGCGGGCGCCCTTCAGGACGCCCTGATAGTACATCTCAGGGTCGCGATGCTCCTTGCCCGGCGGTGGCCCGTCCTTCACAAGCTTCACAGCATCCAACTTGCCCCAGTGCACTTTAGCACGGGCAAGCGCCCTACGGGCACCCTCGATGCAGACGGAGCGCTTGATGACTTCAAGCCTCGGACAGGCGTCCACCAGCCGCCTCACCATCCCGAAGTAGCTCCCAGGCAGGGCCTCTCCAGGCCACAGCCAAACTATAAAGCCCTTCATGGCCTGTTCGGCCACCTTGCGGAGCTCGACCAGTTGCTTCAACTGGTCGCTCAAAGGCACCGGGTGTCCGGCCTCAGCGTACTGAGACCAGAACACCTTCTCCGTCGAGCTTCCCTCCTCGGCTCGGTAGAAAGCGGCGGCGTCTGACACGCTACGGGGCAAATCTGTGAATGCTCCTGAAGAGCTCCGAACTCGGGTAAGTAACAAGTAATTCACTTTCACGTGCTTGCTTTGCATAAAGAATGCCTTACCCGCCACTATCTTCTTCATCGCCTCAACTTCTTGGAGGGCTTTCTGGGCTTCGGCCTTGGCAGATTTGGCGCTTTCAAGGGCCGCCGCGAGCTCGGACTCTCGCGTCTTTGAGTCAAGATCCAAACTCTCGTGTTTTTTCACGAGAGCCTGGAGCTCTTGCTGCACCTCGCCAACCCGCGCCTCATGCTTCTCCCGCTCGGTGCGCTCCGTGGCCGCCTTCTTTTCGGCCTCGGATAACGCTTGCCTAAGGGTCGCCACCTCAATCGTGGCCCCTATAACACCAATAACGATCCTGTCATTTTTTGAAACTGCATTTTTTTATAATATACTCCACAAGGTATTACTTACCTTCTTTTTCCCCGAGCTCCTTCTTGGCAAGGCCGAGCTCTTGCTCGGACTGCTCGAGGCTCTGCTTTAGTGCATCCACCTCCGCAGTCAGTGCGGCAGAGGCTAGGAGCGAAGCCTGCATACGCATATTGACTCAATTCTGTTAGACTCCTGCGAATGTTATTAGATCCTCTATTCGGCTTTTCTTTCCGAACGCCAAACAGAGCATCAGGGGCTACTGTCTATGCGGTAATATTCTCACATATTTTTTCCATACCTCAAAGCCTGTTAGTAGGCTGGCGCAGGCCTCAGTCAGCCCGCTCTTGGCGGACCGAACCTTCTGGATCACCGCACTCATAATAGTGCGGTGCTCCTCGTCGATGGAGGCGCCGTTAAGCACCTCCAACAAGTTATCCGGCGCCTCCGGTTGGGCGGAGGTCGCCGGCGTCGTAGGCCTGCCCTTCTTCTTAGGGGGCCGCCTGCCGGACTCCAGAACCTTTGAAGGTTCCGTTGCGGCGTCCGGCCCAGGGCCGGACTTGGAGCCCGTGGGGGTCTTATCCCCTTTGCGCCTGGAGTCCGGGAGGTCGCCTTGCGGCGCCTCCAGGACCACCTCCCCCTGGCTTGGAGCCTTTTGGGACAACACCTCGGCGTCGTCCGTAGGGTGAGGGGAGGTAGCGGCCGGAAGTGAAAAGCTATTCACATCTGACGAATCCAAGGAGCCGCTCGAAGATACGTCGAGTCGGTCTCGGGCCGGACTACATGATTATATTCGGCGTTAGGAAGAACTTTGCAATAAAGGAACACTATGAGTCACTCTGGTGTCCGAATACTTATGAATTCGCCAGGGGCTTGGCCCTGGGCAGCCACTCCTCCTCGCTATCGGTGGCGTTGGTGGAGTAGTCCGGAGGGAGGGTCTTCGCCTTCTTGGACCCTCCGGCCTCCCCAGTTGAAGCGGCCTTTCTTTTCTTTTCTCCCACTGCTGGGGGAGAAACCTCTCTTTCCTCCTCCCCGTCTTCGTGGGAGGAGTCAGCCTTGGAGTCATCGGACGATGACGAATCCACCGGGCGCCGGGAACTCTTCCGGGTTCCCGTGGCCTTCTTCTCCGGCACCACGCAAGGTGCCGGAACCAGCAGCTTTGCCAAGCGAGCGTCTGCTGGGTCTTCGGGCAAAGGAGCCGGACAGTTGATCTGCCCGGACGTCTCCTGCCAATCCTGTCAAAGGTAAGGGAGTTTAGATCCCACATAGAGTCAAACTATGAAAGACAAGTATCTTGTAAGAGGCAAAATAGCTTACCGCGTTGGCTTGGCACTGCGTGGAAAATCCACGATCCTCAGTGGCGGAAGCAGGAGCCTCGGCACCCTTGAACAGCACCTTCCAGGCATCTTCGTACGTTGTGTTGAAGAGCCAGCTCAGAGTTCGGTGTTGGGCCGAGTCGAACTCCCATAAATTGAAAGCCCGTTGTTGACACGGGAGGATCCGGCGGATGAGCATAACCTGGACTACTTAGACTAGCTTGAGCTTCTTGCTCACCAGGTTTCGGACACATGTTTGGAGTCCGGTCACCTCTTCCGAACTTCCCCACGCCAGGCCCTTCTCTTTCCAGGAGGTGAGCTGCGTAGGGGCTCCGGATCGGAACTCGGGGGTTGTGACCATTCAAGGTCACGCGGCTCGGTGATGTAGAACCACCCCGATTGCCACCCCTTTATGGTCTCCACGAAGGAGCCCTCGAGCCATAGGACGTTGGGCATCTTGCCCACCATGGCACCTCCGCACTCCACCTGGCGGCCGCCCACAACCTTCGGCTTGACATTGAAGGTCTTTAGCCATAAGCCGAAGTGGGGCCGGATGCATAGGAAGGCCTCGCACACGACGATAAATGCCGAGATGTTGAGGATGAAGTTTGGGGCCAGATCGTGGAAGTCCACGCTATAGTAGAACATGAGCCCCCGGACGAACGAATGGAGGGGGAATCCTAGTCCGCGGAGTAAGTGGGTAAGGAAGACAACCCTCTCATGGGGCCTGGGGGTGGGGATGAGCTGCCCCTCATCGGGGAGCCGCTGCGCGATGTCGTCGGGCAGGTATCCGGCTCTCCTCAACTTTTTGACGTCTCCCTCCGTGACGGAGGAGACCATCCACTTGCCTCCTGCTCCGGACATGGCTGGAGAAAGATGAGGTGGGGAATGCGGACTTGGGCGCTGGAGCTCGAGTGCACGAAAATGGATGAGCAAAGGAGGAAGAAGGCATAGGTGAAAAGGTAGATCCTTATCCCCTTATATGGGCGGACGAAACTGTGCGTCCCCACCAGCCTGGTAAAACTCGCTTATCTCCCAAGCGCCATAATCAATGGCGCGGTTGGGTTACCCACGCCCGTATTGATGAGAATCCCAGAATAAGGGGACACGATCTCTGCATCGACAAGACGTGCCAAGGAAACTGCCTCGCTAAATGCGCTGAGGTGGAACAGTAAAACGATTCGAATAAAGACTTGGCCGTGGTGTGATGTCACACTACGGAATACGTCAGCAGATTAGATTTTGTGTAAATATTATTCTCTCTATGGCAATATGTGGAACTTATTTTGCAGAGCCGGACACTATCCTTGTGTTCAAAATCTTCTACGAAGTATTCGGAGGAGGAACCCTCCTTGCAATGCCGAAGACAATTTGTGTGCCGGACTCGTCATCATTAAAGCCTGGTTCAGGGGCTACTGAGGGAGTCCTGGATTAGGGGATGTCCGGATAGCCGGACTATAACCTTTGGCCGGACTCTTGGACCATGAAGATACAAGATTGAAGACTTCTTCCCGTGTCCGGATGGGACTTTCCTTGGCGTGGAAGGCAAGCTTGGCGATACGGATATGTAGATCTCCTTCCGTTGTAACCGACTCTGTGTAACCCTAGCCCTCTCCGGTGTCTATATAAACCAGAGGGTTTTAGTCCATAGGACGAACAACAATCATACCATAGGCTAGCTTCTAGGGTTTAGCCTCTCTGATCTCATGGTAGATCTACTCTTGTACTACCCATATCATCAATATTAATCAACCAGGAGTAGGGTTTTACCTCCATCGAGAGGGCCCGAACCTGGGTAAAAACATTGTGTCCCTTGTCTCCTGTTACCATCCGCCTAGACGCACAGTTCGGGACCCCCTACCCGAGATCCGCCGGTTTTGACACCGACACTCCCACTGCCTACTTCTTTGCCATTGCCAATGGGAGGCGTAGAAGATGCACGATCGACAACCTAATGATTAATGGGATAAAAGTCTCAGTCCAGGGCATTATCATGGACCATCTGGTCGATTTTTTCTCTTCCCTTCTCTCTACCAAACCTGATCTGGGCTTTAGAATTTTCTCTTCTTTCTGGAATAATTGCGACCGGGTCTCTTCGGATGAAAACGCTGCTCTCATGCTACCACTCTCTAAAGAGGAAATCTTCATTTCCATCAGTAAAGCTAATGCTAACTCTGTTTCTGGCCCGAATGGCTTCTCAATTCCTTTCTTCAGGAGATTTTGGCCTCAACTTAAAGCGCTAATTTGTGCGATTATCCAAGGTTTCTGTTTGGGGATGGTTGACATTTCTAGACTCAATTATGCTGTCATTTCCCTCATCCCTAAAGTCAAGGGTGCGGAGCTCATTTCCCAGTTTAGGCCTATTGCCCCGATTAATAATTTTGCTAAATTTCCAACCAAATGTTTGTCCACCCGCCTCACCCTCGTAGCTCATCGCACTCTTTCTCCTACTCAATCTGCCTTTGTCAAAGGTGTTTTATCCTTGATGGGGTCATGTGCCTGCATGAGATCATCCATGATATCCATAAGTCCGGTAGCAAGGCAGTTATTCTTAAGCTAAATTTTGAGAAGGCTTATGACTCCGTGAGTTGGGGTTACTTAAGGCAAGTTCTTTTGTCCAAGGGCTTTGATGGTGGCTTTGTTCATCGAATTATGCAGATGATCTCAGGGGGCCACACTGCTATCTCTATCAATGGGAGGGTTAGTAATTTCTTCAAGAATTCCAGAGGCCACGGGCAAGGATACCCTACTTCTCCCATCCTTTTTAACTTTGTAGCGAATGCTCTCTCTAGCATTCTATCTAGAGCCGCGTTGGCTGGGCACATTTCCCCGATGAGCTCTCATCTCATCCCTGAAGGCATCACTCACCTGCAGTATGCTGATGACACGATTATTACGGTGGAACTTAATGATGCTTACCCCTCTCATCTCAAGTTTCTTCTTCTTTGCTTCAAGGCACTTTCGGGCCTGAAAATTAATTTTTCCGAAAGTGAAGTTATCGTTACTGGGTTTTCAGAGACCGAGGCCTTGCATGTTGCCCATCTGCTTAACTTCTCTTTAGGCTCCTTCCCCCTCAAGTACATCGGCCTTCCTATCTCGTCCGACAAACTTCTGGCCAAAGACTTTGCCCCTATGATGGCCAAAGTTGGCAATCGTGTCATGCCTTGGAGGGGCAGATACAATACTCAAGCAGGGAAACTTGCTCTGGTTAACGCTTGTCTCTCATCCCTCCCTATGTTTGTGATGGATTTTTATCTTCTTATTACTAATGGTACACATGCTGGGTTTGATAAACATAGAGGTTCCTTTTGGAGCCCGGCAGACAACAAGCGAAAATACTGCATGGTCAAATGGGAGCACATTTGCAGACCCAAGAGCCTTGGGGGGCTGGGCATTATCAATACTCTAGTCATGAACAAGTGCCTGATCATCAAATGGTTGTGGAAGATCATGTCCACCACGGACAAGCCCCTTTGGTACAACATTCTCAAGGACAAATACTTCCCTTCTTCCAGCCCCATGTTTGCCCGTGCCACGGGCGCCTCTCAGTTCTGGAAAGACCTTGTCAAACTTAGGCCCATGTTCCAAGGCCTAGTCAAATTTGTTGTGCATAATGGCAGATCCACTAGATTTTGGCTCGACTGGTGGTGCGGCTCGACCACGCTCGCGGTTTCTTTCCCAGTCCTTTTCTCTTATTGCCCTGACCCTGAGATCTCGATCTAGCTCTCTGCCAATAACTAGGACCTTCAGCTGTGGCATTCTCTGTCTCCTGAAGAGTTGGTCGATTGGCAACGTATCGTTGCCCACTTCCCTACGCTCTCGGAGGAGGAGGACTCGGTGGCTTGGCCCCACTCTGCGTCTGGTTGGTTCTCTGTTAAATCCTTATATGGCAAGCTGATTTCTGGATCGAACACTTCCAAATTCAAGTGGATATGGAGGGCCCGCATCCCTCCAAAGATCAAGATTTTCTTATGGCAGGCTTCCCGTGGGTGGTTGTCGGCTGGTGACCAGATCCGTAAACGTAATGGGACTGGCTCTGATTGTTGCGCCCTCTGCAGGCAGCGAGAGGACACGACCCATATCTTCTTCAATTGTGTTTTGGCTAAACTCTTTTGGTGTTGTATCAGATCATGGCTGCATGTTTCTTGGAGACCCACTTCCTTCTCAGACCTTCGTCTTCTGGCCTCTAACCTGGTTGGGGCCCAGAGAAGATTGTCCTGGGTGGGATTGGCAACGGTGTGCTGGACTCTTTGGACGACTAGGAACAAGTTTACCATTAAGCGTGTCTTTCCTGTTAAACCTGTTGATTGCTTATTTAAAACTTGCATATTCTTGCAGCAGTGGAGATTATTGACTAAGGAGGAGTGTCGGTGTCAAAACCGGCGGATCTCGGGTAAGGGGTCCCGAACTGTGCGTCTAGGCAGATGGTAACAGGAGGCAAGGGACATGATGTTTTTACCCAGGTTTGGGCCCTCTCGATGGAGGTAAAACCCTACTCCTGCTTGATTAATATTGATGATATGGGTAGTTCAAGAGTTGATCTACCACGAGATCAGAGAGGCTAAACCCTAGAAGCTAGCCTATGGTATGATTGTTGTTATCCTACGGACTAAACCCTCCGGTTTATATAGACACCGGAGGGGGCTAGGGTTACACAGAGTCGGTTACAAGGAAGGAGATCTACATATCCGTATTGCCAAGCTTGCCTTCCACGCCAAGGAGAGTCCCATCCGGACACGGGACGAAGTCTTCAATCTTGTATCTTCATAATCCAACAGTCCAGCCAAAGGTTATAGTTCGGCTGTCCGGGCATCCCCTAATCTAGGACTCCCTCAGTAGCCCCTGAACCAGGCTTCAATGACGATGAGTCCGGCGCGCAGATTGTCTTCGACATTGCAAGGCGGGTTCCTCCTCCGAATACTTCATAGAAGATTTTGAACACGAGGATCGTGTCCGGCTCTGCAAAACAAGTTCCACATACCACCGTAGAGAGAATAATATTTCCACAAATCCAATCTGCTGACGTATCCCGTAATGTGACATCACACCACAACCAAGCCCTTATGTGAATCATTTTTCTTTTACAGCTAACCTCGGCGCTTTTCGCCAGGCGGTTTCCTTGGCACGTCTTGTGGAAGCAGAGATCGTGTCCCCTTATTGCGGGATTCTCATCAATACGGATGCGGGTAACCCAACCGCGCCATCAATTACGGCGCTTGGGGGATAAGCAAGTTTTACCAGGCTGGTGGGGACGCATAGTTTCGTCCGCCCATATAAAGGGATAAGGATTCACCTTTTTCCATCCATGCCTTCTTCCTCCTTTGCTCATCCATTCTCGCACACTCGAGCTCCTGCGCCCAAGTCCACCTTTTCTTCCTCAACCTTCTCCAACCATGTCCGGAGCGGGAGGCAAGTGGATGGTTTCCTCCGTCATGGAGGGACACATCAAGAAGCTGAGGGGAGCCGGATACCTGCCCGACGATATCGCACACCAGCTCCTAGATGGGAGGCAGCTCATCCCCACCCCCAGGCCCCACGAGAGGGTAGTGTTCCTTACCCATTTCCTCCGCGGACTGGGATTCCCTCTGCACTCATTCGTCCGGGGACTCATGTTCTACTACAGCCTGGACTTCCATGATCTGGCCCCGAACTTCATCCTCAACATCTCGGCGTTTATCGTCATGTGTGAGGCCTTCCTCCGCATCAAGCCACACTTCTGCCTATGGCTGAAGACATTCAATGTTAAACCGAGGGTGGTGGGCGACCAGCAGGCGGAGTGCGGAGGTGCCATGGTGGGCAAGATGCCCAACGCCACATGGCTCGAGGGCTCCTACGTGGAGACCATAAAGGGGTGGCAATGGGGGTGGTTCTACATCACCGAGCCGCGTGACCCCAAATGGGCAGCGGCCCCCGAGTTCCGATCCGGAATCCCTACGCGGCTCACCTCCTGGAAAGAGAAGGGCCTACCATGGGGTAGTCCGGGAGAGCTGACCGGACTCCAAACCTGTGTCCAAAAAATGGTGAACAAGAAGCTCAAGCTTGTCAACATAGTCCAGGTCATGCTCATCCGTCGGACCCTCCCGTGTCAACAACGGGCGTTCAACTTGTGGGAGTTCGACCCGGCCCAGCACCAAACTCTGAGCGAGCTCTTCGACACCACACACGAGGATGCTTGGAAGGTGCTGTTTAAGAGCACCGAGGTTCCCCCTCCCCTTACCGAGGATCGCGGATTCAGCGCGAAGCGCCAAGCCAGCGTGGTAAGCTAGTTTATCTCTTTATAGGGTATTATTTTTTCATAGTTTAACTATGTGCGGGATCTAAGCTTCCATGCCTTTGACAGGAATGGGTGGAGACGTCGGGGCAGATTGATTGTCCAGCCCCCTGCCTGAATACCCTGCAGATGCTCTCCTGACGGAGATGCTTACTCCGGCTCCTTATGAGGTGCCGGAGAAAAAGGTCAAGAAGAAGGCCACGGGAACCCGAAAGAGTTCTCGGCGCCAGGTGTTATCGGACTCATCGTCCGATGACTCCAAGACGCACTCCTCCCATGGAAACGAGGAGGAGGCAGATAGAGGTTCTTCCCCTCTAGCCGGGGAAGACAAGAAGAGGAAGGCCGCCCCAACTGGGGAGGCCGGAGGGTCCAAGAAGGGAAGGACTCTCCCTCCAGTCTACTCCGCCACCGCCGCCGACAGCGAAGACGAGTGGCCACCCAGGGCCAAGCCCCTGGCGAGATCGTAAGTATTCGGACACCAGATTAACTCATGCCACTGTTTAATTGCACAACTTCTTCTAACGCCGGACACGGTTATGCAGACCGTCCCAGGCCCGTATCAACGTATCCTCGTCGAGCGGTTCTTTGGACCCGTCGGCCATGAACAACGGAGGATCACTTCTGACCGCCTCCACCCCTCGCCCTACGAAGAACGCCAAGGTGTTGTCTCAAAGGGTACCAAGCCGAGGGGAGGTAATCCTGGAGGCGCCACAAGGCGACCTTCCGGACTGCAGGCGCAAAGGGAGCAAGGCTCCCAAGGGCTCCAAGTTCAGCCCAGGGCCGAATACCACACCGGAACCCCCAGTGGTTCCGGACTCCGGCAGGCGGCCCCCCGCTAAGAGGGGCAAGCCTACCATGCCGGTGACCTCCGTCCAACCGGAGGCACCGGATAATTTGCTGGAGGTGCTTAACGACACCTCCATCAACGAGGAGCACCGCACTATTATGAGTGCGGTGATCCAGAAGGTTCAGTCTGCCAAGAGCGGACTGACTGAAGCCTGTACCAGCCTTCTAACAGGCTTTGAGGTATGTAAAAAATATATGAAAATATTACCGCATAGACAGTAGCCCGTGATGCTTTGTTCGGTGTTCACAAAGAAAAGCCGAATAGAGGATCTAAAAATATCCGCAGGAGTCTAACGTAAGTATGTCGATATGCGTATGCAGGCTTCGCTGCTGACCTCTGTCGCACTGACTGTGGAGGTCGATGCGCTAAAGCAGAACCTCGAGCGGTCCGAGAAAGAGCTCAGCCTTGCCAAGAAGCAGCTCGAAGAGAACCAAGGTAAGTAATGCCTTGTCTATGTGTGAATAAAAAAGATGCAGTTGCAAAAATGATAGGATCGTTATTAATGTGCCAGGGGCCACGACCGAGGTGGCGACCCTGAAGCAAGCACTTCCCGAGGCCGAAAACAAAGCGGCCACGGAGCGCACCGAGCGGGGGAAACAAGAGGCGCAGGTTGCTGAGATGCAGCAAGAGCTCCAGGCTCTCGTGAAAAAGCATGAGAGTTTGGAGCTTGACTCGAAGACACGAGAGTCCGAGCTTGCCTCGGCCCTTGAGAGCGCCAAGCATGCCAAGGCCGAAGCCCAGAAGGCCCTCTAGGAAAGTGAGGCGATGAAGAAGATAGCGGCGGGTAAGGCATTCATTACGCAGAGCAAGCATGTGAAAGTAAATTACTTGTTACTTACCCGAGTCCGGAGCTCTCCAGGAGCATTCTCAGATTTGCCCTGCAGTGTGTCGGATGCTGCAAAGCACTACCGAGCCGAGGAGGGGAGCTCGACGGAGAAGGTGTTCTGGTCTCAGTATACTGAGGCCGAACACCCGGTGCCCTTAAGCGACCAGCTGAAGCAATTGATCGAGCTCCATAAGGCGGCCGAACAGGCCATGAAGGGTCTCATAGTCCAGTTGTGGCCTGGAGAGGCCATGACAGGGAGCTACTTCGGGCTGGTGAGGCGGCTTGTGGATGCCTGTCTTTGGCTTGAGGTCATCAAGCGCTCCGTCTGCATCGAGGGCACCCGCAGGGCGCTTGCCCGTGTTAAAGTACACTGGGGCAAGATGGATGCTGAGAAGCTGGTGAAGGATGGGCCACCGCAGGGCAAGGAGCATCGCCATCCTGAAATGTACTATGAGGGCATCCTGAAGGGTGCCCGCCTTATGGCGGATGAATGTTCCAAAGATGTAATATTTGAGTAAACTCGCTTGTGTGATCCTGTGCGCTGAAAACTTGTTCATATGCACTATGCAACGCTTGTTTGAATTTAAAATATTACCTTCTGTGCGGCTGTTCATTAAATCTGAGAGATGGCGAGTCGTCGGCTTCTGCCCCCATGCCACGAGTGCTGGGGTGTTCGGGGTAAATCTGAGCACTCTTTTTTCCACTCTTGGGTCCTTCGAGGGAGGTGCTCAGCGCAACGAACAAGGAAATCGGACTACAATTCTTTATCACTCTCACTTAGCCAGAGAATTCTATAATTTTAAATTTTGGCGAAGCCCCTAGTGTTCGCAAGACCGAGTTCGGGGCGCTATACACGCCTAAGTCGGACAAAGCCGACTCCTCGCCCTAAGCGGCATAAGTCTTTAGGGACTCGAAACCGAACAGCGACCAGCTCTCGCCTTATCATGACAGTCAGTTTTAGCTTTCTCTACTGAGGTGCTTAGCCCAGCTGAACTGGGGCACAATCACAGTAGTTCTCCGAGTGCTACCTTAGCCGATATAGCAGAATGTAAGGTACCAAAACGTGGGAGCCGGGCAAACCCAACTATTGACCCAAGACATGATTCGGAGCTGATGCATATAATGCTATAAGTTCGGGGTGCCGCACTTGTGAAAGTGTTCGGACTTCTCACGCCGTATTATGGGGTGCTTAAGCCCCTGGCGTATTGGTCGTACCAAAGTGTACGGATGCTAAATGTCATGAATGAACATATATACATAAAAAGAGAAGGAATAGAGAATGCAATAATAGACTGAAGCTATGCATTGTTTATTCGAAAAGGTGCATTAAAAGCAGAACGATACAAATAGTGCGATAAGCAAAAAATGAGACTACTTGACATGTCCCCTCCGGGGGCGAGCTGCGGAATGGTATTTAAAGCAGGTATTTTGCTCGTTATAGAGACCACCTGGGAGTTCCATAGTGTGACGTAGCTTTTCTGCCTCCCTGGTTGTTGTATCATGTGTTCGGTGATTGAACTGCCGAACAGGTCTTCCGGAGAGTAAAGTCCTGAAAGTGAGAAAAAAATAAGAAAGTCGGAAGCCCCTAGTACAGTTGAGCCGCATTTTTTGGCGTGCCATGGTCGTGCCCCTCCCCCTATGCCCATGGTATTTTCAGAGCCTAATTATGTACACGTGGCATGGATTTCGCCGTTTGGCTGGGGCTGGAGTTGGGGCCGCATTGCTACGCCTGCTCGGAACGTGCCAGGCGGTCTTGTTGCAGATTACTCCGAGCGCGCTTGACGGCATCCGGACATTTGATCGCCGGACTGGAGAATTGCCTTGAGAGGCTGCTTTGTGCTTCTGCTGCGAGGGCCGCAGTGTGCTCCTCCATTCGGAGGGAGCGTTATGTGTTTCCATTGACTGTGATGACCCCCCGAGGTCCTGGCATCTTGAGCTTGAGGTATGCATAGTGCGGCACCACATTGAATTTTGCGAATGCGGTTTTCCCGAGCAGTGCATGATAGCCACTGCGGAACGGGACTATGTCGAAGATTAACTCCTCACTTCGGAAATTATCCGGGGATCTGAAGACCACTTCTAATGTGACTGAGCCTGTGCAGTGGGCCTCTACACCTGGTATGATGCCTTTAAATGTCGTTTTTGTGGGTATAATCCTCGAGGGATCCATACCCATTTTGCGCACTGTGTCCTGATAAAGCAGGTTCAGGCTGCTGCCGTCGTCCATAAGGACGCGGGTGAGGTGAAATCCGTCGATGACTGGGTCTAAGACCAATGCGGCAAATCCGCCATGACGGGTGCTAGTGGGATGGTCCCTGCGATCGAAAGTGATCGGGCAGGAGGACCAGGGGTTGAACTTTGGGGCGACTAGCTCCAACGCGTATACGTCCCTTAGCGCACGCTTCCGCTCCCTCTTGGGGATGTAGGTTGCGTATATCATGTTCACCGTCCGCACTTGTGGGGGGAACCCTTTCTGTCCTCCGTTGTTCGGCGGTCGGGGCTCCTCCTCATCATCGCTATGTAGCCCCTCGTCTTTGTTTTCGGCATTTAACTTGCCGGCCTACTTGAACACCCAACAATCCCTGTTGGTGTGGTTGGCTGGCTTGTTGAGGGTGTCGTGTATTTGGCACGAGCGATCGAGTATACGGTCCAAATTGGACGGGCCCGGAGTGTTTCTTTTGAATGGCTTTTTCCGCTGACTGGGCTTAGAGCCTCTGAATCCGGCATTAACTGTCGTATCCTCAGTGTTGTCGTTGTTAATGCGGCGCTTGTGTTTGTTGCGACGTGACCTGCCATTGCTGTCCTTGGTATCCGAAGTACCAGGGCTCTTTGATATGTTATTGCTGCGAGCCAGCCAGCTGTCTTCTCCCGCGCAAAAGCGGGTCATGAGTGTCGTGAGGGCTGCCATAGATTTTGGCTTTTCCTGGCCAAGGTGCCGGGCAAGCCACTCGTCACGGATGTTATGCTTGAAAGCTGCTAGGGCCTCTGCATCCGGACAGTCGACGATTTGATTTTTCTTGGTTAGGAACCGTGTCCAGAATTGCCTGGCCGATTCCTCTGCCTGTTGAATTATGTGGCTCAAGTCATCAGCATCTGGTGGTCGCACATAAGTGCCCTGGAAGTTGTCGAGGAATGCGGCTTCCAGATCTTCCCAACAACCAATGGATTCTGCTAGCAAGCTGTTGAGCCAATGCCGAGCTGGTCATTTAAGCTTGAGTGGGAGGTATTTGATGGCGTGTAGATCGTCGCCGCGGGCCATGTGGATATGAAGGAGATAGTCCTCGATCCATACCGCGGGATCTATCGTACCATCGTATGATTCGATATTCACGGGTTTGAAACCCTCTGGGATTTGATGATCCATTACTTCATCTGTGAAGCATAGCGGGTGTGCGGCGCCTCTATACTGGGCTATATCACGACGCAACTCAAATGAATTTTGTCTGCTCTGTTCGGCCCGGACGGATTTACTTTTACTGTATCTGGCGTGACAGTTATCGTCTCGTGTGGTGGGGCGCCCTCGCGATCCGTAGATCGATCTTGCTTGCTTTGCTTTGTCCTCCAATATGTCTCGCGGGTCTAGCGTATTTCCCCGTGCCTTGGTATTTTTTGAGTGACGTCGGGGTGCGGCTTGAGCTGTGGGCCGAGACGCCTCTCTGTCGCGGCCACGAGGTGGCCGATCAGCCGCGTCATATACTGGAGATGTAGATTTTAGTGCTTCCTCCTCTAATCGGGGTAGCAACATGCGCTTTGGGTACCTCTTGGAGGGCCGTTCGAGTTCGTATTCCTCGACCGCAAGGATTTCAGTCCATCTGTCAGCTAGCAGGTCTTGATCAGCTCTAAGCTGCTGCTGCTTTTTCTTAAGGCTATTCGCCGTGGCCATAAGCCTGCGCTTGAAGCGCTCTTGCTCGACGGGATCCTCAGGCACGACAAATTCGTTGTCATCAAGGCTTGCCTCATCTTCGGAGGAAGGCATGTAATTATCATCCTCTACCTCTCTATCTGCCGCTCTCTCAGGAGGGCTGGCTTCTCCATCCTCCTGCGCTGAATCTTGCTGGAGGGGGTTGTCTTCGACACTATTCGGGGTGTTATTATCTCCTGTGCCGGTATCACTGTTTTTGCTTTGGCGAGACTTAGAGCGGCGCCGCTGACGCTGGCGCTTAGGTTGCTTCTTGGAGGGGTCATCCTCCGCTGTTCCGTCGCCATTGCCCTCTTTGGGTGTGTCCACCATATATATGTCGTATGATGAGGTGGTTGTCCATTGCCCTATGGGCGGTGGTTCATGTTCGTCTCCTACATCGTCGTCCATATCCTTGATGTTTTCGGAGTCAAAGTCGAGCATGTCGGTCAAATCATCGACAGTGGCTACGTAGTGGGTGGTGGGTGGGCATCGAATTTCTTCGCCATCCGCATCCCAATCCTGCCGGTCATAATCCGGCCAGGACTCTCCTGACAAGGAGAGAGACCTTAGTGAATTCAGTATGTCGCCGAAGGGCGAGTGCTGAAAGATATCCGCGGCGGTGAACTCCATGATCGGCGCCCAATCGGATTCGATTGGCAGGGGCGCGGGTGATTCAGAGTCCGGAGGAGAGTCCGGCAATGTGGAGTCACGGGCCTCGCGGAGGGTAAGGCTGGTGTTCGGCTCGATCGCCGTTGAGGCTGCAGCATCTGTGGCGGGGTCTAACCACCCTCCCACGGGTGCGCAATTGGCTCTGAATTGAAGGTCGGAGCGGTTGCAGGTGCGGTCTCCAGAACACTATTTGGCGGCAGAGCTAAATCATGCCCATCGTAATAGTGCGGCGCACTCGGCCGGGGCTCGAATCCGTCGAAGATCAAGTCTCCGCGGATGTCGGCCGTGTAGTTTAAGCTACCAAACCTGACCTGATATCCAGGGGCGTAACTCTCGATCTGCTCCAGATGGCCAAGCGAGTTGGCCCGCAGTACGAAGCCATCGAACACAAAGATCTGTCCGGGGAGAAAAGTCTCACCCTGGACTGCATCGCCATTGATGATCGAAGGAGCCATCGAGCCTAAAGATGACGACACAGAGGAACTCTCAATGAAAGCACCAATGTCGGTGTCAAAACCGGCGGATCTCGGATAGGGGGTCCCGAACTGTGCGTCTAGGCGGATGGTAACAGGAGGCAAGAGACACGATGTTTTTACCCAGGTTCGGGCCCTCTCGATGGAGGTAAAACCCTACTCCTGCTTGATTATATTGATGATATGGATAGTACAAGAGTTGATCTATCACGAGATCAGAGAGGCTAAACCCTAGAAGCTAGCCTATGATATGATTGTTGTTGTCCTACGGACTAAACCCTCCGGTTTATATAGACATCGGAGGGGGCTAGGGTTGCACAGAGTCGGTTACAAGGAAGGAGATCTACATATCCGTATTGCCAAGCTTGCCTTCCACATCAAGGAGAGTCTCATCCGGACACGGGACGAAGTCTTCAATCTTGTATCTTCATAATCCAACAGTTCGGCCAAAGGTTATAGTCCGGCTGTCTGGACACCCCCTAATCCAGGACTCCCTCAAGAAGGATCGGGATGCTTTCGATGTCATGATGTCCAAAATTCAGGCTACTGCTACCTGCCTTCCTCGAGCTCAAGCCGGCAATTAGGAGTTGTTGGCCCTGATTTCACTATTTTTGAGTCTTCGGCCTGCGCGCCGTGTACTGACCTGGGAGCCATGTACGTTAAACTTTAGCTTGGTTTGGTTGCCGTTGATACTTTGGTCCTGCTGTAATGTTGGCTCGTGTGGTTTGTTATGACTCTGCCAGGTAGATTTATTTATAAAGTCAGGTTCTGGTCTTTTTTTTAAAAAGATGTGTAGATACTTGGACGCGGCGGGGTGATCCGCATCAAGGCGATGCAGCAGGTGAAGGAATATGATTGGATTGGAAGCAGCCAAACGCAAGCTGGCCCGCCGCGCGTCGTGTTCGATGGAGCAAAGTCTATCACCATTTGCAATTCCTTATCGGGAAGGTTGGACCGCTGGACCACGCACGTGATCGACTTCACAAGACGCGGATTGATGGCGCGCGCGTCTCAGTTCCATTGTGTATTTTGTGTGGAAGCAGTGATGTGAGGCAGGAGACGGTGTTGGTTCCTGCAGGTCAGTTTGCCGTGAGCTAGAGGCACCTTCCTCTTCCTGGGTGCGTCGGCAAGAGCGGTCAGACGACTGTTTTTTTTTTCGAGGATAAAGAGTTTTATTTTATAGATGCAGAGTTACAATCAACTAGCAAAAGCTCAGTGATACAAGGTGGGCAATCCTATAGCCAACAAGTCGTGGCATTTGAGACCGTTGTATGCTTATATGCGTTGCAGCCCTATGTACTTCGTTCGAGTATGTATTGTTCGGTATGGAATGAACTATTCTTTCTGTTCCTAGTGTCGAAAACACTCTTACATTATGGAACGGAAGGAGTAGCTACGAGCCCTGCTGAAAAGAGTCAACTTCATTGCTTCAGTTGTGTTTTGTGCGGCAAGTTAGCTGCTCGCCATGTTTGGTTTTAATTCCACTCACCAGACATTGTTTGTTAATAGTTTCCTACGAATGTTTTCGTACAATAAAGTAGTCTATGAACGATATATTAGTAGTCGATGATACCAAACAGGGCCTACACCCACCCTGCTCGCTGCATTATCATTGTCCTCTCCGATTTAATATGATTGTTTATTGGCTGTAAACGATGCGATATCAAGCGTGTTCGTGTTAGAAAGATTCAGGCAATTAGCACCTGACTGGAGATAGCCAAAATCGAGCTCGTTGATCCGTTAGCTGTTAGTGCCCTGATCCTGATTGATCCTATAGGGATCGTGTTGGTTGGTACAAGGCCATAAATTATGCACGTTGTGCGGCTAATTTTTTCCTTAATAAAGTATTTGTCCGGCTAGTTTTTTCGGGTTGTAATGTGTTGTTTGCTTTATATATATAAGCGGGGAGGAAGCCGTTTTCCGTACTAATGAAATAACTTGTGGATTTATGAGCCATAAAAATGTATCCGGTGTTTTTTTGTAGGGCCGCACTACATGTGGGCCGGCGGATAAGTAGAATACATCCGCTGCCTAACTGGCCGTTGGATGGACGCGAGGATAGCCATCCGATCTACCCATTCACGTGTGTTACCTCCCTTGCAACAAGAGTGGTGTTGCAGAAACATTTATAACAATAGCCATCCGATCTACCGTCCCAGCCAGTCGAGGACCTTTGCAACAACCACCTTATTGCGCTTAGGGGGTTTGCAACAAGGACCTTGTTGCGAAGTTCCGCAGAGACAACACGCCACATGCCTAGGCGCTGCCGCTAGCCGGAGTTGCTCCTCCTCCTCCGCTTCAACCCCGCGAGCAGCTGCCAGCTCCACTCCAGCACGACGGCGATGCTCTCACGTCGGGTGCTCCTTCGACATTTTCTGCAACTGGAACTATGTTTCTGAAACATGTCTCATGTTGTAAAGTCTGACCACTCACTCTCTACCGTCATGCACTTCTGACTCTTTCTACAGCTTAGACTATATTTCTAAAACAAGACCCTTTTGCAGAAAAATCCCTTCATCATCGAATCATTTTTAATCTTTGTGAAACAAGACGTATGTTGAAGAAACCTTTTGAAACAAGACCCATGTTGCAGGAAAAAAGCCTTCACCACCGAATCATTGTTTCTCTTTGTGAAACTAGTCTTGTGTTGCAGAAATCTACTGAAACAAGAACCTTATTACGAAAAAAACTGGCTGCGACACTAAGTTGTGGCCAGCGTGAGTGCTCGATCAGGATTGATCTGACGGCTAAGGAAGCGGCAGACGTTGCACTTGCATCCGCCGGCTGAAGGGTAGTATTTTTTTTTCTATTGTAAATAGTTTCACGAAATATGATGTTACTATCATTTCCTAAAACATTTGTGTGATAAAGGTCAAAGACAGTTATTAGAGATCCTGCAAAATCCAGTGCCTAGATTTTGAAATGGAGAGAGCACACACTTCTTAGATTTAGGGCTTCCCTGACCTATAATCATGACGAAGTATGCCGAATAGAGCATGGAAATACTTGATCGCTTGAAATTATAGTGGTTTCAATTCGGAAAAAAAAATCACCTAAAACGCATTTAACAACCTACATCTTATTCTTTACCATGCTCTCTCATCCCCCGTCCCCCCCTTGCTCCTCTATCCGATCCCCTCCTCCACATGGGGCTATCACCAGTTGCGCACTTGCGCTGCCGATGCCCGCTACATCCACCACTTGCATTGACTCTCTAGTTCACCTTGGAGCCTCCTCTTTCATCCGAGAAAAAGAAGGAAAACCTAACACGGGCACTGCCATCGGAGTTAGGGCTGGATCCGGACGTGGCGGGGCGATCCGCGTACAGGAGATGCTGCACGGGCATGTGAAGAAGCAAGAATGATTGGAAGCAGCCAAGCCTGAACTGGCCCGCCGCGCGTCGTGTTCCGTCTATCCTATCCGATCACCTTGAACAGATGCACCGTCGCCATTCACAACCCCTCCTTGTTGCCCGTGCCGATCAACCATCACCGTCTGGACTGGACCGCGCGCCAGCCCAGCCCAGCCATCTGCTTGCGGCAGTTTCTTCCCTTCCTTCACCGCATTTGCTTCGCCATTTCCCACTCCAGCTAAGCTGCCAAGTTGCCATGCATGGATGTCTCCCTATCGGCTCGATCTGGTCCCGTCGTGTCCACTTCGTCCTGGCAAATCTGGATCCCCGGCCGATCGCGGCAACACAAACCGCTCACCCGAAACGGCAAAGACACTGTTCGGACACCGCTGTGATCACCGTGCCGCATGTGATTGATTCTATCCCGTCACCAGATCCCATCCAACCAACCGCCATGAGCCCATGAACTCCTCACCACGATCGAGGTCCACTCCGCTTCGAGAAAAGGAATAAAAATCCACCTCGAGGTGCACGACGCTCACGTGTCCCACTGTTGGCTCGAGTCGGACGGTGATCGCCTCCCAGCTGTGAGCCGGACCCGCCGGCCAGCTCCCGCCGTATCCGGGCTACGAGGACGATTTTCTCTGTAGAGCCAGCCAGCCATGGACGACTCGAGCCAGCTCCCTATATAACGGAGGGTACGCGCGGCACATAGGCAAGCATTCATCCCATCGGCCACAGTGTCCAACGGGTGGGAGGCAGCAGGGAGAATTCATGGGTAAGCGCCAGGTTCTCCCCGCTCTCCTCCTCGCCCTCCTGGCCCTCGCGTCGACCGGCGGCGGCGCCCATGCGTCGGCTAGCGGCGGTGCCCATCCGGCTACGCCGGTGAAGGCGCCGTTTAGCAGGCACAGCTTCCCCAAGGGGTTCGTCTTCGGCACCGGCTCCGCGGCCTACCAGGTCCGTGCATGCGCTCCAGCCACGTACCGGCCGTCGATGCATTACCACGTGCTTACTCGTCGGCAATGGCTTGCGTGCAGTACGAAGGCGCCGTCAAGGAAGGTGGCCGGGGGCCGACAGTGTGGGACAAGTTCGCCCATACTCCAGGTACACGCTCTCACCGTCACCGATCGATCTACACCATTGTGGCTTCCTCCCATATACGTACTCCTGATGAACCAAGTCATGGAAGCAGTGCTAGCTGCTAGGCTAGCTCAAATACTCTCTTCCCCAAAGACAGACATCAGTTCTAAGCTTGAGATTATCAGTCAGTAAAAAGCTAAAAACAAAACTGTATGTTGCACTGCAGGCAAGATTGCGGACGGTGGCAACGGAGACGTGGCGCTAGACTTTTACCATCGGTACAAGGTGAGCTACTGTCATGTTCATGCTCATGTGGCAGTGTAGAGCGAGCGTTCGACATTAATTTTCGAAAATAATTAACCTGGCTTAATTCGATCCGTGATTACAGGAGGATCTCAAGTTGGTGGTGGACATGAACATGGATGCCTTCCGGTTCTCCATTGCGTGGAGCAGGATACTGCCAAGTACGTGACAGATTATTACGAGAGAAAAACACTCGAAGTATATTTGCCTTTAGGCAACTTATCAGTTTATCGTCTCTCTGTTTTGGTTCACTGCTCGCAGCTGGTTCTCTGAGTGGAGGAGTGAACAAAGAGGGGATTGCCTTTTACAACAGGCTTATCAATGAGGTCATAGCTAAAGGTGTGTTTTTTAATCTCTCTCTCTCTCCTATTGGCTTCAAATAATTTGTTGTACTATACCCTATTCCTTACACTGTTTTTCACTAAGAAATTAACTGTTTCTTCTTCTTCCACATGGTAGGGTTGAAGCCATATGTGACACTGCACCACTGGGACACACCCCTGGGGCTAGAGGACAAATACGGTGGCTTCCTCAGTGAAAAGATTGTGTAAGTGACGCAGTCAAATCACAGGACATCTCGTTTGCCCTACAAACAGTTTCGGTAGTAACATGTGTCATAACATCAATCAACTTTATAAACAGTTCCTTCCCGCAAAAAACAAAAACAAAAACAAAAAACTTTGTAAACAGTTCCAATAACTGGCACTAATATAGAATGACATAAACCTTGAGTTTGTAATCAAATTCAAATAACGAGGAAAATACAATAGTGTTCTAAATGCTCTTATATTAGTTTATGGAGGGAGTACTCTGCTACTGTGCGTGTATAAATCAAGATTTTGGTCACTAAATGGACTCGTTGTACCGGACGAGAGATACATATTCATATTTTTTTTGAACTCAGTACAATCATAGATGCTCACATACACCCATCTATATTAATATTCTCTATTCATAATTTGAAGCTTCGCGGCGAGCACTCATTGACTACTTGATAACCACACAATTTTTAATCAAAAATGTGTGCACTGCTGGCGGTAAACGCTGCTGCACGGCGGTAACCAAAATTGCCTCTGTGTTGAGTCAAACGAGGCCTGAACGAACAGTCTGATCCTGATAAGTGATAACATTAACAACTTCGCCGTGAGCTAACGTGCAGTGAAGATGAGCCATGCATACACAAAAGCAAGAGCATCTCGATGGAATCAATTTATTAACAATGTTGGTAAATCTCAATGGACTAAGATTTAATTATATCTCAATTGATACTGTACTTGTGAGAATTTGTGTGCAGATTCTTGCAAAAAAATCATTATTTTTCTTTCATACATGCTATGTCACTTGTTTGAGACTTGGTTAAGTCTCACACGATTAAGACCTAGCTACACACATTTATTAATCGAACAGATGCATGGTGTAGGAAGGACTACGTGGACTTCAGCGACGTGTGCTACAACGAGTTCGGCGACCGGGTGAAGCACTGGACCACCTTCAACGAGCCATGGACGTACAGCACCTACGGCTATGCCACGGGAGTGTTCGCGCCGGGGCGGTGCTCACCGCACGTCTCCGCCTCCTGCGGCGCCGGCGACTCGGCTCGGGAGCCCTACATCGTGACGCACAACATCCTGCTGGCACACGCCGCCACCGTCGATTTGTACCGGCGCAAGTACCAGAAGACGCAGGGCGGCGAGGTCGGCATCACGCTGGTGTGCCACTGGTACCTCCCCTACACCAACTCCACCGCCGACAAGGAGGCCGCCAAGCGCCGGGTGGAGTTCATGCTGGGGTGGTTCATGGACCCCATCGTGCACGGCGACTACCCGGCGTCCATGAGGAGCTGGCTCGGCGCCCGGCTGCCGGCGTTCACCCCGAAGCAGAAGGCGGCGCTCAAGGGGTCGTATGACTTCTTCGGCCTCAACTACTACACCACCTACTACGCCATCGCCACGCCCGCCCCGGCCAACGCCCTCCTCGGCTCCTACGACGCCGACAACCGCTCCAACGTCACCGGCTTCCGCAACGGCAGGCCCCTCGGCCCGCAGGCCTACACCGAGTTCCTCTTCGTCTACCCGCCCGGCATCCACGAGCTCATGCTCTACGCCAAGCGCAGGTACGGCAACCCGGCCATCTACGTCATGGAGAACGGCATCGACGAGGGCAACAACAGCTCGCTGCCCATCAGGGAGGCGCTCAAGGACCCCGCCAGGATCAACTACCACTACAAGCACCTCCTCTTCCTCAACCTCGCCATCAAGCAAAAGGTGAACATCAGGGGCTACTTCTCGTGGACGTTCATGGACTGCTTCGAGTGGGGTGACGGCTACAAGGACCGCTTCGGCCTCATCTACATCGACCGCAACACGCTCAAGCGCTACCCCAAGGAATCCAGCAAATGGATGGGCAGATTCCTCAAGAACTGATCCATGATCCATCTGCATGCGCAAGACTGGTCTCAGCTCAAGCGGCGTTCGTTATTACTATTAACTAGTAGTACTTGCTGAAAGCAGGCGTTGAGTTTTCATTTTCATTTTCATTTCAATTTATGCGAGGGGTGTCCTGCTCAGGAAGGCGAGACGGCGGCAGCTCCCTGAAGATGGAATAAAGGTCTCCCCGCCTAGCCCCCGTTTCGGTGATGCGTCCAGCATCATCGGTGGGCGTGTGGAGTTGTGTCTCCGACTGATCTGTCCTTGGTGGATTTGCTCGGATCTGTTCGTCGTTCGTCTTCGTTCATGTGTCTTCAGGTTGGATCCTTTTAATCTACACTCTTCATCTGCGGCGGTTGCTGTTCTGGTGCGTTGGTTCTATGGGGCCTTAGCACGACGACTTCCCGACTGTCTACTACAACAAGGTTTGCCCGGCTCCGATGAGGGAGGGGCGATGGCAGCGGCGCGCCTTCGGCTCGCTTCAGTGCTTGTAGTCGTCGCTAGGTGGTCTACGGATCTGGATGTAATTTTTATTATTTCTAGTATTCGTTGTACTACCATGATTGAAGATGAATAGATTGGAAGGTTTTTCCCGCAAAAAAAAAGAATAAGCGTTTGCTGCATTTTGCCGTTGACCGTTCAAAGAAATAAAAATTGAGATTGAGGATTGTTATTTCCTTGGAGAAGTACTCGTAGACTCGTAGTTGTTTCTAAGACTTCGATCATATTGTTCATAACTTCTAGAATGTGCAACTACTCAATTATTTTAGACTTTTTGATAATGCTCATTGAGTGGGAGCCAACATTTCCTACGTGGCGCATGTGATTACTTCGTCAATCTTAAGTTTTGTCGGCCTGGTCTCTCAAAGGTGCTTATATGGGTAAGGCGTATGTTTGCGTTCATACAGACCAGCGTATGCACGTGCTTGTGAGCATTTGTATTGTATTGTGTTTTTAAATAAATGACGCTTAGTTTGCTAGAAAAAATTACGCATAGGATGGAGAAAAATTTATGCCTAGGATGGCTTGAGTCACTCTAATAAAACTTCACTTTGAAGTACCGTATTTGTCAACTATTGAACCTTTAATGCGCGGATAGCATTGGCCTAACTATGGTCATTTCGGAAGTAATCAACATGTTGAAGCTCATGGTTTTTTTCTCTAGTCTTTTCCGAAATACTATCAACTTGTGACAATGGAGAAAAACTCTCCTGGATTCAAAGGATTGGTTTTTCTTTGTTTTTGCCTCAGGCTTGGACATTATCTTCTATACTCGAGCCCCGATACACTATAAGGATATCATAGGGCACTCATGCTTGATATATAGAACTACCTACAAACATGTAGCTGTAAACAGAAAACAAACGTGTGGGCAGGTTAGGCAAGCTCGTGGACCTTCTAGTTGAAGACACCTATGGCGCGGGGATTCATTGGGGGGAAGGCAGTCACCGTGGATAGAAGTAGAGGAGGTAGAGAAGTTGGCCAGCAGACATACGTAGAGGGTGATGGCAGCTTCACTTCAGAGTGCAGACTCAAGGTAGTCTTATGCAGAGATTGTTCATCCATGAAACGGGTCTGGAAGAAAATATGCCTTTGAAGTGGGCACCAGGCCCCTTGGGATGGCAAGCCCGTTGAGCATCGACACACTGATGGGAGGAAAATCGCACCCTCGCCGAAGGAGGAAAAGAGGCTTTCAAGCGGCAAACCAACCTATACCTCAAGGGGGGTAGGGGTTGAAGGAAAGGAATACGAGTTTTTCAAACACCACTTTGCAACCCCTTAAAGTTATCCTCTTGATTCACGAGGGATTAGCAAGGGAGGATGTATGCCTACCCTAAACCTTAAGATGACGACATGACAGTTCTTATGGTGGCAACACTACAATGAGCTTTTTTCTCTCATTATTTTTTCCTTCAACCTGCACCAACCTATAAAATAACACTCATTTCATGAAGTTAGATCGCACATGTCGCCTTTTCATCAATAAATAAACAAGACTACATGGGTAGGAGTTGTCCTTCTCGGAGCAGCTATGCTAGGAATACATGTGGCCTAACATCTGAGTATGGTTTAGAATTTCAAAACGGCAACTTTGTTGACCCTCAAAATGACTGAAATTTTGTTAATTGTGAAAATCATTTCAGACAAACCAACTAGTTTGTTGTATGAAATTGATTGTTTTAGTCTAAACAACTAGATAAAATATAACCTACCCCTAGGGCCAGTTCTTTTGCTAGCTTTTAGAATAAGATGCTCCCAACCATTTTTTTAGGATCCTTCTAATTAAGACTTAACTAGTAGGCTACTAAAAAGATAAATTTGGTTGGGCTTCTAAAATAAACTTGGTAGGGGACAACTTATTCTAGAAACCCAAATAAGTCACAAAAAAACTGGCCCTTATAAAATGACCAAAACACGGTAAGTACAAAATTTGTTTAAGAAGAAGCAACATTTTTTGTGTGTAAATTTGGAATATTTTGAATTTGATGAACTAGATAAATGTTGAATTTTGGGACTCGATCTAGAACTATAGAGCAAAAGTAAGATAACCTACCACTGTACCATGGAAGGTGATGTTGTTCGTGAACGGTCACAAGTTTGTTTTTATCATACAAATCCAACGTACCAACATGTTTTGAATAATATTGATGTATCTAGTCACGTTTTAGCATTAGATACATCAGTATCTAGACAAAGCAAAGACAACATTTTTGGAAAGAAGGTATAATATTGGGAAACATTACCTTTCTGCCGACGGATCACGCTCTCGCGTCCGCCGTGCGTGGAGCCATTGGATCACTTTTGATTCAACAGACCACGTGTACTAACAGATTCTACGTCTTGCGTCCGCCGCCCTCGGAAGCCAACTACGTGCGGATTAGTCCCACCCACCGTATGTATTAAGATTCTGCAACATCCCCCATGTTTCTGAAACATGGGGAATGCTGCAGTGGTAACACGGCCTCAAGAGCCAACCACAATGCGGACAAAAAATTTCTGCAACACAATCTGTGTTGCAAAAAAAAAACTCTGCAACATTATCCTTGTTGCAAAAAAATCTACAACACAACCTTTGTTACAAATGTTTTCTGAACATGACGCCTGTTGCGAAAAGTTCCGCAACAAAACCTATGTTGCAAAAGTGGGAAAAGTGAAGAACAACTCTTGACTCAGGATTACACCAGATTTGACGGCTCGCGCGGATCTTTTAAAAAGATCTGTCGACCGACACGTAGCATGCCAATCGATCATTACAGTTTTTGCAACAAGACCTTTGTTACAAAAAAAATCCAACAAGACATCTCTTGCAAAAAAAAGTACATGCTCGTGTCGCGTGATCTTTAAAATTCTGCAACAAGACCCTTGTTGTGAAAAAAAAATCTTAAGCAAGATCTTTGTTACAGAAAATAAAAAAAACATAGGCACGGTTGATCTTTAAAATTTCTGCAACAAGATCTTTATTGCAAAAAATAGAACACGCTCGGGTGATCGCAACAAGCAGACTGTTGCGGAAACACCACTCTTGTTGCAAAAGATGATTGCTTACATTAATAGATCGGACGGTCATTATGTCTCTATCCAATGGTCAGCGAGGCGGCGGATCTTTTTTAATTTCCGCCGGCGGACGCGTAGCGTCGCCCTATAATATTTCACTAACCTTTGAAAACATGGTCGAGAAAGATCGTCCAAATTTTAAACCGTGTCTGTGGTCTGGCCGGGGGTTGAAGGCTCGTGTTTAGTAGCGTGCTCGACATGTGGGCCCACGCGGAACAGCGATGAGAGTTTTTTTTAATCTGATGCTGGTCCTAGGAATTGCATGCAAGGGATCCGGTGCAGAGGATAGGCCGGAGCGGGCCCAAATTTGTACTTCTCCACATCAAGCATGACGTTGCAGCTTTCAGATCCATCCACCATCGATCTGGACACTGCCACGGCACCAGGGACAATTCGAAACAATAAAACAGCGGTCTCATCAGGCACACATCGTCATTTAGTGCAATCAGCTCGCTTTATTATGGGTCAATGTTCATTTTAGGTGAATTACCGGAGAATGCTTACATGTATTGCTATTACCCACTCCGTTTAAAAAAATAAGGTGGACTATTTATAAAAAAGTTAATTAACAAATAATCCAATCTTAGGGACAGCGCCGAACGATTTCTGAGCTATCAAACATTTTTTTAATACATACTGAATATTGTTTTAACACACATTAAAAAAATCAAAATTTCCATAATCTTTTTTAAAACGTCCAAACCATTTGCTAATTGTCACGAGATTTTTTAAAATATAATGAGCTTTTTAAATGGTATGAAATATTTTTCTAAATAACGCGAGCATTTCTTAGACTGTACAAACATTTCATTAAAAAAATCATAAACATATTTTTGAATGTTATGAAATATTTTCCTGAATTACACATGCATTTTTTACATTGTACAAATATTTTCAAAAAATGCCATGATTATATATTTGAAATGCTGGAACATTTCTTAAATTTCACGGACATTTTTCTGAATGCTATCAACTTTTTCTAAAAGTTGCACAAACATTTTACACTGCATGACCATTTCTTAAATGTGTCATTAATTTTGTTTAAGTAAATCAAAATTGGAAATATATTTATTTAGAGTTAAATTTAAGTAAAATTTTGTAATGTATGTATTTAAGTAAATTTTCGAATATCTCAAAAAATAGATATACAAGTGAAAAGCGAAAATGAAAAAAAGACCAAACGTATAACAAGTGAAGGTAATGTATCGGTACTGCGCCTACCACTAACGAGTTCCCTTGAGACGAGGCAAGCTACCGTCTTGCAGTAAGTAGCCACGCCCGTAAGGGTCACCACAATGGGAGAGAATTGCGCGTAGCCGTAGCGGCTTTGCCCACAGGACAAGAGGGGTAGCCGTAGCGCGTAGACGAGGTAAGCTACCATCTTCGCATGGTATCATCAAAGGGGCTTCTCTGCCTGTCAGGGCTATATCTCGCCTTTATCGAGGGAACCTTCAGTCTCACTTCTGGTGCATGGATAGTAGGCAGAAACAATATTGTAGCTCTCATGAACGGTTTTGGGAAGCTTCTATGGATCTTTGGTTCGGGTTTAGAAGCTTTCGTGTGTTTCTTTTCCTCCTTTTCTATGTGTTTTGGTTCCCGTTGTTTTTTATATATTTTTGTCAATGCATGTTGTACATTTTTTGTATACATGCGTAATTTTTTAGATTTGTTGAACATTTTTTAAATACATGATAAACATTCTCCAAATACATGTTTGAACATTTTCTTAGAAAAATGTGTAACATTTTCCAAATACATGATAAACATTTTCCAAATACATGTTTGAACATTTTCTTAAACAAATGTGTAATATTTTTTAAATACACATTGAATATGTTTTTGGATAGGACAGAACATCTTTTTTATGTTATATGAACATTTTTTACATTGTAGATACATTTTTTAAAATTTCAATTTTTTTTAAAATGCATGAGCTTGTTTAATGTCACATTAATGTTTCTAAAACTTAAGCTTATTTTTTGGGATTGTATAAACAGTTTTTCATGAACTTTTTTCCTAGATGATATAAACATTTTTTCTAAATGGTATAAACATTATTTTAAAGTTGCATACAGATTTTTCTTATACTTCATGACATTTTTTAAGCATGTGATAAACAGTTTTAAAAGTTTAACTGTAATATTTTTCCATTTTAAGATTTGAACTTTTTGAAAAATGTGAATTTATGAAAAAGAAAAAGAAACAAAAAAAGAGATGAAACAACAAACTTAAAAATGCTGAAAAACTGATAAAAGAAAAAAACTGTTCATGAGGTTTGTAGAAGGTTTCCAAGACCGGTAAAAATCGACTGAAACATTCGTAACCGGAACGGGAAAGCTTTTGCGTACAGCTAAAAATGGGCCAGGCCAATTCACTCACTGTCTACCCGGGCGTGTGCGTGTTTCGGCGACCCTCCCGGTGACTCAAGGCGTGCCCTATTTACAGCCGAATTGCTTCGCGGCCCACCACCCACCCAGGCCGTGCCCACCTGGAACGTCGACGTTTTCCGTGGCATCCACGTTCGATGAACCTGGGAAGAAGTCCACGTTCGATGAACCTGCCCTTTCACGAGTTCAAAAAAAAAAAGACCCTGCCCTTTCACGGTATCCGGCCGATCAGTGCCACGAACGACCAAATAACGAACGAACGAGCGAGAAGCAGAAAAACATTCCGACCCACAGCAGAGCAGCCTCTCTAACTCTAATCACAGCGTCTTTTCGCCACAAGTTCGGCTGTTTGCGTTGATCAGGTCAATTACCCATCTAATCACTCGACAATTCCATGTCAACACTCTCACGTCCTATTTCCGTCATCAGGAACTTACGAGGTTGACGGGAGCTGGTTCGTGATGCTGCTGTTGCTCTCCACCGAGCGCTGGGCGAGCGGCCTCCTCGTTGTCGTGGAGCTGCGTCGGTAGTGCTCTCGCCCGGCGGCTCGGCACAGCCGTACGTACTCTAAAAGGTAGTGAGAGGGAGAGGGGAAAGCGATAGGATGGTTGAATTCCGTGGTGGCTAGAGCTCCCGCGGCTGTTTTACTACTGCTACTGGCTTTTTAGGTGCAACCGCGAGGCAGCATCGATCATGGCTGACCACGACAACGGGATCCTTCTGCGGAGACGCGGATGCCGCGGTCTCTGTGGCCACGGAAGCAGAGATGCTCGTGTCGTGCTAGAGACCATCTCCAGCCAGACCTGTTGCTCCGCTCTCGTATGTCCCATGGGCAGCTCGGACACAGGGCTGAATTAAGAAATGCCATTCAATCAAACCTCGAACCTAACCTATATGTCTCGGCTGTTCAGCACTCTTTAAACCCAGCTCATATATAAGACCCAACTCATCAGTATGGCGGATTTAAATTTGCCGGACGCGTCCACCAAGTTGAAGCGGACAGGTTGGACCCGCCCTAAATTTCCCCAAACAATCACCAATCCTTGCCTGACCTGCCCTCTTTCTCTCCTCTGTTTCGTTCGCGCCGCCCCTCGCCTAGCGCCGCCGTCCCTAAACCACATAGCCACCACCACGGGGCCCAAACCGCTCCTGGCCGTCCTTGCCGGCCCAGACACGGTCGCCACTTTGGTATGTCCTACTCCATCGGACCTACACTTCGCCAACCATTTGTTCAACGAAATGTCTAGCTATTTTTTAAATATTCTTTTGCTCATTTGTAGGCAAACGATGAATTCGCTAGATAATGATTTTGAGTACAAGAAGCTTGATGACTGCATATTCAAAGAGTTCATCGATTTGGCAGATTCAAACATTGATGACGACAAAAATGAGTCAGGTGACACCCAGATTTGAACTGGGATAAAGGTTTCTTGAAATTGAGTCCAGACCGATTACTCATAGAAAATGACCACAAATCAAGGCTGTGGATTATTAAGTTATAGTAATAACTAGGAGTATTCTATTAATGGGATTCCATATCGTAAATCATTTATTCTTGCCCGCTTCAAGATATGATGAACATTTCTCACCAAAAGATCAGTCCAATAATACCACACACTGATAAATAGCGCAATACTTATTAGTGAATCTCCGTTGACATGATGATGATGAGTAGCCAGGAAGAAACGAAGAATAAAGACGAGCATATTCTCAACTTCAAGGGTTTGATAAAGGGTAGGATAATTGTTGCCCGGGATAGGATAAGTGAGGAGTCTCTACAATGACTACTTCAATCCCAACCCGGTATTTATGAGTTTTGTTTTTCAGCATTGCTTCCGAATGAACACTCATTTATTCTTGCGTATTTTGTGGGAGGTGCAAAAAGCATATATATGATTGCTAAGGAAGGATTGATGCGGACAATTGTCCTCTACTCTACAAAAATGCAAGATTGCTCCAAGGATGCTTGCATATCGTAAAGCTGCGGATGATGTTGATGAGTACGTCCAGAAACGCTCTAATTTTGCAGCAAGATTACTTCAACAAGACTCATTCACCCCCCACCCCCCACCCCCGCGTCGTCCGCTTCGGGCGACTCGGGCGGCGACTAGGGTTTCCCCGTCGCGCCGCCGCTCCCTCACCCTCCCTCCCTCGCCGCCACCTGAGAAAGCCGCCGGATCCGCTCGCGCGGCCACCCGTGATGGTGGCGGCGAGGCCTCGGTCGCTCCTTTCCTCGAGGAGGACCTCGGATCTGGGGCGGCGGCCCTTCTTGGCGAGGCGGCGGCGCCTTCTCGGCCGGTGTCGTCCGCGGGGTGCTCTGGCCGGCGGCCTCGACCACGCGGGTGGTGAGACGACGGCGGGTGGCGGCGGCGGTGACGCGGAGGTCTTCCCCTCCTCGTCAGATCTGAAGGTGGCTCCTTTCCCCTGTCTCCCTCGTCCCCGCCGCTTCTCGCCTGCCTCCCTCCGAGCGCCGGTACGATGTGGGTGGGTGTTCGGTGGTCTGGTTTTGGGCCGCGGGAAACCATTGGCCGGCTTGGCAGCATCGACGTCCCCGACGCCGTCTCCTCCTTGGAGGTGCTGCAGAGGTCCTTCCCCTTTCCACCCCTGTTCCTCCTCCCGGGTGAAAGCCCAAAATCCGGCTTGGATTGGGCGGCGACGACGCGCGGTGCGTCGTGTCTTCCTTGGGGGCGCCGCCTGGGGAGGGTTGCGTTCAGGTGAGGGGTTCATTGGTCGGAGCTTGGTGGCTTGGGTGGTCCGGTGACGGCGGTGTCACGAGGTTCGGCATGGCTGTAGGCGTCCCCGTCGGCTGCCTGGCAATCCTCGTTGCCCTGTCGGTTTACTTGATGCCTCTGCTGCCTTTCTTCAGTAGCTGCACCTGGTGGTTTTCCTACAGCTCTCTGGCGTTCTAGGTTGTGGCGATGCGGCAGTCGCGGAGTGCTCGAATGTTCAAGTGGTGATGTGCTGCGACTGCCCCAGGTCCCGATGCTGGCACGTCCCCTGCTCTAGGGTGAGCGTCTCTCAAGTCCGTCGGGTACGGCGCCTTGCGAGCCATGGCGAGAGGGAAGGGTCCCTCTGCGGCGAGAGAGACGGCGGATGTGTGTGGTCTTTCTACTTGGGCGTTGGTCGGGCTCACTTGCCACACTCTGTTGCAAGCAGGTCCTCGTCGTGCTCGTGTGTGCCTCACCCCTAGATGGCTGTTTGGCTGTAGTCTTCGGCTAGGACAAGCTTTGAGCTTTGTTTTTCATGTATTCTTTTTGAGCTTGTGCGATCCGTTGAGTTGTAAGCCTCCTAGAGTGTCCCCTTGTATCGTTTGGTCGTGGGGTTTGTGTGTGTTTGTATTTCCTGGCCGGTTGATGGCTTTGTTAATTCAAAGCCGGGCTCTTCGCGAGCCTTCGTTCTAAAAAAAAAGTACGTCCAGAATGGAAAGAGCACATGCATGAGGCCATGGAGAAATTTGCCTGCACCTTGGTGAATGTGTTTGGACTGGAGTAATTGAGAGAATCAAATGTCTAGGACACAAAAGAATATTGGCAATTTAGGCAACAAGAGGTTTTTCATATATGCTCGGTTTAGTCGATTGCATGCATTGCCAAAGGAAAAACTCCCCGACAGATTTGCACAAGTAGTACCAATGTCACACCAACGAGACCACTATAATACTTGAAGTGGTGGCATCAAAATACTTGTGGATTTGGCATGTAAATTTCTCACGACATCACTGTGCTTTCGCTATTCAAAAGACTTTGTGATGGGGATGGTTCGACATTACACCATCAACAAGCATGACTATAGTATGGGGTACTACCTTACTAATGGTAACTATCCTTGGTGGAGGACGTTTGTGAAGACTATAACTGATCCCCAAGGTAACAAATGATATCTCTTTGCACAATTACAAGAAGGTGGTACGAAGGATGTGGAAAGGGTATCTGGAGTTCACCATTCTCGTTGGGGTATTTTTCATGGAGCTGCAATGATGTGGAATCTGAAGATATTGTTTCAGATGATGACCTATTGTGTAATCTTGCACAACATGATTGTGGGGACTAGGGCGAAGGGGCAACCCACACGCATGCTTTTAAGAAATTCGGAGTACATGTCCGCCTCCCGGAACAAGATGCAGAGCTATTTTGAACTTTCTTTAGATTCATCGGCAACTTCGAGATACACACGCACAGACACAAACTACTCAAATGGAGAATATGTGGATTCACATGGAAAATCATTGAATTTTATGTTTGAATGATGCACTCTGAATAAATTTTACGTTTGAACTATGTATTTATCTCTTCGAATAAGATTTATTTGTGTGTTATATTTTGTTATGTGCATTCTTATCGTTCAATGATCAACGCACATGTGTTTGCATGGATTCAAGGTTTAAAAATTTGGATGTTATTGTAGGGGTGAACATATATGGACGGTTGGCTCCTGTCCGCAGACGCGTCCGCGTCCATATGGAGGGCATATTTGCCCAATCTGATTGGAGATGCTCTTACCTAGCTAGTCGAGAATGATGTCCATGTTTTGGTCTCGATTGCGGAGGATTGACACTTCCCTACAAACTCTCTTACCAAATATTGTTAAGGGAAATAAACCTTTTTATAAAGCTAAGCTAGGTGATGAATTTGACTCGCACAATTGACCGGCATCCCAATAAATGTTGAAGTATTGCTAAATTTATGATAAACATAATATGCTCACGTGGCTAATTCGATATCATAAACATGGCTTCTCAAAAATTACTCATGATCATGCAATAATTCAATCACGAGTGCTTCATACACAAACTCTATTCACCGGGTTCTCTTCTGTTCGTCCATATACCATAGTTACACCATGAGATCTTTGAGCGCTACCGACCATTTTCACTCGCAGAGGTTTGTGTTTTCTACTTTTTAATGCTTGATTTCTCTCACAAAGGGGGTAAGGTCTTGGATAAGACGCATGATTACTTTAGTTTGATGTGTTAATTGCAAAATTGTCTGATATCTTGACTGACCATAGACTAGAAGGGATGCTTATGCATGCCATTTTCATAAGAAAGGAAAATATTGATGTTTCATCCGAAGAAGGAAGTTAAGCTTAGCGTCGACCCCACCAAAACTTCAACTCGAATTCCACTAGCAAAATAGTAATAGTCCCTTCGTTCATTATTATAAGATGTTTTGGATATTTTAACATGGACTACATATAGACTAAAATGAGTGAACAAACAACAAAACGCGTCTATATACATTCGATTCATTTTTTTGAATATTTAATAATAGTGAACAAAGAGAGTACCCCTCTGTCCAGTATTACTTGTCGTTGAAATGGATGTATCTAGACGTATTTTAGTGTAACTACATCAACTCTTATCCATTTCTCTGACAAATAATTTCGGACGGAGGGATACTTCGTACTATAATCAAGTCTTGCATGTTAAGTGGGAAAAATAAGTCTAACATTTTGGTGTATGCTAATACTGAAAAAAGCCTTTGGGGTTTGGGCTGTGGCACATTGGAGAGGCCACAAGGCAGTTGACACGGCGAGCAGGAGCAGGGGATCCCTACACACGAGCGGAGGAGGTCCCGTGTTTGTTTGCTCTGTTCCTCCCCGCGCCGGGCCTTCCCTCGAGTTTCCTTCCTTTCCTCTTTCCCCCCTTTCCATCCCCCAATAAATAATTTCCACACAAGGAAACCAACCGAATCTCGAGCAGAACCTGCGAATTTCCCCCGTCTCCAATCATCTCCCCCCTCTCGCCCATTCTTCTCCGAATCCGCCTCCTCCCCATCCAATCTGCCGTTCCACCAAACCAATCCTCGCCGCAGTTCGTCCTCGCCGGAGCGCAGCCAGGCGACGACCGCCGGTGCCGCGGGCCTGCGGCGGGCGTGGATTGGTTCCTCCCTCTTCTTCTTCTCTCGGGTAAGGAAACCCTAGATTGGTCGAGTGGGTTGTTCGTTCGAGGAGTTCGTTCCGCTCGTGCCGATTTGTTTTGCTGATCCTTCTTTCCATGGTCCGATTAGGTTTGTCTTCTTCAGCGCGCAGTGTTGATCTTAGTTCAACCCTCAGGCGCGGCGCAGCCTGTCTTCCCGAAAAAATGGCGGCGGGAAGGCTGTTTCCATGATTCCCTCGCTCGGTGGGGCCAGGAGGGGTTGGGTGGATTGGACGTGACCGGGAGGGATTGCGAAGCCATAACAGTTATGGATCAGTTGGCTTTGCTCGCGACGGAGTTCGGAGATTCGTCCGACTTCGAGGTCGACGGCATCAACGAGAACGATGTCAGCGACGAGGAGATTGAGCCGGAGGAGCTGGCCCGGCGAATGTGGAAGGACAGGGTCAGGCTCCGGAGGATCAAGGAGAGGCAGCAGAAGCTGGCCTTGCAGCAGGCTGAACTGGAGCTGGAGAAGTCCAAGCCCAAGCAGATATCTGACCAGGCCATGCGCAAGAAGATGGCGAGGGCGCACGACGGGATCCTCAAGTACATGCTCAAGCTGATGGAGGTGTGCAATGCCCGTGGGTTTGTGTACGGGATCATCCCTGAGAAAGGGAAGCCTGTGAGCGGTGCCTCGGATAACATTAGAGCTTGGTGGAAGGAGAAGGTTAAGTTTGATAAGAATGGTCCGGCAGCGATTGCCAAGTACGAGGCCGAGCACTTGGTGGATGCTGATGCTCAGACTAGCGTCGTCAAGAACGAGCACAGCTTGATGGATCTCCAAGACGCCACTCTGGGCTCACTGCTTTCATCATTGATGCAGCACTGTAATCCACCGCAGCGCAAGTACCCCCTGGAGAAGGGCACCCCGCCCCCATGGTGGCCTGCGGGGAATGAAGAGTGGTGGGCTGCCTTGGGCCTTCCAAGGGGACAGATTGCTCCTTACAAAAAACCTCATGATCTTAAGAAGGTTTGGAAGGTCGGTGTGCTTACATGTGTTATTAAGCACATGTCCCCCAACTTTGATAAGATCAGAAACCATGTTCGCAAATCCAAAATCTTGCAGGATAAAATGACTGCAAAGGAGAGCCTGATTTGGTTGGGAGTCCTACAGAGAGAGGAAAGGCTCGTGCTTGGCATTGACAATGGCGTCTCAGAGATTACTCACCGCAGTGCTCCAGAAGACAGAAATGGAACTAGGAACGCACAGAGCAGCAGTAACGAGTATGATGTTGATGGTTTTGAGGAGGCTCCTCTTTCAATATCATCTAAAGATGATGAGCAAGGTCTTTCTCCAGCTGCACAATCCAGCGAGGAGCATGTCTCCGGAAGAGACAGAGAAAGGGCGAACACTAAACATCTTTATCAGGCTGTTGTTCTTAAGGAAGGAACAAAAAAACAACCACCAAAGAGAAAAAGAGCACGTCACAGTTCCATTGCTGTTGAGCAGGAGGTACAAAGGACTGATGATGCACCAGAAAATCTGATTCCCGATATGAACCGACTGGACCAAGTAGAGATTCCAGGCATGGCTAACCACCAGATTACAAGCTTCAATCAGATGGCCGGTACAAGTGAAGCTTTACAACACAGAGGAAATGCTCAAGGGCATGTTTATCTTCCTGGGTCTGGGGTTAATGGCTTTGATAATGCCCAACCTGTGGATGCTACTCCTGTAAGCATATATCAGCCTGTACTTTATGGAAGTAGTGATAATGCCAGGTCAAAGTCTGGAAACCCCTTTCCATTGCATGCCAATTCTGGTTTTAATAGTTTTCCCAGTAACTACCAGACTCTACCTCTGAAACAATCAGTACCATTACCTATGATGGATCATCATGTGGTTCCCATGGGTATCAGGGCACCAGCTGACAACAGTCCTTACGGCGATCATGTGATTGGTGGTGGAAGTTCAACTTCTGTTCCTGGAGATATGCAACACCTCGTAGATTTTCCATTCTATGGTGAGCAAGATAAGTTTGTTGGCAGTTCTTTTGAGGGGTTACCTTTGGACTATATCAGTATGAGCAGCCCGATCCCAGATATTGATGATTTGCTGCTGCATGATGATGATTTAATGGAATACCTGGGAACATAACATAGGTAATTTCATCACATAGCTGTTTCTTAGCTGTTTCTCTGTCTTTGAACTGTAGCATGATCATAATTTTCTGCTGCAAGATGACAATTTTCCTTTTGGTTGTCAGGTTAGGAAGGGCTCTTATGCTTTCTGTTTGGTCATCCATTTTGTGTCACCAGGATTACCAGATTAACTTGAGTATGGAAGACTAAACTTCTCATTCTGATGCTGTTGATACCATCTGTAGCATGCCCAATGATACTTGACTTACATTCTTTTGAAAAATATTGTCAAGGATGACCGGATTGTAAACCGGAAAGGTGTACATGCCTACAGGGTTTTAGTTTGAAGTAGTTAATTTTCCCGGGGAAGATATAGTGAAGAAAGAATAGTTCTTTGTATTTTTCGGATCTTTGAGATATGAATGCCATGCTCTCCTGCATGTTCTCACCCCCTTCCCTTTTGCTTTCTACAGAAACATTGAGTATTCAACATTGTAGATACAATCAAGAATAAAATATTCATCAGTTGAGGAGATCCCTCTGTCTCTTATCTTTCTATGAGCAAAATTAAGTTCTTTACTGTGTCATTAGTTGATGGTAGTTACACAGTGAAACCTTTGTTTCTTGCCAAAAGAAAAAAGTGAAACCTTTGTTATCGACAGTACTACAGTTCTGAAAATGGCTAGTACTGTAGATAAAAGTTCGGAGATATGCAACAGTGGTGGTTTACTCAACTGTGAGCGGTAAACGACTGTATCACTAGTCTTCCTGTTGAGTTGCTATTTGGTATCTGCATACATGGATATGGGACATATGGCTGAGATTGACATTTGGAATTACACAAAAAAACAAAATCAGTGGAAAGAGGTCTATGAAGACGTTTGGCTGGCTTGTTTGGCAAAAAAAAATGCAGTACGCTATAAGAAATTAATCAGTCAGTCGAATATTCGGGAGTAGTAATTTAATCGTTCATTTTTTCCTTCTTATTTTCTTATTTTTTAGTAATTCTATAGTAGTCCTAGATTTTGCATTTTGATGAGCCTCCCTTTGAGGAACTCATGGAATAATCCATTTTCATGGAATAATGAATTAAGGAAGAAAGGATATGTGTCTACTGCTTACAAGAAAAGATCTCAAGGACCTAGTAGGCTGTTGTTACTCACCTTCTGGTACTTGATGGCAGATTCTATAACTTAGTAGTCTGAACGGATGCTCTTTTACGGATGTGCAATTCTTCAAGTTTTAAATTTATTGCGGTTGATTATCACAGTATATTTGTCTAGTAAATGCGGATGTAGTTTTCTGGTAGTATGTTTACACTGAAGAACATGCTCTGCCTAAGTTCCATTAAGCATGTGGATATCTTGCTTCCTGCGATGTTGGTTATTTATTTGGATGCCATTGTGCCAGCTTGAGTTGCTAGCTCATAACCCAGCTTGATTTGTTCATTGATATGTTCTTGATTGAAACAAAGAAAAATGCTCTAGTGCAGTTTCCTTTCTTAAAGAACCATGCATCTCACATTCATTGGGTCATTCAACTCCACTTCGATACTGGGTCCTACTATCTGGAGCTTATTTTGTAAATTTCTTGACCATTTTTTGTCACTGCTAGAGCTATGATGCACACAATTTATTTGTAAGTTTACTGAAAATTGGTGTCGCTGATAGGCTGTGATGCATATCCATATGCATGTCTTATGCCTGCGAAGTGTAGCTTATTTGCCCCAGCTGTTCTTCCAAAAGTATGTACTGCCTGTTTATGATATATTACCTCAGTTATTTCCAAACGGAGGGAGTACTTTCCTATGCTCTAGCACCATTTCCTATATCCGATCTAACACGAGTGGAAGGTCTTAGCAGAACAGAAATTTCTCCAACGCCGTATGAGTTACAACGGAAGAAAAAGGGTGACGCATCCAGTTCTTTGAATGGAAGTTTCCGGGGTGCAATGAATTGATGGCTCTTGAAAATTGGGTGGCTAAACTGATGGACAGTAGCAAAACTAAGGTTTACTATAAAATCATTGTCTGGCAACATAGCAAAACTAAGGTTTACTATAAAATCATTGTCTGGCAACATTATCGACGACAGACAATGAAGCTGACCCTTCTAGTTGTATACCATATAGTGGAAGTGATAAATCTAGCTATCGCAAGCATTCATATCATCAAAAGGACAAAAACAGACTAGTAAAAACAAAGTAGCAGTCGTCACTGAAATTACTACTAAGTTTACTATGGCGGTACTATATGCGAGCAAGGGCAGTAACTTTTTTACTAATATAGCCCCTCCATTCCTAAATATTTGTCATTTTAGAGATTTCAAATGGACTACCACATACAGATGTATATAGACATATTTTAGAGTGTAGATTCATTCATTTTGCTCCGAATGTAGTCACTTGTTGAAATATCTAGAAAAACAAATATTTAGGAACGGAGGGAGTAGCATATTTCCCATGTATTACTGCATCGTCTTGATTGCCTGACTAGATTAGACAGCATTATTTTCGTATGCTGTATATTTGACCCTTTCAAATGTTTCTTAGCTTTGCGTCCAGCTTCCACCATTATAATTTAGAATTTGTTGCTCAATTGAGTCGTATGCTTTTTTCTTCTTGAAGTTTGGAAATGTCTGGATACATCGCTTCTGTATAGTCTTAGTCAAATCTGTGGCACTGAACACTTCTTTTGTGTGTGTAGTGTAGTACTCCTATAATTCACCTAATTCAATAATAACCCTCTGAATCGGACCAGATCTACCCTTCACTTCTGAATATGTCATAGTCCAAAGCTAAGAGAAAACTGTTAACAATTTTGATTGTGACATGTACTTAAACTAACAAGTGCATTTAAGTACGGAGCAGGTGTGTGAGATCAAAATGACCTTGATAAATGTTTGGATATGTGGAAGCAATCTATTATTTGGAAAAAATATGGTAGCAGTCTGCAACTGTCAGTTGTTAATCACTTGGAATGCTGTACTGTTAAGCTAACCTAGTACAGAAATATGCTGCTCCCTTTACTACTTGGAAGTTTTGCAACCATTGTAACGTTCCATTCAAACTGTCAAGACCCTCTTCTGATGCTGACTTGCAGAATAGTTTGTTTCCTTGACCGAGTTTCTCAGGGATCAAGCAAAGCAATGGGTCTGATTGTTACTCGTTTTAAAATTGGATCCGATGAGGGATGTTAAAGGTTGTTGACATACGGTACGAGGCAGTTTGTCTGCTATGCATACTTTCAGGCGTGCCTGAGTTGACCCACTTATTCACGGATTCCGTGATCCGCCTGTCAAATCAGCGGATCTGCTTATAATACGCGCATCTCACCATCGAGGAGCAGGTTTGTGATCGCAAATGCGTTTTAGAAGCACTGGTGTTATTTGATTGTCAGCTTGGTTCCACTGTCTATGAGCTTGGTGCCGTGCTGTGCTACCCAGGGTTGATTTTGTTTCCTTCTTCGTTTGTGTTATAAAGATAATAGATCCATCGTCTCTTGACCCTGGGAGTCATTGGTCTGGGCTTCTTGTGCAGTGTCAGGAGCCAACAGCTGTGGGGTCCCCAAGAATCCTAATCTCTTTGCAGCAGCTGCAGCTGCAGCCTGCAGCTGTATGACATGGCAGGCCTCTGCATACCCGCTCTGAACCTGAAGAATCAAGTGGTCAGAATTCAGAGCGACTACGGACCGGGTCAGTGAAAAGCTCTGAGAATATCAACATGTGAAACCGGTCTCAGTTTGACATCTACTGCTTTTTAGCTACACATGCAATGCACCTCTTTTTTGTTGGCCCCTATCTTTTGGAGAACAGGCAGGCTGGTTGACCCCAAGGGCCAAGGATGTGGGGTGCAGACTGCAGAGTAGAGGACAGACCAGAGGAACAAGACGAGAAGTAGTATGGGGGAGAGGGACGCTGGTGTGAAATCCTCTCACATTCAGGGAGGGCCTTTTCACCCCCCTCCAATGAGACAAGGGCATCTTTGCTCATATCGAGGTGAGTCGCAATGACGCTATAGTATATTGGCACCTACAGTACAGTAGTACAGTATTATACACCATTCATGCATGGTCATTTGTTTTGTTTGGGCAGCCAGGCCAAGGCTTCGATTAATCGAACGCTTCATCTTGCACATCAAGTAAAAAGAAAATGGGTGTGGCTAGATCTCAATCGACTAATATTTAACCAAGTCCCAGTCAAATAACATTACATGCAAGAGAGAAAAAGAAAAAACTGGAAAAAAATTACATGAATCTCAATGCAAGATCTCACGTATATAGCGTTGATTGAGACTTAAAGAAGTCTCAGTCAGTCACTGAGACTTAGGAAGACTGAAAAGAAATACGTGCCCCTGTGAATTGTATTCTAAACTTGATCCATTGAGATCGTTTTGTCGCTTCTCAAGGTTTCACTTGGTCTAATCAGACAGAGAGAGCATTGCTTGCAGCACTGTTATTGACCCTGGAATGCCTTGAACAGAAACATATTACATTCTCATCGAATTTCCCCGGCCTCACATGCACCATATGGCGATGTTTCCTTTTGGTACTTGTAAACCGGCGAAATTCGTGCTCCCTCGGCCAGCATCAGGCAACACACTTTGACGGGACGGCTTAGCGTCTATGATCTGGGTCACATGGATGCATGCATGTTGCAAATTTGTTTGTGGTAGCAGCAGGACTGAAGTCTCCGGCTGACATGGGCAGCAAAGATCGATTCAAGGCCTCAAGGACCATCTCTTGTGCACCACAAGGAGAAGAGAATCGCATATAAAATACTAGCAGGAGGAGCAGCAGCACCAGCAGCAGCAAAGAAGGCTAGCATCTCGAGATCGCCAGTGCCAAGGAGTCTAAATTCCTCAGAGAGATATATCGCTCCGCGCCAAGCGCTAATAATTAGGCGTGAGCAGGTCCACAAAGTGAATGTAATGTAACGGCGGCCTTGCCTGGCCTGGTTTCATCTCTCGGATGTTAAAATATGGAAAGAGAATTCTTGTCTTGTTTTTGCAGCGGCTAAGCCTATACTTGAGAAGGGGACGGGGGTGCATGGGAGGGATATGGATTCAGAACGAGGTTGCGTCCGTCCACGTTACGTGGGGAGCGTACGTTGGTCCAACCAGCAGAGAGCAGACTGATGGTTTCGGAGTGCGGGGCGGTGTACGTGCCTCGAGAGAGGCACCAGGAGCATTCACAAACCTTCTTCCCTTGTGGGCCGCCCTCCCCCGCCGAGAATCTCAGATTTGGAGCGTGGACACTGGACAGCCACGCGGGGGGGAGGGGCGGTTCTCCTCGTCGCCGCCCGAGCTCGGTCAAGCGGAGAACTCGCCCATTTTACATGTGACGAGTGACCACCATGCATGTCAACTTCTTCCCTTGACGTCGCTGCCTTTTACTCGCTCCCAATACTAGTACTATATGCTCCAAAATGCTCCCGTGTAAAAAAAAAACAATGCTTCAAAATGCTTTCAAAAACAGACTTTTTGGAGCATCCATTTTGCTTTTTTACGGAAGCATTTTGGAATGTTGTTTCTTTATGAAAGTTTGCACGCATGTCAAGAATTCGTCAATGTTTGTTTGCACAAAAGAAACCTGATTTTTTACTATTTTTTTTCATTTACTGTTCATGAGGGAGCGTATAAGCTTGCGAGCTGAAACTTCATGTCCTGTCATCCCGACTAACCTTTCATGCAGCGTCTTCATTGCCTTTTACTCGCTCCCAGCCCAGTACTACTATATACATGCTCCAAAATGCCCCCGTAATTTTTTTTAAGATCGATGCTTAAAAATGCTTTCAGAAATAGACCTTTTGGAACATCAATTTTGTTTTTTTAGGAAGCATTTTGGAATGTTGTTTCTTTTTGAAAATTTGCATGCATGTCGAAAATTCGTCAATGTTTGTTTGCACAGAAAACCTCTTTTTTACTATTTTTCTATTTACTGTTTGTGAGGGAGCATATAAACTCGCGAGCAGAAACTTCATGTCCTGTCACCTAGACTAACATTTCCTGCAACGGTTTTTGCCTTTTGAAAATAGAGGCTTTCAGCACACTTGGCCTCTGCATCTTCCTTTTTCTTTTTTTGAGATTGGGTCTCTTCATCTTGTAACGATAGAACAACCGTTACCGTTAACTTTGGCCAAAAGTCAAAATGAGCAATTTAGCACCGCCATAAATAGCCGATAGAACAACCGTTACCGTTAACTTTGGCCAAAAGTCAAAATGAGCAATTTAGCACCGCCATAAATAGCCTTGTTACATTCATTTCTCAATAATGCGTCCGTGTCCTCGCCTAGTTGCCCGGGTTTATACCGGCTATACATTCAAGTTGAAACCGAGAGAGCACAAACATAACACGCTTTTCAGCCATTGTCATGTAGACCTCTAATAATGATTTTAAAGGTAATAATACCCAATACCCATAGTGCACTAGATATGCTTTTATTGTATTCCATGAATTGTTTTGAGCAGCACACCAGATGACACGCAAAACCAAAAGCTTATTCAAAGTTTGCGCGAAATGACACAAACCAATCAGACAGAAAAAGAAGCAACACAACACAGATGGCGCATCATCTAAAAGTTGCGTGGTTTATAACGCAATCTCCCCCTATATGAGGACATGAATACTTTGGCAACCGCTCAACTCTTGGCATTGTCGCAAAGACAACAAATCGCAACACAAGATGCATGCAACCTAAGATGATCCTTGCAAGGCTAAATACTTCTGGGTGACCGGTAGCGAAGTAGTGCCGTGAGGGATAGTTGGAAAGAACCCCCAACGGGTAGTAACAATAGAACGTGAAATATACACTAGTTCATTGTATAATGTTGGAACAAATATTAACCTCAACTAAATGTAAAGTTGGAAGGGATATGGCACCATAATTAGCTTCATCTGATTCCTTTCATAACCTCCATCCGTGCACACAAACTCCAGTGCATAACTGGTGTTTTTAATTCTAAAGATTCACAATGATATTGTGAATACATCGGACACGCTCCCCTTTAATTCATGTGAACCTCTAATACTTTGAAAATCTAGAGTGCACTACATACACTTAAATCAATTGTGATGGAGATATTTTTTAGAGGAGCTATTTCATTATTCATGCTTCCGACCTTTGCATCGAGATGACGTGCAAAAAATGTCATTATGAAGTCTTGCTTGAAACAAGTCAATCAAATACAAAGGAAGGCCACATAATACAGTACATAGTCTAAAAATTTACCCTCTCCATTTCAAAATTTGAACTGAAACCACAACACTTATTTTGAAACGGAGAGGGTACACAGTTTATAAATACTTTAACAATTGCTCATCTCCCGACATTACTATGGCAATGACCACAATTACAACGTATATATGCATGGGGCATAAATTTATTGTCATGATTATCCTGTACTGCTGGAACTAAAATTACATTCAACCAACATATTTAGAACCAAAAATCTAGCATCATAAATAGCTTGGTTGTATTCATTTTGCAATAATATGCCGTCATCCTAACTCGATTGCTTGGTTATGTACCCACTGTCGTTAATTGTAATGATTAAAAAGAATTTTGAGAATGTACAAATATGTTTCTATTTATTGTCATGTGGGCATCTATAACAATTTATAAAATCTAGAGTATGCACTATATTATCTAATTACTAATATCTATGTAGATTATTTTTCCCCTGAGAAACTTTATTGATATAAATTTTTGACCTTTCGTCTAGGTGATGTGCAAACCCCAAAAGTTATTGAGCATTTGCGTGAAATATGACAAATCAATCAAACAAGCAGATACATCACATAGTTCAAAAATTCGCATGGTTCATAACATGATCACCACCTATGTTGGGACATTTTACCAGATATATAGTTGTCATTCTGACTAGCCTTTCAGGCAACATTTTTTCCTTTTTAAAATAGAGGCTTTTCATTACACTTGGTCTATGCATCTTGTAATGCTAGAACAAACATTAACTCTGGATGAAAGTGAAAATTCGCAGGGGCATGTAGGTGTGGAGGCATGCACCTGCGGAAACGGCTGCAACCGTCAATCTGCACCGTGATCTGAATAGATGTTTGCTATTTCTTGAGCTTGTATTGGTTTTTTCCCTGAAAAGCAAAGGGTGATGCAGTAAAGTAGAGATAAGTATTTATCTCAGTTGAGAACCAAGGTATCAATCTAGTAGGAGGAACGCACAAGTCACCAATGGTTGCACCTACACAAAAAAAACTTGCACCCACCGCGATAAAGAGGTTGTCAATCCCTTCACGGTTTCTTACAAGGATGAGATCTGATAGTGATAGATATAAAAGATAAGTAAAAGTAAAAAATAAAATAAAAGTAAATAAATTGCAGCAAGGTATTTTTGGCTTGTAGATCTGAAAATAATATGATAAAAGATAGACCCGGGGCCATAGTTTTCACTAGAGGCTTCTCTCTTAAAAGAAAGCATACAGTGGGTAAACAAATTACTGTTGAGCAATTGATAGAAAAGCACATAGTTATGACGATATCTAAGACAATTATCATGAATACATGCATCACATCCATGACAAGTAGACCGACTCCTGCCAGCATCGACTACTATTACTCCACAAATCAACCGTTATCTAGCATGCATCTAGTGTATTAAGTTAACAAGAACAAAGTAACGCCTTAAGCAAGATGACATGATGTAGAGGGATAGATCCAATCAAAATGAACAAACCCCACCTTTTTATCCCTAGCGGCAACAATACAAATATATGTCATGTACCTTTCTGTGTCACTGGGAATAAGCACCGCAAGACTGAACCCACTACAAAGCACCTCTCCCATTGCAAGAAAAATCAATCTAGTTGGCCAAACCAAATCAGTAGACCAGACAGAAATACAAAGCTATCTTAGTCATGCATAAAAGAGTTTAGATAAGACTCAAATAATATTCATAGATAATCTGATCATAAACCAACAATTCATCAGATCTCAACAAACACACCGCAAAAGAAGATTACAATGAATAGATCTCCAAGAACATCAAGGAGAACATTATACTGAAGATCAAAGAGAGAGAATAAGCCATCTAGCTACTAGCTATGGACCCATAGGTCTGTGGTAAACTACTCAAACATCATCGGAAGGGCGACAAGGTTGATACAGAAGCCCTCCATGATAAAATCCCACTTCGACAGAGTACCGAGAAGGTCTCCAGATAGGATATCATGAAGACATAAACTTGCGGCAGCGGAAAAGTACTTTTGGTGTGCCCTCTAGTCTATGGGGAATACTTGGGTATTTATAGAAGAAGAATTAGGGCTGGAGGAGTTAGAGGGGCCCACAAGCCTGGGGGTTGCCCCCCTTAGGGTGCGCCCTTCGAGCTTGTCGTGCCCTTGTGGCTCTTCCGGCCTCCTCCCAAAGCTTCCAGGGTGTCTTGTGGTCCAAGAAAAATCGTCAAAAAGTTTCGTTCCGTTTGGACTCCGTTTGATATAGATTTTCTGTAAAGACAAAAGTAAGAAAATAACAACAAGTGGCACTTGACACTAGGTTAATAGGCTAGTCCCAAAAAATAATATAAAATAGCATAATAATGCATATAAAACATCCAAGATGGATAATATAATAGCATGGAACAATTAAAAATTATAGATACGTTGGAGGCGTATTGATACGTCTCCAACGTATTTATAATTTTTGATTGTTCCATGCTGTTATATTATCTATCTTGGATGTTTTACAATCATTTATAGTCATTATATTTTTTTTGGTACTAACCTATTGACATAGTGCCAAGTGCCAGTTGCTGTTTTTCCATTGTTTTACATCGCAGAAAATCAATATCAGACGGAGTCCAAATGCCTCGGAACTTTACGGAGAATTTTTATGGGCCAGAAGGAACACAACGGGCCCTGGCTGTGCCTGGGGGGTGCCCTGAGGGGGGCACAACCCACCATGGCTCGCCAGGAGACCCAGGCGCGCCCTGGTGGGTTGTGCCCACCTCGGGTGCCCACCGGACCACCTCTTTGCTCTATAAATATCCCAATATTCCAGAAACCCTAAGAATGTCGACGGAATATTCATCCAGCCACCGCAGAGTCCAGAACCACCAGATCCAATCTAGACACCATCTCGGATGGGGTTCACCATCTCCATTGGTGCCTCTCCGATGATGCGTGAGTAGTTATTTGTAGACCTTCGGGTCCGTAGTTAGTAGCTAGATGGCTTTCTCTACCTCGCTGGATTCTCAATACAATGGTCTCTTGGAGATCCATATGATATAACTCTTTTGCGGTGTGTTTGTTGGGATCTGATGAACTTTGAGTTTATGATCAGATCTATCTTTTTATATCCATGAAAGTTATTTGAGTTTCTTTGATCTCTTATATGCATGATTGCTTATAGCCTCATATTTCTTCTCTGATATTTGGGTTTTGTTTGGCCAACTTGATCTATTTACTTGCAATGGGAAGAGGTGCTTTGTAGTGGGTTCGATCTTACGGTGCTTGATCCCAGAGACAGAAAGGGAACCGACACGTATGTATCGTTGCTACTAAGGATAAAACGATGGGGTCTATCTCTACATAGATAGATCTTGTCTACATCATATCATCGTTCTTATTGCATTACTCCGTTTCTCCATGAACTTAATACACTAGATGCATGCTGGATAGCGGTTGATGTGTGGAGTAATAGTAGTAGATGCAGGCAGGAGTTTGTCTACTAATCTTGGACGTGATGCCTATATAATGACCATTGCCTGGATATCGTCATAATTATTTGAAGTTTTATCAATTTCCCAACAATAATTTGTTTACCCACCATTTGCTATCTTTCTCGAGAGAAGTGATACGTCTCCAACGTATCTATAATTTTTGATTGCTCCATGCTATATTATCTACTGTTTTGGACTATATTGGGCTTTATTTTCCACTTTTATATTATTTTTGGGACTAACCTATTAACCGGAGGCCCAGCCTAGAATTGCTATTTTTTTTGCCTATTTCAGTGTTTCAGAGAAACAGAATATCAAACGGAGTCCAAACGGAATGAAACCTTCGGGAACGTGATTTTCTCATCAGATAATACCCAGGAGACTTGGACCCTCCGTCAAGAAAGCCACGAGGCGGTCACGAGGGTGGGGGGCGCGCCCCCCAGGGCGCACCCCCTGCCTCGTGGGCCCCTCGAAGCTCCACCGACGTACTTCTTCCTCCTATATATACCTACGTACCCCGAAACGATCAGATACGGAGCCAAAAACCTAATTCCACCGCCGCAACCTTCTGTATCCATGATATCCCATCTTGGGGCCTGTTCCGGAGCTCCGCCGGAGAGGGCCATCATCACGGAGGGCTTCTGCATCATCCTAGCCCCTCCGATGAAGTGTGAGTAGTTTACCTCAGACCTTCGGGTCCATAGTTAGTAGCTAGATGGATTATTCTCTCTTTTTGGATCTCAATACAATGTTCTCCCCCTCCCTCGTGGAGATCTATTTGACGTAATCTTCTTTTTGCGGTGTGTTTGTTGAGAACGATGAATTGTGGGTTTATGATCAAGTCTATCTATGAATAATATTTGAATCTTCTCTGAATTCTTTTATGTATGATTGGTTATCTTTGCAAGTCTATTCGAATTATCAGTTTTGTTTGGCCTACTAGATTGGTTTTTCTTGCAATGGGAGAAGTGCTTAGCTTTGGGTTCAATCTTGCGATGCCCTTACCCAGTGACAGAAGGGGCAGCAAGGCACGTATTGTATTGTTGCCATCGAGGATAACAAGATGGGGTTTTTATCATATTGCATGAAACTATCCCTCTACATCATGTCATCTTTCTTAAGGCGTTACTCTGTTTTTAACTTAATACTCTAGATGTATGCTGGATAGCGGTCGATGAGTGGAGTAATAGTAGTAGATGCAGGCAGGAGTCGGTCTACTTGTCTCGGATGTGATGCCTATATACATGATCATACCTAGATATTCTCATAACTATGCTCAATTCTGTCAATTGCTCAACAATAATTTGTTCACCCACCGTAGGATACTTATGCTCTTGAGAGAAGCCACTAGTGAAACCTATGGCCCCCGGGTCTATTCTCATCATATCAATCTCCATCACTTTATTATTGCTTTGCTTTTTTACTTTGCCTTTTACTTTTCACTTTGCATCTCTATACCAAAAATACCAAAAATATTATCTATCATCTCTATCAGATCTCACTCCCGTAAGTGATCGTGAAGGGATTGACAACCCCTAATCGCGTTGGTTGCATTGAGCTATTGTTTTTGTGTAGGTACGAGGGACTCGCGCGTAGCCTCCTACTGGATTGATACCTTGGTTCTAAAAAACTGAGGGAAATACTTACGCTACTTTGCTGCATCATCCTCTCCTCTTCGAGGAAATCCAACATAGTGCTCAAGAGGTAGCAAGAAGAATTTCTGGCGCCGTTGCCGGGGAGGCTTACGCAAAAGTCAAGTCAAGATTTGGACTCCCGACAATGAGCCATTTCTGGCGCCGTTGCCAGGGAGTCTGTGCAAAAGTCAACATACCAAGTACCCATCACAATCCCTATCTCTCGCATTACATTAGTTGCCATTTGCCTCTTGTTTTCCTCTCCCCCACTTCACCCTTGCCGTTTTATTTGCCCTCTCTTTTCCGTTTGCCTTTTTCTCGCTTGCCTTTTGTTTGCTCGTGTGTTGGATTGCTTGCTTGTCGCGATGGCTCTACCTAGATTTGGTGATCTTCACCTTAAAAGGTTAGAGGAGATCGAAAACAACGTCAGGAAGTTTATGGTTTTGCAATTTGAGCATAATAATTTCTTTAGAAATGAGCTTAAGGAACAAAAAAGTTTTATGAGTTATATGAACAAAGAGCTGGATGATATGTCTGAAGAATTTGATGGTGTAAGATCTCAAATTGCTCGTCTTGAAAAATTAACTGCTGAAATTTCGGATATGCAAGCTACCTTAGTCAATAAGATGGCCGTTAAACCGGATTCCTATGAAAATCAAGATGAAGATCTAAAAGTTATTGATGTGTCCCCTATTAAATCTTTGTTTTGCAATATGAATCTTGATGAAACTGAATATGATCTTCCTTTACCTAGAAGGCGTTCCAAAAATTCGAAGTATTTAGATCATGATGATGAATCTGATAAAAGTGGGATTGAAAGAAATAAAACCCTAGATGTTGCTAAACCCACTATATTGGATTTCAAGGAATTTAATTATGAAAGTTTGTCTTTAATTGATTGTATTTTGTTTTTGCAATCCGTGCTAAATTCTCGTCATGCTTATAGTCAAAATAAAGCCTTTACCGAACATATCGTTGATGCCTTGATGCAATCTTATGAAGAAAAACTTGAGTTGAAAGTTTCTATCCCTAGAAACCTTTATGATGAGTGGGAACCTACTATTAAAATTAAAATTAAATATTATGAGTTCTATGCTTTGTGTGATTTGGGTGCTAGTGTCTCCACTATTCCCAAGACTTTGTGTGATTTGCTAGATTTCCGTGATTTTGATGATTGCTCTCTAAACTTGCATCTTGCGGATTCCACTATTAAGAAACCTATGGGAAGAATTAATGATGTTCTTATTGTTGCAAATAGGAATTATGTGCCCATAGATTTTATCGTTCTTGATACAGATTGCAATCCTTCTTGCCCTATTATTCTCGGTAGACCTTTCCTTAGAATGGTTGGTGCAATTATTGATATGAAGGAAGGGAATATTAGATTCCAATTTCCATTAAAAAAGGGCATGGAACACTTCCCTAGAAAGAAAATAAAATTGCCATATGAATCTATCATGAGAGCCACTTATGGATTGCCTACCAAAGATGGCAATACCTAGATCTATCCTCGCTTGTATGCCTAGCTAGGGGCGTTAAACGATAGCGCTTGTTGGGAGGCAACCCGATTTTATTTTTAGTTTTTTTGTTTTTTATTCTGTTTAGGAATAAATAATCCATCTACCTTCTGTTTAGATGTGGTTTTATTTTTTAGTTAGTGTTTGTGCCAAGTTAGACCTATAGGATCTTCTTGGATGATAGTTATTTAATCTTGCCGTAATTTCCAGAATCTTTCTGTTCACGAAAATAATTGCTAAAAATCACCAGAACGTGATAAAATACTGATTCTAATTGCTTTTGATCAATAAACAAATTTTCTAGGTTGTCCAATTTGGTAGATTTTTTGGAGTTCCATAAGTTTGCTCTAGTTACAGATTACTACAGACTGTTCTGTTCTTGACAGTTCTGTTTTTCGTGTGTTGTTTGCTTATTTTGATGAATCTATGGCTAGTAAAATAGTTTATAATCCATAGAGAAGTTGGAATACAGTAGGTTTAACACCAATATAAATAAAGAATGAGTTCATTACAGTACCTTGAAGTGGTCTTTTGTTTTCTTTCGGTAACGGAGCTTACGAGATTTCTATTGAGTTTTGTGTTGTGAAGTTTTCAAGTTTTGGGTGAAATATTTTGATGGATTATGGAACAAGGAGTGGCAAGAGCCTAAGCTTGGGGATGCCCATGGCACCCCCAAGATAATCCAAGGACACCAAAAAGTCAAAGCTTGGAGATGCCCCGGAAGGCATCCCCTCTTTCGTGTACTTCCATCGGTAATTTTACTTGGAGCTATATTTTTATTCACCACATGATATGTGTTTTGCTTGGAGCATCTTGTATTATTTGTGTCTTTGTTTGTTAGTGTGCCACAATCATCCTTGCTTTACACACCTTTTGATAGAGCCATACATAAATTGGAATTTGATAGAATACTCTATGTGCTTCACTTATATCTTTTGAGCTTTATAGTTTTGCTCTAGTGCTTCTCTTATATCTTTTAGAGCATGGTGGTGGATTTGTTTTAAAGAAACTATTGATCTCTCATGCTTCACTTAGATCATTTTGAGAGTCTTTAATAGCATGGTAATTTTCTTAATAATAATATGCTTGGTATTCAAGATTTGTAAAACTTTCTTTTGAGTGCGTTGAATACTAAGAAAAGATTGATGCTTGATAATTGTTTTGAGATATGAATATGGTGATATTAGAGTCATGCTAGTTGAGTAGTTGTGAATTTGAGAAATACTTGTGTTAAAGTTTGTGATTCCCGTAGCATGCACGTATGGTGAACCGTTATGTGATGAAGTCGGAGCATGATTTATTTATTGATTGTCTTCCTTATGAGTGGCGGTCGGGGACGAGCGATGGTCTTTTCCTACCAATCTATCCCCCTAGGAGCATGCGCGTAATACTTTGCTTTGATAACTTCTAGATTTTTGCAATAAGTATATGAGTTCTTTATGACTAATGTTGAATCCATGGATTATACGCACTTTCCTTCCTTCCACCATTGCTAGCCTCTCTAATACCGCACACCTTTCGCCGGTATCATACACCCACCATATACCTTCCTGAAAACAGCCACCATACCTACCTATCATGGCATATCCATATCCATTCCGAGATATATTGCCATGCAACTTTCCACCGTTCCGTTTATTATGACACGCTCCATCATTGTCATATTGCTAGCATGATCATGTAATTGACATCGTATTTGTGGCAAAGTCACCGTTCATAATTCTTTCATACATGTCACTCTTGATTCATTGCATATCCCGGTATACCGCCGGAGGCATTCATATAGAGTCATATTTTGTTCTAAGTATTGAGTTGTAATTGTTGAGTTGTAAGAAAAATAAAAAGTGTGATGATCATCATTTTTAGAGCATTGTCCCAAGTGAGGAAAGGATGATGGAGACTATGATTCCCCCACAAGTCGGGATGAGACTCCGGACGAAAAAAAAGAGGCCATAAAAAAGGGAAAGGCCCAAATAAAAAAAATATGAGAGAAAAAGAGAGAAGGGACAATGTTACTATCCTTTTACCACACTTGTGCTTCAATGTAGCACCATGATCTTCATGATATAGAGTCTCTCATTTTGTCACTTTCATATACTAGTGGGAATTTTTCATTATAGAACTTGGCTTGTATATTCCAATGATGGGCTTCCTCAAAATGCCCTAGGTCTTCGTGAGCAAGCAAGTTGGATGCACACCCACTTAGTTTCTTTTGTTGAGCTTTCATATACTTATAGCTCTAGTGCATCCATTGCATGGCAATCCCTACTCACTCACATTGATATCTATTGATGGGCATATCCATAGCCCGTTGATAGGCCTAGTTGATGTGAGACTATCTTCCCGTCTTTTTGTCTTCTCCACAACCACCATTCTATTCCACATATAGTGCTATATCCATGGCTCACGCTCATGTATTGCGTGAAGATCGAAAAAGTTTTGAAAATGTCCAAAGTATGAAACAATTGCTTGGCTTGTCATCGGGGTTGTGCATGATTTAAATACTTTGTGTGGTGAAGATAGAGCATAGCCAGACTATATGATTTTGTAGGGATAACTTTCTTTGGCCATGTTATTTTGAGAAGACATAATTGCTTTGTTAGTATGCTTGAAGTATTATTATTTTTATGTCAACATAGACTTTTGTCTTGAATCTTTCGAATCTGAATATTCATACCACAATTAAGAAGATTTGCATTGAAATTATGCCAAGTAGCACTCCGCATCAAAAATTCTATTTTTATCATTTACCTACTCGAGGACGAGCAGGAATTAAGCTTGGGGATGCCTGATACATCTCCAACGTATCTATAATTTTTGATTGCTCCATGCTATATTATCTACTGTTTTGGACTATATTGGGCTTTATTTTCCACTTCTATATTATTTTTGGGATTACCTATTAACCGGAGGCCCAGCCTAGAATTGCTGTTTTTTTTTGCCTATTTCAGTGTTTCGGAGAAACAAAATATCATACAGAGTCCAAACGGAATGAAACCTTCGGGAACGTGATTTTCTCATCAGATAATACCCAGGAGACTTGGACCCTCCGTCAAGAAAGCCACGAGGCGGTCACGAGGGTGGGGGGCGCACCCCCCTAGGGCGCGCCCCCTGCCTCGTGGGCCCCTCGAAGCTCCACCGACGTACTTCCACTACTAGGAAAAGGGCTATAGATAGGATTGATACTAATGACGCACCAGGGAAGTAGTGCGCCGCTAGTATATACTAATGGCGCACCTGCTGGTGATACGCCATTAGTGTGGAAGACACTAATGGCGCACCAGAAACGGGGTGTGCCACTAGTGTTAAATATTTTTTTCCATTTTTCCATACATACTAATGGCGCATCAGACATGCAGTGCGCCATTACTAGTTCTAACTAGTAATGGCGCACCACACAGACAGTGCGCCATTACTGTAAATTCCCCCTCCATCTCGATCTTGATCCCCCTCCATATCTCGATCGCTATCCCCCTTCATCTCGATCTCGATCCCACCTGCACCCTCTCCCGCTAGCTCCACCGCCGCCGACGACCCACCGCACCCTCCCCCGCTCCACCGCCGCCGATGAGCACCCCCCCGCACCCTACCCCGCTCCACCACCGACGACGAGCACCCCCCGCACCCTCTCCCGCTAGCTCCACCGCCCCCGACGACCCACACCGCACCCTCCCCCGCTCCACCGCCGCCGACGACCCAACCGCACCCTCCCCGGCTCCACCGCCGCCGCCGATGATATTTTCAAATAACAAATTTGATGATATTTTTTTAAAAAATATTTACTGTTTTTATAAAAAATTATTACTGTTTCATATTCATATTCATTTTCTAAAAAATAATAATAATAAAGTGTAGACTACAATTGTTGTTAAACATCACTTATTACTGTTTTTATAAAAAATATTACTGTTTCATATTCATATTCATATTCATTTTTTAAAAAATAATAAAAAAAATTCTTACTTATGGCGCACGGGTGGCTGGTGCGCCATTGCTATGAAAAAAACATTCTAATGGCGCACCGCTTGGGGGTGCGCCATTAGTAATATAACCCCATCCACACCGCGCCACACCTTCCCCCTCCCTCTCGCCAGACTGTTTTGATTCGTCCCTCTCCCTCCACCGCGCCGCTCCACCGCGTCGCCGCCGCCCACGCGCCCCCGCCGCCTCCCTCTCCCCTTCCTCCCCCTCGAGCGCCGCCTCCCCCCGAGCCCCGCCTCCCCCTCGCCCCGCCTCCCCCCTCGCCCCGCCTCCCCCCTCGAAACCCTAGAAACCCCGTGCCTCCCGCGTTGGCCCCTGCCCTGCGCCGCCTCTACCACAGTCCGGGCACGGGGTGCAAGACGACGACCATGGCCGCCGGCCTCCCCACGACCAACCAAGGCGCCCAGGAGGACCACCGCCGCCGCCGACCCCGACCCCTCTGGCGACCGGCCGCGCCCGCCCAGGTACCTCTCCTCCTTCCTCCTTCCTCCCTCTCCACCCTTCCTCCCCATTCCCTCCCTCCCTCCCCTCGACCGTGGTACAGGTCGTCGGCGTACTGCGCCGGCGTGTAGCCACCGAGTGAATACCCACCTCCTCTGCAATCAAAAAAAGGTGAATCAGTCGGGCTTTCAGAACAATACACTTGAACAAATCAAGCAATGAATTAATTTGCATAGTTGTGTGCAAAATACATGCAATCCATAGATAGTATGCAAAATACATGCAATCGCTCAGGAGTGTAATGCTTGAAAAAGATGGATACAGTTCAAATTCCATCAGATAGTCCAGGGGCAGAGATAATAAAAGCATGCTAGGGCGTTGTAGCTACCTGATGTGCTTCCATAGCACTAACAGACAGTTGCTATGAACATATATATCAAAGATGTTCATCAAAATCACATGTTTTCCCCTAAAAAGTTAATACTGGCAGTCCATAAAATTAACTACTAGTTGACCTTTTGAACTTTTTCCCTAGCAAATAACATGGAAAAATGTTTTTATGTGGTCGTTATACGATAACATATTGATATATAAAGTTGTGGATCCCATCAAGACAAGGTCGTAGGCCCTGGTAATATGCTGGCTGAGCAGGTGCGGGAAGGGAAGGCAGGGGCACGGGAGGTTAAAGCAGGAGCACATGCCTTCTCCCATGAACTGGAGAGAGAGGCAGCAGAATGCGCTTCTCCTGTCTAGGTCTCAGACACAGATGAGAGGGCGGGGTTGGGCTAAGCTTTGCATCGTCTTCTTTATTTTATTTTATTTTATTTCATTTTGTGCTATAAGGCAAAGATTCTTTGTGCCTTTTTTCCATGTGTTTGCAAAGGGTCATAGACTTATACTAGGGTATGAGTGTGCAACTATTTAATTTGCTAGTGGCTCTGAGTTACAATCACACCAAGTGTTGTGATCTAATTTGTTACCATACACCACAAGTGTCATAAAGTTATAAAGGAGTTGGGTTGCCATAAAATGCATTACACATTTAAAATCTTCAACAAGATTTCTGCACACTGTGCACTGTCAAGGAACCATGACTTCAAAATCAGAATACCTAAGAAGGGGGGAAATCCTTTCCATTATTGTTGTGAAGCATAAAGTGGAATTTTAGGGTGTACTAGAACTCTGTAGGTTCACTTTGAGAATGTAAGCACCTCTTATTGCTACTGATATCATTGGCTCATTGCTGCCTTTGTGCAATGCAGAACTGTTAAGAGTGATTTGGAGGATTCAAGATTCTGTGAAGCTCTTTTGACATTTAAAGCTCAGAACTGAAGGTACTTAATAAACTCAAAAGCATTGATGATAACTCTTGTTACCTAGAAACAGAGGTAGTTTACATATTGCATTGCTGGTGTTTGTTTATGTTCAGAGTTTAAGCACGCGTAGTGTAGTGAGCTTGTTCTAGTGTAAAATCAGACTAGTATGGCCCTGGCCACAATCTGTCAACTTAGCCTTCTGTGATTTTCAAAACAAGTTAACTGCATTCACATCTCTTGATGCTCAAAACCTGTAAATTTCTATCAGCTTTTGATCTATCAAGTTGATATTCAGTCAAGTTGATGTCAAACTTGACACATAAACAACAGCTTTAATAAACAGAGAGACTTGTGATCTTCTAAATGACCCATTGGCGACTTCATTATGCGGGGATAATGATTTTGCAGGTACCCCGAGAGGCCCTTGAGTTTGCCGGAATGTCGATTAACTTCCGTTCTGGCAAATTCGGGTACTCCATATGTCCTATTTTCAGCAAAGGTCATGCTGAAATTCCTGTGTGTCTGTAGTTGCTTGTTTTTACTGTAGTTGTGGTTGCTTTCTTCTTGTATCATAAAAATATCTCTTCTGCTGCTTATCAGAGATGGCGGGAAGCAGCCACCGCCGCTCTGCGACACCGCAGTACGAGTTGGATGCTTCCGAGTTCTTCACTATCATACTTGGGACTTCAGTATCATCCATGATGCAGGTATATAAAATGAGAGATCTCCCCTAGCTTCACCCATCTTATTATGATATCTGTTGTTTTCCTACATCACTCATTGTCCCAAACTGCAGAGGCTGCCTGACAGTTTTAAGAACATGCTGATGGGTGAAGATCCGCCAAATAATGTGAAGGTGCGACAGGCCGGCAGCGGGTTTCGCAGGCTGTGGGATGTGGAGTTGATGATCAAGGAGGGCCACATGTACTTGTCTCATGGGTGGAAGAAGTTCTACCGTGCCTACGACCTGCGGCTGGGGTACTTCCTTCTCTTCAGGTACGACAACGACGCCACCACGCTCATCGTGAAGGTGTTCAACCCGACTATGTGTCGCATGCGCTACGCTGAAGATTATGATGCCGGTACATTCTGCCTCTTCTTATTCCTCTACATTTGGCTTTGTCTCACATTGATAACGGTCATTGTTGCATTTGGACAGGTAATGGGAGCAGCAGCAGCGGCAATGGCTAGAGCCAAAGCAGCAGCGACCATGGCGGTAGCGAAAGCAGCAGCGACCATGGCTGTAGCGAAAGCAGCAGCGATTCTGGAAGCAGCATAGACAACAAGAAGGATGATCCGGACTGGAGTGCGGGAGAAGAGGAGCAGAGTGGGGATGAGGAGCTGCAGGATGACCTAGCGCTGGTGGTGGCTGACCAAGGGCAAGAGATGGAGGTGGCTGAGGATGACCTAGCGATGGTCGTGCCTGAAGGTGGCCTCGCGATGGTGGTGGTGCCTGACAATGACCAGGCACTGGTGGTGGCGCCGGCGATCCCACAGCTGGGCGACATGACCACGCCAATTCAGGTAGAAGACTACATCCCACTGCCTCCACCGCCTCCACCGCCTCGCCGCTCTTGCCGCATCAGGCTGAGGAAGGAGAAGGAGAAGAACAATGCATGAGAACTGAACGGTGTTGGATGAACAATGTGAAACTTTTGTAATATGTAACGATGGAACTATGTGTTGGCTATGTATGTATATATGATGGAACTTGTGTGTTGGCTATCTATGTATATATGATGGAACTTGTGTGTTGGCTATGATTGTTATATGGATGCTTGTTGTATATCTCAAAGGTGAAATAGTGACCTGAGATTAAGAAAAAAAATTAAAAAAATTGTTACTAATGGCGCATTACAGTGTGGTGCGCCATTAGTATAGCAAACGCTAGTGGCGCACCGTGGGCAAAACTAATGGCGCACTGCATGGTGCGCCATTAGTATACCAGATACTAATGGCGCACCAATGGTGCGCCATTAGTAAGATAGACTAGTGGCGTGCTACTAATGGCGCAGGCAAAACCAGTGCGCCATTAGTAGGCCTTTTCCTAGTAGTGTTCTTCCTCCTATATATGCCTACGTACCCCAAATGATCAGATACGGAGCCGAAAACCTAATTCCACCGCCGCAACCTTCTGTACCCACGAGATCCCATCTTGGGGCCTGTTCCGGAGCTCTGCCGGAGAGGGCCATCATCCCGGAGGGCTTCTACATCATCCTAGCCCCTCCGATGAAGTGTGAATAGTTTACCTCAGACCTTCGGGTCCATAGTTAGTAGCTAGATGGCTTCTTCTCTCTTTTTGGATCTCAATACAATGTTCTCCCCCTCTCTCGTGGAGATCTATTCGATGTAATCTTCTTTTTGCGGTGTGTTTGTTGAGACCGATGAATTGTGGGTTTATGATCAAGTCTATCTATGAATAATATTTGAATCTTCTCTGAATTCTTTTATGTATGATTGGTTATCTTTGCAAGTCTCTTCGAATTATCAGTTTGGTTTGGCCTACTAGATTGGTTTTTCATGCAATGGGAGAAGTGCTTAGCTTTGGGTTCAATCTTGCGGTGTCCTTACCCAGTGACAGAAGGGGTAGCAAGGCACGTATTGTATTGTTGCCATCGAGGATAACAAGATGGGGTTTTGTCATATTGCATGAAACTATCCCTCTACATCATGTCATCTTGCTTAAGGCGTTAGTCTATTTTTAGCTTAATACTCTAGATGCATGCTGGATAGCGGTCGATGAGTGGAGTAATAGTAGTAGATGCAGGCAGGAGTCGGTCTACTTGTCTCGGACGTGATGCCTATATACATGATCATACCTAGATATTCTCATAACTATGCTCAATTCCATCAATTGCTCAACAGTAATTTGTTCACCCACTGTAGAATACTTATGCTCTTGAGAGAAGCCACTAGTGAAACCTATGGCCCCCGGGTCTATTCTCATCATATCAATCTCCATCACTTTATTATTGCTTTGCTTTTTTACTTTGCCTTTTACTTTTCACTTTGCATCTCTATACCAAAAATACCAAAAAAATTATCTATCATCTCTATCAGATCTCACTCCCGTAAGTGACCGTGAAGGGATTGACAACCCTAATCGCGTTGGTTGCGTTGAGCTATTGTTTTTGTGTAGGTACGAGGGACTCGTGCATAGCCTCCTACTGGATTGGTACCTTGGTTCTCAAAAACTGAGGGAAATACTTACGCTACTTTGCTGCATCATCCTCTCCTCTTCGGGGAAATCCAGCGCCGTGCTCAAGAGGTAGCAAGAAGCCACTAGTGAAACCTATGGCCCCCGGGTCTTCTTTCTCATATATTTTCCTTTGCGATCTACTTTTCTCTTGCATTTATTTTCAGATCTATTAAACCAAAAATACAAAAATACCTTGCTGCAATCTTTCCTTATTTATTTTATTTGGCATTCGATCCATCAATTTACTACAAAACTTTATCCCATCCGCGCACCATTTCTGGCGCTGTTACCTGAAAGGGATTGATAACCCCTTTAACGCGTCGGGTTGCGAGTGGTTGTTATTTGTTTGCAGGGGCTATTTACGCTGTGTTGCTTGGTTCTCCTACTGGTTCGATATCCTTGGTTTCATATATGAGGGAAAATACCTACCGCCGCTGTGCTGCATCATCCCTTCCTCTTTGGGGAAATACCGACGTAGCTTCAAGCGACATCAAAAAGAATTTCTGGCGCCGTTGCCGGGGAGGATCTTCAACATATACCAGGTTCCTAATCACAAATCTCATCTCCTCGCAATTTACATTATTTGCCATTTGCCTCTCGTTTTCCTCTCCCCCACTTCACAAAATTTTGCCGTTTTATTCGCCTCTCTTTTTCCATTCGCCGTTTTCTTGCCGAATCTGTTTTTGTGTGCACTCTTGTTTATGTAGTCATGATGCCTCAAAGAAAATATTATGATGTTCCTTAACCAAATATTATGACTACACAATTTGAGCATAGTAAGTTTTTTACTGAAGAACTTAAGGAGCACTCCGTTGTGCTTGATGATTTTACAAAACAACTTCATGATATCAGTAGAGAAGTTTGCAATCTCCAATCTAAGTATGCTTTTGCCGAAAGTTTGCTAGGAAAAATATCCGATGCACAAGCTACCTTAGTAAATCAAATGGCCGCTAACCAATCTCGTTAGAAGACAAAAGTGATGAAGATTTTAAAATGATTGGTGTTTCTTCTATTGATTCCTTGTTTAGTAAAGTTAAGATTGATGAAAAAGGGACTGGAGAAGAGTCAAGTTTAGCTAGAAGGCATCCCAATATTTCGAAGGGTGAAAATCTTGTTGAGAAAATTGATGAAAGTGGGTTTGGAGAGGTCAAAATTTTAACTAGTGATGTGCCCACTCTTTTGGATTACAAAGACTTTAATTATGATAGTTGCTCTTTGATTGATTGTATTTCTTTGTTGCAATCCATGATAAATTCACCCCATGCTTATGAACAAAATAAAGCTTTTACTAAACATATTGTTGATGCTATGATGAAAGCTCTTGAAAAAAATGGAATTAGAAGTTTAAATTCCTAGAAAATTGCATGATGAATGGGAACCTACTATCAAATTTAATATTAAAAATTATGAGTGTTTTGCTTTGTGTGACTTGGGTGCCAGTGTTTCTACAATTCCAAAATCTTTATGTGATATGCTCTTACTAATCTTGAAGAATGTTCTTTGAATTTGCACTTGGCGGATTCTACTATTTAAAAGCCTATGGGAAGAATTAATGATGTTCTTGTTCTTGCAAATAGGAATTATGTGCCCATAGATTTTATTGTTCTTGATATTTATTGCAATCCTTCCTGTTCAATTATTCTTGGTAGACCGCTTTTACGCACTATCGGTGCCGTGATTGATATGAAAGAAGACAATATTAAGTTCCAATTTCTTTTGTGGAAGGGTATGGATCACTTTCCTAGAACTAGAATTAAGCCACCTTATGAATCAATCATGAGGGCATCTTATGGATCTCGAACCAAAGATGGCAAAACTTAGATCCTTGCTGTATGCCTAGCTAAGGGCATAAAACTATAGCGCTTGTTGGGAGACAACCCAATGAATAAATTTTATTTTTGCTTTTTTGCTTTCTGTTCTTGAGTGTTAGCACAATTATGCTACTATTATGATTGTGTTTTTGTGTTCAATTTAGTGTTTGTGTCAAGTAGAACCGATAGGATCTTCTTGGGTGATAGTTGTTTGATCTTGCTATAAAAGACATAAACTTTGCGCTCACAAAAATAATTCTCATTTTATTATCAGAAAGTGCTATTGCCCTGATTCTTTTTTCAGAAGATTAATATACAAATTTCTCAGGTCGTCCTATTTTTTCAGAATTTTTGGAGTTCCATAAGTTTTCGATGAAGTCAGATTGCTACAGATTGTTCGGGTTTGACAGATTCTGTTTTCTTTGTGTTGTGTGCTTATTTTGATGGCTCTATGGTTTTCTTTGATGAGTTTTTGCCATGGAGAAGTTGGAATACAGTAGATATAATACAAAAACAAAATATGAATTGGTTTGATACAGTACTTATAGTAGTGGTTTGCTTTCTTACACTAACGTATCTCACGGAGGTTTTGTTGAGTTTTGTGTGATTGAAGTTTTCAAGTTTTGGGTTATCTTACCATGGATGAAGGAAGGATAGAAGAGCCTAAGCTTGGGGATGCCCTGGAATCCCAAGCTATTGTCCAAAAATGAGCAACGAACTAAGCTTGGGGAAGCCCCCGAGTGGCATCCCCTCTTTCTTCTAACGACCATTGGTATTTTACTCGAAGCTATATTTTTATTCATCACATGATATATATTTTGCTTGGAGCATCTTGTATGATATGAATCTTTTTTTATTTTGTGTTTTAAGTCATAAATACTTGCTGGACACACCTTTTGAGAGGGCCAAAATTATGTCATGACTTTTTAGAATTGCTCTCTATGCTTCACTTAAATTTTGATGAGCAATGGACTTGCTCTAGTGCTTCACTTATATCTTTTTGAGAACGGTGTGCTTTAGTATCTTTGAAGAAATGCTCTCTTGCATTAGTTAGATTTATTTGAGAGTTAGTTAAATTTTCAAGAAATTCTCTCTTGCTTCACTTAAATTAATTTGAGAGAAAGAAAGAAAAATTATACTCATGATCTTCACTTATATTTGTTTCAGCTTATGAAAAGCAACACATGAAAATTAGTCCCAAAGTGATAGATATTCAAGAAGGATATAATAAAAACTTTCATGAAGATCATTGGACAAAATAAACTTGATTCTTAGTAACAGTTTTGAGATATGATGATGTGATATGTGAGTTATGTTGATGAGTAATTATGCTTTAGTAAGAATATTGGTGTTAAGGTTTGTGATTCCCTATGCAAGTATGAAAGTCAATAGTCATGCAATGAAATTATATCCTACTTGTGGTGCATTATTCGGTGTTATTTATGCTTAATGCTTGCTTATGAGATTATCCGTTTCTTAGTTGGTCGCTTCTCAATCTTTTGCTAGCCTTCATTTTACACTAAGTATGATCTCTACTTGTGCATCCAAAAACCTTTAACCAGTTTTGCCACATGAGTCCACTATATCTACCTATATGTGGTATTCTTTTGCAGTTCTAAGCAAATTTGCATGTGCCATCTCTAATTTTCAAAATAAACTTCTCTTTTGTGTGTCCGTTTTGCTCGTGGAGTGGTGACGGGTGGCTAATATTTACCATGCTAGATGTGTTATTCTCACGATGAGTGTTTATTCACTTGTCATTGCACGAGAGTAAGGCAAAGGTATTAGGGATGCCCAGTCCCGAAATGCAAAAAAAAAAGAATTTACTTTATGTTGTCAAATAATAAATTCCTTGGAAAGTGTTGGTATGGAGGGCACCCGTGGATACGGTTAGCCATGGAAAGTGAAAGTATGGTGGAAAAAGGAATAAACTTTATTTTCTGTTTGGGAACCGCCTATAATATATATAGCATGGAAAGTGTTGAGAACTCTAAGTCGTTTTCGTTGGCGGGATGGATACACCTCCCAAAATGTTTTTATCTCTAAGTTTTTTGCTTTGAGCTCTGGCACCTCTACAAATCCCTACCTCCCTCTGCGAAGGGCCTTTCTTTTACTTTATGCAATTTTTAATTTTGAGTCTCCATCTTCTTTTATAAAAGCACCAACTAGGAGGCAATATGGTCGTACTTAAGTATTGGGTGTAGATAATATTTGAGTGTGTTTCATGAATGGATCAATGGTTGAGCATGATGGGCTAGGGATAACTTATTTTAGCGTTGATATTTTGAAAGACATGGTTGCTTGTTGATATGCTTGAGTATCTAAGTTATCATGTCAAAACTAGACTATTGCTTTGAACAACTAAAAGTCCAAATGTCCATGCTATAAAGAAAAGAAATATGATATGACATGTTAGGCAACATTCCACATCAAAAATTCTGTTTTATCACTTACCTACTCGAGGACGAGTAGGAGTTAAGCTTGGGGATGCTGATACGTCTCCAACGTATCTATATTTTTTTGATTGTTCCATCCTGTTATATTATCAATCTTGGATGTTTTAAAAAGTGGGTGAAATGATGATATCATGCCAATTTTCAACCTCTTCAGAGTTCATTTGAAGTGCTTTCCAATTTTGGGTCATTTAGCTCAAGAAAATCATTAAATGCATGAAAAATAACAGATGAAGTCAGAAAGGGTTGAAAATTGATGATGTGGCTTTGAATGGTTCATTTTAAACACACAAAAAGTCTGGAGTTCAATAAGTTCAAAAAAAATGAAATCCCTTTGTAACAGATGAGTTTTCGTCCAAAACCCTGATACTTTGAAAGAGATTGTCCATTTTATACACGAAGTGCATCAAGTTTTTGCCATAACCCTCTCAAATGTTTAGCACATGCTATGTGGGTGAAATTATGATATCATGCCAATTTTCAACCTCTTCAGAGTTCATTGAAGTGCTTTTCAATTTCAAGGTCATTTAGCTCAAAAAAATCAGTAAATGCATGAAAAATAACAGATGAAGTCAGAAAGGGTTGAAAATTGATGATGTGGCTTTGAATGGTTCATTTTGAACACACAAAAATTCTGGAGTTTAAATAAGTAAAAAAAATGAAATCTCTTTGTAACATATGAGTTTTCGTCTAAAACCCTAATACTTCGAAAGAGATTGTCCATTTTGTACATGAAGTGCATCCAGTTTTTGCCGTAACCCTCTCAACTTTTTAGCACATGCTATGTCAGTGAAATGATGTTACCATGCCAATTTTCAACTATTCAGAGTTCATCTGAAGTGCTTTTCAATTTCAGGGTCATTTAGCTCAAAGAATGAACTAATATAAAAAGAATGAACTGGAAAACTTTTATGAAACTCTAATAGAAAAAATAATAAACTAAAAGAATGAACTAGAAAACTTTAATGAAACTCTAATAGAAAAAAGATGAACTAGAAAACTTTAATGAAACTCTAATAGCAAAAGGAATCTACTAAAAAGCTTTTATAAACCTCTAGTATTATTGAAATTGAAATTATATAAAATTTATGCAACTAAAATTATCAAAGTATTTCCTGTTTAAAACATTAAAAGCAAAAAGAATTTTCATAAAGAACTTTTTTTGTTGGAAACTTTAATAGCAAAAAGAATTATCATAAAGTTTTTTTGTTAGAAACTAAAATAAAAAAAATTGTTTTTGAATATAATGACAAAACACAGTAATATTAAATAGCAGGAAAAAGAATCACTCCAAAATCTGTTTTTATAGTAAAGTTAATCACAAACTAGTGATTCACACAAATTTCAAATAATTTAAATTTAACTATTCAAATTGGAAAACTAATGGCACTAACAGAAAATTATAATTTTTATTACCTAAAAGGAAAAAGAATCACTAAAAACAGCAAGTATTTTGTTGTAAATAGAAACAAAATAAAATAAATAAAGCCAAAAATAAAACAAAAAATGGAAAAAAAATGCCACCTACTGGGCCACCACGACCTGAATACGACTAGAAACCTAACCAAGCAGGCAGGAAGGGCGCGGAAGCTACTCTTTAAAGAATGCAATGCAAGCCGGGCCAGGATTCAGGCCCACAGAAGGCCCAGTAGGCCAACAGCAAGGAGTGACAGAGTAGGCCTGAAAGCCTGCAGTTGAGAGGAGCTCGAGAGGGTGGGCGCAACAATGCTTATAAACCACTCTCGAGCTCTCTCAACTAGCAAGGTGGGACTAGACATCCCACCGCACCGCGCCAGCGCAAGGCCTTTGGTCCCGGTTGGTAGCACCAACCGAGACGAAAGGGGTGCATTCGGTTCGTGGCACCAACCGGGACCAAAGGTCTCTATTTCCCGCCCTTTGGGCTGCTGAAAAGAGACCTTTGGTCCCGATTGGTGGCACGAACCGAGACCAAAGGGGGGCATTGGTCCCGATTGGTGCCACGAACTAGGACCAATGCTCTAGGTATATAACATAACACTTAGGAATTTCCAGTTCTCATCTAGCATTAGCCCCCAACGACGCCGACGACATCGACGCCACCAGTCTGCCCCGACGCCGCCCGCCGCCCCGCCGTCGCCGTCGCCGCGGGGAACCACCACACCGGCTCCCGCGACCTGTTCATCCCCTAGGCCGTTCGTCCGCCGCTGCACCGATTCTGGCCGGCGACCTCGACCCCTCCGCGCGCTGTGAACCCCTGCCTCATCCCCTTTCCTTCTCATCGCCGTCCCTGCACGCCACCCGTAAGCGCCGCCGCCAACCATCGTCGCCGTCCCCGACCTCGCCGTCGCCGACCACCCGCCTATTTTTCATTTTTTGTTACGATGTATGTATGCATGTATGTTCTCTGTATAATGCTCTGTATATGCTGTATAATGCTCATTTTTGCATTTTTTTTTGTTACCAAGAAAAGGTCTATTTTTTGGTGATATGTATGTTCATATGCTCATTTAAGAAAATGTTCGTATGCTCATTTAAGAAAATGTTCATATGTAACATTTAAGAAAAAAAGTAAATGTATGTATGTTCATATGCAAAGAATTATTTTTGGATGAAATGAGATGAGATGAGATGTGTTTTGTGGAGATGAGAAGAGATGTTTGTGGAATTTCTTTCATAGAAATTAGTGTGATATTTTTGTTCACGATGATTTTTCTCGATGAATGTTCTATGTTAAAATTCATATTAAGTTTGTTCGATGATGATTTTTTTGTTCATGGAAATTTACTAAGTTAAAATGTTCTCGTGTTGGGGGGGGAGAAGAAAAGAGGAAGAAGGAAGAAGGAAGAAGAAGAAAAAGATGGAGAGGGAAAAAGGAAGAAGAAGAAAAAGATGGAGAGGGAAAAAGGAGAAAAAGAGGAGAAGAAGAAGGAATAGAGGAGAAGAAGAAAAAATAGATTTATTCTCCTTTTTTTCTTCTTCTCCTCTTTTTTTCTTCTTCTTCCTCTTCTTAATTTTTATCTGGAACGAGGGTGTCGAGGATCGCCGAGCGGTCGAGGGTCGTGAACTAGGGTAGAGGGTCGAGGGTCGCCGAGGGGTAGAGGGTCAAGGGTCGCCGAGGGGTAGAGGGTTGAGGGTCGTCGAGGGGTCGAGGGTCGAGGAACACCGAGGGGTCGAGAGGTTGCCTTGTGTCAAAGTATTGAAGAAATCCATGGCTTCATCATTAGCCGGAAGTAACAGGGGCATGATGGTACGAAGTTCTCCAAAGTTATTTTGGAACAGAGTCCTGGATAGGATAATTCGCCTTTTGGTACGAATTTTAGCAAAGGCCTTCCAAATAGCGATATTCGGAAGGCTCTTGCTGAACTTTGTACCAAAAAGCGAATTATCCTATCTGGGACTTCGTTCCAAAATAACTTTGGATAGCTTCGTACCATCATGCGCCTGTTACTTTCGCCTAATGATGAAGCCATGGTTTTGTTGAATCCTTTGACACTAGGCAAACGTGACATATTGAAGGGTAGATGAGACCAAGTTAAAAGAGCGTTGTCGAGGCCACCTCAAACTCTAGAAGCGTTGCCGAGGCCACCCGAAACCCTAGAAGCGTTGCCGGGGCCACCCAAATTTACCAAGTTAAAAGAGTGATGTCGTCGAGGCCACCCCAAACCCTAGAAGCGTTGTCGAGGCCACCCCAAACCGTAGAAGCATCGAGGCCACTAATATGATTCCTTGTTGTGATTAGCTAGCTAATATATCCATCTGTCATGTTTGTATATTAATTGCCATGTTGCAATATTTGCAGAAACTATGGAGCACCGAGACATGGAAACAGAACAGTTGTTGGGGGACATAATCCGCGACGGAGGTGATGTCTCATACTATCTCAATGACACCGATGGTCTGGAAGGAGAGGGTGAAGCAGGCTCCGGTGATCGAACAATGGAGGAGGAAGGGCATAATGATCATGATGGCTCCGGTTACCGAATGCCGATGGAAGAAGGAGACCGTGATGACGGCTCCAGTGACCGAACAGAGTCCGGCCAGGTATCACTACAAAAAAATTACACTTCCGTGATGATACGTGTTTGTCACAGTAGGCCATGTTTTCTGTCATGCATGTACATCCATGACAATTTTATGACAGAATCAAGATAGTCATACCTGTGCTGTCGTAGAAGTGTTCCATGACATTACCAAAATTATCATCACGGAAGTGTCCACTTCCATGACGATAAATCGCGCGTCATAGAAGTGATTTCGTCAAGGGTGACCGACATGTGGCATCCACCGTAATGAAACGTTGTTAAGCTATCGGGTCCGGTTTTGGATCCGATAACCCGTTAACAGCCCCGACCAATGGGGATTTTCCACGTGTAAAATCATCATTGGCTGGAGGAAACACGTGTTGGCTCGCCGTTGGGACAGATGTCATCCACTCATTGGACCCAAAGTGCCTATGATACGTCGACATGTGGCAAGGCCCAACAGACCATTCCTGTGAAAAGGTCGGCCCGTTTGACTTGGTCAAAAGGTGGCGGCCCGGCCCACAGCAAGCCTGTTAATGGCCTGTTCACATATAGCCCATTTACAACCCGCTAGCCCAGGGCCTGTTTACGGCCTATCCGAATTAGGACCAGTAGCGTCATCTGGGCCGTCCAATATAATTCCAGCCCGTTTTAACTTCCGGCCCATGTATGGCCCATGACGTCTTTCGGCCCATATGAGGCCCTTAGTAACCCTCGACCCATTAACGACCCATGGTAAAACTGGCCCGTAATGAATAGTGTATCACTTTATACACATTAACGGTCCATTATTCCGTTGGGCCGTTTCCACCCCATGTTATCTTTCGGCCTTCTTAGGGCCCATTTATTCTTGGGCTCATTTCCAGCATTCGTTTACTTTCGGCCCGTTACTGTCATTTTTTGCTTGTGGGCCAAATTCAGCCCGTGGTTACAGTCTGCCCGTTTGTGGCCCGTTAATACGTTGGGCCGTTTTCATAACGTCATCAATACGGTCGATTAACGACGGCCCGTTATGGTCAGGCCATGAACGGACGATTTCAACTCTAGCCCATTTAAGGCCATAATGTGGTTTGTTATTGGCCCATTGTAAGTGCATCTAGTGCCCCTTAGTGATTTTGGTGTATTGAAGACTTATAGGTTAAGTATCTAATGCGTTTATGAGTGTACACAGGTCTATAAGTCTATGAGGAGTTTGATATTTACAGAGAAAGTCGACCCCTAAAAATGAAGTTCTTCGACTGAAGACTTTGATATACTAAAGACTTTCTGAAGACTTTGAAAATGAAGAAATTGGTGTGACCTTGAAGACTCGGTATTCATTCGAGGAACATGAAGCGTGAAGACTTTTGTTTTCGTAGTTTCATTTTCTCTTTCTTGAGTCATAGGAAACATCGTACTGTTAAAGGGGGTCGAGGAAATACTAAGGAGAAAATTTCCATGTGATGCTCAACTCAAATCCTACATCTACCAATCCCTTCGAGTGAAGCCATTGGAAATCTCATACAGTTCAGTCAATTTCTTCAGTGACAGAGATGCAGTTCTTCTGATCACTGAGGACTTTGTTCTGACTGAGGAGTTAGGAATTCGCCAGTGCGAATTGCCTACACAGTGAGGAACATGATAGCCCTGAGGAATTTGTACCTCGAATTTCCGACCGTTGCTGTGCTACGCGCCAGCTGCCCCAAAATATCTTATCCACCTAACGGTCATATCATTGAAGGGCATTTATGTCTTATCATGTCGGGCTGCTCCCTAGGCTATAAATAGCCCCCCTACAACCACTAGCTGGTTGGCTGCTCCGAGAGAAACTGACACTTCTCATTTGAGAGCAACCCATCCTCCGAGGACTTTGAGCGAAAATCATCAAGTGAGGAAAATCCAAACCCAAACCCAAAACACCTACAAACCCAAAGTGATTGAGCATCACTGAAGAGATTGATACTGCATGGATCCGACGCTTGTTACCTTTGAAGACTGTGCTTCTTCCAGACGGTTAGGCGTCAAGGTCTAGAGCATCCAAGAGGAATTGTGGATCGCCGAGTGACCAAGTCTGTGATGGTTTGGAAGTCACCTGAAGACTTACCACGAGTGATTGGGCGAGGACTGTGTGTCCTTAGCTCAAGGAGAATACGGTGAGGATTGTGTGTCCGGGACTAGGTGTCCTTGAGTTTAAATACTCAGCCGCTCCAACCAGATGTACAACTAAGACAACAGTTGGAACTGGTCTACCAAATCATTGTCTTCACCAAGCTTACTGGTTCTATTTCCTCAACACTTTCATTTCCTCATCACTTGTTGTGTGTTTGTTCATATCTGTGTTTGAAGACTTTGACTGAAGACTTTCTCAATTTCCTCAGTTCAATTTCTTCAGTCTGTTTGTCTTCATCTTGTGTTATCCTGTGTTTACGCTTTCTGTACTCTGTGTTTGTCTTCATTTCATCATGACGACTATGCTTGAATTCTGCTATGTTTTCATCTGAGTACTTATTCCGCTGCTAGTAATTCTTCACTAAGGAATTTCCTCACGAGCAAATTCCTCAGTGAAGAACATCATAAAAATCGCCTATTCACCCCCTGTCATGGTTCTAAGTCTGACAGTAGAATGGGGGGTAGGAATGGAGAGGCAAGATCCTAGCTTTGGAGTAGTTGTGCACGCAAGAGTTTTACGAGTTCAGGCCCTTCTCAGAAGAAGTAATAGCCCTACGTCTCGGAGCCCGGAGGCGGTCGACTGGATTATATGTGTGTGTGTTACAAAGATGCGAACCCCTCTTCCTGTGGAGGGGGGTGGCTTATATAGAGTTCGCCAGGACCCCTGCCAGCCCACGCAATGAAGGATCTTAAGGTACATTAAGGCAGGGCGTTACTGGAAACGCCCTGTATAAAGTGCTATTAAGGCTATAAAGGCTATTTAACTTCAGACCGTTTGGATGCGGTGTGGCTCCTGTGCTTCCTATGGTCGAGTGAATCTTCATGGTCGAGTGTCTCTGCGCTCGTCGAGTGTTATTGTATTTGTCGAGTGGATGCTTATCAGGTCGACTGGTAAGCAGCCTCTTTTAGTCAGTGACCTTGGGGAGGGTACCCTTGGGCAGGCCTATGACCCTACCCTAGGTACGTGACTTCATCATTAGCCCCCGAATGGATCGAGGTTTGAGTGAGGAAGGAGTTGATAGCCTTCCGACCTGTTTCTTGCGTCGCAAGTGTGTCTTGCTCTGGATCAACGGCCTTTTAGCGATGGCTTCAAATTCTCTTTCAGTCGCCTTGATCCATTCTTTGCGTTTGTCGAGTGAACTTCGTGGTCTTGAGGATCTCCGAGTGACAGATCGATGGAGACTCGCTGTCTAGCTGATTGCTCTGCGGTTAGCGGATTTCCCGGGATCTGAATTTTGGGAAGCGCGCGAAGCGGAGAAAACCGCGACACTCGGATGGGACGAGACGATGACGCATCAATCTTCGCGCCGCCTTTTTCGCCACGTACCGCTCACGCGCCTGTTGCGGGATTTGATGGATTTCCTGGGCCTACTGGTCAGCCACTCGGAAGTGGCCTTATTTAAGGCGCCAGACGGGGGTATTTTGAACAGTGCCAACACAATCTTCGTCTTCCTCCGCCCCCAAATCTCTCTGTAGCGCCCGCAGCTTTCTCAGTGCCGCCGCTTCGCACCGGTCCCGCCGGCGACAATGGGGAAGGATTAGACTGCGGCTCTGGAGCGGGCGAAGAAGGCGACGACGACAGCGAAGGGGAGGGCGTCAAGCCGGGGCGGATCCTCGTCTCGGTCCCAGCTGCCGCGGGGTTGGGTCCAAGGAGATTGGATCCGCTCGACCATCACCGAGAAGGATCTCGCCGATCTGGCCGACGAGGGACTGATCCCCCACGGGTCGGCAAGGCTCCCGGGAACGGAGACGCAACCGCAGCCGAAGGAGGGTGAGTGTGTTCTTCTGGCCACTCATGTAGATCATGGGTTTTCTCTGCCGCCGAGTCCTTTCTTCCGGGGGTTTCTGAACTTCTTTGGGGCGCAACTCCATCATTTCACTCCCAATTCCATCGTCTACCTCGCTGCCTTTGTTTCGCTGTGTGAAAATTCCTTGGGCTGTCGGCCGCACTGGGGGCTTTTCAAGCACATATTCACCTGTCGCTCTCAGTCGGTGAAGAAAACAAATCCAGACGACGAGAGAACTCAAGTGATCCAGATGTGCGGGGGACTCGGAGTCCAGACGAGAGGCAAGAGCGCCTTTCCGGCGATGACTCTGCCCGACTCGGTTAGAGGATGGCAGTCGACCTGGTTCTACTGCCAAGACCAGTCGACGCCGGGGCAGTCGACTGGGCTCCCCCTTTCTCCATGAGTCGAGTAGACAAGCCATCTTCTCTGAAGGTGGTACCGGAGGAGAAGGCCCAAGTGAAGTTGTTGATGGGGCGCGTAGTCCAGCTTATTCGAGACGGGGTGACTGACATGGATCTTCTGGAAGTTTTCCTCCGACGGCGAATTCAGCCACTGCAATACCGAGGCCATCCGATGTGGATGTACTCTGGTACCGAAGACGCTACTCGGGTTCATCCAGAGGAGGTCGACAATGCCACGCTGGAGAGGTGGATGACTGCCATCACTGGGAACAAGGACAATCCTCGAGGTGCCAGGAGAGTTCTCCCATTCGACCAGTCTCGTCAACCAGATAAGGTACAAACACTTTTCCCCGACTGATCTGTAATATTCAATCTGCTTGTTTCCTCTTCCGAGACAGTCGATTGACTTTTACCTTGTTTGTTGTTCTCCAGGAAATTACTGAAATGTATTTGACGCCCAATGGAGCGCAGGAGCAGGCTGTGGAAGGAGAGGCGAGCGGAGGCGAGAGCGGAGACGAGCCAGAGGAGTGGGAGTCCGACGGCGAAGGGGAGGGAAGCGGCGACGCCTACTCCAGTGAGGAGGAGGAGGAGGAGGAAGCTGAACCTCCTCGCACAGAAAGGCGGTCCAAGCTTACACACGACCCTGCGCGGGAGCGGGGTAAGGCGACTGCTCCTGTGGGGCAGTCATCGAAGCGTCCCAGGACTTCTTTGCCCGCGCCGACTGAAAAAGCTCCCAAGCATCCGCGTGCGACGCCGTCCAAGCCCCCCAAGGCCTTGCCCAGGATGAAAATGACTATTCCCACCATTTCTGGGTAAAGAGTTGAACTTGTCTTCTCTTGCTGAATGTGACAGATTTTGGTCGACTCATTGACCGAGTCGGCTGACTCTTGAAATTTTCAGTGCTGCTACCTCGGAGATTTCCGCCAAGGGTGATGACCAGGAGATGGAAGACGCTGTTACCTCCAACCCGGGTATGATTACTAATGCTTTAGTCTGGGTCGACTGCTGATTTCTTATCATTCCGGTCGGTTGAACTTTTCTTGCAGCTCCTCCTCATGTCATTGACCTCCCTGATGACGACGATGAAGAGCCGCTGAGGGCGGGGAGGAACAGGAAGGCTCTGGCCGGCAAGACTCCACAAGCTACCCCGGCGCCTGAGGTCGTGGTTCGGGATGGAGGTGATGCTACTCGGACTTCGGTGACTTTTGCTGTACCGCTGACGAGTGCTCGACCCACTTCGTCGACTATTGCTCCACCATCTCTTTTTGCTATCCACCACGTCCCGGAAGACCCAGTGAGCGCTGCTAAGGAAGCCATTCGCCAAGAAGGGATTATGATGGAACAAGTGAAGGTGGTCCGAGAGGCCGGTCAGGCGGCTTATGATGCCAGTTCAGCTCTTCAGAATAATGTTCAGGTAAGTCGACCTGTCTGTTTCGTTATGAAATGCCACCTGAAAACTGCTTCTTTCTGAAGATTTTTGCTGTTTGTACACCAACTGGGGTGTGTGTGTCGATTGAATTTCTGTGGGGGCACGCTGAGTGCACCCAGTGGGTGTAGTCCCCGAGGCTATGGTGGACTGCCGGCAGTCGACTATAGTCTCTATACTTTCAAACTTCTTCACTCGGCCTGGACGGACCAAGTCGAGTGGAACCAACAAAAGCCTGTGGGGGCACGCTGAGTGCACCCAGTGGGTGTAGTCCCCGAGGCTATGGTGGACTGCTGGCAGTCGACTATAGTCTCTATACTTTCAAAATTCTTCACTCGGCCTGGACGGACCAAGTCGAGTGGAACCAACAAAAGCCTGTGGGGGCACGCTGAGTGCACCCACTGGGTGTAGTCCCCGAGGCTATGGTCGACTGCTGGCAGTCGACTATAGTCTAAAGAACTTTATGCTTCTTTTTTTATATAGCTGACCGCTGACTATTAGTCATGGCACTAGAATCATATTTGGTCGACTGATCGATCAGGATTTTGAAAGATTACCGGTGGGGGCACGCTGAGTGCACCCACTGGGTGTAGTCCCCGAGGCTACTGTCGAATGTTTTGATTTGGCCATAGTCTTAGAAGTGCTACAACTTTTACTTTAGTCACTCGGAAGTAACTTGTCTTTGATATCTTTTGTCGATTGACTCTTTGCAGAAGTCTTGCGAGCTTGTTGCTCATCTTGCTGAATTGAAGGAGAAACAGGTCCAGCTTAACCTCGACTTGAAGTTTGCCCAGGAGAACTTGCAGAAGGCGAAGGATGAAGCAAAAGGTATGGCTGGTGAGGATTCGACGGCTATCTTTGTTTTTCTGCCTATTCTCAACTCCGTTCTCATTATTGTTTTGCAGACCAACTGGAGGAGGCTCTGAGGAAGAAAGATCTTGACCTTGCGGAAGCACAGAAGGCGGCTTCGGAGAAAACGAAGCTCGCTGAAGAAAAGCTTGCTTCAGGTGGTCAGCTTGAAGACGAGAATGCCAAGCTGAAGTCTGCTCTTGACGCGGCCAACAAGGAAGCAAGTCGATTGAAAAACAACAAGATTGCTCTGACTGACAAGGTCGGTGATATGGCGGGGAAGCGAAAGGATCTGGAGGCTTACCTCGGAGGGCTCGCCAAGAAACTATTCCTCATGCTTGAAGGTAATCCCCTTACTTGATTGACTTGTCGTTGTCGACTCATCATTCAATTATAATATTGGACTGTACCTTTCAGAATTCTGTCAAAACTTCAAGGAAGAAACTGGTCGAGTGGAAACCAATCTGGACCCCATCAACTCTCCTGTGAAGGACGAAGCTGCCATGAATGTCCTCCGGCTGGAGTCTCGCGTCGCCAGTGTGGTGGACTACCTCGCTCGACTGAAGGCTGCAGTGTCGCGGATCGACTCTGCACTCTGGCCAAATCAGATACTTCAGAATGACCTTGAATCCTTGGTCACTCGACTGAAGGAAGTGCCAAGTCGAGTGCATGAATGGAAAAAGTCTTCTGCCAGGTGTGGTGCCGATGTTGCTCTGTCGCTGGTTCGTGTCTACTGCAAGGAGGCGCGAGAAGAGAAGCTGGCCGCCCTCCAAGTTGCCAATACCAGGAAGCATAATTTCTAGGACTTCATGCAGACCTTCATTGCTGCTGCCACCCGTATCTCAGACGGGATTGATTTGGACGAGTTTGTTGCCCCATCCAGTCCTCCACCGGAGGAGTAAAAAGCTACTGTGTCTCACTTTAAATTTGCCTCGGAATGCCGAGTGGTTTGTGTAACCGATAAACTCTGTCGAGCTGGAGGCTCGGGCACTTTTATTTGCGGTCCAGGACCTTTTGATCTTTATTCAAACTTGATTTATCGTTGAATATCTTCGTGATTTGTCCATCGAGTGAGACTTGACTTTTACTCAAAATGACTTAGGCGAGCACGGAGCTGCAGCTAAGCCTCCGAGTGGGAGGTTTGCTCTCCACTTGGTAGGATTTTTAAACACTTAGGCGAGCACTGGGCTGCAGCTAAGCCCCCGAGTGAGAGGTTTGCTCTCCACTCGGTAGGATTTTAATTACTTAGGCGAGCACTGGGCTGCAGCTAAGCCTCTGAGTGGGAGGTCTGCTCTCCACTCGGTAGGATTTTAATCACTTAGGCGAGCGCTGGGCTGCAGCTAAGCCTCCGAGTGGGAGGTATGCTCTCCACTCGGTAGGATTTTAATCACTTAGGCGAGCGCTGGGCTGCAGCTAAGCCTCCGAGTGGGAGGTATGCTCTCCACTCGGTAGGATTTTAATCACTTAGGCGAGCGCTGGGCTGCAGCTAAGCCTCCGAGTGGGAGGTATGCTCTCCACTCGGTAGGATTTTAATCACTTAGGCGAGCACGGAGCTGCAGCTAAGCCTCCGAGTGGGAGGTTTGCTCTCCACTCGGTAGGATTTTAATCACTTAGGCGAGCACTGGGCTGCAGCTAAGCCTCCGAGTGGGAGGTCTGCTCTCCACTCGGTAGGATTTTAATCACTTAGGCGAGCGCTGGGCTGCAGCTAAGCCTCCGAGTGGGAGGTATGCTCTCCACTCGGTAGGATTTTAATCACTTAGGCGAGCGCTGGGCTGCAGCTAAGCCTCTGAGTGGGAGGTATGCTCTCCACTCGATAGGATTTTAATCACTTAGGCGAGCGCTGGGCTGCAGCTAAGCCTCTGAGTGGGAGGTATGCTCTCCACTCGGTAGGATTTTAATCACTTAGGCGAGCACTGGGCTGCAGCTAAGCCTCCGAGTGGGAGGTTTGCTCTCCACTCGGTAGGATTTTTGAATATAGCTTCTGAAGGAGAAGGGGGCAGTCGACCTGCGCCTTGTCGTCTTTGCGAAGCGTTCATTATGTTGAGAGTTTAACTAAATCCTTGGACTGTTATTAAGCCCTCGAGCGGGAAGCTGGCTTTTCACTCGGTAGGAATTTTAAATACTTAGGCGAGTACTTGGACTGCAGCTAAGCCCCCGAGTGAGAGGCTGGCTCTCCACTCGGTAGGATTTTAAATACTTAGGCGAGTACTTGGACTGCAGCTAAGCCCCCGAGTGGGAGGCTGGCTCTCCACTCGGTGGGATTTTAAATACTTAGGCGAGTACTTGGACTGCAGCTAAGCCCCCGAGTGGGAGGCTGGCTCTCCACTCTGTAGGATTTTAAATACTTAGGCGAGTACTTGGACTGCAGCTAAGCCCCCGAGTGGGAGGCTGGCTCTCCACTCGGTGGGATTTTAAATACTTAGGCGTGTACTTGGACTGCAGCTAAGCCCCCGAGTGGGAGGCTGGCTCTCCACTCGGCAGGATTTTAAATACTTAGGCGAGTACTTGGACTGCAGCTAAGCCCCCGAGTGGGAGTCTGGCTCTCCACTCGGTAGGATTTTAAATACTTAGGCGAAACGGATTCGCAGCTAAGCCTCCGAGTGGGAGGCTGGCTCTTCACTCGGCAGGACTTTTACAAACTTAGGCGAAATGGATTCGCAGCTAAGCCTCCGAGTGGGAGGCTGGCTCTTCACTCGGCAGGACTTTTACAAACTTAGGCGAAACGGATTCGCAGCTAAGCCACCCACTGGGGGAAATTTCAACAAAAAGAAATAGCAATCTTTTGTGAAAATTATAACATTCTTGCTTTAGATAAAAGAACTACAGAGGTACTTTTATTACATCTCAACCGAGTGAGTTTCTTTTTTCAAGTGTAAAAAGGACGGAGTAACTCCGCATTCCAAGCTCGAGGCTCGTCGATCTGGCGATCAACGTTGTAGAGGTGATATGCTCCGTTGTGGAGGACTTTGGTGACGATGAAGGGGCCTTCCCAGGTTGGAGCAAGCTTGTGAGGTTTTTGCTGATCCACTCGGAGGACCAAGTCTCCTTCCTGAAAGGCTCGACTCTTCACGTTTCTCGCGTGGAACCGACGTAAGTCCTGCTGGTAGATAGTCGGGCGGATTAGGGCCCTCTCCCTCTCTTCTTCCAAGAGGTCGACTGCATCTTGCCGAGCTTGTTCCGCTTCTGCTTCAGAGTATAGTTCGACTCGAGGTGCATTGTGGAGCAGATTACTCGACAGCACTGCAGCCCCGTAGACCAGAAAGAAGGGCGTTCCTCCAGTCGACCGATTAGGAGTGGTCCTTAATCCCCAAAGAACTGACGGAAGTTCGTCGACCCAAGCTCCTGCCGCGTGTTTGAGATCACGCATCAGTCGGGGTTTCAGTCCTTTGAGGATGAGACCATTTGCACGCTCTGCCTGCCCATTCGACTGAGGATGGGCAAGTGAGGCATAGTCGACCCGCGTGCCTTGGGAGGCGCAGAAGGCTTTGAATCTGTCGTTATCAAAGTTTGATCCATTGTCCGTGATGATGCTATGTGGAACTCCATATCTGAATATCAGCTCTCTGATGAAACTGATAGAAGTGCTTGCATCGAGGTTTTTGATGGGTTTGGCTTCTATCCACTTGGTGAACTTGTCGACTGCAACCAGTAAGTGAGTGAAGCCGCTTCTACCAGTTCTCAGCGGTCCAATCATGTCTAGCCCCCAAACAGCAAAGGGCCAGACGAGTGGAATGGTCTTCAGAGCAGAGGCGGGCTTGTGCGACATGTTGGAATAGAACTGACACCCTTCGCACTTGTCGACTATGTCTTTTGCCATTTCATTCGCCCTTGGCCAGTAAAATCCCGCTCGGTATGCTTTAGCCACAATGGTCCGAGAGGACGCATGATGACCACAGGTCCCCGAGTGGATATCCTCAAGAATTACCTGACCTTCTTCTGGCGTGATGCACTTCTGGCCAACTCCAGTCGCGCTTTCTCTGTACAACTGCCCTTTGATTACTGTAAAGGCCTTGGATCGACGGACGATCTGTCGAGCCTCTTCTTCATCTTCTGGGAGCTCTTTCCTCATAATATACGCGATGTAAGGCGCTGTCCAGTCGGGAGTGATGACTACAACTTCCATAATCAGGTCGACCACGGCTGGAATCTCCACTTTAGTCGGATCGTTGGCGATCCTTGGCTGCGGAGGTTCTTCTGTGAAAGGATCTTCCTGTATTGATGGCGCACGAATGTGTTCCAAGCACACATCAATGGGGATGGCTTCTCTCTTGGACCCTATTTTCGCCAAATCATCCGCAGCTTGGTTTTTCAGTCGGGGTATATGATGGAGCTCTAACCCCTCGAATCTCTTCTCCAACTTTCTTAATGCATTGCAATAACCCATCATGGCTGGGCTTCGAACATCCCACTCCTTCATCACTTGATTAACAACCAGATCTGAGTCGCCGTAGACCATAAGGCGACGGACGCCGAGTGAAATGGCCATACGCAGTCCATATAGGAGTGCTTCATATTCTGCCTCGTTGTTGGAGGAATCAAAGTGAATCTGGAGGACATATTTGATCTTGTCTCCTCGGGGGGAAACCAATACAACCCCCGCACCGGACCCATTCAGCATCTTGGAGCCATCGAAAAACATAGTCCAGTGCTCCGAGTGAACTTGAGTCGGAAGTTGTTGTTCAGTCCACTCAGCGAGGAAATCGGCTATTGCTTGGGACTTGATAGCTTTCTTTGCCTCGAACTTGACATCAAGGGGAAGAAGTTCAATCGCCCATTTTGCCACTCGACCAGTTGCATCTCTGTTATGAAGGATCTCTAATAACGGGGCGTCGCTGACGACGGTAATGGAGTGATCAGAGAAATAATGAGCAACCTTCTTCGTGGTCATGTAAATCCCGTAGACAAGCTTCTGATAGTGAGGGTATCTTTGCTTTGATGGGGTCAGAACTTCAGAAAGGTAATAAACTGGGCGCTGAACTTTGAATGTTTTTCCTTCCTCTTCCTGCTCGACCGTAAGTACGGTACTAACGACTTGTCCAGTGGCTGCAATGTAAAGCAATAATGGCTCTTTGCTGACAGGGGCAGCAAGCACCGGCTGGGTGGAGAGCAGAGCTTTTAGCTCTGCAAATGCTGCATCAGCTTCCGGAGTCCACTCAAACTTGTCTGACTTCTTCATCAGTCGGTAAATAGGCAATGCCTTTTCACCGAGTCTGGAGATGAATCGACTTAAAGCGGCCAAGCATCCAGTAAGTTTCTGGACATCATGCACACGCACAGGGCGTTTCATTCGGAGTATGGTGACAACTTTTTCAGGGTTAGCGTCGATTCCTCATTCGGAAACAAGAAAACCGAGTAACTTTCCACCAGGAACTCCGAATGTGCATTTTGATGGATTAAGCTTGATATCATACCTCCTGAGATTGGCAAACGTTTCAGCAAGGTCAGTCAGCAGGTCAGAACCTTTTCGTGACTTGACCACTATATCATCCATGTATGCTTCTACATTTCGACTGATTTGAGTGATCAGGCACTTCTGAATCATTCTCATGAAAGTAGCTCCGGCATTCTTGAGACCGAAAGGCATGGTGACATAGCAGAAGCACCCGAACGGGGTGATGAAAGCTGTTTTTATTTCATCTGGTCCATACAGACGGATCTGATGGTATCCGGAGTAAGCATCTAAAAAAGACAACCTCTCGCATCCTGCGGTCGAGTCGACTATTTGGTCGATGCGAGGAAGAGGGAAATGATCTTTCGGGCAGGCCCGATTGATATGTTTGAAATCGATGCACATGTGCAACGACTTGTCCTTCTTGGGGACCATTACAACATTGGCGAGCCACTCGGAGTGGTAGATCTCGCGAATGAACTCTGCCGCTAAGAGTCGAGCCACCTCTTCGCCAATGGCCTTTATCTTCTGGACGGCGGACCGTCGAAGGTGTTCCTTAACTAGTTTGACTTTTGAGTCGACTCAAAGGCGGTGCTCAGCCAGTCCCCTGGGAACACCTGGCATGTCAGCAGGCTTCCATGCAAAGATGTCCCAATTCTCACGGAGGAACCGGATGAGCACTTCTTCCTATTTAGAGTCGAGTGTAGTGGAGATGTTGGTCGGAGCCGCATTGGGGTCAGTCGGGTGGATGTGAACCTGTTTTGTCTCACCGAACGATTGAAATGCTGACTCTGTGGCAGGCTTCTTGGCTTGCAACAAATCACTCGGGTCTGCGGTCTTCTGGTACTCTTGTAACTCCATTTCGGCCATCTGAGCGTCAGCAATGTTGGAGCCTTTCTGGAAGCATTCTTCTGCCTTCTTCCGATTGCCCGTGATAGTGATCACACCTCTGAGACCGGGCATCTTCAATTTAAGGTACACGTAGCATGGTCGGGCCATGAAACGAGTGTACGCTGGCCTTCCAAGTATGGCGTGGTATGCACTCTGAAAATCCACGACCTCAAAGGTCAACTTTTCCTTCCGGAAATTCTTCGAGTCACCAAAAACTACATCGAGAGCGATTTGGCCGAGTGACTCAGCCTTCTTTCCAGGAATGACTCCGTGGAAGCTCATGTTACTGGTGCTGAGTCTGGACATCGGAATGCCCATCCCTTTCAGCGTCTCTGCATACAGCAAATTCAAGCCACTGCCACCATCCATCAACACTTTGGTCAGTCGAGTGCCTTCAATGACTGGGTCAACCACCAACTCTTGCCTCCCTGGGGTAGCAATATAAGTCGGGTGATCGGACTGGTCGAAGGTGATGGCAGTCTGAGACCATTTCAGATAATTGGGTATCGTCGGAGCGACCATGTTCACTTCCCGATTGATAACCTTCAATCGACTCTTGCTTTCGACATCAGCGAAAATCATCAGGTTGGAGTTGACTTGGGGGTACTCCTCACCGCTGTATTCTTTGTCCACAACTTTGTCTGACTCTTTCTCTTTGTCTTTGGCCTGTTTCCCTTGAAACTGCTGAATCAGGAGTCGACATTGTCGAGTGGTATGCTTTGGGTAAATGAGTTTACCCTCCTCGTCTTTTTTCATGAGAATGTGACACGGTAAGTCCATCACATCGTTCCCATCCTGATCTTTCACCTTCTTGGGGTTCCAGGGACCCTTGGGTTTCCCCTTAAACTTTCCCGGGGTCACAGCCAAGGTCTCTCCAGGAGCAGCTGGCTCGGCTTTGTGCTTTTGCTTCCGACTGGAGTTTCCTACGCCGGCCTCATTAGCGGCTGCTTTGTACTTGCCACTCCGGAGCCTATCTTCTTCTTCACCGTTTGCATACTTGGTGGCAATTTCCATCATCTGACTCAATGTCATATCTCCGGTTCGACCGAATTTCGAACTCAGTTCTCTGTTCTTGACGCCTTCTTGGAAGGCACAAACTGCCTGGTGATCAGATACATTCTCGACTGTGTGATGTAAAGTGATCCATCTCTGGATATAATCCCTCAGAGTTTCACTCGACTTCTGAACACACGACTGCAATTCTGTCAACCCTGCTGGTCGCTTGCAAGTCCCTTCAAATGTCCTGACAAACACTCGGGCAAGATCTTCCCAAGTGTAAATACTGCTGGGTGCCAACTGGTTCAACCATGCTCTAGCTGATCCCTCCAGCATAAGAGGCAAATGCTTCATGGCTACTTCGTCGTTGCCGCCGCCAATCTGAACAGCCACTCGGTAATCTTCAAGCCATGTGTCAGGCTTGGACTCGCCGGTGAAGTTACTAACTCCAGTCGCCAACCTGAAGTTGGGAGGAATTACAGCGGCCCTGATCGCTCTGCTGAAACATTCTGGTCCTGATACATGAACCCTGCTGCTGGAGGGAACGTCTTTGTCATGGCCTTCTCTGTGAGCTCTATTCCTGTCGACCAGACCTTGAACGATAATGGATCTCGCATCAAAGCCTGGCTCCCTGGGGTCGACTGGAAACCTACGCCCAACACTGTGCTGGCGTCTGTCATCTTGCTGTCGAGGGACGTACGATCCACCCCTTGGGGAAGGAGTGGGCACTCGACGTCGATCATTGCGATCGAATCGGTGTTCATACTGCTCACGACCTTGATATTGATCATCATGCCGGCTTCTACGTTCCTCACGCCTCAGGGGCGATCCTGGACTGTGAGCCGACTGTACAGAATTCGCAGCGACGGATCGGCTGTGAATCCTGTTACGCGACTGCGATACAACTGAGTTCTGATCCCCTGCTGCCCGGAGCAAATCTCTGATCTGTAGCAGAACTCTCCCTGCCTCTGACTGAGAAGGCTGGATCGACTCTGCTATGCGGGCTGCAGCTGCTAAATTCTGAATCGGAGTTCGGTATACCTGAGTTGGTGGCTGAAAGAGACGACGTCGACTGGATTCTGGAACTGGCAGTCGAGTGCGCTCGTCGAGTACTCTCTGGAGATTCTCCAGTTGAGTGCGTTCAGCCAGGTTGGCCAAGCGCGCCTCCTCCAAGGCGCGTGCCTCGGGGGTTTCTCCAACGATAGGAGTGTGAAGCGCGTCCATGTTCCGGCGACGAAGTTCCTCCCTCTGCAGCGAGGTGAGAGGCTCGGGTCTATACTCTTCGTGGCCCCGCGCCGGAACTCCTCCCCCGGCAACCTCTTCGGTGTGGGGGAATCCGGGGGGACTGCGCAGTCCGTCGACCATCAGTACCTCCGCCGCTGGATCACTGCTGTCGCACTCGGACACAGTCTCTGCGGAGCCAGTCGACAGATCGAACAGGCCGTAGAGTGATTCGTCGGGCTCAATCGCCGCGACTTGGGGGATGGCCGACTGGCGGGCCAATGCATGCCTCACCCACCGCTGGAGCCTCGACCGACCGGAGCGCTTGCGCCGGCGGGAAACTGGGAGCAAGGACGAAACGGGTGCCGACCCGTACTGGGCCGACGGTTGCCGCAGGAGGACGCCACGAATGCACGCGCGAAAGTGCGTTGCTCCGCGGGCGGGAAGCGCGTCCACGTCGAGTGGAGCCTCCTGAAGCCAAGCAGAGTCATCGACGACGAAAGTGAGGGCGCCGAGGCGGATCTCGCGCCCCTCGACCAGGACTTCGCTCGACGACATGATGGGAGATGTCAAAAGAATCCCAACTCCTCCAACAAATCGCTAGAACACCTGCCCCACGGTGGGCGCCAACTATCGTGGTTCTAAGTCTGACAGTAGAATGGGGGGTAGGAATGGAGAGGCAAGATCCTAGCTTTGGAGTAGTTGTGCACGCAAGAGTTTTACGAGTTCAGGCCCTTCTCAGAAGAAGTAATAGCCCTACGTCTCGGAGCCCGGAGGCGGTCGACTGGATTATATGTGTGTGTGTTACAAAGATGTGAACCCCTCTTCCTGTGGAGGGGGGTGGCTTATATAGAGTTCGCCAGGACCCCTGCCAGCCCACACAATGAAGGATCTTAAGGTACATTAAGGCAGGGCGTTACTGGAAACGCCCTGTATAAAGTGCTATTAAGGCTATAAAGGCTATTGAACTTCAGACCGTTTGGATGCGGTGTGGCTCCTGTGCTTCCTATGGTCGAGTGAATCTTCATGGTCGAGTGTCTCTACGCTCGTCGAGTGTTATTGTATTTGTCGAGTGGATGCTTATCAGGTCGACTAGTAAGCAACCTCTTTTAGTCAGTGACCTTGGGGAGGGTACCCTTGGGCAGGCCTATGACCCTACCCTAGGTACGTGACTTCATCACCCCCCTCTAGTCGATATAACGCACTTTCAATTGGTATCAGAGCATGGTACTCCCTTGTTCTGTGTGATTTTGGTTTAACCGCCTGGAGTTTTAGTTATGTCGACCGCAGGTATGATCAAGGTCTCTGCTGGGCGTCCTACCTTTGATGGGACGAACTACCCCTACTGGAAGAACAAGATCCGAATGCATCTTGAGGCAATTGATAACGATCTCTGGTACGTTGTGGAAAATGGTGTTCCCTCCGTCTCACCTCACTGAACGCTACCGATGTGAAGAGATTCAAGCAACTCGATTCCCAAGCGAAGAATATCATATGTGGCCATCTGAGTAAAGGACAGTGTGGTAGAGTGAGTGCTTTGGAAACTGCTAAGCTTATCTAGGATAGGCTGTCCAAAGTCAATGAAGGAGTTTCAACTCAGCGTGACTCTCGAGTTGATGTTCTTCGCAATCTCTTCAGCCGCTTCAAAAGACTCGACAATGAAAATGTTCAGCAAACCTTCGATCGCCTCACTGACATCTCAAATGAGCTGCAAGCACTTGGTGCCACTGACATCACCGACCAGGAGGTGGTGAAGAAATTGCTAAGATCGCTTGATTCCTCATTTGATACTCTGGCACTGATGATACAAGAGCGTGCTGATTACAAGTCACTTGACCCCGCTGATATCCTCGAGAGACTAAACACTCATGAGTTTCAGCTTGTTGAGAAGAGAGATCTCTATGACTCGAGCTATGGCAAATCACGTGCCCTGAAGGCCAAGGTAGTATCTGAGTCCGAAGATGAAGACTCTGGTAGCAGCCTTGGTGATCCTGAAGAACTGAGTCATGATCTAGCACTCCTCGTGAAGAAATTCCAGAAGTTCTCAAGACGTGGTCGCTTTGGAAAACCTTCAAGGAGCAATGATTTCTCATCCAGTGACTACAAGAAGAGGCTTTGTCACAAGTGCAAGAAACCAGGACATTACATTCAAGATTGTCCTCAGTGGGAAAAGGAATCAAAGAAGAAGAAATAAAAGGATTACAGTTCTGATGATGCGAAGAAAAAGAAGAAGTCCTCAAAATCTTCATCATCAAAATCCTCGAAGTCTTCGTCTCACAAGAAGAGCAGCTCCAAGAAGGCTCGGGCATTCATTGGCAAGGAAATGGACTCTGAGGCTGAATCTGAAGAAAATGAAGCAGAAGAGGAATCTGATGATTCTGTATTTGGTGTGGCAAGCCTAGCCCTCGCTACCGCATTTGTCAGCAAATCCATCTTCAATGATGAAGAAAGTGATCTCTCCAACAAGGCTGATGAAGGCAGTGATGACTACGCTCCCACCTATTGCTTCATGGCAAAGGGTGCCAAGGTACTCAAATACGCCTCATCTGGATCTAGTGAGGATGAATCTGATGAAAATCTTAAGCCTAGCTACTCTAAACTTGCTAAGATTGCTGTGCAACAACAAAAGGCTTTTGAAAAGGTTAAAACATGGTAGACAAAAGTGATGATATGTTGGGTGAAGAATTGGATCGCACTAAGGCCTTAACTGAAAATCTTCAGAGACTTCAGACCAGGTTTGACAACCTTCAAAGTCATCATAACACTCTCTTATCTGATCATGAGAAGCTTTCTTATGAATATCTTCAAAAGAAGCAAGATCTTGAGAGGCTAAGAGTGAGTTATGAAGATCTTCAGAAGGAGCGCGATTCATTACTTGCTCAACAAATCAGCGCTGCTCAGGAGGAATTTATTCCTCCATGGTTAAAATGCATTGAACGAGAATCTGCTAATTCCTCACCTGAATGTTCAAATGCTTCTAATGTTACAAATTCTTCACCTGTCTCTGCTATCACTAATTCCTCATCTGAGGACACTGCTAGTATCACTGACGATGCAGGGCTGAAGGAATTGTACATGATAGGCATGTACAAAAGCCTCAAAGGGCATCAGACTCTTTGTGATGTGCTTAAAAAGCAGATCCTCAACAGGAACCCTAGGAAAGAGGGTATTACCTTTGAGAGGAAACTCAATGCCGATGGTACATATTGGAAGCCTGAGCAGTACCCCAAAACCTCATGGGTTGCTGCAAAGGGACCTCCAGTTGATCCATCTAATTTATCTGGTTATACATGTGAATCTTCTCATTCTTCTGATGAGTCATTTGACTCCAACTATAAACTGTTCAAAAATCAGAATGGTGAAGTATTTGCTAGATATGTTGGCACTAACTGCAGGAACGGTTCTCCTATGAAGAAAATCTGGGTTCCCAAAAGGTGCCTTGAAAGTCTTCAGGTGAATGTCCTCATGACACCACCTGTGAAGAAAAGGAACCCCAGACCAAATTCTTCATATGGACCAAATTCTTCATATGGATCCAAGTCCTCATACGAACCAAATTCCTCAAGGGGATCAAATTCCTCACATGGATCAAAATCCTCATATGAACATCATCGTGCTAACAACTCTGTTTCGCAGGGAAGAGCCAAGGACTATGAATATGAGCATTATTCTTCAAATTATTATGTTCATAAGTCCTCGAAGAATTTCTCTGCTTATTCATATGCTTACCCTAACCGCTCTTATGTAAAATGAAATGGTTTGGCCGCTATGCCACCATTCTCATATGGAGCTCGCAGAGTGATGAACTCTTTGCCACCCCTTCAGATGTGGGTGGTGAAGAAAAAGAACTAAACTCTTATGTAGGGTCAGGTCTCCAGACATACTGAAATGTCTGAAGAATTTGCCGGGGACCTAACAAATTGCCTGAAAGGACGCAGGCTAACCATGATGAAATGAACTTTCATTTCACACGTCCTCCCTCTGCTTTATCTGTCTTACTGCTTGATGAAATTGATCTGATGAATTGTGATATCATATTCTTCACTGCTGAAGTATATGAGGTTCGTAAGTTGCACTAATTCATCTGCAGGATGATCAACCCAAAGCCACTGAATGGGTACTTGATAGTGGATGTACAAATCACATGACTGGTGACAAGAATCTTTTGATGGATGCTCCCTTATCATCGTCACATATGAAGCATATCATCTTCGCTGGTAAAAGCAAAAGTCTGGTATTGGGTCTAGGTAAAGTTGCTATCACAAAGGATCGACACATGGACAAAGTCATGCTTGTTGAGTCCTTAGGATACAACCTTATGTCTGTCTCAATGCTTTGTGATCTTGATATGGTTGTTGTCTTTGGCAAGTATCGTTGTGTTGTGATTATGGAAGCTGACAATTCCAAAGTCTTCGAAGGCTTTAGGAGAGGAGACTTGTATATTGTTGATTTCTCTACAGATTCACAACCAGCCGTGTGCCTACTTGCAAAAGCTTCAGAAGGATGGCTATGGCATCGACGACTTAGTCATGCCGGCATGAGGAATTTGCACACGCTTGCGAAGAAGAAGCATGTCATTGGCATTGAGAATGTCAAATTCCTCAATGATCACTTATGCGGTGCCTGTGAAGCTGGAAAGATGACAAAGGCCAAGCATCCAGCGAAGACTATCATGACCACCACTCGTCCATTTGAATTGCTTCACATGGATCTCTTCGGTCCTAATCATTATTCCTTTGTTTCAAATGAAGCATCTCAATATGGCTTTGTTATTGTTGATGATTACTCTCGTTAATCATGGGTACACCTTGTCTCTTACAAAACTGAAGTGCAGGAAGTCTTCAAACGATTTTCCTCGAGGGCTTCAACCAACTTTGGTGTGAAGATCAAGCACATCAGAAGTGACAATGGCACTGAGTTCAAGAATTCGGGTCTCGATGACTATCTTGATGAACTTGGTATTACTCATGAGTTATCTGCTCCTTATACTCCTCAACAGAATGGCGTCGTGGAGCGCAAGAACAGCACTCTTGCTGAGATGGCTCGCACTATGCTCGATGAGTACAAAACCCCTCATCGTTTCTGGGTTGATGCAATTGATAGTGCGTGCCATATCATCAACAGAGTATATCTTCACAAATTCTTCAAGAAGACTGCCTATGAACTCCTCACTGACAAGAAACCCAATGTGAGTTATTTCAAAGTCTTTGGTGCTAAATGCTGGATTAGAGATCCTCATCACAACTCTAAATTTGCACCAAAAGCACATGAAGGTTTTATGCTTGGTTACGGAAAGGACTCGCACACCTACAGAGTGTTCAACAATGTTCTTCACAAGATTGTTGAAACTCTAGATGTGCGGTTCGATGAAACTAATGGCTCACAAAGAGAGCACCTACCTTCTGTGTTAGATGAACCAGCACTTGAGGATTCTATCAAGCACAAGGCTACTGAAGATGTCATTCCTACTGAAGAATCTGCTGAAGAATTCATTCCAGAACGTGAAGAACGTCGAGCTAATGAACCTGAAGAAAATACCGAGGAAATTGATGCTGAAGAAAATGCTGATCAAATTCCTCAACGACAACTAGCTCACCCTCGCGTTGCAAAAGAAGTGCAAGTGGAGAAGATCATCGATGACATTAGAGCACCAGGTCCTCTCACACGCTCAAAAGCTTCACATCTATCTAACTTTTGTGGGCACCTTGCTTTTGTCTCTATCACAGAGCCCACTAAGGTAGATGAAGCATTTCTGGAGCCTGAGTGGATTCAGGCCATGAAGAAGAATTACATCAGTTCAAGCTCAACAACGTTTGGGAACTAGTCAATCGTCCCGACCCTCGCAAGCACAACATCATTGGCACAAAGTGGATCTACCGCAACAAGCAAGATGAAAATGGTGTTGTGGTGAGGAATAAGGCATGGCTAGTAGCTCAAGGCTACACACAGGTTGAAGGAGTTGACTTCGATGAAACTTTTGCACCTGTAGCTAGACTTGAGGCTATTCGCATATTACTTGCTTATGCTAACCATCATGATATCATCTTATATCAAATGGATGTGAAAAGTGCATTCCTCATTGGTAAGCTTTAGGAAGAAGTATATGTTGCTCAACCCCCAGGTTTTGAAGATCCAAAACATCCTGACAAAGTCTTCAGACTTAACAAGGCCCTCTATGGCCTCAAGCAGGCCCCACGGGCGTGGTATGATACATTGAAGGAATTCTTCGTGAAGAAAGGCTTCACACCCGGTTCACTCGATCCCACTCTCTTTACTAAATCTTATGATGGTGAATTGTTTGTGTGCCAAATATATGTTGATGATATCATCTTTGGCTGTACTGACCAACGTTATAGTGATGAATTTGCCTATATGATGAGTGAAGAACATCAAATGTCTATGATGTGAGAGTTAAAATTCTTCTTAGGTCTTCAAATTCGTCAACAACGCAATGGCATATTCATATCTCAGGAAAAATACCTCAAGGATGTCCTGAAGAAATTCGGCATGCAAGATTGCAAAGGCATCAAAATTCCTATGCCCACAAATGGTCATTTATGCACTGATGAAAATGGTACTGACTTCGATCATAAGGTATACCGCTCCATGATTGGCTCTTTATTGTACTTATGTGCATCTAGGCCAGATATAATGCTTATTGTTTGCATGTGTGCCCGATTTCAAGCTGCACCGAAGGAATCACACCATAAGGTTGTGAAGCATATTCTTCGATATCTAGCTCACACACCAACACTAGGACTATGGTATCCCAAGGGCTCGGATTTTGATCTCGTTGGATATTCTGACTCTGACTATGCTGGTGACCGAGTGGACCGCAAGTCAACATCTGGTACTTGTCATTTCCTCGGACGATCCTTGGTCTGTTGGTCCTCGAAGAAACAGAACTGCGTATCACTGTCTACTGCTAAAGCTGAGTACATTGCTGCTGGTTCTTGCTGTGCTCAACTGCTATGGATGAAGCAAACGCTCAAGGACTATGGCATCAACGTGAAGAATGTGCCTCTCCTCTGTGACAATGAGAGTGCCATCAAGATTGCTCACAACCCAGTTCAGCACTCGAAGACAAAGCACATTCAGATTCGTCATCATTTTGTTCATGATCATGTGTTGAAGGGCGACATTTCTACTGAGCATGTGAAGACTGAAGAACAGCTAGCCGATATCTTCACTAAGCCCTTGGATGAGAAGAGATTTAGCAAGTTGCGGTGTGAGCTAAATATCTTAGAATCTGCAAATGTACTTTGAAAAGGCACTCATCCTAACACTTATGCTAAATTGATGACTTAGATGTGCAACGCATGAAGAAACGTTTTTCTTCAATCAATGAAGAATAACACTCTGAGTGTGAAGAAATTAATGAAGAATTTGATTCTCAGAACCCTACGTCAATTGTACGCAGTGTCTGAAATCATCATTCTTATACGGTGGGTCACGCCACCACAAAAGTTGAAAATCTTCAGTTTGAGTTTTTCCTCAACTTTTGAAATTCCTCAGTTTTTCGTATTCTTCAACTTTGCAAAATCTTCACTTGTGCCGTCGTTTTTCTTCATTGGCTATATATATATATATATATATATATATATATATATATATATATATATATATATATATATGAGTTTATGTCCTCTACAACATTCACTTATAGCTATTTCTTAAGGTTGGTCTTTCTGCTAAGTGAATGTGATCGGACCCTTCCCCTCTATGCTATACTCAATCCAATCTGTTCACAAATTCTTCATGTGCGTTCTATTTTGAAACTCGTTCGAATTCTTCACTGTGTCCTTGTCAGCTGAAGAAATTGCGAACGGAGCGTTAAAACTAATCTTATCCAAACTTTCGGTTTTGCCGCTCAAACCGTTCCACATCGCACGATGCATTATTTTACTCACCCACGATCTTACACGAGCTCCACTACACAGTACGTGGGTGACACATGTCGTGAGAAGGAGAACGGCCAGGGGCACGTTCGTCCCAAATCTTCGGGCGAGCAGTTTTTCACCGTGGCTATAAATACCCCTGTCCCCTTCCTCACTTCTTTTACCCCGCTCGATCTCACTCTCCTGCTCGAGCTTCCGAACCCTAGCGCCGTCGCTACTCCATCGTCGCCGGTGAGGAAGAGCTTCACTGCCTCGACCTCGTCGCCGTCGTACTCGTGCCGACCGCGGAAATATTCATCTCCGCCGCCGCCGTAGACATCTTCCTCCGCCAAGTTAGGGCGTGGAAGATCTACATCGACGAACTTCCCTGTTTCAACTCGCAGTTTGTCGTGTTCTTCGTCTCAGGGTAATTAAAAGCTACTTTTACTGCCCTCTTTGATTCGAAATTTTTCTACAAAATCTTCAAAGGTGTTTTATGCTTCAAATCCTCACACACAAAACACCTCACTAGTTATCTGTTCTTGATCCATTTCCCTAAGCATCAATTTCTTCAAAGATTCCTCAATTGTGTGGATCTTCGATCTATACAACTCTGGAACCTAAGATAAAAGCGCGCTTAGTGAAATTCTTCAAGACGAATCTGGTCAAATTCCTCAAACTTGCTCTTTATGAAAAACCCTCTGAGAACGCATATGACCTCTTCAAATTCCTCGCAACTATACTCTGTTCACAGGTACACATGTCCACTGCTGAATCATTAGGTTCTCATCAACTTAACTCATTTGCAGCGTTCCTCGAAGAAAAGTTGCACACTTCTTCAGAGAATTCAATTGTTCAAATTCCTCAACTGAAGAAAATGGCTGAAGGTAAAAGGCCTCAGAAAGGAGGAAAGAAGCCTGAGGTTATGACTGCATTTGAAATCCCTGAGGATATTTATAAAGATTACTACACACCTGATGAATCCAAATTTGGCAAAGAAGATAAAAATCAGCGCAAAGTGCGCACTCAAAGGATTGAAAGGAGATGGGCACGTGAATGGAGGGAGTACAGGTACATCACTCCCAAGTACATGAAGAAATTCGCACTGAACCCTCCATGCCCAAGAGCCCCACTGGCACCTGGCCAAGTGGCTGATCCCACTAGCGTCAAGCGCGGTGAGGATTTTCCTGAGGAATGGGCCAAGCACCAAGCCAAATTGGCGAGACAAGCCAGAGAAGCAATGAGGAAATTCAATGAAGACTCTACTGCTGCTGCCACTTAGGCCTCTGTCAAGCCGAGGAAATCAATGCCCAAGAAGCCCGCTTGCAAGCCAAGTGCTTCACCAGCAATGCCCTCACGGCCAAGTTCCTCTGCAATGCCCTCATGGCCAGACACCTCAAAATCTTCAAAGCAAATTCCTCATGCTGCTCCTGCTCCACCAAAATCCTCAGCACCTCCTCCACAATCCTCAGCTGTCCCGACAAAGTCCTCAGCACCTGTGCATCTGGCCTCGTGCCAAAGGACTACTGGCATCGCAATTGCCTCTAGTGTCTCAGCTAGTTCCTCAGCTGCACCAAGTTCCTCAGCTGGACCCTCTCTGCTAAAGAAAAAGGCTACTGCTGGACGCAGTAATCGCCCAAGTCCCAACAAGAAGCAGGTAGTCTTTACAGTACCATCTGATGATGATGAAGCTGATGAAGAAGAACTTGCTGAAATCATTAGAGACCGCCAAGAAAGGGCTGCTAAAGCCAAAGGCACACCTGTGCCCCTACTGCTGGATCCTAGGGCGATCCTCGATTACATCAATATCTGGCATAAGGATCCAAACACACCTATGCCTGACTTCAAACTGACTCCTGGCCAAAGTCACATGCTGACTCACTTCATCCAAGAGGAGAAGTGGAAATATGATAGGGCCAGGCAGATCAAGAAATCGCAGTACAGGAAAGAGAAACTGCTAAGGAAAAATGTTCTCACAATGAAGCCTGAAGAACTCATCAAGATGCAGGCTGACATCAAAGCCCTTAACGATGACTTTGATGCATACTATGCTGACTAGAAAGGAGCAAAAGTCAGGTTTGTGAAACTGACTGAGAAATTCACCAATGTTGCAGCTCCATCGCAGCAAGAAGTTCCTCAAGCTGAAGCATCTGTTCAGCCCACTGAAGAACATGCCATCACCGCTGATGACTTTCAGGCTGCTGAAGAAAATGCTAGTTCCAGGGCTGATGACTCCACTCCAGCTACTGAAGAAATTGCCAGGGCATCCACTAGTGGTGCGCCTGAAGAAACTGAAAAATAAAGGACAACTGCATCAGTTGCTCCTGAGGAAAATCAACCAGATTCCTCAGCTCTACCTGCGCCTACACCAACTCCGATCCTTCCATCCGCATTGGATGTGAAGAAGACAAAGACTGCAGAGCGAGCTGCAGTGAAGAAGAGGAAAGCATCACGAGCTTCAGAATCTTCAGCTCCCAAGAAGATGAAGCCCATGACCAGCTCGTTTGCTAATCCAATTGATGCTGTTCCTATTTCATCCATGCCATCAAAGGACCTTGCTCCTTTTGGTGAAGACTATGAGATGCCAAGTGGATCAGATGAAGAAACTCAATCTGCTGCTTCCTCAGAGCGGATTGATGAAGAAATTGAAGTGGATTCAATCCCTTCAACCCCAAAGGTCTCATCACCAATGCCTCAGTTTGATGCTGAAGAGGCTGGTGTTGAAGAAATTGATGATGAAGATGTGGATATTGGCAGTACAACTCCGTTGATATGATGACTTTTGGGAAAGTCAGCACCCCAATTCCCCACTCTTCACCCCACTGCAGCAAATTCCTCACTCCCCTGCACAAACTGTTCAAATGGGCTCTGAAGAAACTCATCCCACTGCATCTGTGAATGAAGAAATTCCAGCCACTAGTGCTGAAGAAACTGCTGCTGAACCTGAAAAGGTGACTGCACCTGAGGAGGAACCAGAAATTCCTCAGCCTGAAGAAACTGAGATCGTGATTCCTGAGGTTGTGATGCAACTCACTGACACTCCTCTGCCCAAGCCAAAGGATCCGTTCTCAAGGAAACAAAAGTTCAAGGCTAAAGACTTCTTTGGCGAGCACGTGTTCTTCACTGAATACAACCCTTGTGACTCTGCTCGCATAAGGAAGAGGCGTTTCTGGACTGCCAGTCAAGCTAATTTCTATTCCTCAGTGCTTTTCAACAAGGACAAGGTCTTCGACCATGCACATATTCCTCATGTGGATATGGAGTCTATGCCGTGCTTCACGCCAGTCCTCAGTGTTCTTCACGACGCTGGGCTGCTCAACTTCTGCACTGACATATGCGATTGGAATGAAGAACTCATTCTTCAGTTCTATGCAACACTGCACATCACCGGCAACTCTGATGATGTCAATTCATGGGTTCTGGACTGGATGACTGAGAACACACATCATAAGGCCCCAGCATCTGAATTGCTTCGTGCCCTTCCTCTGAGTCCACCCACTGAAGATGCACGTTGTATTTACAATGAACTTGAGCTTTCAAATCACTATATGCAAGTGCTCATGAAGCCTTTGAAGCCAGGGCAGGCCCCTCGAACCACATTCCTCGTCAAGGAATTGTTGTATGTGCCAAGGACTGTCTATCGCATTATGACAAAGACAATGAGTCCCATCAAGGGCCACGACTCAAGTGATGAAGAAGTCGTTGGCATCATGAAGAACATGCTTTTCAACATCTGTCACGGCGTTCCCGTCAACTTCCATGATTTCTTCATGAGGACTTTGGCAAATATTGCTATGTCGCCATTTGAGCTGAAGCCTTATGCACCTTGGATTATGAGATTCATTAGGACAAGGTCTTCTCTCAACTACAAAGCTGAAACTCTCAATCACTGCAGCTACTTGCCTCCCATTGAAGTCCTCAAAAGGACATTTTCCTCAGCTGAAGAAAATGGCAAGGCCACTGCTGTGATCGATGAAGGCATTCGTCCATTGGTTGGTCAATTTCGCAAGGCCGCATCTTATTCCACCAATGATGACTCTGCCACACATGACTCTGCCGCCAACACTGCCAAGCCAAATCCTCAAGCCACAACACCCAGGGTGATGACTGATCGTGAGTTACTCCTTAGTCTTCATCAAAAGGTTGATCGCAATCACAAATGGGTCAAGCATCAGTTTGGTTCAATTCTTCACAATATGACTTCACCACACAATGCAGTGAAGAAAAACCACTACTACCTCCATGAAAACCTCAACCGCAGCTGGGCTGTTCTGTCTCAAGTCTACAACGCTGATGATCTGAAGAAAATGGGTCTCAACAAAGAATTTGCCTGGTCTGCACCTCCTCCGAAGAAATACAAGAAGGTCCCAGTTCCTTCTTTGGTGGCCAGTTCATATTCTTCATCACGCGACACTGATGAACATGAAGACTTGAACGACACTGCGGCAGGCCCTACATCAACAACCGACCCCAACAACGCTGGCGCTCCTTCATCAACTTGAATATCTTTAGGGGCGTTAGTCCTCAGTTTCGATCCTTTTGGTCATTCGATGACAAAGGGGAAGAAATCTGAGATAGTCTTCAAGCGGGTCTATAATAATGGGCATTTTTTTCCTGCTAAGTTACAACTCTCGTTCTTCCGAAACTTTTATTGGATCGAGTTGTAATCTTAAACCCTATGGTGCACTGATACTTTTGTTGCACTATGCTCTGATACTTTTGATGCGCTATTCTGCATGCTTATTCCTCGTTAATATTATTGCACGCATGCTGAATTACATCAGGCACCATATCTCATCATGCATTTCAAATTCTTCATATTATGTATCAAATGCGTGTATGAATTACAAGATATAGGGGGAGATCTCCATGATTCGACTCTTCAAGTGTGCATTGCTTCAAAATCAAATTCCTCACTATGCACATCTTTAGGGGGAGTTCTTCTATATCTTGCAATCAAATTCCTCAATATCAGCATTTACACTTCATATATTTTTCCCCGTTGAAAACTTAACCTATGTTGTCATCAATCACTAAAAAGGGGGAGATTGTAAGTGCATCTAGTGCCCCTTAGTGATTTTGGTGTATTAAAGACTTATAGGTTAAGTATCTAATGCGTTTATGAGTGTACACAGGTCTATAAGTCTATGAGGAGTTTGATATTTACAGAGAAAGTCGACCCCTAAAAATGAAGTTCTTCGACTGAAGACTTTGATATACTGAAGACTTTGTGAAGACTTTGAAAGTGAAGAAATTGGTGTGACCTTGAAGACTCGGTATTCATTCGAGGAACATGAAGCGTGAAGACTTTTGTTTTCGTAGTTTCATTTTCTCTTTCTTGAGTCATAGGAAACACCGTACTGTTAAAGGGGGTCGAGGAAATACTAAGGAGAAAATTTCCATGTGATGCTCAACTCAAATCCTACATCTACCAATCCCTTCGAGTGAAGCCATTGGAAATCTCATACAGTTCAGTCAATTTCTTCAGTGACAGAGACGCAGTTCTTCTGATCACTGAGGACTTTGTTCTGACTGAGGAGTTAGGAATTCGCCAGTGCGAATTGCCTACACAGTGAGGAACATGATAGCCCTGAGGAATTTGTACCTCGAATTTCCGACCGTTGCTGTGCTACGTGCCAGCTGTCCCAAAATATCTTATCCACCTAACGGTCATATCATTGAAGGGCATTTATGTCTTATCATGTCGGGCTGCTCCCTAGGCTATAAATAGCCGCCCCTACAACCACTAGCTGGTTGGCTGCTCCGAGATAAACTGACACTTGTCATTTGAGAGCAACCCATCCTCCGAGGACTTTGAGCGAAAATCATCAAGTGAGGAAAATCCAAACCCAAACCCAAAACACCTACAAACCCAAAGTGATTGAGCATCACTGAAGAGATTGATCCTGCGTGGATCTGACGCTTGTTACCTTTGAAGACTGTGCTTCTTCCAGACGGTTAGTCGTCAAGGTCTAGAGCATCCAAGAGGAATTGTGGATCGCCGAGTGACCAAGTCTGTGAAGGTTTGGAAGTCACCTGAAGACTTACCACGAGTGATTGGGCGAGGACTGTGTGTCCTTAGCTCAAGGAGAATACGGTGAGGACTGTGTGTCCGGGACTAGGTGTCCTCGAGTTTAAATACTCAACCGCTCCAACCAGATGTACAACTGAGACAGCAGTTGGAACTGGTCTACCAAATCATTGTCTTCACCAAGCTTACTGGTTCTATTTCCTCAACACTTTCATTTCCTCATCACTTGTTGTGTGTTTGTTCATATCTGTGTTTGAAGACTTTGACTGAAGACTTTCTCAATTTCCTCAGTTCAATTTCTTTAGTCTGTTTGTCTTCATCTTGTGTTATCCTGTGTTTACGCTTTCTGTACTCTGTGTTTGTCTTCATTTCATCATGACGACTATGCTTGAAATCTGTTATGTTTTCATCTGAGTACTTATTCCGCTGCTAGTAGTTCTTCACTAAGGAATTTCCTCACGAGCAAATTCCTCAGTGAAGAACATCATAAAAATCGCCTATTCACCCCCCTCTAGTCGATATAACGCACTTTCACCCATGTTTGGCCAACCGATCATATGGCTCGTAGAAGGCCCATTGATGATACGGCCCGTAGAAGGCCCATTGTGTCTACGGCCCGTATAAGGCCCACTGTTCTACGCCCCGTAGAAGGCCCATTGTTTCTACGACCCTTAGGAGGCCCATTGTTTCTACGGCCCTTAGGAGGCCCGTTGTTTCTATGGCCCGTAGGAGGCCCATGTTAACTACATTAAATATATAGCCCATGGTTAATGTGGCCTAGTTTTAAAAAAATAGGTTATTGCGGCCACTAGCAAACCGCGGAAAAAGAACTGCACTGACTACAAGAAAACAAATAAACAAGACAATAAGGAAATAAATAGCCAAGCAACTTACGCTAGGCTATCACGGCTATTACACATATTACATCCACTGTCCATCAAAGTTCGCCACCAGTGCAAATATAGGGAACAAAGCAGCATATAAACGCCGCAGCAAAATGATAACCCACAAGTATAGGGGATCAAAACAGTTTTCGAGGGTAGAGTATTCAACCCAAATTTATTGATTCAACACAAGGGGAGCCATAGAATATTCTCAAGTATTATCAGCTCAATTGTCAATTCAACCACACCTGGATAACTTAGTATTTGCAGCAAAGTATTTAGTAGCAAAGTAATATGGAAGTAATGGTAACGATAGAAAAAGTAATATTTTTGGGTTTTGTAGTGATTGTAAAAGTAGCAACAGAAAAGTAAATAAGCGAAGAACAATATGTGAAAAGCTCGTAGGCCTTGGATCGGTGATGGAGAATTATGCCGGATGCGGTTCATCATGTAACAGTCATAACATAGGGTGACACAGAACTAGCTCCAATTCATCAATGTAATGTAGGCATGTATTCCGAATATAGTCATACATGCTTATGGAAAAGAACTTGCATGACATCTTTTGTCCTACCCTCCCATGGCAGCGGGGTCCTAGCGGAAACTAAGGGATATTAAGGCCTCCTTTTAATAGAGTACCGGACCAAAGCATTAACACATAGTGAATACATGAACTCCTCAAACTATGGTCATCACCGTGAGTGGTCCCGATTATTGTCACTTCGGGGTTGCCGGATCATAACACATTGTAGGTGACTATAGACTTGCAAGATAGGATCAAGAACTCACATATATTCATGAAAACATAATAGGTTCAGATCTGAAATCATGGCACTCAGGCCCTAGTGGCAAGCATTAAGCATAGCAAAGTCATAGCAACATCAATCTCAGAACATAGTGGATACTAGGGATCAAACCCTAACAAAACTAACTCGATTACATGATAAATCACATCCAACCCATCACCGTCCAGCAAGCCTACGATGGAATTACTCATGCACGGCGGTGAGCATCATGAAATTGGTGATGGAGGATGGTTGATGATGATGATGGCGACGGATTCCCCTCTCCGGAGCCCCGAACGGACTCCAGATCAGCCCTCCCGAGAGAGTTTAGGGCTTGGCGGCGGCTCCATATTGTAAAACGCGATGAATCCTTCTCTCTGATTTTTTTCTCCCCGAACACGAATATATGGAGTTGGAGTTGAGGTCGGTGGAGCGTCAGGGGGCCCATGAGGCATTGGCGCGCCCAGGGGGCAGGCGCGCCCCCACCCTCGTGTATAGGGTGTGGCCCCCCTGGCCTTTATTCTTTCACCAATAGTTTATATTTTCCAAAAATAAGCTCCGTGAAGTTTCAGGTCATTCAGAGAAATTTTGTTTCTGCACATAAATAACACCATGGAACGTCTGCTGAAAACAACGTCAGTCCGGGTTACTTCCATTCAAATCATGAAAGTTGGAGTCCAAAACAAGGGAAAAAGTGTTTGGAAAAGTAGATACGATGGAGACGTATCAACTCCCCCAAGCTTAAACCTTTGCTTGTCCTCAAGCAATTCAGTTGATAAACTGTAAGTGATAAAGAAAAACTTTTACAAACTCTGTTTGCTCTTGTTGTTGTAAATATGTAAAGGCAGCATTCAAGTTTTCAGCAAAGATTATGACTAACCATATTCACAATAACATTTAGGTCTCATGTTTACTCATGTCAATGGCATAATCAACTAGCGAGGAATAATAATAAATCTCGGATGAGAACACTTCCTCAAAACACTCATAATATGATATAACAAGATGGTATCTCGCTAGCCCTTTCTGAGACCGCAAAACATAAATGCAGAGCACCTTCAAAGATTAAGGACTGACTAAACATTGTAATTCATGGTAAAAGAGATCCAGTCATAGTCATACCCAATATAAATTAACAGTAATGCATGCAAATGACAACGGTGCTCTCCAGCTGGTGCTTTTAATAAGAGGGTGATGACTCAACATAAAAGTAAACAAATAGGCCCTTCACAGAGGGAAGCAGGGATTTGTAGAGGTGCCAGAGCTCGGTTTTAAAGTAGAGATAAATAATATTTTGAGCGACATACTTTATTGTCAACATAACAACCAAGAGATGGCTATATCTTCCATGCTACACACATTATAGGCAGTTCCCAAACAGAATGATAAAGTTTATACTCCCCCTCCACCAACAAGCATCAATCCATGGCTAGCTTGAAACAACGAGTGCCTCCAACTAGCAACAACCCCGGTGGAGTTTTGTTGGCAACTATTTTGATTTGATTTGCTTAAAGCATGTGACTGGGCATCCCGGTGACTAGCCATTTTCTCGTGAGTGAGGAGCGGAGTCCACTCCTCTTGAGAATAACCCGCCTAACATGGAATATATGGACAGCCCTAGTTGATACATGAGCTATTCGAGCATACAAAACAGAATTTCATTTGAAGGTTTACAGTTTGGCACATACAAATTTACTTGGAACGGCAGGTAGATACCGTATATAGGAAGGTATAGTGGACTCATATGGCATAACTTTGGTGTTCAAGGGATTGGATGCACAACTAGTATTCCCGCTTAGTACAAGTGAAGGCTAGAAAAAGACTGGGAAGCGACCAACTAGAGAGCGACAACAGTCATGAACATGCATTAAAATTAATATACATTGAGTGCAAGCATGAGTAGGATACAATCCACCATGAACACAAATATCGTGAAGGCTATGTTGATTTGTTTCAACTACATGTGTGAACATGTGCCAAGTCAAGTCACTTAAATCATTCAAAGGAGGATATCACCCCACTATACCACATCACAACCATTTTAATAGCATGTTGGCATGCAAGGTAAACCATTATAACTCATAGCTAATCAAGTATGGCACGAGCAACTATGATCTCTAATTGTCATTGCAAACATGTTTATTCATAATAGGCTGAATCAAGAACGATGAACTAATCATATTTACAAAAAACAAGAGAAGTCGAGTTCACACCAGCTTCTCTCATCTCAGTCAGTCCATCATATATCGTCATAATTGCCTTTCACTTGCATGACCGAACGACGTGAATAATAATAAAAGTGTACGTGCATTGGACTAAGCTGGAATCTGCGAGCATTCAATAAACAGGAGAAGACGAGGCAATATGGGCTCTTGGTTAAATCAACAATAATGCATATAAGAGCCACTTCAACATTTTAATCATGGTCTTCTCCTATCGACCCCCAAAGAAAATAAAAGAAATAAAACTATTTACACGGGAAAGCTCCCAACAAGCAAAAGAAGAACTAGAAATCTTTTTGGGTTTTCTTTTAGTTATTACTACTTCAGCAAGAAAGGTAAACTAGCTAAATGCTAGAACTATTTTTTTGGTTTTTCTTAAGGTTTATTAAACACCCAAGAAGAAAGCATAAAAAGGAAAATAATCTAGCATGGATATTACAGTGAAAAAGTATGAGCACCGACATCTAGCAATGTGTGTGTGAACATAAATGTAATGTCGGTGAGAAATACGTACTCCCCCAAGCTTAGGCTTTTGGCCTAAGTTGGTTTAGTGCCACGGATGGCCTGGCGGATATCCAAAGTTGTAGTTGGGGTTGTACTGAGATGCCGCGGTCATTGCGTCGTGTGTTGCATCTTGGAGGCGAGCTATCTCAGCCCTCCTCTTATACTCCTCCGCCTCCTCTCTCGTTATGTAATATCTCCCCTTTGCCTGAAAGTTAAAGAAAGTATAAGCAGGGAGAGCGACGTGATAGGTGCGTCGTCTATCAGAGATTAGTCGGTACCAGAGGAACTGATCGTCCCTCTCAACAAAGTGATGACGAACCATAGCCTCATAATCCAAATAAGTAGGAGGCAACTCAATATCATCCTCACGTATGGCTATACCAAGAAAATTAGCTATACGGGTTGCATAAATTGCACCAAAGAAATCTCCATTAAATCTTTTATGATGCAACCTACGTGCAACAATGGCTCCCAAATTATAATGTTTATCTCCTAACACAGCACTCCTGAGAATACTGAGGTCAAGGACACACATGTGACATGCTTCATCCTTACCATTTATGCACCTACCTATGAAGAGAGCAAAATAATGTATAGCAGGGAAATGAATGCTCCCTATGGTATCTTGTGCTATGTCTCTGGATTCCCCCACAGTTATACTAGCCAGAAAATCTCTAAATTCAGATTTGTGAAGTTCACTCGCACTACCCCATTGTGGATGTTTGCAAGCAGTGGTAAAATCCTCTAAGTCCATAGTATAAGAATTTTCATAAAGATCAAACAGGATAGTTTGAGAATTGCGTGAAGATGAAAATTCAAACCTCCTTGCAAAGAAACTAGTGAGATAGTGGTACTGGGGGCACCTTTCTGCCTCGAAGCTCACAAGATCAGCGTTACGCAAGTATGCGTTAAATTCTTCCTTAATTCCAGCACGATCCATGAAGTCCTCTGAAGGCCGTTCACAAGGCCCCACAGGAGCGTCCCTTGGTGGCTCATCAGCAGCCTCACGCATTGCAAGCCTGGGTCCTTGTTTCCTTGAAGAACCACCTTGGTACATTTTCCTAAGCATATTTCTTCCTCTGAAAAATTTCTGAAATTTTTAGTAACTTCAAATAAAAGTGAACCAAACTCAACAAAATTGATAGCAACTACTCCTACAAGTGCCTAGGGCCTATATCATGCATTAGAACTACTTTGAACCATATAAGTTTGACATGCAAGCTCAAGAACATGGTCACCTAGGCAGCACAAATTTGCAATGAATAAAGCGTTAGAACAAAAACTAATTGGACCAATGGAGGAGTCACATACCAAGGAACAATCTCCCAAAGCAGTTTTGTGAGAGGTGCTTTGAGCAAGGAGATCGAAAATCGCAGCAAAATGAGCTAGAACTCGTGCTTGAGCTGGATGGTGATTTATTTGGGAGGAAGAAGAAGTGTGTGGGTGCAGGAATAAGTGGAGGGGAGCCACCATGGGCCCACGAGGCAGGGGGCGCACCCTGGACCATCGTGGCCAGGTGCCAGCTCCCCCTGCTGTGTTCTTAGTGCCAGATATTCTCAAATATTCCAGAAAAAAATCATATTAAATTGGCAGGGCATTTGGAGAACTTTTATTTTCGGGGTATTTTTATATTGCATGGATAATTCAGAAAACAGACAGAAAATACTATTTTTTACTTTACTTCAACTACATAACAGAAAATAAAAGGAGGGTACAGAATGTTGTGCCTTCTAGTTTCATCCATCTCATGCTCATCAAAAGGAATCCACTAACAAGGTTGATCAAGTCTTGTTAACAAACTCATTCCGAATAACATGGAACCGGAGAAATTTCGAATAACACAAGGTTACCTCAACGGGGATATGCACATCCCCAATAATAAGAATATCATATCTCTTTTTGACAGTAGGAAGAGGAAATTCAAAACCTCCAAAAACAATCGATGGAATTTTTCTAATAGAATTGATACTATGAACTTGAGGTTGTTTCCTCGGAAAGTGTACCGTATGCTCATTGCCATTAACATGAAAAGTGACATTGCCTTTGTTGCAATCAATAACAGCCCCTGCAGTATTCTAAAAGGGTCTTCCAAGAATAATAGACATACTATCGTCCTCGGGAATATCAAGAATAACAAAGTCCGTTAAAATAGTAACGTTTGCAACCACAACAGGCACATCCTCACAAATACTGACAGGTATAACAGTTGATTTATCAGCCATTTGCAAAGATATTTCCGTAGGTGTCAACTTATTCGAATCAAGTCTACGATATAAAGAGAGAGGCATAACACTAACACTGGCTCCAAGATCACATAAAGCAGTTCTAACATAATTTCTTTTAATGGAGCATGGTATAGTGGGTACTCCTGGATCTCCAAGTTTCTTTGGTATTCCACCCTTAAAAGTATAATTAGCAAGCATGGCGGAAATTTCAGCTTCCGGTATCTTTCTTTTATTACTAACAATATCTTTCATATACTTAGCATAAGGATTCATTTTGAGCATATCAGTTAATCGCGTACGCAAAAAGATAGGTCTAATCATTTCAGCAAAGCGCTCAAAATCCTCATCATCCTTTTTATTGGATGGTTTGGTAGGAAAAGGCATGGGTTTCTGAACGCATGGTTCTCTCTCTTTACCATGTTTCCTAGCAACAAAGTCTCTCTTATCATAACTTTGATTCTTTGATTGTGGGTTATCAAGATCAACAACAGGTTCAATTTCTACATCATTATCATTGCTAGGTTGAGCATCAACATGAACATCATCATTAGCATTATCACTAGGTTCATGTTCATTACCAGATTGTGTTTCAGCATTAGAGATAGAAATATCATTTGGATTTTCAGGTGTGTCTATAACAGATTCACTAGAAGCATGCAAAGTCCTATCATTTTTCTTTTTCTTCTTTTTAGAAGGACTAGGTGCATCAACATTATTTCTCTGAGAATCATGCTCAATTCTCTTAGGATTGCCCTCAGGATACAAAGGTTCCTGAGTCATTTTACCCCCTCTAGTCACAACTCTAACATCATTATCATTTTTCTTACTATTCAATTCATTGAGCAAATCATTCTGATCTTTAAGTACTTGTTATACTTGAGTGGTAACCATAGAAGCATGTTTACTAATGAGTTTAAGTTCACTTTTAACTCTAGACATAAAATCACCCAAGTGTTCAATCATATAAGCATTTTGTTTTAATTGTCTACCGAATTAAGCATTAAAATCTTATTGCTTAACCATAAAGTTATCAAACTCATGCAAACATTGGCTAGCAAACTTAGTAGGAGGGATTTTAGCTTTGTCATATCTATAGAGAGAATTTACCTTTACTACCTGCGTCGGGTTATCAAGACCATGAGTTTCTTCAATAAGTAATGGATTAAGATAATATATTTCTTCAACAAGCGGTAAATTAAGACCATGTATTTCTTCAACAGGAGGTAAATTCTTAACATCTTCAGCTTCAATACCTTTTTTCCTTCATAGATTTCTTTGCCTCTTGCATATCTTCAGGACTGAGAAATAGAACACCTCTCTTCTTCGGAGTTGGTTTAGGAATAGGCTCAGGAGTTGGCTCAGGAAGTGTCCAATTATTTTCATTTTTCAACGTACTATTCAATAGAATTTCAGCTTCATCTGGTGCTCTTTCTGTTGGGGAACGTAGTAATTTCAAAAAATTTCCTACGCACACGCAAGATCATGGTGATGCATAGCAACGAGAGGGGAGAGTGTTGTCTACGTACCCTCGTAGACCGAAGCGGAAGCGTTGACGCAACGTAGAGGAAGTAGTCGTACGTCTTCCCGATCCGACCGATCCAAGTACCGTTACTCCGGCACCTCCGAGTTCTTGGCACACGTTCAGCTCGATGACGATCCCCGGGCTCCGATCCAGCAAAGCTTCGGGGAGGAGTTCCGTCAGCACGACGGCGTGGTGACAATCTTGATGCACTACCGACGCAGGGCTTCGCCTAAGCACCGCAACGATATGATCAAGGTGGAATATGGTGGAGGGGGGCACCGCACACGGCTAAGGAACGATCCGTAGATCAACTTGTGTGTCTATGGGGTGCCCCCTGCCCCTGTATATAAAGGATGGAGGAGGAGGAGGCTGGCCAAGGCAAAGGTGCGGCCAGGATATGGATTCCTACTAGGACTCCAAGTCCTAGTAGGAGTCCACCAAAAGGGGAGGAAGGGAGAAGGAATAGGAGGAGAAGGAGAGGTGGCTGGCCCCCTTTTCCCTAGTCCAATTCGGACTAGAGGAGAGGGGGGGCGCAGCAGCCTTTTTTTCCCCCTCTTCCCACTAAAGCCCATCAAGGCCCATTACTTCTCCCGTAATCCCGTAACTCCCCGGTATCTCCGAAAATACCCGAATCACTCAGAACCTTTCCGATGTCCGAATATAGTCGTCCAATATATCGATCTTTACGTCTCGACCATTTCGAGACTCCTCGTCATGTCCCCGATCCCATCCGGGACTCCGAACTCCTTCGGTACATCAAAACTCATAAACTCATAATATAACTGTCATCGAAACCTTAAGCGTGCGGACCCTACGGTTCGAGAAGAATGTAGACATGACCGAGACACGTCTCCGGTCAATAACCAATAGCGGGACCTGGATGCCCATATTGGCTCCTACATATTCTACGAAGATCTTTATCGGTCAGACCGCATAACAACATATGTTGTTCCCTTTGTCATCGGTATGTTACTTACCCGAGATTCGATCGTCGGTATCCAATACCTAGTTCAATCTCGTTACCGGCAAGTCTCTTTACTCGTTCCGTAATACATCATTCCGCAACTAACTCATTAGTTGCAATGCTTGCAAGGCTTAAGTGATGTGCATTACCGAGAGGGCCCAGAGATACCTCTCCGACGATCGGAGTGACAAATCCTAATCTCGAAGTACGCCAACCCAACATCTACCATTGGAGACACCTGTAGTACTCCTTTATAATCACCCAGTTACGTTGTGACGTTTGGTAGTACCCAAAGCATTCCTCCGGCAAACGGGAGTTGCATAATCTCATAGTCATAGGAACATGTATAAGTCATGGATAAAGCAATAGCAACATACTAAACGGTCGGGTGCTAAGCTAATATAATGGGTCATGTCAATCAGATCATTCAGCTAATGATGTGACCTCGTTAATCAAATAACAACTCTTTGTTCATGGTTAGGAAACATAACCATCTTTGATTAACGAGCTAGTCTAGTAGAGGCATACTAGTGAAACTCTGTTTGTCTATGTATTCACACATGTATTATGTTTCCGGTTAATACAATTCTAGCATGAATAATAAACCTTTATCATGATATAAGGAAATAAATAATAACTTTATTATTGCCTCTAGGGCATATTTCCTTCAGTCTCCCACTTGCACTAGAGTCAATAATCTAGTTCACATCGCCAGCAATACTTCATATCACCATGTGATTAACACCCATAGTTCACATCGATATGTGATCAACACCCAAAGGGTTACTAGAGTCAGTAATCTAGTTTACATCGCTATGTGATTAACACCCAAAGAGTACTAAGGTGTGATCATGTTTTGCTTGTGAGATAATTTTAGTCAACGGGTCTGTCACATACAGATCCGTAAGTATTTTGCGAATTCTATGTCTACAATACTCCGCACAGAGCTACTCTAGCTAATTGCTCCCACTTTCAATATGTATCTAGATCGAGACTTAGAGTCATCCAGATCAGTGTCAAAAACTTGCATCGACGTAACCCTTTACGACGAACCTTTCTGTCACGTCCATAATCGAGAAACATATCCTTATTCCACTAAGGATAATTTTTGACCGCTGTCTAGTGATCTACTCCTAGATCACCATTGTACTCCCTTGCTTAACTCAGTGTAGGGTATACAATGGATCTGGTACACAGCATTGCATACATGATAGAGCCTATGGCTGAAGCATAGGGAACATCTTTCATTTTCTCTCTATCTTCTGCAGTGGTCGAGTTTTGAGTCTTTACTCAACTTCATACCTTGTAACACAGGAAAGAACTCTTTCTTTGACTGTTCCATTTTGAACTACTTCAAAATCTTGTCAAGGTATGCACTCATTGAAAACTTATCAAGCGTCTTGATCTATCTCTATAGATCTTGATGCTCAATATGTAAGCAGCTTTACCGAGGTCCTTCTTCGAAAAACTTCTTTCAAACACTCCTTTATGCTTTGCAGAATAATTCTACATTATTTCCGATCAACAATATGTCATTTACATATACTTATCAGAAATGCTGTAGTGCTCCCACTCACTTTCTTGTAAATACAGGCTTCACCGCAAGTCTGTATAAAACCATATGCTTTGATCAACTTATCAAATCGTATATTCCAACTCCGAGATGCTTGCACCAGTCCATAGATGGATCGCTGGAGCTTGCATATTTTGTTAACACCTTTAGGATTGACAAAACCTTCTGGTTGCATCATATACAACTCTTCTTTAAGAAATCCATTAAGGATTGCAGTTTTGTTATCCATTTGCCAGATTTCAGAAAATGCGGCAATTGCTAACATGATTCGGACAGACTTAAGCATAGATACGAGTGAGAAACTCTCATCATAGTCAACACCTTGAACTTGTCGAAAACCTTTTGCGACAATTCTAGCTTTGTAGATAGTAACACTGCTATCAGCGTCCGTCTTCCTCTTGAAGATCCATTTATTCTTAATTGCTTGCCGAACATCGGGCAAGTCAATCAGAGTCCAAACTTTGTTCTCATACATGGATCATATCTCAGATTTCATGGCCTCAAACCATTTCGCGGAATTTGGGCTCACCATCGCTTCTTTATAGTTCGCAAGTTCGTCATGGTCTAGTAACATAACTTCCAGAACAGGATTACCGTACCACTCTGGTGCGGATCTCACTCTGGTTTACCCACGAGATTCGGTAGTTACTTGATCTGAAGTTACATGATCATCATCATTAGCTTCCTCACTAATTGGTGTAGTAGTCACAAGAACAGATTTCTGTGATGAACTACTTTCCAATAAGGGAGAAGGTACAATTACCTTATCAAGTTTTCTTCTTTCCTCCCACTCACTTCTTTCGAGAGAAACTCCTTCTCTAGAAAGGATCCATTATAAGCAACGAATGTCTTGCCTTAGGATCTGTGATAGAAGGTGTACCCAACAGTCTCCGTTGGGTATCCTATGAAGACATAGTTCTCCGATTTGGGTTTGAGCTTATCAGGATGAAACTTTTTCATATAAGCATCATAATCCAAACTTTAAGAAACGACAACTTTGGTTTCTTGCTAAACCACAGTTCAGATTGTGTCGTCTCAACTGACTTAGATGGTGCCCTTTTAAACGTGAATGCAGCTGTCTCTAATGCATGATCCCAAAACGATATTGCTAAATCGGTAAGAAACATCATAGATTATACTATATCCAATAAAGTACGGTTATGATGTTCGGACACACCATTATGCTGTGGTGTTCCAGGTGGCATGAGTTTGTGAAACTATTCCACATTGCTTTAACTGAAGACCAAACTCGTAACTCAAATACTCTTCTCCACGATCAGATCGTAGAAACTTTATTTTCTTGTTACGATGATTTTCCACTTCACTCTAAAATTATATGAACTTTTCAAATGTTTCAGACTTCTTATTTCATTAAGCAGATATACCCATATCTGCTCAAATCATCTGTGAAGATTAGAAAATAATGATACTTGCCGCAAGCCTTAATATTCATTGGACCACATACATCAGTATGTATGATTTCCAACAAATCTGTTGCTTGCTTCATTGTTCCAGAGAACGGCGTTTTAGTCATCTTGCCCAAGAGGCATGGTTCGCAAGGATCAAGTGATTCATAATCAAGTGATTCTAAAATCCCATCAGCATGGAGTTTCTTCTTGCGCTTTACACCAATATGACTTAAACGACAGTGCCACAGATAAGTTGCACTATCATTATTAACTTTGCATCTTTTTGGCTTCAATATTATGAATATGTGTATCACTACGATCGAGATCCAACAAACCATTTTGTTGGTGTGTATGACCATAGAAGGTTTTATTCATGTAAACAGAACAACAATTTATTCTCTTACTTAAATGAATAACCGTATTGCAATAAACATGATCAAATCATATTCATGCTCAACACCAAATAACACTTATTTAGGTTCCACACTAATCCCGAAAGTATAGGGAGTGTACGATGCTGATCATATCAATCTTGGAACCACTTCCAACACACATCGTCACTTCACCCTCAACTAGTCTCTGTTTATTCTGCAAATCCTGTTTCGAGTTACTAATCTTAGCAACTGAACTAGTATCAAATACTGAGGGTTTGCTATAAACACTAGTAAAGTCCACATCAATAACATGTATAAAATATACTTATGTTCACGTTGCCATCCTTCTTATCCGCCAATGACTTGGGGTAATTCCGCTTCCAGTGACCAGTCCCTTTGCAGTAGAAGCACTTAGTCTCAGGCTTAGGACCAGACTTGGGCTTCTTCACTGGAGCAGCAACTTGCTTGCCATTCTTCTTGAAGTTCCCTTCTGTCCCTTTGCCCTTTTCTTGAAACTAGTGGTCTTGTTAACCATCAACACTTGATGTTTTTCTTGATTTCTACCTTCGTCGATTTCAGCATCACGAAGAGCTTGGGAATTACTTTCGTCATCCCTTGCATATTATAGTTCATCACAAAGTTCTACTAACTTGGTGATGGTGACTAGAGAATTCTGTCAATCACTATTTTATCTGGAAGATTAACTCTCACTTGATTCAAGCGATTGTAGTACTCAGACTATCTGAGCACATGCTCACTAGTTGAGCGATTCTCCTCCATCTTTTAGCTATAGAACTTGTTGGAGACTTCATATCTCTCAACTCGGGTATTTGCTTGAAATATTAACTTCAACTCCTGGAACATCTCATATGGTCCATGACGTTCAAAACGTCTTTGAAGTCCCGATTCTAAGCCGTTAAGCATGGTGCACTAAACTATTAAGTAGTCATCATATTGAGCTAGCAAAACGTTCATAACGTCTGCATGTGCTCCTGCAATAGGTCCGTCACCTAGCGGTGCATCAAGGACATAATTCTTCTATGCAGCAATGAGGATAAACCTTAAATCACGGATCCAATCCGCATCATTGCTACTAACATTTTTCAACACAATTTTCTCTAGGAACATATCAAAATAAACACAGGGAAGCAACAATGCGAGCTATTGATCTACAACATAGATATGCTAATACTACCAGGACTAAGTTCATGATAAATTAAAGTTCAATTAATCATATTACTTAAGAACTCCCACTTAGATAGACATCCCTCTAATCTTCTAAGTGATCACGTGATCCAAATCAACTAAACCATAACCGATCATCACGTGAAATGGCTTAGTCTCAATGGTGAACATCATTATGTTGATCATATCTACTATACGATTCACGCTCGACCTTTCGGTCTCCGTGTTCCGAGGTCATATCTTATATGCATAGCTCGTCAAGTATAACCTGAGTATTCCGCGTGTGCAACTGTTTTGCACCCGTTGTATTTGAACGTAGAGCCTATCACACCCGATCATCACGTGGTGTCTCAGCACGAAGAACTTTTGCAACGGTGCATACTCAGGGAGAACACTTCTTGATAATTTAGTGAGAGATCATCTTATAATGCTACCGTCAATCAAAGCAAGATAAGATGCATAAAAAGATAAACATCACATGCAATCAATATAAGTGATATGATATGGTCATCATCATCTTGTGCTTGTGATCTCCATCTCCGAAGCACCGTCATGATCACCATCGTCACCGGCGTGACACCTTGATCCATCGTAGCATCGTTGTCGTCCCGCCAATCTTATGCTTCCACGACTATCACTACCGCTTAGTAATAAAGTAAAGCATTACATCGCGATTGCATTGCATACAATAAAGCGACAACCATATGGCTCATGCCAGTTGCCGATAACTCGGTTACAAAACATGATCATCTCATACAATAAAATTTAGCATCATGTCTTGACCATATCACATCACAACATGCCCTGCAAAAACAAGTTAGACGTCCTCTACTTTGTTGTTGCAAGTTTTACGTGGCTGCTACGGGCTTAAGCAAGAACTCATCTTACCTACGCATCAAAACCACAACGATAGTTTGTCAAATAGACTCCGTTTTAACCTTCTCAAGGACCGGGCGTAGCCACACTCGGTTAACCTAAAGTTGTAGAGACAGTCTTCCGCAAGCCATCTATGTGCAAAGCACGTCGAGGGAACCGGTCTTGCGTAAGCGTACGCGTAAGGTTGGTCCGGATTGTCTCGTCCAACAATACCGCTGAACCAAAGTATGACATGCTGGTAGGCAGTATGACTTGTATCGTCCACAAATCACTTGTGTTCTACTCGTGCAAATAACATCAAACCATAAAAACCTAGGCTCGGATGCCACTGTTGGGGAACGTAGTAATTTCAAAAAATTTCCTACGCACACGCAAGATCATGGTGATGCATAGCAACGAGAGGGGAGAGTGTTGTCTACGTACCCTCGTAGACCGAAGCGGAAGCGTTGACGCAACGTAGAGGAAGTAGTCGTACGTCTTCCCGATCCGACCGATCCAAGTACCGTTACTCCGGCACCTCCGAGTTCCTGGCACACGTTCAGCTCGATGACGATCCCCGGGCTCCGATCCAGCAAAGCTTCGGGGAGGAGTTCCGTCAGCACGATGGCGTGGTGACGATCTTGATGCACTACCGGCGCAGGGCTTCGCCTAATCACCGCAACGATATGATCGAGGTGGAATATGGTGGAGGGGGGCACCGCACACGGCTAAGGAACGATCCGTAGATCAACTTGTGTGTCTATGGGGTGCCCCCTGCCCCTGTATATAAAGGATGGAGGAGGAGGAGGCCGGCCAAGGCAAAGGTGCGGCCAGGATATGGATTCCTACTAGGACTCCAAGTCCTAGTAGGAGTCCACCAAAAGGGGAGGAAGGGAGAAGGAATAGGAGAAGAAGGAGAGGTGGCCGGCCCCCTTTTCCCTAGTCCAATTCGGACTAGAGGAGAGGGGGGGCGCACCAGCCTTTTTTTTCCTCTTCCCACTAAAGCCCATCAAGGCCCATTACTTCTCCCGTAATCCCGTAACTCCCCGGTATCTCCGAAAATACCCGAATCACTCAGAACCTTTCCGATGTCCGAATATAGTCGTCCAATATATCGATCTTTACGTCTCGACCATTTCGAGACTCCTCGTCATGTCCCCGATCCCATCCGGGACTCCGAACTCCTTCGGTACATCAAAACTCATAAACTCATAATATAACTGTCATCGAAACCTTAAGCGTGCGGACCCTACGGTTCGAGAAGAATGTAGACATGACCGAGACACGTCTCCGGTCAATAACCAATAGAGGGACCTGGATGCCCATATTGGCTCCTACATATTCTACGAAGATCTTTATCGGTCAGACCGCATAACAACATACGTTGTTGCCTTTGTCATCGGTATGTTACTTACCCGAGATTCGATCGTCGGTATCCAATACCTAGTTCAATCTCGTTACCGGCAAGTCTCTTTACTCGTTCCGTAATACATCATTCCGCAACTAACTCATTAGTTGCAATGCTTGCAAGGCTTAAGTGATGTGCATTACCGAGAGGGCCTAGAGATACCTCTCCGACGATCGGAGTGACAAATCCTAATCTCGAAATACGCCAACCCAACATCTACCATTGGAGACACCTGTAGTACTCCTTTATAATCACCCAGTTACGTTGTGACGTTTGGTAGTACCCAAAGCGTTCCTCTGGCAAACGGGAGTTGCATAATCTCATAGTCATAGGAACATGTATAAGTCATGGATAAAGCAATAGCAACATACTAAACGATCGGGTGCTAAGCTAATATAATGGGTCATGTCAATCAGATCATTCAACTAATGATGTGACCTCGTTAATCAAATAACAACTCTTTGTTCATGGTTAGGAAACATAACCATCTTTGATTAACGAGCTAGTCTAGTAGAGGCATACTAGTGACACTCTGTTTGTTTATGTATTCACACATGTATTATGTTTCTGGTTAATACAATTCTAGCATGAATAATAAACCTTTATCATGATATAAGGAAATAAATAATAACTTTATTATTGCCTCTAGGGCATATTTCCTTCACTTTCCCTGAAAACAGAACCAGCACAACTATCCAGGTAATCTCTGGAAGCATCCGTTAGTCCATTATAAAAGATATCAAGTATTTCATTTTTCTTAAGAGGATGATCAGGCAAAGCATTAAGTAATTGGAGAAGCCTCCCCCAAGCTTGTGGGAGACTCTCTTTTTCAATTTGCACAAAATTATATATTTCCCTTAAAGCAGCTTGTTTCTTATGAGCATGGAAATATTTAGCAGAGAAGTAATAAATCATATCCTGGGGACTATGCACACAACCAGGATCAAGGGAATTAAACCATATCTTAGCATCACCCTTTATTGAGAACGGGAATATCTTAAGGATATAATATTAGCGAGTTTTCTCATCATTAGTGAACAGGGTGGCTATATCATTTAATTTAGTAAGATGTGCCACAGCAGTTTCAGATTCATAGCCATAAAAAGGATCAGATTCAACCAAAGTAATTATATCAGGATCAACAGAGAATTTGTAATCCTTATCAGTAACAAAGATAGGTGAAGTAGCATAAGCAGGATCATATTTCATTCTAGCATTCAGAGTTTTTTGTTTCAGCTTAGCTAATAATTTCTTAAGATCACTCCTATCATTGCAAGCAAGAAAGTCTCTAGCAGTTTCTTCATCCATAACATAGCCCTCAGGCACAACAGACAATTCATATTTAGGGGGAGAGTCTTCATCATCACTTTCATCAATATTATTAGTTTCAATAATTTAATTTCATTCTCTCTAGGCCTAGCAAGTTGTTCATCAAGAAGTTCACCAAGTGGCACCGTAGTATTAAGCATAGAAGTAGTTTCATCATAAGTACCATGCATAGTAGAAGTGGCATCATCAATAACATGCGACATATCAGAATTAATAGCAGAAGCAGGTTTAGGTGTCGCAAGCTTACTCAAAACAGAAGGTGAATCAAGTGCAGAGCTAGATGGTAGTTCCTTACCTCCCCTCGTAGTTGAGGGATAAATTTTTGTTTTCGCGTCTTTCAAGTTCTTCATAGTGACCAGCAGATATAAATCCCAAGTGACTCAAAGAATAGAGATATGCTCCCCGGCAACAGTGCCATAAAATAGTCTTGATAACCCACAAGTATAGGGGATCACAACTATTTTCGAGGGTAGAGTATTCAGCCCAAATTTATTGATTCGACACAATGGGAGCCAAAGAATATTCTCAAGTATTAGCAGCTGAGTTGTCAATTCAACCACACCTGGATAACTTAGTATCTACAACAAAGTATTTAGTAGCAAAGTAATATGGAAGTAATGGTAACGATAGCAAAAGTAATGGGGCCTTCACATTTGGATAGTAACTCCCATGATCACTGGAGCTGGAGACATGGCAAGAAATCAGAATATACTGCAAAAAGGTTTTATGATTTTTCCTATCAGCCAATGGTATCAAACATCAGCTTTCCTCTTTAATGGGGCCTTTCCATTTGGATAGTAACTCCCATGACCACTGGAGCTGGAGACATGGCAAGAAATCAGAATATACTGCAAAAAGGTTTTATGATTTTGCCTATCAGCCAATGGTATCAAACCCCATTTTGGGGTGGATATGGAAAATTTGCTGTACTATGTCGATCAAGATGTTTGCTTGGCTTGTTATAATGGACAGGGTTAACACCAAGGACATGATTCAGAGGAGGCACTGGAAGATTAACGACGGACCAGAATGCGTTCTTTGCCCGACTGGAATACTGGAAGATAGAAATCACCTTTTTTTCCAGTGCAATTATAGTGCTCGCCTGTGGAATTATCTGCAAATTGAATGGAGAGATGGTAATGATATGGTTGACATTGCTCGTCATGCTAGGAAGGATTTCAACAAGCATTTCTTTGGGGAAGTGGTGTTCACGGCCTGGTGGAATATTTGGAAGGTCAGGAATGATAGAGCTTTCCGAAACATTCAACCAGCTTTCAGGGCTTGGAGGAATGGCTTCATCCATGATCTTACTCTGCTCTCTCACCGAATCAAACGGAAGTATAGAGACGCTCTTCTTAAGTGGATTGATTTTCTTCCTCCTTGAGGAGAGTTGCTTTCTGGTTTCTTTTGTAATTATTAGGTTTAGTGCACCCTTTCTCTGTATAGCTTTCTTTAGAGTTTTCTATTTCTTTTCCTCACCTTGAGGAAACCATGTATTATTTTGCCTTTATTAATAAAATGTTGTGGGGTGCAAGCCCTGCAGTCTTCATGGTAAAAAAAAGCAAAGGTAATATTTTTGGGTTTTGTAGTGATTGTAAAAGTAGCAACGGAAAAGTAAATAAGTGAAGAACAATATGTGAAAAGCTCATAGGCATTGGATCGATGATGGAGAATTATGCCGCATGCGGTTCATCATGTAACAGTCATAACATAGGGTGACACAGAACTAGCTCCAATTCATCAATGTAATTTAGGCATGTATTCCGAATATAGTCATATGTGCTTATGGAAAAGAACTTGCATGGCATCTTTTGTCCTACCCTCCCGTGGCAGCGGGGTCCTAGCGGAAACTAAGGGATATTAAGGCCTCCTTTTAATAGAGTACCAGACCAAAGCATTAACACATAGTGAATACATGAACTCCTCAAACTATGGTCATCACCGGGAGTGGTCCCGATTATTGTCACTTCGGGGTTGCCGGATCATAACACATAGTAGGTGACTATAGACTTGCAAGATAGGATCAAGAACTCACATATATTCATGAAAATATAATAAGTTCAGATCTGAAATCATGGCACTCGGCCCTAGTGACAAGCATTAAGCATAGCAAAGTCATAGCAACATCAATCTCAGAACATAGTGGATACTAGGGATCAAACCCTAACAAAACTAACTCGATTACATGCTAAATCTCATCCAACCCATCACCGGCCAGGAAGCCTACGATGGAATTACTCACGCACCGTGGTGAGCATCATGAAATTGGTGATGGAGGATGGTTGATGATGACGATGGCGACGGATTCCCCTCTCCGGAGCCCCGAACGGACTCCAGATCAGCCCTCCCGAGAGAGTTTAGGGCTTGGCGGCGGCTCCGTATCGTAAAACGCGATGAATCCTTCTCTCTGATTTTTTCTCCCCGAACACGAATATATGGAGTTGGAGTTGAGGTCGGTGGAGTGTCAGGGGGCCCACAAGGCAGGGGGCGTGCCCAGGGGGCAGGCGCGCCCCCACCCTCGTGGATAGGGTGTGGGCCCCCTGGCCTTGATTCTTTCGCCAATATTTTTATATTTTCCAAAAATAAGCTCCGTGAAGTTTTAGGTCATTCCGAGAATTTTTGTTTCTGCACATAAATAACACCATGGAAAGTCTGCTGAAAACAGCGCCAGTCCGGGTTAGTTCCATTCAAATCATGCAAGTTAGAGTCCAAAACAGGGGCAAAAGTGTTTGGAAAAGTAGATACGACGGAGACGTATCACAAAACAAGTCTAGAACCTAAACCACTTCAGAAGAGCTCAAGAAACAATATCCTGGGTACCCATAATGCTGGCAAGATGCTTAGCAAGCTTATTAACTTTCTCTTGTTTGGCGCTTAAATCCTTGAGCACTTGCTGTTGCACTAGAAAGTATGTATCTGAATTCTGCAGGGACTTCCTCAGTTCTTCGACTTCCTATCGCATAACATATGATCGATGTCTTTCAACTTGAAGTTGAGACTCAAGAAGCCGAACTGATTCAGGCAGCGAGTTTGAAGAGCTCGTGCCAGCAGTAGTAGCCAGTAAGTCGAACACTACATCAAGACATGACTTTGGGGTTGTCGCAGTGTCTTCAATATAGTTTTTATCAGCTTTCTTGGAGACCAACAGGGATGTCTCACTATCTTGAACCTTGTCTGCATTACTTCCTTTACCATTGCATAACAGGGTACTCTTCTCCAATATTTTATCCGCGTTCTAAAAGAGAAACAAACAAACACATCACAGGTTTAGAGTGTAGTATATGAAACTCATTTTGGTAAACCAGTTCAGTAGTAAGGTGGACAGGATAACAACATGAAACAAACATATATCTATGTAGTATGGTCACTGTATGGTCTATATCGTTCTAGTTTATGTTGCCAAATCAAGATAGATGCAATTCGAATCATATCTATTTAAGACAAAGCAGCTTAGACAGAATATAAGTGTGGGAAACTACACAACAATAACAACACTTGTAATGTGCATGGCATGAGAGCATAACTGTTTATTCAATTGAAACTGAAATCAACATAGAGAAAGTTACAACAGCAAACACGTTAAAGAAACAGGTTTAAAACATACTTGTTGCACCATTGGAGTTTCAATTGCATCCTTCAAATTTGAAATTAGTTGGTATGAGTAAATACAGTGATGCAAGATCAAAGTAGTATGAACCATAGCTACGGAACCTGACCTGAGAACAATTCTTCTTCTGCTTTAAGCGTTGACTTGGGGTTCAGAGTGGTGGTCCTCATGCTTTGGGCACTGCAGTTACCTTACTAACTGCTCGTGTTTGGGTGCTTTATGGTGGAGACGGTGCTGTGTCAACTGGAACTGGGTTACTATCTGCTGGGGTTGGGGTTATAAGGGGTGTAGCTGGTTCTCTGTCAAACTGGGTAGGGGTACAATCTGCGTGAGTCTGGGTTATGTGTGGTGGGGCTCGTTCTTGGGCAAGTACAACCATGGTTCAATCTCCATGAACAGGTAGCACGATCTTTTCTGAAGACCATGTTTTTACTCCCACAGATACTGCCATCACCCCCTCCAATTGAAATGGCTGATAAACAAGAAAAGTAATTGAATGTACAGACATTGTAAGATAGACAGGTGCAATGGATAGTAGGGAAGAAAACAGGGCATGAAATAATTCACATTTATGTTGTCTAACCAAACAGAATAGCAGGGCATAATTTCACATATATGATGGCTAATTAAACAGGATAGCATGACACAATTTCACATGTATGATGGCTAACTAAACAGGATAGAATGACATACTTCAAAATATGATGACTATGTAAACAGGATGACATGATATAACTATACGATGTGTCTATTAAAGTGGTTGGCATGCCATAAATCACAAACATGCCGTCGATGGAAACATGATGGCATGATATAATTCACAGATAAAATGACATAATTCAAAATATGATGACTATGTGAACATGATGAGATGCTATAACTATATTATGTCTTTAGAAAATGGGTTGGCATGCGATAATTCAGATACATGCTGTCTATGTAAACATCATGGCATGATATAATTCAAATATATGATTTATATACTAAGGAAGTGAGCAGAGGGCAATCACATATATGATGTGTCAACTAAGGAGATGGCATTCAATATCGTGTATATGATGTAAAACTAAGCATTGCAATACAACATATGCATGATATGAGTAATATAACCCTGCCAAGTTTGAGCATACACCTCAGGGGGACAACTGGACTGGTCATCTTCCTCCGAATCCTCCTCTGAAGAGCTATCTGTAACCAACAAGATATCTGCTTCAGCAGGTAGCATTGTCTACTCTGAAGACCTTGTTTTCACTCCAGATTTCTCCATCACCAATTCAAATGGCTGATGCACAGGAAGAGCAGTTTTATATACAAACATTGTTGACAAAAGTAATGAGAATACAAAAAAAGGACGGCATGATATAATTCACATATATGACGCTTGGCTAAACAACATGGCATTGCATAATTCACATATATAATTCCTTGCAACAAGATAGCATTGCATAATTCACATATATAATGTCTTGCAACAAGATGTCATTGCATAATTCACATATATGGTAATTAGACACTAAACAGGTGGCATTCACACAAAGCATGTCTAAACTAAGCAAATGACATAGCAATGCAAGATACCATACACACGATATGAGCAACATAACCCTGCCAAGTTAGAGCATGCACCTGGGGGGGGATAGGACTGGTCATCTGTCTCTGAATCATCCTCTGAGGAGCTATCTGTAACCAGCAAGACATGCGCTTCGTCAGATAGCATTGTCTGCTCTGAAGACCTTGTTTCCACTCCAGATTTTTCCATGACCGTGCCGAATGGCTGATGCACAGGAAGAGTAATTGAATGTACTAAAATTGTTGACAAATTTAACACGTAACAAAAAATGATGTCATGATATAATTCACATATAAGATGAGTGGCTAACCAGGGTGGCATTGCAAAATTCACATATATGATGCCTAGCTAAACAAGATGGCATTGCATGATTCACATATACGATAAAGAAACTAAACAGATGGCATTGACACAAACCATGTCTAAACTAAGTAGATGACATCTTTGATGTATACAGTAAGCAATGCAAGGCACCATATGCATGATATTACCAACATCAGCATGCCAAGTTAGAGAGAAGACCTCATGGGGTAAATAGGAGTGGTCTTATGCTTCTGAATCCCCCTCAGAACAGTTATCTTCCTCTTGATTACGATCTGAAATGGGTTTGATTACGATCCGAAATGGGTGGAGGGTGGGCTGCCTTTGCGCCCACCATGGAGCGACGTCTGCATGAAATTTTATTGCCATGCAAGGCTCGTCTCTTTTGCTCTACATGTTCAGTTCCATTGTGTGCAATAACTGACATGCATAGGAATAAAAAATAGTGAGATTATGTAAGGAGTGCATGCACAAATCCAGAGTGATGGTAACAAACTGTGGATAGACCCAAAACCAATGATAGCAGGCAGATAATAGCTTTAGTTAAAAAAATACAGATAATGGCTCCTTTAATGTTTGTTTGCACCCAACATCAAACTCATAGTAGACACCCGAGATTAACCAGATAGTAGACAGATAGTACTGATTGCTGCCCCAATATGTACCCCACAATCATTTAAAAACTCAAGTTTCAGCATAAGTTTGGACCTGACTCGGAGTCTAATAGGTGAACACGACGATAAAGTAGCATGTCATCATATTAAGCGATGCATAACGTAAGCAGACACGGAAGAGTGCGACCTCTCTTGCGGACCTGTGTAGTCCTCAAGGTCATCTGCTCAGTTGATGATGGTAATGCAGTTGTCGTGGCTGCTGGCGGCGGGGAAGAAGATCTGAGGTGGTGAAAGACAGTCTGGAGAGCGGATCCCTGCTGTGGTGAACCCTTCCATCATTGGAACAGCTGAGCTGGGGTGGAACACAACACCGCATGAGCAGGACAAACCACACAAGGTTTTCTTTGACACATATCTGTAACACAAGTAATTGTGTAAGGGCTTGTTTGAATTTGAGGATTCTAACAATGCAGGGATAGGAAATAGAAAGGAATAGGATAGGAATGCACGTGCAAAACAGAGAATTTAAAAACACATGATTTCTGCCAATCTGGGTGTTTGGTTCACAAGAATTGGAAGAACACATGATGCAAAGAAGCATGGTGAGATTAAGTCAAACCACAAGAAAATGTACGATTATAATGCTATTATGCTACTATCTCTTGGTCTTGTGCTTCATGAATAGGAATTTGAAAAGGAGGACAAGTGGAAATTAAAATTCCTATGGTTTTTCTTTCAAGGAGACACTAAAGGAAGAAATCCTACAATTTTCCTTTGCTCCATTCCTTTGCACCAAATTCATGAAAAGTAGTACCATAGGAAACTTTCCAATTCCTATGTTTTTCATTCACTTTTCCTTTCAAGCACTGGCAATTCTAGTAGGCAGGCTTGAGCAAGGAAAAGCCTACACTAAATTTTTTTGGTGCTACTTCTATTACTTTGGACCCAGGCCACTTCCTACTAGCTCAGCTCCCAGGGCCATCGACAAATGCACAACTCAAACGCGCAGAGATAAATAATGATGGCGTTCAAGAGAGTCCATCGCGGATAGCTAAATTGCCTGGTACCTCACTGCTTGTCATATAGTAGGATAAAATAATCGTATTTCCCGTTACTCCGTATGCTCAGTGGACAATATATATAACATGTAGAGTAAAAAAGAGATGCAACAAGTGTACGACCTCTTTGGCGAAGCCATTTCGATCTCAGCGTGATTGGGTTGGTCGGTGAGGATGCTCCGGCTGACTTGGCTGTCGAAGGAGGGGAAGAAGATCTTAGGCGTCTGGAGATGGAGCCCGAGGTACTCCTCCACTGTGATGGAGGGTTTCGTCGTTGGAGCAGCTCCGGTGAGTTGTATGACGCTGAGGCTGAAGCAGGGCAAGAGAGAAAATGTTAACCTGAGTGGAATTCTAATAGAATATCCAATAGATGATGTAAAATACATAACCACAAAGTGCTAGATGTAAAATACATCAGCCGCTCATCTATGAACTTAACTATCGAAACTGAATTTAACTGTCAAAACTGAACTTCACTGTCAAAACTGAATTTTGCTGTCGAAACTAAATTTTACTGTCGAAACTGAACGCGCTAGAGGTGAAGGTACACGTCAGTCGACTGACTTTTTCATCTCTGGTCTGTCGATTTTGCAGCCGTCGGATATGAAATCAAGGGCCTGCAGTTCATCTTCAACCTCCACCCCCCTGAGCCGCCAGCCACCACCGGCCAAACAGCCGCCCCCGCCGCCCGCGGCTGGCGGTGCGCCGCCCTACCCGCCGCGAAAACACTCCTCACTGCTGGTCCGCCGCCGCCCCGGCCATCCTTCTAGCCCCCCCGGGTCGAGCTTTTTCTCCAGCGATCCCCACGGCACCGCCCCACCACCACCGGCGACCACCGCCCCCACCCTTAACCCTAAGATAGATAGTGGGGTACCTCTCCGGCGAGCCCCCCTCCCTGCTGCGGCTAGTTCTTCCTTAACTCCGGCGAACCACCCCACCCCCTGAAAATCGACTGACCCAAAAGTTGATTCAATCGACTGAAGTGTAGCTAAATCGGAGCAGCATCGCAAACAAGAGCCAGAGCGAGAGCAACAGCGCGAGCGCGAGCAAGAGCAAGAGCAGACAAGGCAGGGCACCGAGAGCAAGAGCAGAACAGCAGCGTGAGCGAGAGCTAAAGCAGCAGCAGCTCCTACTAATGTGGATGTCGCCGCCGATGGAGTGACGCCATGGAGGAAGTGGACGATGACACCGCCGTGGATGGAGCCGCGCCGTGTCGGCTCGGGACCGAGCGCCGACAACACCATGAGATCGAATCAAGAAGAAAATGCGGCGATTAGTGTACAACCTCTTTGGTGGCGCCGATTAGACTGTAGCTTCATCCGAGGAAACGGTGATGATGATGCTCTTCCGGTGGTGCAGGTGAAGACGGCGGTGTGGGAATGGAGGTGGCGCGAAAGACGAGGGGAATGTCGGGGCAGCTCCTTGGAGGTGGAGGACGGGTGGTTGAACCAGCGGGTGAAAGTGCAACTATCCCTGGGTGGTTTTGGTAATTCCTAACAACATATAGCTCATTGAGCTAACATTATTCCAAGATTAATATTTCCGGAAAAGCTCAATGAATGGCATGGCATGGATGAGGAAAGTGGATCCCTCAAAATTCTAAGGACAAAAAGTTTGGCTCAAGCTTGAAGCTCAAGACTCTACATTTTATATTTTAGTGATCCAAGATCACATTGAGTCCATAGGAAAAGCCAATACTATCAAGGAGGGATGAGGTGTTGCTTAATGAGTTTCTTGCTCTTCAGTGCTTAGTGATATGCTCGAAAACCCTCAACTACCTTCCCACATCCACATATGACCTAAACCATAAGTCAAACTCGGCCCCACCGATTCTTTCTATCCGGCGCCACCGAGTTTCAAATGTCATAGGCACTGCCACAAACCCTAGGCAAATCGGTCTCACCGATAGGGATCTCGGTCTCACCGAGATGGGATTGCAATCTCTCTATTTCCCTTCGTAACGCTTCGGTCTAAACGAAGTGAGCGATCGGTCCCATCGAGATTGCAATGTAAACTCTTTGTTTCCCTTTCGTAACATTTCGGTCTCACCGAAACGAGCGAACCGGTCCCACCGAGTTTACCTGACCAACTCTCTGGTTATCTTATTACCAAAATCGGTCCCATCGAGTTTGTGTAATCGGTCACACCGAGATTACGTTATGCCCTAACCCTAACCATATCGGTCCTACCAAGTTGCATCTCAGTCCCACCGAAAATCATAATGGTCACTAGGTTTGCTGAATTGGTCCGACCGAGTTTAACCATTTGGTCCCACCGAGTTTGGCAAATTGTGTGTAACGGTTAGATTTTGTGTGGAGGCTATATATACCCCTCCACCCACTCTTCATTCGTGGAGAGAGCCATCAGAACATACCTACACTTCCAATACACATGTTCTGAGAGAGAACCACCTACACTTGTGTTGAGGTCAAGATATTCCATTCCTACCATATGAATCTTGATCTCTAGCCTTCCCCAAGTTGCTTTACACTCAAATCTTATTTCCACCAAATCCAAATCCTGTGTGAGAGAGTTGAGTGTTGGGGAGACTATCATTTGAAGCACAAGAGCAAGGAGTTCATCATCAACACACCATTTGTTCTTGGAGAGTGGTGTCTCCTAGATTGGCTAGGTGTCACTTGGGAGCCTCCGACAAGATTGTGGAGTTGAACCAAGGAGTTTGTAAGGGCAAGGAGATCGCCTACTTCGTGAAGATCTACCGCTAGTGAGGCAAGTCCTTCGTGGGTGACGACCGTGATGGAATAGACAAGGTTGCTTCTTCGTGGACCCTTCGTGGGTGGAGCCCTCCATGGACTCGCGCAACCGTTACCCTCCGTGGGTTGAAGTCAACATGGATGTACGATAGCACCACCTATCGGAACCACGACAAAAACATTCGTGTCTCCAATTGCGTTTGAATCCTCCAAACCCTTCCCTTTACATTCTTGCAAGTTGCATGCTTTACTTTCCGCTGCTCATATACTCTTTTGCATGCTTGCTTGAATTGTGTGGAGATTGCTTGACTTGTGCTAAGATAGCTAAAATCTGCCAAGAACTAAAATTGGGAAAAGGCTAGATTTTTATTTGGTCAAGTAGTCTAATCACCCCTCTCTAGACATACTTTCGATCCTACAAGTGGTATCAGAGCCTTGGTCTCCATTTGCTTTGATTTCCATAGCTTTTGGTGGTCATAGCCTTGGTTTCACAACCTAGGAGAGTATGGCATCTAGCGAGGGAAATTATCACCGTAGAGGTCCTTACTTTGATGGTACTAATTTTGCTAGTTGGAAGCATAAGATGAAAATGCATATTCTTGGACATAACCCCGCCGTTTGGGCTATTCTGTGTATTGGATTGCAAGGTGAATTCTTTGATGGGAAAGAACCAAACCGTGAAGCTACCGCGGAAGAGTTGAAGATGCTGCAATACAACGCTCAAGCTTGTGATATCCTCTTCAACAGATTGTGCCCCGAAGAATTCAACAAAATCAGCCGTCTTGAGAATGCAAAGGAAATTTGGGATACTTTGATTGATATGCACGAAGGTACTGACTCCGTCAAGGAATCCAAATTGGATGTGTTTCAAAGTCAACTTGACAAGTTCAAAATGAAGGATGGTGAAGGTGTCGCTGAAATGTACTCTAGGCTTGCTCTTATCACAAATGAGATTGCTGGCTTAGGGAGTGAAGAGATGACCGATAGATTCATCATCAAGAAGATCCTAAGAGCCTTGGATGGAAATATGATACCGTGTGCACATTGATCCAAATGATGCCCAATTACAAAGATCTCAAGCCAACGGAAGTCATCGGAAGAATGGTTGCTCATGAGATGTCACTCAAGGATAAAGAGGAACTTCACAACAAATCAAGTGGTGCTTACAAAGCCTCATGTGAAGCCCCCACATCATCAAGTGAGAAACAAACCTTCAATGAAGAATTGAGCTTAATGGTGAAGAACTTCAACAAGTTCTACAAGAGTAGAAGCAAAGAGAGAAGCTCCAAGTCAAGGTCCTACAATGACAAAAGATCTTCTAGTCGAGAGCGAAACTGCTACAATTGTGGAAGGCCCGGACACTATTCCAATGAGTGTACGTCCCCCTACAAGAGAAGAGAAGATTCTCCCAAGAGAAGAAGTAGAAGAGAAGAATCACCATCTAGAGAAAGAAGGAGTAGAGATGATCGTTATGAATGAAGACCCTCACGGAGAAGCAAGGACTCGGAAAGAAATGACAGGTCATCAAGGAGCTACACAAAACGAAGACATCCAGCTCATGTTGGTGAATGGGTATCCGACTCTGACTCCGAAAACCACTTCGAGAGAAGCTATCACTCCGACTCCAAATATACTCAAGATGAAGGTGTTGCCGGTCTAGCACTTGTGACAACCGACTACTACGACATATTTGACTCACCAAATGAAGGAGTTGGAACGTGCTTCATGGCTAAAGGCCCAAAGGTATCACACCCCGAGTATGTTGATTTCAATAGTGATGAAGATGACTTGTTAGGTGATGATGATTTACTTGTTGACAACTCTAGTGATGAATACTACGATGAAACGTTAATTAATCATGCTAATCAAGATAAAACGAATGACAATGATAAGGAGAAGATTGAGTCTCTAACTAAAGAACTAAACACTCTTAAGTTAGCTCATGAAACTATCTTAGGAGATCATCGAGAACTTTTAAGGACTCATGAGAGGTTACGCTTTGAAAAGCTCAACCTTGAGCAAGAGCATGAGTTCTTAAAAGCAATCAATGATGACCTTCGTAAGAAAAGTTCTTCTTACATTGCCAAGCATTTACTCTTATCCACTTACATGCCTCAAGTCAAGTCTAGTAACAAGAACAAGAATGATTCTTCCTCTAGTAGTAACAATAATCATGCTAAATCCAATATTGTTTCTTCTAGTAGTTCTCTTGATTCCACTAATGATTCTCTTAGCCAAGTTACACTTGAGCAAGAAAATAGCTTATTGAAGGGAATTATAGAGAAAGGTGTTTACAAGAGCCTTGTCGGAAGTAAGCAATTCGAGGAAATTGTACGCAAGCAAGGAAGGCACCGGAAGAATCAAGGTGTTGGTTTTGAACGAAAGTTCAATGCCAATGGAGTTGAGTGGGAAGAACATCAATACCCCAAGACGAAGTTTGTTCCTCAACAAGAGAAGTATGATCCTACTTCCTTCAAAGGGACACAAGCTCAAGATGATCTTCCACCACAGGACCACAAGCAAAAAGGCAAGGACAAGCTTCAAGAGGAAATTGATGCATTTGAAGAAGCTCCTAAGGCCTTGGTCAAGTGGGTTCCCAAGACTACTTCAAGTTCCACTTCATCAAGTACAACTACAACTCCGAGGATTCCCATCAAGATGGTGTGGATCCCTAAGAAGAAGAACTAGAGAGTTCTTGAGGGTGACTCCGCCAACATACTTCACTCTTATCATCTTGGCAAGAACAAGTGCAATCAACTTCCACATCTTGCACTAGTTCAAGGAGTCACAAACCCTGTTGTTGGTAAGACAAGGGACAAGGTAACCTAAAAGCTTTCATAGACATCATCTTGTGTGTGCATCACTTTATGTCTATGGATATCCTTGTTTGTTCCTTGTGGGACTAACCCGTATAGGTATTGAAAGTGCAACTCACTCCAATGGATAGCTCCAAATGATCTACATCAACATTGAGCATCCACATCTTCAACATCTACATGAAGTCATCATCGACAAAACCTAAGGTTAGTTCATCCCTCTTAAGGGGGGATCTCACATCTAGGGGGAGCTTTACTCTAAGAATTGAGCTAAAGCAACTCTAATGGTGTGAACACAACAATGCTTTATGTAAAAGTGGTAACCCCACTTGTGCTTAAATGATGAGTATGACCTATGATCAAATGTTCTCATTTGACTCCTAAGTCAATATACTCATATATAGATGACCTAGTCATCGCCAATTGTTTGATAGATGCTAGTATTGGTTGTGCATGCTTTGCCACATACTTTATTTGTCATTTTATTGTGTGAGCATGTTGGTTGCATATTTCACTCATTCAAGGACATCCACTTGTTGTTTTGATTGATTGGTTTCTTTTTCTTTGGCCAAGTGGATGGACAAGAATGCCTAAGAACCTTCTCTAGCTATCTATGCTTTTCTCGTCTCAAACTCTATTCATGCTACATCACAAAATTTGATCAAGTCAGATTCGAACCACTATGTGTGAGGAGCACTCGGAGTCCCCGATTCGTCATAGACTTAAACTTCCAAAACTTCTTTGTGTGTTTCGGTCCGACCGATTCCTCCATTTCGGTCATACCGAGATCACTAAGTCGATCTAGGTTTTCAATCTCGGTGCAAGCGATTTGAACTTTTCGGTCACACCGAGTTGCTGTAACTATCAACAGTTATGCATCTCGGTGCCACCGAGTTGTTCCACTCGGTCACACCGACAGGGTCGGGCTATATATACTCACGGGCAAAATTTTGGAAATTTCTTCGAAACCTCTTCGCCCGCGCATAGCTCGCTCTGCCTCCTGGGTCTCCGGATCGTCCTCCTCGTCGCCAGCCGCCTCCTATCACTGGTCTCCGCCGCCGTCAACAGAATTCTTCGCCGTTGTTGCCGCCGTAGCGAGTTCATCGCCGAACTAGGGTATGGACTCGATCACAGTGCTATCCCCGTCCGATTCCTTGCACATTGTGTTCATTATGAATCTTGCCACGATTGAAATGCCTCTATCCAGTCAAAACACTCCGTAGATTAGAATTGAATCGAAAATTTAGGGTTAGGTTTCCGCCGAAACCATCTCGGACCCACCGGGTTGCAGAACTCGGTTCCACCTATTCGGCCAAGGCCATTGCACATGTGGTTCTCAGTTTGACCAAGAATTGCAAATCGGTGTGACCGAGTTCAGGACTTTGTGAAACCCTAGCAGTCTCGGTGCCACCGAACTGTGACTCGGTCTGACCGAGTTCACTAGTTTTGGTTCCAACAGCTGCTTTGGTATTACCGAGTTTGCAAATCGGTTGATCCGAAATGCTTTCTGTGGAAAAGTAAAACTAAGTTTTTGACTCATTATTTTGCAAAAATCTCTGTATTTTGTGATGCTCATCCACTCTATCTCATCTACAATCTATTCACAGGGTCTGTAGTTAGTGTTTGCAACATGTCTGACCAGAGTGACAGCCAGAACAAGTCAGAGGAGCAGGTTCACATGAGTGAGGGCACTAGTCCCTCTAGCAGCTCAGATGAGGGTAGCAGAAGCACCCCAAGCAACTTGCCAAAGGCTGCCACTAGAGCAAGCAAGAAAAGAACTTCAGAATCTGAGGATGAAGATTATGTGGCAGAGGAAGAGGAAGCCACATCAAAGAAGAAGGCACCTGCAAGAAGAGTTCCCACTTCCAAACCTAGGAAGGTTGCCACTGGAGAAACCATAAAGTTTACCATGGAGTCAGAAGAGGAAGCTGTTGGCCAAGATAAGAAGAAAAAGAGAGACATGACCACTACTGCTAGAATTCTTGGCAAACCCTCTATGAGGAGAGAATCTGAGGAAGAAGAGGAAGAGGAAGAGGTTGCTGCACCAGCACCTAAGGCCCAGAAGCTAATGGGTGATGCTATAAAGTCAGGGGCTGCTTCATCAAAACCCAAAGAAGCACCCAAAGCTGCTGCTAAGTCTACTGCTCCAGCTCCAAAGTCAAAACCTAAGAGGAATACCGGGAACATATCTGCTGCTGAGAAGAACAAGGCCCCAGTGCCTGAAGTTGCTGCTGATGAAGATGATGAAGGACAAGTCCCGAGGAAGCTCAAACCCAAGATTCCAGACCACAATGATGCTCATCCTGTGGCTGAGAACATGAAGATCAGGAGAGACTCAGGGTTGAGGAAATGGAGAGAGACAGATCCATATGCTACCAGGAGAAGAACTGCTGTTGATTACAGGTTCCACACAAAGGAACAGCAAGATTTCTATGAGACAATGCTGCTGGACAAGAAACCCATAGTGTGTGATATGAGGTGGGTCGACTGGACCTACATGAAGGAGAATGAGGAACACTATCCTGGAGTATATGACAGCTTCAGTGCTTGTGGAGTTGCAGACTTTGTTGGGCAGAAGCTCACAAAGTGGAATGAGGAGCTCATTATGCAATTCTACTCCACAACACATTTCTATCCAGATGGCAGGATAGTTTGGATGTCTGAAGGTACGAGATACCAATCAACTATTGAGGAATGGGCAAAAATCTGATCAATGTCCCAAAGGAATAATAACATGACTTGGATGTCTATGCCAAGAAGAAGATGGATCAAAATTCTATGTCAAACATGTACAAGGAGATCCCAGACAAAGCTCTTGAGACTTTCAAGTTTGGGTCAGCCCACTTTCTTCTGTCAGGGCTGCCTACAATCAACTGGATCCTAAGGCACACTCTTTTGCCCAAGTCAGGTGACCACAACATGATCAGAGGGCATGCAATTAACTTGCTACACATATTTGATGTGCCACAGAAATTCAAGGTCATGAGCCTCATGGTTGAGACTATCAAGAGGACAACAGCTAACCAGAAGAGAAGTTGTGGATATGCCCCACAAATTCAGGAGTTGATTAACTCAAAGATGGGCACAGGCACATACTTATTGGATAAGGAACACTTGCCTATCTATCCTGACTTTGAGGACAATCAAGTTGTGATGAATGAGAATGAACCATCATCGGTACAAGCTCAAGCAAAGAAGGAGAAGGCAAAGATGGAGAAAGCTGCCAAGATGCCAACTCAAGAGGAGGCATCTGAGTACTTTTTGAAGAGCAAGCAGGAGCAACTCGGTTATTTGATAGCATCAACTCTGAGGATTGAGAAGGGGTTGGCCACCCTAACTCGAAACCAGGAGAGCTTGGAAAGAATCATGGAACAAAAATTCTATGATTTAGATGTCAAAGTAACTGAGATTCAGTCTGTTGTGGAGAAGCTACAGGATGACATGCAGGAGATGAAGGGCAGGACAGCTACTGATGCTTTTGCCAGAGTGCCTAGAGCTCAAAGATCATCTGCAGTGCCAGTATCAGATACCAGAGCCACTACATCTGCACCAGCTACAGCTTCAGTGCCACCAGCTCCAGCACCTACCCCAACAACTCCATCTACTTCGACTGAAGCCTTCGTCCTTGGCGTTATCCAGACTCCACCACCTGAAGATCAAGCCTGAGAGTCGTTTTAGTGCTATGCATTTTCTAGGAACTTTTTGGTAACTTGTTGCCAAAGGGGGAGAAAAATGTATAGATCATAGGCTTCGAGAGAGAGAGAGAGAGAGTTTGCTTTTGTTCTCTCTTGTCTTCTTGGTTGAACTTTTTTTGCTTTGCTTGATTGAGATACTATACTTATTTGTGAGACATTGATGATCATGTGGTTGATCATATGCTACACTTATGCTTGTTAGATGATATTATCTTACTTATCCTTATTTGATCATTCACTTTGCTTGGAGATGAGTGCATGTATTTAATTCTTATCAGTTTGAGCGCTCCACCAAGATGTATGTGACATGGAAGAGTAACCCATGATCCTAACTCATTGTGCATTTGCAGTCCAAAGCAAATCTTAAACTATGCACAAATTTAGGGGGAGCTCTTGCTTTTCACATACTTCTCAAAGCGACGATATCTTTCTCTCTTATTATCATTTGTCGAAGCTTTGATCTATATGTTGTCATCAATTACCAAAAAGGGGGAGATTGAAAGTGCAACTATCCCTGGGTGGTTTTGGTAATTCCTAACAACATATAGCTCATTGAGCTAACATTATTCCAAGATTAATATTTCAGGAAAAGCTCAGTGAATGGCATGACATGGATGAGGAAAGTGGATCCCTCAAAATTCTAAGGACAAAACGTTTGGGTCAAGCTTGAAGCTCAAGACTCTACATTTTATATTTTAGTGATCCAAGATCACATTGAGTCCATAGGAAAAGCTAATACTATAAAGGAGGGATGAGGTGTTGCTTAATGAGTTTCTCGCTCTTTAGTGCTTAGTGATATGCTCCAAAACCCTCAACTACCTTCCCACATCCACATATGACCTAAACCATAACTCAAACTCGGCCCCACCGATTCTTTCTATCCGGCGCCACCGAGTTTCAAATGTCATAGCCACTGCCACAAACCCTAGGCAAATTGGTCTCACCGATAGGGATCTCGGTCTCACCGAGATGGGATTGCAATCTCTCTGTTTCCCTTCGTAATGTTTCAGTCTAACCGAAGTGAGCGATCGGTCCCACCGAGATTGCAATGTAAACTCTCTGTTTCCCTTTCGTAACATTTCGGTCTCACTGAAACGAGCGAACCAGTTCCACCGAGTTTACCTGACCAACTCTCTGGTTAGCTTATTACCAAAATCTGTCCCATCGAGTTTGTGTAATCGGTCACACCAAGATTACGTTATGCCCTAACCCTAACCATATCGGTCCTACCGAGTTGCATCTCAGTCCCACCGAAAATCATAACGGTCACTAGGTTTGCTGAATCGGTCCGACCGAGTTTAACCATTTGGTCCCACCGAGTTTGGAAAATTGTGTGTAACGGTTAGATTTTGTGTGGAGGCTATATATACCCCTCCACCCACTCTTCATTCGTGGAGATAGCCATCAGAATATACCTACACTTCCAATACACATGTTCTGAGAGAGAACCACCTACACTTGTGTTGAGGTCAAGATATTCCATTCCTACCATATGAATCTTGATCTCTAGCCTTCCCCAAGTTGCTTTACACTCAAATATTATTTCCACCAAATCCAAATCCTGTGAGAGAGAGAGTTGAGTGTTGGGGAGACTATCATTTGAAGCACAAGAGAAAGGAGTTCATCATCAACACACCATTTGTTACTTCATGGAGAGTGGTATCTCCTAGATTGGCTAGGTGTCACTTGGGAGCCTCCGACAAGATTGTGGAGTTGAACCAAGGAGTTTGTAAGGGCAAGGAGATCGCCTACTTCGTAAAGATCTACTGCTAGTGAGGCAAGTCCTTCATGGGCGACGGCCGTGATGGAATAGACAAGGTTGCTTCTTTGTGGACCCTTCGTGGGTGGAGCCCTCCATGGACTCGCGCAACCGTTACCCTCCGTGGGTTGAAGTCTCCATAAACGTGGATGTACGATAGCACCACCTATCAGAACCATGACAAAAACATCCATGTCTCCAATTGCCTTTGAATCCTCCAAACCCTTCCCTTTACATTCTTGCAAGTTGCATGCTTTACTCACCGCTGCTCATATACTCTTTTGCATGCTTGCTTGAATTGTGTGGAGATTGCTTGACTTGTGCTAAGATAGCTAAAATCTGCCAAGAACTAAAATTGGGAAAAGGCTAGATTTTTATTTGGTCAAGTAGTCTTATCACCCCCCTCTAGACATACTTTCGATCCTACAGTGGGACGACCAGATCAACGATGGATCCTCATCCGGTACGGTGGATGAGGGACGTCGAGGTGTTGCTGTGGACGACGTCATCGGGGAAGAGGCTCCGGCTGGGTGGCGGACGGAGGAGGGTGTGGGGCTTCACGGGTTTTCCCAGCCTCGGTGTATGAATTGGTGGACGAATGGGATGGGAGTGGGGAACCATGGCTTAGGGACGCGCTTGTCCGAAATGTGGGGTAAGTTACGAAAGTAGCCCCACCGCTTTGAAGCGGTTCTTTCGGTTCAGGGGTATCACGGGCATTTCGCGTGTCAGGATTTCACAAGGGGTGGGAGTTTTCGCTCGCGTTGTAATATTGGAATAGCAAGGCGCGGGTTGAGATGGAGGGTGTTGTCGGAGCACAACGAGACAAAGATATATCTTAAATATTTCGGGCTAACAAGGCACGGGTTGAAATTTCCGGACAAGCCTAACGTGTACTGTACCAAATCAATTCACACTACAAATGTCATTCAAAACTTTGAATTCATGTTATGTTTAATTAAAATATTTCGCTATGTGTATAATGCATGAAACCTAGTACTCAAATGAACGTTTTAGTGCATTCCAAACGTATATACTACCGCTTCAATATGAACTAAATTTGAATTCGTTTCTCTCTTTGAATAAGATCTACAATAATGATTGTTGTGCAGTCAAAGCATTTGAATTCATTTCTCTGTGTTAATAAGATCTACAATCGTCATTATTGTCAAGTTAAACCATCGTTTGTGTATTATCTTCACAACACACCACATGATTAGTCTTGAGTTACATATGAACTATGTGTACTATATGAACTCGAACTCGATTTTTTGAATCCACTTTATGTTGATTTCAAATCATAGTACATTTCAAGCTCTAGCTAGATCTTCATAATCTAAACCATGTCTCGTATGTATAATCTGTTTATCACATTATGTATGGTGCCCCACCCCCTACGCCTACAAGTATTTAGATGTGAGTTGCAAACACCACACATTACCACAAATTCAGGTAAAATGTGAGAATGTTTGATATATAGTATTGTTTAGATTGTTCGATATTTAGTTGTAAGCTACAAATGCCACACATTATCACAAATTCAAATAAAATCTGAGATTGTTCGATGTATAGTATGATTTAGATTGCTCGACATTTAGCTGTGAGTTGCAAACGCCATGCATTATCACATTATGGTATAACATGTGCAAAACCACAACACGCGTATCACCGCTATATTCATGCATGCATATCTTTAAAACACTATGATCTCCTATTCAAATATATGAATCCACTTTCATATCAAATTATGATCTTTGTTAGTCTCTTACACCCACACAATCCTCTAACCTTTGTAGTTACCACTAACTTTCTCTCGTACATGCACACGCCCTCCTCGCCCACCCCCTCCCTCAACATTCTATCCATCGCGCACATTCATTTTTTCTTTAGGTCGTTCTCCCACAGTCTCCACAACTCCTTTCCGACACACACCGATCGATAAACCTCTCCAGCGATGTCTGCCTACAACATACACACACACCTTCAATCTCCTCCTTATGTGTCCTTGCCTTGTGTTTCTCATACGGTCCCACATTCGTGTAAACTCTCGCCCCTCTTTTTATCGATCTCACAACCGCACACTCCTCCCCCTATCTAGCTAGTAGTTGGTCCTCTCGCACCACCTCCTAGCTCCATTCTCTCTGTCTATCTGTCTCGCCGGGCCTTATTTGCCTCTAACAAATGGACGTACACCGACCGATCTCCCGCTATACATATAGCTAGGTAGGTCCTTATAACTCATTTTTCCACACGCGTCAATCGATCTACCTCATTAGTTATGTCTCTGCCTTCCTCCGACAAACAACAATTGATCTACCAATCTAGTTAGGTTTGCTTACCAAACACATGGTTCCCCTTCATCATCCATGGATGTGTCCCGACAGATCTATCATGCATAGGCACACACAGAAACACATCCCCACTCTTATTGATAATATTGCAGTTCCACCCTTAGTTTGTCTAGTAGGCCTCTCCCACCATCTTCGAGAAGCACTCCATCACCCATCCATCACTCTACCCCTCTCCCTCCCTCTCTCTCTCTCTCTCTCTCCTTTCTCTCTGTGTCCCATCCTATTTCCTGTCCTTCAGTTATGTATGGATGTCGACCGATCTCCCTCAAGACATAGCTCGGTCTCTCCTTCTCAACACATATACGAGTCGTTCTACCTCTATAGTTAGGCCTCTGCCTACCCCTCCCCCACCTCCTCCCACACACACACACACCGATACATCGAGCGCTCTAGTCATGTCTCCCTGCCAGACACAAACTTGACCTGTGCCCTCTGACGTTCCGGTAGCTAGGTCAGTCGCCCTATATCTTTGACTTGCACACACACACAATTTTGATGGCTCTCTTCATCGATATCGCCCCCACCCACTTGATTCTCTCTTCGACTCTATCTATATCTATGACCCCTCCCTCTCTTCTCGTGGATCGCCCGACCCTCTATATATGATATGGACAGGCCTCCATTTCACACACATTGCATGCAAAATTTTGTTTGAGATGTCATCGACACATATTCCCACAAATGCATTCACGAAATCAACCCCCCCCCCCAAAACAAAAAACACTCACTAACGAACAAGCCATTTGTCTAGGTTTGTATCTCTCACACACCGACGTAGGTGGGGTGGGGGGCGTGCACGAAGAGAAGAGGTGCACGCACGTCGCACGTACTACCGTCTCTTTCCCAACCACACCCGCGCGAGTACACGGTGGAGCTCATTTTTGTATGAAAAGGCAGCCCACGTGGTAATTTTACACGTGTACTGGTTGTCCACTAGATGGAGGGAGGATCGTCTACCACAGGTGAACAAACAAATTACGACTTGACACGTTATGTTAAAAAAGAGGCAAACCATGTGGGGCCTACCTTAGAGGCAAGGCTCTATACACTCGAGTAGTTTTGATGTGTCCCGTCAACTCGCAGAACGAGGAGAAGCTTGCTTAGTATGCCGTCTCCCCCGCCCACGGGCGCGGTGGCTCGTAGGATGAGGTGAAGCTTGATTACTAGTAGTAGTACTATACGCCTTACGCCCGCTCCCTCGCCCACGGGCGCGGTGGCTCGCGGGACGAGGGGAAAATTTTACTACTCCCTCCGTTTACTCCTCGTCCCTACTACCTTGGTTAGAGAGATTATCATATTGTTTGGAATATATATGTCCTTTGTAGATTTCAATATGAACTACTAGTACACACTCCAAACACTGATGTATATAGACGTATTTTAGAGTGTAGATTCACTCATTTTGCTCCGTATGTAGCATAAAGTTGAGACACTTATTTTGGAACGGAGGGAGTACATATTTGCTATGATCTGTAAATCATTGAGATGCAATAGCATGCATGTTAGTCTCCTTTGTATTTGATGAAATGTTGCAACAGGCAACCTTGGACGCAAGATGCATGTAACAGAAGCTGGAAGCTTCAGAGCATTATACTATCTCGCTGATAAATTATAGTACGTACTATACAAGTACTTCCTCCGTTCCTAAATATAAGTCTTTGTAGAGATTTCGCCATGAACCACATACAGATGTATATAGATGCATTTTAAGTGTAGATTCATTCATTTTGTTCCATATGTAGTCCACCCAGTGGAATGTCTACAAAGACTTATATTTAGGAACGGAGGGAGTACTATGTAAAGAGTTAGGTGACGCACGGTGTCCAGAAAATATGGTAATAGTGTGAGGTGGGCCATGTAATCACTGAGCCTGCGTGTTTTCACTGCTCTTGCTCTCCTCCGCCGTAAGAATGGAGAAAATTGTAATCTAGTAGTACCTCCTTTTGCTGAAAGCGTGGGACATCCAACAGTCCTACCACCTCAGTAATAATGACCAATGAGCCTTCAAATCACATAGACCCAGTAGTAAGTTGGACGGACGAAGCAACCATCACTCTTGAATCCGCTTCTCCCTTCAACGCAGGCGCCAGTGAGAGGTCACGTATGCTCTGCCCGGGCATGAATGCGGCACCGATTCTTTGGAGCGGCATTGACCGTTTCGGGCGGGAAGCGCGCGCGGGTGATGGAGGGGCTTTGGGTGGGCCAGGCTGGTCAGGAGCGGGCGTGGCAGCTGTCCGCCTGTCCCTACCGGACACCCAGAAACGAGATGCACCGACTCTCGTGGCTAAAATTGTACACGACACACCATATCTCTGTAGGAGTAGGTCAATCTGTCGCTCTCTCTAACACACACATGTTGTTAAACACGCACACGCACACGCACATGCACACACAGGTTCATAGAATAGGAAAATCGTGCGAGTGCGAAGCCACAGGAAGTGAGATACAAATGGAGTATGTACAAGAAGAGAAGAGGTGACGAGTATTCCATCAAACCTGGACGGAGGAGTAGTACTCCTGAAAGTGCGTTATATCGACTAGAGGGGGGTGAATAGGCGATTTTTATGAAATTCTGCACTGAGGAATTTGCTAGTGAGGAAATTCCTTAGCGAAGAACTACTAGCAGCGGAATAAGTACTCAGAGGTAAACATAACAGAATACACACATGGTCATCATGATGAAATGAAGACAAACACAAAGTACAGAAAGCGTAAACACACGATAGCACAAGATGAAGACAAACAGACTGAAGAAATTGAACTGAGGAAATTGAGAAAGTCTTCAGTCAAAGTCTTCAAACACAGATATGAACAAACACACAACACAATAATGAGGAAATGAAAGTGTTGAGGAAATAGAACCAGTAAGCTTGGTGAAGGCAATGATTTGGTAGACCAGTTCCAACTGCTGTCTCAGTTGTACATCTGGTTGGATCGGCTGAGTATTTAAACTCGAGGACACCTAGTCCCGGACACACAGTCCTCACCATATTCTCCTTGAGCTAAGGACACACAGTCCTCGCCCAATCACTCGTGGTAAGTCTTCAGGTGACTTCTAAACCTTCACAGACTTGGTCACTCGGCGATCCACAATTCCTCTTGGATGCTCTAGACCTTGACGCCTAACCGTCTGGAAGAAGCACAGTCTTCAAAGGTAACAAGCGTCGGATCCACGCAGGATCAATCTCTTCAGTGATGCTCAATCACTTTGGGTTTGTAGGTGTTTGGGTTTGGGTTTGGATTTTCCTCACTTGATGATTTTCGCTCAAAGTCCTCGGAGGATGGGTTGCTATCAAATGACAAGTGTCAAGTTCACGCGGAGCAGCCAACCAGCTAGTGGTTGTAGGGGGCGGCTATTTATAGCCTAGGGAGCAGCCCAACATGATAAGACATAAATGCCCTTCAATGATATGACCGTTAGGTGGAAAAGATATTTTGGGACAGCTGGCGCTTAACACAGCAACGGTCGGAAATTTGAGGTTCAAATTCCTCAGGGCTATCATGTTCCTCACTGTGTAGGCAATTCACACTGGCGAATTCCTAACTCCTCAGTTAGAGCAAAGTCCTCAATGACCAGAAGAACTGCGTCTCTGTCACTGAAGAATTTGACTGAACTGTATGAGATTTCCAATGGCTTCACTTGAAGGGATTGGTAGGTGTAGGATTTGAGTGGAGCATCACATGGAAATTTTCTCCTTAGTATTTCCTCGACCCCCTTTAACAGTACGGTGTTTCCTATGACTCAAGAAGGAGAAAATGAAACTATGAAAACAAAAGTCTTCACGCTTCATGTTCCTCGAATGAATACCAAGTCTTCAAGGTTACACCAATTTCTTCACTTTCAAAGTCTTTAGAAAGTCTTCAGTATATCAAAGTCTTCAATCGAAGAACTTCATTTTTAGGGGTCGACTTTCACTATAATTATCAAACTCCTCATAGACTTATAGACCTGTGTACACTCACAAACGCGTTAGATACTTAACCTATAAGTCTTCAATACACCAAAATCACTAAGGGGCACTAGATGCACTTACAATCTCCCCCTTTTTGGTGATTGATGACAACATAGGTTAAGTTTTCAACGGGGATAAATATATGAAGTGTAAAAACTGATATTGAAGAATTTGATTGCAAGATATAGAAGAACTCCCCCTGAAGATGTGCATAGTGAGGAATTTGCTTTTGAAGCAATGCACACTTGAAGAGATGAATCATGGAGATCTCCCCCTATATCTTGTAATTCATACACGCATTTGATATATAATATGAAGAATTTGAAATGCATGATGAAATATGGTGCCTGATGTAATTCAGCATGCGTGCAATAATATTAACGAGGAATAAGCATGCCGAATAGAGCATCAAAAGTATCAGAGCATAGTGCAACAAAAGTATCAGCGCACCGTCGGGTTTAAGATTACAACTCGATCCAATAAAAGTTTCGGAAGAACGAGAGTTGTAACTTAGCAAAAAAAACACCCTTTATTATAGACCCGCTTGAAGACTAACTCAGATTTCTCCCCCTTTGTCATCAAATGACCAAAAGGATCGAAACTAAGGACTAACGCCCCTGAAGATATTCAAGTTGATGAAGGAGCGCCAACGTTGTTGGGGTCGGTCGTTGATGTAGGGCCTGCCGCAGTGTCGTCCAAGTCTTCATGTTCATCAGTGTCGCGCGATGAAGAATAGGAGCTGGCCACCAAAGAAGGAACTAGGACCTTCTTGTATTTCTTCGGAGGGGGTGCAAACCAGGCAAATTCTTCATTGTGATCCATTTTCTTCAGATCATCAGCGCTGTAGACTTGAGATAGAACAGCCCAGGTGCGGTTGAGGGTTTCATGAAGGTAGTAGTGGTTTTTCTTCACTTCATTAAGTGTTGTAGTCATGTTGTGAAGAATTGAACCAAACTGACGCTTGACCCATTTGTGATTGCGATCAACCTTTTGATGAAGACTGAGGAGTAACTCACGATCAGTCATCACCCTGGGTGCTCTGGCTTGAGGATTTGCCTTGGCAGTATTGGCGGCAGTGTCATGTGTGGCAGAGTCATCATTGGTGGAGTAAGATGCAGCCTTGCGAAATTGTCCATCCAATGGACGAATGCCTTCATCTATCACAGCAGTAGCCTTGCCCTTTTCTTCAGCTGAGGAAAATGTCCTTTTGAGGACTTCAATAGGAGGCAGGTAGCTGCAGTGGTTGAGAGTTTCAGCTTTGTAATTGAGTGAAGACCTTGTCCTGATGAATTTCATTATCCAAGGTGCATAAGGCTTCAGCTCAAATGGTGAGATAGCAATGTTGGCCAGAGTCCTCATGAAGAAATCATGGAAGTTGATGGGAACGCCATGAATGATGTTGAAAAGCATATTCTTCATGATGCCAACGACTTCTTCATCACTTGAGTCGTGGCCTTTGATGGGACTCATTGTCTTCGTCAGGATGCGATAGACAGTCCTAGGCACATACAACAATTCCTTGACGAGGAATGTGGTTCGAGGGGCCTGCCCTGGCTTCAAAGGCTTCATCGGCACTTGCATATAGTGATTTGAAAGCTCAGGTTCGTTGTAAACACAACGTGCATCTTCAGTGGGTGGACTCAGAGGAAGGGCACGAAGCAATTCAGATGCTGGGGCCTTATAATGCGTATTCTCAGTCATCCAGTCCAGAACCCACGAATTCACATCTTCAGAGTTGCCGGTGATGTGCAGTGTTGCATAGAACTGAAGAATGAGTTCTTCATTCCAATCGCATATGTCAGTGCAGAAATTGAGCAACCCAGCGTCGTGAAGAACACTGAGGACTGGCGTGAAGCACGACATAGACTCCGTATCCACATGAGGAATATGTGCAAGGTCGAAGACTTTGTCCTTGTTGAAAAGCACTGAGGAATAGAAATTAGCTTGACTGGCAGTCCAGAAACGCCTCTTCCTTATGCGAGCAGAGTCATAAGGGTCAGGGTTGTCAGAATCGCGATTTTGAATCGGATCGGAGCTCCGATGGCAGGACCGTAAATCGTAGAATCTTCACTACCAGGATCGTAGAAACGTAGATTCTATGAAGTAAAATCGTAGAATCATAGGGGTTAGTTTGGATCGTAAAGTCGTAGAATCGTATAACAGAATCGCGATTCTGACAACTTTGATAAGGGTTGTATTCAGTGAAGAACACGTGCTCGCCAAAGAAGTCTTCAGCCTTGAACTTTTGTTTCCTTGAGAACGGATCCTTTGGCTTGGGCAGAGGAGTGTCAGTGAGTTGCATCACAACCTCAGGAATCACGATCTCAGGTTCTTCAGGCTGAGGAATTTCAGGTTCTTTCTCAGGTGCAGTCACCTTTTCAGTATCAGCAGCAGTTTCTTCAGCACTAGTGGCTGGAATTTCTTCATTCACAGAAGCAGTGGGATGAGTTTCTTCAGAGCCCATCCGAACAGTTGGTGCAGGGTAGTGAGGAATTTGGTGCAGTGGGGTGAAGAGTGGGGAATTGGGATGCTGACTTTCCCAAAAGTCGTCATTCATCAACGGAGTTGTGCTTCCAATATCCACATCTTCATCATCAATTTCTTCAACACTAGCCTCTTCAGCATCAAACTGAGGCATTGGTGATGAGATCATTGGGGTTGAAGGGATTGAATCCACTTCAATTTCTTCATCAATCTGCTCTGAGGAAGCAGCAGATTGAGTTTCTTCATCTAATCCACTTGGGATCACATAGTCTTCTCCAAAAGGAACAAGGTCCTTTGATGGCATAGATGAGATTGGAACAGCATCAATTGGATTGGCAAACGAGCTGGTCATGGGCTTCATCTTCTTGGGAGCTGAAGATTCTGAAGCATTTGATGCTTTCCTTTTCTTCACTGCAGCTCGCTCTGCAGCCTTTGTCTTCTTCACATCTAATGCAGATGGAAGGATAGGAGTTGGTGTAGGCGCACGTGGAGCTGAGGAATCTGGTTGATTTTCCTCAGGCACAACTGATGCAGTTGCCCTGATTTCTTCAGTTTCTTCAGGCGCACCACTAGTGGATGCCCTGGCAATTTCTTCATGTAATTGGGAGTGACGTACCTGTACTCCCTCCATTCATGTGCCCATCTCCTTTCAATCCTCTGAATGCGCACCTTGCGCTGATTTTTGTCTTCCTCAGGTGGTGTGCAGTAATCTTTGTATAAATCCTCAGGGATTTCAAAGGCAGTCATGACCTCAGGCTTCTTTCCTCCATTCTGTGGCTTTTTACCGTCAGCCATTTTCTTCAGTTGAGGAATTTGAACAATTGAATTCTCTGAAGAAGTGTGCAACTTTTCTTCGAGGAACGCTGCAAATGAGTTAAGTTGATGAGAACCTAATGATTCAGCAGCGGACATGTGTACCTGTGAACAGAATATAGTTGCGAGGAATTTGGAGAGGTCATATGCGTACTCAGAGGGTTTTTCAAAAAAGAACAAGTTTGAGGAATTTGACCAGATGCATCTTGAAGAATTTCACTAAGCGTGCTATATCTTAGGTTCCAGAGTTGTATAGATCGAAGATCCACACAATTGAGGAATCTTGAAGAAAATGATGCTTAGGGAAATGAATCAAGAAAAGATAACATGTGAGGTGTTTTGTGTGTGAGGATTTGAAGAATAAAACACCTTTGAAGATTTTGTAGAAAAATTTCAAATCAAAGAGGGCAGTAAAAGTAACTTTTAATTACCCTGAACGAAGAACACGATGAACTGTGAGTTGAAACAGTGAAGTTCGTCGATGCAGATCTTCCACGCCCTAACTTGGCAGAGGAAGACGTCTACGACGGTGGCAGAGGTGAAGATTTCCGCGGTGGGTGCGAGTACGACGGCGACGAGGTCGAGGCAGTGAAGCTCTTCCTCACCGGCAACGATGGAGTAGCGGCGGCGCTAGGGTTCGGAAAGCTCGAGCGGGAGAGTGAGATCGAGCGGAGTAAAAGAAGTGAGGAAGGGGACAGGGGTATTTATAGCCACGGTGAAAAACTGCTCGCCCGAAGATTTGGGACGAACGTGCCCCTGCCCGTTCTCCTTCTCACGACATGTGTCACCCACGTAGTGTGTAGTGGAGATCGGTGTAAGATCGTGGGTGAATAAACAAATGCATCGTGGGATGCAGAACGGTTTGAGCGGCAAAGCTGAAAGTTTGGATAAGATCTGTTTTAACGTTCCGTTCGCAATTTCTTCAGCTGACAAGGACACAATGAAGATTTTGAACGAGTTTCAAATAGAACACACATGAAGAATTTGTGAATAGATTGGATTGAGTATAGCATAGAGGGGGGAAGGGTCCGATCACATTCACTTACCAGAAAAAATCAACTTGAAGAAATAGTTATAAGTGAATGCTGTAGAGGACATAAACTCATATATATATATATATATATATATATATATATATATATATATATATATAGCCAATGCAGAAAAATGACGGCACAAGTGAAGATTTTGCAAGTTGAAGAATTTGAACAACTGAGGAATTTCAAAAGTTGAGGAAAAACTCAAATTGAAGATTTTCAACTTTTGTGGTGGCGTGACCCACCGTATAAGGATGATGATTTCAGACACCGCGTACAATTGTCATAGGGTTCTGAGAATCAAATTCTTCATTAATTTCTTCACACTTAGAGTGTTATTCTTCATTGATTGAAGAAAAACGTTTCTTCATGTGTTGCGCATCTAAGTCATCAATTTTGCATAAGTGTTAGGATGAGTGCCTTTTCAAAGTACATTCGAAGACTCTAAGATATTTAGCTCACACCGCAACTTGCTAAATCTCTTCTCGTCCAAGGGCTTAGTGAAGATATCGGCTAGCTGTTTTTCAGTCTTCACATGCTCAATAGAAATGTCTCCCTTCAACACATGATCACGAAGAAAATGATGACGAATCTGATTGTGCTTTGTCTTTGAGTGCTGAACTGGGTTGTGAGCAATCTTGATGGCACTCTCATTGTCACAGAGGAGAGGCACATTCTTCACGTTGATACCATAGTCCTTGAGTGTTTGCTTCATCCATAGCAGTTGAGCACAGCAAGAACCAGCAGCAATGTACTCAGCTTCAGCAGTAGACAGTGATACGCGGTTCTGTTTCTTCGAGGACCAACAGACCAAAGATCGTCCGAGGAAATGACAAGTACCAGATGTTGACTTGCGGTCCACACGGTCACGAGCATAGTCAGAGTCAGAATATCCAATGAGATCAAAATCTGAGCCCTTGGGATACCATAATCCAAGTGTTGGTGTGTGAGCTAGATATCGAAGAATATGCTTCACAACCTTATGGTGTGATTCCTTCGGTGCAGCTTGAAATCGGGCACACATGCAAACACTAAGCATTATATCTGGCCTAGATGCACATAAGTACAATAAAGAGCCAATCATGGAGCGGTATACCTTATGATCGAAGTCAGTACCATTTTCATCAGTGCATAAATGACCATTTGTGGGCATAGGAATTTTGATGCCTTTGCAATCTTGGATGCCGAATTTCTTCAGGACATCCTTGAGGTATTTCTCCTGAGATATGAATATGCCATTGCGATATTGACGAATTTGAAGACCTAAGAAGAATTTCAACTCTCCCATCATAGACATCTGATATTCTTCACTCATCATATAGGCAAATTCATCACTATAACGTTGGTCACTACAGCCAAAGATGATATCGTCAACATATATTTGGCACACAAACAGTTCACCATCATAAGATTTAGTAAAGAGAGTGGGATCGAGTGAACCGGGTGTGAAGCCTTTCTTCGTGAAGAATTCCTTCAATGTATCATACCACGCCCGTGGGGCCTGCTTGAGGCCATAGAGGGCCTTGTTAAGTCTGAAGACTTTGTCAGGATGTTTTGGATCTTCAAAACCTGGGGGTTGAGCAATATATACTTCTTCCTCAAGCTTACCATTGAGGAATGCACTTTTTACATCCATTTGATATAAGATGATATCATGATGGTTAGCATAAGCAAGTAATATGCGAATAGCCTCAAGTCTAGCAATAGGTGCAAAAGTTTCATCGAAATCAATTCCTTCAACCTGTGTGTAGCCTTGAGCTACTAGTCGTGCCTTATTCCTCACCACAACACCATTTTCATCTTGCTTATTGCGGTATATCCACTTTGTGCCAATGATGTTATGCTTGCGAGGATCGGGGCGATTGACTAGTTCCCAGACGTTGTTGAGCTTGAACTGATGTAATTCTTCTTGCATGGCCTGAATCCACTCAGGCTCCAGAAATGCTTCATCTACCTTAGCGGGCTCTGTGATAGAGACAAAAGCAAAGTGCCCACAAAAGTTAGAGATGTGAAGCTTTTGAGCGTGTGAGAGGACCTGGTGCTCTAATGTCATCGATGATCTTCTCCACTTGCACTTCTTTTGCAACGCGAGGATGAGCTGGTTGTCGTTGAGGAATTTGATCAGCATTTTCTTCAGCATCAATTTCCTCAGCATTTTCTTCAGGTGCATCAGCTCGATGTTCTTCACGTTCTGGAATGAATTCTTCAGCAGATTCTTCAGCAGGAATGACATCTTTAGTAGCCTTGTGCTGGATAGAATCCTCAGGTGCTGGTTGTGACGCCCCCGATTCAATCATACACTAATCATGAAAGCAAATGTGTACGATCAAGATCAGGGACTCACGGGAAGATATCACAACACAACTGTAATGCAAAAATAAGTCATACAAGCATCATAATACAAGCCAGGGGCCTCGAGGGCTCGAATACAAGTGCTCGATCATAGACGAGTCAGCGGAAGCAACAATATCTGAGTACAGACATAAGTTAAACAAGTTGCCATAAGATGGCTCGCACAAACTAGGATACAGATCGAAAGAGGCGCAGGCCTCCTGCCTGGGATCCTCCTAAACTACTCCTGGTCATCGTCAGCGGGCTGCATGTAGTAGTAGGCACCTCCGGTGTAGTAGGAGTCGTCGTCAACGGTGGCGTCTGGGTCCTGGGCTCCATCGTCTGGTTGCAGCAAACGGGTAGAGAGATGGGGAAAAGGGGAAACAAGGCAACTGTGAGTACTCATCCAAAGTACTCGCAAGCAAGGAGCTACACTACATATGCATGGATATATGTGTAAGCGGCCATGTCAGTGGACTGAACTGCAGAATGCCTGAATAAGAGGGGGATAGCTAATCCTGTCGAAGACTATGCTTCTGGCAGCCTCCGTCTTGCAGCAAGTAGAAGAGAGTAGACTGAAGTCCTCCAAGTAGCATCGCATAGCATAATCCTATCCGGCAATCCCCTCCTCGATGCCCTGTTGGAGAGCAATCACCGGGTTGTAACTAGCACTTGGAAGGGTGTGTTTTATTAAGTATCCGGTTCTAGTTGTCATAAGGTCAAGGTACAACTCCGGGTCATCCTTTTATCGAGGGACACGGCTATTCGAATAGATAAACTTCCCTGCAGGGGTGCACCACATAACCCAACATGCTTGATCCCATTTGGCCGGACACACTTTCCTGGGTCATGCCCGGCCTCGGAAGATCAACACGTCGCAACCCCACCTAGGCACAACAGAGAGGTCAGCATGCCGGTCTAAACCTAAGCACGCAGGGGTCTGGGCCCATCGCCCTGAGCACACCTGCACGTTGCGTGGGCGGCCAGAAGCAGACCTAGCAACCTCCAGTACAACGGAAGTCACGTTACGCGGCCCAATTTGGCGCGCGCCGCTCAGTCGCTGACGTCATGAAGGCTTCGGCTGATACCACGTCGCCGGGATACCCATAACTACTCCCGCGTAGATGGTTAGTGCGTATAGACCAAATGGCCAGACTCAGATCAAATACCCAGATCTTGTTAAGCGTGTTAAGTATCCGCAAGCGCCGACCAGGGCCAGGCCCACCTCTCTCCTAGGTGGTCTAAACCTGCCCTGTCGCTCCACCACAAAGTAACAGTCGGGGGCCGTCGGGAACCCAGGCCCACCACTACCTGGGTGGAACCACCTGCCCCTTCAGCCCCCATCTCCGAACAGTATCACAGGTAATGTAACAGTGTAAAATATATAGTATATGCCCGTGATCACCTCCCGAAGTGATCACGGCCCAGTAGTATAGCATGGCAGACGGACAAGAGTGTAGGGCCACTGATGGAACACTAGCATCCTATACTAAACAGTAGGATAGCAGGTAAAGGTAACAACAGTAGTAGCAAGGACAGGCTATGCAACAGTATAGGATTAACGCAAAGCAGGAACATGCTACACTACTCTAATGCAAGCAGTATAGAGCAGAATAGGCGATATCTGGTGATCAAGGGGGGGGGGGCTTGCCTGGTTGCTCTGGCAAGAGAGAGGGGTCGTCTTCGATGTAGTCGAACACGCGAACATCGGCAGCGGTCTCAGAGTCTACCGGAAATAAGTAACGGAGGGGGAACACAATAAATAACAGAGCAATCAAATATAACACAAAGCAAGACGCGGCAATACATTGTGCTAGGGGTGACCTAACGCAGGGATAGGTGATACCGGCGAAAGGGGAAACATCCGGAAAAGTATCCCCGGAGTTTCGCGTTTTCGGACAGGTGAACCGGAGGAGGGAGGTTGTAGGTTTGCTATGCTAGGGATGTGTGGCTGATAAACGGACTGCGTATTCGGATTCGTCCTGTCGTTCTGAGCAACTTTCATGTTGAAAATAATTTAATCTGAGTTACAGATTAAAAGATATGAATTTCTAAAGATTTTATTATTTTCTGGAATTTAATTAATTATTTTAAATTAATTCAAAAATGGATTTATGACATCAGAATGATGTCATGCTGACGTCAGCAGTCAACAGGGTTGACTGGTCAACCTGACCAGTGGGTCCCACTGGTCAGTGACACATTTTAATTAAACAATTTATTTAACCTAATTAGTATTAATTAGGGGGTGGGCCCCACTGTCATTGATTGATTAATTAACTAATAGTTAATTAGGTTAATTTAATTATGATTAATTAACTTAATTAATTCCTTAATTAATTAATTAATTAAATTTTTATTTATTTATTTTTAATAAAACGTTCTGGGCAGGGGCCCACTTGTCATAGGCCCCAGTGGCCTTTGCGGGTGTGTGGGTTACGGGCGCAACCCGAACAGGCAGGGGCGCTGGACGTTGCGGGCGCCCGACCCAGGAGAGGGCCGAGCGGGCGCGGGGTACGGGCGCTCAGTGCCCGGGCGCGGCTTGGCGTGGCCACCGGCGGGCGGCCGCGGCACGGTGGTGATGGCGCTGGGCGGTGGCATGTAGCGGCAGCGTCGGCGCTGCAGGCAGTCGGGTCAGAGAGGGGGGGGGCGAAGGCGCGGGCGGCTCCGGGGAGCCGTGGCCAGGGAGGGAGTGGAGCTGAGTAGCGGCGCCGGTGAGAGCGACGATCAGAGGAGGCGCGATGGAGGGCGCGCGGCGGCCTTGGCTGGGAGTGGCGCAGGGCGGCAACAGGCGGGGCCGGCGGTCGCGAAGGGCAAGGGCTCATCATGGTGGCTGGACGGCGGCGCGGAGCGAGGCCACAGTGGGCGCGGGCCTCGGCGACCAGAGCGGGGGAGGCGCGCGTGGCGCCTGGTGCGGTGGTGCGTGTGCGCGTGGCGAGGGGCACGACGGGCGGTGCAGTGAACGTAAGGGAAAGAGGAGGAGGGAAATGGGGGCGGCTCACAGCGTTGCCGAAAGAGGGTCGGCGTGCTTAAGGACGCGAGTCGGGGATGGAGACGAGGAGGCGACGCGAGGTCCGGCGATGGGCGGTCGAGGTCGAGGCGGTGATCCGGCGACGATGTTCGGCGGTGGGGGCGCGGCGTCGGGCGCGAGATCGGGCTCCTCCCCGATCCAATCCAGCGAGAGAGAGGGGAGGGAAACAAGAGAGAGAGAGAGTGGGGGTCATGGGGGAAGTGGGGAGAGGTGGGGACCGAGCAAGGGGATCGGCTAGGGTAAGAGGGATTGGGTGGGCGGGCCGGTTGGGCCAGTTGGGCCCGGCCTACTGGGCCGAAGCCCAGTGGGGGGTGACTGCTTTTCTTTTTTTTGTTAGTTTGTTTTTTGTTTTTGTATTTTCTTTCTTTTATTTATTTTCTATTCTATTTATTTAGTTTAAAGCACTTAGGCACTTTGTAAAATTATGTTTTCTTCACTAAAATTACCATAGCAATATTTGACACACACCGAACATTTTTGTTTAAATGTTTTGAAAACTTTGACTGTTTGCTAAATTTAAATTTGAATTTAGAGTGTTTTGATCTAACACGCGAATACCAACAGTAAACATGATGATGTGGCATCATTAGAGAAGTTTTACTGTAGCTTAATTATCCGGGCGTCACAATTCTCCTCCACTGCAAGAAATCTCGTCCCGAGATTTAAGTGGTGGAGTAAGGGGGGAAGGTGTTGGTAGCGAAAAACCTAACTAGTCTTCTCGGTCTTGGCTGCCCTTTCGAAGAGGTTGATACCTTTCGTTGATGTCTTCATTTCTCTGCTTCAAGTCACCATGATCAATTTGTCATCCTTTCTTCGGGATCTCCGTCGTCCTACGAACGCGACCAAGGGGGAAAAACTCAAGAAGAACGCATCTCCACAAAGCTGGGCATCTAACAGTGAACTCACTGGGAAATACATAAGGTACCCCACGAGTTATATTTCAGTGAATTCGCTGAGTGCAATATACGATGGTACCGAAGTTTCAAACGGGTAGGCAATCGTTCGATGCCTGAAACGGAGTGTGAAAAGGGGTTCAGAGCAATGTGAATAAGTATTGCGTCTGATACCAGAATAGATCACTAGAAAGGTGGCTCGCGAATTACCTACGAAACCAAGAGCAAGGGATAACTGTGTCAACAAGTTGTATAGGAGAGTCAGGTTTCGATCCTGTGGAACTGTGGGTTATGGGCCCATCATGTGGGTTAAAAGTAGGAAGGGCGGTGACGCCTTGCACGATCATGTAAGTAAGGCATGTCAGAGGGTCGCCTGCCAGTTATGTTGGCAACAACGTTGGTACCAAGGGCGAGGGACGAAGAGAACCATTTTCCAGCTCGTTGAACGAGGCTACTGTCGGTGTTCTGGGAATGGGGGTCCCTAGACTTGCCTGCCTGCGGCCTACGGCGTGGCTCAAATGGGGGCCCAGCGCGGCCCATCTTCATCAACATAAGACTCAAGACCCTCGCGAGGGGCCAAGCCTCGCGGGGCGGACGACACAGCGCTTCCTCAGGCGCGGCCTCCTCAGGCTGGCTCACGAGGAGGCGGAGAGATCAAGGCAGGGTACCTCGCGAGGTGCCCATGATGCAAGCCATGACGACCAAGGGTGCCAGGCGGGAGCCAGACCGCGCAGTGTCCTCCCTTTCCTCTTTGGTGCAAAGGGGGCAAGCGCAGGCGAGAGAATCAAGCAAAGGCATCCATTTCGGTGCAACGAGACCAAGACCAGTCCAACGGTGGGAAGGAGGTCATCGTGGAGCCTAGAACGGCTTCACCACAGGGCCTTTGGCAGGCGAGGACCAACTTTAGTCAGGATAAGTGTACCAGATGTTCCCCTTCAAATTGGCCAATTGTTGGCGCCCTTCCCGCTCAATATTTGGGAAGACGCCCAGGGACTTTGCCTATAAATAGGACTAGCCACCCCCAGGGCAGGGGGGAGAAAGATCGAGGAGTCTAGCAAGTTAGCATCAAGCAATCAGGCCAGCAGAACCTAGGACCTGAGCAAGCAGAGAACAGTAGAGAAAGAGAAAGAAGGGCGGGTGAACTCCTCCTAGCGGTTCATCCCCCTAGCGAGGAGCAGACCCTCGCGAGGCTGTTCTTCCCTGTATTGTTCATCATCACCAGCCCAAGAGGCAATCCAACCACCACAAACTAGAGTAGGGTATTACACCGCAACGGTGGCCCAAACTAGTATAAACTCTGTGTTCTTTGTGCGGTTCTTTCTATAGTTTAGATCCTTGCGAGACGGAGAGGTAGAGGGCATAATCTCCGCGCGCACCCCAGAGTTCGAACCTTAAGGGTCTGCCGGAACCCGAAATCCGACATTTGGCGCGCCAGGTAGGGGTGCGCCGGAGTCCACCTCTCTACCGCTCCGCGATCCATCGCATCGTCATCACCAGGTCCGGCGACCAGGTGGGCGACCAAGATCCGTGGGCGACGTGGCCCGCCCGCGCGGAGCCGCCCGCCTCGGGCGACCCCGCGCCCCAGGCAGCTCGCGGTCCGCAGGGTGCTGCGGGCCGCGGGCGGCGCGGACAGGCTTCAACAACCCTTACGCCGCGGCAAGCGCGGTCGGTAGCAAGGGCCTCCAATCATGTCGCGGCCACGACACCGTACACCCGCCGGGAAGAAGCGAACTCAAGGGCCGCGCTCACGGTAGCCCGAGAGCTGCTGCAGTGTAGGCTGATGGAAGGCGGCTGCGATGTGCTGCTGGAGCGGGTCGCCGAGCTCCTGGGCTTCGCCGCTTCGGGGGCTCACCTCTTCTGCGTCCAGCTTCCGTCTCAAGCCCAGGGCGGCACGCGCGGGGGCCCCGCACGCTCCCGCGGACCTCTGGGCTACCCCGACACCGGCGAATCCGTCGGCGCCGGATTGGCAGTGGCGCTACCCCCGCCCCTGGCGCGTGAGGGAGAAGGACTCGGTCCAGCCCACGGCGTCGGCGGGCAGCCACGCTACCACGCCGCGGTGGGCACGTCAAGCAGCGCCGCATGGCACATGGAGCACTACAGCGCAGCCTTCGGGGTAGCGGCGCCAGAAGAATACGTGCCACACATGATGGACCAAGGGCACGCTCAAGAGGGTGAACAAGGCTCGCTTATCAGCCCAAGCTGGGGAGATGAGGCACCAGAAGCCGAGCTCTTCCAGGAACCCCGGGGCGGCTCCGCCGGCCACGCTGGAGGCGACACTTATCGGGTACTACTAATCCCTCAGGAGCAGGCATACGCTAATCATGGATCGCAGGAGGTGCAGGTCGCCGCAGCAAGTGTTTGCCCCGCTCCCGCGGTCTCCTACCCCTCGGGAGGAGGGCGCAGGGGGCTGCAGGAGAGGGGCAGGGACCCCACATCACCACCGCGGCGTTTGGAGCAAGGCGTTCTCAAGAGGTAGGCCCTCCGCTGGGGAGGCGCCTGAGGGCCTGCCCCTGGTGGAGGACCCGTGGTCGTCGGGGGAACCGCTGGCGACCGCTCTACCCCACCAGCGGCGTCCTGGTTTCCGGTCGTCGTTGGTGGCACTAGAGTGTGGCGCAAGGCGGGGCCCTCGTCTGGCGATATGAAGCAAGGTCGGTACCTGTGAAGAAGGCCCAGTGCCTGTGAAGCTCGCCGCCCCGTGACACTCTCACGTAATAATGAGTGGGGCTGTACACGCCCCGGAGTCTCAGGGGTGCCGGCCTCAGGCCCTGGGGCTCCCTCCCACGCCCAGTGGACAGCACTTAGCTCCGCGCTGGTGAGAAGACGTCCAAGACTAGATTAGGTGCCGGACGCGGCCTTTTGTCTGCTTTTATTGCCTTTTTCTTTTGGTTGTAACTTTTCCCTGCTGGATTTAAGTTGGATTCTAATTTGAGCTTTGCGTGTGTTCGGGTGAAAGTGCGTTATATCGACTAGAGGGGGGGGTGAATAGGCGATTTTTATGAAATTCTTCATTGAGGAATTTGCTCGTGAGGAAATTCCTTAGAGAAGAACTACTAGCAGCGGAATAAGTACTCAGATGAAAACATAACAGAATCCTAGCATAGTCATCATGATGAAATGAAGAGAAACACTGAGTACAGAAAACGTAAACACAGGATAACACAAGTTGAAGACAAACAGACTGAAGAAATTGAACTGAGCAAATTGAGAAAGTCTTCAGTCAAAGTCTTCAAACACAGATATGATAAACGAACAGCACACTACTGAGGAAATGAAAGATTTGAGGAAATGGAACCAGTAAGCTTGGTGAAGACAATGATTTGGTAGACCAGTTCCAACTGCTGTCTCAGTTGTACATTTGGTTGGAGCGGCTGAGTATTTAAACTCGAGGACACCTAGTCCCGGACACACAGTCCTCACCGTATTCTCCTTGAGTTAAGGACACACAGTCCTCGCCCAATCACTCGTGGTAAGTCTTCGGGTGACTTCCAAACCTTCACATACTTGGTCACTTGGCGATCCACAATTCCTCTTGGATGCTCTAGACCTTGACGCCTAACCGTCTGGAAGAAGCACAGTCTTCAAAGGTAACAAGCGTCGGATCCACGCAGGATCAATCTCTTCAGTGATGCTCAATCACTTTGGGTTTGTAGGTGTTTTGGGTTTGGGTTTGGATTTTCCTCACTTGATGATTTTCGCTCAAAGTCCTCGGAGGATGGGTTGCTCTCAAATGACAAGTGTCAAGTTCTCGCGGAGCAGCCAACCAGCTAGTGGTTGTAGGGGGCGGCTATTTATAGCCTAGGGAGCAGCCCGACATGATAAGACATAAATGCCCTTCAATGATATGACCGTTAGGTGAACAAGATATTTTAGGACAGCTGGCGCGCAGCACAGCAACGGTCGGAAATTTGAGGTACATATTCCTCAGGGCTATCATGTTCCTCACTGTGTAGGCAATTCGCACTGGCGAATTCCTAACTCCTCAGTCAGAGCAAAGTCCTCAGTGACCAGAAGAACTGCGTCTCTGTCACTGAAGAATTTGACTGAACTGTATGAGATTTCCAATGGCTTCACTCGAAGGGATTGGTAGGTGTAGGATTTGAGATGAGCATCACATGGAAATTTTCTCCTTAGTATTTCCTCGACCCCCTTTAACAGTACGGTGTTTCCTATGACTCAAGAAAGAGAAAATGAAACTACGAAAACAAAAGTCTTCACGCTTCATGTTCCTCGAATGAATACCCAGTCTTCAAGGTCACACCAATTTCTTCACTTTCAAAGTCTTCAGAAAGTCTTCAGTATATCAAAGTCTTCAGTCGGAGAACTTCATTTTTAGGGGTCGACTTTCTCTATAAATATCAAACTCCTCATAGACTTATAGACCTGTGTACACTCATAAACGCATTAGATACTTAACCTATAAGTCTTCAATACACCAAAATCACTAAGGGGCACTAGATGCACTTACAATCTCCCCCTTTTTGGTGATTGATGACAACATAGGTTAAGTTTTCAACGGGGATAAATATATGAAGTGGAAAAACTGACATTGAGGAATTTGATTGCAAGATATAGAAGAACTCCCCCTGAAGATGTGCATAGTGAGGAATTTGCTTTTGAAGCAATGCACACTTGAAGAGTTAAATCATGGAGATCTCCCCCTATATCTTGTAATTCATACATGCATTTGACATATAATATGAAGAATTTGAAATGCATGATGAAATATGGTGCCTGATGTAATTCAGCATGCGTGCAATAATATTAACGAGGAATAAGCATGCAGAATGGCGCATCAAGGTATCAAAGCATAGTGCAACAAAAGTATCAGCGCACCATCGGACTTAAGATTACAACTCGATCCAATTAAAAATTTCGGAAGAACGAGAGTTGTAACTTAAAAAAATGAATAAACCCTTATTATAGACCCGCTTGAAGACTAACTCAGATTTCTCCCTCTTTGTCATCAAATGACCAAAAGGATCGAAACTGAGGACTAACGCCCCTTAAGATTTTCAAGTTGATGAAGGAGCGCCAGCGTTGTTGGGGTCGGTCGTTGAAGTAGGGCCTGCTGCAGTGTCGTCCAAGTCTTCATTTTCATCAGTGTCGCATGATGAAGAATATGAACTGGCCACCAAAGAAGGAACTGGGACCTTCTTGTATTTCTTTGGAGGAGGTGCAAACCAGTCAAAATCTTCTTTGAGACCCATTTGCTTCAAATCATCAGCACTGTACACTTGAGATAGAACAGCCCAGGTGCGGTTGAGGGTTTCATGAAGGTAGTAGTGGTTTTTCTTCACTGCATTGTGTGTGGAAGTCATGTTGTGAAGAATTGAACCAAACTGACGCTTGACCCATTTGTGATTGCGATCAACCTTTTGATGAAGACTGAGGAGTAACTCACGGTCAGTCATCACCCTGGGTGCTGTGGCTTGAGGATTTGGCTTGGCAGTGTTAGCAACAGAGTCATGTGTGGCAGAGTCATCATTGGTGGAGTAAGATGCAGCTTTGCGAAATGGACCATCCAATGGACGAATGCCTTCATCTATCACAGCAGTGGCCTTGCCTTTTTCTTCAGCTGAGGAAAATGTCCGTTTGAGGACTTAAATGGGAGGCAAGTAGCTGCAGTGGTTGAGCGTTTCAGCTTTGTAGTTGAGTGAAGACCTTGTCCTGATGAATTTAATTATCCAAGGTGCATAAGGCTTCAGCTCAAATGGTGACATAGCAATGTTCGCCAGAGTCCTCATGAAGAAATCATGGAAGTTGACGGGAACGCCATGAATGATGTTGAAAAGCAGATTCTTCATGATGCCAACGACTTCTTCATCCGATGAGTCGTGGCCTTTGATGGGACTCATTGTCTTCGTCAGAATGCAATAGACAGTCCTTGGCACATACAACAATTCTTTGACGAGGAAATTGGTTCTAGGAGCTTGCCCTGGCTTCAAAGGCTTCATCAGCACTTGCTTATAATGATTTGAAAGCTCAGGTTCGTTGTACCCACAGCGAGCATCTTCAGTGGGTGGACTCAGAGGAAGGACCCGAAGCAATTCAGATGCAGGGGCCTTATGGTGGGTGTTCTCAGTCGTCCAGTCCAAAACCCATGAATTGATATCTTCAGAGTTACCGGTGATGTGCAACGTTGCATAGAATTGAAGAATAAGTTCTTCATTCCAATCGCATATATCTGTGCAGAAATTGAGCAGCCCAGCGTCGTGAAGAACACTGAGCACTGGCGTGAAGCACGGCAAAGACTCCATATCCACGTGAAGAATATGAGCATGGTCGAAGACTTTGTCTTTGTTGTAAAGCACTGAGGAATAGAAATTTGCTTGGCTGGCAGTCCAGAAACGCCTCTTCCGTATGCGAGCAGAATCATATGGGTTGTATTTAGTGAAGAACACGTGCTCGCCATAGAAGTCTTCAGCCTTGAATTTCTGTTTTCGTGAGAACGGATCCTTTGGCCTTGGCAGAGGAGTGTCAGTGAGTTGCATCACGACCTCAGGAATCACGATCTCAGGTTCTTCAGGCTGAGGAAATTCAGGATTTTCCTCAGGTGCAGTCACGTTGTCTGTTTCAGCAGTAGTTTCTTCAGCACTAGAGGCTGGAATTTCTTCATTCACAGATGCAGTGGGATGAGTTTCTTCAGAGCCGAATTTTACTGTTGGTGAAGGAGAGTGAGGAATTTGCTGCAGGGGAGTGGAGAGTGGGGAATTGGGATGCTGACTTTCCCAAAAGTCGTCATTCATCACTGGAGTGGTGCTTCCAATATCCACATCTTCATCAATTTCTTCAACACTAGCCTCTTCAGCATCAAACTGAGGCATTGGTGGTGAGACCATTGGGGTTGAAGGGATTGCATCCGCTTCAATTTCTTCATCAATCTGCTCTGACGAAGCAGCAGATGGAGTTTCTTCATCTGATCCACTTGGGATCTCATAATCTTCACCAAAAGGAACAAGGTCCTTTGATGGCACGGAGGAGATAGGAACAACATCAATGGGATTTGTAAACGAGCTTGTCATAGGCTTCATCTTCTTGAGAGCTGAAGATTCTGAAGCACTGGATGCCTTCCTTTTCTTCACAGCAGCTCGCTCTGCAGCCTTGGTTTTCTTCACATCTAATGCCGATGGAAGAATTGGAGTTGGCGTAGGCGCAGGTGGAGCTGAGGAATCTGGATGATCTTCCTCAAGCGCAACTGATGCAGTTGCCCTGGTTTCTTCATTTTCTTCAGGCGCACCACTAGTGGATGCCCTAGCAATTTCATCAGCGGCTGGAGCAGAGTCATCAGCCTGGGAACTAGCATAATCTTCAGCAGCCTGAACTTCATCAGCGGTGCTGGCATGTTCTTCAGTTTGCTGAACAGATGCTTCAGCTTGAGGAATTTGTGGCGTTGAGGCTGCACCCTTGGTGAAGGTATCAGTCAGCCTCACAAATCTGACCTTGGCTCCTTGCCAATCAGCATAGTATGAGTCAAAGTTGTTGCTGAGGGCTTTGATCTCAGTCTGCATCTTGACAAGTTCCTCAGGCTTCATTGTGAGAACATTTTTCTTGAGTAGCTTCTCTTTGCGGTACTGTGATTTCTTGATCTCTCTGGCCTTATCATATTTCCACTTCTCCTCTTGGATGAAGTGAGTCAACATGTGACTTTGACCAGGTGTCAGCTTGAAATCAGGCATAGGTGTGTGAGGATCCTTATGCCAGAGATCAATATAATCTAGGATCGCCTTTGGATCCAATAGCAGGGGCACAGGTGTGCCTTTGGCTTTAGCAGCCCGTTCTTGTCGGTCCCTGATGATTTCAGTAAGTTCTTCTTCATCAGCTTCATCATCATCAGATGGCACAGTGAAGACTACCTGCTTCTTCTGAGGACTTGTGCGAGTGCCGCATCCAGCAGTAGCCTTTTTCTTCAGCAGTGAGGGTCTTGCTGAGGAATTTGGTGCAGCTGAAGAACTAGCTGAGACACCAGAAGCAATAGAGATGCCAGTCGTCCTTTGGCATGAGGCCAGATGCACAGGTGCTGAGGACTTTGTCGGGACAGCTGAGGACTTTAGTGGAGCAGGAGCAGCATCAGGAATTTGTTTTGAAGATTTTGAAGATTTTGAAGATTCTGGACGTGAGGGCGCAACTAAGGAACTTGGCCGTGAGGGCATTGAAGATGAAGCACTTGGCTTGCGAGCGGGCTTCTTTAGCATCGCTTTCTTCGGCTTGACCGAGGCCTCAGTGGCAGTAGCAGCAGCAGCAGCAAAGTCTTCATTGAATTTCCTCACTGCTTCTCTGGCTTGCCTTGCCAGTTTAGCTTGGCGCTTGGCCCATTCTTTAGGAAATTCCTCACCACGCTTGATGCTGGTGGGATCAGCCAATTGGCCAGGTGCCAATGGAGGTCTTTGGCATGGAGGGTTTACTGCGAATTTCTTCATGTACTTTGGAGTAACATATCTGTACTCCCTCCATTCACGTGCCAATCTCCGTTCAATCCTCTGGATTCGCACCTTGCGCTGATTTTTATCTTCTTTGCCAAACTTGGCTTCATCAGGCGTGCAGTACTCATCATAGATATCCTCAGGTATTTCAAAAGCTGTCATAACCTCAGGCTTCTTTCCTCCTTTCTGTGGCCTTTTACCTCCAGCCATTTTCTTCAGATGAGGAATTTGAACAATTGAATTCTCTGAAGAAGTATGCAACTTTTCTTTGAGGAACGCTGCAAACGAGTTAAGTTGATGAGAACCTAAAGATTCAGCAGCGGACATGTGTACCTGTGAACAGAGTATAGTTGCGAGGAATTTGAAGTGGTCATATGCGTTCTCAGAGGGTTTTTCATAAAGAACAAGTTTGAGGAATTTGACCAGATTCGTCTTGAGGAATTTCACTAAGCGCTTTATATCTTAGGTTCCAGAGCTGTATAGATCGAAGATCCACACAACTGAGGAATCTTTGAAGAAATTGATGCTTAGGGAAATGAATCAAGAATAGATAACATGTGAGGTGTTTTGTGTGTGAGGATTTGAAGAATAAAACACCTTTGAAGATTTTGTAGAAAAATTTCGAATCAACGAGGGCAGTAAAATTAGCTTTTAATTACCCTGAGCGAAGAACACGACGAACTGGGAGTTGGAACAGTGAAGTTCGTCGATGCAGATCTTCCACGCCCTAACTTGGCAGAGGAAGACGTCTACGGCGGCGGCGGAGGTGAAGATTTCCGCGGTCGGTGCAAGTACGACGGCGACGAGGTCGAGGCAGTGAAGCTCTTCCTCACCGGCGACGATGGAGTAGCGACGGCGCTAGGGTTTGGAGAGCTCGAGCGAGGGAGTGAGATCGAGCGGGGTAAAAGAAGTGAGGATGGCGATAGGGGGTATTTATAGCCGCGGTGAAAAACTGCTCGTCCAAAGATTTAGGACGAACGTGCCCCTGGCCGTTCTCCTTCTTGCGACATGTGTCACCCACGTACTGTGTGGTGGAGATCGTGTAAGATCGTGGGTGGATAAAATAATCCATCGTGGGATGCGGAACGGTTTGAGCGGCAAAACCGAAAGTTTGGAAAAGATTTGTTTTAACGTTCCGTTCGCAATTTCTTCAGCTGACAAGGACACAGTGAAGAATTTGAACGAGTTTCAAATAGAACGCACATGAAGAATTTGTGAATAGATTGGATTGAGTATAGCATAGAGAGGAAGGGTCCGATCACATTCACTTAGCAGAAAAGTTCCAACTTGAAGAAATAGCTATAAGTGAATGTTGTAGAGGACATAAACTCATATATATATATATATATATATATAGCCAATGAAGAAAAACGACGGCACAAGTGAAGACTTTGTAAAGTTTGAAGAATTTGAAAAACTGAAGAATTTCAAAAGTTGAGGAAAAACTCAAATTGAAGATTTTCAACTTTTGTGGTGGCGTGACCCACCGTGTAAGAATGATGATTTCAGACACCGCGTACAATTGTCGTAGGGTTCTGAGAATCAAATTCTTCATTAATTTCTTCACACTTAGAGTGTTATTCTTCATTGATTGAAGAAAAACGTTTCTTCATGTGTTGCACATCTAAGTCATCAATTTTGCACAAGTGTTAGGATGAGTGCCTTTTCAAAGTACATTCGAAGATTCTAAGATATTTAGCTCACACCGCAACTTGCAAAATCTCTTCTCATCCAAGGGCTTAGTGAAGATATCGGCTAGCTGTTCTTCAGTCTTCACATGCTCAATAGAAATGTCGCCCTTCAACACATGATCATGAAGAAAATGATGACGAATCTGAATGTGCTTTGTCTTCGAGTGCTGAACTGGGTTGTGAGCAATCTTGATGGCACTCTCATTGTCACAGAGGAGAGGCACATTCTTCACATTGCTTCATCCATAGCAGTTGAGCAGAGCAGGAACCAGCAGCAATGTACTCAGCTTCAGCAGTAGACAGTGATACGCAGTTCTGTTTCTTCGAGGACCAACAGACCAAGGATCGTCCGAGGAAATGACAAGTACCAGATGTTGACTTGCGATCCACATGGTCACCAGCATAGTCAGAGTCTGAATATCCAATGAGATCAAAATCCGAGCCCTTGGGATACCATAATCATAGTGTTGGTGTGTAAGCTAGATATCGAAGAATATGCTTCACAGCCTTATGGTGTGATTCCTTCGGTGCAGCTTGAAATCGTGCACACATGCAAACACTAAGCATTATATCTGGCCTAGATGCACATAAGTACAATAAAGAACCAATCATGGAGCGGTATACCTTATGATCGAAGTCAGTACCATTTTCATCAGTGCATCATTTGTGGGCATAGGAATTTTGATGCCTTTGCAATCTTGCATGCCGAATTTCTTCAGGACATCCTTGAGGTATTTCTCGTGAGATATGAATATGCCATTGCGCTGTTGACGAATTTGAAGACCTAAGAAGAATTTCAACTCTCCCATCATAGAAATTTGATATTCTTCTCTCATCATATAGGCAAATTCATCACTATAACGTTGGTCAGTACATCCAAAGATAATATCATCAACATATATTTGGCACACAAACAGTTCACCATCATAAGATTTAGTAAAGAGAGTGGGGTCAAGTGAACCGGGTGTGAAGCCTTTCTTCATGAAGTATTTCTTCAGTGTATCATACCACGCCCGTGGGGCCTGCTTGAGGCCATAGAGGGCCTTGTTAAGTCTGAAGACTTTGTCAGGATGCTTTGGATCTTCAAAACCTGGTGGTTGAGCAACATATACTTCTTCCTCGAGCTTACCATTGAGGAATGCACTTTTCACATCCATTTGGTGTAAGATGATATCATGATGGTTAGCATAAGCAAGCAATATGCGAATAGCCTCAAGTCTAGCAACAGGTGCAAAAGTTTCATTGAAATCAATTCCTTCAACCTGTGTGTAGCCTTGAGCTACTAGTCGTGCCTTATTCCTCACCACAACACCATTTTCATCTTGCTTGTTGCGGTAGATCCACTTTGTGCCAATGATGTTATGCTTGCGAGGATCGGGACGATCGACTAATTCCCATACATTGTTGAGCTTGAACTGATGTAATTCTTCTTGCATTTCCTGAATCCACTCAGGCTCCAGAAATGCTTCATCTACCTTAGTGGGCTCTGTGATAGAGACAAAAGCAAAGTGCCCACAAAAGTTAGATAGATGTGAAGCTTTTGAGCGTGTGAGAGGACCTGGTGCTCTAATGTCATCGATGATCTTCTCCACTTGCACTTCTTTTGCAACGCGAGGGTGAGCTGGTTGTCGTTGAGGAATTTGATCAGCATTTTCTTCACCATCAATTTCCTCAGCATTTTCTTCAGGTGCATCAGCTCGACGTTCTTCATGTTCTGGAATGAATTCTTCAGCAGATTCTTTAGTAGGAATGACATCTTCAGTAGCCTTGTGCTTGATTGAATCCTCAGGTGCAGGTTCATCTAACACAGAAGGTAGGTGCTCTCTTTGCGAGCCATTAGTTTCATCGAACCGCACATCTATAGTTTCAACAATCTTGTGAAGAACATTGTTGAAGACTCTGTAGGTGTGCGAGTCCTTTCCGTAACCAAGCATAAAACCTTCATGTGCTTTCGGTGCAAATTTAGAGTTGTGATGAGGATCTCTAATCCAGGATTTAGCACCGAGACTTTGAAATAACTCACATTGGGTTTCTTGTCAGTGAGGAGTTCATAGGCAGTCTTCTTGAAGAATTTGTGACGATATATTGTAAGTGCATCTAGTGCCACCCCTAGTTGGTTTTGGAGTATTGACGACAAACCTGGTTGAGGGACTAATGTGTTTGTGAGAATTGCAGGACAACACAGGTAGTAGTCCCTCATTGATTCAACCCAGAAACGATGAGGGGTTTTGTACTCATCGAGCATAGTGTAAGCCATTTCAGCAAGAGTCCTGTTCTTGCGCTCCACGACGCCATTCTATTGAGGAGTATAAGGAGCAGATAACTCATGAGTAATACCAAGTTCATCAAGATAGTCATCGAGACCAGAATTCTTGAACTCAGTGCCATTGTCACTTCTGATGTGCTTAATCTTCACACCAAAGTTGGTTGAAGCCCTCGAGGAAAATCGTTTGAAGACTTCCTGCACTTCAGTTTTGTAAGAGACAAGGTGTACCCATGTGTAACGAGAGTAATCATCAACAATAACAAAGCCATATTGAGATGCTTCATTCGAAACAGAGGAATAATGATTAGGACCGAATAGATCCATGTGAAGCAATTCAAATGGACGAGTAGTGGTCATGATAGTCTTCGCTGGATGCTTGGCCTTTGTGATCTTTCCACCTTCACAGGCACCGCACAAGTGATCCTTGAGGAATTTGACATTCTCAATGCCAATGACATGCTTCTTCTTTGCAAGCGTGTTCAAATTCCTCATGCCTGCATGACCAAGTCGTCGATGCCATAGCCATCCTTCTGAAGCTTTTGCAAGTAGGCACACGGCTGGTTGTGAATCTGCAGAGAAATTAACAATGTACAAGTCTCCTCTCCTAAAGCCTTCGAAGACTTTGGAATTGCCATCTTCCATAATCACAACACAACGATACTTGCCAAAGACAACAACCATATCAAGATCACAAAGCATTGAGACAGACATAAGATTATATCCTAAGGACTCAACAAGCATGACTTTGTCCATGTGTCGATCCTTTGTGATAGCAACCTTACAAAGACCCAATACCTGACTTTTGCTTTTATCAGCGAAGATGATATGCTTCATGTGTGACGCTGATAAGGGAGCATCCATCAACAGATTCTTGTCACCAGTCATGTGATTTGTACATCCACTATCAAGTACCCATTCAGTGGCTTTGGGTTGATCATCCTGCAGATGAATTAGTGCAACTTACGACCTCATATACTTCAGCAGTGAAGAATATGATATCACAATTCATTAGATCAATTTCATCAAGTAGTAGACAGATAAAGCAGAGGGAGGACGTGTGAAATGAAAGTTCATTTCATCATGGTTAGCCTGCGTCCTTTCAGGCATTTTGTCAGGTCCCCAGCAAATTCTTCAGACGTTATCGTACGTCTGGAGACCTGACCCTGCAGAAGGGATTAGTTCTTTTTCTTCACCACCCACATCTGAAGGGGTGGCAAAGAGTTCATCACTCTGCGAGCTCCAGATGAGAATGGTGGCAAAGCAGCCAAACCATTTCGTTTCACATAAGAGGGGTTAGGGTAAGCATATGCATAAGCAGAGAAATTCTTCGAGGACTTATGAACATAATAATTTGAAGAATAATGCTCATATTCATAGCCCTTGGCTCTTCCCTGCGAAACAAAGTTGTTAGCACGATGATGTTCATATGAGGACTTTGATCCATGTGAGGAATTTGATCCCCTTGAGGAATTTGGTCCGTATGAGGACTTGGATCCATATGAAGAATTTGGTCCATATGAAGAATTTGATCTGGGGTTCCTTTTCTTCACAGGTGGTGTCATGAGGACATTCACCTGACGACTTTCAAGGCGCCTTTTGGGAACCCAGATTTTCTTCACAGGGGAATCGTTCCTGCAGTTAGTGCCAACATATCTAGCAAATACTTCACCATTCTGATTTTTGAACAGTTTATAGTTGGAGTCAAAAGACTCATCAGAAGAATAAGAAGATTCACATGTATAGCCAGATAAGTTAGATGGATCAACTGGAGGTCCCTTTGCAGCAACCCATGAGGTTTTGGGGTACTGCTCAGGCTTCCAATATGTACCATCAGCATTGAGTTTCCTCTCAAAGGCAATACCCTCTTTCCTAGGGTTCCTGTTGAGGATCTGCTTTTTAAGCACATCACAAAGAGTCTGATGCCCTTTGAGGCTTTTGTACATGCCTATTATGTACAATTCCTTCAGTCCTACATCGTCAGTAATACTAGCAATGTCCTCAGATGAGGAATTAGTGATAGCAGAGGCAGGTGAAGAATTTGTAACATTTGAAGCATTTGAACATTCAGGTGAAGAATTAGCAGATTCTCGTTCAATGCATTTTAAACATGGAGGAATAAATTCTTCCCGAGCAGCGCTGATTTGTTGAGCAAGTAATGAATCGCGCTCTTTCTGAAGATCTTCATAACTCTCTCTTAGCTTCTCAAGATCTGACAAGAGAGAGTTACGCTGATCTTGAAGAGAGTCATACTTAGAATAAATCCTCTGAAGACTTTCAGCCAAGGCTTGAGACTGATCCATTTCTTCACCCAACATATCATTGCTCTAACTAAGCATATCATTGGCCTTTTGCAAGGCTCTTTGTTGTTTAGCAGCAAGGGAAGCAAGTTGGACATAACTGGGTCCAAATTCATCACCAGATTCTTCATCACTAGACTCAGATAGGTAGCATTCAGTTACCTCAGCACTTTTTGCCATAAGGCATGGAGTAGAGGATGATGATTCTGGTTCGATTGTCATTGATTTGAGCGATTCCTTGAAATCCTCAAACCAAGGATCATGACAGGTTCGATGGCCTTCATAGACATCAGAGAGACGGTCCCAGACAAGCTTCGCCTGATCGAGATGCATGATATTTCTGAACTGGTTTCGAGACAGACTAGTGCAGATGACGGCCTTCGTTGTGAGGTTGAGTTGAGTGTACTTGCGAATGTCATCAGCTTCCGCCATCTTACACAGATCGGTCAGACCGATCTCAGTGACGGTCCACAGCTCACTGTTCATCACCATGAGACGCTTCTTCATCATGGCCTTCTATTTGGGATACTCGTGACCGTCAAAGATGGGGCATGGCACTTTCTTCATATCTGTGGTCGACATAACTAAAACTCTAGGCAGTTAAACCAAAATCACACAGAACAAGGGAGTACCTCGCTCTGATACCAATTGAAAGTGCGTTATATCGACTAGAGGGGGGGTGAATAGGCGATTTTTATGAAATTCTTCACTGAGGAATTTGCTCGTGAGGAAATTCCTTAGCGAAGAACTACTAGCAGCGGAATAAGTACTCAGATGAAAACATAACAGAATCCTAGCATAGTCATCATGATGAAATGAAGAGAAACACTGAGTACAGAAAACGTAAACACAGGATAACACAAGTTGAAGACAAACAGACTGAAGAAATTGAACTGAGGAAATTGAGAAAGTCTTCAGTCAAAGTCTTCAAACACAGATATGATAAACGAACAACACACTACTGAGGAAATGAAAGAGTTGAGGAAATGGAACCAGTAAGCTTGGTGAAGACAATGATTTGGTAGACCAGTTCCAACTGCTGTCTCAGTTGTACATCTGGTTGGAGCGGCTGAGTATTTAACCTCGAGGACACCTAGTCCCGGACACACAGTCCTCACCGTATTCTCCTTGAGCTAAGGACACACAGTCCTCGCCCAATCACTCGTGGTAAGTCTTCAGGTGACTTCCAAACCTTCACAGACTTGGTCACTTGGCGATCCACAATTCCTCTTGGATGCTCTAGACCTTGACACCTAACCGTCTGGAAGAAGCACAGTCTTCAAAGGTAACAAGCATCGGATCCACGCAGGATCAATCTCTTCAGTGATGCTCAATCACTTTGGGTTTGTAGGTGTTTTGGGTTTGGGTTTGGATTTTCCTCACTTGATGATTTTCGCTCAAAGTCCTCGGAGGATGGGTTGCTCTCAAATGACAAGTGTCAAGTTCTCGCGGAGCAGCCAACCAGCTAGTGGTTGTAGGGGGCGGCTATTTATAGCCTAGGGAGCAGCCCGACATGATAAGACATAAATGCCCTTCAATGATATGACATTTAGGTGAACAAGATATTTTAGGACTGCTGGCGCGCAGCACAACAACGGTCGGAAATTTGAGGTACAAATTCCTCAGGGCTATCATGTTCCTCACTGTGTAGGCAATTCGCACTGGCGAATTCCTAACTCCTCAGTCAGAGCAAAGTCCTCAGTGACCAGAAGAACTGCGTCTCTGTCACTGAAGAATTTGACTGAACTGTATGAGATTTCCAATGGCTTCACTCGAAGGGATTGGTAGGTGTAGGATTTGAGATGAGCATCACATGGAAATTTTCTCCTTAGTATTTCCTCGACCCCCTTTAACAGTACGGTGTTACCTATGACTCAAGAAAGAGAAAATGAAACTACGAAAACAAAAGTCTTCACGCTTCATGTTCCTCGAATGAATACCAAGTCTTCAAGGTCACACCAATTTCTTCACTTTCAAAGTCTTCAGAAAGTCTTCAGTATATCAAAGTCTTCAGTCGAAGAACTTTATTTTTAGGGGTCGACTTTCTCTGTAAGTATCAAACTCCTCATAGACTTATAGACCTGTGTACACTCATAAACGCATTAGATACTTAACCTATAAGTCTTCAATACACCAAAATCACTAAGGGGCACTAGATGCACTTACATCGGGGAAGGGGTGCTTGGTCTCGTTCAAACCATTTCTCGCGTTCTGGTCACTGCCTCACCACAGCTGCCTCCCCTCGTGAGCCTCTCGCGAGACGGGCCAGGCCTAGTTCGAGCGCAGCCCAGGCTGCCGCTGTTGCTTCCTCACGAGATTACCTTTTGGTGACTGCAGAGGTTGTCTTTTCCTAAAAAGGCCCAGAGCCTGTGAAGAAGGCGAACGCCTGTGAAGCCGTTGTGCTCAGGAAAAGGCCTGGAGCCTGTGAAGAAGGCGAATGCCTGTGAAGCTATCACGTTTATGAAAAGGCCCGGAGCCTGTGAAGAAGGCGAATGCCTGTGAAGCTATCGCGTTTATGAAAAGGCCCGGAGCCTGTGAAGAAGGTGAATGCCTGTGAAGCTATCGCGTTTATGAAAAGGCCCGGAGCCTATGAAGAAGGCGAATGCCTGTGAAGCTATCGCGTTTATGAAAAGGCCCGGAGCCTGTGAAGAAGGCGAATGCCTGTGAAGCTATCGCGTTTATGAAAAGGCCCGGAGCCTGTGAAGAAGGCGAATGCCTGTGAAGCTATCGCGTTTATGAAAAGGCCCGGAGCCTGTGAAGAAGGCGAATGCCTGTGAAGCTATCGCGTTTATGAAAAGGCCCGGAGCTTGTGAAGAAGGCGAATGCCTGTGAAGCTATCTCGTTTATGAAAAGGCCCGGAGCCTGTGAAGCTATCACGTTTATGAAAAGGCCCGGAGCCTGTGAAGAAGGCGAACGCCTGTGAAGCTATTGCATTTATAAAAAGGCCCGGAGCCTGTGAAGAGGGCCAGCGCATGTGAAGCCCCTCGCTGACAGCACTTGCGCGTCCTATGATTTCAACTAGAGAACGCTCAGGACACCACGAGCTGCCTCGAGGCCTGCGCAAAACAAAGGTAAACCAACCAGCCGCCCGGCGCGGATGCTCGCGCAATATAATAGCTGCTACTACGATCTACACAAGTTTTACATGAGGGGCTTCCCCTCCCAAAATGCTCTCACGACCATCAGGCCAAACACCTAAGTTCTATCCATGCAGGGCAAAAAGACAGGAGCAACACACAGTCAGTCAGACAAATCCCCCAAGGCGTCCTCAGGAGCACCTCCCGAGCCGCCGCTGGTGTCGCTGGACTCGCCACCGCTGCCTGCATTGTCGTCAGCGGCGCCGGGACCATCCACCACACCGCCTTCCTCGGCAGCCACGATCACGTCGTCGTTATCCGAAGCGAAGGCCTTCACAAGAGCGTCCACGTTGTTTTCCACCCAGTCCGCCAGGTCGCCTCGGACGGCCTGGGGGACTAGGGCGATGACGGCATTAAAGTCAAAGTGGGGATCCATGTCCTAAAGAAGGCTGAAGACACGGGAAAAAGCGCGCCCGAGCAGGGCGCGGCTCCTCTCCTCCACCAACCTGCCGGCCCTGGTCGACCGCGCCTCCAGCTGTGTCACTACGGCAGTGAAGAACTGCAGGTTGCCAGCATAGTTGATCGTGTGCGGCTCGCCAACAGCTGCCTCGCAGACATTGCCCAAGGCTGCGTTGGCCCTCTCCCTGAGCGTAGCCAGCATGGAGCCGTGCACGTGCTCCAGGACCTGCCGTTGGCGTATCTCATCAGCGTTCTGACGCTTGACGGCCTCGGTCTCTTCCACCTGCTGACGAAGACGGAGCACCTCGGCCTGGAGAGCAGCCGACTCCTTTTGCGCTGCCTCAAGGGTGGCCCGGGAAGCGTCGGCTCGCCGCGTCGCCTCGTCCTGTTGAGCCCTCAGGGCTGCGGTTCTCCTCTCAGCCTCAACCCGGATCAACTCCAGCTTCCTCTCGAACTCGCGCTCGAGGCCTTGGCGCGCTGTCGCCACCCGGCGACCAACCTCCTCCAGGACACGCGCCTCCCGAGCAGCAACTTCATCTTCCGCCTGCGTCACCAGGCGCTCCCTCGTCTCCAGCCGCTCGTACTCACGGGTACGTTTGGTGGCCTCCAGCGTCAGCGCCTCTTCACGTCTCTGGAGCCCGGCTGGGTCGCCAGAGGCCACCCTCATCGACGCAAGGGCCGCCTCGTGCAGTTCCACTTGCTCCTCCAGCAAGTGGCATCGGGCCAGGAGCTCCCGAGCCCGCTCCTCCGCCGCCTCTCGCTGTCGGTCGGCTCCCATGGCCTCCTCAGCGGCCTGGGATCGGGCCACTCGGGAGGCATCCAGCGACGCCTTCGCTTCTTCTTCTTCAAGGTCGCGCTGGCGGTGCGCGAGGCCGATGGCGGCCTCCAGCTCGTGCTTCTCCGCGGCCAGGCGCAGGCCCTCGGCCTCCAGGCGTGCGTCTTCATCAGCGAGCTCCTCCCCAAGCAGGTCCACCGCGCCGCTCGCCCTTCGAAGGAATTCGCGGCGGCGAGCGCGGCGCTCCCGAGCACGCTCGAGCATGTCTCCCGCACCATCGTCTGTCCCAGGCAAGCGCCTGGAGGCACGAATCATCACTCCCCTCTGGGCAGGGGGCTGAGGGCTGGCGCCCCCACGATGGCCGGGCGCGCCGCGCCAGAAGCTCGGCCTGGGGCCGGCACGTCTCCAGACGAAGGGCGCGGGGGGCGCCTCAGCCAGTCGCAGCCCGCGACCAGATGAGAAGCCCACGGCAGGCTGGCCACGCCAAGAGAGGGCCCACGAAGGAAGATCGCAGGAAGAGAAGGGCTACGGGGCACCTCAGGACGGTCCGCCTCTATGTTCGTCCTCACCACAAGAGCCGTGCTGCTCGGGACGTCTTGGGGCGACGAGGGAGGTGGAGCCAAAGGAGGCGGCACCTCAGCGGCCTCCACGACCTCGGCAGGAAGGGGCCTCCAGAGCAAGGATTAGTAGACGCAACAAGGGGATCAGGAGCTGGGAAAGGAGAAGGCTTACTCGTTGGTGCCGAAGTACTTCCGACGCTTCAGTAAGCGACAAGGGAGTCATCACCTAGGGCCTCCCGTTTCCTCCTAAGGGCCTCAAAGTCCACACGAAAGCGGCCCAGGAGAAGGGCACAAGGATCAACCCGCGACGAAGGCGAAGCAGCAGCGCTATCCGTGTCAGGGGCGCTTGCCTGGCGCGTGCTGCCAGTCACCTCGGTAGAAGACGCAGCCGGGGACTTGGGGGCCTCGGCCCCAGGCGCTGGATGCGGCTGCGCCACACCAACGGCCTTGGCAGCACGGGCCTCAGGAGCTGCCCCCTCGAGAGCACCGCCAGTTGCAGTCACCTTAACAGGAGCTTTCTCGGCCCCCGCTGTCTCCTGCCTCCCTGCTCCACCACTCGAGGAGGATTCGCCTAAGCCGACCGGAAGGGCGATCACCACCACAGGGTTCTCGCGAGGCCCTTGGAAGACGGCAGGGCGTAGCCCCCACTCGTCGAAGGAGGGCATCTGCCTCATGAAGTCATCCCTGTTCTGGCAAAGGTACACCAGAGCCCCTCCCCGCTGGATGCTGCCCGGGGTGGGGTCGCCAATCAGGACCAAGAGCACTGTCCTTAGCACTCCAGGCGTCAAGTCTTCGTCCTGAAGCCTCATGTGATCACCATGTTCGCTGAAGGCCCACATCCGGCGAGAATGGCGCTGGAGAGGGGCAATGCGGTGCAACAAAAACTCCTTCACCACCTTGGGCACCGTAACGCCGAGCGTTTTCAAGAACGTGAAGCGGCGCCAGACGAAGGTGAGCCGGGGGCTCTCAAGCGTCTCCTGGCCCCAGCCAGAGTTGGGTACAGCAGGCGAAGTTGGCTTCACCAGCAGGAGGCTGGGCACCCCGACATCCACGTACAACCACCGCTCACGGAACCCAGCTGAAGGTGGGGGGAGCTTGCAGTCAATGCCAGAAGCTGCAGTCTCAAGCGCAGCGACGAAGCTCACGCATGCCGTGCATTGAGCGGGATCGACAAGACGCAGAGAGAAGAAGTGGCGCAGCAAGGCAACGGAAGGAGGGATGCCCATCAGCGCCTCGCAAACAAAGGCAAAGACCGAAAGGAGGGCGATGGATTCAGGGCCCAGATGCATCATGTGGATCTGGTAATGGGTGAGGACGGCGTTGAAGAAATCAGAGAAGGGGGGAACCAGACCCGCCCACAGGGCATCAGCAAAGTAATGAACCTCGGTGATTATCCTGTCGGTGGCGAAGTGAGACGTAGGCCAGGCCGTCGTCCTCCCACACTCGTTGAAGACAGTGGCCAGAGCCGGGCTGAGCTTATCCAGGCACTCAAGATTGAGTATGATTGACTGGCCGACGGCGCGGGCGGCCGACGGCGGCGAATGAGATGGGAGCACAGGCTTCTTCCCTTTCCATTTCTTCGTCGGAGCCATGGCTGAGGATGGGAGAGAGGAGATATGAGATGGGATTAGAAGCAAGAGTCAGAGTTCGAAGGAAGGGAGAACAGTGGACGGTCGAGCAACAGGAAGAGGGGCGGCTGTGTACAACTGTGGGGCAACCTAGCACGGCGCAAAATAAGGGAGCGTGGGCAAACAGTACCGCCCACGTCCAATCAACCGCCACGCGGCGCCCGAGGCCGCAGGCTGTGAGGGCCCGCGGCGCTTCGCCCTTGCCTTTTCGCCTCTCGACACGACCAAGCCCTTGCACACCTTGGGCCCGGGGGCTACTGTCGGCGTTCTGGGAACGGGGGTCCCTAGACTTGCCTGCCTGCGGCCTGCGGCGTGGCTCAAATGGGGGCCCAGCGCGGCCCATCTTCATCAACATAAGACTCAAGACCCTCGCGAGGGGCCAAGCCTCGCGGGGCGGACGACACAGCGCTTCCTCAGGCGCGGCCTCCTCAGGCTGGCTCACGAGGAGGCGGAGAGATCAAGGCAGGGTACCTCGCGAGGTGCCCATGACGCAAGCTATGACGACCAAGGGTGCCAGGCGGGCGCCAGACCGCGCAGTGTCCTCCCTTTCCTATTTGGTGCAAAGGGGGCAAGCGTAGGCGAGAGAATCAAGCAAAGGCATCCATTTTGGTGCAACGAGACCAAGACCAGTCCAACGGTGGGAAGGAGGTCATCGTGGAGCCCAGAACGGCGTCACCACAGGGCCTTTGGCAGGCGAGGACCAACTTTAGTCAGGATAAGTGTACCAGATGTTCCCCTTCAAATTGGCCAATTGTTGGCGCCCTTCCCGCTCAATATTTGGGAAGAGGCCCAGGGCCTTTGCCTATAAATAGGAGTAGCCACCCCGAGGGCAGGGGGGAGAGAGATCGAGGAGTCTACCAAGTTAGCATCGAGCAATCAGGCCAGCAGAACCTAGGACCTGAGCAAGCAGAGAACAGTAGAGGAAGAGAAAGAAGGGCGGGTGAACTCCTCCTAGCGGTTCATCCCCCTAGACAGGAGCAGACCCTCGCGAGGCTGTTCTTCCCTGTATTGTTCATCATTACCAGCCCAAGAGGCAATCCAACCACCACAAACTAGAGTAGGGTATTACACCGCAACGGTGGCCCGAACTAGTATAAACTCTGTGTTCTTTGTGCGGTTCTTTCGGTAGTTTAGATCCTTGCGAGACGGATAGGTAGAGGGCATAATCTCCGCGCGCACCCCAGAGTTCGAACCTTAAGGGTCTGCCGGAACCCGAAATCCGACAGTGGACCAATAGGCAAGGTTCTCGTCCATCGGTGGCTACCAGAATGTCATCAACAATAGTAACAGGGTCTTACAGACAGAGCGGTACAACAAGGTGCCGACCTAAGCAGGGAATTAGCTCTGCTTAGTTAAGTCAGATTCAGGAAAGGTTAAACAAAAGAATGGAAAGGAAAATTGTGATTGCACACAATTATTAGGAGTATATCCCTCCCATGTACCAGTGAAACATGGCATACAGGGTATGAGAGCAAGTACCCAACCATTCAGATAAGAGGCAAGGATTAATCAAGATGTTACCCATACAACGGTGTTTGGATAGCTGACCAAGAAACATTTAGCATTGCGCCTCCAATGTCCTTGTTGAAGAGCGGATTATCATAGTCATGCTTCGAGGTAGTAATGATATGGTGTTTCAATCAAGGGCCAGACTTTGGATACACAAATGATCCATCAGGAGCAACTTATAAAATAGGTCTTATGATTTCCTCCAGGAAGAATGGTTATCCTTGCAAAAGAAATTATAATGATAGGTCCTCCAGCCAGGGGGGTGCTAGGAATGACATCATGTTACCGGGTCATCAAAGGACCAACATCATAACTCTTGGAAAGTTGTCCCAACCATCATATCTGACCAAGATTCAGATCTGATTGGTGTCAGATACCTCAGACTCAGGGAATGAACTATAGGAGTGGGGTCCCTGAAACAATAGTTCATCATTAAACCAAGGAGGGGATGAGAAGGTGGCTGATGGGCTCAGCGACAATTCATCAAGATCTCTAAAAAAATGGATTCTGACAATTATGTGAACAAGGGGATAACATTTGTCAGATCAGGTGATATAATGATGTATGCTCGAGGAAAGCATACACAACTAATAATTGGTTGAAAGGTGCACCCAAGATATGGGATCAGGTAGCATGATCAATGTTACAATGGTGAATCGATAGCCAATAGTCTGAGAATAAAATGTCGACCCCTAACTTCAAAGCAATAGGTTTGCTAGAAGTATAGAATCCAAACAACACCGTTCACTTGTGGGTACCCCGGTTGGAATCGACACGAGGACCAAGAAAGAATGGTGATGGTGAGAAGTATCATTATAGCAAGAATTCTTAAGAGGTGGAGCAATCCTCACAACATTCTTGACATCAAGGATGGTAATACTCCGCGGTAGAACATAACATAAGTTGGATAGCAAGGAACTCAATGTACAACACAAAACAGGAACAAGTTTTGTGTTGGAGGGATTGCAATAATGTTGTCGATGATAACCCAAATCATCGAGGGAAAAGGATGATATTTCTCAGAAAAATTCAATAGATATCTTGGAAGACCTCATAAGGTTGATGATGTTCATGACACATTTGACGAGAGATTTCAAGATGTAATCAATCAGCGACGACATCAAGTCAAAGGAATGATGAGGCGGAATGTTATTGGAACCATGGGTAGGACACAAACTTGACATCAAGCTTGTTGTTCAAGGTGAAATGATATGACGAGGAAGATCGACGTAAGCTTAGCTCATCATCGAAAGTTGTGCTCCGGGATTAAGGACCAAGTAGCACAGTTAAAATTTAGCTCGATAATGATATAGCCGATCAGGCTTGGAATGACTTGAAGGTTTATTAAACTCATAAGCATCGAAGATTACTTAGAGTTATCGAACTAGAGTGCGGAATCGGTTCACTTACCGGTGTTCTTGAGCGACTAACAACTCAGAACCCATAAAATATTGGAATCGGTGAGAAATAATAGCTGATGGTGACTCATAAGATGCAACTCAGTTCTTAGATATACTCGAGATACCAGATGGTAATACTCGACTGTAGATCAAGGTAGAGGTTGGACTGGTGTATTGACTTGCAAAAGACAAGTGCTTTAACTTGTCCGAGAAATGGGATCAAAGAGAAAATATGGTCGAAACCACGATTGCATAGGATCAGTTCACAGATACCAGATGATCTTATATCAACAAAATAGTTATTATTACAAGAAGCTTCTATGGTAGGATCTACATCGTGTCCATGGGCATGAACACAAAGTTCAAGGTCGACTCCCACTTCTTCAATGTATAACCTTCCATTCACCTCTCACTTTCGAAGAAGTTGTAGTGTTGAGATTTTATCTAGCAAAACACCAGAAGAGTATGACTCGTGAAAACTTTCGAGTTCACACATATTAAGGAAGGCATAGGTTCAACCCGTCAGGGTATCGTGGAAACATATACCACAAGCTTCAATAATAAATACCACAAGCTCGAAAGCAGAGCATGGTTGGTCAATCAGAGGATAGGATTTACCAATGGAGAAAGAACTTCCAAAGGGATTGAATATGAAGGACGCTATTGAATAAAATCCAACAAAAGATCCGGTGGTCCTCAAAGGATCTGATGTGAGCATCGGTACTCAACCAGAGGAAGAAACAATGTAAGGAGATCAGACTATAGAAACAACTGACTAATTCAGAGCTCAAATGCAAAAGAATTATGATTTCCGACCAAGGGATCAGAAGCAAACACTTTGATTATGTATGGATAAGTTGAGTAAGTTTGGGGGTACAATCGATGGCAATTCGATTGGTCGAGAACCAGCTCATGTTTAAAATGATGTCTGAGCAGGAAGGATAAATCATGAGGATTGCAAGTATCCGCAACATATCGAATCAATAGACTCTAAATGATAATGACAAAGGATGCCAATAAGATTACTAGACTTATTGGATTAATCATAATGCTAGCAAGCAAGAATTTCAAGAGCATTAGGTTGTTGAGGATTTTCAAAAGAACGAACGGTATTACGAAGACTTTTGTGAAATACCTGAATAAATTGGGGATGAGCGGATACTCGGTAAGTGCGAGAATTATCCGTAGGGGTATTCAGGTGACAAAGTACAGCAAGGCACTAAGCTCAAAGGATTCTCGGAACAACAGAGAGTATTCCGAGACATCTTGTAATAACAAGATCAACGGGGAATGATCGTATGAATGGCAAGTGTATGCAGTTTTCATAGGGGTTGATGATGGACGGAAATCGCAAATGCGATGTCACAAAGACTCGAGAGAACATCGTAGAGTAACTTCAGAATCTTCTAGTGCATCAGGCAATCATCTAAAGTGAGGGGCTCTCCGGGAGAAGTATTATCGAGAACCTAATGTTAGTTTTGTTTTTAGCAAAATCATTTAACCCGAATAGAAGAGAGCTCAGAGTCCCAGAGTATAGACGAGGAGTAAAAGATCCTAATACCACCCAAATGGCGACGTGGGCCCGTAAGACACACAGCCATGTTAGTAAAAAGTTTTTGCAATGTCCAGAATCGACTTCGGCCAAGGAGTTGGAAAGGGGATTCCTAGAGACAGTCGGCTCTGATACCAACTTGTGACGCCCCCAATTCCATCGTACACTAATCATGCACGCAAATGTGTACGATCAAGATCAGGGACTCACGGGAAGATATCACAACACAACTCTAATGCATAAATAAGTCATACAAGCATCATAATACAAGCCAGGGGCCTCGAGGGCTCGAATACAAGTGCTCGATCATAGACGAGCCAGAGGAAGCAACAATATCTGAGTATAGACATAAGTTAAACAAGTTGCCATAAGATGGCTAGCACAAATTGGGATACAGATCGAAAGAGGCGCAGGCCTCCTGCCTGGGATCCTCCTAAACTACTCCTGGTCGTCGTCAGCGGGCTGCACGTAGTAGTAGGCACCCCTGGTGTAGTAGGAGTCGTCGTCAACGGTGGCGTCTGGGTCCTGGGCTCCATCGTCTGGTTGCAGCAAACGGGTAGAGAGACGGGGAAAAGGGGAAACAAGGCAACCGTGAGTACTCATCCAAAGTACTCGCAAGCAAGGTGCTACACTATATATGCATGGATATATGTGTAAGGGGCCATGTCAGTGGACTGAACTGCAGAATGCCAAAATAAGAGGGGGATAGCTAATCCTGTCGAAGACTACGCTTGTGGCAGCCTCCGTCTTGCAGCAAGTAGAAGAGAGTAGACTGAAGTCCTCCAAGTAGCATCGCATAGCATAATCCTACCCGGCAATCCCCTCCTCGATGACCTGTTGGAGAGCAATCACCGGGTTGTAACTGGCACTTGGAAGGGTGTGTTTTATTAAGTATACGGTTCTAGTTGTCATAAGGTCAAGGTTTAACTCCGGGTCGTCCTTTTACCGAGGGACACGGCTATTCGAATAGATAAACTTCCCTGCAGGGGTGCACCACATAACCCAACACGCTTGATCCCATTTGGCCGGACACACTTTCCTGGGTCATGCCCGGCCTCGAAAGATCAACATGTTGCAGCCCCACCTAGGCACAACAGAGAGGTCAGCACGCCGGTCTAAACCTAAGCGCGCAGGGGTCTGGGCCCATCGCCCTGAGCACACCTGCACGTTGTGTGGGCAGCCAGAAGCAGACCTAGCAACCTCCAGTACAACGGAAGTCACGTTATGTGGCCCAATCTGGCGCGCGCCGCTCAGTCGCTGACATCACGAAGGCTTCGGCTGATACCACGATGCCGGGATACCCATAACTACTCCCGCGTAGATGGTTAGTGCGTATAGACCAAATGGCCAGACTCATATCAAATACCCAGATCTCGTTAAGCGTGTTAAGTATCCGCGAACGCCGACCAGGGCCAGGCCCACCTCTCTCCTAGGTGGTCTAAACCTGCCCTGTCCCTCCGCCACAAAGTAACAGTCGGGGGCCGTCGGGAACCCAGGCCCACCACTACCTGGGTGGAACCACCTGCCCCTTCAGCCCCCATCTCCGAACAGTATCACAGGTAATGTAACACTGTAAAATATATAGTATATGCCCGTGATCACCTCCCGAAGTGATCACGGCCCAGTAGTATAGCATGGCAGACAGACAAGAGTGTAGGGCCACTGATGGAACACTAGCATCCTATACTAAACAGTAGGATAGCAGGTAAAGGTAACAACAGTAGTAGCAAGGACAGGCTATGCAGCAGTATAAGATTAACGGAAAGCAGTAACATGCTACACTACTCTAATGCAAGCAGTATAGAGAAGAATAGGCGATATCTGGTGATCAAGGGGGGGGGGGACTTGCCTGGTTGCTCTGGCAAGAGAGAGGGGTCGTCTTCGATGTAGTGGAACACGCGAATATCGGCAGCGGTCTCAGAGTCTACCGGAAATAAGTAACGGAGGGGGAACACAATAAATAACGGAGCAATCAAATATAACACAAAGCAAGACGCGGCAATACATTGTGCTAGGGGTGACCTAACGCAGGGATAGGTGATACCGGCGAAAGGGGAAACATCCGGAAAAGGATCCCCGGAGTTTCGCGTTTTCGGACAGGTGCACCGGAGGAGGGAGGTTGCCGGTCTGCTATGCTAGGGATGTGTGGCTAACAAACGGACTGCGTATTCGGATTCGTCTCGTCGTTCTGAGCAACTTTCATGTTGAAAATAATTTAATCTGAGTTACGGATTAAAAGATATGACTTTCTAAAGATTTTATTAATTTCTGGAATTTAATTAATTATTTTAAATTAATTCGAAAATGGATTTATGACATCAGCATGATGTCATGCTGACGTCAGCTGTCAACAGGGTTGACTTGTCAACCTGACCAGTGGGTCCCACTGGTCAATGACACATTTTAATTAAACAATTTATTTAACCTAATTAGTATTAATTAGGGGGTGGGCCCCACTGTCATTGATTGATTAATTAACTAATAGTTAATTAGGTTAATCTAATTATGATTAATTAACTTAATTAATTCCTTAATTAATTAATTAATTTAATTATTTTTATTTTTATTTTTATTTTTATTTTTATTTATTTATTTTTAATAAAACGTTCTGGGCAGGGGCCCACTTGTCATAGGCCCCAGGGGCCTTTGCGGGTGTGCGGGTTATGGGCGCAACCCGAACAGGTAGGGGCGCTGGGCGCTGCGGGCGCCCGACCCAGGAGAGGGCCGAGCGGGCGCGGGGTATGGGCGCTCAGTGCCCGGGCGCGGCTTGGCGTGGCCACCGGCGGGCGGCCGCGGCACGGTGGTGATGGAGCTGGGCGGTGGCATGTAGCGGCAGCGTCGGCGCTGCAGGCAGTCGGGTCAGAGAGGGGGCGCGAAGGCGCGGGCGGCTCCGGGGAGCCGTGGCCAGGGAGGGAGTGGAGCTGAGCAGCGGCGCCAGTGAGAGCGACGATCAGAGGAGGCGCGATGGAGGGCGCGCGGCGGCCTTGGCTGGGAGTGGCGCAGGGCGGCAACAGGCGGGGCCGGCGGTCGCGAAGGGCAGGGGCTCATCACGGTGGCTGGACGGTGGCGCGGGGCGAGGCCACAGCGGGCGCGGGCCTCGACGACTAGAGCGGGGGAGGCACGCGTGGCGCCTGGTGCGGTGGTGCGCGTGCGCGCGGCGAGGGGCACGTCGGGCGGTGCAGTGAACGTAAGGGAAAGAGGAGGAGGGAAATGGGGGCGGCTCACAGCGTTGCCGAGAAGAGGGTCGGCATGGCTTGAGGACGCGAGTCGGGGATGGAGACGAGGAGGCGACGCGAGGTCCGGCGATGGGCGGTCGAGGTTGAGGCGGTGATCCGGCGATGATGTGCGGGGGTGGGGGCGCGGCGCCGGGCGCGAGATCGGGCTCCTTCCAATCCAATCCAGCGAGAGAGATGGGAGGGAAACGAGAGAGAGAGGGAGAGTGGGGGTCATGCGGGAAGTGGGGAGAGGTGGGGACCGAGCGAGGGGATCGGCTAGGGTTAGAGGGATTGGGTGGGCTGGCCGGTTGGGCCAGTTGGGCCCGGCCTGCTGGGCCAAAGCCCAGTGGGGGTGACTATTTTTCTTTTTTTGTTAGTTTGTTTTCTGTTTTTGTATTTTCTTTCTTTTATTTATTTTCTATTCTATTTATTTAGTTTAAAGCACTTAGGCACTTTGTAAAATTATGTTTTCTTCACTAAAATTACCATAGCAATATTTGACACACACCGAACATTTGTGTTTAAATGTTTTGAAAACTTTGACTGTTTGCTAAATTTAAATTTGAATTTAGACTATTTTGATCTAACACGCGAATACCAACAGTAAACGGGATGATGTGGCATCATTAGAGAAGTTTTACTGTAGCTTAATTATCCGGGCATCATACAGGTTCATCTAACACAGAAGGTAGGTGCTCTCTTTGCGAGCCATTAGTTTCATCGAACCGCACATCTACAATTTCAACAATCTTGTGAAGAAAATTGTTGAAGACTCTGTAGGTGTGCGAGTCCTTTCCGTAACCAAGCATAAAACCTTCGTGTGCTTTCGGTGCAAATTTAGAGTTGTGATGAGGATCTCTAATCCAGCATTTAGCACCAAAGACTTTGAAATAACTCACATTGGGTTTCTTGTCAGTGAGGAGTTCATAGGCAGTCTTCTTGAAGAATTTGTGAAGATATACTCTGTTGATGATATGGCACGCAGTATCAATTGCATCAACCCAGAAACGACGAGGGGTTTTGTACTCATCGAGCATAGTGCGAGCCATCTCAGCAAGAGTCATATTCTTGCGCTCCACGACGCCATTCTGTTGAGGAGTATAAGGAGCAGATAACTCATGAGTAATACCAAGTTCATCAAGATAGTCATCGAGACCCGAATTCTTGAACTCAGTGCGATTGTCACTTCTGATGTGCTTGATCTTCACACCAAAGTTGGTTGAAGCCCTCGAGGAAAATCGTTTGAAGACTTCCTGCACTTCATGTTTGTAAGAGACAAGGTGTACCAATGTGTAACGAGAGTAATCATCAACAATAACAAAGCCATATTGAGATGCTTCATTTGAAACAGAAGAATAATGATTAGGACCAAAGAGATCCATGTGAAGCAATTCAAATGGACGAGTGGTGGTCATGATAGGCTTCGCTGGATGCTTGGCCTTTGTCATCTTTCCAGCTTCACAGGCACCGCATAAGTGATCCTTGAGGAATTTGACATTCTCAATGCCAATGACATGCTTCTTCTTCGCAAGCGTGTGCGAATTCCTCATGCCGGCAAGACCAAGTCGTCGATGCCATAGCCATCCTTCTGAAGCTTTTGCAAGTAGGCACACGGCTGGTTGTGAATCTGCAGAGAAATCAACAATATACAAGTCTCCTCTCCTAAAGCCTTCGAAGACTTTGGAATTGTCAGCTTCCATAATCACAACACAACGATACTTGCCAAAGACAACAACCATATCAAGATCACAAAGCATTGAGACAGACATAAGGTTGTATCCTAAGGACTCAACAAGCATGACTTTGTCCATGTGTCGATCCTTTGTGATAGCAACTTTACCTAGACCCAATACCTGACTTTTGCTTTTATCAGCGAAGATGATATGCTTCATATGTGACGATGATAAGGGAGCATCCATCAAAAGATTCTTGTCACCAGCCATGTGATTTGTACATCCACTATCAAGTACCCACTCAGTGGTTTTGGGTTGATCATCCTGCAGATGAATTAGTGCAACTTACGACCTCATATACTTCAGAAGTGAAGAATATGATATCACAATTCATCAGATCAATTTCATCAATCAGTAGCGTAGATAAAACAGAGGGAGGACGTGTGAAATGAAAGTTCATTTCATCATGGTTAGCCTGCGTCCTTTCAGGAAATTTGTTAGGTCCCCAGCAAATTCTTCAGACGTTATAGTACGTCTGGAGACCTGACCCTGCATAAGAGATTAGTTCTTTTTCTTCACCACCCACATCTGAAGGGGTGGCAAAGAGTTCATCACTCTGCGAGCTCCATATGAGAATGGTGGCATAGCGGCCAAACCATTTCGTTTCACATAAGAGGGGTTAGGGTAAGCATATGAATAAGCAGAGAAATTCTTCGAGGACTTATGAACATAATAATTTGAAGAATAATGCTCATATTCATAGCCCTTGGCTCTTCCCTGCGAAACAGAGTTGTTAGCACGATGATGTTCATATGAGGACTTTGATCCATGTGAGGAATTTGATCTTCTTGAGGAATTTGGTCCGTATGAGGACTTGGATCCATATGAAGAATTTGGTCCATATGAAGAATTTGATCTGGGGTTCCTATTCTTCACAGGTGGTGTCATGAGGACATTCACCTGAAGACTTTCAAGGCACCTTTTGGGAACCCAGATTTTCTTCATAGGAGAACCATCCCTGCAGTTAGTGCCAACATATCTAGCAAATACTTCACCATTCTGATTTTTGAACAATTTATAGTTGGAGTCAAATGACTCATCAGAAGAATGAGAAGATTCACATGTATAGCCAGATAAATTAGATGCATCAACTGGAGGTCCCTTTGCAGCAACCCATGAGGTTTTGGGGTACTGCTCAGGCTTCCAATATGTACCATCAGCATTGAGTTTCCTGTCAAAGGCAATACCCTCTTTCCTAGGGTTCCTGTTGAGGATCTGCTTTTTAAGCACATCACAAAGAATCTGATGCCCTTTTAGGCTTTTGTACATGCCTGTCATGTATAATTCCTTCAGCCCTGCATCATCAGTGATACTAGCAATGTCCTCAGATGAGGAATTAATGATAGCAGAGATAGGTGAAGAATTTGTAACATTAGAAGCATTTGAACATTTAGGTGAGGAATTAGCAGATTCTCGTTCAATGCATTTTAAACATGGAGGAATAAATTCTTCCTGAGCAGCGCTAATTTGTTAAGCAAGTAATGAATCGCGCTCCTTCTGAAGATCTTCATAACTCACTCTTATCTTCTCAAGATCTCACAAGAGAGAGTTATGCTGATCTTGAAGGGAGTCATACTTAGAATGAAGTCTCTGAAGACTTTCAGCGAAAGCTTGTGACTGATCCATTTCTTCACTCAACATATCATTGCTCTTACTAAGCATGTTATTAGCATTTTCCAAAGCTCTTTGTTGTTTAGCAGCAAGTGAGGCAAGTTTGACATAACTGGGTCCAAATTCATCACCAGATTCCTCATCACTGGATTCAGACAGATAGCATTCAGTTACCTTTTCACCATTTGCCATAAGGCATGGTGAGGAAGATGATGATTCTGGTTCAATTGTCATTGAATTGAGAGATTCCTTGAAGTCCTCAAACCAAGGATCGTGACAGGTTCGATGGCCTTCATAAACATCAGAGATACGGTCCCAGATCAGCTTCGCCTGATCGAGATGCATAACGTTCCTGAACTGATTTCGAGACAAACTGGAGCAGATGACGGCCTTCGCTGTGAGGTTGAGATGAGTGTAGTTGCGAATGTCATCAGCTCATGCTGTCTTGCATAGATCAGTAAGACCAATCTCAGTGACGGTCCACAGCTCGCTGTTCATCGCCATGAGATGCTTCTTCATCATGGCCTTCCATTTGGGATACTCGTGACCGTCAAAGATGGGGCATGTGACTTTCTTCATATCTGCGGTCGACATAACTAAAACTCCAGGCGGTTAAACCAAAATCACACATAACAAGGGAGTACCTTGCTCTGATACCAATTGAAAGTGCGTTATATTCACTAGAGGGGGGGGGTGAATAGGCGATTTTTATGAAATTCTTCACTGAGGAATTTGCTAGTGAGGAAATTCCTTAGCGAAGAACTACTAGCAGCGGAATACATACTCAGAGGTAAACATAACAGAATACACACATGGTCATCATGATGAAATGAAGACAAACACAGAGTACAGAAAGAGTAAACACAGGATAGCACAAGATGAAGACAAACAGGCTGAAGAAATTGAACTGAGGAAATTGAGAAAGTCTTCAGTCAAAGTATTCAAACACAGATATGAACAAACACACAACACAGTAATGAGGAAATGAAAGTGTTGAGGAAATAGAACCAGTAAGCTTGGTGAAGGCAATGATTTAGTAGACCAGTTCCAACTGCTGTCTAAGTTGTACATCTGGTTGGAGCGGCTGAGTATTTGAACTCGAGGACACCTAGTCCCGGACACACAGTCCTCACCGTATTCTCCTTGAGCTAAGCACACACAGTACTCGCCCAATCACTCGTGGTAAGTCTTCAGTTGACTTCCAAACCTTCACAGACTTGGTCACTCGGCGATCCACAATTCCTCTTGGATGCTCTAGACCTTGACGCCTAACCGTCTGGAAGAAGCACAGTCTTCAAAGGTAACAAGCGTCGGATCCACGCAGGATCAATTTCTTCAGTGATGCTCAATCACTTTGGGTTTGTAGGTGTTTGGGTTTGGGTTTGGATTTTCCTCACTTGATGATTTTTGCTCAAAGTCCTCGGAGGATGGGTTGATCTCAAATGACAAGTGTCAAGTTCACGTGGAGCAGCCAACCAGCTAGTGGTTGTAGGGGGCGGCTATTTATAGCCTAGGGAGCAGCCCGACATGATAAGACATAAATGCCCTTCAATGATATGACCGTTAGGTGGACAAGATATTTTGGGACAGCTGGCGCTTAGCACAACAACGGTCAGAAATTTGAGGTTCAAATTCCTCAGGGCTATCATGTTCCTCACTGTGTAGGCAATTCGCACTGGCGAATTCCTAACTCCTCAGTTAGAGCAAAGTCCTCAGTGACCAGAAGAACTGCGTCTCTGTCACTGAAGAATTTGACTGAACTATATGAGATTTCCAATGGCTTCACTCGAAGGGATTGGTAGGTGTAGGATTTGAGTCGAGCATCACATGGAAATTTTCTCCTTAGTATTTCCTCGACCCCCTTCAACAGTACGGTGTTTCCTATGACTCAAGAAGGAGAAAATGAAACTATGAAAACAAAAGTCTTCACGCTTCATGTTCCTCGAATGAATACCAAGTCTTCAAGGTTACACCAATTTCTTCACTTTCAAAGTCTTCAGAAAGTCTTTAGTATATCAAATTCTTCAATCGAAGAACTTCATTTTTAGGGGTCGACTTTCACTGTAATTATCAAACTCCTCATAGACTTATAGACCTGTGTACACTCACAAACGCATTAGATACTTAACCTATAAGTCTTCAATACACCAAAATCACTAAACGGCACTAGATGCACTTACAACTCCCTCCGTCTGGGTGTTAAGTCATCCTACGGAAATCAGATATTCCCAAAATGTTTAGGCATCGTCCATTAACTTCGCATCTCAATCCCCTCCTAGCCTCGTTGCTAGCGAGCATTGTTACTTAGGGAGCGTTTGGATCCTTAGCAAGAACAACTTATAGCATAGCCGGGCAAGGTTAGGCATTTGGAATTGTTAAAATATGTTAGCTTTTGTGGGCCAGCTAGCTTGGGTGGTCTAGAAAAACCTTGCTAGCTTAGGAGAGCCAGATCGACTCACTTCCGACGGCAAACTTCACGTAGTAGTAACATAGACTAGTAACATATGCATGTTACTAGTCCAAGTTACTCACCACTATGACCATCCTAAGCAATGTAACCAAACGCTCCTTACTCTGCCTTGTTATCTCCCGTGGAAACCCAATGCATGGAGCGCAACTACGCGTTGATCAGTTAAGAAATCAAAGTTGACTTGCATGCGAGTTAATACATGGCCCTGCATGGTAGCTAAAATGACATCTCTTAGTTGTTTGGATTAATTGTTGCGTTTAGAGACAGAAATCAGGGCTTTGATTGGAGGAATGACCGGTCAAGTTTCTCCTTCTCCTCCAATCTGCTTGCACCTTGGTCCCGCTGCACCTTCTAATGTGACTTATTACACCTAGACGGAGGGAGTCGTACGAGATACGGTGGCACACTGACTTAGGTCGAATACAAGTGCCCAAAATTGTGTGCATGTTATAATAAGGATTCACTTAAAATAGTACGTGAGCGAACAGAGGGATCAATTGGACAGTGTTCCCGAGCAGTAACGAGATGTGTGAGGTAAGATACACCGCTGGCGCTTTAATTTTTTTATTAATTTGTTTGTTTCACCCTCTGACTGGTGGGACCCAACGTACTACGTGGAGATAGGTAAGGTGACTAAGGATGCATTATTTCTGCACCACTGTGGATAGTATTACCACCAAAGCCACATGACACGATTATGACTTAAATCCCAATGACTCCCACACACAAAAAAACACGGCATGCTTGTCACACGAATGCAGGAATGTATAAAAGGTTATTTTCCTCTGGTTGAACATAACAGGAGGGTTGTTTAGCTGGTTAGCCTGTTCGCTCATCAAACTTGAGGTCTCGGGTTCGATAACTACACTTGAGCATAATTCGTGCCAGGAGGATTATTTGACTGTTCAAAATGGATGGATACAGAGCTATACGATCTCGTAGTGACCATATGATCACCTCATCATGTATAAGCTGCAGCCTCGGCGCTTGTTTTCTAGGGTTTGCACTCTTCACACGCTCTTCAGTATATATATACATGCTGGAGCCTCAGCGCTTGTAGTTGCTCTCTTCACACTCTCTCACCCTCTCCAGATCTAAACAAGACTTCGTTGGCCTCTCTCTCCCCTCACTACTGGTCTGCTTGTAGTTTCTCTCTTCACACTCTCTCACCCTCTCTAAATCTAAACAAGACTTCATTGGCCTCTCTCTCTCCCCTCACTGTTGGTTAAAGAGCCGGCAGGATCCGTCTACCGGGAAGGGAAGGAGGCTTAACGCTGTCGGCGTCGGCGAGGGAGGGCATCCACTACCGGCGCAACTGTTCACTTTCACCCAGCGGCGGCGCGGGAGGGCATCCGGCCCCTTCTTCTTCGCTGCCGTACATAGTGTGGGTCGAACGGCCTCCGGTCGCCCACCGAACCACACCCCAAGAACCTTAAGGTATAATTTACTTATTCCACATGCATTGCTCTAGCTGCATGTGGGATTTTTCTGCTTCTGCACTCGAATCTAGGTGTTGTGTCAAACAGGAAGGTAGTGGGGAAAGTTGTATACCATGAATCTAGGACATGGTTCAAAGAGGAAAGGAATGTGGGGAAAGTAGTGGGAAAAGTTGTATAGCATGAATCTAGGACGTGGTTCAAAAAGGAAAGGAAGGGGGAAAGTTGTATCGCATGAATCTAAGTCGTGGTTCAAAGAGGACAGGAATGGGGGAAAGTAGTGGGGAAAGTTGTATAGCATAAATCTAGGACGCGGTTCACAGAGGAAAGGAAGTGGGGAATATACTAGTACAGACTGGCTATCCAGCACCTACGTTGGTCGAAAAGAGAAAACAATGACAAATGCAGTACAGACATCTGTAACGAACTGATCTTTTGTTTTGGGGTACAATGCTGTAGAGTTTGAGTAGGACTAGATTTGATGCGCTCACATAGGGAAAGATGTCTAAAGATAACAAAACTAGGACCAACACAAATATGCTCCTTGGTTGTTTGTTCTTCGTTGCAATAGACTGTGCATCACCCCAGTACATCGGTAGATGCACTTGGTGCTGGTGCGTCCACTGTCCCGAGCAACTCTTTAGCTATTGTTAATCTAAGGCCCTGTTTGGTTAAAAACTCCCTAGTCCCTACCTGCTTGGTTCCAGTGACTAAACATGGACTAGTGGTTATTAAATGACATGCTAAAAGACCATGTTACCCCTAGTAATGAACTAATAGAGACAAGGTGCGATGCGTGGCAGGGGCAACTATTGGAAAAAGTCCCCAAAAGACTCTCCCTCGGGGTCTTCTTTCTTTAGTCCCAAATGCCCACTTTTAGTCCCTAAAAGTCCCTCTTGTTTGGTTTAGATGGGACTGACACGGAGTTTTTGTAGTCCCCCCACCAAAATGTCCCTGTAAACAAACACCCTCTAATAATGCCGATGGAAAATTGATGCAATGCCACAGTTAAAAGCAAATTACATGTTTAACGAATTTTATTGTTAATATAATCTCTCTATTAATATTAATCAATGCCACCATTTGAGAAATACTACTTTCTTGCTTTCTTTCCCATTTAGATAAGGTAGATGCTTCTTTTTGTTGGTTTCTGTGTCATCCACCGTTCCTTTGGACCTCTGTGTATACATGGTTATCTACTTCACCTCGTTGCCATTGTGACCTTTTGTTGCACTGCACAAAACACTTTTGTTTTAAGAGTGTTTTGTGCAGTTCAACCAAAATTTCACACCGACAATGTTGCTTGATTGCTTGGTCTTAGTGGAACTGCACAAGAGGAGATCTTACTTCCTATATGTGTTGCCAAATTTGGTTCAGATCTTCTTCTTGTGAGTTGTTTGAATTCCGCATCATGAGAGGTCCGTACTAGCCTTCTTTCACATGATTCTGCACTGTGCTTGCATATGTTGTGCTACTTGTACGGTAATGGTGCTTGATTTTAGTGAACCGCACAAATGGAGACAAGACTTCCAATCTGTATGTGCACCGCAATATCCCACTGAGGTAAGATAAGGATATTACACAACTGTTGGCATGTATTTTGCCACTTTCATCAGAAAATTAATGTCATTGTTTAGTGCTATATTTGTGCAACCTAATTGACATGCCAAATCTTACATTGAAGGGAAGCTTGTCTGTTATTGAACCAAGTGATGAAGGGGAAGAACAAGCGGAAGAAAAACAAAAATCAACTCCTGGTGCTATAATGAAGCACTGGAACTGTGATGACACAAGTAATGATATAGTTTTGCATCTTAATTTATTGCTATGGCTGGAACGAGCAATTGTGTTGCCACTGATTTGATGCCACTCTTAATGTAATACATAATTATCTCTACTTGTGCAAATAGGGATCTTCTTTGAAGATACCATATATTTTAGTGGAACTGCACAAGAAGATGTTGGAAACATTAAACTAATCGAGGAGTATATAGTAAGCATGGACACCACAGTAGATAGAAATAGATGGTTCCGGAGAAGTGCTTCAACTGTATGCTCTACACAATAAGCCTCCTGACAAAGGTTGGTACTCGCCCACTGATTTCATCCATATGATTGAGCTTTGTCATCTCTTTTGGTGTTGTGCTACTGTTTAAATACTGTCATCAAAAAGTGGTATTGTCCTTGAGAAGTGCTTCATCTGTGATGTTTTAAATATTTCCTTTCCTTTTTTTGAGCAAACAGGGATGCTAGCATTTAGTTGTCCTCTTGTCTTTGCACAACAGGATCATCCTCCTCTGAAGAAGAATATGGAGTACGTGAAGAGACTAGTTCCGATTATGCCAGGATGAAGAAGCCCTATCTATCTTCTCATCAGAAGGAGCAATTGAAGGATGGTTACATTACCCCCCACAAGACCAAACTAACTTCAGCTCAGAAGGGCTGACAAATCTCCATTTTCTTGCTGTGATGCGCGAGTACAATGTTGTTCTAGGGTTCTTTCCGGTGAGTTCCATTTTTTTAAACTGTACTATGAATTGACAGTTTAATTAACCAAAGCTACCCACCTGTGTCCGGCTGAGCCGAACAGAAGCTTCAGTGACTTAACTGCAGGGGCAGTTGCGTAACTGACATGTGGCCCAGATGCCTATTGGACCCACGTGTCAGTCAGCCAACTGCACCAGCAGTTAAGTAGAAGCAGCTTCCTTCTCCAACATAGCTCTCCGACTCCACGTCGCCACCAAGAAGCTAACCGACCGTCAGTGGTCAACCCGACTAGCTTGTCATAGCGATTAGGGCAACTAGGAGCCCAATGATCAAGATCCCCACATGACAAACACCTTTCTTATTGTCATTCTTTTTCTTGAAGTTCGTGTGTTGCACAACCTTGTTCTTCCCATCAAACTTTGCTTTACCATCAAACTTGCCCTTGTTCTTGAACTTGTGGGGCTGGAAGTTCTTCTTCTGTACCAGATTGGCACTAGATCCTCCCTCAATTCCTCGAGCACGTGTGTCCTTTGCTCTCGCCTTTTCTTCCACATCAAGAGTGCCAATGAGATCCACGAAGCAGGATGCTTAGTGATGATACCTCCGACAACAAACTTGTCTGGTAGCATACAACTGAAGTGCTCAAGTTCTCTAGCAAATGACTGTATCTCATGAGCTTGCTCAACCACGAAGCGCTCTTCAATCATCCTGTAATCATAGAATTGCTCCATTATGTACAACTCAGTGCCAGCAACCGGAGGGTAGCAGCGGTGGCCTTACTTGGACCCGAGCGGTGGCGACCTACCGTGTTCTACTCTTCGACGTTTTCTGTGTGGCGCGGCCTCGTTGGCAGTGGGGTGGGGCCTCGGTGGAGCCGACGATGTCCTCTGTCTCGTTGCCGGCGGGCGGAGCCTCAGCAGAGCGGGGGAAATCCTCCTCCTTGTTGGCGGAAGGGTGGGGCCTCGGCGGAGCAGGTGGTGTTCTCTGCCTTGTTGTTGGTACCGCGGGGCCTCGGCGGAGCAGGGTCGCGTCGACGCCAGCGGAGCGGGGACTCGTCGGGGCCTCGGTCTCGCCAAACAGCGTCTCGCCTGCTTCATCGCCCTCTTTGTAGTGAAGGAAATATGCCCTAGAGGCAATAATATAGTTATTATTTATTTCCTTATATCATGATAAATGTTTATTATTCATGCTAGAATTGTATTAACCGGAAACATGATACATGTGTGAATACATAGACAAACAGAGTGTCACTAGTATGCCTCTACTTGACTAGCTCGTTGATCAAATATTGTTATGTTTCCTAGCCATTGACATGAGTTGTCATTTGATTAACGGGATAACATCATTAGAAGAATGATGTGATTGACTTGACCCATTCCGTTAGCTTAGCACATGATCATTTAGTATGTTGCTATTGCTTTCTTCATGACTTATACATGTTCCGATGACTATGAGATTATGCAACTCCCGTTTATTGGAGGAACACTTTGTGTGCTACCAAACGTCACAACATAACTGGGTGATTATAAAGGTGCTCTACAGGTGTCTCTGAAGGTACTTGTTGGGTTGGCGTATTTCGAGATTAGGATTTGTCGCTCCGATTGTCGGAGAGGTATCTCTGGGCCCACTCGGTAATGCACATCACTTAAGCCTTGCAAGCATTGCAACTAATGAGTTAGTTGCAAGATGATTTATTACGGAACGAGTAAAGAGACTTGCCAGTAACGAGATTGAACTAGGTATTGAGATACCGACGATCGAATCTCAGGCAAGTAACATACCGATGGCAAAGGGAACAACGTATGTTGTTATGCGGTTTGACCGATAAAGATCTTCGTAGAATATGTGGGAGCCAATATGAGCATCTAGGTTCCGCTATTGGTTATTGACCGAAGACGTGTCTCGGTCATGTCTACATAGTTCTCGAAACCGTAGGGTCCGCACGCTTAAAGTTACGATGATAGTTATATTATGAGTTTATATGTTTTGATGTACCGAAGGTAGTTTGGAGTCCTGGATGTGATCATGGACATGACGAAGAGTCTCGAAATGGTCCAGACATGAAGATTAATATATTGGATGACTATATTCGGACACCAGAATGGTTCCAGGGGTTATCGGATTTTACCGGAGTACCGGAGGGGTTACCGGAACTTCCCGGGGGTTTAATGGGCCATAGTGGGCCTTAGTGGAGAAGAGGAGGGGCGGCCAGGGCAGGCCGCGTGCCCCCTACCCCTCTAGTCCGAATAGGACAAGGAGGGGGGCGGCGCCCCCTTTCCTTCTTCTCCTCTTCCTCCTTCCCCCTTCTCCTAATACAACAAGGAAGGGAGGGAGTCCTACTCCCGGTGGGAGTAGGACTCCTCCTGGCGCGCCTCCTCCTGGCCGGCCGCACCTCCCCCCTTGCTCGTTTATATACGGGGGCAGGGGGCACCCAATAGACACAACAATTGATCAGTTAATCTTTTAGCCATGTGCGGTGCCCCCCTCCACCATAGTCCACCTCGATAATACTGTAGCGGTGCTTAGGCGAAGCCCTGTGTCGGTAGAACATCATCATCGTCACAACGCCGTCGTGCTGACGAAACTCTCCCTCAAAATTGGCTGGATCGGAGTTTGAGGGACGTCATCGGGCTGAACGTGTGCTGAACTCGGAGGTGCCGTGCGTTCGGTACTTGATCGGTAGGATCATCAAGACGTACGACTGCATCAACCACGTTGTGCTAATGCTTCCGCTTTCGGTCTACAAGGGTATGTAGAAAACACTCTCCCCTCTCGTTGCTATGCATCACCATGATCTTGCGTGTGCGTAGGAATTTTTTTTGAAATTACTACGTTCCCCAACAGTGGCATCCGAGCCTGGTTTTATGCGTAGATGTCATATGCACGAGTAGAACATAAGTGAGTTGTGGGCGACATAAGTCATACTACTTACCAGCATGTCATACTTTGGTTCGGCTGTATTGTTGGATGAAGTGGACCGGACCGACATTACGCGTACGCTTACGCGAGACTGGTTCTACCGACGTGCTTTGCACACAGGTGGCTGGCAGGTGTCAGTTTCTCCAACTTTAGTTGAACCGAGTGTGGCTACGCCCGGTCCTTGCGAAGGTTAAAACAACACCAACTTGACAAACTATTGTTGTGGTTTTGATGCGTAGGTAAGAATGGTTCTTGCTCAGCCCGTAGCAGCCACGTAAAACTTGCAACAACAAAGTAGAGGATGTCTAACTTGTTTTTGCAGGGCATGTTGTGATGTGATATGGTCTAAGCATGATGCTAAATTTTATTGTATGAGATGATCATGTTTTGTAACCGAGTTATCGACAACTGGCAGGAGCCATATGGTTGTCGCTTTATTATATGCAATGCAATCGCCCTGTAATGCTTTACTTTATCACTAAGCGGTAGCGATAGTCGTAGAAGCATAAGATTGGCGAGACGACAACGATGCTATGATGGAGATTGTTGGCGTTCTGGGAACGGGGGTCCCCAGACTTGCCTGCCTGCGGCCTGCGGCGTGGCTCAAAGGGGGCCCAGCACGGCCCATCTTCGTCAACACAAGACCCAAGACCCTCGCGAGGGGCCAAGCCTCGCGCGGCGGTCGACACGGTGCTTCCTCAGGCGCGGCCTCATCAGGCTGGCTCATGAGGAGGCGGAGAGATCAAGGCAGGGTACCTCACGAGGTGCCCATGACGCAAGCCATGACGACCAAGGGCGCCAGGCGGGCGTCAGCCCGCGCAGTGTCCTCCCTTTCCTCTTTGGTGCAAAGGGGGCAAGCGCAGGCGAGAGGATCAAGCAAAGGCATCCATTTCGGTGCAACGAGACCAAGACCGGTCCAACGGTGGGAAGGAGGTCATCGTGGATCCTGAACGGCGTCACCACAGGGCCTTTGGCAGCCGAGGACCAACTTTGGTCAGGACAAGTGTACTGGATGTTCCCCTTTGAATTGGCCAACTGTTGGCGCCCTTCCCGCTCAATATTTGGGAAGAGGCCCAGGGCCTTTGCCTATAAATAGGACTAGCCACCCCTAGAAAAGGGGGTACCTAGAATCCGAGCAAGCAGAGGGCAAGAGAGAGAGAGAGACAGAAGGGCGGCTGAACTCCTCCTAACAGTTCATCCCCCTCGCCAAGAACAGACCCTCGCGAGGCTGTTCTTCCTTGTATTATTCATCATCATCAGCCCAAGAGGCAATCCTCCCACCACAAACTAGAGTAGGGTATTACACCACAATGGTGGCCCGAACTAGTATAAACCCTATGTCTTTCGTGTTGTTCTTTCTGTAGTTAGATCTTTGCGAGACGGAGAGGTAGAGGGCATAATCTCCGCGCGCACCCCAGAGTTCGAACCTCAAGGGTCTGCCGGAACCCGAAATCTGACATTTGGCGCGCCAGGTAGGGGTGCGCCGGAATTTGTCTTCCACCGCTTCGTTCTCCTCCGACCGTCGCGTCCATGTGCGACCCTCGTCGAGCCCGCGTCGCCCAGGCGGCCCCCGTCGATGGGCGTCCTCGTCGTTCCCCGTCGCCCGCCACCAACGCCGCCACCGGCCTGGCGGGGAACGAGCATCAAGCGTCATCCCAGCATCTGCCTGTGCGGCAAGATGACCGCACCGCTACATCAACACCCCCGGTCGTCGCGACCCTCCTGGGCGGCTCGCCGGTGCGGAAACGGCGCCGACCCGGCCCACAAGTCGCCACGTCAAGCCGTTTGTCCGCCGGGTCAATGCCGTTTCCGCACGGCAGGGGGCTCCCACGGATCAAGTGGCGCGCGAGGTCGGTCTGGCCTTCAGCTCGGAGGACCACCCCGCCAACTTGGCTAGCTCGGGGCGTGCTCCCCATGTTGTGCACCCCCACCATATGCCATTTGGCTGTCACCAGAACCCTCGTCGACGGCGGCGCCGGCCTCAGCGTGCTTTCGGTTGAGACCTTCAACCTCCTCTGCATACCCCTGGAGCGGCTGCAACCCAGTCGGTCTTTCTTGGGCGTTGGGGGCGGGTCGTCCAGCTCCTTGGGACAGATCCGGCTCCCAGTGACCTTCGGCACCTACGACAACTTTCGCACGGAAATGGTCGACTTCGACATCGCCCCCATCAGCCTTCCTTACAACACCATCCTCAGCTACCCAGCGCTGGCCCAGTTCATGGCAGCCACGCACCCGACGTATAACCTCATGAAGATGCCCGGGAGCAGCGGTGTCCTCACCGTGCATGGGGACACCGAGGATGCCCTGCAGGTACTCAAGCTCGCCTTCAAGACGGCGGCCTCGGCACAGCCAGCTGTCGCGGGGACCCCCGAGCCCAAGGGGGCTGCGCCAGCCAAGAAGAGGCAGTTGTTCACCCAGGACAAGGCAGAAACCAAGCAGATACCTGTCGACGAAGACGGGTCCTCCAGTGCCACTTTCACCATAGGCGCCAACCTCGATCCTAAGCAGGAGGAAGCTCTGATCAGGTTCCTGCGCGCAAATAAGTAGGTGTTCGCTTGGGAGCCTGATCAGTTGGTAGGAATCTCCCGGAGCGTCATCGAGCATCACCTCAACGTGTGCCCGAACGTGCGCCCCATGAAGCAGAAAGCCAGGCGGCAGTCCGCAGAGAAGCAAGCCTTCATCGTCCAAGAAACCTGCAAGTTGGAGGCCGTTGGGGTCATTCGCGAGGTCCGATACCCAGATTGGTTGGCCAACCCTGTCGTTGTGCCCAAGAAGGGGGGAAAGGAACGCATGTGTGTCGACTTCACCAACCTCAACAAGGCATGCCCGCAAGATCCGTTCCCGCTCCCCCGCATCGATCAGATTGTCGATTCCACCACGGAGTGCGACCTGCTCTGCTTCCTGGACGCCTTCTCTGGGTACCACCAGATCAAGATGGCGGTAGAAGACGTCGAGAAGACTGCCTTCTTAACCCCATGCGGGGTGTACTGCTATACATGCATGCCATTTGGGCTGCGTAACGCAGGGGCGACCTTTCAGCGGCTGATGCACATCACCTTGGGCCCGCAGCTCGGGAAGAATGTCGAAGCTTACGTTGACGACATTGTGGTGAAATCTCGGGAGGCCAAGACCCTGATACAAGACCTGGAGGAGACCTTCGTGAGCCTCAACGCAGTGAACCTACGGCTCAACCCAGAGAAGTGTGTGTTCAGAATCCCCTCAGGCAAGCTCTTGGGCTTCCTCGTGTCCCATCGGGGCATCGAGGCTAACCCGGAGAAGGTCAAGGCGGTCGAGGACATGAGCCTGCCGAAAACCCTCAGAGAAATGCAGAAGCTCACCGGACGCGTGACCGCACTAGGGTGCTTCATCTCCAAACTTGGGGAGCGAGCACTACCTTTCTTCCAACTAATGAAGAAGAAGGGGCCTTTTGAATGGACTGAAGAGGCATATAAGGCGTTTCAAGATCTCAAGAGGTACCTAACCAGTCCCCCAGTCATGGTGGCTCCGCGTCCTCGAGAGCCCCTGCTGCTCTACCTCGCCGCCACTCCCTACTCTGCCAGCGCAGCCCTGGTGGCGGTTAGGGAAGAGCACCAAATTAGAGCCACATCAGCATCCCGAGACAAGGCAAGGCACGAACAAGGAACGCCCACGGGAGACGTAACTACGGCTGAGGAAGATCAGCCGTCGAAGAGTGCACCGGAAGCAGGAGAGGCCACTCACCTGGACGGACGACCTCCCGAGGCCGCATCACCTCGCGAAGCGCCCTTGCCTCCGGAGGGCGCTGCAAACACTGATGCTCTCGGCCTTGTTGAGCACCCAGTCTACTTTGTCAGCACGGTGTTGCGGGACACGAGTGCACGGTACCCCATGCCTCAGAAGCTCCTCCTCGCACTACTAGTGGCCTCGCGCAAGCTGCGTCACTACTTCCAAGGGAATCCCATCAAGGTCGTCTCGTCATACCCCTTGGAGAGGGTGCTCAGGATCCCTAACTCAGCCGGACGGGTCGCCGAGTGGAACATAGAACTGCAGGCGTTCCAGCTCAAGTTTAGCACGACCAGGGTCATCAAAGGAGCAGCGTTGGCGGATTTCGTGGCAGAATGGACAGAGGCACCCGGCCTCGAGAACAACGAGGATCGGTCCCTCTCCCCAGGGAGTGAGGCGCCGGAAGGCTGGGTCGTGTACTTCGATGGGGCGTTCTCCAGGCACGGCGCCGGGGCGGGTGCGGTGCTGATATCGCCGACTCAGGACAAGCTGTACTACGCCATACAGCTCTGTTTCCAGCAAGGCGAAAAGGTCTCGAACAACATAGCGGAATATGAGGGTCTGATAGCGGGGTTGAAGGCCGCAACAGCTCTAGGGGTGAAGCGCCTCACCGTCAAGGGAGATTCACAGCTCCTTGTCAACTTCTCCAACAAGGTGTACGAACCAAGGGACGAGCACATGGAGTCCTATCTAGCGGAGGTCCGCAGGATGGAGAAGCAGTTCTGGGGGCTGGAATTGAGGCATGTGCCCCGTGGCACCAATCAGGAAGCCGATGACATCGCCAGACGGGCGTCCAGGCGGTTGCCTCAGGAGCCTGGCGTCTTTGAAGAACGGCTCTTCAAGCCCTCAGCCCAGCCGTCGTTTTCAAACATTGCTCAGCCTCGGGAGGAACTCCCCCAGCCACCTGCCTCAGGAGCCCCGGCCTGCGGCCCTGCCTCAGGGGCACGCCTGCTCTTGAATATGGAACCCCATGAGGAATGCTGGATCATGGAACTCCGGAGTTATTTAACACAAGGGGCCCTGCCGGAGCAGGAGGAAGAAGCGGAGCGTGTGGCGCAGCAAGCCACGAGATACTGCCTCAGGGACGGAGAGCTGTACCGGAAGCGGCCAAATGACGTATCCCTGCGCTGCATTTCCAGGGAGCAAGGGAAGGAACTGTTGGAGGACATACACGGTGGGGACTGTGGGCATTACTCGTCATCACGGATCCTCGTCGACAAAGCGTTCCGCAGCGGGTTCTATTGGCCCACCGCACTCAACGACGCTGTCGAGCTGGTGAAGGCTTGTGAAGCCTGCCAATTTCACGCCAAACAGATCCATCAGCCGGCGGGAGGCTTGCAGACTATACCCCTTTCATGGCCATTTGCAGTTTGGGGGCTGGACATTCTGGGCCCGTTCCCTCAGGCGCCAGGGGGCTACCGCTACCTCTACGTTGCCATCGACAAATTCATCAAGTGGGCAGAAGTGGAGGCTGTCCGCACCATCCCCGCGGGTTCCGCGGTCAGGTTCATCAGGGGCATCGTGAGCCGGTTCGGGGTGCCGAACCGCATCATCACGGACAACGGTTCGCAGTTCACCAGTAACCTCTTCAAAACATATTGTGCTAACCTTGGAACGCAGATATGCTACGCCTCGGTGGTGCACCCGCGAAGCAACGGCCAGGCCGAACGAGCCAACGCGGAGGTCCTGAGGGGCCTCAAGACAAGAACATTCGAGAAGAAGCTGGAGGCCTGCGGCAGAGGTTGGTACGATGAGCTCCAGTCCGTGTTGTGGTCCATCCGCACGACCGCGACCAAGCCAACTGGGGAGACCCCATTCTTCCTGGTCTACGGAGCCGAAGCAGTCCTCCCTCACGAGGTTAGACATCGCTCCGCGCGGGTCCTAGCGTTCGATGAGGCGCAACAGGACGCCATGTAGGGGATGGACCTCGTGCTGGGGAAGGAACGCCGCCGAGAAGCCGCGCTGCGAGCGGCGAGGTACCAGCAGGCACTGCGACGATATCACTGCCGCAGCATCCGCCACAGGACCCTCGAGGTAGGAGACCTCGTGCTCAGACGGGTTCTCTCCAGGGAAGGGCTACACAAGCTCTCTCCCATGTGGGAGGGCCCATTCAAGGTTGTTCATGTTTCCAGGCCAGGTTCCGTGCGCTTGGAGACTCAGGAAGGGGAGCCGATCCAGAACGCGTCGAACATCCAACACCTCCGGAGGTTCTACCCCTGAAAGGCCCAGAACCTCTGAAGAAGGCGAACGCCTGTGATGATCAATCCTTTTTGGAAAAGGCCCGGAGCCTGTGAAGAAGGCGAACCCCTGTGAAGATCAATCCTTTTTGGAAAATGCCCGGAGCCTGTGAAGAAGGCGAACGCCTGTGAAGATCAATCCTTTTTGCAAAAGGCCCGGAGCCTGTGAAGAAGGCGAACGCCTGTGAAGATTAACCCTTTTTGGAAAAGGCCCAGAGCCTGTGAGGAAGGCAAGTGCCTGTGAAGCTCATTACCCCCAAGAAGGAAGGCCCAGAGCCTGTGAGGAAGGCAAAAGCCTGTGAAGCTCGTTACCCCAAGAAGAAAGGCCCGGAGCCTGTGAAGAAGGCCAATTCCTGTGAAGCTCGCCGCCCGTGACACTCTCACGTAATAATGAGTGGGGCTGTACACGCCCCGGAGTCTCAGGAGCGCCGACCTCAGGCCCCGGGGCTCCCTCCCATGCCAAGTGGCAGCACTTAGCTCCGCGCTGGTGAGAAGACGTCGAAGACTAGATTAGGTGCCGGACGCGGCTTTTTCATTTGCTTTCTGTAGTTGGTTCGCTTTGTTCGCAGTTGAAGTTTTATTGAAATTATTGCCATCATTGGTTTACATTTCGTTGATTTTCACTCCCCCATTTTGATTCCTCTTGCAAAAAGTTTCGCGAGGGGGAGCAGCCAAACGGCCTCGCGAGGGTTCCTATTCTACTCATTCTAAGGTTTCACGACCCGGGTCCATTACGGGAGCATCCCTCTAGTCCGTGCCCCTCGGGCACCGCGACACGCACACAGGGCCTGGGTCGGCCGCCCCCCCCCCCCCACGGCTGGGGCCGGGAACTATTTACGTGCAGGCACATAGCTGAAAAGCGTGAAAGCTAAATCAAGGTAGTTGTTAACAGCAATAACCTCCAACACGCCCCCACGGGGCTACATGCAGCTGTTCTCTTTTACGCAGGAAACAAAAAGAAAAGAAAGGACGAGCCCGGCGCGGCTCGCCTTGCTCCGGCCAGCCGAGGTGACCCGGAATGCCTCCAGGGCTCAGGCGGACTCCCTCTCGCGCTTCACCGGGGTGCGGTGACGGGTGGACGAATCGGCGCCCCCTAAGCAAGCGCGGCGGCGTGGGGGCTGGCTGCGGCCACCACTGGAGGAGTCGCCTGAAGAAGAGTTGGTGAAGCTTGGGGAGCATCGAGCGCCGCCATCCGCGCGGGCGCTGTCTCCTCCATCATCGTCGGGGCGGGGCCCGTGGCCGCGGTCGTCACCCTCGGGGCAGCATCCAGCGCGGCGACCATCTTCCCCAAACACCCTCACATAGAGGGTGGCATCGTCGTCGAACTTGAAGTGCAGGGTGCACCGCTGACTCAGCCCGCGCGCGTGGGCAAACGTTTGCCAGCCACGAGTCAGGGCCCCATTTCCGGAAGGGGAGACCTCAAGCGAGACCCAGGAGGCCCTGCTGCAACAACCGTCAGCCTGGAGTCAGAAGCCGCACCGGGCGCTGGCCGGCAGCTTGCTGATGAAGAAGCGGGGGAGCTGGAGCCAGGTGTTGGTCGGGTCCACCGACCACACGACGAACTCCGGCAGCACCTCCACCGAGCGAAAGCGCGGCCTGGGGGGCCGCGCAGTCACGGCCTGCCTCCCCTTGGCAGCCGAGCGCTCACCACCACGCGGGGAACCACCACTGTGGCCACGGGAAGCCGCAATGGGGACCGCGGGATGCTTGCGGGGACGACCCCGGCCGCGCTTGGCCGGGGGGGAGTCGGGCCCTGCCCGACTGGCCTTTCCCTTCACTACGGCTGAGAACCTCTTTGGAGCCATGAGAGCGGCGAGTGGCCAAGGAGAAGAAGAAGAGAAGCAGGAAGGGGCGGACTGGCGGAGCTCACGCAGCCCCGTACTTATAGCCGGAAAAGACCAACCGCCGAGCACCACGATCGTGGGTAATAATGAACCGTATCTATGCATGCAGGGACTAGTCAAGTCATGCAGTTGCCAAGGCGTCATGGGGAAGCGGAGACGCCCACGTCCAATCAAACCGCCATGCGGCGCCCAAGGCCGCAGGCTGTTAGGGCCCGCGGCGCTTCGCCCTTGCCCTTTCGCTCGTTGGCATGGCTAAGTCCATGCGCGCCTTGGGCCCGGGGGCTACTGTCGGCGTCCTGGGAATGGGGGTCCCCAGACTTGCCTGCCTGCGGCCTGCTGCGTGGCTCAAAGGGGGCCCAGCACGGCCCATCTACGTCAACACAAGACCCAAGACCCTCGCGAGGGGCCAAGCCTCGCGGGGCGGACGACACGGTGCTTCCTCAGGCGCGACCTCATCAGGCTGGCTCATAAGGAGGCGGAGAGATCAAGGCAGGGTACCTCATGAGGTGCCCATGACGCAAGCCATGACGACCAAGGGCGCCAGGCAGGCGCCAGCCCGCGCAGTGTCCTCCCTTTCCTCTTAGGTGCAAAGGGGGCAAGCGCAGGCGAGAGGATCAAGCAAAGGCATCCATTTCGGTGCAACGAGACCAAGACCGGTCCAACGGTGGGAAGGAGGTCATCCTGGAACCCAGAACGGCGTCACCACAGGGCCTTTGGCAGGCGAGGACCAACTTTGGTCAGGATAAGTGTACTGGATGTCCCCCTTCGTATTGGCCAACTGTTGGCGCCCTTCCCGCTCAATATTTGGGAAGAGGCCCAGGGCCTTTGCCTATAAATAGGACTAGCCACCCCCAGGAAAGGGGGTACCCAGAATCCGAGCAAGCAGAGGGCAAGAGAGAGAGAGAGAGAAGGGCGGATGAACTCCTCCTAATAGTTCATCCCCCTCACCAAGAACAGACCCTCGCGAGGCTGTTCTTCCTTGTTGTCGGGGTAAATGACCACGGGTAGCCTAGCCGGCTCCCCTTGGCACTTCAGAAAAAATTACGAGCCGATCCGGCCTCCAAGAAACCAAGACGTGGGGCTGCCTTCCCCCCGCCGGCTGCCTCTCAGGCCGACTGTCGGAAGGCGGCCCGGCCTTAACCCTCATGAAGAAAGCCGCGAGAGGGCCGGCTCCGAGAAGCCGGCCACGAGAAGGCCGACTCCAAGAGGCCGGCTCCCACGACGCGGTCAAGATCGTACCCTTGAGGCCTGCACCCACATGACGACGATGGGATGGGGCGTGGCTACAGTAAAGCCTGCCACCCCCGAAACCCGGAGCACGCCTGGCACAGTGCGCCGTACGGGGTAGCCCTGACCCGTCCGGCGCGGCACTGTTGCCATGATGACTATGGCGCCATCCACGGCGGGCTGTCAGCGCAGCCCACGGGCGGTGGGCCCCTTTGGGCAGAGAGACACCCGAAGGCGGCCAGGCCTCCCCCAGTCGGCCCAAGACATGGCCGGCTTTCCCAAGCCGGCTTGCTCCTTCCCTCGAGGGAGGCGCCCCATTAAGAAGACAAGACGACGTGAGGCTACAGCGATCACCCGCTAGGCGGCGGCGCTGTAGCCACGCTTACCTCAATAAAACCCTCATCATCAGGATTGAGGCAACAGTAATCAGCCGCCGACAGGGCCCTAGGCAGTAGGGCCTGCCTGTCGACCAAGATGCCGGCAGCCTGCGGGGCCCACCAACCGGCGGGCCCCAGCAGCCGGCGCAGAAGCCGGCAAGCGTAGACACTGACGGCTGGGACCCGCTCACAGCCGGATTACCATTGTACCCCCGGGAGGTAGGCCTATATAAACCCCCCGGGGCACCCATGCAAAGGGTTGATCTCATCTAGGTTACAACACACATAGAGAGAAGAGTAGAGCTAGCCTTGCCCTTCTTCTTCCTCTCGCCAAACAGCTCGAGGAGCACCTTGTAGTTACTTGTTCATCGAGTGATCATGCAGAGACCCCGCAGAGCAGCAGTAGGGGTGTTATCTCCGCGGAGAGCCTCGAAGCAGGGTAAGATTCGCCGGCGTGCATGTCTTCACCTTATCCCGCTTCCAGGCACCGGCGACGTCTTACTGGCTCCAACACAAATAAGCCACCCGTTGGCATATGTCGCACCAACCACCCGACATTTGGCGCCCATCGTGGGGCCAGGTGCACCGTCGTCCGGAGACCTGTTCTGGACGGGAACCCTCTTCCTCCCTAGCGAGCATAGCCAGCCCAGCACGCCCGATGGCGCTTGCCACGACCCGCTGCAAGGCGTCACCAACGCTTGGGCAGCAAGCGACCTCGCCGATCCCCTTGGCGAGGCCCTCATCTCCGACGAGCCCGCCTCTGACGCGGGCACCGACCGCCTCATCGACCTCCTCGACCAGCTCCGCGTCTCCAGCGAGCCCGCTATGGACCAGGAGTCCGTTGGCTCCACCGATCCGATGCCTGTCGACTCCGACAAGGCCTAGCCCGACACCTTCCCAACCAACGTAGTGATCTACGATGACCCGCTTCCTCGAGCCGATAGCTGTGACGTTGCCACCGCCGAGGTGATGGTCATCAGCCACGGCGGCGCTTCTGGCGAGAACGCCCACAAAGCCCCGGAAGCGGCGATCCACGACCTGTCCGTCCCCCTCCCGGCCGATGTCGACGCCGAAGCATTGGAGGCTCGCCTCCTTGCCCTCCTCGCGGAGGGCTGGAAACTAGCTTCCGTGAGACGCCTCACCGAGGCCCACCAGCGCGAAGTCGACCGTGCCGCCTTCGGCAGGCCACCTCCTGGCGGGCCAAGCCGAGTCAGCGTCATGAGACAGCGCGGCGCTGTCATCGCCGACTTGCTTGGAGTCGACCGCCCAGTCTATGCCACCCCACTCGAGAACCTGCGCGCCGCCCAGGCGGCCGTAGAAGAGCTGGATGGACTGGAGGCCGAAGAGCTCCCCTACATGTCCAGACGCATCCAGCAGCTAATCGATGCAGCCGCGCAGCGGCACGAAGCCGACGCCCGCGAGGAAAGCCCTCCACCGCGTCGAGAGCACGGCGCGACGTCCCGGACGCCGACTGCGGGTAAAACCCGCGCGCGACACGAGAAAGAGTCGGCTGCCAGCCGAAGCCGAACCCGGATCTCCATCGAGTGAGACGCAGAAGGCCACCCTCGAGCCGTGGAGCGGCGGGGCAACCCGCCTCCGCCTCATGGGGAAAGGTATCCCACCCCACCGCCTGTCACGCATCCGACTCTCAGTGGCCGACTAGGTCGCCGCGAAGGAGTCGACGAGAACGACGCCCGCCATCGGATCGACCTCCTAGTGCGATCCCTGGCGCTAGAAGAAGAAGATGATGTCGGCCCGCCTTGCTTCGGCCCCCGCATCCGCGACGAGCCCTTCCCCAAAGGGTTCTCACTCCCGAGAGACACGCCCAAGTACAACGGCTCCGTGAAGCCGGAAGATTGGTTGATCGACTACTCCAGCACGGTACGCATCACGAACGGCAACAGGCGCGTTGCCGTGAAGTACGTGCCCCTCATGCTCCAAGCCACGGCGCGGACCTGGCTCAACAGCCTCAAGCCATACAGCGTAAACAGCTGGCTAGACTTCACAGAAGCCTTCATCCGCAACTTCACCAGCACCTACAAGCGGGCTCCCAAGCCCAGACACCTCTCCTTCTGCGTACAAGGCCCCGCCGAGTCCACCCGCGACTACCTCACGCGTTGGGCCGAGCTCCGCAACTCTTGCGAGGGAGTGCACGAGGTGCAAGCCATCGAATACTTCACAGCCGGGTGCCGAGAGTGCACCCTCCTCAAGCACAAGCTCCTCTGCGACGAGCCGACTACCCTCGACGAGCTTCTGGTCATAGCGGACAAGTACGCTACCGCCGACTCCTCAATGAAGACCGAGCTCCAGGTAGATGCGTCCGGGAAGGTACTCAACCCAGCGCCCAAGACGCCGGCTAGGGATTCCGTCCGGCGCCCGTACCAAAACGACCACAAGCGCAAGGGCCCCATGCCTCCTTCCACCAGTCGGCAGGTGGCCACGGTCGAGGGCGAGCAGCCCGAAGGGCGGCCCACACCCAAGAAGCAGAAAGGCGGCCGGCCGGCTTGGCAGCCGGCCTTCTCCTACGAGCAAACCCTCAACGCCCCATGCAAGTTCCACAGCGGCGCGAAGCCGCTCCAATCACACAACCCGAAAGTGCCACTGGCTCACCCGAATCTCCAAGGGCGAAGGGCTGGCGCCGCCTCCACCTGCTGGTCCGCCGCCTCCGGCTCCGCAGCAGCCGGCCGCTCGGCCAGCAGTCGGAGCCGTGCACGACGAGTTCCCCGACGAGCATACCGCCTATGTCGTCTTCACCAGCCAGCCTGAAGACCGGCACAGCAGGCGCCGAGAGCACCAGGAAGTCAACGCGGTTGCCGCCAACCCCTCCGAGCACATGCACTAGACAGAAAAACCCATCAGCTGGAGCCGGGCTGACCACCCAGAGGTGATGCCATCTCCCGGCTCTTATGCACTGGTCCTGGATGCCACCCTTGCAACAGACAGACGCGCTGCCCGTTTCTCCCGCGTGTTGATAGACGGCGGGAGCAGCATCAACATCCTGTACCTTGACACCCTGAAGAAGCTCAACGTCAGGACGAAGCAGCTCACGCCTACCCGGACTGTGTTCCACGGCATCGTACCCAGCCTGTCCTGCTCCCCTATTGGCAAGATCAAGATTGATATCCTCTTTGGGGACAAGGATCATTTCCGCAGGGAGGCCATCTGGTTTGAAGTGGTGGACATTGAGAGCTCTTACCATGCACTGCTTGGCCGACCTGCCTTGGCCAAGTTCATGGCTGTTCCCCACTATGCTTACCTCAAGATGAAGATGCCGAGCACCAAGGGCATCATCACCATAGTCGGCGATTACAAGAAATCGGCCGAGTGCGCAACGGCCAGCAGCTGGCTGGCCGAGTCCCTAGTGATTGCCGAAGAGAAGAAGAAGTTGGACTGGGTCGTGGCCATGGCTCGCAAGCAGCCGACCCTGTCCCCCGATCCCAAAGAGTGTGATGACCAAGGTTCCTTCTAGCCGGCCAAGGAAACAAAGAAGATACCTCTTGACCCCGAGCACCCGGAAAGATTTGCCGTCATTGGGGCAAACCTAAACAACAAATAGGAAGGCGAGCTCGCCGATTTCCTCCGTGAGAATTGGGACATCTTTGCATGGTCCCCCAAGGACATGCCGGGTGTTCTGAAGGATTTCGCCAAGCACAAATTACATGTCCGAGAAAGTGCAAAACCAGTCAAGCAACCCCTCCGCCGACCGTCGGAGGAAAAGACAAGGATTGTAGGAGAAGAGATAGCCCATCTTCTGGCTGCCGGCTTCATCATGGAGGTGTTCTTTCCGGAGTGGCTCGCCAACCCAGTCCTCGTGCTGAAGAAGAACAACAAGTGGCGCATGTGTATAGACTACACGAGCCTCAACAAGGCCTGCCCCAAAGATCCTTTTGCCCTGCCAAGGATAGATCAAGTGATAGACTCCACAGCCGGATGCGAGCTGCTGAGTTTTTTGGATGCTTACTGCGGGTACCATCAGATAAAGTTGGACCCGGCCGACCGCCTGAAGACCGCTTTCATCACGCCATTCGGATCCTTCTGCTACCTGACTATGACTTTCGGCTTGAGAAATGCCGGGGCCACTTTTCAGCGTTGCATGCAGAAGTGCCTCCTCAAGCAACTTGGCAGAAATGCCCACGTCTACATGGACGACATTGTGGTCAAGACGGAGAAGCGCAGCACCATGCTGGAAGACCTCAAGGAAACATTCAAGAACCTGCGCCGATTCCGGATCAAGCTCAACCCCGAGAAATGCGTGTTCGGAGTACCAGCCGGCCAGCTCCTAGGCTTCCTGGTCTCCGAACGCGGCATCGAATGCAACCCAGTGAAGATCAAGGCCATTGAGAGAATGGCGATTCCCACCAAGCTGCGAGACGTCCAGAAGTTCACCGGATGCTTGGATTCCCTGAACCGCTTCATCAGCCGGCTCGGAGAGAAGGCTCTCCCCCTCTACCGCCTCATGAAGAAGACCACTCACTTCGAGTGGAACGACCAAGCTGACCAAGCTTTTCACGAGCTGAAGAAGATGCTGACCACGCCGCCTGTCCTGGTGGCGCCGACTGAGAAAGAGCCCATGCTCCTTTACATTGCTGCAACCAGCCGGGTGGTCAGCACCGTCATCGTGGTCCACCGCCCAGAAGAGGGCCGAGCTCAGCCGGTCCAGAGGCCGGTGTACTATTTGAGCGAGGTGCTGTCTACCTCGAAGCAAAACTACCCGCACTACCAGAAGATGTGCTACGGCGTGTACTTTGCCTCCAAGAAACTGAAGCCCTACTTCCAAGAGCACCCCATCACGGTCGTATGCGCCGCCCCGCTCGCCGAGATCATAGGCAGCCGGGACGCATCCGGCCGGGTGGCGAAATGGGCCATCGAGCTGGCCCCTTACACGATCTTCTACCAGCCTCGCACCGCCATCAAATCCCAAGCATTGGCCGACTTCCTCGTCGACTGGGCCGAGACCCAGTACCTGCCGCCGGCTCCCGACTCCACTCACTGGCGCCTGCACTTCGACGGGTCCAAGATGCTCACCGGCTTGGGAGCCGGCGTCATCCTCACCTCTCCCAAAGGCGGCAAGCTCAGATACACACTGCAAATTCACTTCGCCGCCTCCAACAACGTGGCCGAGTATGAGGCGCTTGTACATGGGCTCCGGCTTGCCAAAAAGCTCGGCATACGCCGAATCCTGTGTTACGGCGACTCGGACTTGATAGTCCAGCAGTCATCCGGCGATTGGGACGCCAAGGACGCAAACATGGCAAGCTACCGCTTCCTCGTCCAGCAGATCAGCATGTACTTTAAAGGATGCGAGTTCCTCCACGTACCACGAGCCAACAACGGGCCAGCAGATGCCCTGGCTCGATTAGGCTCCACTCGGCAAGCAATACCAACCGGCGTCTCTCTGCAACGCCTCCTCAAGCCGTCTATCAAGCCGTCTCCAGAGTCCGATTCCATCTTCGTGCCGCCTAGCCCCGATGCAGCCGGATCCGGCTTGAAGAGCCAAGCAGGCGGCCCGGGGACTTCGATAGGCGGCGCGGGGAATTCAGCAGGCGGCTCGGGGACTTCCGTAGTCGCACCCAACCCGGGGACTTCTGAACCCGGCTCGGGGACTGCGGTAGTTGGCCCGGGGACTGCACCAGCACCACAGGCGGCGGCCGACCCCAGCATTTCACAACCCAGCCCGCTCACCCTGGTTGCAGTAGCCGCCTTGGCAATAGAAGAAGTCACAGCTCCATCATGGGCCCAGCCCATCCTCAACTTCCTGACAAACCAAGAACTGCCGGCTGACGAGACAGAGGCAAGACAAGTCCAGCACCGAGCCGGAGCATACACAATCGTCAACAGAGAGCTCGTCAGGCGCAGCGTCATTGGAGTCTTCCAGTGATGCGTTGAACAAGAAAAGGGCATAGGAATCCTCAGAGACATCCACCAAGGTGGATGCGGCCACCACGCGGCTTCAAGATCATTAGTCGCCAAAGCTTTCCGCCATGGATTCTTTTGGCTGACTGCTTTGGACGACGCCAAGGAATTAGTCAAGCATTGCAAAGGGTGCCAAGTCTTCAGCTCCAAGCAACACCTGCCGGCTTTGGCACTCAAGACCATTCCCCTCACTTGGCCCGCCGTTTGGGGTCTGGACATGGTGGGCCCATTCAAGACGGCGCGCGGCGGCATGACACATCTGCTTGTCACCGTGGACAAGTTCACCAAGTGGATCGAAGCAAAGCCGATCAAGAAGCTGAATGGGCCGACTGCCGTGACATTCATCGCAGACATAACAACTCGGTACGGCGTGCCACACAGCATCATCACTGACAACGGCACAAATTTTGCCAAGGGAGCGTTGGCACGTTTCTGTGCGACGCAGGGCATCCGACTCGACTTAGCGACCGTTGCCCACTCGCAGTCAAACGGCCAAGTCGAACGAGCGAACGGCCTCATCCTTTCCGGCATCAAGCCCCGACTGGTCGTGCCACTAGAGCGTTCAGCCGGCTGCTGGCTCGATGAGCTGTCAGCCGTCCTCTGGAGTCTGCGCACTACCCCAAACAGGTCAACCGACTTCACCCCTTTCTTCCTCGTATATGGTGCCAAGGCGGTCATCCCAACCAACATCGAGTTCGACTCGCCTCGGGTGACCATGTACACGGAGGCGGAGGCCAAGGAAGCACGAGAAGACGGCGTCGACCTGCTGGAAGAAAGCCGGTTGTTAGCCCTCAGCCGGTCCGCCATCTACCAGCAGGGTATGCGTCGCTACCACAGCCGGAAGGTCAAGCCAAGATCCTTCCAAGAGGGCGACCTTGTGCTCCGGCTGATCCAGTGAACACCCGGCCAGCACAAGCTCTCAGCCCCTTGGGAAGGCCCCTTCGTCATCAGTAGAGCGCTAGGAAACGACTCCTACTACCTGATCGACACACAGAAGCTGAAGGCACGAAAGAGAGACGACTCCGGCAAGGAGTCGGAACGACAATGGAACGCCAACCTCCTCCGAAGATTTTACAGTTGAAATGCAGTATGTATCACGCTAACTTTTGTACTAAGTACGAGACAATAGGCCCCCCGAGGAAAACTCAGGGACTGCCATCTTTCATCTATGAATGAAGAGTATCATGCTTATGATTATGTCATTACATTTACTTCTCTCGTCCGGCACTGGGTTCGACTAGTCGGCCCGGGGACTGGCCGCCTTAAGTTATATTAGAAGTCCTACCCGTGGTCAGACAAGTAGTGTGCCGGCTCCAAAGCCCTCTCTTGCCAAAAGTTGCAGTTCAAAGAATCGGCTGTCCGACTGGCAAGAGCCAAAGGCAGGAAAGGACGCCCACATGAAAAACGGCTAGGGACTAACGGACTAATATAACAAAAGCCGGTTTTTTCCTACTACGGACCGACTACAAGAGTAGCCGGCCGGCCGGTTTCCATTCACTTCGCTACAATCTAAGAAAGCTCGAGTACTTGCCTTCCCCAAAAAAAAGATAGCCGAGTTCTTCCTTAGCCACAGACTGCAGAGCAGCTGCCGGCTGGGAAGGCAGCAATCAGGGGAAGGCGGCAAAGGAAACAGCCTAAGGATAAAAAGCACACGAGAATGGAAGCCAAACACATGCATGATTATATTTACACAAAAGGCCTTGAAAAGGCCAGCATTCAACATAGTTTGAATACACCCCCAGTGGGTGGAACTGCGCAAGCTTAATAAGAATTGTTCAAAGAGTAACAAGCAGGAAAAGCAAAGACTGCAGATCAAGCCAAGGGAACGACTGGCGAGTCGGGCAGGTCGGTGGAGACAGCAGCACTGGCTGGAGGAGTGGCCGGCTGGTGAACCTCGGCATGATCACCGCCTCCCGCAGAGGGCGCGCTAGCACGCGCCACGTTGCTGGAGGCACGGTCATGCTGAGGCTGGCTGGATGCTTCACCGGCCGGCTCAACGTCTTCGCCCTCCTCCCCTTCGTCGTCTTCACCTTCATCGCTGGAGGCGATCTCCTCCGCCGAGTCTTCACCCTCCGCCGGGTTCAGCCCGAACCACTCCTCCGGCTGGGCGACGCCGTTGTCATCCACCTCAGGAGCGAAGACGCTGGTGTCGGTAAATTCGGCAAGAGCCGAAGCACGTTGGATGATAGCCGGCCGCACCTCCACCAGCTCTTCGTCGGCCTCCTCCCGCCAAGTCCTCAGCTGTTCCAAGATCAGCCCAGGGTACCAGGCCCGGACGAACTCCAGCGCCCGCCTGCGCCGGGTCGAGCAGCGGAGGCCTTCCAGGCCTCAAAGCGGCCGACTGCCACCTCCATCCAGTCGGCAGTCCGGCTCGGGGTGCGGGGAATCGCCTCGCCTGGCCAGAGGGCGGCTAGCACCTGCGCTCCGGCACGCTGGAGGCGGCGGAGCATGCGGTGTGCCGGCTGCAGCCGGGCTTGGATCGCCAAGAGCTGCTCTTCAAGTGTCCGGCTCGCGTCCGGCGCGATCTCAACTCCCGCCTGCCGGCGTGCCTCGCGGTAGGCCTCGATGGCCTGGGTGGCCGCGACAGAGTGGCGGGGGAAGTAGTCTGCGCAGAGAACAAAAGCAGCACAAATCAAAAGAGAAATCAGAGGGCAAGGGGGCGAGCAAAGAGTAAGGAAGGCGGCTTACCATCGATCAGATCCTCGATCCGGCTGCAACCCTCGCTCAGCGCTTGCTTCGCCTCAGCCCAGCCCGCCGCTTTGGTCTCAAACTCAGCTTTGAGGGCGGCCTCGCTATCTCGCGCCTCCTTCAGGGCCTCCTTGTGGCTCTCCTCCTGGTCGGCCAACTTCTTGGCCAGGCGGTCGCGCTCCTGGACTAAGGCATTGAGCTCGGCCTCCTTGGCGCGAAGGGCAGTCTGGGCCCCGCCGAGCTGCTCCCTCAAGTCGGCATTGGCCCCTGCAAGCATGAAGACAAAGGAAGAAACAGTAAGGAAGAAGTCGTCGGCGAAGATTCGACCCGACTGCTCAGCAGTCGGCCCGGATCTCAGGGACTACATCCAGTGGGTGCGCTGACGCGCCCCCACATGATATGAACAAAACTGAGCACGTACTCCGGCTGTCGGACAGATCCTCGATCTTCTGGCGCAACTCCTGAGCCCGGGAGTCGAAGGCAGCGGTGCTTTGGTTATGGTACTCCTGGAAGATCAGACAGGACGCAGGAATAAGATAACTGTCAGGACCTAGTAAGTTCCAAGCTGCCTGCTCAGCAGCTGACTCGGAACTCGGGGACTACACCTAGTGGGTGCGCTGACGCGCCCCCACGGAAGAAATCAAAAAAGCAAAACAACCAAGGCTAGAAGACTCACCCAGACGACGGCCCGCGTCGCGAGGAAATCTCGGGTATATCGCTGCAGCGCAGTAGCATGAGCCTGAAGCCGGCCCCGGACCTCCTGGGCCGCCGCGTTCAGCTCGGCCGGCCCCTCATTGGACGTCCACTCGGACGTGCTAGAGCTGGCCGCCTCCAGGGCCTCCACCGTCCGGCTGGCGCTCGCAGCTCTGTCCGGCTCCGGCACGGGGGCAGCGTCCCCCGTGCGCCGGCGTGATGACGGCTGCACCACCAGGTCGGCTCCTGGGGCCGGCTCGCTCCTGGCCGGCTGCACCGGTGCCGTAGCCGGCTGGCCGCCCTGGCCCGCTCCAGTCGGGCCGTCCGCGGCACCTCCTCCAAGACGATCACGTCATCCTCCCTCCGCTCTGCCGCCGCCTGGCCGCGGTTGCTTTCCTCAGACGGAGGCACGGGGGCGTTGGGAGCCACACTGCGCATGGGGATGACGAGCTGCGGAGGCCAGTTGCGCAAGGCCTCCGCCTCCCTCTCCGCGGCCGTCGCCTCCGCCTGGGCCTTGGCCGCCGCGTCGGCCTGCTCCTTCGCCGCCTGGGCGGCCCTCCGCTCCGACGCTTCCCGCTTCTCCTGCGCCTCCCGCGCGTTCCGCGCCGTAGCCTCCATGAGGTCAGCGCGGGGGTCCACGCGGCGGGAGCTCGAAGACCCTCCGGCTGATCCAATCACGGAGGCGGCAGGGCCCCGTTCAAGGGAAAGCGGCGCCCTGGCCGGTCAACCAAGAAAGAATTCAGAAGAACTCCAATCCAAGAACACGACAAGAATACAAGATGATTAACACTTACGCCGAAACCGCCTGCAGCCGCTTCACGACCTTCTGGAAGCGGGCCGCCTTCGCGGCCGCCTCATCCCGCTTGGTTGCCGCGGCGGTGCCTCTGGGCTTCTTCGACCGGCTGCCGAAGTAGGTCGACGCGGCCCGGCGCTTTGGTGCGGCGCCACGGGCGGCCGTCGCGGCAGAAGGGCCCGCGCCTTGAGGATCCGGCGCTGGCTGGCGGTGCTGGACGGTTTTGACCTGGTCATCATCCGCCCAGTCCTGGAGGCCGACTCCGAGCCCGCCGCCGCCTGCCTCGCCGCCTTCCCCCTCGGCGGCGTCCTCCATGGCGGCCGCTCCGAGGTCCGGATCGTCGACATCAACTACTGTGCGGTCGGGGTGGAACGGGCGCTCTTCCCCCGCGGCCCCCGCCGCCGGCGGAAGTAGAGGATTCTGCAGAAAACAAACCGGCGGGTCAGAAGCCGGTCATATAGAAGCCGGCAACACAAAAGAAAGGAAAGAAGAAACACTTACGACAGGCGGAGGGTTGGCGCGAGAGTACGGCTCCTTGCCGAATCGCCAATCCTCGGCGAGCTTGCAGTTGGCGATGTAGTTCACCAGGTAGGACACCTCGGCATGAGGCATCTCCCTGGTGCTCAGCCGACATGGGTCGAAGCGGCCGCTCATCTAGCAGATCATGTGCGGCCGACCTTGGAGCGGGAGTACCCGGCGCTCCATGAAGGCGGCCACCAGGTCGGCTCCGACCAGGCCCTCCGACTGGATCATCTCCCGGAGGCGGGCGACGGCAGCGTTCCCGGCCTGGGACAGCGTCCTGGCCCGGTAGCTCCATGAGGCCGGCCTCGAGGCCGGCGGGCCGGCTACGTAAGCCGGCAGATTTACAAAGTCGCCTTGCGGGGTGACGTTCCTCACATAGAAGTAGGACTTTTGCCAGAGCTTCATCGACTGGATCAGCGGGATGGACGGGAACGGATTGTTCTCGCCCGTCCGCCTCATGGCGATGTAAGCTCCACATGGGGCGGGCACGCCCGCGACGACGGTGCCGAGTTTGCTCTGGAAGAACTCTACCTAGAGCTCCAGGGTGGGGAGGACGCCAAGAAAACCTTCGCAGAGGGTGACGAAGGCCGACAGCAGCATCACGGCGTTGGGGGTGAGATGATGCGGCTGAAGTTGGTAGAATTCAAGGAACGAGCAGAGGAATCCGCTCGCCGAGAGGCCGAAGCCGCGTATGCAGTGCGAGCAGAAGACCACCCGCTCGCCCTCCTCCGGCGCCGGCGAGATCTCCTCCTCTGGCGCGCGCCAGACCCGCACGTAGTTCTCGCCGGGCAGACGCCGCGTTCGGCGGAGGAACTCGATGTGCTCGTCGAGGACGTTGGAGCCGTCCCACGAGCTCGACAGCGCCATTGGAGCGGTGCGGCGAAGAGCAAGATGCGGTGGCGGCGAAGGCGCGTGCGACCCCGCTGCGGCGGAACGACGCGGCGAAGAGGCGCTGCGGCGGCGAAGAGAGTAAGGAAAAGAGGACGAGGAAGGGTGGAGCGAGGGAGAGCGTGTGAGCCTTTGCCGCTCCCTCTCCTCCCCCTACTTATAGACCCTCGCGGCGCAGCCGAGGAGGCGTGGTGTGGGGGACGTGGGATTAACTGCGCCCACTCCCCCACGCCCCGCTATTATCGCGCCTTGACGGCGTGGCGAAACCGCCGCGGGAAGGCAAACCGCCCACCTCGGGCCGCAGAAGATCCGCGCCTGGGCCGAGGCCAGGAGTGGCGGGCCCGGGCTTGCGGTGACGTCCCGTCGCGCACACGCCGTGGCAGGCCTTTTCTGCCACATGACACGCAGGGAGGTGCGCGATCAGCGTGCGAGTTGGCCCACATTCCCGTTGACGAGACCACGGCGCCCATCCAAGGCGACGCGCATACGCAGAGCCGGCTCCCAGCTGCCGGCTTCTCAAGATAGGAAGCTGACTGAGCTTCTCGCTCCCCTTGCCGACCTCGAAGCGCGACCAGTTTCGGGGACTACTGTCGGGGTAAATGACCACGCATAGCCTAGCCGGCTCCCCTTGGCCCTTCAGAAAAAATTACGAGCCGATCCGGCCTCCAAGAAACCAAGACGTGGGGCCGCCTTCCCCCTGCCGACTGCCTCTTAGGCCGACTATCGGAAGGCGGCCCGGCCTTAACCCTCATGAAGAAAGCCGCGAGAGGGCCAGCTCCGAGAAGCCGTCCACGAGAAGGCCAAGGGTCTGCCGGAACCCGAAATCCGATAGAGATCAAGGTGTCGCGTCGGTGTCGATGGTGATCATGACGGTGCTTCGGAGATGGAGATCACAAGCACAAGATGATGATGGCCATATCATATCACTTATATTGATTGCATGTGATTTTTATCTTTTATGCATCTTATCTTGCTTTGATTAGCGGTAGCATCATAAGATGATCTCTCACTAAATTTCAAGATAAAAGTGTTCCCCCTGTGTATGCACCGTTGCCAAAGTTCGTCGCGCCGAGACACCACCTGATGATCGGGTGTGATAAGCTCTATGTCCATCTACAACGGGTGCAAGCCAGTTTTGCACATGCAGAATACTCAGGTTAAACTTGTCGAGCCTAGCATATGCAGATATGGCCTCAGAACACTGAGACCGAAAGGTCGAGCGTGAATCATATAGTAGATATGATCAACATAACGATGTTCACCATTGAAAGCTACTCCATTTCACGTGATGATCGGTTATGGTTTAGTTGATATGGATCACGTTATCACTTACAAGATTAGAGGGATGTCTATCTAAGTGGGAGTTCTTAAGTAATATGATTAATTGAACTTAAATTTATCATGAACTTAGTACCTGATAGTATCTTGCTTGTATATGTTGATTGTAGATAGATGGCCCGTGTTGTTGTTCTGTTGAATCTTAATGCGTTCCTTGAGAAAGCAAAGTTGAAAGATGATGGTAGCAATTACATGGACTGGGTCTGTAATTTGAGGATTATCCTCATTGTTGCACAGAAGAATTACGTCCTGGAAGCACCGCTAGGTGCCAAACCTGCTGCAGGAGCAACACCAGATGTTATGAACGTCTGGCGGAGCAAAGCTGATGACTAATCGATAGTTCAGTGTGCCATGCTTTACGGCTTAAAACCGGGACTTCAACGATGTTTTGAACGTCATGGAGCATATGAGATGTTCCAGGAGTTGAAGTTAATATTTCAAGCAAATGCCCTGATTGAGAGATATGACATCTCCAATAAGTTCTATAGCTCCAAAATGGAGGAGAATAGTTCTGTCAGTGAACATATACTCAGAATGTCTAGGTACTGCAATCACTTGATTCAACTGGGAGTTAATCTTCCAGATGATAGTGTCATTGACAGAATTCTTCAATCACTGCCACCAAGCTACAAGAGCTTCGTGATGAACTATAACATGCAAGGGATGGATAAGACTGGTAGCTGCGGAGGTAGAAATCAAGAAGGAGCATCAAGTGCTGATGGTTAATAAGACCACCAGTTTCAAGAAAAAGGGCAAAGGGAAGAAGAAGGGGAGCTTCAAGAAGAACATCAAGCAAGTTGCTGCTCAAGAGAAGAAACCCAAGTCTAGACCTAAGCCTGAGACTGAGTGTTTCTACTACAAGCAGACTAGTCAATGGAAGCGGAACTGCCCCAAGTATTTGGCGGATAAGAAGGATGGCAAGGTGAACAAAGGTATATGTGATATACATGTTATTGATGTGTACCTTACCAGAGCTCGCAGTAGCACCTGGGTATTTGATAATGGTTCTGTTGCTAATATTTGCAACTCAAAACAGGGACTACGGATTAAGCGAACACTGGCCAAGGACGAGGTGACGATGTGCGTGGGAAACGGTTCCAAAGTCGATGTGATCGCCGTCGGCACACTACCTCTACATCTACCTTCGCGATTAGTATTAGACCTAAATAATTTTTATTTAGTGCCAGAGTTGAGCTTGAACATTATATCTGGATCTTGTTTGATGCGAGATAGTTATTCATTTAAATCAGAGAATAATGGTTGTTATATTTATATGAGTAATATCTTTTATGGTCATGCACCCTTGAAGAGTAGTCTATTTTTGATGAATCTTGATAGTAGTGATACACATACTCATGATGTTGAAGCCAAAAGATGCAGAGTTGATAATGATAGTGCAACTTATTTGTGGCACTGCCGTTTGGGTCATATTGGTGTAAAGCGCATGAAGAAACTTCATACTGATGGACTTTTGGAATCATTTGGTACTTGCGAACCATGCCTCATGGGCAAGATGACTAAAACGTCGTTCTTTGGAACTATGGAGCGAGCAACTGATTTATTGGAGATCATACATACTGATGTATGTGGACCAATGAATATTGAGGCCCGCGGCGGGTATCGTTATTTTCTCACCTTCACAGATGATTTAAGCAGATATGGGTATATCTACTTAATGAAACATAAGTCTGAAACATTTGAAAAGTTCAAAGAATTTCAGAGTGAAGTTGAAAATCATCGTAACAAGAATATAAAGTTTCTACGATCTGATCATGGAGGAGAATATTTGAGTTACGAGTTTGGTCTACATTTGAAACAATGGGGAATAGTTTCGCAACTCACGCCACCCGGAACACCACAGCGTAATGGTGTGTCCGAATGTTGTAATCGTACTTTACTAGATATGGTGCGATCTATGATGTCTCTTACTGATTTACCGCTATCGTTTTGGGGTTATGCTAGAGACGGACACATTCACATTAAATAGGACACCATCAAAATCCGTTGAGACGACGCCTTATGAACTGTGGTTTGGCAAGAAACCAAAGTTGTCGTTTCTTAAAGTTTGGGGCTGCGATGCTTATGTGAAAAAGCTTCAACCTAATAAGCTCGAACCCAAATCGGAGAAATGTGTCTTCATAGGATACCCATAGGAGACTATTGGGTACACCTTCTATCACAGATCCGAAGGAAAAACATTCATTGCTAAGAATGGATCCTTTCTAGAGAAGGAGGTTCTCTTGAAAGAAGTGAGTGGGAGGAAAGTAGAACTTGATGAGGTAACTGTACCTGCTCCCTTATTGGAAAGTAGTTCATCATAGCAACCGGTTCCTGTGACGCCTACACCAATTAGTGAGGAAGTTAATGATGATGATCATGAAACTCCAGATCAAGTTGTTACCGAACCTCGTAGGTCAACCAGAGTAAGATCCGCACCTGAGTGGTACGGTAATCCTGTTCTGGAAGTTATGTTACTAGACCATGACGAACCTACGAACTATGAAGAAGCGATGGTGAGCCCAGATTCCGCAAAATGGCTAGAGGCCATGAAATCTGAGATGGGATCCATGTATGAGAACAAAGTGTGGACTTTGGTTGACTTGCCCGATGATCGGCAAGCCATTGAGAATAAGTGGATCTTCAAGAAGAAGACTGACGCTGACGGTAATGTTACTGTCTACAAAGCTCTACTTGTTGCGAAAGGTTTTCGACAAGTTCAAGGGATTGACTACGATGAGACTTTCTCACCCGTAGCGATGCTTAAGTCTGTCTGAATCATGTTAGCAATTACCGCATTTTATGATTATGAAATTTGGCAAATGGATGTCAAAACTGCATTTCTGAATGGATTTCTGGAAGAAGAGTTGTATATGATGCAACCGGAAGGTTTTGTTGATCCAAAAGGAGCTAACAAAGTGTGCAAGCTCCAGCGATCCATTTATGGACTGGTGCAAGCCTCTCAGAGTTGGAATAAATGCTTTATAGTGTGATCAAAGCATTTGGTTTTATACAGACTTTTGGAGAAGCCTGTATTTACAAGAAAGTGAGTGGGAGCTCTGTAGCATTTCTGATATTATATGTGGATGACATATTGTTGATTGGAAATGATATAGAATTTTTGGATAGCATAAAGGGATACTTGAATAAGAGTTTTTCAATGAAAGACCTCGGTGAAGCTGCTTATATATTGAGCATCAAGATCTATAGAGATAGATCAAGACGCTTAATTGGACTGTCACAAAGCACATACATTGACAAAGTTTTGAAGAAGTTCAAAAAGGATCAAGCAAAGAAAGGGTTCTTACCTGTGTTACACGGTGTGAAGTTGAGTAAGACTCAATGCCCGACCACTGCAGAAGATAGAGAGAAGATGAAAGATGTTCCCTATGCTTCATCCATAGGCTCTATCATGTATGCAATGCTGTGTACCAGACCTGATGTGTGCCTTGCTATAAGTTTGGTAGGGAGGTACCAAAGTAATCCAGGAATGGATCACTGGACAACGGTCAAGAACATCCTGAAATAGTTGAAAAGGAATAAGGATATGTTTCTCGTTTATGAAGGTGACAAAGAGCTAGTCGTAAATGGTTACGTCGATGCAAGCTTTGACACTGATCCGGACGATTCTAAATCGCAAACCGGATACGTGTTTACATTGAACGGTGGAGCTGTCAGTTGGTGCAGTTCTAAACAAAGCGTTGTGGCAGGATCTACGTGTGAAGCGGAGTACATAGCTGCTTCGGAAGCAGCAAATGAAGGAGTCTGGATGAAGGAGTTCATATCCGATCTAGGTGTCATACCTAGTGCATCGGGTCCAATGAAAATCTTTTGTGACAATACTGGTGCAATTGCCTTGGCAAAGGAATCCAGATTTCACAAGAGAACCAAGCACATCAAGAGACGCTTCAATTCCATCAGGGATTTAGTCCAGGCGGGAGACATAGAAATTTGCAAGATACATATGCATCTAAATCTTGCAGACCCGTTGACTAAGCCTCTTCCACGAGCAAAACATTATCAGCACCAAGGCTCCATGGGTGTTAGAATCATTATTGTGTAATCTAGATTATTGACTCTAGTGCAAATGGGAGACTGAAGGAAATAAGCCCTAGAGGCAATAAGAAATTTATTATTTATTTCCTTATATCATGATAAATGTTTATTATTCATGCTAGAATTGTATTAACCGGAAACATGATACATGTGTGAATACATAGAAAAACAGTGTCACTAGTATGCCTCTACTTGACTAGCTCGTTGATCAAAGATGTTTATGTTTCCTAGCCATTGACATGAGTTGTCATTTGATTAACGGGATCACATCATTAGAAGAATGATGTGATTGACTTGACCCATTCCGTTAGCTTAGCACACGATCGTTTAGTATGTTGCTATTGCTTTCTTCATGAGTTGTACATGTTCCTATGACTATGAGATTATGCAACTCCCGTTTACCGGAGGAACACTTTGTGTGCTACCAAATGTCACAACGTAACTGGGTGATTATAAAGGTGCTCTATGATGACCCATCAGTTTAGGGGATCTATCATAGTCCTTTCGATAAGTAAGAGTGTCGAACCCAACGAGGAGCAGAAGGAAATGATAAGCGGTTTTCAGCAAGGTATTCTCTGCAAGTACTGAAATAAGTGGTAACAGATAGTTTTGTGATAGGATAATTTGTAACGAGCAACAAGTAACAAAAGTAAATAAAGTGCAGCAAGGTGGCCCAATCCTTTTTTTAGCACAGGACAAGCCTGGACAAACTCTTATATAAGGAAAAGCGCTCCCGAGGATACATGGGAATATCGTCAAGCTAGTTTTCATCATGTTCATATGATTCACGTTCGGTACTTTGATAATTTGATACATGGGTGGACCGGTGCTTGGGTGCTGTTCTTACTTGAACAAGCATCCCACTTATGATTAACCTCTATTGCAAGCATCCGCAACTACAACAAAAGTATTAAGGTAAACCTAACCATAGCATGAAACATATGGATCCAAATCAGCCCCTTACGAAGCAACGCATAAACTAGGGTTTAAGCTTCTGTCACTCTAGCAACCCATCATCTACTTATTACTTCCCAATTCCTTCCTCTAGGCCCAAATAATGGTGAAGTGTTATGTAGTCGACGTTCACATAACACCACTAGAGGCTAGACAACATACATCTCATCAAAATATCGAATGAATACCAAATTCACATGACTACTAATAGCAAGACTTCTCCCATGTCCTCAGGAACAAACATAACTACTCACAAAGCATATTCATGTTCATAATCAGAGGGGTATTGATATGCATAAAGGATCTGAAAATATGGTCTTCCACCAAGTAAACCAACTAGCATCAACTACAAGGAGTAACCAACATACTAGCAACCTACTAGTACCAATCCCGGACTTGGAGACAAGAACTAGATACAAGAGATGAACTAGGGTTTTGAGAGGAGATGGTGCTGGTGAAGATGCTGATGGAGATTGCCCTCTCCCGATGAGAGGAGCGTTGGTGATGACGATGGCAATGATTTCCCCCTCCCGGAGGGAAGTCTCCCCGGCAGAACAGCGCTGCCGGAGCCCTAGATTGGTTCCGCCAAGGTTCCGCCTCGTGGCGGCGGAGTTTCGTCCCGAAAGGTTGCTTCTCAATTTTTCCTCGACGAAAGACCTCATATAGCAGAAGATGGGCATCGGAGAGCCAACATGGGGCCCACGAGGTAGGGGACGCGCCCTGGGGGGTAGGGCGCGCCCCCACCCTCGTGGACAGGTGGGCCCCCCTCTGGTGAACTTCTTCCGCTGGATATTTTTTATTATTCCCAAAATGAATTTCGTGGAGTTTCAGGACTTTTGGAGTTGTGCAGAATAGGTCTCTAATATTTGCTCCTTTTCCAGCCCAGAATTCCAACTGCCGGCATTCTCCCTCCTTATGTAAACCTTGTAAAATAAGAGAGAATGGGCATAAGTATTGTGACATAACGTGTAATAACAGCCCATAATACAATAAATATGGATATAAAAGCATGATGCAAAATGGACGTATCAACTCCCCGAAGCTTAGACCTCGCTTGTGCTCAAGCGGAAGCCGATAACGATAAATATGTCCCCATGTTTAGAGGTAGTGGTGTCGATAAAAATAAAATACGGACATGAAGGCATCATGATTATTCTTATAACAACAACATATATAGATATTGTCATATGATTTCTTATGCTCAAGTAATAATCCATTCACAATGCAGAGTATGAATCATAAACTTTATTGAGAACCAACAAACTATAATCTCAGTCATTGAAGCAATTGCAATTTATCATAACATCAGAAAGAGTCTATGTCAGAGCTTAATAGCAAGTCCACATACTCAACTATCATTTAGTCTTTAATAATTGCTAGCACTCACGCGATACTTGTGGTTATGGAGTTTTAATCGGACACAGAGAAAGATAGGGGCTTATAGTTTCGCCTCACAACCTTTTACCTCAAGGGTAATGTCAACAATAATAACTCATGCTCCCCTACATCCAATTAGGTACATATATCAGGATCATTCCAACATACTATGCTTGCCAAAGGATAAAATGAAAAATGAAAGGTGAAGATCACCATGACTCTTGCATAAGGTAGAAGATAATAATAAAAGATAGGCCCTTCGCAGTGGGAAGCAAAAGTTGCCATGCGCTTTTATGGTTGGATGCAAAAAATATTAATGCGAAAGAACGTCACTTTATATTGCCACTTGTGATATGAACTTTTATTATGCAGTCTGTCGCTTTTATTTCTTCCACATCACAAGATCGTATAAAGCTTATTTCTCCCACACCAATCAATCATACATATTTAGGGCAATTTTTATTGCTTTGCATCGATGACAACTTACTTGAAGGATCTTACTCAATCCATAGGCAGGTATAGTGGACTCTCATGGCAAAACTGGTTTAAGGGTATTTGGAAGCACAAGTAGTATCTCCACTTGGTGCTGAGAATTTGGCTAGCATGAGGGGGAAAGGCAAGCTCAACATGTTGGACGATCCATGACAACATACTATATCTCAGATATAGGAAAACACAACCCATTACGTTGTCTTCCTTGTCCAACATCAACTCTTTAGCATGTCATATTTTAATGAGTGCTCCCAATCATAAAAGATGTAAATAATAATATATTTATGTGAGAAACCTCTCTTTCCATATTACTTCCTATTAATTGCAACGATGACCAAAGCTATGTCTGCCAACTCCCAACAAATTTTAATCATCATACTCTTTTTATGTGAAGTCATTACTCTCAACAAGATCAATATGAACTCTTTGTTTCTATTTATTCTTTTTCTTCTTTTCTTTTATTCACTCAAGATCATGGCAAAATAATCAAGCCCTTGACTCAACACTAATCTTTATTATATAGCTCACGGACTCGATTACATATAGAGATCATAAAGGAAAACTCAAAACTAGATCATACCATAAACTTTATTCTACTAGATCAAGATACTACTAATAGGATCGAACTAAGAAAAATGGTAAAGATAGGAGTGTGATTGTGATACAATACCGGGGCACCTCCCCCAAGCTTGGCAGTTGCCAAGGGGAGTGCCCATACCCATGTGATTATGTCTCCTTCTTTGTCGGTGAAGAGGATGGTGGTGATGTTGACTTAGTTGATGGCATAGACTTCTCCCTTAATTTGCGCCTGAGGACAAAATTTTGGTCCCTCAAATCATCAATCTCCCACTCCAGGGTTAATATCTTTTTGCATAGGTCCTGCTTATTTTCCTGCAAGAGACGAAAAGGGATAAACTTGATCTTTGGTTTCTTTACCCTATCAAGGAGACTTGACTTTTTGAACTCCACATGCATGTCCCCAGGTTGAGGTAATGGGGCTTCGTCTTCATCTGAGCTCGTCTCCTCCTTCCCCTTGGATTCATAGTCCTCTTCTTCCTCCGTGGTCCAACCATCGTGCTCCACATCTCCATAGACCTTAGGATTTGCTAGGTAATCATCCACATAGCTTTCTCCTTCCGAATCCTGGGACGACATGTTGATCTAATCTGTAGTAGGACAGCTTGAAACAAGAACAGAGGATAATTACGTGATACAGGAGTCAAAACCTTCGGGGGAATATATAATGAATTTTTACCGACCAAAATACGTATCGTGCAAGAAAATGGAGTCCGGAAGGCACACAAGGTGCTCACGTGGTAGGGGGGCGCGCCCAGGAGGGTAGGGCGCGCCCTCCACCCTTGTGGGGCCCTCATGTCCTTCCCGGACTGCTACTTATTTTTCTATTTTTCTAAATATTCCAAAATAAAGAAATATTACATTAAAAACTGTTTTGGAGTCGGTTTACTTACTGTACCACATACCTATTCCTTTTCTGGGTCTGAAACGGTCTGGAAAGTGTCCCTTATGTATTCCTCCGGGGTTACGGTTTTAGTAATATTGGTTTCAACATTTATAGGATTACCTGAGATATGATGTTTAATTCTTTGACCGTTTACCACCTTCGGATTTGTGCCTTCGAAGTTGTTGATTTTTATGGCACCAGAACGATAGACCTCCTCGATAACGTGAGGGCCTTCCCATTTAGAGAGAAGTTTTCCTGCAAAAAATCTTAAACGAGAGTTGTATAGCAATACATAATCACCTACGTTAAACTCACGCTTTTGTATCCTTTTATCATGCCATCTTTTAACTTTTTCTTTAAACAACTTGGCATTTTCATAAGCTCGGGTTCTCCATTCATCAAGTGAGCTAATATAATATAACCTCTTCTCACCGGCAAGTTTGAAATCATTGAGCTCTTCAATATCCCAATATGCCTTATGTTCTAGTTCGAGAAGTAAGTGACATGCTTTTCCATAAACCATTTTGTATGTAGACATACCCATAGGATTTTTATATGCAGTTCTATAGGCCCATAATGCATCATCAAGTTTCTTGGAACAATTCTTTCTAGACCTATTGACGGTCTTTTGCAAAATTAATTTGAGCTCTCTATTACTCAATTCTACTTGACCACTAGACTGTGGGTGATAAGGAGATGCAATTCTATGATTAACATCATACTTAGCAAGCATTTTACGGAAAACACCATGAATAAAATGTGAACCACCATCAGTCATTAAGTATCTAGGGACTCCAAACCTCGGAAAAATAACTTCCTTAAGCATTTTAATAGAAGTGTTATGATCAGCACTGCTAGTTGGAATAGCTTCTACCCACTTAGTAACGTTATCAACAGCAACTAAAATATGTGTATACCCATTAGAGGCACGAAAAGGTCCCATATAATCAAAGCCCCAAACATCAAATGGTTCAATACAAGTGAATAATTCATGGGCATTTCTTGACGTCTACTAATATTAACAATTCTTTGACATTCATCACAATATAAGACAAACTTACGGGCATCCTTGAAGAGAGTAGGCCAATAGAAACCGGATTGCAATACCTTATGTGCAGTTCTATCTCCAGCGTGGTGTCCTCCATTAGCTTCGGAGTGACACTTGCGTAGGATATGTTCCTGTTCATGCTCAGGTACACAACGTCTAATAACACCATCTACTCCTTCTTTATAAAGATGTGGGTCATCCCAAAAGTAATGTCTCAAATCATAGAAAAACTTTTTCTTTTGCTGGTATGTGAAACTAGGTGGTATAAATTTATCAACAATATAATTAGCGTAATCAGCATACCATGGAGTATTACGAGAAGTATTTATGACATTTAATTGCTCATCAAGAAAGCTATCATCAATAGGTAGTGGGTCATCAAGAACATTTTCTAACCTAGACAAGTTGTCTGCAACGGGGTTCTCAACTCCTTTTCTATCAACGATATGCAAATCAAATTCTTGTAGCAGGAGAACCCATCTAATAAGTCTAGGTTTAGCATCTTTCTTTTCCATAAGGTATTTAATAGCAGCATGATCAGTGTGAATAGTTACTTTAGAATCGATAATATAAGGTCTAAACTTATCACAAGCAAATACAACTGCTAAAAACCCCTTTTCAGTAGTAGCATAATTTCTTTGATCATTGTCTAGAGTCTTACTAGCATAATGGATAACATTTAATTTCTTATCAACTCTTTGCCCTAGAACAACACCTACAACATAATGACTAGCATCACACATAATTTCAAAGGGTAAATTCCAATCAGGTGGCTGAACAATAGGTGCAGAGATCAATGCTTTCTTAAGTATTTCAAATGCTTCTACGCAATCATCATCAAAGACAAATGGTATATCTTTTTGTAATAAATTAGTCAGAGGCTGAGAAATTTTTGAGAAGTCCTTAATGAACCTCCTATAAAATCCGGTGTGACCAAGGAAACTTCTTATACATTTGATGTCCTTGGGACATGACATTTTTTCAATAGCATCAACCATGGCTTTATCAACTTCAATACCTCTTTCAGAAACTTTATGCCCCAAGAAAATACCTTCATTAACCATAAAGTGGCACTTTTCCCAATTCAACACAAGATTAGTTTCTTCACATCTCTGCAAAACTCGATCAAGATTGCTCAAGCAATCATCAAAACAAGATCCATAGACGGAAAAGTCGTCCATGAAAACCTCACAAATATTTTCACAAAAGTCAAAGAATATAGCCATCATGCATCTTTGAAAGGTAGCAGGTGCATTACATAAACCAAAAGGCATACGTCTATAAGCAAAAGTACCAAAAGGGCATGTAAAAGTAGTCTTTGATTGATCTTTAGCTGACACAGGTATTTGAGAGAAACCAGAATAACCATCTAGAAAGCAATAATGTGTATGTTTGCATAATCTTTCTAGCATTTGATCAATAAAAGGTAAGGGGTAATGATCTTTTTAGTAGCCTTATTTTATTTACGAAAATCAATTACCATCCTATAACCTGTAATAATTCTTTGTGGAATCAATTCATCTTTATCATTAGGAACAACAGTAATCCCTCCCTTCTTAGGGACACAATGGACAAGACTTACCCACTGACTATCAGCAACGGGATAAATTATACCTGCCTCCAGAAGCTTTAGTATTTCTTTTCTTACCATTTCTTTCATTTTATGATTCAGACGTCTTTGAGGATCACGAACTGGTTTGGCATCTTCTTCCAAATTTATTTTATGTTGACATAGAGTGGACTAATGCCCTTAAGATCATCAAGAGTGTATCCAATAGCAGCACGGTGCTTCTTCAGAGTTTTCAATAATCTTTCTTCTTCATGCTCTGAAAGGTTAGCACTAATAATAACAGGATATATCTTCTTTTCATCAAGATAAACATATTTAAGATTATCAGGCAACGGTTTAAGCTCAAACACGGGATCACCCTTGGGTGGAGCAGGATCCCCTAAGATTTCAACAGGCAATTTGTGTTTCAGAATAGGTTCCTGTTTAAAGAATACTTCACCTATTTCCCTTCTTTCATTCATAAACATATCATTTTCATGGTCTAGCAAATATTGTTCTAAAGAATCACTAGGAGGTGCGGCAATAGAAGCAAGACCAATAATATCATCCTTACTAGGTAATTCTTCTTCACGGTGTTGTTTACTAAATTTAGAGAAATTAAACTCATGAATCATATCATCCAAGCCAATAGTAACAACATTCTTTTCATAGTCTATCTTAGCATTAACAGTGTTCAAGAAGGGTCTACCAAATATAATGGGACAAAAGCTATCTTGTGGGGAACAAAGAACAAGAAAATCAGCAGGATATTTAGTTTTCCCACACAAGACTTCAACATCTCTAACAATCCCTACTGCTGAAATAGTATCTCTATTGGCAAGTTTAATTGTAACATCAATATCTTCTATCTCAGCAGGTGCAATTTCATGCTTAATTTCTTCGTATAAAGTATGTGGTATAACAATAGCACTAGCACCCATATCACATAAGCCATGATAACAATGATCTCCTATTTTAACAGAAATAACAGGCACGCCTACCACAGGTCTATGTTTATCTTTTGCACCAGGTTTGGCAATTCTAGCAGTTTCACCATAGAACTAAATAACATGCCCATCAATATTATCAGACAAGAGATCTTTAACAATAGCAATATGAGGTTCAACTTTGACTTGCTCAGGAGGTGTATAAGTTCTAATATTACTTTTACGAACTACAGTTGAAGCTTTAGCATGATCCTTTATTCTAATAGGGAAAGGTGGTTTCTCAACATAAGAGGTAGGAACAATAGGATCATTATAAGTGATAGTCTTTTCTTCAACTTTATTAGGTGAAGATACTTTTACTTCTATGGGAGGATGATATTTAAACCACTTCTCCTTGGGGAGATCAACATAAGTAGCAAAAGATTCACAGAAAGAAGCTACTATCTCAGAGTCAAGTCCATATGTAGTGCTAAATTCACGGAAAATATCGGTATCCATAAAAGATTTAACACAATCAAACTTAGGTGTCATACTTGACTCCTTACCTTCTTCGAGATCCCAATCTTCAGAGTTGCATTTAATTCTATCCAATAAATTCCATTTGAGTTCAATAATCTTCATCATAAAAGAGCCAGCACAAGAAGTATCGAGCATGGTTTGATTATTATGAGAAAGCCGAGCATAAAAAACTTTGAAGAATTATTTCTCTTGGGAGCTCATGATTGGGGCATGAATATAACATTGATTTAAGCCTCCCCCAAGCTTGAGCGATGCTTTATCCTTTGCGAGGCCAAAAATTATATATATAATTGCGATCACGATGAAAAAGATGCATAGGATAATATTTTTGATGAAATTCCAGCTTCATTCGTTTATAGTTCCATTATCCCGTATCATCACATAGCCTATACCATGTCGATGCATCTCCCTTCAAATATAAAGGGAAGACCTTCTTCTTAACAACATCATCGGGTATACCTGCAAGCTTAAATAATCCACAAATTTCATCCACATAGAGTAGATGTTCATCAGGATGCTTTGTTCCATCTCCTATAAAAGCATTAGCTAGCAGTTTTTCCATCATACCCGAAGGAACTTCAAAGGGAATAATTTCATTTTTAGTAGGTTCATTAGGTTTAGGAGCAACTCTTTGCTCTACTGGTCGGGGTGAAGATACCCCGAACAAGCCCCTCAGAGGATTACTTTCCATAGTAACAAGTGACAGTAAATTTCAGCACACTATATAAATTTTTCCTTACCAAATTCCACCTACCAAAGGCGCTTCACTCCCCGGCAATGGCGCCAGAAAAGAGTCTTGATGACCCAAAAGTATAGGGTATCTATCATAGTCCTTTCTATAAGTAAGAGTGTCGAACCCAACGAGGAGCAGAAGGAAATGATAAGCGGTTTTCAGCAAGGTATTCTCTGCAAGTACTGAAATAAGTGGTAACAGATAGTTTTGTGATAGGATAATTTGTAACAAGCAACAAGTAACAAAAGTAAATAAAGTGCAGCAAGGTGGCCCAATCCTTTTTGTAGCAAAGGACAAGCCTGGACAAACTCTTATATAAGGAAAAGCGGCCCCGAGGACACATGGGAATATCGTCAAGCTACTTTTCATCATGTTCATATGATTCGCGTTCGGTACTTTGATAATTTGATATGTGGGTGGACCGGTGCTTGGGTACTGTTCTTACTTGAACAAGCATCCCACTTATGATTAACCTCTATTGCAAGCATCCGCAACTACAATAAAAGTATTAAGGTAAACCTAACCATAGCATGAAACATATGGATCCAAATCAGCCCCTTTCGAAGCAACGCATAAACTAGGATTTAAGCTTCTGTCACTCTAGCAACCCATCATCTACTTATTACTTCCCAATGCCTTCCTCTAGGCCCAAATAATGGTGAAGTGTTATGTAGTCGACGTTCACATAACACCACTAGAGGCTAGACAACATGCACCTCATCAAAATATCAAATGAATACCAAATTCACATGACTACTAATAGCAAGACTTCTCCCATGTCCTCAGGAACAAACATAACTACTCACAAAGCATATTCATGTTCATAATCAGAGGGGTATTGATATGCATAAAGGATCTGAACATATGGTCTTCCACCAAGTAAACCAACTAGCATCAACTACAAGGAGTAACCAACATACTAGCAACCTACTAGTACCAATCCCGGACTTGGAGACAAGAACTGGATACAAGAGATGAACTAGGGTTTTGAGAGGAGATGGTGCTCGTAAAGATGTTGATGGAGATTGCCCTCTCCCGATGAGAGGAGCGTTGGTGATGACGATGGCGATGATTTCCCCCTCCCGGATGGAAGTGTCCCCGGCAGAACAGTGCTGCCGGAGCCCTAGATTGGTTCCGCCAAGGTTCCGCCTCGTGGCGGTGGAGTTTCATCCCGAAAGGTTGCTTCTCAATTTTTCCTCGACGAAAGACCTCATATAGCAGAAGATGGGCATCGGAGAGCCAACAGGGGGCCCACGAGCTAGGGGCGCGCCCTGGGGGGTAGGGCGCACCCCCACCCTCGTGGACAGGTGGGCCCTCCTCTGGTGAACTTCTTCTGCTGGATATTTTTTATTATTTCCCAAAATGACTTTCATGGAGTTTCAGGACTTTTAGAGTTGTGCAGAATAGGTCTCTAATATTTGCTCCTTTTCCAGCCCAAAATTCTAGCTGCCGGCATTCTCCCTCCTTATGTAAACCTTGTAAAATAAGAGAGAATAGGCATAAGTATTGTGACATAACGTGTAATAACAGCCCATAATGCAATAAATATCGATATAAAAGCATGATGCAAAATGGACGTATCACTCTACAGGTGTCTCCAAAGGTACTTGTTGGGTTGGCGTATTTCGAGATTAGGATTTCTCACTCCGATTGTCGGAGAGGTATCTCTGGGCCCACTCGGTAATGCACATCACTTAAGCCTTGCAAGCATTGGCACTAATGAGTTAGTTGCGAGATGATGTATTATGGAACGAGTAAAGAGACTTGCCAAAAATGTGATTGAACTAGGTATTGAGATACCGACGATCGAATCTCGAGCAAGTAACATACCGATGACAAAGGGAACAACGTGTGTTGTTATGCGGTTTGACCTATAAAGATCTTCGTAGAATATGTGGGAGCCAATATGAGCATCCAGGTTCCGCTATTGGTTATTGACCGGAGACGTGTCTCTGCCATGTCTACATAGTTCTCGAACCCGTAGGTTCCGCACGCTTAAAGTTACGATGATAGTTATATTATGAGTTTATATGTTTTGATGTACCGAAGGTAGTTCGGAGTCCCGGGTGTGATCACGCACATTACGAGGAGTCTTGAAATGATCAAGAAATGAAGATTGATATATTGGATGACTATATTCGGACACCAGAATGGTTCCGGGGGTTATCGGATTTTATCGGAGTATCGGAGGGGTTACCGAAACCCCCCGGGGGTTTAATGGGCCATAGTGGGCCTTAGTGGAGAAGAGGAGGGGCGGCTAGGGCAGGCCGCGCGCCCCTCCCCCTCTAGTTCGAATAGGACAAGGAGGGGGGCGGCACCCCCCTTTCCTTCTTCTCCTCTTCCTCCTTCCCCCTTCTCCTAATCCAACAAGGAAGGGAGGGAGTTCTACTCCCGGTGGGAGTAGGACTCCTCCTGGCGCGCCTCCTCCTGGCCGGCTGCACCTCCCCCCCCCCTTGCTCCTTTATATACGGGGGCAGGGGGCACCCCATGGACACAACATTTCATCAGTTGATCTTTTAGCCGTGTGCGGTGCCCCCCTCCACCATAGTCCACCTTGATAATACTGTTGTGGTGCTTAGGCGAAGCCCTGCGTCTGTAGAACATCATCGTCGTCACCACGTCGTCGTGCTGACAAAACTCTCCCTCAACACTCGGCTAGTTCGGACTTCGAGGGACGTCATCGGGCTGAACGTGTGCTGAACTCGGAGGTGCCGTGTGTTCGGTACTTGATCGGTCAGATCGTGAAGACGTACGACTACATCAACCGCGTTGTGCTAACGCTTCCGCTTTCGGTCTACGAGGGTATGTAGACAACACTCTCCCCTCTCGTTGCTATGCATCACCATGATCTTGCGTGTGTGTAGGAATTTTTTTGAAATTGCTACGTTCACCAACATGTAGGCGGCTGCAGCCTCCACCACCCGCATGCGGTACCGCTAGTGCTGGAGGCGGCCCTTGCGGGCGGAGCGGTACTAGTCGAGCAATGCCTCCTGCTCTGCCCGCTCCGCGGTGATCTGCTCTTCCATCTGGAGGTGCTCCTGGAGGAGATGGTGGTTGTAGGCTGCGTCGGCCTGCGCCTCGCGGAACTGCTTCTCACGCTTCTGCCTCACCAGGTCCATATATTGGGCACGGGCCTCGCCGATGGTCATGGTAGAATGCACCAACGAGGATGGCGCGGAGGAGGGGGTTGTCGCCGGATCGTCGACTACCATGTTCTCCATTGGGACGTCGTCGTCCTCCAGCTGCCTTCCTGCCAGCCAGTCGGCAGCAATGGCTGCCATCTCCTAGTGGTCCTTCGTCCACCCGTCCTAAAGAGCGCTGGAGCGTGAGGAAGCCATGGTGCGCAGTACTGTGTGGACAGGAGAAAGGGAACAGATGCGGATGACTGCGTCTATGGCCAGTGCAGCGGTTTATATAGCAATGGTGGGCGGCGGAGGGACGGACGTGTGGCGCCGGAGTAGCCACCTCGGCAACCATGTATCATTAATGTGGGCGGCAGAAGGACGGACGGACGACACTTGTATCGTTTGAAGGCGGAGCAATCGCATGCACCGGGAAGCGGGGCGGGCGGCGCTGACTGTTTCGGGCGGAAAGCGCGCGCGGGCAAGGGAGGCAGTCTGGGTGGGCCAGGGCATTCAGACTCATGCTTGGCAGCGGGTCGGCCCAGCACCCGGACATGCCGGCTCGCCAGCTCGCTAAAATCAGACGATGGACGTAGCTTCCGACCAGGAGCCGGCGCCACTGTCCAAGTCGGTTCATGCCGTGTTCACCATAGAGCAGGTGCGACCGCACTTGGACGACCTAATGGCGGAAGAGCTACCAGCGCAGGAGGACCTGTGCTGCAACCTCTGTCTCCTCAACGAGCACCGATGAACAAGCGAACGACAATGCCTTCGCGGACATGTGGCCCTATGATCCTGGCTTCCCAAATGAGCAGCGGGTGCTGTATTAGACCATCCGTAGGGCCCGCGAGGCCTTCTCCGTTGTCCTTCGAGTTGTTGCGCTCGCCGTGGCGCCGCTGTCTCGGATTGTCAACATGGTCAACGGACATGAGGATGAGGAGATGACTTTACTTGGAGAGGATGACAGTGAGGACCCACCAGGGCCGCGCGTACGCAAGTGCCTCCTTATTAGTATATAAAACTATAATTTTTTTGCTTCCTCCTGGTTTCCTGACATCAGGGTCCCACACCATTGTCAACCTATGTAGTCAATAAATGAGAGAATTGCACAAGAAGCGGCCGACAGCTGGGACCAAGCAGCTCGAACAGTATTTGTGTTTTTTGAGGTGTGAGCACTGCAGAGTTTTTCTTGAGCGATGTTTAGCCGAGATATTTTTTCTCCTCTGAACAACAACGAAAACATCGCTGCAGCTATTAACTGGGTAGGCTGTGGCCCGTCTAGCCCAGGCCAGATATCCAGCCCAGATATTAATTTTTTTTCAAGCTGAAAATGGCTAGCCAGGCTATACTTTTTTTAGGAATGCCCAGGCTAGGTCAAGTTGATATTCTCCGCCCCGCTAGGCTGCAAATATTTCCTAGGAGGGATGCATTAGGCTTAACAAGAAAATGGACTTTAAAAAATAATAAATGAGATGTAATTATAAAAACTGGGCAGTAGCTATAAAAAATGAACCAAACACGTAATTACTTTATAAAATATTATTTTTGGATATTGAAAATTTTAATTTCATTAATTGTTGCGAGCGCAATGTTTCATTGGATTTTTATGCAATATAAATTTATATTGAAATTGTATTTAATCTGACTAGAAATTTCAGGATAAAAATATTTCAGATCCCATCAAAATGTGGGAAATTTTATTGAATTCTGTTTTGAACGGTTGGTTGAAATGGGCTGTATTTTTAACAAACTGTAAATGGTCTGTAGTAAATTCCATTAGAATTCAAAAATTGGCTGCACATTCTTACAAATCTCAAATGGGCTATAAGTTCTCTGCCACACACTTGTGGCCTTACTAATTTGAAGCGTCCCTTAAAAAAAGTTTCTATGCGAAGGAAGGCTTTGTCAACTTATAGTCAACACACGGTTCTAGCAGCAGTGGCCGTTGGATGTCCATCCAACGGATGCCGTGCTTCTTCTTCAATCTTAGATATTCTAGCTACACCCACCCAAAAAAGATTCCTCCCTCTGACATCTGGGGCGCACCATTTCGGAAGCTGACATGTGGGCCTACTAAGTTGACGCGTACCAAGGGCTTTGTCAACTTAGTCAATATAAACGATTCTAGCTAGAGTGAACGTACGATGTTCATCCAATAGCCGTCGTGCTTCTTCAACCTCTGGTCTTCTTGCTCCAGCCGCCCGAAGCAGCGCCGGTCGTGCTGCCTGCTCCTGCCTCTCGTGGCCGGCTGTGCTACCGCGGAGGCCTCACAACCCCTTACTACTCCCGCCGCTGGCCAGGCCATCCCTCCACTCACCCACACCCCCTGTTATTCTAAGGCGACGACAGCTTCACGCCGCAGCCGAACTAGTGAATCCTCGTACTCCTCTCCGCGTGGGTATCCACTTCCCCATCTTCCCCGACTCTGCGTCGTCCCCTTCCTAGGCCTCGTTGTCGTCCACCGCCATGGTGCTCTCGGCGCGGCATGGTCAATGTGGTCAACGACCGACTTCCATCAGAAGAGTACTATACGTGGAGAGGCTGACAACTGGGTCCACGACCGCAGCAAGGAAGTGCCTCCTTATTATGCGCAAAATAATTATTCCTCCACGTGACAGCGGGGACCCACCGGACGGGCCAACGAATTTTGCGAAAAAAACGTTTCCCCCTGACTGCTGGGACCCAACAGCTACATCTTCGCACGCAAGGAAGTGCGTCCGGGCAAAAAAACGATTCGTCCCCTGACTCCTGGGACCCACCAGCTACATCTTCGCACGCAATGAAGTGCCTGACAGTCGGGACCCACCTGGTCGAAGCGTACATAGCGTTGTCATTCTGGTCACGAACGTGTACGTACATACTAGTTGATGTAGAGGCGCACACGTGTCATAGTAGAGGCGCGCACGTAGCATGTACACGTACATATAGTGGGCAATGCGCAAGATAGAAAATATGGCCACGTACGTACATACGGGCAGGGTCTCGAACGCCTACTCGCGGATATGTACGGCCAGTGCTCGTGTACACGGCTGGGTCAGAACGAATAAACTGCGTCGTCGTCATGTTCATGGGGAGCCAACCGGCTGGGTCGGAATGGAATGCGTCATCGTGTTCATCGGGAGGGCTTGAACGGAACAACCGATGGAAGCGAGGCCTGACATACCGCAGAACAGAGGAAACGACCTTGTGTTCGACCGGCCACGTTTGAAACGGGATCCTATTCATCGGGAGGGGTCTGGCGTACCGCAAAACGGAGGAAACAGACCTCCTACGGTCGAAACAGGGGTCCTGTTGATCGGGAGGGGTGTGGCGTACCGCAAAACGGAGGAAACAGACTTGTGTTGGAGCACTATGGTCGAAACGGGGGTCCTGTTCATCGGGAGGGGTGTGGCGTACCGCAAAACGGGACTCCATGGGATACTGTTCATCTCCACCGTCGACCCCCTCCAGCCTCCACGGGCTACTATTCATCCACTATCGACCTCCTCCAGCCTCCACCTGCGACTGTTCATCCACAGGCTCCTGTTCAGGCAGCCTCACCGCGCGCTACTCCACCGGCTACTGTTCAACCAGCCCTCTCCACAGGCTCCTGTTCAACCACCCCTTCTCGGGCTACTATTCATCCACCCCTCCACCGTCTACTATTCATCCAGCCCTCCACGGGGTGTTCCTGTTCATCCAGCCCTCCACGGGGTCCTGTTCATCCAGCCCCAACCGGCTCGATCGATCGGGGTCCTGTTCATCCAGAGGCAACACCACGGGGTCTTGTTCATCCACCCCCACCGGAAACTGTTCAACCAAACCCCCCAGCAACGCTCACTGTTCATCCAGAGGCGGCATCGATCGGCTTTAGTTAGCAGCAGTAGCGAAGGAATCACTCGATCGGGTTCAGTTAACAGCCATCGATCGATCACTCGGGTTCAGTAACAGGTAGCCTACAGTGCAATCGCTTGGGTTCAGTTAGAGCCCAACGCCTTGCTCGGGTTCAGTTAGAGCCCAACGCCTCGCACACACGCGTACGTATACAAGAGAAACACGCATCGCTCGGCCCTTGACCACCCACCGTAACCGGGAACTCCCCGAAATTTTCCTCGCCCTCGCTTCTACCATGGTTTTTTCCGTCATGGATGGCCCAAAGAATGTCATGCAGCTGAGTCTCCGGCCCGCCCAGGATGAAAAGCCCATTTTCTGTCATGATTTTTTGTCATAGAAGTAGGAGCCCACCACATCTATGATGATATCAGGTTTTGTCACAATTATCGTCATAGAAGTGTCATAAGTATGACACAATTTTTTTCATTTGGCCCAAAATGTCACGGATGTGTCTTTTTTGTAATGTATATATATTAATTAAGTCTGTGCTGACTAGCTAATTGATGCATTAACTGTTTTGGTATGTACACATAGTAACTCTCTTCGTTCTTCTTTTCTAGCCCTCCGGATCGAGGAAAACTTCGGTAACGAGACGAGGCCCAAAGAAAAAGTTGCGCCAGGATGAAAGGTTCGCGATCAAAGCAATCAAGGGTGATGGCCAACCAATTGAACCCAGCCGGACCAAGGAAGCATTTTCTGCTCAGTGCAGGGTTCTTGTTAGGGACATGATCCTGATTAGCATCCAGCAATGGAATAATCCTAAGAGCGAAGACCCTCAAGTGTCCTATGTCAATGATTTCACCCTACCGCCAGAGGAGCATCCGGATAAGCCAGTTATAGAGCCATTGGTCAAGGCTCATGCTCTTAAGAAGATGGTAGATCTATTCAGGAGTTGGAAGAATGAGTTGAAATCAAAGTTTGTCGACAAAGATAAGACTCCAGAATTCACCGGTCGATTTGAGAAGATAAGAGATCACTGGCCCGCATTTGTGGTCCACAAGACATCGGAGAAGAGTAAGAAGATGTCAACGGCAAACAAGATAAATGCTGCAAAGAAGGAGCATCACCATCGCACGGGGTCAGGTGGGTATCTCAAAGCCCGACCGTTGTGGGACAAGGCTGGGAATGACCTGCTTGATAAAGGGGTCGAACCAGAGACATTGAACTGGCCAGACCGTTCAAGGACTTGGTTCTTCGGGGTTGGGGGAACCTTGGACCCTGAAAGAGGGAAGTGCGTTTGGACGAACCAGCAACTGGAAATACCTGTCAAGAAGCTTCATCAGTATATTGTTGCAGTGCAGGAAGGGACGTTCTCTCCCGACAGAGAGAACGACGAGCTCACACAGGCCCTTGGCAATCCTGAGCACTCTGGACAAACACGAGGCATGGCAGGCTCCGTTCCGTGGAAGGTTGGGTTTCCCGGCGCAGGCGGTTACAAAACTCGGGTCAGGAAGAGGAAAGTGGAGCAGACCAAACTACAAAAGCTGAATGCAAGGGTATGAGTGCTAGAGGAACAAGCAGTTCACAGCCAGCGACCTACCGGAGCTACCCCAGAAGCTACCCCGCCATCTCAGCGGAGAAGCAGCGTGGCTTCCACCGAGCTCCTTTAGTACTCTGACTTCACGGGTCCTAGCTACCCCGTGGATGCTATCACGAAGGCTCAAGATTGCCACCTTATGGTGCAATGGCATAACCTCAAAGACAAGGTGGTTGTCGGCTCTATTCCACCTCCTGAACCCGGCGCAACTTTTCATTGCCTTCCGATTCCACAAGGCTATGCTGTTGTGATGGTGGATGAAATAACAGAGGGATTTGAGGAACTCGAGCTTAACCACCCTACTGGTGAAGGGGAGACTCAACTTGGTCTTGCTCAAAAGACTCCATGTCTATGGCGGAAGTAGATAATCAAGCTTCCGAACTGGACGCCTCCGCCTCCTCCTCCACCTCCTCCTCCGGCGAGTGATCAGGGCACTCCACCTCCTTCTCCGACTGCTCCGGCCCGTGGCGGCACTCCGCCTCCTTCTCCTCTTGCGCCGGTGCATCCGAGTAGCCCGCCTCCTCCTCCGCCTCGTCAGCAATGGCAGAAGACAGCCGCCACCGCTCCAGCTGCTCCGACGCGTGTAGCACTCCGCCTCCTTCTCCGTCTCATAAGCAACGAAGGAAGAAAGCTGTCGCCACTCCGGCTGCTTCGGCGTCTAGCAGTACAGCCAGAGGCGGGAGGCAGTACAGATTCAGTCCATCTATCAAGCCTCTAGAGAAGTTACCATACGAGATGACCGAGGAGGAAAACGCGGAGATCTATCAAGCCCAAGTGAGGGGCTTCTTTGAAACGCGAAGAGCTATGAGGCATCCACCTCCGGAGGAGAAGATAGATCCTGTCAAAGTTCAGCGCACTATCGATGCCCTGAAGCGACCACCACCGTCTCCGCCGCAAACCAACTATGAGCGCATTATTGAAAGGTCATATATTGATGCAGAGCGGTCGGGAAGTACTTGCAGTGATTGAAGGTTAGCAGAACGAAGAAGTGGAAAAAAATTCCCCAACTCAGCAAACAAGTGAACCAATCGTGCCCCCCGCTCAAGATGTCTAGCGATATTGTCGCTAATCATCCGAGGATGGTGCCCGGTACCAATCCTGGAGATTACCTGCTCGACGATGCACATTTCGATACAATGGAGGTGGACGATTTCAAATACCGACACGGGAAGCCTCTCGTCAAACCTGGCCATCCTCCTCTAACAACGATGATGCGAAGATTCCATGAGTGGTACATGGACACCTGCAGAGAGTCTGGGAAGGATACTTTGACGCTGAGAGTTAAAGAGGAGCACGACCTCATTGGAGTTGATCTGTTGTCTGTTCCATTTGAGGAGTTCTTCCAGTTTTTCAATCAAAAGACCCTCAATAAAACAATCGTCACTTGCTACTGTCTGTAATTAAGTCTCTATATATAGCTCAGCTCTTTCATTGCATGTATATATAATTATCCTCACTATATTATGCAGATTGAAGACCGTCGAATGCAGAAAAGCAGAAATCTATGATATTGGTTCATTAACACAAATCTCATAGATCAATGGACGGTTAAATATGATGCCACACAAACCGAGGCCAACTTGCTACGATCGTTGCTTCAAAATCAAAACAAAGCTAAAGGAGGCGTCTAGGGAGCAGCCGGGTGCTCCCTAGCATTTCCTGGCAGCCACCCCAAATAGAGTAGGTTTCTTTCCACCTTTCCTGGCAGCCACCCCAGGATAGGAAAGCACCTGGTCCCGCCTCCCGATCAACCATCGAGCGGTCAAACCACCTGGTCCTCTCCTTCGCCCGATCCCTCCCCCACCCCTGCGCATCTTCTTTTCCCCTTCTTTTCTCCCCTCACCTAACCCGCAGCCCCATCTTCTTCTCCCCCAAGCCACAAAGGACAGCAAGCCCCTTCCCCTCACCTCTTCCAGATCCAGAAAACCTTCACAGCCCTCCAATGGCGGCTCCATTATTGTTTCTTCTCTAGGCAAAATCAAGGTGCCTCCTTCCTGATTGCCTTGCAAAAGACAAGAAAATCAAGGCAAAAAGGTCAGATTTTAGCTCACTTCCAGATCTCCCTCCTCTTTCCCCATGATTTGTACAAGGCTGTAGTTGTGCAAAACATTGTGTAAAAAAGATGTGATGTTGAGCATGTTTAGTTTGATGTTTAGGCAAGTTTCAGCCCCCTGGTTTGGGCAAATTTAGTAGTGTGGTGCACCCTAAGTGATGGTTCTCGCCAGTTTCCAAATTCTGTTTGCAGATCTGTTGCATATGAACACATTTGTAGTCTGTAGACAAAAACAGGAGGATGAAAACCAGTGCTATGATGATTATGATCTATTTTCCGATGTGTTCCAGTTCTATTAATTGCTTATGAAAATGTTATTGGCAAATTAGACATTCTGCTTTGAGCAAGAACAGTGCTATAATGAGGAAACTAACTATATGTATGCACACAGCTTTGGAAACTTATGACATGGCAAATCATGAACACTTTTGAAACTTATAAGACAACACTGGAAGAAGCTAATGATGTCAAGGCAACTCTGGAAGAAGCTATAAAAAGATTCCTCTTGGTCATTTGTTTCCATTATTCCTTGGTTTCAATAGTAAAAAAACACTAGAAGAATTAATTGCAACTAAAAAACAAGAGACAGTTGTGTAGTACGATTTACCTTTGTTACAGCATATCCTTCACCATGATCCAAGAAAGATTGGAAAGTTGCCAAGATGCAGTTGCAAATTTAATAGTATTTCATCCTGCAAAAGAAGGAAAAAAACAAGAAAAGCCATATACCAACAACTATCAACTGCGAAACGTTACTTCAAAACATACTGCTATAAAGATGAAACCTAAAACTGTCAACTTAAGTTCTTTCTAACACAAAAACATAGGTACGGAAAGCAGAAAATAGTCTGAATATAAAAAGAGCGATCATGCCCATAACAGCTAACTTGATTTTTTCCTAACACTAAACGTGCTCTAATCTCTCTGATTTGGGAGTGAGTTCCATTCTGAAGACACTTCGAAGTAGCACTTCTATGGCAGGATGCTTTGCTTCCCCAAAATCAATGTTGCCTGCATTTAAGAAAGACAGAAAAAAGAAAATATATTATCGACCCAGAAAAAACAAGCCTATGTTATATGTACAAACATGATTCATTAGTACAAAAAAAACCATGCATCTCCTGAAAATAATATATTGCCTAACATATATAGTTTGACTTGCCTGGTTATATGGTTTGGATTGCCTGATAGTGCACTTTGCATTGCCTGGTTATGTTCAATTGCATCCTTAAAAAACACAAAATGAATGCTATCTTGTGACTCTGGTGTGCTTGCGTTGCTGTGTTGTTTGCTTGCCTGAGTTTAGTGTGGTACTAGCTTGCCTCAACAAGCTTTAATTTTTCTGGTTGAAAAAATGCACAGGTTGAACATGATTGAGCTATTTTTGTGTGCTTGGGTAGGTATGCTATTGGCTTGCGTATATTTACTATGCTACTTGCTTCCAACCCTCTGTTGACTTGCTTTACTTTTCCCCATGTTCTCAATAAATAAACAGGTTGACAATGATTGACCTAAATGAGGAACCAGCTGAAAATAATGATGAACCTTTGTGTTGTACACAACATGCTACTGGAAATGCAGAATTTGTGGCGGAATCACCTAATCCCCCTACCATCCAAAGAGTCGATGGTGCTGCTACAGAAGCAATGGAGACAGATGGGCAGTCAAGTCATGGGGGTCGTGCTCCGGGCAGTACACAAGTACCTGCAGCTATAGCAGCTGGGAGCGATGCTCATACCCTTGATGGCACAGGTACTGCAGGTGATACCGGTGGCACTGTTGGTAATGGTTTGGGTGCTGAAAATGATGATGAAGCTTGGTCACAGCCCAAGGAGCCTTACGTGGGCATGAGGTTCGACACTTTGGAAGATGCCAAGGTGCATTACAATGGATATTCCTAACAAATGGGGTTTTCAATCAAAATGAATAGTTCAAGGAAGGATGTGAAAACCGGGGAGTTGATAAAACAACAGTTTGTGTGCAACAAGTTTCGGAAGCCTGATGTTGATGACGGAGGGGCAGAAAAGATTCCCGTGCTAGATGACATTGTTGAGCAAGCAAATGATGATAATGAAGATGAGGCTATTGTCTTTCTTGATGATGATAGTAAGGGCAAAAAGAGGAACAAGAAACGAAAAAGAGATAAAATTGTGCAAACTGGTTGCAAAGCTAAGATGATTGTGAAGGTAATAGATGGCAGATGGGAGGTGATCTACTTTGTTAGCGAGCACAACCATCCGTTGGTTGACAAGCCATGTTTGACTAAGTATTTGCGATCACACCAAGGGATCCCGCCAGAAGAAAGGGCCTTTCTAACTCATCTTCATAACTGTAATTTAACTACAGGTATTGAACCACACCCACCTCCCCCCTATCTTCTAACTTTAAGAACCTGGACATGCCTACTGGTTGTGTGTTTCTTAGCCCATCAACAAGTACCTGTTTTTGCTTGAAACATGTCACTGATTTGCTTCAAACAAATGCCTTAGTTGCTTGATAGTGCCACTAAATTGCTTACAACAATAGATAAAAGACATAAAATGCCTGATTTGTTTCTGGATGCTGGACTTGCCTAATGTTTACCTGTTTGTTGCTCAATGCAAAGTTCCTGCTTGCCTAGTTTTTTAATAAAACAAATTTGGTGTTGAATCTGAACTTGCCTATGGTTAGTCTCTTTGTAGCTAAAATGTACAAGGAATGTACAAATGGTACTTGCTTCCGGATGGGGTCAGCTTGCCTATGATTGAAATTTGTATTGCTCACTAAATGCATTGTTACCCCCCCTGGTTTGTTTCGTGTATTTTGCTCGTGTGTTGCCTGGGGCATATGGTTGTAGTTGCTTGTATAGCTTCATGAATTGCCCAAGCTTTGCATTTGATTTGCCTTGCTGAAAACAGAAAAGAAACTATTTTTGGCACTGTTTTTGTGTAGAAAAAAGATTGACCACCATTGTGACTTCATGTGAACAGGTCGTATGATGCACATCATGTCAGATTTCTATGGGACAGAACTCATTGTACCTTATGGCAGTAACACATTACAAACCTCAAGACGCTCTTGAACAAGGATGATACAAAAGAAGGGGATATGATAGAGACAGTTGCTTACTTTAAAGATCAGCAGAGAGAGGATCCAAATTTTTTTTACAAGATAAAATATGATGAGGAAGACAGGGTTGAGAATATTTTCTGGGTCGATGGTGCAGCAAGGATGGCGTACGTGGAATCTTATCATGATTGTATCTCCTTTGACACAACGTATATGACTAACATGTACAACATGCCCTTTGCACCATTCATTGGGATTAACAGGCATGGGCAGTCGTTCATGTTGGGTTGTGGCTTTGTTAGGCAAGAGTTGGCATCGAGCTTTGATTGGCTATTCCAGACCTTCCTTGAGGCAATGCATAATGTAGCACCCACCAACATCATAACCGACCAAGACATCGCAATGGCACAGTCAATTAAAAAGATCTTTCCTACAAGTGTGCACCGCTGTTGCCGCTGGCATATTATGAAAAAAGCACAAGAAAAGCTTGGACCATTGCTGGGGCGAAACCCTGGCTTGTCCAAAGATTTCAACAGCTGTGTTGACTTCAGCTTGACGCAGGAAGAATTTGAGGCAAGGTGGTGTGAGCTGATGATGAAGTTGTTGGGGAACGTAGTAATTTCAAAAAAATTCCTACGCACACGCAAGATCATGGTGATGTATAGCAACGAGAGGGGAGAGTGTTGTCTACTTACCCTCGTAGACCGAAAGCGGAAGCGTTATATCAACGTGGTTGATGTAGTCGTACGTCTTCACGATCCGACCGATCCAAGCACCGTTACTCCGGCACCTCCGAGTTCTTGGCACACGTTCAGCTCGATGACGATCCCCGGGCTCCGATCTAGCAAAGCGTCGGGGAGGAGTTCCGTCAGCACGACGGCGTGGTGACGATCTTGATGTTCTACTGTCGCAGGGCTTCGCCTAAGCACCGCTACAATATGACCGAGGTGGAATATGGTGGAGGGGGGCACCGCACACGGCTAAGGAACGATCACGAAGATCAACTTGTGTGTCTATGGGGTGCCCCCTGCCCCCGTATATAAAGGAGTGGAGGAGGGGAGGGCCGGCCCTCTCTATGGCGCGCCCTAGGGGAGTCCTACTCCCACCGGGAGTAGGATTCCCCCTTTCCTAGTCCAACTAGGAGTCCTTCCATGTATTAGGAGTAGGAGACAAGGAAGGGGAAAAGGGAAGAGAAGGAAGGAGGGGGCGCCGCCCCTCCCCCTAGTCCAATTAGGACTAGCCAATGGGGGGGTCGTGCGGCCTGCCTCTCCCTCTCCCCTATAGCCAAATAAGGCCCATATACTTCTTCCCCCGTATTCCCGTAACTCTCCGGTACTCCCGAAAATACCCGAAGCACTCAGAACCTTTCCGATGTCCGAATATAGTCGTCCAATATATCGATCTTTATGTCTCGACCATTTCGAGACTCCTCGTCATGTCCCCGATCTCATCCGGGACTCCGAACTCCTTCGGTACATCAAAACTCATAAACTCATAATATAACTATCATCGAAACCTTAAGCGTGCGGACCCTACGGTTCGAGAACAATGTAGACATGACCGAGACACGTCTCCGGTCAATAACCAATAGCGGGACCTGGATGCCCATATTGGCTCCAACATATTCTACGAAGATCTTTATCGGTCAGACCGCATAACAACATACGTTGTTCCCTTTGTCATCGGTATGTTACTTGCCCGAGATTCGATCGTCGGTATCCAATACCTAGTTCAATCTCGTTACCGGCAAGTCTCTTTACTCGTTCCGTAATACATCATCTCGCAACTAACTCATTAGTTGCAATGCTTGCAAGGCTTGTGAGATGTGCATTACCGAGAGGGCCCAGAGATACCTCTCCGACATTCGGAGTGACAAATCCTAATCTCGAAATACGCCAACCCAACAAGTACCTTTGGAGACACCTGTAGAGCACCTTTATAATCACCCAGTTACGTTGTGACGTTTGGTAGCACACAAAGTGTTCCTCCGGTAAACGGGAGTTGCATAATCTCATAGTCATAGGAACATGTATAAGTCATGAAGAAAGCAATAGCAACATACTAAACGATCGGGTGCTAAGCTAATGGAATGGGTCATGTCAATCAGATCATTCACCTAATGATGTGATCCCGTTAATCAAATAACAACTCTTTGTCCATGGTTAGGAAACATAACCATCTTTGATTAACGAGCTAGTCAAGTAGAGGCATACTAGTGACACTCTGTTTGTCTATGTATTCACACATGTATTATGTTTCCGGTTAATACAATTCTAGCATGAATAATAAAAATTTATCATGAAATAAGGAAATAAATAATAACTTTATTATTGCCTCTAGGGCATATTTCCTTCAGTCTCCCACTTGCACTAGAGTCAATAATCTAGTTCACATCGCCATGTGATTTAACAGCAATAGTTCACATCACCATGTGATTAACACCCATAGTTCACATCGATATGTGATCAACACCCAAAGGGTTTACTAGAGTCAGTAATCTAGTTCACATCGCTATGTGATTAACACCCAAAGATTACTAAGGTGTGATCATGTTTTGCTTGTGAGAGAAGCTTAGTCAACGGGTCTGCCAAAATTCAGATCCGTATGTATTTTGCAAATTTCTATGTCTACAATGCTCTGCACGGAGCTACTTTAGCTAATTGCTCCCACTTTCAATATGTATCTAGATTGAGACTTAGAGTCATCTAGATTAGTGTCAAAACTTGCATCGACGTAACCTTTTACGACGAACATTTTTGTCACCTCCATAATCGAGAAACATATCCTTATTCCACTAAGGATAATTTTGACCGCTGTCCAGTGATCTACTCCTAGATCACTATTGTACTCCCTTGCTAAACACAGTGTAGGGTATACAATAGATCTGGTACACAGCATGGCATACTTTATAGAACCTATGGCCAAGGCATAGGGAATGACTTTCATTCTCTTTCTATCTTCTGCCGTGGTCGGGTTTTGAGTCTTACTCAATTTCACACCTTGTAACACAGGCAAGAACTCTTTCTTTGACTGTTCCATTTTGAACTACTTCAAAATCTTGTCAAGGTATATACTCATTGAAAAACTCATCAAGCGTCTTGATCTATCTCTTTAGATCTTGATGCTCAATATGTAAGCAGCTTCACTAAGGTCTTTCTTTGAAAAACTCTTTTCAAACACTCCTTTATGCTTTGCAGAATAATTCTACATTATTTCCGATCAACAATATGTTATTTACATATACTTGTCAGAAATGTTGTAGTGCTCCCACTCACTTTCTTGTAAATACAGGCTTCACCGCAAGTCTGTATAAAACTATATGCTTTGATCAACTTATCAAAGCGTATATTCCAACTCCGAGATGCTTGCACCAGTCCATAGATGGATCGCTGGAGCTTGCATATTTTGTTAACACCTTTAGGATCGACAAAACCTTCTAGTTGCATCGTATACAACTCTTCTTTAATAAATCCATTAAGGAATGCAGTTTTGTTTATCCATTTGCCGGATTTCATAAAATGCGGTAATTGCTAACATGATTCGGACAGACTTAAGTATAGATACGAGTGAGAAACTCTCATCGTAGTCAACACCTTGAACTTGTCGAAAACCTTTTGCGACAATTCTAGCTTTGTAGATAGTAATACTACTATCAGCGTCCGTCTTCCTCTTGAAGATCCATTTATTTTCTATGGCTTGCCTCATCGGGCAAATCCATCAAAGTCCATACTTTGTTTTCATACATGGATCATATCTAAGATTTCATGGCCTCAAACCATTTCGCAGAATCTGGGCTCATCATCGCTTCCTCATAGCAAGTTCGTCATGGTCTAGTAACATGACTTCCAGAACAGGATTACCGTACTACTATGGTGCGGATCTCACTCTGGTTTACCTACGAGATTCGTTAGTAACTTGATCTGAAGTTACATGATCATCATCATTAGCTTCCTCACTAATTGGTGTAGAAGTCACAAGAACATATTTCTGTGATGAACTACTTTCCAATAAGGGAGATGGTACAATTACCTTATCAAGTCTTTCTACTTTCCTCCCACTCACTTCTTTCGAGAGAAACTCCTTCTCTGGAAAGTATTCATTCTCAGCAACGAATGTATTGCCTTTGGATCTGTGATAGAAGGTGTACCCAACTGTCTCCTTTGGGTATCCTATGAAGACATATTTCTCCGATTTGGGTTTGAGCTTATCAGGATGAAACTTTTCACATAAGCATCACAACCCCAAACTTTAAGAAACGACAACTTTGGTTTCTTGCTAAACCACAGTTCATATAGTGTCGTCTCAACGGATTTAGATGGTGCCCTATTTAACGTGAATGCAGCTGTCTCTAATGCATAACCCCAAAACGATAGTGGTAAATAGGTAAGAAACATCATATATTGCACTATATCCAATAAAGTATGGTTATGACGTTTAGACACACCATTATGCTATGGTGTTCCAGGTGGCATGAGTTTGTGAAACTATTCCACATTGTTTTAATTGAAGGCCAAACTCGTAACTCAAATATTTTACCTCTGCGATCATATCGTAGAAACTTTTATTTTTGTTACGATGATTCTCTACTTCACTCTGAAATTCTTTGAACTTTTCAAATGTTTCAGACTAGTGTTTCATTAAGTAGATATACTCATATCTGCTCAAATCATCTGTGAAGGTCAGAAAATAATGATACCCGCCGCGAGCCTTAGCACTCATCGAATCGCATACATCAGTATCTATTATTTCCAACAAGTCAGTTTCTCGCTCCATTGTTCCGGAGAACGGAGTTTTAGTCTTCTTGCCCATAAGGCATGGTACGCAAGCATCAAGTGATTCATAATCAAGTGATTCCAAAATCCCATCAGCATGGAGTTTCTTCATGCGCTTTACACCAATATGACCTAAACGGCAGTGCCACAAATAAGTTGCACTATCATTATTAACTTTGCATCTTTTGGCTTCAATATTATGAATATGTGTATCACTACGATCGAGATCCAACGAACTATTTTCATTGGGTGTATGACCATCGAAGGTTCCATTCACGTAAGCAGAACAACAATTGTTCTCTAACTTAAATGAATAACCGTATTGCAATAAACATGATCAAATCATATTTATGCTCAATGCAAATACCAAATAACACTTATTTAGGTTCAACACTAATCCCGAAAGTATAGTGAGTGTGCGATGATGATCATATCAATCTTGGAACCACTTCCAACACACATCGTCACTTCACTCTTAACTAGTCTGTGTTCATTCTGCAACTCCCGTTTCGAGTTACTACTCTTAGCAACTGAACCAGTATCAAATACCGAGGGGTTGCTATGAACACTAGTAAAATACACATCAATAATCTGTATATCAAATATACCTTTGTTCACTTTGCCATCCTTCTTATCCGCTAAATACTTGGGGCAGTTCCGCTTCCAATGACCAGTCCTTTTGCAGTAAACACACTCAGTCTCAGGCTTAGGTCCAGACTTGGGCTTCTTCACTTGAGCAGCAACTTTCTTGCCGTTCTTTTTGAAGTTCCCTTTCTTCCCTTTGCCCTTTTCTTGAAACTAGTGATCTTGTCAACCATCAACACTTGATGCTCTTTTTTGATTTCTACCTTCGTCGATTTCAGCATCACGAAGAGCTTGGGAATTGTTTCCGTTATCCCTTGCATATTATAGTTCATCACGAAGTTCTACTAACTTGGTGATGGTGACTAGAGAATTCTGTCAATCACTATCTTATCTGGATGATTAACTCCCACTTGATTCAAGCGATTGTAGTACCCAGACAATCTGAGCACATGCTCACTAGTTGAGCGATTCTCCTCCATCTTTTAGCTATAGAACTTGTTGGAGACTTCATATCTCTCAACTCGGGTATTTGCTTGTAATATTAACTTCAAATCCTGGAACATCTCATATGCTCCATGACGTTCAAAACGTCTTTGAAGTCCCGATTCTAAGCCGTTAAACATGGTGCACTAAACTATCAAGTAGTCATCATATTGAGCTAGCCAAACGTTCATAACGTCTGTATCTGCTCCTGCAATAGGTCTGTCACCTAGCGGTGCATCAAGGACATAATTCTTCTATGCAGCAATGAGGATAAACCTCAGATCACGGATCCAATCCGCATCATAGCTACTAACATCTTTTCAACACAATTTTCTCTAAGAACATATCAAAATAAGCACATGAAAGCAACAATGCGAGCTATTGATCTACAACATAGATATGCTTATACTACCAGGACTAAGTTCATGATAAATTAAAGTTCAATTAATCATATTACTTAAGAACTCCCACTTAGATAGACATCTCTCTAATCCTCTAAGTGATCACGTGATCCAAATCAACTAAACCATAACCGATCATCACGTGAAATGGATTAGTTTTCAATGGTGAACATCTTTATGTTGATCATATCTACTATATGATTCACGCTCGACCTTTCGGTCTCCATGTTCCGAGGCCATATCTGCATATGCTAGGGTTGTCAAGTATAACCCGAGTATTCCGCGTGTGCAACTGTTTTGCACCCGTTGTAGATGGACGTAGAGCTTATCACACCCGATCATCACGTGGTGTCTGGGCACGACGAACTTTGGCAACGGTGCATACTCAGGGAGAACACTTCTTGATAATTTAGTGAGAGATCATCTTAAAATGCTACCATCAATCAAAGCAAGATAAGATGCATAAAAGATAAACATCACATGCAATCAAAATATGTGACATGATATGGCCATGATCATCTTGTGCCTTTGATCTCTATCTCCAAAGTACCGTCATGATCTCTATCGTCACCGGCATGACACCATGATCTCCATCATCTTGATCGATATCAATGTGTCGTCACATGGTCGTCTCGCCAACAATTGCTCTTGCAACTATTGCTATCGCATAGCGATAAAGTAAAGCAATTATTTGGCACTTGCATCTTATGCAATAGAGAGAGACAACCATAAGGCTTTTGCCAGTTGCCGATAACTTCAACAAAACATGATCATCTCATACAACAACTTATATCTCATCACGTCTTGACCATATCACATCACAACATGCCCTGCAAAAACAAGTTAGACGTCCTCTACTTTGTTGTTGCAAGTTTTACGTGGCTGCTACGGGCTTAGCAAGAACCGATCTCACCTACGCATCAAAACCACAACGATAGTTTGTCAAGTTGGTGCTGTTTTAACCTTCGCAAGGACCGGGCGTAGCCACACTCAGTTCAACTAAAGTTGGAGAAACTGACACCCGCCAGCCACCTGTGTGCAAAGCACGGCGGTTGAACCAGTCTCGCGTAAGCGTACGCGTAATGTCGGTCCGGGCCGCTTCATCCAACAATACCGCCGAACCAAAGTATTACATGCTGGTAAGCAGTATGACTTATATCGCCCACAACTCACTTACGTTCTACTCGTGCATATAACATCAAACCATAAAAACCTAGGCTCGGATGCCACTGTTGGGGAACGTAGTAATTTCAAAAAAATTCCTACACACACGCAAGATCATGGTGATGCATAGCAACGAGAGGGGAGAGTGTTGTCTACGTACCCTCGTAGACCGAAAACAGAAGCGTTATATCAATGCGGTTGATGTAGTCGTACGTCTTCACGATCCGACCGATCCAAGCACCGTTACTCCGGCACCTCCGAGTTCTTGGCACACGTTCAGCTCGATGACGATCCCCGGGCTCCGATCCAGCAAAGCGTCGGGGAGGAGTTCCGTCAGCACGACGGCGTGGTGACGATCTTGATGTTCTACTGTCGCAGGGCTTCGCCTAAGCACCGCTACAATATGACCGAGGTGGAATATGGTGGAGGGGGGCACCGCACACGGCTAAGGAACGATCACGAAGATCAACTTGTGTGTCTATGGGGTGCCCCCTGCCCCCGTATATAAAGGAGTGGAGGAGGGGAGGGCCGGCCCTCTCTATGGCGCGCCCTAGGGGAGTCCTACTCCCACCGGGAGTAGGATTCCCCCTTTCCTAGTCCAACTAGGAGTCCTTCCATGTATTAGGAGTAGGAGACAAGGAAGGGGAAGAGGGAAGAGAAGGAAGGAGGGGGCGCCGCCCCTCCCCCTAGTCCAATTAGGACTAGCCAATGGGGGGGCGCGCGGCCTGCCTCTCCGTCTCCCCTATAGCCCAATAAGGCCCATATACTTCTTCCCCCGTATTCCCGTAACTCTCCGGTACTCCTGAAAATACCCGAAGCACTCAGAACCTTTCCGATGTCCGAATATAGTCGTCCAATATATCGATCTTTACGTCTCGACCATTTCGAGACTCCTCGTCATGTCCCCGATCTCATCCGGGACTCCGAACTCCTTCGGTACATCAAAACTCATAAACTCATAATATAACTATCATCGAAACCTTAAGCGTGCGGACCCTACGGTTCGAGAACAATGTAGACATGACCGAGACACGTCTCCGGTCAATAACCAATAGCGGGACCTGGATGCCCATATTGGCTCCTACATATTCTACGAAGATCTTTATCGGTCAGACCGCATAATAACATACGTTGTTCCCTTTGTCATCGGTATGTTACTTGCCCGAGATTCGATCGTCGGTATCCAATACCTAGTTCAATCTTGTTACCGGCAAGTCTCTTTACTCGTTCCGTAATACATCATCTCGCAACTAACTCATTAGTTGCAATGCTTGCAAGGCTTATGTGATGTGCATTACCGAGAGGGCCCAGAGATACCTCTCCGACATTCGGAGTGACAAATCCTAATCTCGAAATACGCCAACCCAACAAGTACCTTCGGAGACACCTGTAGAGCACCTTTATAATCACCCAGTTACGTTGTGACGTTTGGTAGCATACAAAGTGTTCCTCCGGTAAATGGGAGTTGCATAATCTCATAGTCATAGGAACATGTATAAGTCATGAAGAAAGCAATAGCAACATACTAAATGATCGGGTGCTAAGCTAATGGAATGGGTCATGTCAATCAGATCATTCACCTAATGATGTGATCCCGTTAATCAAATAACAACTCTTTGTCCATGGTTAGGAAACATAACCATATTTGATTAACGAGCTAGTCAAGTAGAGGCATACTAGTGACACTCTGTTTGTCTATGTATTCACACATGTATTATATTTCCGGTTAATACAATTCTAGCATGAATAATAAACATTTATCATGAAATAAGGAAATAAATAATAACTTTATTATTGCCTCTAGGGCATATTTCCTTCAGAAGTATGAGGCTATGACTGACTCCCACTTCGAGAATCTATACAAGTACAGAGAGACATGGGTGCCCTGCTACTTCAAGCTATAATTCTTCCCTTTCTTGCAGTCAACTCAACGCAGCGAGGGGTTCAACGCTGTCCTTAAGCGATATGTGAACCCACACAAGTCCATTTTGAACTTTGTGAAGCAATATCAGAAAATCCAAACACACATACTAGTCCGGGAGGGTTCAAAAGACTACAGGACAGGACATTTACAGACTGAAATGTGGTCATCTTACCCAATAGAGAAGCAGGCGTACGGTTCGTATACTAGGGACTTGTACGAGAAGTTTCGTGATGAGTTTCAGTTGACTACAAGGTACAATGTGCGACCACATGGTGAAAACTTGTATGAGGTTTACCCCAATCAAGAGTGGGTTTCCAAATATGGTTCTAGGGGCTATTTTGTCACGGTGGAAGCTAGTGCTGCAGACTACAGATGTGACTGCTGCAAGATTGAGAGGGATGGCATGCTTTGCTGCCATATCTTGAAAGTTTTCAACCACCTTGGTGTTGATGAAATCCCAGCGCAGTACATACTTAGAAGGTGGACACCTATGGCAATTCCCAACGCACCCCCTGCTATCGAAGAGCAACCTGATGAGATGCCACCACAATCGAAAAAGGAACTCAGGCATGCAAATTTGATGATGGATTTTGGTAGTCTTGCCCGGGTTGCTAGTGCGTCAGATGCTGCGACGGATATTGTAAAGAAACATATGCGTGGTGCGCGTCATGAAATCAAAAATCTCAACATGTCAAAGAAGAAGAAACCGGCAGCACCAACAAGTGCGCCCTCTGGTGGTCCTCCACCATCAGCTGATGGTTCTGCACCACAACCGAGTAACTCTCAGGCAACTGGTGGCCCTGCGGTGCGTCCTGGAGGGCCTTCACAAGCCCCTTCTGGACCTGGGCAGCAGAGACCTGCTTCTGCGCCACCACCAAGAAACACTCAGGCAACTAGTGGCCCTGCGGTGCGTCCTGATGAACATGCACAAACCTCTTCTGGACCTAGGCAGCAGCGACCTACTTCTGCAACGCGGAGAAAAAACGCACCAAACCTAACTGGCAACTCTATGAGTGAGGATAGACACCAACAGACAGCATTCGGGGGTGCAGCGATGCAAAAAAAGGGTTGTAGCACTACCCATGAGCCCTCCTACACAAGGCTGCTGGCCTGTACAGCAACTGTCAGGATATGTGCCACTGAACAGTGGAGCAGCGCCGCAACTTTCAAGGGTCTCAACAATGACAAGGCATGTGCAAGCGCTAAGAGGAGCTGCGCCACAACTTTTGATGGATACGGCACTAGCAAGAGGGCATGCGCGACCTCCTATGGGTCCTAGACCAGCAATTTGACCTGCACCATAGACTATGGTGGCTATACAACCATCGCGGGGGCCTAACGCAGCAAACACAACCTATGTGGCTGGTCCTGGACTAGCACCATTGCCTGCATCAACAGCAACGCTGGATGGCTGGATTGGGCAGCATCTAGGGTCTTCAACAACACAGGAAGAAAATGCCAATGCAATTTCATCTCCTATTGCGCAAGCTCCTGGTGGATATGCGCACCAACCGCTCAGTATGGCATCTCTACATGCAGCTGTTGCAGCCGCACAAGGTACTACGATGGTTGAACCACAGTTTGGAAGACCTGCTACCACACTTGGCCCTGTAATTCCTAGAGACCCTCCAAAATCAACAACAAAAGGGAGGGCAAAGTCAAAAAGAATTCAATCAGCACTTGAGCTGCATCCGAAGAGAAAGAACAAGTGCAGCTATTGTGGTTCTTTTAACCACAATGGTGCAAGCTGCCCGACCAGATTGGTGTAATGGTCACACAGTGACCAGATGGCTGAAAAAGATGTGTCGAATGGCATTCACGAGTTAAACTATTTGTGGGTCTGTATGTTTGAACATCCTAAACTATTATTTATGGTTTACGGTTTCTTGTGGCTGACTTGCCTCACACTAGAGTTTTGAGTTGCCTGGTTATAAGTTTTAGTTGCCTGTTGTGTGCTTTGAATTGCCCCGCAAACACCCTTTCCCTCCCCATAAAAAGTCGAAAACTTACATACATAAGATTCTACAATGCTATAAAATGCAACAATTCCCTGGTTATGTAATGATCATACTATTTGTCTTTCATTTGTCTTTTATGGGTCCTTCTGAATAACTTGCCTCAAATTAAAGCTTAAATTGCCTATTTATGCAATAGAGTTGCCTGGTGCAAGCTGTTATAGAGGCAACTCCTCCCCCCGACACTCCAAAAAGTTCAGAAAAGAGCAAAAGAAACAACACATGCATTTACATGGATGTAGCGCGCGTGAGGGGAGAAAAAACTGACCTATGCTAACTTGAGTATGGTTTTCCATGGAGCCTTGTTGTTGGCGTTGTCAACCCACGTGTTAGTCAATTGTTTCCTGATGCTTGGAATATCCTCAGCTGTGAATTTTGGAACAGCCCTTGCCTCCCAACCGTTTGCTATCGTCAGAGCAAAAACACCACAGTCGAACCTAAACAAAAAATTGAAGAAAAAAACTGGATGCTTACTCTATGTAGTATTGTGTCGCTTGTAAAAAACTGAACAAAACCATAGTTAATATGTGAAAAGAAGTGGATGCTTACTCATTATTTTGTTGTGGGACGTCGATGTTGGTAAGCCCAAACTCATCCAGCGAGACACGGGAACTGGCGTAATGCTCTTCCCATAGAGACCGAAAGCTTGCAACCATTTTCCTTGCGCAAACATCTAAAGAGTTGTTTTTGAGCGTCCTCCAAGAATCAAGAGTTTCAAAACGTCGATCCCTTATGTTCACATTAAAAATCCAGTAATGATTGCCTGTTTTAGGTTTTGTCTTGTCGATGTTCTCTAACACTGGGAACATAATCTGTTAGAAAAAACAAAAATGGGTTAGTAAAAAAATACAATACTAGAAACTGGATGTAAGCAATTTTTTCTGTGCTCTCACAAATTAAGAAAATGGACTAAAGAAGCAAAAAATGCACATGCCAGTTTTGTGCTAGTGTGAGTAATTTGCCAAAAACAGAAGATGCATTATCTACTTGTGTAAGCAACCAGCCAAAAATGCACAGGCAAGTTGTGCAAAAAATGTAAGCAACTTGCCACATAGAAGCAATTAAGAAATGGACTGAAGAAGCGAAAATGCACATGCCAGTTTTGTACTAGTGTGAGTAATTTGCCAAAAACAGAAGATGCATAGGCAGGTTATCTACTTTTGTAAGCAACCAGCCAAAAAATGCATAGGCAACTTATCTACTTGTGTAAGCAACCAGCCAAAAATGCACAGGCAAGTTGTGCAAAAAATGTAAGCAACTTGCCACATAGAAGCAATTTCATGAGTGTAGTCAACTTGCCACCACACCCATCCCCCCCCCCCTAAGAAATATTTACATTTGTGTAACCAAAAGTTTTAGCATAAAAAGTCATATATAAAAAATGCATTGGTAAAAAGTAAAGAAACCATTAACTTACCATGTCTTTACGGTCCAAGCGATTCGACTTCTTGAACCGAGAAATGAGCTCCTTGCCATTCAATTCCATGTTTTGCATCTGAACCTGATGTAAAAAAATACAGACATGAACATGACCTTTTATGAAAAAGAGAAAAAAAAGAAACGCAAAACTACACTATTAGTTGCTTCGCGTTTTCTTACCGAGAACCTGACGGGCATCACGAGCTTCTTTGAGTCTGGTGGCAAGTTCATCATTATAGACTGTATACCAACTTCCATTACATGGCTCAAGACAAAACCTTCCTTCTTCATTGAGTTTGCGAGCTCCCTGACCATGACAAAGTATTTGCCATATTCAATTACCCTTACGCTGCATGAAAAAAAAGAGGCATTCAGCTCACAAAATCCTTCCATGAATTGCCTACCACCATTTCAACTCAGGGAAAACACATGGGGGCATGGGCATATCAAAAAGGAGAAACTACTTCAAAAAAAATAAGAATTCCACACTAAGCCAAGTTGCCTGATTCTATAAATGGATTGCTTATAAACACAGTTTGAATTGCCTGGATAACATAACAGACCTTGCCTGGGGTGAAAAGTGCATTGTGCAATGGCTGCCAAAAAAGAAATGCAGTGATATACTGTCATTCCTGGTATCCACATCTGGTGATTCTTCTTCATTAATTCTTCCATGCAGAATAACTGATGCATACAATCTATTTGCTTCGGGTTTGGACATGTAGACTTTCTTCTCATTATAGTCGATGAAAGGTGACCTCTTGCAAGGAGGTGGCTTGATAATCCTTCTCTCGAATTGATGTGGATGCATCTCTCCTGAACTACTACTGCTATAAACCTTGCTGCCTGACCCCACTTCTCCTTGGTTGGAACTTTTTTCAGGTGTTTGGTACGCATTTCCTTCTTCTTGAACACACGGTTCGTCCATGCCTTCAACCTCCAACGGATAATCATCGTCGGTTATATCGATGATTGGCTGGTTATGTACTGGGAGTTCCTTGAACTCATGCTCTGTAAATGTTCTTGACCCAACATGTTGATGTGTTGTGTTGTCTGCAGATCTTGTGTGCAAATCATCTATGCCTAGATCGAAACTTGGTGCTGGGCAGTACTCTCTGAAAAAGTCATTTGATCTTTCGGTGTCCCTTTGCTCAAAATGTTGTTTATCATTATTCGCTGAGCTGTGATTTGTGGAGTTGGATTGGGCATTCTTGCTGTTTGGATCAACACACCTTGCAAACAGCTCACTCACCTCTAGAACATTGATTTCTAGTGCATTGGTTGTCTTCCCACTAACACGCATGAATTCATGGTACATCTCCTCCACATGAGAGAAATGGGAAGTGTTCCCCTGGCCAGTTGCTTCTACTGCTTCTGGAACACTTGTGGCCTCAGGTTGGGCAAGTACAGTTGAGCAGACAGGCCATTTCCCTATGGCTCTTGGCAACTTTTGTTCCAGGCTTTTTCCCATGGTTACTGCTTCTGGAACACTAGTGGCCTCAGGTTGGGCAAGCACAGTTGGGAAGGTAGGCAATTTCCCTAGGGCTCTTAGCAACTTTTGTTCCGGACTTTTTCCAATGGTTAGAGCTTCGGGCAGGTGTTGTATCCTATTGATCTCCGTACATAGCACCGGATGGATGTTCTCTTTCTCCTTTTTGTGTCCTGCATGAATTAATGATCGAGCCTCCAGTGATGCCTTGAAGTCTTGCACCTTGACCCTCTGGATACCATTGGCTGACTGCATCACATTTCCCCGAGACGAGAAAGGCACTTGACCATTTAAGTCACCTAGTGGTTGTGCTCCGCTGTGGTTTCCTGTGCTTACTAGCACTGTGGGTCCCTCCTTGAGTCGTACTGGCCTTACTTTTGTGGGTCTAGTGTTTCCTCTGCAGAACTTGCCTGAAAAGCAGCTGGTCTTGCTTCCTCCTTAGACTGAGTTGCCAGAATATGTGATCCACTTGCTTGACATTGGGAATGAAAATTACCCGAGAGCTTTGGATCTACTCCTGTAGGTACTGCCTCATCTCCAACTTTGCTGCATGGGGGTGCTGCTGAGCTTGATGGTGTACTCTTTACCACCTGTGTTTTGGCATTCCCATGAATTGCCTCTTTTGTTTCAGAATTTGCTTGTTGCTGCTGCTGAGAAGGACCAGATTTTTTCATGGCTGACTACCTTGGCTTTCCCCCTTGGCCGTAACCGGGATTTTCGGCACGATATGCTTGCGGATGCATTGCTGTTTTGTTCATCACAGATGGCTCCAATACAAAACTGACAGTTTTCTTCATCTTCTTTGATGGAGGGAGTGGTGGTAGTTGGTTTCGACGAGCAATCTTCTGTTCTATAGCTTCATTTAGAGCGGCGCCAAAATGTCTCATTATTTTCTACCGAGTCGCCTTTGGGCATATTTCCTTGGGGTTGAATGTGAAGCCCAAATCCAAGTCTTCCCCCCTCGACAACTCTTCGAACATCCTCTTCGCTTCGGTTGCCATGGTTATGTCATTGATATCCCACATTTCTTTCACTTCAAGAAAAGGGAAGCGTGGTTCCTGGGAAACAGCAGTTTTGAATTCTGTCAACACAAGGTCTTTCATACAGATCCTATCTGCCTCATCCAATCCTTTTGCCTTTCTGTCCCTCTTCTTTTGAATCAGAAATTGCAGCGTGCATTGTTCATCATCATCGCTGCTTGGGTTTTCAGCTGCGGGATCCTCGTCCCGATCAGAGCCACCATTGCTGCCTGAACCACCGTTGCCACCTCTGTTGTCATCTTCATCATCTTCATCCTGCTTTCCTTGCCCATCATTTTCCTTGTCTTTGTCATCCCCATCGCCTTCTTCATCGTCATCGTCCTCCTTTCCTTCATCATCTTCTTTTTCGTCATCCTCTTCTTCTTCATCATCATCATTGTCCTCGTTTCCCTCAGTTTCGTCTTCCGTCCCCATGTCAACTATTTGTCGTGCTCCCTGGCTACATGATTTCTCCTGAACTCCACTTGATCCATCATGACCATCATCGCTGTCTGAACTTTCATCGCTGTCGCTTTCATCACTACCTTTATCTCTGCCATGTCCCTCGCTTTCACTGTCGCCTGCCTCACTGTCGTCGCTGTCTGAATTAAACGACTCCTCCACACTTGGTAAGCTGTCTGTTCCGGCTGGTACTCGCTTGCTCCTTCTATTGGACTGCCGCCTGCTTGTCTCCGCAGTAGTAGGATCTGCCTCCTTTGTCCCCCATTCATCATCGTCTATCTTCCCAATCCCAGTCACGAGCTTCCCCACTGCATGAGAAACTACGGAACACATTTCGTGCACCAACCCTGTGAGCTTCTTTTGCTTCTGTAAAACATAAAAGTGGATGGTAGAGAACATGATAAGTACATATCTTCTATTGAAGATTCTGAAAGAAAATGGTTGAATGTACAAATGGCGATAAAAAGGGGAACAACAGTGAGAGCAAAAAACCAGTGCTCGATAACTTACTGATTTGTCATATGACTCGGGCAAACTTGCAGCAACAAATTTGGTGATGTGGTCCATACTACCAAACAAGCTATCATCCGCACACCGAGAAAACTCCGTCTTGAGCTGGTGGTTTATAGCAAAATAAGATTAAAAAAACTATGAGTGACAACAATTCTGGCACTCCCATACCAAAAAAAGAACTGACAAATGAAGAAAAACAATACTACTAATAGTGTTTAAATTCCTGCAACCATTATGACACTTCCCCCCCTGTTGCCTAATATTAGTGGATACTGTAATCAACAAAAATGAAGAACTAGTATGCAAGTTGCTAGTTTTCAGAACATAAGTTGCTTGGGTGGTTGTATAAATTTGCTACTTTTCAACATGTAAATTGCACAGACAAAAAAAATAGCTAAAAAGATGTACTCCAGCAGCTACTGTTAGAATACAACAACCCAACAAATCCTTCTTGTGAACATAATCCAACTGTGTGCATGGCAAACGAAAAAGTCTGATACCTACTTGGACCTACTTCAAATATATGTATGGCAGTTGCCCAAAAAGATACATTACCTTGCATGCTCTTTCAAAGTGAATTGCCTACTCTAAATAATGGTAGTGTTGCCTAAAAACAATATGACAATAAAAATATATCCTAAAACAGGAAAATTGAGTTACCCGCAAATGGCCATACTCTCCTGGAGCCTTCCTGTCCTTCTTGATAACTCTGGAGATTAAATCTGAATTCCAGACTGAAACCCTTGGTACCAAGTTCGGGATTGGCTCATCAACATCCAGAGAGTCTAGGTACAACAGCTGCATAGAGACACGGAGAAAGATCAAAAAGTTTAAGTTAGCTAATGATTGCAAAAAGAAAGGACAAGGTAACTAAACAAAAGGATGCTTGAAAAAACAAAATAGCTTGAAGCACTTACAACAAGGTGGAAAACACAACAACAAACAGCCTTCTTGTTGGCACGCCCTGAAGTGAACGCAAGCTTTAATTGATCAACAACAAACTGGCATATATTGGTTTCCGTTATTCCATTGACATCCATGACCGCCGGGAAGATCTTTGGGGAAATACTCAAACTAGTTGAAGGGGCAAGGAAGCATGAAAAACAAGAGCTAGCCAAGCGCGGACAAAATCATCATCATGAGATCCTCCCATGTCAACGATCATCTTGCACCATTCTGTGAGGGTTGGGGAGTTCTTGGATGTGATGTTGTAAATATTGTACATTGCCTTTGTGATTTCAGGCCGATTCTTGAAGCACACCTTCCTGCCCCTGTTGGGCAAACCCCATATCCTACGGACACTTGCAGCATCTACAGGAATCTTCCCCCTTTCTGGAATGACTATCTGCGAAGTCTCCGGGTCGTAATGCTTCATTATCCACTGGCTGAGATCTCCGGGCATGCTACTCGCTGCAAGGTCCAGAATGCCACCAAATTCTTTTTCGATGATGACACCCTTTTGGTCAGGAACCAAGTCCTTGTTCAACTTGAACAGCCTTGCAGGGGATGCCCTGTTCCTACGACCCTATTGCGCGTAAGGAAAAAACAGAAACAGGGGATTAGCAAAAAAAGAAAAAAGGTTCATCACAACATAGGCAACTTAGGCAGCATTGATGGGCAACTGCTCAGTGAAACTGAGGCAACTATGCAAAATACCTCAGTTCCTCCCGTCTTCTGGCGTTTTGCTTTTGGAGGCTGCTCGACGTCTGCACCTTCGACATTTTTATTCCGAGCATCTGCAGCTTGGCTCTCATTACTATTCTCAGTACTAATGATATCATCAGGTCGCTTCCCCCGTGAGACAACTGCCTTAGTTCTCATACGCTTGTGCCCAGTTATTGGTGCACTGCTCCATGGCTGGGAGATGGAAACCACATAAATCTAAAAAAAATGAAAAAAAACAAACTCTGTTATGTACAGGAAGAACATAAAAACTTCCTGAGCATGTGCACACCTGTGTTTTATGCTCTTCATCCCCATGAGATGCAAGGTCGTCATGGCTTGATCCAGCAGCTCCATCCTGTTTTGACTTATGACTTGTCCCGGCCATCTAATTTTTGCCGCATATTTAAAGGAACAGCGATTTTAAAAAAGTGGGCAATGAAAAGCCTCGTAAACTATCTGATTTTCAATATATGTTACAACATTACTACAAAAGTACATTAAAAAAACCTAAGTAAAACATGACTACAAGGAGCAACAAACAACTATTGCACATCAATCACCAGGCAACGCATGTTGGCATTTCAGGCAAACGGCTAAGAAAGCTTGAGCAAGTTTGAGATTACACAAATGCAGTACATATGGTGGCTGCTAGGCAACAAATGTTAGCATTTCAGGCAAATGGCTAAGAAAGCTTGAGCAAAAAGCCAGGCATTACACAAAGACACTAGGCAAAAAACGGTTGAGGGCATGTTAGGGCAACTGACTAACAAAACCTCCACAGCCAAGCACACTAGGCAACAGTTGAGGCCAATTCAGGCAACTGACTAGCAAAACTCCAGCAAAAAAGCCTAACAACTCAGTCACAAATCTTAAGCAAACTGACATACATATCTACAACTCAGTCGAAACAAACACGAGCGTCGAACCATAGCACATAAACCTAATACACATGGGAATACACAAACATTTCAACAACATGAAACTATAACATAGTTCCATTTGTTGCATGAAAAAAAAGTGCTAGGAAACTATATCAGCATCCTATGAGTAGTTGTTGCACAAGTCAGTAGATCACCAAAGCCTTGAATGCTCACCAGCACCAAAACCAAAATCTAACGAGTGCTTAATCCGTTTCAAATCAGTTAACCTATGCGTAATCTCTTCCTAATCTCTTACAATGGCAAAGGTATTCAGTGAACAGTGATTTCGCCCAAAACTCACGGGATCTGCAAGCATACACAAACTGGGATCGAGATGAACTAACCTGCGATTCTGCCCTCCGCCAACGCGCAAGGTGATTCTGCTCCTCCGCGCGAACCACACGGCGAAGACGCGCGTGTCGACCCTTCTCGCCCGCGTCTCCGGCGCTGAAGCGCCTTCTGCCTCCAACTGCTGTTGTTTGCTGCGGGTGTAGACGAACATTCCCGGTCGCCGCAACGACACGCGCGTCGACCCTCCTCGCCCCGTCTCCGGCTCTGCAGTGCCTTCCGCCTCCGACGGCTGCACCAATGTATGGCCCCAAATCGCCGCCCCGACGCGCGCCTGGCCTAATTAACCACTCCCTGCACGCCGCGCACGCTGTCCCTTCCTCACTACGCCGGAGGACGGCCTCCGAATCGCCGCACCGCCGCCGGCTGCTGCGGATTTGGTGGATTTGGGAGGAGCGCTCGGGGTTTCGAAATGGGGGGACGGGGAGGAGAGGAACTGCAGAGGGAGGGGAGAACTGCCGGGACCCACGACCGCTAATCCACCCAACGGCCTCTTCGTAGGACGCCACGACCAGGTGCCACCAGAATACCAGAAGTGATCGACCAGGTTCCACATGGTATTCTGGTCGGGACCATTGTTGTTCGACCAATCTCCCGGAGAAGGAGAGGTCGATCACTTCTCTCTGTAATGTTCATGACGATCTTCTGTACTTAATGGTTTCCTTCATTTTCTTACTAGCTAGCGTGTCGAGTCCTCTCTATACGTATAGTACGTAGCGTCGACCAAGCATGGAGATAAGAGAGGACACTTCTCTCTATTAGCTAGCTAACACAATATATGAAACCCCTAAATTAACCCTATAAAACCCCCAAAACCCCCAACCCCCCCCCCCCTAAAAAATAAAAACCCCAGCCCTGAACTGCTGACGCGTGGATGCTTTTTGGTCCCGGTTGGTGCTACCAACCAGGACAAAAGGTCCTCCTGCCTGGGCAAGCCGCAGCGGCCACGTGGAGCCCCATCTGTCCTGGTTCGTAGGCGAACCGAGACTAAATGTAATGGACTTTAGTACCGACTCTTTAGTCCCAGTTCCGGAACCGGTACAAATGGGCCTCTAGAACCAGGACAAATGGGCCCTTTTCTACTAGTGTATTGTTACACTTCACGATATCTTAAGATCCGGAAAACGTGATCACCAACAACATTACTTGAGCTAGTCTTAGCGGCGAGACTAGGAATCTTAGTTTTTACCGTTTATAGTTCTACATGTGCATATGAGTTTTTCACTGAATCGTATGTTCCATGATCATAACAGTTATAGCATAGAATATAAACTCTTAGTTATGAACCCAGAAATATAATAATACAATATTATTGCCTCTTGGGTATACTTCCACAATTATGTCATAAATACTTTGGCAATTGCTTAGCTCCCAATATTACTGTTGCAAAAACCGCAATTGCAGCGTACTATATGCATGGGCCGTAATTTTACTACAACAATTTATCGTGTAATGCTAGAACCGAAATTACCTTCATCCATAATATAATCAGAATGAGCAATCTAGCATCATAAATAGCTTTGTCGTATTGTTTCCCAATAATATGCCCGCATCATAGCCTGATCGCTTGGTTATTCACCGTTTATCTTTAATTGTATAGATACAAAAGAAGTTTGAGAATGCAACGAACACACTTTTGTTTATTATCATGTGAACCTCAAACAATCTAGAAATATGGAGTATACAAGATATTTTTAATTCCTAATTGATATGCAGATTTTTTTCCGAGAAATTTTATTGGTATATGCTTTTGACCTTTGCGTCTAGGTGCCACGCAAAACACAAAAGTTATTATGAAGTCTTGCGTGAAATGTGACAAATAAACTAAACAGACCGACAACACACCATTTAAAATGTCGTGTGGTTTATAATGTCATCAGCACATGTGTTGGGACATAACACCAGATATATAGTTGTGTCATTCTGACAAACCTTTCGGGCAACATTTTTTCCCTTTTTCTGTCGCATTTTTTCCTTTACAAAATAGAGGCTTTCACTTGGGCTCTGCATCTTGTAACGCTAGAACAGTAAAATATCCCCATCCTCGCCCGTTTTCTCTCAAGTGCATAATTCTTGAATTTAATTCTAGTGATTCAAAACAATATTGTATCATATACACAAACCAATCAAATATGAGGCGCAAACCAAAAGCTATAACATGAAGCCTTGCTCAAAACAACAAATCAATCAAATATACATCATCTACAAAGTTACATAGTTTATAAAGCGCGATCATCACGATTGCGGCTCAATGCATGGGTCCTAAGTTCATTACAAAATCTATCATGTACTGCTGGAAATGATATTATCTTTGACCAAAATTCAAAACCAACAATCTAGCATCGTAAATAGCTTTGTCGTACTCATTTCGCCATAATATGCAGCATCCTCGATCGATCGCTCGGTTGTATAATGATTATGTACTGCTGGAAATGATATTATCTTTGACCAAAATTCAGAAACAACAATCTAGCATCGCAAATAGCTTTGTCATATTCATTTTGCAATAATATGCCAGCATCCTCGGTCGATTGTTTGGTTGTATAATGATTATGTACTGCTGGAAAATGATATTATCTTTGACCAAAATTCAGAAACAACAATCTAGCATCGTAAATAGCTTTGTCGTATTCATTTCGCAATAATATGCCAGCATCCTCAATTGATCGCTTGGTTGAGTACTGATTAATTGCAAAGATTCAAGAGAAACTTTATCGATATACATTTTGACCTTTGTGTCTAGGTGAAGCGCAAATCCAATAGTGAGTATGACCTCTTGCACGAAATATGACAAATCGACACCGGACTGACAACACATCGTCTAACAATTGAAAAGATCTAGAGTGTGGAAGATATTCTTTAATTACTAGTTGCTATATGCAGATTGGATTTTTTCGAGAAACTTAACTGAGTACATGTTTGACCTTTGCGCCTAGTGAAGCGCAAAGCATAAAAGTGACTATGACCTCTTGCACGAAATATGACAAATCGATCAAACGGATTGACAACACATCGTTAAAAAGTTGTGTGCAGTTTATAACTTGATCACCACCTATATTGGGACATAGTACCGGCAACCGCCCGCCTAATCGCATCGTAACAAGTACTGAAGTTGAAGCAAGTTGACACGCAACAATATAACCTACGATCGTCTGGACGTTTTCTTTTCGTACAAAAAAGTAATTTTTGACATAGCCACATATTGACCAAGATGAAGCACCCACATTCACAAAAGAAGGTCGCCCCACAAAGCTCTCTTTAACCCCAGGACCCAAGTTTGATAAAATATAACCAATTCCCAAAAATATATGGTATGTATGCAACTTGACAATATTGATTAATTTCTAAGTAGAGGTGTTCATTTCGGGTTAGTATATGCGTCGTCGAAAAAAGCAACAAAGTTTGCTACACCATAGTAGCATGTCACGCGGAGAGATCGATGTACCGAAATGGGCGGAAACGAAACGATTTCGGTGCAAAAATGTGTAGTGGAGAAACAAAGCTAAAAGTGGCAACTCAATTGTGCAGTTGTGTTTCACCTGCCCCCCTCCCCGCGGAGAGACCAGAGAGAGCTAGCCAAGGGGGTTAAAGCAAAAGCAAAGATGGGAGAGGAAGAGAGGGAGAAAAGCGGGGTGTTTGCAAGCGCGCCATTAGTTGCAAGAGGGCATGGAGCCGAACAGAAAGTCTGTTTCGCCATTAATGGCCCCTCAGCCCTTCTGGAACCCATAGACCTACAGTCAGTCGGTTCCACACACACACACACACAAGCAAGCAAAAGGAGATACTACATGTAGACAAGAGCGTCATTAGAGAGGCGAAGGGGGGGAGAACTGGTAGTAGTTTGTTAGCAAAGCAGTGGCTAGCTAGGCTCCAAGGCGCCATCACGAGCTAGGCTCCCCGGATAGAGAGATAGATAGATCGACCGAGGTCATGCCGGGCGCCCGGCCGGCTGCGGGGTAGTTTGCTGGTGCGGAGAAGATAGCTTGCTAGGTAGATAGATAGAGAGGTGGTGCCTTGGCAGCTAGCCCCCCCTAGAGTCAAACCCAGCCGTATTTAGGTCTCGCCCGGCCGGAGATATACATACGTAGACGCAGACGCAGGCGCAGAGAGAAAGAAAGAGAGAGGAAGCTGTAGCCTCCTCCCTGTGTGTGCGTGTGTGTCGTCCGCCGTCGGCGTCTGTCTCCCTCGAGATGATGATGAGCGAAGGCCAGGGACAGCAGGAGATCATCAGCCAGCAGCATCAGCAACAGCAACAGCAACAGCCGCTGGAGATGGACATCACCTTCGGGATGAGCAGCCATCAACATCACCATGCCCCTCCTTCCTCGTCCTCCTCCTCCTCCATGCACGCCGCCGCCGCGAGCTTCATGTGCGGTTCTCAATTCACTTGAATCCAATTGAATTTTTTAATTCTCTTCCCTGTTTGTTCTCGCTTGCCTTTGATCTATCCGTATCGATCCGGGAATTCGACTGGATTTTATTATGCTTTTCATGTTTTCTCTGATTCTTCAACTCTTACTTCTTTTTTCGGTGAAATTTCTTCAGCTGTTCCTTAATTTGCTCGATTTGTGTCGTTCTTGCAACGGGTTTGTATACTTGATCTTGCCTGTCTTAATTGGTTTCTATCTTTGTTTCTTGATAAACATGAACTAGCTAATAGAAAGGCTAGGGAACCTGCCTTCTTCTACTGAATTTCTTCCATCCATGTTCATCCGTCGATCTCCGCCTTTCTTTGCCAATGTAAACTTGGAAAGTCAAGTGATGATTCTTAGATTAGGAATATGGTTGTGATATGACAGATCCAAGTACTTTGACAATTTCATCGATTCCTTATTTCTTTGTCTTTTACTCTGAGAGGAGGAGAAATTCTAGACGATGTGTGAAGCAAGTTTCGGTTCTAAATCGGCGCCTCTCTTCTTAATACTTCAGTGCAGATAGTTGAATTGTTGTGTTCTGATAATTGGAGCAGGATCGCTGAATTGTCATGGCTTGTTAATTCGGTTCAGATAGTTGAATTGTTGTGGAAATTAACAACTCACTAGTCTTCCCTTTGGACATTAGGTACACTAATTAGCACTAATTGTTTTCCGAATGACAGCAAGAACACTTGCCATAAATTAATTGATTAGGACAAAACATTATTTATACATAGTAAGTGCCAAACCTATATATGTACTACACTCTATACATGCACTAGCAGTACATACATCCAGTAGTATGTGGCAGTCCATGCATGCATGCTTTTACATATATTTTTCAATGAGCATATCTTTTTTTTGAAAGATATCAATGAGCATATCTTGCACACAAGAAATTCCGGGGCTAGCCATGCCATGCAAGCATATTTCCTGGGCTGCCAAATAAATGCCGCCTACTACTCCTACTAGTGGTAGTGCTGCAAGGCTAGAGAAGATTCCACAACACCCTCCTGTTCCCACTCCTCCTGCAGCGAGCGCAGAGCAGAGAGGAGGAGGGGTTGGAGTTGGACCAGGCCACAATAATAGCATCACACATTCATAGGCTAGCTCATGGCAGCAGCGCGCGCGCATGATTTCATGATGATGTGTGTGTGGTTACTGGTTCCTCAAACCCTGTGCATGCATGCATGCTTCAGCAAATCACCTGTTTCTTTTCACCGCCCATATTCTTACTGATAAAAATTCTTATTTGTGTTGCGCAACCATGCAGGAGCAGCAAGGAGGCATCAGGCGCGTATGACCATCTGGGGGAGCTGGACCAGGCACTGTTCATGTACCTCGACCACGGCCACGCCTCCACGCAGCAGGAGCAGCGCCGTAAGTGCACGCACGAAATCTTTGCCCAAAAACGGGGTCAATTTCAGTTTCTTTTGCAGTTATTCATGGGTTAAATGCAGGTGTTTCTCGTGTGGAGTGACGGTTAAAGTTGATTGGCGCTTTCTTAATTGTGCGTTTAATCGGGAGCGGTAGTTAATGGGGGGCGGTGTAGGTAAGGCTCAGAAACTGATGTGTCAACTTTGGCACATCACACATACTCCATTACATATATTCCATCAAAGGGAAAGGACTTTGGCGCATATAGGAAGAGGAATATAGATGTGATGGGTGTAGACTGTAGAGAGACAGAGATGCCGCCCAGCGATCAGCTCTGATCTGGTGCATGCAGAAAGGCGCATGCATCCTTTTCCGGAGTTCAAGGGAAAACGATCGTATGGCCGGCCGGCCGGCCTGCGGCAGATTCTCAGGCAGGTACCCCATTTTGACCAGGATCGATCTGCCGCTGCAAATCTGCGGTGCCCGGCCCTGCCCCCGGCGAGGACCATGTGGTGTGCTGTGGAGAGAATCCCTCCAAGAACACACATGCTTTGCTTTGCTTGCTTGCTCAAAGTCGTCCATGGAACGCATGCAACACAACAAAACTCTCTCTCTCATCTCCCCTTTCTCTCTCCTCCTTTGCGGTTTGGGCGGTCGGACCGTGAGTGTGACATGTAACAGACGCCGCTCAATCATTTCTTGGCGAGCCATGGACGGAGCTGCTGCATGTGCCCGCGGCAGCGGGGCGCAGACACATGCACGCAGAGGGGATGATCTCCGCCTCCGGACTCCACCACCACCGCCGCGCCTGCCTGCAATGGCGTGCGTCCGCATCTGTGGCGTTTGTTTGACCCGATCCGAGCCCTATCCACTCCCCGGCCCGCTTCTCTTCCGGTTCGGGCGCAGGCAGGACAGGAGCATGCATGCCTAAGCTGTGCGCATCCCTCCTGCCCGGCCCCGCTCCGCTGCCCCGTATCTCCCCGTACCCCAGTGCCCAGCCCAGCTTTCTCGTGTGTCGCGCGCCAGGACGGCCAGTCCAGACCACCAGCTCGTACCGCCAGAGCGCCACTGCCAGCGATCTCGCTGCCGCTGTACGCGCCTGCCATGATTATTTTGTTCCCGTCCGCACGAGAACGTACGACAGCAACCTCCACAGCTCCAGTGGCGGGCGAGCGAGCTCCTGTATATGTGCATCAACCTCTAGCTAGCTAGCAAGCTCGGTTCCTTCCATCAGCTCACTCATTTGCCCCTCTCCCTTGTTCGTCTTGTTCATGGATGCAGAGACCCTCAACATCTTCCCCTCCCAGCCGATGCATGTGGAGCCATCACCAAAGGTACGTAAGCCACAGCTTCATCGATCTGGTTTTGTTGTTGATGTTTGGCACCTTGTTTAATGTCCCTTGTGGTTGTGATGTGATTGGCGTGCAGGGGGAGCTTGGTCTAGTCCTGTCGCCAGCGCCCGTGGGGTCCAAGATGCCGTCGCCGGACCACCATCACCACCAGCAGCAGCAGCAGGCAGCCGCCGCGGCCATGGAGGAGTTGGCGGCGGGGAGCAGGAGGCAGCAGCAGGAGCACCACCTCCACCTGCAGCACCAGCAGCCACAACCCGCCTTCGCCACCGCCGAGTCCGCAGGGGTCAGCAACAACAAGGATGTCAAGCCGCTGACAAAGGTGAGTATATGACCGTGTGATAGAGCAGCTAGCTAGCTACACTACCAGTTAACCTCACCTAATTAACTAACCCAACTGTCTCTAGCTAGCCAGATTTGTTGTTAATTCCGCTGCCGGCACCATGTCATATTGTTGTTTTAATTGACTGACGATATATTGTTATTGATCTCCTTTCGTGGTTGCAGAAGGAGCACAAGAGGGGCTTATCCACCGGCGAACGCGACCCAAAAGTAACAACTAATCTTGTGTCTTTATGCAAATTCAAGCATAGGCAGTAGTGCTGCTGGTGTTTCTTTCCATGGTTCTGTTGGACATGCAACTCAATTTCTGGTAATTGACGAAATGCAGACTCTGAGGAGGCTAGCCCAGAACAGGGAGGCGGCGAGGAAGAGCAGGCTGAGGAAGAAGGTGAGTGAGTCAAGCAACAGTTTTATAACACCCAAATGGCAAGAACACGACTGGCAGAAAAGGCAAAATACGTATGCTATGCTACATGAAAAACGAACCTTAATTGCTTGACATTCTTCTCTCTACGATCAAAGGCGGCCTAATTTTGTACAGAATTAAACAATTCATTAACTGTTATCATTTCCCTATTTGATGCAATGCAACAGGCTTATATCCAGCAGCTCGAGTCCAGCAGGATCAGGCTGGCTCAGATCGAGCAAGAACTCCACAGCGCAAGAGCTCAGGTACGTACTATTTGCAAGAAAATCAAAGCCGCTCTCTCCTCATTCTCGATCCAATCTGGGTATGCACATTATTCATGTGTGTATGTGTGTACAGGGAGTGCTCTACCCCGGCAGCAGCCTCCTCGCCGAGCAAGGCATCGCCGGAAAAGGTCTCGGCGGCATCGACGGCCTCAGCTCAGGTACCCACCCATCTCCATCTCCATCCCCATCCTTGAGAAATTCACAGTTTCAGATGTACTAACTAAAAACAATTGGCCAGCAGAGGCGGCGATGTTCGACGTGGAGTACGCGCGGTGGCAGGAGGAGCACAACCGGCTGATGTACGAGCTGCGGGCGGCGCTGCAGCAGCACCTGCCAGAGGGGGAGCTGCAGATGTACGTGGAGAGCTGCCTGGCGCACCATGACGAGGTGCTGGCCATCAAGGACGCCGTCATCAAGGGCGACGTCTTCCACCTCATCTCCGGCGTCTGGAGGAGCCCCGCCGAGCGCTGCTTCCTCTGGCTCGGCGGCTTCCGCCCCTCCGAGGTCATCAAGGTACTCGTCTCTTCACATGTGGCGCGCGTTTCTTTCTTCAGATCGGATTAACCCTAGCCCTAGATCTAGCTAGTGTCGGTCGCAGTCACCACCTCTCGATCTTAGTTGCCGCAACTCTTGCCTAACATTATGGTGTGAATTTTCTTGCCTTTTGGGGAAGGGAAACGCTGCTCATCAACCGGCCGATAATTACGTCCGCGTCCGCCTCCTCGATTGTGGGCCACGCGTCCTCTATGGCCCACCACCACGTCTTTTGCAACAGCGTGGTACCTTATTGCCATCTCTCTCAATCCTTTCGTCTCCAATCAGCACCGCAAGAGACGCTCGCCACACACCAGTGCTCGCCGCCGGCCTGCTCCGACAGCCGTCGTTCGCCGGCGAGTCCGGCCTTCGCCGCCTTACTTGTCGTGGCTGAGCAGTCGGCTGCTCCGCCGTTCCCCTGCATCTAGATCAGGCGAGACCCGCCGGTGACTGAGATCTGCAAGGCCCGGTCATCGTTCCAGCGGTGCGTGGTGCAACGCACGGCCTCTCCGTCGCCGCCGTCAGTGTCGGGGAGCCCTCCCTGCTGGATCCGTCCCAGCTAGCCTTGCACGTCATGTTTCCGAAACAAAGATATTGTTGCAATAGTTAACGGTGTTTCTGAAACAAAACTCTTGTTGCAAAGAAGGATCATACGCAGAGATGCTTTTGCAACGTCACCATTGTTTCTGAAACAGATTTATTGTTGCAATAATAATGTGTTTCTGAAACAAAACTCTTGTTGCAATAGTCATTGTTGTTTCTGAAACAAGACTCTTGTTGCAAAGATGGGATCCTAAGCTGAGCAACCTAGATCGGACGGCTAGCGAGGCTGCGGATCTTTTAAAAAGATCCGCCGGTCGACGCGTAGCACGCCCCTTTGGGGAAACTTAAATAAAATAAATTTAAAGTGGGTATATATATCCTGCTGAACACCTGAAAAAATGTTTATCAGAAATTTTTGAGGAACCAAAATTACTTTACTCCAGACCACACCATAGTTAAATCCTCCCATAGTACCTCAGTTTTCATTGAGTTCACTAGCTAGAAAGGTTTATTTTGAACATGTATAGTTGTACCAAATCCCTTGCTTAAAACGGAAGTATAGTTCACTGAACCCTTAAAAAAGAAGTATAATTCACTAAAACCATCGTACCCTTTTTTCCCAATTGAGACATATTTTGCTTTCTATTTAAGGTAACAAGGCAAAGTGTTTCAGCTCAACTAAAAAGGGCAAAGGATTTGAACTTTTGCGGAATAGGAAGTCAGGAATTACAGCATCTTTGAATGCTGACCATTTAAACTTAGAACCAAATGAGCCATTATTTTGACCATTTAATCCTTGTATGATTATAAAAAAAATTAAACATAAGACTGTTTGAGATTTTTTTTTGTTATGAATCTCTAATTGTACAAATTAAGAAAAATGAAAACAACATCCTATATACTTCCTCCGTCTAGGTGTGTAAGTCATCTTAGAGTACTCGTAAATAGCTACAACCCTCTAACAAATTTTTGTAAGGATGCATGCAGTCATGCCACATCAGCATCTATGCATGTCAATCAAAATCATGGTAAGTTACATTTGTTTGCATGCCATCCACTGCCTAATTTTTTTAAGCATGCCTCCACATCAGCACATATATATACATGGCAATCATAAGTTACACTTTTTCTATTTAACCACGCCACATTAGCAAGACATGCATGTCACTCATAAGTTATATTTTTTGAGTTAATTTTTATATTGCCATATATGGTATATGTGTTAGATACTTGGAGCATAATTTCGCAGTTCATGGGTCACATTTTTTATACAGAAAATGATATTCTGTTAATTCAATATGAATCGAGAACACTTTTGCATTTGTTTTAATTTTTTCCAGCACCTATTAATACAATTATTTTTAACAAGATTTCCGTGCCAATGCCATCTAGTATTGTTAATTAGTGGTCAAATATATAGAGGTTTTGATACACGCTTGGTAGGAAAATCATGTACTCGTACCTCTTTTTTTTGCGGGAATCATGCATGTATTCTTAATTACTCCCTCCGTTTCTTTTTACTCCGCATATAAGATTTGGTCAAAGTCAAACTGCACAAAGTTTGACCAAATTTATATTAAAAAATATGAACATCTACAATACTAAAACTATATAATATGAACATACGTTTCATGGTGCATCTGATAATATTGATTTCATATTGTGAATGTTTATATTTTTTAATATAAAGTTAGTCAAACTCTACAAAGCTTGACTTTGACCAAACCTTATATGTGAACTAAAACGAAACGGAGGGAGTACTTGGAACAAAAGCAGTGCAGATGTTGGTCCATGTTCTTCTACTCGTATGGCTTTGCTCGTTCGCAATTGTTACAAAATTTTATAGGACTTCACCACCTAATTATTTAAAACTGCAAATCACTGAGTTTAAAAAGATGGTCTGAAATGTGGGCAATTAAGATCTTTTTGCAAAATATTAGAGCGATTTACCGTTAAAATAAATAAATAATAGTGTGATTGGAGAGTTGCATGAGTTAATCTAATCTAATTCTTCTTTCACGAGGGAAAAATACATACTACTCTACTAGGTTCTATCTGGAGTTTTTCTACTATAAGTTTTAGCCTATACTCCTAGCCAGGTTCATTTACAAGATTTGTGACATGCATGGATACACCAAAGCCAAACGCTACTCCATCCACACATGTCTCAGACTCGGTCGTGTTCGTGTACGTGGTATAACTATAGGTAGCCATGCATGCATGTCTCGCGCGCGGCATTCAAGTCGTGCGAGAGGGAGTCGGTAGGTACTCGATCGGTATGGTGAACTCGGCTTGCCTGCGTAGTCCATCATCATGCGCATTTCGGCGCCGGGTGACGCGAGCCTGGAAGAACCCTCTCGTTTTCAGCAGCTAGGGGGCGGCCTAGGCAGGGGGAGGGAACCTGCCATGGATCCGTCCGGGCCGGCCGGGCGATTCCCTTCCGCCGCGCGCATTGAAGAGCTTAGCCCGCTGGCCCTCGATCCCCGCTGCGCCGCGCAGGCAGGCATGCCCCGCCGTCTCCGCGGCGCGTGCGGCGGGCACGATCGATGGCTTGCGACGCACTCTGGGGCAGTATTAAATGGCGTCTCCTTCTGTCCTCCCTCCTGTTTGTGGAAATGCCATGCATATGCATATCTCGATCTAACTGTAACTGAATTATTCTCTTATGTTGGTCGATCTCTTATGTTGATTTAATTTGGGCGTACGGTGGTGGCAGATGGTGCTTTCGCACGTGGACCCGCTGACGGAGCAGCAGATCGTGGCGGTGTACGGGCTGCAGCAGTCGGCGGTGCAGACGGAGGAGGCGCTGAGCCAGGGCCTGGACACCCTCTACCAGGCGCTCTCCGACACCGTCGTCTCCGACGCGCTCACCTGCTGCTCCACCCCCAACGTCTCCAACTACATGGGCCAGATGGGCCTCGCCGTCCACAAGCTCACCACCCTCGAAGGCTTCGTCAGACAGGTCACCATCGCTTTCCATCACTCTTCCATTAGTTTGCATTTCATGTCGCTCTAGTGTTTCTGTTAGAGCTGCGTGCGACCCATCCATCGAACGATCGAGCCAAATATACATATTCCTTGATTAGTTGACAGGGTACAACCGATGGTTCACCTAATTAATTTAGATCGATCGATCGATTGAGACTGCGTTTGATTAGATTAATTTGTCAGCGTGCAGGCGGCTAGATTATACTACCACTGACAGTCTAGATGCATGTGTATATATGGATGGATTAGGTTCTGAACTTTAGAAAAGCACCCGACTGTCGCCATCCCGAAAATGGACACTGAGGTAGTAGTTAGGATCGACACGAGTGATTAGCTAACAAACACTAGTAGGATCTAGCTAATTAGTTCACCGACCTCCGATTTCCTTGTTGGGTATAGTAGGTGCATGCATTGTTTAGGCCGCCCTTCACCTGCTCATGGATTCCACAAGCAGAAGCACACGCATCATATGATATGCTTGCTGTTAATTAAGGCCACCTGCCGTCGCATGTACACATACTGTAATTAATTAACTGCTGCTGGCTGATCCTGGCGTGACGATGGCAGAACGTCAAATGCTGATATGAGAACTAAGCTACTGTCATCAGTAATATGTATGCCATGTTTCTGCGATGTGCCGTTTGTGTATGCTTTGATCTGGCACTGCTGATCGTCGTTGTTTCATGGGATGGATGCAGGCGGAGAAGCTGAGGCAGCAGATGCTCCACCGGCTGCACCAGGTGCTGACGGCGCGGCAGATGGCGCGGTCGCTGCTCGCCGTCTCCGACTACTTCCACCGCCTCCGCGTGCTCAGCTCCTTCTGGGTCAACCGCAACAGGATGGCGCCGCAGGACCAGCAGCTGGAGGCCGGCCCTCACACCTAGCTCTCAATCTTATCGATCCACCACCATGCGTGCCTGCGTGCGTGCATGCATCTCGCTCATCCTAATCCTATGCATGCATGCATGCATGCGCCGGCATGCATGTCTCTGAGAAAGTTGAAGGCAGCGCGCGGTGACCGTGCAAGCTTATATTAGCAGTGCAGAGGGGGAGACAGGGAACCGTATCTGAATGATAACCCTCTAACAAAGAATGTCCTACCGTTGTGTCTTGGATTTGGATTAATTAGTAGTAGTAGCTAGATAGTATGGTCCATCGACTCATGTACTCCTGGCTGATCGACCTGAACTGATTAGGTTGTCTTGCCTCCGGATGAATGTGATTCGACTCTCCATCATATAGATCCAGCGTTTATTGGTTCATTCCCTGTGTGGCATGAGTGAGATTTCGAGTGAAAGCTCCACGCTACCGTGGCAGCGATGCCCGTGGGTGTCGGGACCTTGGGGTGTCCCTCTCACCGTGCTAGGTCTCTGGGTGAAAAAGCTGGCACGTCGTTTCACTCTCGACGAGGACGGTCGTAGCGGGCGCCATCATAGAGCTCGGGCCAACCCTAGCGCTGCCGCCGCGCTTCCCTCTCGCCTCCCCTCCCTCTGCCGCCGCCTGAGGGACTCCGAGGCGCGGGTGCTCGGCCCCAATGACGGTGGCGGCGGGATCTGGCGCCTCCTCTCAGTTGGAGGGCCTTGGCTCCCCGGGGCGGCGGCCCCGGCCGATGGGCGCGGTGCAGCCGGCGGGCTGTGCCGGCGGGCTCTGGTGGGAAGCCTCCCACGGCGGCGCGGGCGGCGTGGGGGCTGCGGACGCTGGCGCAGTGGCGGCTCCTCACAATCCGTCATGGCTCCATGTAGAAGATCCGCCCCTGCTTCGATCTGTCCCGATCCGTGCTGGTGCCGGTCCTTGGCGACGGCTTCGGTGTCCCCTATGGCCGGCCTGGCGGATCTGGCGTGCGGGTGAGGTTCCGGGGGAAACCCCTGGCTGGCGGCGGCCTCCCCAAAGTCGACGCCTTTGGCGCCGATCCCCTTCCTGGAGGCTTTGGGGTGGATCCTCTCCCTTCCGCCTCCTCCTCGAGCTATGGCGAAAACTTTTGTTCCCCTGTTCTGGGCGTCGACGGCACCCTGGTGTCGTGCTCCTTCTTGAAGGCGGCGGCTGGGAACAGCTCTTGGTGGCGGGGCTGCTGGTGGCGTGGTGGCGGTGCGCTTCGGCCTTCTTCTTGGTGATGCGCCTTGCTTCGCGGGACCAGCGGACGGTTTCTTTGGTGGAGCGGTGCTTCATCCATACATTGATGGCGACGGATCTTGACGGCGTGGCGCAGTGCAGATTCGGAGTTCGATGTGGGAGGATGGACTCGCGCAGGAGGACGACGCTGTCTGGCGTCGTGGTGACGTCGATGGCAGAGAGACCTGGCACGGTAGATGCAACAGTACAGCTCTAAAGATGGACTCGTGGCAGGTGGCTGCGGCGGCCTCACACCCGGGAGGCGTCCTGGTTGAGGAGTGCGCCGGACTGGTAGGTGCCACATACCAGGCAGGCGTCCTGGTTGGGACCTCAGGTCTTAGATATTTAGGTTTGGCTGCGATGTCTGTTTGGTATTAGGCCCAGGCTATCAGCACCCCTTCATCAATTGGATAGGTGTAGCGACAGTTGTTGCTTAGACGGTGGCTTTAGTCTTGCTGTTGTATGACTTTGTAAGGTCTTGTGAGAATAATTAATAAAGTGGTCGTATGCATCGCCCAAATGCAGAGGCCGGGGGTCATCCTCCTTTTCTAAAAAAAATCATGGAGCTCGGGTAAAAAAATCAGTCCAATAGCTCCTGTGCGACGTTTTTCATGCGAATTGGAAGGAGTGCGATGTAGTTCGAATGAATGGCTGTGATGCGACGTCTTCGAAGCCAACAATAGCTCCAATGCGACATGGCTATGTTAAACCGTGAAATGAAAAACACGAGGGGTTAGCGATTTGAGTTATGACACGCGGGACCCACCAGTTACTCACATGCGGGTGGGACCCACAACTTATCCACATAAGCATGCCCGTGCTCATCAGCGTGCCCCGACCCGAGCCAGCCACGAGCCCGGGCCAGCCCGCCCCCCTCCATTGCTTGCCCTGCCCCTTTCCTTTCCCACCTTCTTCTTCCTCTGCTCCCGCAACGAAGCGCGCCGCCGGCGAGTGATGTCTAGCTCGACTTCGGCCACCCGCCAATCATGGACGCAGTACGGTCCACTGCCGTTGACAAGATGCCCCGATTGCCCGTGCATGGAGCCTCTGAAGCGTTTGACTTGTGTGAGGGAAGAAAATGGCAACCATGGGCGCGAGTTTGTGAAATGCTTGAGCAAGCCACAGCCGGGGCAGGTTAGATCTGTGTTCTTGACCAATTCTATGGTCTAATTTCTCCTGATTTCTTTCTTTTTTTCCTCGAACTAGGGCGGTGGATCTGGGTGGTGGATCTAGGATTCATGCGCTGTCGGCCCCCTGTTTTTCAGGTTCTGAAGAAATGTGGGCATTTTGAGTGGCTCGATGACTATGTTGAAAGGTTGAAATTGGAGGGATCAACCCCAACCCAAGAGCTCAATTTTGGGGGGCGGCTTGCCGTGGAACAAGCCCCCAATTTGACGGACAGAGCCGATCCGGTGATGCACAGTGCAGAACTGAAGTGTGAATTGAAGAAAATTGGCAAGCAACTAAAGCATCTGATCAATTTGAAGCAGCAAGCAAATATGATGGCTGGAGCATTTTATGGTTGTGTCATTGCTATGGGTTTATTTTACTTGATGTTCATCAATCGCTAGAATTTGTTAGAGTTTCAGTTAGTGTGTCAGCTAGTTTCAGGGGTGCCTAGTAGTTTGAGTTAGCCAGGGATCATTTGTTAGATGAATTTGAATTTGTGTGAAACAAAACTTGCTTGAATTATTGTAATGGTATTCTCAGGGGCCCTATTCAGTGTTCATGCTCTGTTTCCTCTGTTTTTGTTCTTCAGTTAACAGAGTACACACCCAAATTCAGTTTGTAGTAAAAAAGAAAACTGGGCTGCCGAATAGATGTTGGGCCGTGAGAAAATGGGCCCTGAGAAAATAACCATGCCCAAGACCAGCCCACCCGCGCAGGGGCACCAGCCCACCCGCGTAGGGGCACCAGCCCACCTCTAACTTCGGCAAATAAAATGTTACTTGTTTTTACTTTTGCCTTTTTCTTGCACTAAATTTTGTTATGGATCATTTTTTGATGCACTAAAACTAAATGTTAATTGTTTTTATGCATGTCTATGGTTCCATGAACTAAATGAGTTGCATGCTTGCATGAAGTAAATTAGTTTGCATTTCCTAGTTGCATGTCCATAGTGGGTTTGCATGGGGCTCCTAGTTGCATGTCCATGGTTTGGCCAATATTTTGAAGATGGTGTATGTGGTGATTGGGGTGTAGCAACCCAGGCCCGTAGCAACCCATAGCAATACATGAATAATAAGCAAGAACAACCCATAGCAATCTACAAATAATAGCACGAAACACACAATATATATAGTAGCATAACAATTATATAGAAGCATAATGATTGCAACCCATAGTTCCACGATAGCCTTACAACTCCATGATAGCCATACAACTTAAAATACTAATACAACTTAATAATAGTAGCATAACAATTACAACTTAAAAAACTAATACGATAGATATATAGCAAGCTAGATAGATCGGGGGGCACCAAACGCGGGTTCTTCTTCGGGTTCTTCTCCTCCTCCTCCTCCGGGTGAACAACGCAACCTCGCTCCTCCGGGCGCCGCCCTTCACTCCTCCCCGTTGTTGATGGGGTACGGGAGCGTGTGCATAACGCCGTTGTTGGGGAAGATGTTGTTGAAGTCGGTGAAGATATTATTGAAAGCACAAGTGCTCCCTGGGTGGTTTTGATAATTAATGTCAACATATCTCTTGTTGGACTAACACTTTTACCTAGTATGTTTCAGATAAGTTCAACAATGGAGTGGCATGGACTAGAGGATGTGGAACCCCTTCAAGATGCTAAGGACAAAGGATTGGCTCAAGCTTCAAGATCAAGACTCTACATTTTATATTTTAGTGATCCAAGATCACATTGAGTCCATAGGAAAAGCCAATACTATCAAGGAGGGATGAGGTGTTGCTTAATGAGCGTTGTCGGCGTCAAAACCGGCGGATCTCGGGTAGGGGGTCCCGAACTGTGCGTCAAGGTCGGATGGTAACAGGAGACAAGGGACACTTTATTTTACCCAGGTTCGGGCCCTCTCGATGGAGGTAAAACCCTACTCCTGCTAGATTAATATTGATGATATGGGTAGTACAAGAGCAGATCTACCACGAGATCAAGGAGGCTAAACCCTAGAAGCTAGCCTATGGTATGATTGTGTATGATGATGGTTGTCCTACGGACTACAACCCTCCGGTTTATATAGACACCGGATAGGGTTAGGGTTACACAGAGTCGGTTACAATGGTAGGAGATCTCGAATATCCGCACACCTAGCTTGCCTTCTACGCCAAGAAAAGATCCTTCCGGACACGGGACGAAGTCTTCAACTTTATATCTTCATAGTCCTGGAGTCCGGCTGAAGGTATAGTTCGGCTATCCGAACACCCCCTAACCCAGGACTCCCTCAGTAGCCCCTGAACCAGGCTTCAATGACGACGAGTCCGGCGCGCAGATTGTCTTCGGCATTGCAAGGCGGGTTCCTCCTCCAAGTTCTTCAAAAAGATTATAAACACCACAAAATAGTGTCCGGCTCTGCAAAATAAGTTCCCACACATTGCCATATAGAGAATAATATTAACACAAATCAAATCTGCTGACGTATTCCGCAGTGCGTCATAACACTGCGGCCAAGATTTCTACATAAATTATTTTCGTTGTTCCACCTCAGCCCGTTTAGCGAGGCGGTTCCCTTGGCACGTCTTGTCGAAGCAGAGATCATGTGCCCCCCTTTAGCGGGATTCTCATTAATACGGACGTGGGTAACCCAACCGTGCCTGTCAGCATGGCTTGCCTTAATTAAAGGCTAGTCCAAGACGGTTACGGGGAGGGCGCTTGATATTCTACCTCTTATAAAGAGGCCAAGATCCTGTGCCGCCCTTCTTTTACTCTCAAAACGAGTTCACCCGTCGCCTCGAGTTCCAACACCCTAAGCTTCCAGATTTCGAGCACACCGGATCTTCAACAATGTCCGGCTCCGACCTTCAAGGTCGATGGATGCCCTCCTCCGTCACAGAGGAGGACGTGTCGAGGTTGAGGGAAGCTAGGTTCCTGACCAGCGAGATTCCGCACAGGTTGCCTGTTCAAGGACAGGTGATCCCCAGCCCTCAGCCTGGCGAGAGCGTCGTGTTTATATCTCACTTCCTTCGGGGGTTAGGCTTCCCAATGGATCCCTTCGTGAGGGGGCTGATGTTTTATTACGGGCTGGAATTCCACGACCTAGCTCCGGAGTCCATCCTCCATATCTCCTCGTTCATAGTTGTGTGCGAAGCGTTCCTCCGTGTTACCCCTCACTTCGGATTGTGGCTCAAGACCTTCAAAGTAGAACCGAAGATAATCGAGGGGCGCCACGCAGAGTGCGGAGGCGCCGTTATAAAAAGAAATGCCGACGCTCCATGGCCCGAGGGCGCTTTTCAAGAGGAGCTCGGCTTATGGCAACAGGAGTGGTTCTACATCACCGCTCCTCGGGGCACCGCGTGGTTGGCGCCTCCGGCCTTTCGCTCGGGTCCCCCACCACGGTTAGCATCGTGGATTAACACGGGGTTAGATCGGGGCCTGCCCAAAGACGTTCCTCTGCTGCAGGGCCGCATTAAGGATCTCTTGAAGGGAGATTTTGACCTGGTCAAGGTGACACAAGTCATGCTGATTCGCCGGACACTGCCCGGCCAACGTCGCCCCCTTCGCTTGTGGGAATTCAATCCGGAGGGACCACGAGCTCTCCAGAATTTTATGGGCGCGACGCCTATGGAGATGTATAAACTGTTCTTCGGATCACAAGAAGTGAGTCCGGACCTGACCGAGGATGCTGGTTTAAGCCGCAATCGCCCGGATACTCAAGTAGGTGACCTCGCGACCGGACCTTCTATCCGCATAATTAACTTGCTTTTAACAGTGCTCCTCCTTTTATGCAGGAGTGGATAGCGAAGGCGAAGCTGATCAGGTGTCCAGCTCCCCTTCCCGAGAACAGACTGGATCCCGTGCTAGTCAGGATGCTGGAGGAAGTACCTTTGGAGGGAAATAAGGGGGAGGACAAGGAAACCGTGGCCTCTTCAAAAGAGGCCCTCCCGAAGGGGGGAATCGATAATTCCTCTCCTAAGGGAAAGAAAAGGGCCGCCTCTGATGACCCGGAGACCGTAGCCTCGAAGCGGGGGAAAGAATCATTGTCAGAGGACCGAACGCCGGGGAGCCCCTCGGCCGAACTAAACCCTAAAAAGGACCAGCTCTCCAGCGAGCCGCGAGTAGAGGAAGAGTTTTTCTTTTAAGAGAAATCCTCGATTTATATTTGAGAAGTTTTAATCGAAACCTTATTTTGTAGTTCGGACCTCAGCCCTTCTCAGCAGAACTCATCCTCGGGGGATCTTCTTCCGGAGATGATGGAGAGCGGAACGCCTCCCCCCTCTGTATCGCCTAGCAAGGCGGGCGACGCCGAAGTGTCATCGCGGGGGATTTCTCCGGATCCGCAAAGGGCGGATGGTGCTGCCCCCCAAGGTTCTCCGTGTCCGGCCTTTGAGGAAGGCCATGGGACAAGTCCGGCACCGTCTGGTGTTCGGTGGGAGGAGCTAAACACTCTGCTGGGGCGAGCCTCTGTCTCAGAGGAGCACCGTGCGTTAATGAGCACGGTGATTGAAAAGATTTCATCCGCAGAAAGCGGGCTATACAAGGCCGTCAAGAGTTTAGTTGCAGGCCTTGAGGTACGTTTTAAATAACGTATATTTGAATTAATTGCGCATAAATAAAATGCGCCCTGTGTAGATAGTAGCCCCTGAGACTCTGTGGGTCGTAAAGATGTACGGCGCGCAGAGGATCTTAATCCCAGGTCCTTTAAGTGGCACCTTTATGTGTAGGTGGCTGATTGTCCGGAGTCAAGCCGGACTCGAGAATTTGCCGAACTGAAGCGACAACTTGATGAGGCAGAGGCCGACATCGTGCTTGTTAACAAGCGGTTTGATGATGCTCAAGGTACTTAAAATGATTGGGTGATTGGTAGTAAGAGGAGCTTTATGTCAATATCTTACCGTGTGTATGCTTGATGCAGATGGTGCGGCCGCCGTGGAAGGACTTAGGGCCGAACTCGCCCGAACAAAGGAACAAGCCAGAAAAAGTGATGCGGCTGCCGTAAAAGCCCTTGAAGAGCTGAAAGCCGAACAGGCTGCCCATTACCGAAGCTAGGATGAGATGGCTGGTATAGCCGTAAAATTAAAGAGCGCTACTGACCGTTGTAAGAATCTTGAAGAAGAAGATCGGGCGAAGCAAACGAGCTTGGAGAAGGTTGTTGTTGACGCCAAGGACGCCCGCTCTATAATGAGAGCGGCGAAGGAAGAGCTGCGTCAGGCCGGACAGATTGCGGATGGAAAGCCCTTCTCGCTACGGAGAAAATTTTGTGATCCGAGTTTGCCCCGTTAAACTAGATGTGGAGTATAGAGGACACCTATCTGGATTTGGCGGCTAGTGCCACTGATGCGACCGAACACTTTCGAGATAAAAAGGATCATGAAGTGGAGAAGCTCTTTTGGTCGCAATTCGTCAATCCAGAACGTCCACTGGCAGTGGACGATCGCCTGGCCCAATGGGCCGAGCTGAATAGGTTGTCCGGACTCGCCATGAAGTACGTCATGGATCGTCTGTGTTCGGGGAGAACGAAGCCGAAGAGTTATTTCAGCTTGGTGCAGCAATTGCTGGACGTGGTGCCACATGTCGATGCGATGAAGAGGTCAGCGTGCGTAGAGGGCGCTCGGCTGGCTCTTGCCCGTGTCAAGACATACTGGGCAGATATGGAGCCAACCACTGTTGCGTCCCGGGATTCGGACAAAAGCCGAACACCTGCCGAGCACTATTTTGAGGAAGTCCTCGAAGGAGCTCGCGTAATAGAGACGCAGTGCTCGAAGGATGCTATATTATGATAGCGTATGTAATCATAAAACAGTATTTTGATAAATTGTAGTGGCATTTTTAGACTTGTGCCTTCAAGTATTAGGAACACCTCCTGTGCGGCCGTTTTAATATATATATATATATAAATTCTGAAAGATTGCAGTCGTTGGCTTCAGCCCCCACGCACATAGTGCGGGGGTGCGCGCAGAAGACTCATTTTCACACTTAACCCAACGTCTTGGTCCTACAAAGGAGGTGATAGCGCAGCGGGCGAGGCAACCGGACTATAATGCTTTAACACTTTCACTTAGCCATAGGAGCTTGACAGTGGGACTCTTGAGGTAGCCCTTTAGTGGCGAATGCGCTTTGCCCGAACTCGGAGCGCGTACGTGCCTGACCGGGAAACGGCCCTTCGTCAAAGCGGAGGGATTCAAAAAATCCCTATGAGTCATCGAGTGGCGACCAGTCTCGCGCTACATCATGACAGTCGGTTTTCGGCTTTCTCTACTGAGGCGCTCACCCAGCCGAACCGGGGCACAATCGCAGTAGTTCTCCTGGTGCTACCTTAGCCGATAGAACGGAACGTAAGGTGGCCGAACTCAGGAGCCGGGCAACCCAACATATGACCAAAATCATGATTTGGAGCTGATGCATATAGTGCCAAAACTCGCGACGCCGGACACTCCCTAAGGTGTTCGGTCTTTATCAGTGTGGGTGAGACAACACCCTAAAAAAAGAGCCCCTAGTGTCCAGGTACGAACAATAACTCTGGCGTGGCCACATGCCAAAACGCCAGCCTCCTCCTTGGTTATGGCAGAACAAACCAGGGGATGTATAGCAGCAAGAGACAGTAAAAAAGGTTTACGCAGGGTCTTAATCTAAAAAGAAACCTTAGGACGGGTCCCTACTGCACGTTTGCGCCTGTGTCTCCGCTGTGTCGTGTCCTGGACGGGCGCCACATGACGTTCATCTGTAAAAGAGAGGAACTGGATTGAAGAATCGGTTGTGCGGAATAAAAAAGATAATAAAAAAATATAAAGTAAAAAATATATTAAGTTGAGCTTTATTGTCTCTGCGTACAACCCCTGGTATGGGGGCATATGGCGTTTATGAGCCTGCATTGATGACGGACGTGTGCCGAACTTTGTTGAGTCCGGGTCCGTGGCCTTTGATGACTAAAAAAGTTCTTTGGCTGGCGAGGCCACTTTATTGTGCGGCTGTTTAAGCAGCCGCGCAGTCCTCCGTTTGGAGGAGGCATATTTTAGTGTGTTCCCTTTAAAGAGATGATGCCTCGTGGACCGGGCATCTTAAGTGTGAGAGACGCGTAATGCGGTATGGCGTTAAAGCGAGCGAAACCTCCGCGTCCCATTAGTGCTTGATAGCGACTTGAAAACGGGACTACATGGAAAGTCAACTTTTCGCGACGGAAGTTTTTGGGAGAGCCAAATATGACCACAAGCCGGAGAAAACCCATACAGTGGGTGTCCGGGCCTGGTGCTACCCCTTGAAAGGAGGTTTTGCTGTGGTGGATTCTGCCTGGGTTTATGCCCATGCGGCGGATTGTATCCTGATATATCAGGTTTAGTCCACTGCCTCTGTCCATAAGGACATTGGTAAACTGGAATCCATCGATTATTGGATCTAGTATCAGGGCAGTCCGGCCTGCGTTTTTGATATTTCTAGAATAATCTAGCTGATCAAAAATGATTGGCTTTAGTGACCAGTGGCGGGACTCCTGAGGGGAAAGTTTGATTGTACGTGCCTTTATGGGTGCCATACGTTTTGTGACGTGAAGTAGGTTCACTGTTTTGACTTCTTGTGGGAAGTTCTTTTGTTTCCTGGTACTCTGCCTTTGGGGTTCGTCCTCTTCTTCACTTGGTGCGTCGAGCCCCTTGTGTTCGGCGTTAAGCTGTCCGGATTGTTTAAAAACCCAACACTCTCTATGGGTGTGATTGGCAGGCTTCCCAGGAGTACTGTGTATCTGGCATATTCTGCCCATGATTCTGTTTAAGCTGGACGGATCATCCCTGTTATCCTGAGGGGATGGTTTTGTTTGATTTTGCCGTGAGCTTTTGAATCCGGCATTGACTGCTGCGCTCTTCGGACTTTTTCCTTTGATTCGGTGACGATCCTTATTTCGTCGCGGTTTTCCGTTTCCATCCCTGATTTCGGATGTACTTGGGTCGCTGGGGCTGCGCCTTGCCAACCAGCTGTCCTCTCCTGCGCAAAAGCGGGTCATGAGGCTTGTGAGTGCGGCCATTGTTCTTGGCTTTTCCTGGCCGAGGTGTCTGGCGAGCCATTCATCTCGAACATTATGCTTGAAAGCCGCTAGGGCTTCAGCGTCCGGACAATCCACTATTTGATTCTTTTTAGTGAGGAATCTGTTCCAGAACTACCGAGCTGATTCTCCGGGCTGCTGAGTTATGTGACTGAGATCGTCTGCATCCGGGGGACGGACATAGGTCCCTTGAAAATTTGCTCGGAAAGCATCCTCGAGCTCTTCCCAGCTTCCAATTGTGTTTTTGGGAAGGCTTTTAAGCCAGTGCCTGGCTGGCCCTTTAAGCTTAAGGGGTAAATATTTTATGGCGTGGAGATCGTCTCCTCTAGCCATATGTATGTGGAGGATATAATCCTCGATCCAGACTCCCGGGTCTGTTGTTCCATCGTATGCCTCTATGTTGATGGGTTTAAATCCCTCTGGAAATTCGCATTCCAATACCTCATCGGTGAAACATAGGGGGTGTGCGGCGCCCCTGTATTTGGGTGTGCCGGATTCTGATGGTGGAATTTTTGCATTGCTTGTGAAAGTTTGCTTTCTTCGCCCGTAAATGGACCTGGCTGGGCCCTGGTGCGAGTCTTTGATTGGGTCGCATGCCGCATTAATTGTGGCGCCGCTTGCCTTTTTATAGTGTCCGTGGGGTCATCTATCCGATCGTGCGGCCTCCTGGTCGAATTCGGGCAGTAGTTTTCTTGTCGGATAGCTTTTGGTGCGGCGGCTGTCGCCGTATTTGTCTGCGGTCTTGATTACTTTGCTCCATCTTGTTTTGCGTGCATCTTCTGCCGTCTTCAGCTTCCGCTTCTGCTTTTTCAGGCTACGTGACGTGGCAACGAGCCTTTCGTGGAGATTCTTCTGCTCCATGGTTTTGTCCGGTGTGAGATCTTCCGGAGTTCTGTTATGGCCGGGAGAGGGCTGTCCATCCTCTCTATCCGTGTTGCCCTGTTCGGACGGCTGTTCTGAGGCGAGCTCGTTTCTACCGGCTCATCCTGCTCTAGGGCTAGGTTTTGATCGAGGCAGGTTTTGGCTCGGCGTTTACGTCGCCGTTTTGACTGCTTTTCGGAGGTTTTACCTCTTTTTTCGCCCCCTTTTTCCTCGTTGTCGTTTCCTTTAGGGGTATCCACCATGAATACATCATTAGGTGGGGTGGAGGCCCAGTGCCCTATAGGTGATGGTTCCAATTCGTCTCCGCCTTCGTCGTCTATACCGTCGAAGTCTTCGGATCCGAAGTCGAGCATGTCGGTTAAATCTTCGACAGTGGCTATTAAGTGGGTGGTGGGTGGGCTGTGAATTTCTTCGTCGTCCGAATCCCAACCTCGCGGGCCATAGTCCGGCCTGGGCTCTCCTGATAAAGAGAGAGACTTGAGAGAATTCAGAATATCACCTAAAGGTGAGCACTGAAAGATGTCTGTGGTGGTGAACTCCATTACAGGCGCCCAATCAGACTCGATCGGCAGGGGCACGGAAGGCCCGGAGTTCGGAGAGGAGTCCGGCTCCTTGGAGTCATGAGCCATGCGGAGTGCGGGGCTGGCGTTCGGCTCGATCGCTTTTGAGATCGCAGCCCCTGAGGTGACGTCCAACCGTTCATCCTCGGAGAACGCGGCGGGCTCCGAGTCAAGGATCGGGGCCGGAGCGCGTGCGGCCTCCAGGGCAATGTTCGGAGGCAGAGCTATATCGTGCCCCTCGAGATAGTGCAGCGCGCTTGGCTGTGGCTCGAATCCGTCGAAGACCAAGTCTCCGCGGATATCCGCCGTGTAGTTTAAACTTCCAAACCTGACTTGATGGCCAGGGGCGTAGCTTTCGATCTGCTCCAAATGACCAAGCGAATTGGCCCGCAGAGCGAAGCCGCCGAAGACGAAGATCCGTCCGGGGAGGAAAGTCTCACCCTGGACCTCATCGTTGTTGATGATCAAAGGAGCCATCGGGCCTAAAAGCGATGACACAGAGGAACTCTCAATGAAAGCACCAATGTCGGTGTCAAAACCGGTGGATCTCGGGTAGGGGGTCCCGAACTGTACGTCAAGGTCGGATGGTAACAGGAGACAAGGGACACTTTATTTTACCCAGGTTCGGGCCCTCTCGATGGAGGTAAAACCCTACTCCTGCTAGATTAATATTGATGATATGTGTAGTACAAGAGTAGATCTACCACGAGATCAAGGAGGCTAAACCCTAGAAGCTAGCCTATGGTATGATTGTGTATGATGATGGTTGTCCTACGGACTACAACCCTCCGGTTTATATAGACACCGGATAGGGTTAGGGTTACACAGAGTCGGTTACAATGGTAGGAGATCTCAAATATCCGCACACCTAGCTTGCCTTCTACGCCAAGAAAAGATCCTTCCGGACACGGGACGAAGTCTTCAACTTTATATCTTCATAGTCCTGGAGTCCGGCTGAAGGTATAGTTCGGCTATCCGAACACCCCATAACCCAGGACTCCCTCAAGCGTCTTGCTTCATGTGCTTAGTGATATGCTCCAAAACCCTCAACTATCTTCCCACATCCACATATGACCTAAACCAAAAGTCAAACTCGGCCCCACCGATTCTTTCTATCCGGCGCCACCGAGTTTCACATGTCATAGCCACTGCCACAAACCCTAGCAAATCGGTTTCACCGATAGGGATCTTGGTCTCACCGAGATGGGATTGTAATCTCACTGTGTATGTCCATTGCCAAAATCGGTCTCACCGAGTTTGAGCAATCGGTACTACTGAGATTACAATGCAAACTCTCTGGTTAGCTCATTACCAAAATCGGTCCCACCGAGTTTGTGTAATCAGTCTCACCGAGTTTGCCTGACCAACTCTCTGGTTATCTTATTACCAAAATCGGTCCCACCGAGTTTGTGTAATCGGTCACACCAAGATTACGTTATGCCCTAACCCTAACCATATCGGTCCTACCGAGTTGCATCTCAGTCCCACCGAAAATCCTAACGGTCACTAGGTTTGCTGAATCGGTCCGACCGAGTTTAACCATTCGGTCCCACCGAGTTTGGCAGATTGTGTGTAACGGTTAGATTTTGTGTGGAGGCTATATATACCCCTCCACCCACTCTTCATTCATGGAGAAAGCCATCAGAACATACCTTCACTTCCAATACACATTTTCTGAGAGAGAACTACCTACACTTGTGTTGAGGTCAAGATATTCCATTCCAACCATATGAATCTTGATATCTAGCCTTCCCAAGTTGCTTTCCACTCAAATCTTCTTTCCACCAAATCCAAATCCTGTGAGAGAGAGTTGAGTGTTGGGGAGACTATCATTTGAAGCACAAGATCAAGGAGTTCATCATCAACACACCATTTGTTACTTCTTGGAGAGTGGTGTCTCCTAGATTGGCTAGGTGTCACTTGGGAGCCTCCGACAAGATTGTGGAGTTGAACCAAGGAGTTTGTAAGGGCAAGGAGATCGCCTACTTCGTGAAGATCTACCACTAGTGAGGCAAGTCCTTCGTGGGCGACGGCTGTGATGGAATAGACAAGGTTGCTTCTTCGTGGACCCTTCGTGGGTGGAGCCCTCCGTGGACTCGCGCAACCGTTACCCTCCGTGGGTTGAAGTCTCCATCAACGTGGATGTACGATAGCACCACCTATCAGAACCACGCCAAAACATCCGTGTCTCCAATTGTGTTTGAAAACTCCAAACCCTTCCCTTTACATTCTTGCAAGTTGCATGCTTTACTTTCCGCTGCTCATATACTCATTGCATGCTTGCTTGATATGTATTGTGTTTGTTAAACTTGTGCCTAAACTCCACCTAAACTTAAGAATACTAAAAACTGCAACTTTTGGTACTTAGTGTCTAATCACCCCCCCTCTAGACACCTCTTCTCGATCCTTTCAATTATAGGTGGTGAAAGCTATGAACTCACAACCAACCCAATACGCTCGCCCGAGGAGATGGAAAGCATCGAAAGGGTTAGTGAACATGGTGAGGAGCCCAACCACAACGCCGTTGTGGTTCACCTCCTCAAGATGGTACATCCGAGGAGAGCCGCGGGGGAGGTGGCAGAAGCGGTCCGCAAGGAAGAACCCCGTTAACTCCCTTGCCCCCCTCCACCTCAAGATCTCCCACACCGTAAGGGTTCTCTCTACATACACTTCGGGCAGGTAGAGCCTTTCCGGCACGGTTGGGGGGAAGCGGAGGGTGGGGGCGTTGTACTGCATGGTGGCGGGGAGGCTCGAGGGCTCAATCGGGTTTGATGGAGAAGAAGGAATAAAGAGGGCAGAGGAGGTAGAGGATGGGTTATGAATGAGGAGGGAGAGGAAGACGATAGTGCCCGGCTTAAATAGCCCAAGTGCGACGTGGTTTCACCGCGTAGAATTAATGGGCGGGCGACGTTTGGTGGCGCCCCATGGAAGTGTGTACACGAGCATGGGAAACGGGCTGCGACGCTTCTGTGCCCCCGGTCGCGGGTCAAGGGGGACGGGCTCACGCACGCGTCTGTGCCATCGTGGGTCAAGGGGACACGCCTGCCCCAGGTTCTCTGCGTGTGCCTCCCGTGCATGCATGTCGTAGCCCGTTAATTTGCCCATCTTGCTAGGGCCTGGCTAGAGGGCAACATTCGATCGACGGGAGACGTGACAATAATGGACGCCTTCATTTGCCCATCTTGTAACGGGCAACACGCCGTTTGAACTGCATCGATACCCATCATGCCAGTATTGTGTCGTTCAAAGAGGAGCACGCCATGCACCGCACGCCATTCACCGTTGGCTTTTTGGTTGTCTTCATCGGGGTCTGGCTGCTGCATTGTGGTCGGGTGCATGCTTTGATGCGACGCTGCATCGGTGCTAATGGTAGGCATGCGACGGCTTACTGCGTCGATAGGGGTGGCGGAGAAGGGCTACGTCGAGGGCATGCATGCAACGCACGGGAGCAGTTCTGCGGGTGGGCATGCATGCTGCGGGTAGGCATGGGCACACATGCAACGATGGAAAGGGCACTGCGTAGGCTTGTTCCATACACCGCGTCAACTCATGCCATTGGATTCAAATGAACGGTCCTGATGCCCCAACGAGAGAGGATGATCCAAACCCCACCGATTCAACCAATCAGCGCGTCTCATGCGGATCGATGCACACTAATTCAACCAATCAGCGCGTCTCATGCGGATCAATGCACACTGTAGCTAACCCTAGCGCCTGATCTCAACCGTCCACGCACAACGATCGACGACCCGGTAGTGTGCAGGGTTTTGAGGGGTTTTGAGAGGTTTTGAGGGGTTTTGACTGATTAGGCTTGAGCATAACTAATTCAAAAAAACTCAAAAAAAATATAAAACTTGCGCACATAGTCTTATTATGTCGTGTAGTAATGAGAAACAAAATATAAATATGGTTTACATACATTTTTACGAAAAATCCTTCACTAAATTGTCATTCCTCGGACAATGTAGTATGGAGTTCAAGGGAGAGAGTAGTGGGCACCCGAGAGTAGGTGGGGTTTTGAAAATGAAAAGTGTGAAAACCTCACCAAAACTTTATTTTGGATTGACTAAGAAAGATCTTAACTTACTTTTCTCATTTTCATGTTTTAACTTGTTTTAATTTTCTATTAAACCTTGTTTTTTTAAAGAAAAGAAAATAATAGAAAATTAATTCAATAAATAGTGAGACTTTAGATTTACACTATATAGGTAGAATAGATGTGTAGAAAAATTATTTGGCTGGTTTAGACAAGGTGCCAAAAAAACTTGCTTAAATATGAGGCCGTTTACCCTACCTTTGGAGGTCATTTGAAACACACTTTTCATGACTATGAGTTCAACTTACCGAAAGGGCTCGGATTGATCAGCAAGCAAACATATTTCAGTTGAGGTACTTTAGATAGCATTAAAACATCAATACCCTATCCCTAATTCAAACTTGAGCCCAAATTTGAATCCAAATTTGAATTTAAAACAATGACACATATATTACCTATTATTTTATTTGGCTGGTTTAGACAAGGTACCAACAAACAAGTTTGAATAGAAATACGGGGATACATAGTGACTACCAGTACGCACCAAGTTACAAATATTATTACATGACACAAATTTTCAAACTGTTCTCTGTTCTACCTCTTCCTACCACGTTGTGTGCCCTTCTTCGCCTTAACACTTCTTGTTTTTGGTTCTACTACACACACAAGTTCACTGATCATCTTGGTTTTCTTCACTGGTCTTTTCAACACCTCGCCAACACCCTCGAGATCAGTCTCTTCAGTCTGAATGCTGACAGCAGTTTCAGTTTCTTCGGTGTGTACCTCAACATGGGTTTCTTCAGTCTGAATCTCGACACGCTCAGGTTCAGTTTCAACCTCGAGAGCAGTTTCTTCAGACTGAATGTTGACTGCAAATTCAGTTTCTTCAGTGTGCACCTCCACATCAGTTTCTTCAGTCTAAATGTTGGCTGCAGCAGGATTTTCTTCAGTCTGCTCAGGCTCAGGCACACTTCTCTTCTTTCTACAACCATTGACTCTTGCTTTTTTTGTTGGCCAACACTGTTCAACAACAAGTGGTTGACTTGCTCGCTTCCTCCTGGCCATTGGGAAAATGTTATAGATATAGTAATTGAAAAAAAACACCAAATCAAAACACAGACAAATAAACAAGAACATACTTTGGCTTATCAGGAGTGTAACGGCATTTGACAGATCCCACTGTGTGCCCAAGTTCCTGGCACAACTTGCATCTGTTTTTGTTACCTTTTTGGGCCCTTTTTGGCTTTCCATCTTTCTTTCCCTTCTTACTACTCCCACCTTTCTCAAACCATGCCTTGAATCTACTCTGTTTAGGCCTGCCAGCGTTTCTTTTCGTCAAGGGAGGACACATGGAAAATTCAGTCTCCACTTCAGGCCACTGAGACTGATTTGTATGTGCTGGAATTGGAGTAGCATATGCAACTTTGAATCTTGCTACCGAATAATATTCATGCAAATATGGGTGCATGTTTATCTTCGGTTGGGATGCTAAGAAAAGAATGGCATGCTCACATGGTTTACCAGTGTGTTGCCACTCGAGGCAAGTGCAATCATGCAATTCAGTGTTAACAACATGTCTCCTTCTAGTTTTGTTATCTCTAACTTAAGCACCCCAAGGTGAAGATTTTTCAACAAACAAATGTGAAAGACTTCTGCTCCTATTGACCACCTATTGTACCACTGCTGGAAGCTTATCACCTTGCAGACAATCACTTATCCTTCTTCTCAATTCCCACCGCCGCATGAGCATGATCCTGATTTGGTCAACCATGGCATGCACAGACAAATCTTTTAACTCCTTCACCTTGTTGTTGAAACTCTCTGCCAAATTGTTGTTGTTGTGGTCACACTTGATGGCAGTGTTGAATCCTAACATGTACCATAACAAAGAATGGTAGGTGTTCAGCCATGGACCAAACTCATCGCATGCTGCCATTATCTTATCAAGATGATATTTCTGTGTCTGTCTAGTGTAAGATGTTGCTGCTGGCCACATGCGCCCAAATTCTTCTCCTCTAAATTTTTTGATCGAATTCATCCACAAATGACCGAAGCACTCCCTCTGCTTAGCATGTGGGAGAACATTTTTCACTGAATTTTCCAGCCCCTTACATGCATCTATGTGTATAGCCAAAGGTGACACTGGCCCTAGGCATCTTTTCAACTGGATCATGAACCATGTCCATGAAGCCTCTGTTTCTGACTGAAACAAGCCAACAACAATAGGAAACATCCAGTTGTGTCCATCTAGAGCATTGCATGCTGCCAACTGACCATTCCACTTGCCTGTCAAAAATGATGAGTCTATGCTCAAATGTGGACGGCACCCTGCTTTCAAGCCATCGATGCAAGGCTTTAAAGCCATAAAAAACATGGAGAACTTGACTTCACCTTTGGCTGATACCTCAGTATCTATCTCCCAACACTGCTAGGTGACCTCTTTTCCACCTCTGCTTTGAAGTTGTAAAGCATCCTAAATGTATTTGCCCAATCACCATATAAATTTTTGATTTCCCTTTGTTTTGCCTTCCACACTGTGGTATATTTCAGTTTAATGGGGTACATCTTTTCCAAGTCTACTTTGAGTTTCTTGGCAGTAGTGTTTGGTGTTTTGGCTAAAATTGGGGTGATCTTTTTTGCAACCCAAAGTTGTGATGTCATAGTTGATACTCTCTGTGAACTTGTAATACAAGTATGTTGATTAGGGATTTGGTTAACCATGACAGTACTTCCATCAGGTTGCAGTCTAGCAGATATGTACCACTTGCAAGGCTTGACACTACCATCAAATCCTCTGCACCTCGCACAAAACTTCTTTCTATCAGTCCAAACAGTCTTGGCATCAAACTCATGTTTCACTGCATAAGTCTTGAAACACATCCTAAACTCCTTCATGCTTGGGAACAACTTGCCTACTTCAATGACAGTGTTTTCTTTATCATACACATGCACCAGCTCATCATCATGTGCATCATCTACTTCATCTGCAGCTTGTTCCATCAAATGTCCATCTACATCTTCATCAGCATTAGCAGGCAAACTAGATTCACCCCTCTCCTGCTTATCTCTGTCATCGACTGGAATGCCAAAAAGTTTGGCCATATCAATGTCAGGCATTGGTGCAATGACCAAATCAGTAGGCTCATCTAATTCAACTACATTCCAATCAACAGTTGCTGCAGTTTCAGTTTCAGTTCCAGTCACCCGTCCCTCTTCGGATATTACTGTAAGTTTAGTACACATGGGAATCAATGGCCTCTGTGTAGCCCAATCATCATCTGCCATATGCGCAGCCAATTGTGATGGCACATATCCAACCTTCGAAAAAATATTCAGATCAACGGGCCCAGCAAAAAAATTAGCCGTTTGCTTGTCCAGCCGTTTTGCCAATCGATTTCTTCAACAATCTGTTCACCATCTTCTATTCTCACATACTCTCCTTTCCAATCATCAAACCGCAAAAGTGATACTTCTTGCTCTGGACCCCAAACAATGTTCTCCCCAATTTTTCCACCTATTTCTTCACTGCCTTCTCTCCCATGTTATGTAGAACTTGTGGATCAATCTCTGTAAACTCAACCTCCCATTTAACAATTGTGTCTCTCTCAATGTTCTATATGCTACCCTCAACTAATTTTGCCTTTGATGGAAATAAATTGACCGTCAATTCGAAGGTCTGAGCGGCAGCATCCCCTCTGTAAGTGGCGGACAATGTGAGCCCATGAGAAAGAGCAGACGAGGCCCTAATTGCATGCAAAATTGGATCGGAGAGAAGCGCATTACCTATTCGAAGTTGAATCTGGCGGCTCCAACTTAGTATGCCCACGGGCTCCCCTCACAACCTATCGATTCAACAAGCGAAAACTGTCAGGGTAAATGACCACGGGTAGCCTAGCTGGCTCCCTTTGGCACTTCAGAAAAAATTACAAGCCGATCCAGCCTCCAAGAAACCAAGACGTGGGGCCGCCTTCCCCCTGCCGGCTGCCTCTCAGGCCGACTGTCGGAAGACGGCCCGGCCTTAACCACCATGAAGAAAGCCACGAGAGGGCCGGCTCCGAGAAGCTGGCCACGAGAAGGCCGACTCCAAGAAGCCGCCTCCCACGACGCGGTCAAGATCGTACCCTCGAGGCCCGCATCCACATAATGGCGATGGGACGGGGCGTGGCTACAAAAAAGCCTGCCTCCCCCAAAACCCGGAGCACGCCTGGCACTGTGCGCCGTACAGGGTAGCCCTGACCCGTCCGGCGCGACACTGTTGCCATGATAACTATGACGCCATCCACGACGGGCTGTCAGCGCGGCCCACGGGCGGTGGGCCCCTTTGGGCAGAGAGACACCCGAAGGCGGCCAGGCCTCCCCCAGTCGGCCCAAGACATGGCCGGCTTTCCAAGCCGGCTTGCTCCTTCGCTCGAAGGAGGCACCCATTAAGAAGACAAGACGACGTGAGGCTACAGCGATCGCCCGCCAGGCGGCGGCGCTGTAGCCACGCTTACCTCGATAAAGCCCTCATCATCAGGATTGAGGCAACAGTAATCGGCCGCCGACAGGGCCCTAGGCTAGTAGGGCCTGCCTATCGACCAAGATGCCGGCAGTCGGCGGGCCCCAGCAGCCGGTGCAGAAGCCGGCGAGCATCGACACTGACGGCTGGGACCCGCTCCCAGCTGGATTACCATTGTACCCCCGGGGGGTAGGCCTATATAAACCCCCCGGGGCACCCATGCAAAGGGTTGATCTCATCTAGGTTGCAACACATATAGAGAGAAGAGTAGAGCTAGCTTTGCCCTTCTTCTTCCTCTCGCCAAACAGCTCGAGGAGCACCTTGCAGTTACTTGTTCATCGAGTGATCATGCGGAGACCCCGCAGAGCAGCAGTAGGGGTGTTATCTCCACGGAGAGCCCCAAAGCTGGGTAAGATTCGCCAGCGTGCATGTCTTCGCCTTATCCCGCTTCCAGGCACCGGCGATGTCTTACTGGCTCCCACACAGATAAGCCACCCATTGGCATATGTCGCACCAACCACCCGACATTTGGCGCCCACCGTAGGGCCAGGTGCACCGTCGTCCGGAGACCTGTTCTGGACGGGAACCCTTTTCCTCCCTAGTGAGCGTAGCCAGCCCGGCACGCCCGATGGCGCTTGCCACGACGCGCTGCAAGGCGTCACCAACGCTTGCGCAGCAAGCGACCTCGCCGATCCCCTTGGCGCGGCCCTCATCTCTAACGAGCCCGCCTCCGACACGGACACCGACCGCTTCGTCGACCTCCTCGACCAGCTCCGCGTCTCCAGCGAGCCTGCTGTGGACCAGGAGTCCGTTGGCTCCACCGATCCGATGCCTGTCGACTCCGACACGGCCTCGCCCGACGCCTTCCCCACCAACGTCGTGATCTACAACGACCCGCTTCCCCGAGCCGATGGATGTGACGTTGCCACCGCCGAGGTGATGGTCATCAGCCACGACAGCGCTTCTGGCGAGAACGCCCACGACGCCCCGCGAGCGGCGATCCACGACCTGTCCGTCCCCCTCCCGGCCGATGCCGATGCCGAAGCACTGGAGGCTCGCCGCCTCGCCCTCCTCGCGGAGGGCCGGAAGCTAGCTTCCGTGAGACGCCTCACCGAGGCCCACCAGGGCGAAGTCGACCGCGCCGCCTTCGGCACGCCACCTCCTGGCGGGCCAAGCCGAGTCGGCGTCATCAGACAGCGCGGTGCTGTCATCGCCGACTTGCTTGGAGTCGACCGCCCAGTCTATGCCACCCCATTTGAGAACCTGCGCGCCACCCAGGCGGCCGTAGACGAGCTGGATGGACTGGAGGCCGAAGAGCTCCCCTACATGACCAGACGCATCCAGCAGCTAATCGATGCAGCCGCGCAGCGGCACGAAGCCGACGCCCGCGAGGAAAGCCCTCCACCGCGTCGAGAGCACGGCGCGACGTCCCGGACGCCGACTGCGGGTAAAACCCGCGCGCGACACGAGAAAGAGCCGGCTGCCAGCCGAAGCCGAACCCGGATCTCCATCGAGCGAGACGCAGAAGGCCACCTTCGAGCCGTGGAGCGGCGGGGCAACCCGCCTCCACCTCGTGGGGAAAGGTATCCCACCCCACCGCCTGTCACGCATCCGACTCTCAGCGGTCGACTAGGTCGCCGCGAAGGAGTCGACGAGAACGACGCCCGCCATCGGATCGACCGCCTAGCTTGATCCTTGACGCTAGAAGAAGAAGATGATGTCGGCCCGCCTTGCTTCGGCCCCCGCATCCGCGACGAGCCCTTCCCCAAAGGGTTCTCGCTCCCAAGAGACACGCCCAAGTACAACGGCTCCGTGAAGCCGGAAGATTGGTTGATCGACTAATCCACCGCAGTACGCATCGCGAACGGCAACAGGCGCGTTGCCGTGAAGTACGTGCCCCTCATGCTCCAAGGCACGACACGGACCTGGCTCAACAGCCTCAAGCCATACAGCGTCAACAGCTGGCTAGACTTCACAGAGGCCTTTGTCCGCAACTTCACCAGCACCTACAAGCGGGCTCCCAAGCCCAGACAGCTCTCCTTGTGCGTACAAGGCCCCACCGAGTCCACCCGCGATTACCTCACGCGTTGGGCCGAGCTCCGCAACTCTTGCAAGGGAGTGCACGAGGTGCAAGCCATCGAATACTTCACAGCCGGGTGCCGAGAGGGCACCCTCCTCAAGCACAAGCTCCTCTGTGACGAGCCGACTACCCTCGACGAGCTTCTGGTCATAGCGGACAAGTACGCCACCGCCGACTCCTCAATGAAGACCGAGCTCCAGGTAGATGCGTCCGGTAAGGTACTCAACCCGGCGCCCAAGACGCCGACTGGGGATTCCGGCCGGCGCCCGTACCAAAACGACCACAAGCGCAAGGGCCCCATGCCGCCATCCACCAGTCGGCAGGTGGCCACGGTCGAGGGCAAGCAGCCCGAAGGGCGGCCCACACCCAAGAAGCAGAAAGGCGGCCGGGCGGCTTGGCAGCCGGCCTTCTCCTACGAGCAAACCCTCGACGCCCCATGCAAGTTCCACAGCGGCGCGAAGCCGTCCAACCACACAACCCGAAAGTGCCACTGGCTCACCCGAATCTCCAAGGGCGAAGGGCTGGCGCCGCCTCCACCTGCTGGTCCGCCGCCTCCGGCTCCGCAGCAGCCGGCCGCTCGGCCAGCAGTCGGAGCCATGCACGACGAGTTCCCCGACGAGCATGCCGCCTATGTCGTCTTCACCAGCCAGCCTGAAGACTGGCGCAGCAGGCGCTGAGAGCTCCAGGAAGTCAACGCGGTTGCCGCCAACCCCTCCGAGCACATGCACTGGTTAGAAAAACCCATCAGCTGGAGCCGGGCCGACCACCCAGAGGTGATGCCATCTCCCGGCTCTTATGCACTGGTCCTGGATGCCACCCTTGCAACAGACAAACGCACAACCCATTTCTCCCGCGTGTTGATAGACGGCGGGAGCAGCATCAACATCCTGTACCTTGACACCCTGAAGAAGCTCAACGTCAAGACGAAGCAGCTCACGCCTACCCGGACTGTGTTCCATGGCATCGTACCCGGCCTGTCCTGCTCCCCCATTGGCAAGATCAAGATTGATGTCCTCTTTGGGGACAAGGATCATTTCCGCAGGGAGGCCATCTGGTTTGAAGTGGTGGACCTTGAGAGCTCTTACCATGCACTGCTTGGACGACCCGCCTTGGCCAAGTTCATGGTTGTTCCCCACTATGCTTACCTCAAGATGAAGATGCCGAGCACGAAGGGCATCATCACCATAGTCGGCGATTACAAGAAATCGGCCGAGTGCGCAGCAGCCAGCAGTCAGCTGGCCGAGTCCCTAGTGATTGCCGAAGAGAAGAAAAAGTTGGACCGGGTCGTGGCCATGGCTGGCAAGCAGCCGGCCCTGTCCCCCGATCCCAAAGAATGTGATGCCCAAGGTTCCTTCCAGCCGGCCAAGGAAACGAAGAAGATACCTCTTGACCTCGAGCACCCGGAAAGGTTTGCCGTCATTGGGGCAAACCTAAACAGCAAATAGGAAGGCGAGCTCGCCGATTTCCTCCGTGAGAATCGGGACATCTTTGCATGGTCCCCCAAGGACATGCTAGGTGTTCCGAAGGATTTCACCGAGAACAAATTACATGTCCGAGAAGGTGCCAAACCAGTCAAGCAACCCCTCCGCCGACTGTTGGAGGAAAAGAGAAGGATTGTAGGAGAAGAGATAGCCCGGCTTCTGGCTGCCGGCTTCATCATGGAAGTTTTCTTTCCGGAGTGGCTCGCCAACCCAGTCCTCATGCTGAAGAAGAACAACAAGTGGCGCATGTGTATAGACTACACGAGCCTCAACAAGGCCTGCCCCAAAGATCCTTTTGCCCTGCCAAGGATAGATCAAGTGATAGACTCCACAGTCGGATGCGAGCTGCTAAGTTTTTTGGATGCTTACTCCGGGTACCACCAAATAAAGTTGGACCCGGCCGACCGCCTGAAGACCGCCTTCATCACGCCATTCGGAGCCTTCTGCTACCTGACTATGACATTCGGCTTGAGAAATGCCGGTGCCACTTTTCAGCGTTGCATGCAGAAGTGCCTCCTCAAGCAGCTCGGCAGAAATGCCCACGTCTACGTGGACGACATTGTGGTGAAGATGGAGAAGCGCAGCACCCTGCTGGATGACCTCAAGGAAACATTCGAGAACCTGCGCCGATTCCGGATCAAGCTCAACCCCGAGAAATGCGTGTTCGGAGTGCCAGCCGGCCAGCTCCTAGGCTTCCTGGTCTCCGAACGCGGCATCCAATGCAACCCAGTGAAGATCAAGGCCATCGAGAGAATGGCGATTCCCACCAAGCTGCGAGACGTCCAGAAGTTTACCGGATGCTTGGCTTCCCTGAACCGCTTCATCAGCCGGCTCGGAGAGAAGGCTCTCACCCTCTACCGCCTCATGAAGAAGACCACTCACTTTGAGTGGAACGATCAAGCCGACCAAGCTTTTCACGAGCTGAAGAAGATGCTGACCATGCCGCCCGCCCTGGCGCCGACGACTGAGAAAGAGCCCATGCTCCTTTACATTGCTGCAACCAGCCGGGTGGTCAGCACCGTCATCGTAGTCTAGCGCCCAGAAGAGGGCCGAGCTCAGCCGGTCCAGAGGCCGGTGTACTATTTGAGCGAGGTGCTGTCTACCTCGAAGCAGAACTACCCGCACTACCAGAAGATGTGCTACGGCGTGTACTTTGCCGCCAAGAAACTGAAGCTCTACTTCCAAGAGCACCCCATCACAGTCGTATGCACCGCCCCGCTCACCGAGATCATAGGTAGCCGGGACGCATCCGGCCGGGTGGCGAAATGGGCCATCGAGCTGACCCCTTACACGATCTTCTACCAGCCTCGCACCGCCATCAAATCCCAAGCATTGGCCGACTTCCTCGTCGACTGGGCCGAGACCCAGTACCTGCCGCCGGCTCCCGACTCCACTCACTGGCGCCTGCACTTCGACGGGTCCAAGATGCTCACCAGCTTGGGAGCCGGCATCATCCTCACCTCTCCCAAAGGCGACAAGCTCAGATACACGCTGCAAATTCACTTTGCCGCCTCCAACAACATGGCCGAGTATGAGGCGCTTGTACACGGGCTCCGGCTTGCCAAAGAGCTCGGCATAGGCCGGATCCTGTGTTACGGCGACTCGGACTTGATAGTCCAACAATCATCCGGCGATTGGGACGCCAAGGACGCAAACATGGCAAGCTACCGCTTCCTCGTCCAGCAGATCAGCGGGTACTTTGAAGGATGCGAGTTCCTCCACGTACCACGAGCCGACAATGGGCCGGCAGATGCCCTGGCCCGTTTAGGCTCCACTCGGCAAGCAATACCAACCGGCGTCTCTTTGCAACGCCTCCTCAAGCCGTCTCCAGAATCCGATTCCATCTTCGTGCCGCCTAGCCCCGAGGCAGCCGGATCCGGCTTGAAGAGCCAAGCAGGCGGCCCGGGGACTTCAATAGGTGGCGCGGGGACTTCAGCAGGCGGCTCGGGGACTTCCGTAGTCGCACCCGACCCGGGGACTTCTGAACCCGGCTCGGGGACTGCGGTAGTCGGCCCAGGGACTGCACCAGCACCACAGGCGGCGGCCGACTCCAGCATTTCACAACCCAGCCCACCCACCCTGGTTGCAGTAGCCGCGTTGGCAATAGAAGAGGTCACAGCTCCATCATGGGCCCAACCCATCCTCAACTTCCTAACAAACCAAGAACTGTCGGCTGACGAGACAGAGGCAAGACAAGTCCAACGCCGAGCCGGAGCATACACAATCGTCAACAGAGAGGTCGTCAGGCGCAGCGTCACTGGAGTCTTCCAGCGATGCGTTGAACAAGAGAAGGGCATAGCAATCCTCAGAGACATCCACCAAGGAGAATGCGGCCACCACGCGGCTTCAAGATCATTAGTCGCCAAAGCTTTCCGCCATGGATTCTTTTGGCCAACTGCTTTGGACGACGCCAAGGAATTAGTCAAGCATTGCAAAGGGTGCCAAGTCTTCAGCTCCAAGCAATACCTGCCGGCTTTGGCACTCAAGACCATTCCCCTCACTTGGCCCTTTGCCGTTTGGGGTCTGGACATGGTGGGCCCATTTAAGACTGCGCGCGGCGGCATGACACATCTGGACAAGTTCACCAAGTGGATCGAAGCAAAGCCGATCAAGAAGCTGAATGGGCCGACTGCCGTGACATTCATCACAGACATAACAACTCGGTACGGCGTGCCGCATAGCATCATCACCGACAACGGCACAAATTTTGCCAAGGGAGCACTGGCACGTTTCTGCGCGACGTAGGGCATCCGACTGGACTTAGCGTCCGTTGCCCACCCGCAGTCAAACGGCCAAGTCGAACGAGCCAACGGCCTCATCCTTTCCGGCATCAAGCCCCGACTGGTCGTGCCACTGGAGCGTTCGGCCGGCTGCTGGCTCGATGAGCTGCCGGCCGTCCTCTGGAGTCTGCGCACTACCCCCAACAAGTCAACCGGCTTCACCCCTTTCTTCCTCGTATATGGTGCCGAGGCGGTCATCCCAACCGACATCGAGTTCGACTCGCCTCGGGTGACCATGTACACGGAGGCGGAGGCCAAGGAAGCACGAGAAGACGGCATCGACCTGCTGGAAGAAAGCCGCTTGTTAGCCCTCAGCCGGTCCGCCATCTACCAGCAGGGTCTGCGTCGCTACCACAGCCGGAAGGTCAAGCCAAGATCCTTCCAAGAGGGCGACCTTGTGCTCCGGCTGATCCGGCGAACAGCCGGCCAGCACAAGCTCTCGGCCCCTTGGGAAGGCCCCTTCGTCATCAGCAGAGTGCTAGGAAACGACTCCTACTACCTGATCTACGCACAGAAGCCGAAGGCACGAAAGAGAGACGACTCCGGCAAGGAGTCGAAACGACCATGGAACGCCAACCTCCTCCGAAGATTTTACAGTTGAAATGCAGTATGTATCACGCTAACTTTTGTACTAAGTACGAGACAATAGGCCCCCCGAGGAGAACTCGGGGACTGCCATCTTTCATCTATGATTGAAGAGTATCATGCTTATGATTATGTCATTACATTTACTTCTCTCGTCCGGCACCGGGTTCGACTAGTCGGCCCGGGGACTGGCCGCCTTAAGTTATATTAGAAGTCCTACCCGTGGTCAGACAAGTAGTGTGCCGGCTCCAAAGCCCTCTCTTGCCAAGAGTTGCAGTTCGAAGAATCGGCTGTCCGGCTGGCAAGATCCAAAGGCAGGAAAGGACGCCCACACGAAAAACGGCTAGGGACTAACGGACTAATATAACAAAAGCTGGTTTTTTCCCACCGCCGGCCGACTACAAGAGTAGCCGGCTGGCCGGTTTCCATTCTGTTCGCTACAATCTAAGAAAGCTCGAGTACTTGCCTTCCCCAAAAAAAAGATAGCCAAGTCCTTCCTTAGCCACAGACTGTAGAGCAGCTGCCGGCTGGGAGGGCAGCAATCAGGGGAAGGCGGCAAAGGAAGCAGCCTAAGGATAAAAAGCATACGAGAATGGAAGCCAAACACATGCATGATTATATTTACACAAAAGGCCTCGAAAAGGCCAACATTCAACATAGTTTGAATACACCCCCAGTGGGTGGAACTGCGCAAGCTTAATAAGAATTGTTCAAAGAGTAACAAGCAGGAAAAGCAAAGACGGCAGATCAAGCCAAGGGAACGACTGACGAGTCAGGCAGGTCAGTGGAGACAGTAGTGCCGACTGGAGGAGTGGACGGCTGGTGAACCTCGGCATGATCACCGCCTCCCGCAGAGGGCGCGCTAGCACGCGCCTCGTTGCTGGAGGCACGGTCATGCTGAGGCTGGCTAGTTGCTTCACCGGCCAGCTCGACGTCTTCGCCCTCCTCCCTTTCTTCGTCTTCACCTTCATCGTTGGAGGCGATCTCCTCTGCCGAGTCTTCACCCTCCGTCGGGTTCAGCCCGAACCACTCCTCCGGCTGGGCGACACCATTGTCGTCCACCTCAGGAGCGAAGACGCGGGTGTCGGTGAAATCGGCGAGAGCCGAAGCACGCTGGATGATAACCGGCCGCACCCCCACCAGCTCTTCATCAGCCTCCTCCCGCCAAGTCCTCAGCTGCTCCAAATTCAGCCCGGGGTACCAGGCCAGGACGAACTCCAGCGCCCGCCTGGCGCCGGATCGAGCAGCGGAGGCCTTCCAGGCCTCAAAGCGGCCGACTGCCACCTCATGCCAGTCGGCAGTCCAGCTCGGGGTGCGGGGAATCGCCTCGCCAGGCCAGAGGGCGGCCAGCACCTGCGCTCCGGCGCGCTGGAGGTGGCGGAGCATGCGGTGTGCCGGCTGCAGCCGGGCTTGGATCGCCAAGAGCTGCTCTTCAAGTGTCCGGCTCGCATCCGGCGCGATCTCAACCCCCGCCTGCTGGCGTGCCTCGCGGTAGGCCTCGATGGCTTGGGTGGCAGCGACAGAGTGGCGGGGGAAGTAATCTGCACAGAGAACAAAAGCAGCACAAATCAGAAGACGAATCAGAGGGCAAGGGGGCGAGCAAGGAGTAAGGGAGGCGGCTTACCGTCGATCAGATCCTCGATCCGGCTATAACCCTCGCTCAGCGCTTGCTTCGCCTCAGCCCAGCCTGCCGCTTCGGTCTCGAACTTAGCTTTGAGGGCGACCTCGCTATCCCGCGCCTCCTTCAGGGCCACCTTGTGGCTCTCCTCCTGGTCGGCCAACTTCTTGGCCAGGCGGTCGCGCTCCTGGACTAAGGCGTTGAGCTCGGCCTCATTGGCGCGAAGGGCGGTCTGGGCCCCGCCAAGCTGCTCCCTCAGGTCGGCATTGGCCCCTGCAAGCATGAAGACAAAGGAAGAAACAGTAAGGAAGAAGTCGTCGGGGAAGATCCGACCCGACTGCTCAGCAGTCGGCCCGGATCTCGGGGACTACACCCAGTGGGTGCGCTGACGCGCCCCCACAGGATATGAGCAAAACCGAGCACGTACTCCGGCTATCGGACAGATCCTCGATCTTCTGGCGCAGCTCCTGAGCCTGGGAGTCGAAGGCGGCGGTGCTTTGGTTATGGTACTCCTGGAAGATCAGACAGGACGCAGGAATAAGATAACTGTCAGAACCTAGTAAGTTCCAAGCCGCCTGCTCAGCAGCCGACTCGGAACTCGGGGACTACACCCAGTGGGTGCGCTGACGCGCCCCCACAGAAGAAATCAAAAAAGCAAAACAACCAAGGCTAGAAGATTCACCCGGACGACGGCCCGCGTCGTGAGGAAATCTCGGGTATATCGCTGCAGCGCAGTAGCATGAGCCTGAAGCCGGCCCCGTACCTCCTGGGCCGCCGCGTTCAGCTCGGCCGCCCCCCGCTGGACGTCCACGCGGACGTGCTGGAGCTAGCCGCCTCTAGGGCCTTCGCCGTCCGGCTGACACTCGCAGCTCTATCCGGCTACGGCACAGGGGCAGCTTCCCCCGCGCGCCGGCGTGATGACGGCTGCACCACTAGGCCGGCTCCTGTTGCCGGCTCGCTCCCGGCCGGCTGCACCGGCGCCACAGCCGGCTGGCCACCCTGGCCCGCTCCAGCCGGCGCCGTCCGCGGCACCTCCTCCAAGACGATCTCGTCATCCTCCCTCCGCTCCGCCGCCGCCTGGGCACGGTTGGCTTCCTCAGATGGAGGCACGGGGGCGTTGGGAGCCACACTGCGCAGGGGGATGACGAGTTGTGGAGGCCGGTTGCGCGAGGCCTCCGCCTCCCTCTCCACAGTCGTCGCTTCCGGCTGGGCCTTGGCCGCCGCGTCGGCCTGCTCCTTCGCCGCCTAGGCGGCCCTCCGCTTCGACGCTACCTGCTCCTCCTGCGCCTCCCGCGCGTTCCGCGCCGTAGACTCCATGAGGTCAGCGGGGGGATCCACGCGGCGGGAGCTCGAAGACCCTCCGGGTGATCCAATCACGGAGCCGGCAGGGCCCCGTTCAAGGGAAAGCGGCGCCCTGGCCGGTTAACCAAGAAAGAATTTAGAAGAACTCCAATCCAAGAACACGACAAGAATACAAGATGATTAACACTTACGCCGAAACCGCCTATGGCCGCTTCACAACCTTCTGGAAGCGGGCTGCCTTCGCGGCCGCCTCATCCCGCTTGGTTGCCGCGGCGGTGCCCCTGGGCTTCTTCGGCCGGCTGCCGAAGTAGGTCGATGCGGCCCAGCGCTTTGGTGCGGCGCCTCGGGCGGCCGGCGCGGCAGAAGGGCCCGCGCCTTGAGGATCCGGCGGCGGCTGGCGGTGCGGGACGGTTTTGACCTCGTCGTCGTCCGCCCAGTCTTGAAGGCCGGCTCCGAGCCCGGCGCCGCCTGCCTCGCCGCCTTCCCCCTCGGCGGCGTCCTCCATGGCGGCCGCTCCGAGGTCCGTATCGTCGACGTCATCTACCGTGCGGTCGGGGTGGAACGGGCGCTCTGCCCCCGCGACCCCCGCCGCCGGCGGAAGTAGAGGATTCTGCAGAAAGCAAGCCGTCGGATCAGAGGCCGGTCATATCGAAGCCGACAACACAAAAGAAAGGAAAGAAGAAATACTTACAACAGGCAGAGGGTTGGCGCGAGAGTACGGTTCCTTGCCGAATCGCCAATCCTCGGCGAGCTTGCAGTTGGCAATGTAGTTCACCAGGTAGGACACCTCAGCATGAGGCATCTCCCTGGTGCTCAGCCGGCATGGGTCGAAGCAGCCGCTCATCTGGCAGATCATGTGCGGCCGACCTTGGAGCGGGAGTACCCAGCGCTCCACGAAGGCGGCCACCAGGTCGGCTCCGACCAGGCCCTCCGACTGGACCATCACCCGGAGGTGGGCGACGGTGGCGTTCCCGGCCTGGGACAGCGTCCTGGCCCGGTAGCTCCATGAGGCCGGCCTCGAGGCCGGCGGGCCGGCTACATAAGCCGGCAGATTGACAAAATTGCCTTGCGGGGCGACGTTCCTCACATAGAAGTAGGACTTCTGCCAGAGCTTCACCGACTGGATCAACGGGATGGACGGGAACGGATTGTTCTCGCCCGTCCGCCTCATGGCGATGTAAGCTCCGCATGGGGCGGGCACGCCCGCGACGACGGTGCCGAGTTTGCTCTGGAAGAACTCTCCCCAGAGCTCTAAGGTGGGGAGGACGCCAAGAAAACCCTCGCAGAGGGTGACGAAGGCCGACAGCAGCATCACGGCGTTGGGGGTGAGATGATGCGGCTGAAGGTGGTAGAATTCAAGGAAGGAGCGGAGAAATCCGCTCGCCGGGAGGCCTAAGACGCGTATGCAATGCGAGCGGATGACCACCCGCTCGCCCTCCTCCGGTGCCGGCGAGATCTCCTCCTCCGACGCGCGCCGAACCCACACGTAGTTCTCGCCGGGCAGACGCCGCGTCCGGCGGAGGAACTCGATGTGCTCGTCGAGGACGTTGGAGCCGTCCCACGAGCTCGACAGCGCCATTGGAGTGGTGCGGCAAGGAGCAAGGTACGGTGCCGGCAAAGGCGTGGGCGACCCCGCTGCGGTGGAACGGCGCGGCGAAGAGGCGCTGCGGCGGCGAAGAGAGTAAGGAAAGAAGACGAGGAAGAGTGGAGCGAGGGAGAGCGTGCGAGCCTTTGCCGCTCCCTCTCCTCCCCCTACTTATAGACCCTCACGGTGGAGCCGAGGAGGCGTGGTGTTGGGGACGTGGGATTAACTGCGCCCACTCCCCCACGTCCCGCTATTACTGCGCCTGGACGACGTGGCGAAACCGCCGCGGGAAGGCAAACCGCCCACCTTGGGCCGCAGAAGATCCGCGCCTGGGCCGAGGCCAGGAGTGGCGGGCCCGGGCATGCGGTGATGTCCCGTTGCGCACGCGCCATGGCAGGCCTTTTATTCCACGTGACACGCAGGGAGGCGCGTGGTCAGCGCGCGAGTTGGCCCACATTCCCGTTGACGAGACCACGGCGCCCATCCAAGGCGGCGCGCGTAAGCAGAGCCGGCTCCCAGCTGTCGGCTTCTCAAGATAAGAAGCTGACCGAGCTTCTCGTTCCCCTTGCCGACCTCGAAGCGCGACCAGCTTCGGGGACTACTGTCGGGGTAAATGACCACGGGTAGCCTAGCCGACTCCCTTTGGCACTTCAGAAAAAATTACGAGCCGATCCGGCCTCCAAGAAACCAAGACGTGGGGCCGCCTTCCCCCTGTCGGCTGCCTCTCAGGCCGACTTTTGGAAGGCGGCCCGGCCTTAACCACCATGAAGAAAGCCGCGAGAGGGCCGGCTCCGAGAAGCCGACCACGAGAAGGCCGACTCCAAGAAGCCGGCTCCCACGACGCGGTCAAGATCGTACCCTTGAGGCCCGCATCCACATAACGGCGATGGGACGGGGTGTGGTTACAGTAAAGCCTGCCATCCCCGAAACCCGGAGCACGCCTGGCACAGTGCGCCGTACGGGGTAGCCCTGACCCGTCTGGCGCGGCACTGTTGCCATGATAACTATGACGCCATCCACGGCGGGATCTCAACGCGTCCCATGAGCGGTGGGCCCCTTTGGGCAGAGAGACACCCGAAGGCGGCCAGGCCTCCCCCAGTCGGCCCAAGACATGGCCGGCTTTCCCAAGCCGGCTTGCTCCTTCCCTCGAAGGAGGCGCCCCATTAAGAAGACAAGACGACGTGAGGCTACAGCGATCGCCCGCCAGGCGGCGGCGCTGTAGCCACGCTTACCTTGATAAAGCCCTCATCATCAGGATTGAGGCAACAGTAATCGGCCGCTGACAGGGCCCTAGGCATTAGGGCCTGCCTGTCGACCAAGATGCCGGCAGCCGGCGGGGCCCACCAGCTGGCGGGCCCCAGCAGCTGGCGTAGAAGCCGGCGAGCATAGACACTGATGGCTGGGACCCGCTCCCAGCCGGATTACCATTGTACCCCCGGGGGGTAGGCCTATATAAGCCCCCCGGGGCACCCATGCAAAGGGTTGATCTCATCTAGGTTGCAACACAGATAGAGAGAAGAGTAGAGCTAGCCTTGCCCTTCTTCTCCCTCTCGCCAAACAGCTCGAGGAGCACCTTGTAGTTACTTGTTCATCGAGTGATCATGCGGAGACCCCGCAGAGCAGCAGTAGGGGTGTTATCTCCACGGAGAGCCGCGAAGCTGGGTAAGATTCGCCGGCGTGCATGTCTTCGCCTTATCCCGCTTCCAGGCACCGGCGACGTCTTACTGGCTCCCACACAGATAAACCACCCGTTGGCATATGTCGCACTAACCACCCGACAAAAACAGAGGAAACGAGCTGAGATCTACGGGCCCGAGAGAGGAACGGGAGGGTGACTAGGGTTCGAATTCACTCACCATTTTCCGAGGACGAAGGCTCCGCCGCCATTGAGAACGAGAGGGCTCCGCCGCCGCCACCGAGAATGCAAGATCCGCCACCACCGGAGAAGAAGGGAGGGGGCAGAGTGGCGGGCCCAGCACGGTCGGGCGGCAGGACACAGTCAGCTGTTTTGAGGACCAATTAAGTTGGACCCACATGTCCTAACATAAACGGGCTTGGTTGACGACCAATTTAACCACATTTAACACCCCATGTGGCCCTGGGCTATTTACACGCTCAAATGTGTCGCATCACAGCCATTCATTCCAACAACGTCGCACTCCTTCCAATTCACATCAAAGACGTCGCACAGGAGCTATTAGCCCCCAAAAAATCGGCATCATCGGGCAAGCGGATCCTGGCTCAAAGCTTTGCCTCCTACCTTTCACACGTGATCTGTTTGTCATCTTTCTCGATCCTTGTTGTTTGCAAGGAGGATGGATGCTCCTCGGTCCGAAGCAAGAGGGAGGTGGGCACTCTCTGTTGACATCTTCATGTGTGTGGTGCGATGATGTCTGGTGCTTTTCCAAGGAGACGTGGTTTCTCTCTTGTCAGTAGTCTCAGAGTGCTTCTCGTTGGGGTGCGACTGTGCTCATGCTCAACACCGAGTTGGCGGCTTCCGGTAGGGCACATGTGCTTTGCTCTCTCTCTATCTCTCTCTCTGTCTATGTGTGTTACTTCCTCCGTTCGAAAATCTCGGGACAAGCTTTTTTAGACGAAGGGAGTATATGGTTTTCTCGTCACCTTATATCAATTTTGTGTTTGGCTTTATGTATAAACTTGGGCGAAAGCATGTTGCGATTTTACTGGTTCATGATCCCGATACGGCACTATTTATGCAGGGTGGCTGGATGAAAGCCGCCTTCTTGGCAATTCGTTTGCCTGCAAGACAACGTTAGTCATCCATCGAGCAAAGGGGGTGCCCGTTTAGTCAAAGTATGTGTCAAGACCCGATGTATAAGGTATACAAGCCTAGCTGTACTAGACCATACAAGAAGCTGAGATTAGCGTGTGAACACATTCTCATAAGGGCAGTACTCTACACCGGTGCGCCGGCCCAAATTTGGGCCGGTCGGCGCGCAACCGTTTGATCTGGCGCACCACAGCCGTTCAAAAAGTATACCCCCGATCTGGCCCTCCTCGTTGATTCGTCCTCCTCCTCCCGACACCCCCACGCTGCTACCCCACATGACTCCGCCTCCATGTTCAGCTCCGTGAGGGCACCGGACACTCGCACCCCAATGCCTTGCTGCCCCTCTGCTGCTCGCCGTAGAACCTTCCCCCGCTATTCAATTTCAGTTGGAGCTCCATGCCGGCCACCAGTAAATGCCTTTGAATGGATGTAGCAAAAAAACATCGCCGCAGTAGCAAATCCCACAACGATTGCAACAAAAACGGCTGCCGCCATCGCGTGGTCGCAGCTCCGCCATGTTGTATGTAGCAAAATCATTCGCCGGTAGTAGCAAAATCCGAGGACAAATGCAACAAAAATAATCGCCGCCGCATGGGGTCGCAACTCCGTCACAACACGTCCGTCACCAGATCAAAATTGATGCTATTGAAAAAAGGTGTTGGTTCTAGCAAAACACAAAGCCGGTAGTAGGAAAAAAAGAGGCATTTGTTTCCAGCAAATAATGACACCGGATGCAGCAAAATACCCCTCCGGTTCCTGCATACCATGCAGCTGGTTGCAGCAACCTTGCCCCGTAGCTCCAGAAAAAAAATCCATGGTTGGGAGGACTGTGGTTCTAATTTTTTCCTCAGCAGGATCCAACAATTTTCACCATGGTTGCAGCAAGCCGCTTGCTCCGCCTTGTGGATTGCAGTATGGCGGGGAGGTCTTCCCACACGAGGGCCCCGCCACCGATGAGTGAGCTTTGTGGTGGTTCGTGGCATCGCTGGGGAGGAGAAATACATCCTTGAAGACAAAGATTGGAGGTTGGGGATGAAGCGGTGGAGAAGATAAGGTAGGATAGGGACGGTCTGCGCGGGACCCACCGTATACACGCATCTCACGCGGAGGGGGCGCTTCGTGGGCGCGTGAGGCCAAGGTAGTACGAGATCGGCGGAATTTTCGACCGGCGCACCGTGCACAAACGATTTCCTTGTCATAAAGACGAATCCATCGATACCATATACTCTCGAAGTGTCTGGAACAATGGAAGGTGATCCCATAGGGAATCTAAAGTCGGCTTAAATGGGTATCCATTGTTCCCACAGAAGTCTAGAGAAGTTGGATAATGAAACACCAAACACATACGTATTGAAAGTCCGCTAGAAAATACAAAACCAAGATTAAAAAAATACATGCAACATGCACTTTATAATCATACAGGCATCATGCAGGTCATGTGTCGCAAACAACAGGTATCATAACACAAAATCTAGACCTCAAAGCATGTATATTCAAAGGCTCTACGAAGCAAAATTCGCGTTTGCTCGAGATTCGCCGTTTCTACGGCATGGTGGTTGTATTGTGAGTTGCGTTGGGATTTTCTCCGAAGAGCAACGGTGAAGCAATATAGTAGCAGAGTGTATTTTTCATTCAGTAGAGAACCAAGGTTATCAACCAATAGGTCCATGATAAACTACCCATGCATCATCGGAGGGGTAGTAAGGATGATGAAGAACCCCTCCTTGATCGTTTCCCCCTGCCGTGGAGTACCAAAAAAGGCCTCCAGATGGGATCTCTCGAGAACAGAGGCTTGCGGCAGCGAAAAAAGTATTTTGTGGACTCCTCTGTAGGTTTCCTGATTTTAGAGTATTTATAGAGGAGGAGTTAGGTCAAAAGGAGGCCTGTGAGCCCCATTATGTACCAGGGCGTGCCCCAGACCACTGGCGCACCCTGGTGCCTAGTGGGCCACTCCTACATCTTCTAGTTCCTTCCCGAATCTTCAAGGGTCACTTATTGTTGGAAAAAAAAACTTCAAAAAGTTTTGTGGCATTTCGACTTCGTTTGGTATTGATATTCTGCAAAGTAAAAAAAAAACAAGGAAAAAACATCAATTGGCACTGGGCACTAAGTTAGTAGGTAGTCCCAAAAAATGATATAAAGTTGCTTGTAAATGTATATAAAACATCCAAGATTAATACTATAATAGCATGGAACAAACAAAAATTATAGAGACGTTGGAGGCGTGTGAGGCATCTTCGAGCAAACTTGGATCCTGGCTTAAAGCTTCTTTGGCTCTGGCATGGGTGTAGGACCTTGAAGTATGTCTAGAGGGGGGGTGATTAGACTACTTGACCAATAAAAACTTAACCTTTCCCAATTTTAGAGTTTGGCAGATTTTAGCTACTTTAAGACAAGTCAAGCAATCATCACACAATTCAAGCAAGCATGCAAAGAGTATATAGGCAGCGGAAAGTAAAGCATGCAACTTGCAAGAATGTAAAGGGAAGGGTTTGGAGAATTCAAACGCAATTGGAGACACGGATGTTTTTGGCATGGTTCGGAAAGGTGGTGCTATCCTACATCCACGTTGATGGAGACTTCAACCCACGAAGGGTAACGGTTGCGCGAGTCCACGGAGGGCTCCATCCACGAAGGGTCCACGAAGAAGCAACCTTGTCTATCCCACCATGGCCGTCGCCCACGAAGGACTTGCCTCACTAGCGGTAGATCTTCATGAAGTAGGCGATCTCCTTGCCCTTACAAACTCCTTGGTTCAACTCCACAATCTTGTCGGAGGCTCCCAAGTGACACCTAGCCAATCTAGGAGACACCACTCTCCAAGAAGTAACAAATGGTGTGTTGATAATGAACTCCTTGCTCTTGTGCTTCAAATGATAGTCTCCCCAACACTCAACTCTCTCTCATAGGATTTGGATCCGGTGGCAAGAAGATTTGAGTGGAAAGCAACATGGGGAAGGCTAGAGATCAAGATTCATATGGTAGGAATGGAATATCTTGAGCTCAACACAAGGGTAGGTGGTTCTCTCTCAGAACATGTAAGTTGGAAGTGTAGATGTGTTCTGATGGCTCTCTCCATGAATGAAGAGGAGGTGGAGGGGTATATATAGCCTCCAAACAAAATCTAACTGTTACACACAATTTACCAATCTCGGTGGGACCGAATCAACAAACTCGGTCGGACCGATTTAGTAAACCTTGTGACCGTTAGTGATTTTCGGTGGGACTGACATGCAACTCGGTAGGACCGATATGGTTAGGGTTAGGGCATAACGTAATCTCGGTGAGACCGATTACACACACTCGGTGAGACCAATTTTGGTAATTAGCTAACCAGAGAGTTGGTCAGGTAAACTCGGTGGGACCGATTTGCTCTTTCGGTGAGACCGAAATGTTACAAAAAGGAAACAGAGAGTTTACATTGCAATCTCGGTGGGACCGATCCGCTCTTTCGGTGAGACCGAAAAGTTACGAAAAGGAAATAGAGAGATTACAATCCCATCTCGGTGAGACCGAGATCCCTATCGGTAGAACCGATTTGCTTAGGGTTTGGCAGTGGCTATGGCATGTGAAACTCGGTGGCGCCGGATTGAAAGAATCGGTAGGTCCGAGTTTGGCTTTGGGTTTAGGTCAAGTGTGGATATAGGAAAGTAGCTGAGGGTTTTGGAGCATATCACTAAGCACATGAAGCAAGAGGCTGATTAAGCAACACCTCATCCCTCCTTGATAGTATTGGCTTTTCCTAAAGACTCAATGTGATCTTGGATCACTAAAATATAAAATGAAGAGTCTTGAGCTTTTGAGCTTGAGCCAATCCTTTGTCCTTAGCATTTTGAGGGATCCACTTTCATCATCCATGCCATGCCAATCATTGAGCTTTCCTGAAATAATCATCTTGGAATAGCATTAGCTCAATGAGCTATATGTTGTTATGAATTACCAAAACCACCTAGGGATAGTTGCACTTTCAATCTCCCCCTTTTTGGTAATTGATGACAACATATAGATCAAAGCTTCGATAAATGATAATAAGATTTTAGAACATCGTCGCTTTGAGAGGTATGTGGAAAGCAAGAGCTCCCCCTAAATTTGTGCATATTTTAAAATTTGCTTTGGACTGCAAATGCACAAAGAGTTAGAATCATAGGTTACTCTTCCATGTCACATACATCTTGGTGGAGCGCTCAAAGTGATAAGAATTGAATACATGCACTCATCACCAAGAAAACTTAATGATCACATAAGATAGATAGGATAATATCAAGCATGCATAAGTGTAGCTTATGATCAAACACATGATCATCAATGTTCACAAGCATATCATAGTATCTCAACCTAAAGCAAACAAAGTTTGAAAAACCACCAAATAAAGCAAGAGAGAATAAAGGCAACACACACTCTCTCTCTCTCTCTCTCTCTCGAAGCCTATGATCTATACATTTTTCTCCCCCTTTGGCAACAAGTTACCAAAAGGTTCCTAGAAAATGCAGAGTGCTAGATCGACTCTCAGGCTTGATCTTCTGGTGATGGTGGAGTCTGGATCACTCCAAGGACGAATGCTTCTGTAGAAGTGCTTGGAGCTGGAGCTGAGGTGAATGCTGGAGCTGGTTGGGCTGGTGCTGTAGCTGGAGCTGAGATGGTGGCTCTGGTGTCAGGAACTGGCACTGCAGTTGACCTCTGAGCTCGTGGCACTCTGGCAATTGCATCAGTTGTAGTCTTCCCCTTCCTCTCCTGCATGTCATCTTGAAGTTGCTCCACTGCAGACTGAATCTCTGTTACTTTTACATCCAAGTCATAGAACTTTTGTTCCACGATTATATCTAAGCTCTCCTGATTCTGAGTGAGGGTGGCCAGTCCTTTCTCAATCCTCAGTGTAGATGCAATCAAGTAACTAAGCTGCTCCTGCTTGGTTTTCAAGAAATACTCAGATGCCTCCTCTTGAGTTGGCATCTTGGCAGCTTTCTCCTTCCTTGCCTTCTCCTTCTTTGCTTGAGCTTGAGCTAATGATGGTTCATTCTCATTCATCACAACTTGATTGTCCTCGAAATCTGGATGAATAGGCAAGTGTTCCTTGTCCAACAAGTATGTGCCTGTGCCCATTTTGGAGTTAATCAACTCTTGGATCTGAGGGGCATAACCACAGCTCCTCTTCTGATCTGCTGCAGTCCTCTTGATAGTCTCTACTATGAGGCTCATGACCTTGAATTTCTGAGGCACATCAAATATATGTAGCAAGTTAATGGCGTGACCTTTGATCATTCTGTGATCTCCAGACTTGGGCAAGAGTGTGTGCCTAAGGATCCAGTTGATCGTAGGCAGTCCTGACAACAAGTGTTTTACGGACCCAAGCTGGTGAGTGTCAAGATCATCTACTGGAATCTCCCTGTACATATTTGCCATTGAGTTATGGTCCATCTTTTTCTTGGCATAGACATCCAAGTCATCTTCATTTTCCTCTGGGGCATTGATCAACTTTGCCCATTCCTCAACAGTTGATTGGTACCTTGTACCTTCAGACATCCATGTTATCCTTCCATCTGGGTAGAAGTGTGATGTGGAGTAGAATTGCATAATGAGCTCCTCGTTCCACTTTGTGAGCTTCTGCCCAACAAAGTCAGCAACTCCACAAGCACTGAAGCTGTCTTGCACTCCAGGATAGTGCTGCTCATTTTCCTTGATGTAGGTCTAGTCGACCCACCTCATGTCACAAACGATAGGCTTCTTATCCAACAAAACTGTCTCATTGAAGTCATGTTGTTCCTTTGTGTGGAACCTGTACTCAAAAACAGTTCTTCTCCTTGAAGCATATGGATCTGCTTCTCTCCACTTTCTTAACCCTGAGTCTCTTCTGATTTTCATGTTCTCAGCCACAGGATGAGCATCATTGTGGTCTGGAATCTTGGGCTTGAGCTTTCTCAGAACTTGTCCTTCTTCATCTTCTCCAACAGCTTCAGGCACTGGGGCCTTGTTCTTCTCAGCAGCTGGTATGCTCCTTGTATTTCTCTTGGGAGCTGACTTGGCCTTGGAGGCAGCTTTGGGTGCTTCTTTGGGCTTGGATGCAGTAGCCCCTGATTTTATAGCATCACCCATAAGCTTTGGTGCCTTAGGTGCTGGTGCAGCAACCTCTTCTTCTTCTTCTTCTTCTTCTTCTTCTTCTTCTTCTTCTTCAGAAGCATGCTTTTCAAACTCAGCCATTGGATCAATGTTCTTGCACCATCTGCCCCTTTTCCTTTCCTTCTTCCCTTCAGCAGCATCTGGCCCTTTGGGTGCAGGCTTTTCAGGAATCTGAGTTGAAGCTCTGGCCTTTGGCATAGGCTGCCTACCTGCTGGCCTTTTGACTTTCAAGCCTGGCTTTGTGCTCTGTGCTGAGCCATACTCCTTCTTGAGCACTACTTTCTTTGAAGTAGCTTCCTCTTCCTCTGCCACATAATCCTCATCCTCTGAGTCTGAGGTTCTCTTCTTCCTTTGTCTGGTGGCAGCTTTTGGCAAATTGCTAGGGGTGCTCCTGCTGCCTTCATCTGAAGAACTGGAGGGACTAGTGCCCTCACTCATGTGCACTTTCTCTTCTGACATGTTCTGGTTGTCACTCTGATCAGACATGATGTAAAAGCTGACTGCTGACCCTGTGAAGAGTTTATAGATGAGGTAGAGTAGATGAGCATCACAAAATGCAGAGATTTTTGCAAAAGAATGATTCAAAATATTAGTTTTAGTTTCCCACAGAAATCATTTCCGATCTACCGATTTTTAAACTCGGTGATACCGAAGCAGTTTTGGAACCTAAACTAGTGAACTCGGTCAGACCGAGTCACAGTTCGGTGGCACCGAGACTGTTAGGGTTTCACAAAGTTCCAAAATCGGTCACACCGATTAGTAATTCTCGGTCAGACCGAGTCTCACTTGTGCAATGGCATGAGCCAAATCGGTGGGACCGAGTTTTTCAACTCGGTGGGTCCGAGATGGTTTCGGCGGAAACCTAACCCTAAAATTTTCGAATCAAACCTATTTTACGAATTGCATTGACTGGATAGGAGTGTTTCAATCGTGGCTAGAATCAATAAGATCACAGTGTGCTAGGAATCAAGATCGAGTCCATACCCTAGTTCGGCGGAGACTCGCTACGGCGGCAACGACGGGGTTGAATTCCGTTGACGGCGATGGAGACCAGCGACTGGAGGCGGCTGGCGGCGAGAAGACGATCCAGAGACCACGTAGGCAGAGCGAGCTATCGCGTGGGCGAAGGAGTTCGGAGAAATTTCCAAATTTTTGCCCGTGTCTATATATAGCCCGACCCTGTCGGTGTGACCGAGTGGAACAACTCGGTGGCACAGAGATGCAAAACTGTATACAGTTATTGCAACTCGGTGTGACCGAATGGTTCAAATCGGTTGCACCGAGATCGAAAACATAGATCGACTTGATGATCTCGGTAAGACCGAAAAGAAGATATCGGTCAGACCGAGAATCACAAAGAAGTTTTGGAAGTTTAAGTCTATGACGAATCGGGGACTCCGAGTGCTCCTCACACAGAGTGGTTCGAATCTGACTTGATCAAATTTTGTGATGTAGCATGAATAGTGTTTGAGACGAGAAAAACATAAATATCTAGAGAAGGTTCTTAGGCATTCTTGTCCATCCACTTGGCAAGAGAAAAGAAAACCAATCAATCAAAACAAAAAGTGGATGTCCTCGAATGAGTAAAATATGCAACCAACATGATCACACAATAAAATGGCAATTGAAATATGTGGCAAAGCATGCACAACCAATTCTAGCATCTATCAAGCAATTTGCGATGACTAGGTCATCTATATATGAGTATATTGACATAGGAGTTGTCGGTGTACTAAAGTAGGGGTACCTTAGTACCCCAGACTTGTGCACGGGCAGTCGTAGCACCCTGCGGCAAGGCCCGCCCCGGAAGCGCCAAGAGAAGACCAAGCATTCAAGACAAGGCCCCCGGCAAGAGGAGCTTGCCGGGCCAAGAAGACAAGGCCCCCGGCAAGAGGAGCTTGCCGGGCCGGGAAGACAAGACCCCGGCAAGAGGAGCTTGCCGGGACGACTGAGCCCATGTAAGGCCATCCAAGAACAAAGTATACGAGACAGAAGATCGAGCCCCCGACAAGAGGAGCTTGTCGGGAAGGCCGAACCCAGGCACCACAAGAGAAGCCCGCCGTGGCGCGCCAAGCGCCCCGGCAAGGCCTGATAGCTGGCGCGCTATCAGGCACAGGAAGACGACCCCCGCGGCAAGCCACTTGCCGCGGCAAGATCGCCACCTCAAGACTGCGCTCCAGCTCGCCCGCCCACGCGTCGCTCCGGGGCTTCCCCCGAAGGCACGTGGCGAGGCACCGCGCAGCCTGGGGCATGCGGTGGCATGCAGCCGCCATCGTGGCGAACGGTGGCGCACCTAACGATCCGCCTCGGTGCTGTCCGGGCGACCGTGACGGGCATTTAATGCCCTTGTCCCCTACCGTCAGAAGTAGGTATGATAACACTGTGCCGCACTGTAGCGCCACCGTCCCCGCACTATTACAGCTACCACCCCTTTTACACTTTTACCCCTTTCTCTTACGTTGACACCTGTCGGTGACCCCTTTGCGCTATAAAAGGAGGCCCGTGTGCAACGTAGAGGGGGTTCCGGGGTTCGGTCCGGGGTTCGGTTCGGGGTTTCCGGTTCCAAGAGGCCCCGCTAGATTCGGCATCCAGACAGCCATACGCTCGGTGCAGCTAGCTCTCCAAGCTCCCGAGCTCCCCAGTTCAATACAACTAAGCAGGAGTAGGGTTTTACGCGTCCATCGCGGCCCGAACCTGGGTAAACCGCCCGTGTGCCCGCCTCGATCTGCTCTCTGTGCTCCCTCCGCCCCCCTCACCGGACAACGGAAGGGGCTCCGGCCCCATAGGTGCTCGCGGGGGGACGCCCGTCCGCCCCGACATCTTTGGCGCGCCAGGTAGGGGGCGCGTCGAGGTTGTACGGATCTGATTCAGGCGAACACTGGTAAGCTCAGGTATGAACAGGTACCTTTCCGCCCCGCTCTGCGGGGCGGAGGCATTCCTCCCTACGGAATCGTGCACGGCCCTCCTCGAGTACCCACTCACGCAGAGTTCGGGCAAGAAGCAGCTGCTCCTTGAGGAGGACCGCCTTCCGGCCGCTGGGCGAACCGATCGCTTCCAGCGAACCCTGCGCCGCTCCTGTAGCCGCAGCGGTTAGCGCCGGAGGCCGCGAAAAAGGCGACCTCGTTCTTCGGCGCGCTTCGTCCGCCAAGATCCAAACGAGTCGACGCCGACCGTGGGAGGAGTTTCGCCAGCGCGGTTGCCGGAACCCGTTCCGTCAACCAACCTCCCTGCCCAAGTCTTGCCGCAGTTGCATGTGATCCTTGGCGCAAGGGGCGGGCGCAGACCCCGCACATCAGTGAAAGCTCCTATGCTTTGCGCTTTTTGCCTTCTACATGCTCCTCTTCGTTATTTGCGTGTATTATTTGGCATCCTGCGTAACATGCATGTCCAGTGAGCATCAGCACGCCGAAAGGCCATGTGCTTGCTTCCCTCTTTATTTTCCTCGCGCACAAAGTTTGCCGGGGGAAGGAGATGGGAGAGGAACCAAGTGCTGGAACCAAGTGCTGTCCGAGAAAAAGAAGCCTCGTCGAGGGACGAGCGTTATGCATAAGCTAAGTTATTAGAATTTGAGCAGTTCAGATTCTTAATTTTCGGTTGTCTTCCTTGGACGGTCACGCTTTGTACGGAAAACCTGTGCGCGGAGGAACCTACCCGCGGCTAGCCGCACCCTCACCTTGTTTCGAGTACGCTCAACGATTCAAGCGAGCTGCGATGAGCGTCGCGCCCTTGTTTCGTTTCCGAGCTCACTCAACAAGCGGAGCGCGATTGCGACTGGCTGCGGAGAGGTTGCTTCCCGGTGAGGCCTTGGCCAGCAGGCTGCTATAAGCCCAAGGGCTCCTTGCCGGGAAGTTCCCCGGGAGCGTAGGGCGAAAAACGTACAAAGTAAAGGGCCAGGACAAGGAAGATAACGATGCACTGATTGGTTCAGCTAAGGTAGAAACCTTACGTGACTTGTCACAGTGACTAATGAGCTCATAACGTCGTGTGCAGCTACAAAAAGAGATAAGATAAAGGGGGCCTAATCTACGCGGTCGCCCTCGATCCTGGAAATCTTGCCCACTCTGGCGATGATGTCGGCGACCTGCTCCTTCAGCGCCTCCATGTCAGCGTCGGCCGGCAGGCTGCGAAGAACGTTGATGAGATTTATACCGGGGTTGCGGTATACAATCTTCGTCAGCACTCGCTCCAAGGTTCCCGCGCAGGCCCGGCGCGTTTCCTCGGCCAGTTGCACGGGGATCTTCTTCCGAAGATCCGCAATGGCCGGCGCGACCCCTCTGAAGAAGAGGCTGAGCTTGGCGCTGTGAGGGAGGTCCGGGTCCGGAGAGTAGATGAGGTGTTCCAACTTCAACGCCAGCAACTCCTGGTCGATGTTGGATGCAGAAGACACCAGGTCCTCGGTCCACACCGCGACGGTCCGACGGAAGTCTTCGGCCGCGGTGTTGGCGCTCTCCGCCAAGCTTCGCTCCTTGCGGAGCCCCTCCTCCAGCGCGGAGACTTTCAGCTCCAGGGCCTCGATGGAGTCCTTGGCGGCCTTCAGCTCGTCGCCCTGCTTGGAGAGACGCGCCTGGAGTTCGGAGTTGGCGTGGGCGTCCTTCTCCCGCTCCGCATTGAGCGCGCCGACCCTCTCCGCGCTCGCCTTCAACGACTCCTCCAGCTGCGTGACCTTGGCGGCAAGCTCCTCCCTGGCGGCCTCCGCGGCAGCCGCGGCGGCTTTCGCCCCTTTCAGCTCCTCGCCAAGGGCCCGCTCCCGAGCGGCAAGTTCCTCCTCGTGGGAGTTGAGATTGGCCTGCAGCTGGGCAAGCGCTCCCTCTCGCCGGGACAGCTCCTCCCCGGCGAGTCGCTGCTGCTCTTCGGCGTCGGCCTTCTGCAGCACCCACTCCTGGTACTCCCCGGCGAGCCTCTCGCGCTCCTCCGCCATGCCGCGGAGGGCAGCTTGGTTGGCGGCGCAGAGCTCCGTCGCACGCTTCTCCATCTCGACGGCGGCCTCCGCAGCGAGGGCCTCCCGGGAAGCAAGCTTCGCCTGCCGGGCCCGGTAAAGGGCCAGGAGCCGGCGAAGCAGCTTCTCCTCCTCGGGCTCTTTGGCCCCGCCGGGCGCCTCGACAATCTTCAGGCCCGCGGAGGCGAGGACCTCCCCATCAAGGGCCTCGCCCTTCGCGGGGGCCCGCGCAGAAGAGCCCCATGGCAGCTGGATGAAGATGCCGTTGGGGGCTTCAAGGCAATGGCCCGCCCGCTCCTTTTCGGCGGAGGGGTCGGCGGCCGGCGCAGCGCCTGATGCTCCTGCTGCCTCCGGGTCGGCAGTGCGACCGCCGTCCCCCTCCCCGGCCGTTGCGGCCGACGCTGGGGGGGTCTCCTGCGCGGATGACTCGGCAGCTTCCGCCGCGTCCTCGGCGACAGGGGTGTCGCCGCTGCCGCCGCGCGCGCCCTCCTCCTCCTCGATGATGATGACCTCCGTCTCCATCGGCTCGGGGGGAGGGGAATCTAGAAGAAGGAGAACAGGGAGCAAAAGAAATTCAAGCAAACATCCAAAAGGAAAAGGCAAACCCAAGATGACTAAGTCGCAGAGCTTACCTTGGCAGACGTCATCGGTGGCGGGTTCCCTCGCCGGGGAGCTCTGCCTTGGCGGGGTCACCACCCTCGCCGGGCTACCCCCCCCTGGCGGGGTACTCGCCCTCGGCGGAGTACTCGCCCTTGGCGGGGTGCTCCCCTTTACCGGAGAACTTGGCCTTGGCGGGGACGGCGGGGTCCGCGCCTCCTCGGGGGCGGCTTCTGGCCGCTCCTGCGGCTGTGGCTCCACCTCTGCACGAGACAGTATTATCAAGATACCAGCGCGGGGGCGATCCCTCAAACGCGCCCGACAGGCGAAAGTACGGAACCCAGACTTACGCTGGGGGCTACGCAGAGGGCCGCCCCTCGGAGCAGCGCTCGGATCCGGCGGGCTGGGCTCCGGCACGCCCCCAGTTGCCGCGGTGGGCGAGTCGCCCGCAACCTCGACCGCGGGCGCCTTGGCTTTCTTCGCCGCTCGCTCCGCCAAGGTCCTGAAGTTAAGACAAGAAACAAGATCAGAGCCTGCGACAGTCAAGGCCAAGTCCATGAAGACGCGAAACCCCAAAAGCTCTTACTCCCGTTCGTCCTCGTCGTCGTCGTCGCTCAGGGCGGAGAAGTCAAACTCCACCTGACGCGCGGCCACGCGGGGAGCGGGCAGCGGGGTCTCCCTCGGGCGCTTGGCGGTCCCGACGGTTGCCGGGGCCCGGGGAGCGGGCGGAGCCGCCGCTCCACCCTCCAAGGGCTCCTTTCCGTGCGGCGCTGCCTCACGGGGCGCCCCTGACGTAGCTGACGCGCCGGGCGCCCCCGTCGCAACCTGGCTCCCCCGGGAGGCTCGTGCCGCTTGGCGGGGTGGTTGTTGCCGGGAGGCCGACGCCTTTGCCCCCATCGCCGTCCTGCGGAGACGCTTCGCTGGAGAGCGCCGGGGGCTTACACGGGATGAAGAGGTCTCCGACGCTGAGGGAAGGTCGTCGGCGTAGAGCTCCAAGGATCCGTCGGAGTCGTCGTCACCACCGTCCTCCTCCTCCACCCCGGCGAGCCCGCTGGACCCAGCGTCCTGCGCTGTGGCTCCTTGTCCTCCAGCGGTGGTGGCCCTCGCCGCGGCCTCAATCAAGATCCCCTGGATCCCGGAGTGCCTCAGAGAGGGAACCCCGGCGAGCTCGTCGGGGGGCAGCTTCAGCAGTTCGCAGATCTCCGCCACCTCCGCTTGGCGGGACGCCTCCGCGGCCTCCGCCTCTCCGGGCGAGAAGCCGAACTCCCCGGCCGCTGCGGCTGCGGTGGCCTCTTCAGCCCAAGAAGCTATGCATGCTGCCTCTCGCGCGGTGGTGTCCCGCGTCAGCCCCTGGGCCTCGTCCTTCTTCTTCGCCACCTCCGCCAGGTTGTCGAAGAAGTTCAAGATGACGTCTGGCCTGGGCGGAATCCACGTGCGGTCGACGCCGTGCGAGTCGCACGCGGGCATCATGGCGCGAAGGGAATCCCGGGCCGAGCTGTTGCAAAGGGGCACAACTCCCCGGGGCTCCCTGAACCACTCTGGGTGGGCCGGGTCATGCTTGAATAGCTCCCGGACCATCCCCTTCAGCTCCACCGACGTGAAGTTGAAGTTGAGCCCGGGGCGCAGCCTCATTATGTCCGCCGCGTTGCTATACTCCCAGGCTGGCCTCTTCCTATCTTGAAGAGGGGCGATGCGGCGGCGGAGGAAGTCTGCGCCCACCTCTCCGACGGACAGCCTCGCTGTCCGAAGACGGAGAATCCTGATGAGGGCGGCGTTGAGCTTGCCGTCGTCCGAATCCAGCTCGCTCCAATTCTTGCCGCGCATGACAGGTGTTGTGCGCGGCGCGGTGAAAGATTGCGGCTGGTCCTCGACGACCCAGCACCAGTCGGCGCGCCACTCCTCCCATTTGCCGCGGAGCTCCCCCGGCAAGTAGGAATCCTTCTTGTTCAGGCGGAAGACCCAAGATATCCCTCCAGCGAGGGGGGCGCCGGCCTCTACTCTAGGGATGAAGAAGTGCCTAAAAAGCGCGACGTTTGGATACACCCCAATATAGTTTTCGCACATATGCGCGAAAACCGCCATCGTGAGGACGGCGTTGGGAGTGAAGTCAAGAAGATGGAGGCCGAAGGTGTTCATTATGTCGCAGAAGAAATCAGAAAAAGGAGGGCAAAGACCGCAGTGGAAGAAGGCTGCAAAGAAATAATACCCGCCGGGGTAGTTGCCCTTGGCGGCGGCCGGATAGACTCGGGTGCGGGGATGCGCCTTGGTCTCCTCGGCCCAGAACAAGTAGTACTTGTTCCAGAGCTCCCGCGCGCCGAGCTTCGGCGCGAAGACGAGGTTCTGCTTCCGCAGCAAGGTGAGCATCGCCGCGTGCTCCGATTTCTCCTTCTTGGTCTTCTCCGCCCTCGCTTTCTCAGTCTTCGGGGCCATGGCGGAGGCGGCGAGGGAAGGGAGACGAAGAATCCGGTAGCTCCGCAAGTGCGCGCGAGCGGCGGAGGAAAAATGGAGGCGGAGCGCAGATGGGGTCTCTGGAGAAGGGAGAGGACGCAGTAAGGGCGAAGGAGGGGAACCGCTCCCGCTTCCTCTGCCTTATATGGGGAAGGGGCGGACACTCCATTCTCGCCATCGAGAAATCGTGCGCGACGTGACGCGCGCCTGTGCGGTTCAGCCCCGCGCACGCCACCCACGTCACGCTCACCCCGCACGCCCCGCCCCCACGACGCCGCGGTAAGCGCGCGCCGCCTGGGGAAGGCGCGGCGGATGCGGAGTTAAGGAGCAGCGCGACCAAGGCCATGCGTGCCCGTGCACCGTTAGGGCCTGGCCCAACGACGCTCGGCACCGTGTGTGGCCCAGGCCCGGGGGCTCCTGTCGGTGTACTAAAGTAGGGGTACCTTAGTACCCCAGACTTGTGCACGGGCAGTCGTAGCACCCTGCGGCAAGGCCCGCCCCGGAAGCGCCAAGAGAAGACCAAGCATTCAAGACAAGGCCCCCGGCAAGAGGAGCTTGCCGGGCCAAGAAGACAAGGCCCCCGGCAAGAGGAGCTTGCCGGGCCGGGAAGACAAGACCCCGGCAAGAGGAGCTTGCCGGGACGACTGAGCCCATGTAAGGCCATCCAAGAACAAAGTATACGAGACAGAAGATCGAGCCCACCGCGAGCACCTATGGGGCCGGAGCCCCTTCCGTTGTCCGGTGAGGGGGGCGGAGGGAGCACAGAGAGCAGATCGAGGCGGGCACACGGGCGGTTTACCCAGGTTCGGGCCGCGATGGACGCGTAAAACCCTACTCCTGCTTAGTTGTATTGAACTGGGGAGCTCGGGAGCTTGGAGAGCTAGCTGCACCGAGCGTATGGCTGTCTGGATGCCGAATCTAGCGGGGCCTCTCGGAACCGGAAACCCCGAACCGAACCCCGGACCGAACCCCGGAACCCCCTCTACGTTGCACACGGGCCTCCTTTTATAGCGCAAAGGGGTCACCGACAGGTGTCAACGTAAGAGAAAGGGGTAAAAGTGTAAAAGGGGTGGTAGCTGTAATAGTGCGGGGACGGTGGCGCTACAGTGCGGCACAGTGTTATCATACCTACTTCTGACGGTAGGGGACAAGGGCATTAAATGCCCGTCACGGTCGCCCGGACAGCACCGAGGCGGATCGTTAGGTGCGCCACCGTTCGCCACGATGGCGGCTGCATGCCACCGCATGCCCCAGGCTGCGCGGTGCCTCGCCACGTGCCTTCGGGGGAAGCCCCGGAGCGACGCGTGGGCGGGCGAGCTGGAGCGCAGTCTTGAGGTGGCGATCTTGCCGCGGCAAGTGGCTTGCCGCGGGGGTCGTCTTCCTGTGCCTGATAGCGCGCCAGCTATCAGGCCTTGCCGGGGCGCTTGGCGCGCCACGGCGGGCTTCTCTTGTGGTGCCTGGGTTCGGCCTTCCCGACAGGAGTCAAATGAGAACATTTGATCATAGGTCATACTCATCGTTTAAGTACAAGTGGGGTTACCACTTTTACATAAAGCATTGTTGTGTTCACATCATTAGAGTTGCTTTAGCTCAATTCTTAGAGTAAAGCTCCCCCTAGATGTGATATCCCCCCTAAGAGGGATGAACTAACCTTGGGTTTTGTCGATGATGACTTCATGTAGATGTTGAAGATGTGGATGCTCAATGTTGATGTAGAACAATTGGAGCAATCCATTGGAGTGAATTGCACTTTCAATACCTACATGGGTTAGTCCCACAAGGAACAAACAAGAATATCCATAGACATAGAGTGATTCACACACAAGATGATGTCCATGAAATCTTTTAGGTTACCTTGTCCCTTGACTTACCAACAAGAGGGTTTGTGACTCCTTGAACTAGTGCAAGATGTGGAAGTTGATTGCACTTGTTCTTGCCGAAATGATAAGAGTGAAGTATGTTGGCGGAGTCACCCTCAAGAACTCTCTAGTTCTTCTTCTTTTGGATCCACACCATCTTAATGGGAATCCTTGGAGTCGTAGTCGTACTTGATGAAGTGGAACTTGAAGTAGTCTTGGGAATCCACTTGACTAAGGTCTTAGGAGCTTCTTCAAATGCATCAATTTCCTCTTGAAGCTTGTCCTTGCCTTTTTGCTTGTAGTCTTGTGGTGGAAGATCATCCTGAGCTTGTGTCCCCTTGAAGGAAGTAGGATCATACTTCTCTTGTTGAGGAACAAACTTTGTCTTGGGGTATTGATCTTCTTCCCACTCAACTCCATTGGCGTTGAACTTTCGTTCAAAACCAACACCTTGATTCTTCCGGTGCCTTCCTTGCTTGCGTACAATTTCCTCGAATTGCTTACTTCCGGCAAGGCTCTTGTAGACTCCTTTCTCTATAATTCCCTTAGGACCTTTGGCCATGAAGCACCTTCCAATTCCTTCATTTGGTGACTCAAATATGTCGTAGGAGTTGGTTGACACAAGTTCTAGGCCGGCAACACCTTCATCTTGAGTATATTCGGAATCGGAGTGATAACTTCTCTCGGAGTGGTTGTCGGAGTCGGAGTCGGATACCCATTCACCAACATGAGCTTGATGTCTTCGTTTTGTGTAGCTCCTTGACGACTTTTCTTTTCTTTCTGAATCCTTGCTTCTCCGTGAGTATCTTCGTTCATAACGATCATCTCTACTCCTTGTCTCTCTTGGTGGTGATTCTTCTCTTTTTCTTCTTCTTTTGGGAGAGTCTTCTCTTCTATTGTAGGGAGTCGTACACTCATTGGAATAGTGTCCGGGTCTTCCACAATTGTAGCAGTTTCGCTCTCGACTAGAAGATCTTTTGTCATTGTAGGACCTTGACTTGGAGCTCTATCTTTGCTTCTACTCTTGTAGAACTTGTTGAAGTTCTTCACCATTAAGCTCAATTCTTCATTGAAGGTTTGTTTCTCACTTGATGTTGTGGGGGCTTCACATGAGGCTTTGTAAGCTCCACTTGATTTGTTGTGAAGTTCCTCTTTATCCTTGAGTGACATCTCATGAGCAACAATTCTTCCAATGACCTCCGTTGGCTTGAGATATTTGTAATTGGGCATCATTTGGATCAATGTGCACACGGTATCATATTTTCCATCCAAGGCTCTTAGGATCTTCTTGATGATGAATCTATCGGTCATCTCTTCACTCCCTAAGCCGGCAATCTCATTTGTGATGAGAGCAAGCCTAGAGTACATTTCAGCGACACCTTCACCATCCTTCATTTTGAACTTGTCAAGTTGACTTTGAAGCACATCCAATTTAGATTCCTTGACGGAGTCGGTACCTTCGTGCATATCAATCAAAGTATCCCAAATTTCCTTTGCATTCTCAAGATGGCTGATTTTGTTGAATTCTTCGGGGCACAATCCGTTGAAGAGAATATCACAAGCTTGAGCGTTGTATTGCAGCATCTTCAACTCTTCCGCGGTAGCTTCACGGTTTGGTTCTTTCCCATCAAAGAAGTCACCTTGCAAACCAACACACTTACACACACAATAGCCCAAACGGCGGGGTTATGTCCGATAATATGCATTTTCATCTTATGCTTCCAACTAGCAAAATTAGTACCATCAAAGTAAGGACCTCTACGGTGATAATTTCCCTCGCTAGACGCCATACTCTCCTAGGTTGTGAAACCAAGGCTATGACCACCAAAAGCTATGGAAATCAAAGCAAATGGAGACCAAAGCTCTGATACCACTTGTAGGACCTTGAAGTATGTCTAGAGGGGGGTGATTAGACTACTTGACCAATAAAAACTTAACCTTTTCCCAATTTTAGAGTTTGGCAGATTTTAGCTACTTTAGGACAAGTCAAGCAATCATCACACAATTCAAGCAAGCATGCAAAGAGTATATAGGCAGCGGAAAGTAAAGCATGCAACTTGCAAGAATGTAAAGGGAAGGGTTTGGAGAATTCAAACGCAATTGGAGACACGGATGTTTTTGGCGTGGTTCGGATAGGTGGTGCTATCCTACATCCACGTTGATGGAGACTTCAACCCACGAAGGGTAACGGTTGCGCGAGTCCACGGAGGGCTCCACCCACGAAGGGTCCACGAAGAAGCAACCTTGTCTATCCCACCATGGCCGTCGCCCACGAAGGACTTGCCTCACTAGCAGTAGATCTTCACGAAGTAGGCGATCTCCTTGCCCTTACAAACTCCTTGGTTCAACTCCACAATCTTGTCGGAGGCTCCCAAGTGACACCTAGCCAATCTAGGAGACACCACTCTCCAAGAAGTAACAAATGGTGTGTTGATAATGAACTCCTTGCTCTTGTGCTTCAAATGATAGTCTCCCCAACACTCAACTCTCTCTCATAGGATTTGGATCCGGTGGCAAGAAGATTTGAGTGGAAAGCAACTTGGGGAAGGCTAGAGATCAAGATTCATATGGTAGGAATGAAATATCTTGAGCTCAACACAAGGGTAGGTGGTTCTCTCTCAGAACATGTAAGTTGGAAGTGTAGATGTGTTCTGATGGCTCTCTCCATGAATGAAGAGGAGGTGGAGGGGTATATATAGCCTCCACACAAAATCTAACCGTTACACACAATTTACCAATCTCGGTGGGACCGAATCAACAAACTCGGTCAGACCGATTTAGTAAACCTTGTGACCGTTAGTGATTTTCGGTGGGACTGACATGCAACTCGGTAGGACCGATATGGTTAGGGTTAGGGCATAACGTAATCTCGGTGAGAGCGATTACACAAACTCGGTGAGACCGATTTTGGTAATTAGCTAACCAAAGAGTTGGTCAGGTAAACTCGGTGGGACCGATTTGCTCTTTCGGTGAGACCGAAATGTTACAAAAAGGAAACAGAGAGTTTACATTGCAATCTCGGTGGGACCGATCCGCTCTTTCGGTGAGACCGAAAAGTTACGAAAAGGAAACAGAGAGATTACAATCCCATCTCGGTGAGACCGAGATCCCTATCGGTAGAACCGATTTGCTTAGGGTTTGGCAGTGGCTATGACATGTGAAACTCGGCGCCAGATTGAAAGAATCGGTAGGTCCGAGTTTGGCTTTGGGTTTAGGTCAAGTGTGGATATAGGAAAGTAGCTTAGGGTTTTGGAGCATATCACTAAGCACATGAAGCAAGAGGCTGATTAAGCAACACCTCATCCCTCCTTGATAGTATTGGCTTTTTCTAAAGACTCAATGTGATCTTGGATCACTAAAATATAAAATGAAGAGTCTTGAGCTTTTGAGCTTGAGCCAATCCTTTGTCCTTAGCATTTTGAGGGATCCACTTTCATCATCCATGCCATGCCAATCATTGAGCTTTCCTGAAATAATCATCTTGGAATAGCATTAGTTTAATGAGCTATATGTTGTTATGAGTTACCAAAACCACCTAGGGATAGTTGCACTTTCAATGGGGTGAACATGTTTCCTTCCTAACTTCTACACATGATCTCGTGTCACCGTTCTTGGCCCTTGTTTTTTGCAAGTAGGATTGGTTCTCCTTGGTCCGAACCAAGAGGATGGTGGGCCCTCTCTAGAGATATCTTTTTGTGTGCGGTTCGATGATGTCCGGTACTTTTCCAAGGAGAAATAGTTTTGCTAGTCTCGAGTGCTTCTTGTTTGGGTGTGACTAACTTGTGCTCATGCTCAGCATCAAGTTGGCGGCATCTAGTAGCGCTACAAGAAAATGAGATGTCCATGATATTTTGGACCGAACAAAAATATTTTCTATCATGGAAGTGACACTTCCATGACAATAGTAGTGAAAAAAACACCCGAATAAGAAGACCTGCGCCGCCTCGTCATCGTCGACCCCTACCCGACTGAAGGAAATATGCCCTAGAGGCAATAATAAAGTTGTTGTTTTACATTTCCTTATATCATAATAAATGTTTATTTTTCATGCTAGAATTGTATTAACTGAAAACTTGATACATTTGTGGATACATAGACAAAACACCGTATGCCTAGTAAGCCTCTACTAGACTAGCTCGCTAATCAAAGATGGTTAAGTTTCCTAACCATAGACATGTGTTGTCATTTGATGAACGGGATCACATCATTAGGAGAATGATATGATGGACAAGACCCATCCGTTAGCTTAGCATATTGATCGTTCAGTTTTATTGCTATTGCTTTCTTCATGTCAACTACATATTCCTTTGACTATGAGATTATGCAACTCCCGGATACCGTAGGAATACCTTGTGTGCTATCAAACGTCACAACGTAAATGGGTGATTATAAAGATGCTCTACAGGTATCTCCGAAGGTTTTTGTTGGGTTGGCATAGATCGAGATTACGATTTGTCACTCCAAGTATCAGAGAGGTATCTCTGGGCCCTCTCAGTAATGCACATCATAAGAAGCCTTGCAAGCAAAGTGACTAATGAGTTAGTTACAAGATGATGTATTAGGGAATGAGTAAAGAGAATTACCGGTGACGAGATTGAACTAGGTATGTGGATACCGACGATTGAATCTCGGGCAAGTAACATAACGATGGACAAAGGGAATAACGTATGTTGACATAACAATTCGACCGATAAAGATCTTCGTAGAATATGTAGGAGCCAATATGAGCATCCAGGTTCCGCTATTGGTTATTGACCGAAGAGGTGTCTCGATCATGTCTACATAGTTCTCAAACCCGTAGGGTCCGCACGCTTAACGTTCAATGACGATTTAGTATTATACGAGTTATGTGATTTGGTGACCGAATGTTGTTCGAAGTGCCGGATGAGATCACGGACATGACGAGGAGTCCCGAAATGGTCGAGGGGTAAAGATTGATACATAGTACGATGGTATTCGAACACCGAAATTGTTCTGGAGGGTATTGGGTACTTATCGGGTCACCGGAAGGTGTTTCGGGTACCCTGATGACCCACAAGTATAGGGGATCTATCGTAGTCCTTTCGATATGTAACCGTGTCGAACCCAACGAGGAGCAGAAGGAAATGATAAGCGGTTTTCAGCAAGGTATTCTCTGCAAGTACTGAAATAAGTGGTAACAGATAGTTTTGTGATAAGATAATTTGTAACGAGCAACAAGTAACAAAAGTAAATAAAGTGCAACAAGGTGGCCCAATCCTTTTTGTAGCAAAGTATAAGCCTGGACAAACTCTTATATAAGGAAAAGCGCTCCCGAGGACACATGGGAATTATCGTCAAGCTAGTTTTCATCACGTTCATATGATTCATGTTGGGTACTTTGATAATTTGATATGTGGGTGGACCGGTGCTTGCGTGTTGTTCTTACTTGAACAAGCGTCCCACTTATAATTAACCTATATTGCAAGCATCCGCAACTACAACAGAAGTATTAAGGTAAACCTAACCATAGCATGAAACACATGGATCCAAATCAGCCCCTTACGAAGCAACACATAAACTAGGGTTTAAGCTTCTGTCACTCTAGCAACCCATCATCTACTTATTACTCCCCAATGCCTTCCTCTAGGCCCAAATAATGGTGAAGTGTTATGTAGTCGACGTTCACATAACACCACTAGAGGCTAGACAACATACATCTCATCAATATATCGAACGAATATCAAATTCACATGACTACTAATAGCAAGACTTCTCCCATGTCCTCAGGAACAAACGTAACTACTCACAAAGCATATTCATGTTCATAATTTGAGGGGTATTAATATGCATAAAGGATTTGAACATATGATCTTCCACCAAATAAACCAACTAGCATCAACTACAAGGAGTGATCAACACTACTAGCAACCTACTAGTACCAATCCCGGACTTGGAAATAAGAATTGGTACAAGAGATGAACTAGGGTTTTGAGAGGAGATGGTGCTGGTGAAGATGTTGATGGAGATTGCCCTATCCCGATGAGAGGAGCATTGGTGATGACGATGGCGATGATTTCCCCCTCCCGGAGGGAAGTGTCCCCGACAGAACAGCTCTGCCGGAGCCCTAGATTGGTTCCGCCAAGGTTCCGCCTCGTGGCGGCGGAGTTTCGTACCGAAAGGTTGCTTATGATTTTTTCCTCGACGAAATACCTCATATAGCAGAAGATGGCCATCGGAGAGCCAACAGGGGGCCCACGAGGCAGGGGGCGCGCCCTGGGGGGTAGGGCGCCCCCCACCCTCGTGGCCAGGTGGGTCCCCCTTTGGTGAACTTCTTCCGCTCAATATTTTTTATTATTTCCAAAAATGACTTTCGTGGAGTTTCAGGACTTTAGGACTTGTGCAGAATAGGTCTCTAATATTTTCTCCTTTTCCAGCCCAAAATTCCAGCTGCCGGCATTCTCCCTTATGTAAACCTTGTAAAATAAAAGAGAATAGGCATAAGTATTGTGACATAACGTGTAATAACAGCCCATAATGCAATAAATATCGATATGAAAGCATGATGCAACATGGACGTATCAACTCCCCCAAGCTTAGACCTCGCTTGTCCTCAAGCGGAAGCCGATAACGATAAATATGTCCCCATGTTTAGAGGTAGAGGTGTCGATAAAAATAAAATACGGACATGAAGGCATCATGATTATTCTCATAACAGCAACATATATAGATATTGTCATATGATTTCTTATGCTCAAGTAATAATCTATTCACAATGCAAAAGTATGACTTATAAACTTTATTGAGAACTAACAAACTATAATCTCAGTCATTGAAGCAATTGCAATTTATCATAACATCAGAAAGAGTCTATGTCAGAGCTCAATATCAAGTCCACATACTCAACTATCATTTAATCTTTCATAATTGCTAACACTCACGCAATACTTGTGGTTACGGAGTTTTAATCGGACACAGAGAAAGATAGGGGCTTATAGTTTCGCCTCCCAACCTTTTACCTCAAGGGTAATATCAACAATAATAACTCATGCTCCCCTACATCCAATTAAATATATCTATCAGGAACTTTCCAACACCCTGTGCTTGCCAAAGGATAAAGTGTAAAAAGGAAAGGTGAAGATCACCATGACTCTTGCATAAGGTAGAGGATAATAGTAACAGATAGGCCCTTCGCAGAGGGAAGCAGAGGTTGCCATGCGCTTTTAGGGTTGGATGCACAAAATCTTAATGCGAAAGAACGTCACTTTATATTGCCCCTTGTGATATGAAACTTTATTATGCAGTCCGTTGCTTTTATTTCTTCCACATCACAAGATCGTATAGAGCTTATTTCCTCCACACCAATCAATCATACATATTTAGAGAGAAATTTTTATTGCTCTGCACCGATGACAACTTACTTGAAGGATCTTACTCAATCCATAGGCAGATATAGTGGACTCTCATGGCAAAACTGGTTTAAGGGTTTTTGGAAGTACAAGTAGTATCTCTACTTGGTGCTAAGAATTTGGCTACCATGAGAGGGAAAGGCAAGCTCAACATGTTGGATGATCCCTAAAAATATACTTTATCTCAGATATAAGAAAACACAACCCATTACATTGTCTTCCTTGTCCAACGTCAACTCTTTAGCATGTCATATTTTAATGAGTGCTCCCAATCATAAAAGATGTCTATGATAGTATATTTATATGTGAAACCTCTCTTTCCTTATTACTTCCTATTAATTACAACGATGACCAAAGCTATGTTTGCCAACTCCCAACAACTTATAATCATCATACTCTTTCTATGTGAAGTCATTACTCTCAATAAGATCAATATGAACTCTTTGTTTCTTTTTATTCTTTATTTTCTCTTTTCTTTTATTCACTCAAAATCATGGCAAAATAATCAAGCCCTTGACTCAACACTAATATTTATTATATATAGCTCACGGACTCGATTACATAGAGAGATCATAAAGCAAAACTCAAAACTAGATCATGCCATAAACTTTATTCTACTAGATCAAGATACTACTAGGGCTGCAAGAAAAGCTCGAGGCTCGTGAGCCGCTCGAGATCAACTCGTTTTTTTGACTCGACTCGAGATCGACTCGAAAAAAAAACAAGCTGAGTTTGAACACTTTATGTAGCTCGACCGAGAAATGAGTCGATCTTGAGCCAATGTTGACTCGCTCGATTTTAGCTCGATAGCTCGACATAATATCATTATGTTAAATGATCATGCCATATATTAAATGGAAATAAGATAATTTATTACCATATATGTTGTCCATAATTTTTCTCCATTTTATTTACCAACGAACATGGAAACTTAATTAAGTGCAGAGAAGATTTAGGCCTAATTATGGCACTTGGTCGACTATGTTTTAAATATTCTATATTTTTGGCAAAGGTTGCCAGCATATTCACCTTAATTTTTTGTTTTTCATCCAAAGATTATAATTTTTACCATCTCATTTAGCTCAAAACTAGCTCGAGATCGACTCGAGATAGTTACAAGTTGAGAACGAGCCATGTTCTACAGCTCGATCATGAGCTTCACTCAGTTTGAGCTCGCTCGAATTTTCATATGAGTTGAGCTGAGCCAACTCCAACTCGCTCGAGATCGACTCGTTTGCAGCCCTAGATACTACTAATAGGATCGAACTAAGAAAAACGGTAAAGATAGGAGTGTGATGGTGATACGATACCGGGGCACCTCCCCCAAGCTTGGCAGTTGCAAGGGGGAGTGCCCATACCCATGTGATTATATCTCATTCTTTGTTGGTGAGGAAGATGATGGTGATGATGGGTAGTCGCACATCGAGCGTAAGAGGCCCTCCAGCTTGTGGATAATGCCCTTGAGTGCAACAATATGCTCCTTCAACAAAATATTTTCACTTGTGAGATACTTGTTCTGTATATGAGCTAACTCAATCATCTTGAAAGCTTCAATCTTAGTTGCGGTAAGAAGATTATGATCAAGTTGAAGGGTGTCTTCTGCTTCCGGAGCTTGATGCCCCGTGGCCTTCTTGATCCTTTCATCCCTGTTGATCTTCATGGGTTCTTCCCTCTTCAGATCTATCTTCATTAGCCAAGCATCATTGTCACCATTGTTGGAGGAGGGGGACGACATGATGCCTGTCCTTGACAACCCTGATAGAGGACAGCTCGAAACAAAAACAGAGGATAATTGCATGATACAGGAGTCAAAACCTTCGGGAGATTATATAATGAATTTTTACCGACCAAAATACGTACCGTGCAAGAAAACGGAGTCCGGAAGGCACACGAGATGCCCATGAGGTAGGGGGCGCGCCCAGGGGGTAGGGCGTGCCCTCCACCCTCGTGGGGCCCTTGTGTCCTTCCCGGACTGCTACTTATTTTTCTATTTTTCTAAATATTCGAAAACGGATAAATATTGCCTTAAAAACTGTTTTGGAGTCGGTTTACTTACCGTACCACATACCTATTCCTTTTCGGAGTCTGAAACGTTCTGAAAAGTGTCCCGTATGTATTCCTCTGGGGTTACGGTTTCAATAATATTGGTTTCAACATTTATAGGATTACCTGAGATATAATGTTTGATTCTTTGACCGTTCACCACCTTCGGATTTGTGCCTTCGAAGTTGTTGATTTTTATGGCACCGGAACGGTAGACCTCCTCGATAACGTAAGGGCCTTCCCATTTAGAGAGAACTGCAAAAAATCTTAAACGAGAGTTCTATAGCAATACATAATCACCTACATTAAACTCACGCTTTTGTATCCTTTTGTCATGCCATCTTTTAACTTTTTCTTTAAACAACTTGGCATTTTCATAAGCTTGGGTTCTCCATTCATCAAGTGAGCTAATATCAAATAACCACTTCTCACGGCAAGTTTGAAATCATAGTTGAGCTCTTTAATAGCCCAACATGCTTTATGTTCTAGTTCGAGAGGTAAGTGACATGCTTTTCCATAAACCATTTTATACGAAGACATACCCATAGGATTTTTATATGCAGCTCTATAGGCCCATAATGCATCATAAAGTTTCTTGGACCAATTCTTTCTAGACCTATTGGCAGTCTTTTGCAAAATTAATTTGAGATCTCTATTACTCAATTCTACTTGACCACTAGACTGTGGGTGATAAGGAGATGCAATTCTATGATTAACATCATACTGAGCAAGCATTTTACGGAAAGCACCATGAATAAAATGTGAACCACCGTCAGTCATTAAATATCTAGGGACTCCAAACCTCGGAAAAATAACTTCTTTAAGCATCTTAATAGAGGTGTTATGATCAGCACTACTAGTTGGAATAGCTTCTACCCACTTAGTAACATAATCAACATCAACTAAAATATGTGTGTATCCATTAGAGGCAGGAAAAGGTCCCATATAATCAAAGCCCCAAACATCAAATGGTTTAATAACAAGTGAATAATTCATAGGCATTTCTTCACATCTATTAATATTACCAATTCTTTGACATTCATCACAAGACAAGACAAACTTACGGGCATCCTTGAAGAGAGTAGGCCAATAAAAGCCGGATTGCAATACCTTATGTGCAGTTCTGTCTCCAGTGTGGTGTCCTCCATAAGCTTCGGAGTGGCACTTGCGTAGGATCTGTTCCTATTCATGCTCAGGTAGACAAGTCTAATAACACCATCTACTACTTCTTTATAAAGATGTGGGTCATCCCGAAAGTAATGTCTCAAATCATAGAAAAACTTTTTCTTTTGTTAGTATGTGAAACTAGGTGGTATAAATTTAGCAACAATGTAATTAGCATAATCAGCATACCATGGAGTACTACGAGAAGTATTTATGACATTTAATTGCTCATCAGAAAAGCTATCATCAATAGGTAGTGGGTCATCAAGAACATTTTCTAACCTAGACAAGTTGTCTGCAACGGGGTTCTCAGCTCCCTTTCTATCAACAATATGCAAATCAAATTCTTGTAGCAAGAGAACCCATCTAATAAGTCTAGGTTTAGCATCTTTCTTTTCCATAAGATATTTAATAGCAGCATGATTAGTGTGAATAGTTACTTCAGAATCAACAATGTAAGGTCTGAACTTATCACAAGCAAATACAACTGCTAAGAATTCTTTTTCAGTAGTAGCATAATTTCTTTGAGCATTGTCTAGAGTCTTACTAGCATAATGAATAACATTTCTTATCAACTCTTTGCCCTAGAATAGCACCTACAGCATAATCACTAGCATCATACATAATTTCAAAGGGTAAATTCCAATCAGGTGGCTGAACAATAGGTGCAGAGATCAATGATTTCTTAAGTATTTCAAATGCTTCTCCACAATCATTATCAAAGACAAATGGTATATCTTTTTGTAATAAATTGGTCAGAGGCCGAGAAATTTTTAAGAATCCTTAATGAACCTCCTATAAAAACCGGCGTGACCAAGGAAACTTCTTATACCTTTGATGTCCTTGGGACATGGCATCTTTTCAATAGCATCAACCTTGGCTTTATCAACTTCAATACCTCTTTCAGAAACTTTATGCCCCAAGACAATACCTTCATTAACCATAAAGTGGCACTTTTCCCAATTCAAGGCAAGATTAGTTTCTTCACATCTCTACAAAACTCGATCAAGGTTGCTCAAGCAATCATCAAACAAAGATCCATAGACGGAAAAGTCATCCATGAAAACCTCACAAATCTTTTCACAAAAGTAAGAGAATATAGCCATCATGCATCTTTGAAAGGTAGCAGGTGCATTACATAAACCAAAAGGCATACGTCTATAAGCAAAAGTACCAAAAGGGCATGTAAAAGTAGTTTTTGATTGATCATTAGCTGACACAGGTATTTGAGAGAAACCAGAATAACCATCTAGAAAGCAATAGTGTGTATGTTTGCATAATCTTTCTAGCATTTGATCGATAAAAGGTAAGGGGTAATGATCCTTTTTAGTAGCCTTATTTAATTTATGGAAATCAATTACCATCCTATAACCTGTAATAATTCTTTATGGAATCAATTCATCTTTATCATTAGGAGCAACAGTAATACCTCCCTTCTTAGGGACACAATGGGCAGGACTTACCCACTAACTATCAGCAACGGGATAAATTATACCTGCCTCCAGAAGCTTTAGTATTTCTTTTCTTACCACTTCTTTCATCTTAGGATTAAGCCTTCGTTGATGATCACGGACTGGTTTGGCATCTTCTTCCAAATTTATTTTAGGTTGACATAGAGTGGGACTAATGCCCTTAAGATCATCAAGAGTATACCTATATCTTCTTTTCATCAAGATAAGCATATTTAAGATTAGCAGGCAACGGTTTAAGCTCAGACACGGGATCACCCTTGGGTGGAGGGGGATCCCCTAAGATTTCAACAAGCAAATTGTGTTTTAGAATAGGTTCCTACTTAAAGAATAATTCATCTATTTCCCTTCTTTCATTCATAAACATATCATTTTCATGGTCTAGCAAATATTGTTCAAAAGGATCGCTAGGAGGTACGGCAATAGAAGCGAGACCAATAATTTCATCCTTACTAGGCAATTCTTCTTCACCGTGTTGTCTACTAAATTTAGAGAAATTAAACTCATGAATCATATCACCCAAACCAATAGTAACAACATTCTTTTCGCAGTCTATCTTAGCATTGGTAGTGTTCAAGAAGGGTCTACCAAATATAATGGGACAAAAGCTATTTTGTGGGGAACTAAGAACAAGAAAATCAGCAGGATATTTAGTTTTCCCACACAAGACTTCGACATCTCTAACAATTCCCATTGCTGATATAGTATCTCTATTGGCAAGTTTAATTGTAACATCAATACCTTCTAACTCAGCAGGTGCAATTTCATGCTTAATTTCTTCATATAAAGTATGCGGTATAACACTAGCACTAGCACCCATATCACATAAGCCATGATAACAATGATCTCCTATTTTAACAGAAATAAGAGGCACGCCTACCACAGGTCTATGTTTATCTTTAGCACAAGGTTTGGCATTCTAGCGGTTTCACCGCAGAAATGAATAGCATGCCCATCAATATTATCAGACAAGAGATCTTTAACAGTAGCAATATTAGGTTCTAATTTGACTTGCTCAGGAGGTGTATAAGTTCTAATATTGCTTTTACGAACCACAGCTGAAGCTTTAGCATGATCCTTTATTCTAACAGGGAAAGGTGGTTTCTCAACATAAGAAGTAGGAACAATAGGATCATTGTAAGTGATAGTATTTTCTTCAACTTTAGTAGGTGCAGCTACTTTTACTTCTATGGGAGGATGATATTTAAACCACTTATCCTTAGGGAGATCAACATAAGTAGCAAAATATTCATAGAAAGAAGCTACTATCTCAGAGTCAAGTCCATATTTAGTGCTAAATTTATGGAAAACATCGGTATCCATAAAAGATTTAACACAATCAAACTTAGGTGTCATACCTGACTCCTTACCTTCGTCGGGATCCCAATCTTCAGAGTTGTGTTTAATTCTATCCAATAAATTCCATTTGAATTCAATAGTCTTCATCAAACAAGAGCCAGCACAAGAAGTATCGAGCATGGATTGATTATTATGAGAAAGCCGAGCATAAAATTTCTGAAGAATTATTTCTGTTGAGATCTCATGATTGGGGCATGAATGTAACATTGATTTAAGCCTCCCCCAATCTTGAGCGATGCTTTCTCGTTCGCGAGGCCAAAAATTATATATATAATTGCGATCACGATGAACAAGATGCATAGGATAATACTTTTGATGAAATTCCAACTTCATTCGTTTATACTTCCATGATCCCGTATCATCACATAGCCTATACCATGTCGATGCATCTCCCTTCAAAGATAAAGGGAAGACCTTCTTCTTAACAACATCATCGGGTATACCTGCAAGCTTAAATAATCCACAAACTTCATCCACATATATTAGGTGCTCATCAGGATGCTTTGTTCCATCTCCTGTAAAAGGTTATCTAGCAGTTTTTCTAACATACCCGAAGGAACTTAAAAGGGAACATTTTCATTTTCAGTAGGTTCAGTAGGTTGAGGAGCAACTCTTTGCTCTAATGGTCGGGGTGAAGATACCCCGAACAAACCCCTCAGAGGATTACTTTCCATAGTAACAAGTGACAGTAAATTTCAGCACACTATATAAAATTTTTTCCTTACCAAATTCCACCTACCAAAGGCGCTTCACTCCCCGGCAACGGCGCCAGAAAAGAGTCTTCATGACCCACAAGTATAGGGGATCTATCGTAGTCCTTTCGATAAGTAAGAGTGTCGAACCCAACGAGGAGCAGAAGGAAATGATAAGCGGTTTTCAGCAAGGTATTCTCTGCAAGTACTGAAATAAGTGGTAACAGATAGTTTTGTGATAAGATAATTTGTAACGAGCAACAATTAACAAAAGTAAATAAAGTGCAGCAAGGTGGCCCGATCCTTTTTTTGGCAAAGGATAAGCCTGGACAAACTCTTATATAAGGAAAAGCGCTCCCGAAGACACATGGGAATTATCGTCAAGCTAGTTTTCATCACGTTCATATGATTCGCGTTCGGTACTTTGATAGTTTGATATGTGGGTGGACAGGTGCTTGGGTTCTGTTCTTACTTGAACAAGCATCCCACTTATGATTAACCTCTATTGCAAGCATCCGCAACTACAACAAAAGTATTAAGGTAAACCTAACCATAGGATGAAACATATGGATCCAAATCAGCCCCTTACGAAGCAACGCATAAACTAGGGTTTAAGCTTCTGTCACTCTAGCAACCCATCATCTACTTATTACTCCCCAATGCCTTCCTATTGGTCCAAATAATGGTGAAGTGTTATGTATTCGACGTTCACATAACACCACTATAGGCTAGACAACATACATCTCATCAAAATATCGAACGAATACCAAATTCCAATGACTACTAATAGCAAGACTTCTCCCATGTCCCCAGGAACAAACGTAACTACTCACAAAGCATATTCATGTTCATAATCAGAGGGGTATTAATATGCATAAAGGATCTGAACATATGATCTTCCACCAAATAAACCAACTAGCATCAACTACAAGGAGTAATCAACACTACTAGCAACCTACTAGTACCAATCCCGGACTTGGAAACAAGAATTGGATACAAGAGATGAACTAGGGTTTTGAGAGGAGATGGTGCTGGTGAAGATGTTGATGGAGATTTCCCTCTCCCAATGAGAGGAGCGTTGGTGATGACGATGGCGATGATTTCCCCCTCCCGGAGGGAAGTGTCCCTGGCAGAACAGCTCTGCCGGAGCCCTAGATTGGTTCCGCCAAGGTTTCGCCTCGTGGCGGCGGAGTTCCGTCCCGAAAGGTTGCTTATGTTTTTTTCCTTGATGAAAGACCTCATATAGCAGAAGATGGCCATCGGAGAGCCAACAGGGGGCCCACGAGGCAGGGTGCACGCCCTGGGGGGTAAGGCGCTCCCCCCACCCTCGTGGCCAGGTGGGTCCCCCTCTGGTGAACTTCTTCCGCTCAATATTTTTTATTATTTCCAAAAATGACTTTCGTGGAGTTTCAGGACTTTTGGAGTTGTGCAGAATAGGTCTCTAATATTTGCTCCTTTTCCAGCCCATAATTCCAACTGTCGGCATTCTCCCTCCTTATGTAAACCTTGTAAAATAAGAGAGAATAGGCATAAGTATTGTGACACAACGTGTAATAACATACCATAATGCAATAAATATCGATATGAAAGCATGATGCAAAATAGACGTATCATACCCCGACAATCCTATGGGCCATATGGACCTTTTGAAGGAACACACCAGCCCACAAGGGGCTGGTGCGCCCTATAAGGCTATAGGAGGAGGAGAAGGAAAGGGGGAAAGGGAAAGGAAAGTGTGGATTAGGATTCCCACTTCCTTCCCTCACCCCCACCTCTTTCCTTCCCCTTCATGCATACATGGAAAGGGGAGGCGCAGGGCAAGGCAGGGCCCCTAGAGGGCGGCAGCCAACCCTAGGGCGCGCTTGGCAGCCTCTCCTACCGCTCCCACCTATATAAATGTGGAGAGGGGCGCCTAGAACACACAACATCAATTGTTAGCCGTGTGCGGCGCCCTCCTCCACAATTTACACACCGGTCATATTCTCGCGGTGCTTAGACGAAGCCCTACGGAGATCAGTTCACCATCACCGGCACCACGTCGTCGTGTTGACGGAACTCATCTACTTCCTCGACACCTTGCTGGATCAAGCATGCGAGGGACGTTATCGCGCTGAACTTGTGCAGAAATCAGAGGTGCCGTACGTTCGGTGCTTGATCGATCGGAGCTAGAAGAAATTCGACTACATCAACCGTGTTGTCAAACGCTTCCACTTTCCGTCTACAAGGGTATGTAGACACACTCTCCCCCTCTCGTTGCTATGCATCTCCTAGATAGATCTTGTTGAGCGTAGGTATTTTTTTGATATTGCATGCTACGTTTCCCAAACAGTGGCATCCGAGCCAGGTCTATGCGTAGATGATATGCACGAGTAGAACACAATGAGTTGTGGGCGGTGATAGTCATACTGCTTACCACCAAAGTCTTATTTTGATTCTGCGATATTGTGGGATGAAGCTGGAGGAAATATGCCCTAGAGGCAATAATAAAGTTATTATTTATTTCCTTATTTCATGATAAAAGTTTATTATTCATGCTAGAATTGTATTAACCGGAAACTTAGTACATGTGTGAATACATAGACAAACAGAGTGTCACTAGTATGCCTCTACTTGACTAGCTCCTTGAATCAAAGATGGTTAAGTTTCCTAGCCATAGACATGAGTTGTCATTTGATTAACGGGATCACATCATTAGAGAATGATTTGATTGACTTGACCCATTCCGTTAGCTTAGCACTTGATCATTTAGTATGTTGCTATTGCTTTCTTCATGACTTATACATGTTCATATGACTATGATATTATGCAACTCCCGAATATCGGAGGAACACTTTGTGTGCTAACAAACGTCACAACGTAACTGGGTGATTATAAAGGTGTTCTACGGGTGTCTCCGATGGTGTTTGTTGAGTTGGCATAGATCGAGATTAGGATTTGTCACTCCGATTGTCGGAGAGGTATCTCTGGGCCCTCTCGGTAATGCACATCACTATAACCCTTGCAAGCAATGTGATTAATGAGTTAGTTGCGGGATGATGCATTACATAAATGAGTAAAGAGACTTGCCGGTAACGAGATTGAACTAGGTATTGAGATACCGATGATCGAATCTCGGGCAAGTAACATACCGATGACAAAGGGAACAACGTATGTTGTTATGTGGTTTGACCGATAAAGATCTTCATAGAATATGTAAGAACCAATATGAGCATCCAGGTTCCGCTATTGGTTATTGACCCGAGATGAGTCTCGGTCATGTCTACATAGTTCTCAAACCCGTAGGGTCCGCATGCTTAACGTTCGGTGACAATCGGTATTATGAGTTTATGTGATTTGATGTACCGAAGGTAGTTCCGAGTCCTGAATGTGATCACGGACATGACGAGGAGTCTCGAAATGGTCGAGACGTAAAGATTGATATATTGGATGGCTATATTCGGACACCGGAAGTGTTCTGGGTGGTTTCAGAGAAAACCGGAGTGCCGGAGGGGTTACCGGAACCCCCCGGGGAAGTATTGGGCCTTATTGGGCCTGAGTGGAGAGAGAGGGCAGCAGCCCAGGTGGTGGCACGCCCCCTCCCATGAGGAGTCCGAATTGGACTAGGGGAGGGGGCGCGGCCCCTCTTTCCCTCTCCCTCTCCCTCTCTTTCCTTCCCCCTTTCCTCTTACTAGTTGGACTAGGAAAGGGGAGTCCTACTCCTACTAGGAGGAGGACTCCCCCCTCCTTGGCGCGCCCCAAGGGCCGGCCAGCCTCCCCCTTGCTCCTTTATATACGGGGGCAGGGGGCACCCTAGAACACACAAGTTGATTGTTCCAAGCCGTGTGCGGTGCCCCCTCCACCATAATCCACCTCAGTCATATCGTAGCGGTGCTTAGGCGAAGCCCTGCGTCGGTAGCAACATCATCAGCATCATCACGCCGTCGTGTTGACGGAACTCTCCCGTGAAGCTCTGCTGGATCGGAGTTCATGGGATGTCATCGAGCTGAACGTGTGCTGAACTCGGAGGTGTCGTACGTTCGGTACTTGGATCGGTCGGATTGTGAAGACGTATGACTACATCAACCGCGTTGGCATAACGCTTCCGCTTTTGGTCTACGAGGGTACATGGACAACACTCTCCCCTCTCGTTGCTATGCATCACCATGATCTTGCGTGTGCGTAGGAAAGTTTTTGAAATTACTACGTTCCGCAACAGTGGCATCCGAGCCAGGTTTAAGCGTAGATGTTATATGCACGAGTAGAACACAAGTGAGTTGTGGGCGATACTAGTCATACTGCTTACCAGCATGTCATACTTTGATTCGGTGGTATTGTTGGATGAAGCGGCCCGGACAGACATTATGCGTACGCTTACGCGAGACTGGTTCTACCGACGTGCTTCGCACACAGGTGGCTGGCGGGTGTCAGCTTCTCCCACTTTAGTTGAATCGAGTGTGGCTACTCCCGGTCCTTGGTAAGGTTAAAACGGCACTAACTTGACGAAATATCATTGTGGTTTTGATGCATAGGTAAGAACGGTTCTTGCTCAGCCCGTAGCAGCCACGTAAAACTTGCAACAACGAAGTAGAGGACATCTAACTTGTTTTTGCAGGGCATGTTGTGATGTGATATGGTCAAGGCATGATGCTATATTTTATTATATGAGATGATCATGTTTTGTAACGGAGTTATCGGCAACTGGCATGAGCCATATGGTTGTCGCTTTATTGTATGCAATGCAAGCGCCCTATAATTGCTTTACTTTATCACTAAGCGGTAGCGATAGTCGTAGTAGTAATAGTTGGCGAGACGACAACGATGCTTCGATGGAGATCAAGGTGTAAATCCGGTGACGACGGTGATCATGATGGTGCTTTGGAGATAGAGATCAAAGGCACAAGATGTTGATGGCCATATCATATCACTTATATTGATTGCATGTGATGTTTATCCTTTATGCATCTTATTCTGCTTAGATTGACGGTAGCATTATAAGATGATCTCTCACTAAATTTCAAGGTACAAGTGTTCTCCCTAGTATGCACCGTTGCCAAAGTTCGTCGTGCCGAGACACCACGTGATGATCGGGTGTGATAAGCTCTACGTTCACATATAACGGGTGCAAGCCAGTTTTGCACACGCGGAAATACACGGGTTAAACTTGACGAGCCTAGCATATGCAGATATGCCCTCGGAACACTTAGACCGAAAGGTCGATCGTGAATCATATAGTAGATATGATCAACATAGTGATGTTCACCATTGAAAACTACTCCGTTTCATGTGATGATCGGACATGGTTTAGTTGATTTGGATCACGTGATCACTTAGATGATTAGAGGGATGTCTATCTAAGTGGGAGTTCTTAAGTAATATGATTAATTAAACTTTAATCTATCATGAACTTAGTCCTGGTAGTATTAGCATATCTATGTTGTAGATACATAGCTCGCGTTTAGCTCCCCTATTTTATTTTTTGATATGTTCCTAGAGAAAACTAAGTTGAAAGATGTTAGTAGCAATGATGCAAATTGGATCCGTGATCTGAAGATTATCCTCATTTGCTGCATAGAAGAATTATGTACTTGATGCACCGCTAGGTGACAGACCTTTTGCAGGAGCAGATGCAGACATTATGAACGTTTGACAAAGCTCGATATGATGACTACTTGATAGTTTAGTGCACCATGCTTTAAGGCTTAGAACCGGGACTTCAAAAATGTTTTGAACGCCACAGAGCATATAAGATGTTCCAAGAGTTGAAATTGGTATTTCATACTCATTCCCGTGTCAAGAGGTATGAGACCTCTGGCAGTACTTTGCCTACAAGATGGAGGAGAATAGCTCAACCAGTGAGCATGTGCTCAGATTGTCTGGGTACTACAATTGCTTGAATCAAGTGGGAGTTAATCTTCCAGATAAGATAGTAATTGACAAAGTTCTCTAGTCACTATCACCAAGTTACTAGAACTTCGTGATGAACTATAATATGCAAGGGATAATGGAAACGATTCCTAAGCTCTTTGCGATGCTGAAATCGGCGAAGGTAGAAATCAAGAAAAAGCATCAAGTGTTGATGGTTGACAAGACCACTAGTTTCAAGTAAAAGGGCAAGGGAAAGAAAGGGAACTTCAAGAAGAATGGCAAGCAAGTTGCCACTCCCATGAAGAAGCCCAAAGCTAGACCCAAGCGTAAAACTGAGTGCTTCTACTGCAAAGGAAATGGTCACTGGAAGTGGAACTGCCCTAGATATTTGGCGGATAAGAAGGATGGCAAAGTGAACAAAGGTATATTCGATATACATGTTATTGATGTGTACTTTACTAGTGTTTATAGCAACCCCTCAGTATTTGATACTGGTTCAATTGCTAAGAGTAGCAACTCGAAACGGGAGTAGCAAAATAAACAGAGACTAGTTAAGGGCAAGGTGATGATGTGAGTTGGAAGTGATTCCAAGGTTGATAAGATCACCATCGCACACTCCCTTTTACCTTAGGGATTAGTGTTGAACCTAAAATAAATGTTATTTGGTGTTTGCGTTGAGCATGAATATGATTTTATCATGTTTATTGCAATACGGTTATTCATTTAAGCTAGAGAATAATTGTTGTTCTATTTACATGAATAAAACCTTCTATGGTTATACACCCAATGAAAATGGTTTGTTGGATCTCGATCGAAGTGATACACATATTCATAATATTGAAGCCAAAAGATGCAAAGTTAATAATGATAGTGCAACTTATTTGTGGCACTGCCGCTTAGGTCATATTGGTGTAAAGCGCATGAAGAAACTCCATGCTGATTGGCTTTTTGAATCACTTGATTATGAATCACTTAATGCTTGCGAACCATGCCTCGTGGGCAAGATGACTGAGACTCCGTTCTCCGGAACAATGGAGCGAGCAACTGACTTATTGGAAATAATACATACTGATGTATGCAGTCCGATGAGTGTTGAGGCTCGCGGCGGGTATTGTTATTTTCTGACCTTCACAGATGATTTAAGCAGATATAGGTATATCTACTTGATGAAACATAAGTCTGAAACATTTGAAAAGTTCAAAGATTTCAGAGTGCAGTAGAAAATCATCGTAACAAGAAAATAAAAGTTTCTACGATCTGATTGCGGAGATGAATATTTGAGTTGCGAGTTTGGCCTTCATTTGAAACAATGCAGAATAGTTTCGCAACTCACGCCACCTGGAACACCACAGCGTAATAATAAAGTTATTATTTATTTCCTTATTTCATGATATAAGTTTATTATTCATGCTAGAATTGTATTAACCGGAAACTTAGTACATGTGTGAATACATAGACAAACAGAGTGTCACTAGTATGCCTCTACTTGACTAGCTCGTTGAAACAAATATGGTTAAGTTTCCTAGCCATGGACACGAGTTGTCATTTGGTTAATGAGATCACATCATTAGGGAATGATGTGATTGACTTGACCCATTCTGTTAGCTTAGCACTTGATCGTTTAGTATGTTGCTATTGCTTTCTTCATGACTTATACATGTTCCTATGACTATGAGATTATGCAACTCCCGAATACCGGAGGAACACTTTGTGTGCTACCAAACATCACAATGTAACTGGCTGATTATAAAGGTGCTCTACAAGTGTCTCCAATGGTGTTTGTTGAGTTGGCATAGATCGAGATTAGGATTTGTCACTCCGATTGTCGGAGAGGTATCTCTGGGCCCTCTCGGTAATGCACATCACTATAAGCCTTGCAAGCAATGTGGCTAATGAGTTAGTTGCGGGATGATGAATTACAGAAACGAGTAAAGAGACTTGCCGGTAACGAGATTGAACTAGGTATTGAGATACCGACGATCGAATCTCGGGCAAGTAACATACCGATGACAAAGGGAACAATGTATGTTGTTACGCGGTTTAACCGATAAGATCTTCGTAGAATATGTAGGAACCAATATGAGCATCCAGGTTCCGCTATTCGTTATTGACTGGAGACGAGTCTCGGTCATGTCTACATAGTTCTTGAACCCGTAGGGTCCGCACGCTTAACGTTCCATGACGATCGGTATTATTAGTTTATGTGATTTGATGTACCGAAGGTAGTTCGGAGTCCCGGATGTGATCACGAACATCTCGAGGAGTCTCAAAATGGTCGAGACGTAAAGATTGTTATATTGGACGGCTATATTCGGACACCGGAAGTGTTCCGGGTGGTTTCAGAGAAAACCGGAGTGCCGGAGGGGTTACCGGACCCCCCCCCCCCCCCCCGGGGAAGTATTGGGCCTTATTGGGCCTGAGGGGAGAGAGAGGGCAGCAGCCCAGGAGGTGGCGCACCCCCTCCCATGAGGAGTCTGAATTGGACTAGGGGAGGGGGCGCGGCCCCTCTTTCCCTCTCCCTCTCCCTCTCTTTCCTTCCCCCTTCCCTCTTCCTAGTTGGACTAGGAAAGAGGAGTCCTACTCCTACTAGGAGGAGGACTCCCCCCCCTCCTTGGCGCGCCCCAAGGGCCGGCCAGCCTCCCCCTTGCTCCTTTATATATGGGGGTAGGGGGCACCCTAGAACACACGAGTTGATTGTTCCAAGCCGTGTGCGGTGCCCCCTCCACCATAATCCACCTCGGTCATATCATAGCGGTGCTTAGGCGAAGCCCTGCGTTGGTAGCAGCATCATCACCGTCATCACGCCGTCGTGCTGACGGAACTCTCCCGTGAAGGTCTGCTGGATCGGAGTTCATGGCACATCATCGAGTTGAACATGTGCTTGTAGCGACCCGACCTCAGATGGTCAAGTCTCTGTGCTCCGGTGTCATCCCTGGATCAGTAATGCTGACACCACACAAACGGGTCAGCACATGGAATATGCTGGCAATGTAACACATAGAGAATAATGAATGAATAAGCCTATACTACATGCATATATGGCTGGTGGAAAAGCTCTATGGTTACAGTTTTGCGTAAAGCCAGTTTTTCCCTACTGCAAAGGATTAAATTTATTTAACTATCATGGTGGTTGAAACATCGAGAATGGTTGACAACATTCCGATCCCAATTAAGTGAACAATTATAAACCCAACAATATTAATTAAAGTAACATGATGAGATTCACATTATATTCAAGAACTAGATACTCAAGATGTCCATAACCGGGGACACGGCTAATCATGATTAGTTTTTACACTCTGCAGAGGTTTGCGCACTTTTCCCGACAAGACTCGATCGCCTCCGTTTGGTTTTCTCGCACTACATGGTGTTTGAGAAACGGATGACCGAGACATAGTCTTTCAGAAGCGCTAGCACCTTACGTTTGGATAGACCGGTACACCTACTTTCCCCTACATCTGCTAGTCTACCCTGTAAGAGTTCGCACGACTTAATCAACTATGCCGGAGCCCATAATGGCTTGTGGCTGCACACGGAAGTTACTAGCATGAATGATCTTATGATCCCTTTGAGCCTGGGTGGCGGTCCAAAGAAAAACAGGCAAGTCCTGATAGAAACCAGGTGCCTCAATCCACCCAGATGTGTGTTTAAGTTGCCACCTTAGATAAACCATTAATTTACAATACTCACATCTGTCATGGATATCACTCACCCAATCCACGTCTACTAGCATAGCATGGCAAAATAAGCAAACGCAGAAGTAACTCCCAAAGGTTTCATAAGCAAACAGGAAATAGGTACTACCTCATCTACTTCCCATCCCACAATTTAATTAGATCCTAATCATGCAGTGTTTGAGGATTTATCTAATGCAGTAAAACTGGGTAGTAGAAAAGGTATGATCAAAGTGTTACTTGCCTTGCTGAGGATCCGCGAAACCTAGAGCTTCGAAATAACAGGCGGCGCACTCCGGGTGATCTATTGCAGACAAACAACAAGCATACAATAAGTACTCATCTAATGAACAGGTAAAACTCGAATAAAAGATCTAACCAGAAAGTTCAACTTAAGAACTCCGGTTGCAAAGAGAAACGAATCGAACAAAGCAACGGAAAACAAAGGTGGAAGAAAGCAACTCGGCTCTAGCAAAGTGAAACTAGGTCAAATTTTACCAATACAAAACTTTGTTTAAGTTGATTATTCAGAACGGCGGTTTCGAAATGAAACTCCAGGCGCTTGAATCACCTGATTCCAATAAACGAGCGAGAAGATAAACTAGAACGAAGATCGGATCTGAGATCACGATCGCGGAATAAATCCGACGAGAAGAAAAGAAGAACGGTTGAACGAACGGACGTTCGTTAACCTAGAAGAATCCGGTGATCACGTTCGTTAGAACGAACGGTCCGGCGAACGGTCTCGAGGCAACTAAATCAAAAAAGAAAACGAATCCGATCTAGGGTTTCGAAAAAGAAAACCGAACGAAAAACCGATTTAGAAAACCGAAACGGTTTAGAAAATAACCGGAAAGAAAACGAATCATAAGAGAAGAAAAGAATCGGAACGGTTTATAAGAAAAACCGAACCGAGGGAAGAAAAAGAGACGCGGCGCGGCTACCTCGGCGAGGTTCCGGCGAGGGGCTCCGGCGAACGGCGGCGGGGGCGGCGGCGGCAAGGTGCGGCGGCGGCGGTGTAGGGCGGCGGCGGCGGCGGTGGCAAAGTGCGGCGGCGGCGGGTGAGGGGCGCGGGGTGGGGCGCGGCTTGGGGCTTGGGGTTTGATGATTTAGAGGGGGGGTGTGGGGGTATTTATATTGGGGAGGGGAGGGGGTTTACTTGGAGGAGGGATCAAGGAATAAGAATAGGAGTAGGAAAGATCTAGAAACAAAAACGGAATAAACGGAAGTAGGACAAAAGTCCTACTAGGACTTCCAAAAAGAAGTAGCGGCGGCGGCCTCCTGCGCCTGGCGCGCGGCGCGCGGGGCTTGGCCTCCTGGCCGGCCGGCTGGGCCTTTGGCCCAGGGCGCGCGCGGGATTTTTTTTAAATCGGTTTCGCGCGCGGAAAAACACAGAAAAAGGAAATCTACCGGACTCCAAAACTAATGAAGTAAATTTTCCCCGACTCCTAAAAATGAGTCGAACAAAATGAACTTTTCTCCGGGCAAAAATGCAATTTTTGAAAAAGCGCATTTTTCCTATCCAAATAAAAGGCAAACAAACTCCGACAAAACCAATGATCCCCTTTTTTTCAAAATTTGAGAAAACTCAAATATGAAAATAACGAAATCTCCAACTCTCTCCGAGGGTCCTTGAGTTGCGTGAAATTTCTAGGATCGATCAAAATGCAAGAAATATGTTATGCATGATGATCTAATGTATAACATTCCAAATTGAAAATTTGGGATGTTACAAACCTACCCCCCTTAAGATGAATCTCGTCCTCGAGATTCGGGTTGGCTAGAAAATAGGTGAGGGTGATCCTTGAGAAAATCTTCTTCTCTCTCCCAGGTGGCTTCATCCTCTGAGTGGTGGTTCCACTGAACTTTGCAAAACTTGATAACCTTGCTGCGGGTAACTCTGCTGGCATACTCGAGAATTTTGACTGGTTTCTCTACATACGTTAAGTCATCCTTCAACTGAATTGCTTCAAGTAGCACTGTATCTCTTAGCGGTACCTCCGCCATTTCGGCGTGACATTTCTTCAGCTGAGAAACATGGAATACATCATGAACTCCTGACAGTCCTTCTGGTAATTCCAACTTATAAGAGACTTCTCCCATGCGTTGCAAAATCTTATATGGTCCAACGAAACGCGGTGCTAACTTTCCCTTAACTCCAAAGCGCTTAAATCCTTGAAGTGGGGATACTCGAAGATAAACTTTGTCTCCAGTTTCGTAAATTGTCTCCTTGCGCTTAGAATCTGCGTAGCTCTTCTGCCTTGATTGGGCTACCTTGAGCCTATCGCGAATCATCTTAACTTTCCGTTCAGACTCCTTGATCAGATCGGGTCCAAAGAACTGACGGTCTCCAACTTCGTCCCATGACAACGGTGTCCTGCACCTCCTTCCGTACAAAGCTTCGAATGGTGCCATCTTCAAACTGGTTTGGTAACTGTTGTTATAAGAAAACTCCGCATATGGCAAATTATCGTCCCAACTAGATCCATAATCTAGTGCACAGGCTCTCAGCATATCTTCCAAAATCTGATTGACTCTCTCAGTCTGTCCATCCGTCTGTGGGTGAAAAGCTGTACTGAACTCTAGTCTGGTTCCCAAAGTTTCGTGCCACTGATTCCAAAACTTTGAGGTAAATTGGGTTCCTCTATCTGATACGATACTCCTCGGAACTCCATGCAAACAAATGGTCCTGGTCATGTATATCTTTGCCAACTTAGCACTGGTGTAAGTGGTCTTAACTGGGATGAAATGTGCTACCTTCGTCAAACGATCAACTACTACCCATATCGAGTCATAGCCTGCTTTTGTCCGGGGTAGTCCTATGATAAAATCCATGCCTATCTTATCCCACTTCCATTCGGGTATCGGCAATGGTTGTAACAATCCAGCTGGCTTCTGATGTTCTGCCTTCACTCTATGACACACATCACAAACTGCTACATATGCTGCAATATCCTTCTTCATTCCGCTCCACCAGAATGTTTCCTTCAAATCCAAATACATCTTGGTATTTCCGGGGTGAATCGAATAGGGTGAATCATGTGCCTCTTGTAGAATCAACTTTCTGATCTCCGGGTCGTTTGGCACATAAACACGGTCCTCAAACCATAGGGTATCGTGCTCATCCTCACAAAATCCCTTTGCTTTTCCTTCGGTCATTTTCTTCTTTATATCTGCAATCTCCTTGTCAGATTTCTGAGCTTCTCTGATTTTATCCATCAATGTTGACTGAATCTCCAATGCTGCTACATAGCCTCTCGGAACTATTTCCAAACATAGCTCACGAAGATCCTCGGCTAACTCCTTTGGTCTTTCTCCCATCATCAATGTATTGACATGGCTCTTACGGCTCAATGCGTCGGCTACTACATTTGCCTTTCCTGGATGGTAATGCAACCTCATATCATAATCCTTGATGAGCTCCAACCATCTCCTTTGTCTGAGGTTCAACTCTTTCTGCGTGAAAATGTACTTCAAACTCTTGTGATCCGTGTACACCTCATAGTGATTTCCAATGAGGAAATGTCTCCATGTCTTCAATGCATGCACTACGGCTGCTAACTCCAAATCATGTGTAGCATAATTTAGTTCATGAGGTTTTAGTTGTCGTGAGGCATACGAAACAACTCTTCCTTCCTGCATAAGCACTGCTCCAAGTCATCGACGTGAAGCGTCGCAATACACCTCATAATCCTTGGTCTGATCTGGCAGAATCAACACTGGTGAGGAAACCAATCGTTTCTTCAACTCCTGAAAACTGGCCTCACATTCCTCAGTCCAATTGAACTTAGTATCCTTCTTTAACAATTCAGTCATAGGCTTTGCGATCCTTGAGAAATTCTCAATGAATCTCCGGTAGTATCCTGCGAGTCCAAGAAAACTCCGGATCTCTCCAACTGTCGTGGGTGCTTCCCATTCGGTTACGGTCTCAACCTTTGTGGGGTCAATTGCTATCCCTTCTCCGGATATAACATGTCCAATAAATCCAACTTCCTTCAACCAAAACTCACATTTGCTGAATTTGGCATATAACTGATGTTCCCTTAGTTTCTCCAAAACCAAACGCAAATGTTCCTTATGCTCTTCTTCATTCTTTGAGAAAATCAGTATGTCATCAATGAACACTACGACGAACTTATCCAAAAACTCCATAAATACCTTGTTCATCAGGTTCATGAAATAGGACAGTGCGTTAGTCAGTCCAAATTACATAACGGTATACTCATACAATCCGTATCTCGTGGTAAAAGCTGTCTTGGGTATGTCCTGCTCTCGAATCTTCAACTGATGGTACCCTGATCGCAAATCGATCTTGGAAAACACTCTAGCTCCTTGCAAACGATCAAATAGATCATTAATCATTGGCAGTGGGTACTTGTTCTTGATAGTTACCGCATTCAATCCACGGTAATCAACAACCATTCTTAATGATCCATCCTTCTTCTCTACTAGAAGTACGGGTGATCCCCAAGGCGAAGAACTTGGGCGAATGTAACCTTTATCCAATAATTCCTTAATCTGCTTCTTAATTTCCACCAAATCTTGTGCGGGCATCCTGTACGGTCTCTTCGATATTGGCCCAGTGCCTGGCAAAAGCTCAATCAAAAACTCAATGTTCCTATCCGATGGCATGCCTGGTAATTCCTCAGGAAATACATCAGGAAAATCCTTCACCACTGGTACTTCCTCCTGTACGACTCCTGATAAAGAATTTACTTGTGTCCTGTTTGGCGTATGTCGAGATACATACTTGATTCTTCTTCCTTCGGGCGTTGTGAGCAAAATTGTCTTACTGGCGCAACCGATGTTTCCCCCATACATCGACAGCCAATCCATACCGAGAATCACATCCAGACATTGGGGTTCCAGAATAATTAAATCCGTTGGGAAAACATGCCTTCCTATACTTAATGGCACTTGAAAACATCCTTGTCGGGCCATGTACTCTGCTCCTGGCGAGCTTACTAGCATAGGTGTCTTAAGAATCTTGTGGGCAGGTTATACTTTTCCACAAATCCCCTTGATATGTATGAATGTGATGCACCAGTATCAAAAAGAATGAGTGCAGTAAATGACTTAACGAAAAACTTACCGATTACTGCATCAGGCTGAGCTTCAACCTCCTCCACGCTAACGTGGTTCACCTGTCCCATGTTGAAAGGGTTTGGTTTCTTCCCAGAGCTTCCATTGCCATTCTGGCCTTCAGGACATTCATTGGCGTAATGTCCGGTCTTGGAACACTTGAAACAGGTGACTTGACTCAGATCTCTCTTGGCTGGGGTTGATGGGGTGGTACGGTTCTGGCCATTGCTTCCTCCATTCCCATTACCATTCTTGTGGCCATTATGGTTGTGCGAACCACTTCCTCCATGGGTATGTTGAAACTTAACTCCCGGTTTAGGGGTAAAACAGGGCTTCTGCTGGGCTCCAGAGTTATACTTCCCCAGTCCATATTTCCTCTTGCGGTTCTCAATCTGCTGTTGCTTCCCTTCAATCATGATGGCACGATCTACCAACTCCTGGTAGTTGTTGAAACTTGCTACCATCAACTGCATGCCTAGCTCATCATTCAGACCTTCTAGAAACTTCTCATGCTTAGCTGCATCCGTAGCAACGTCATCTGGGGCATAACGTGCTAACTTGCTGAAATCGTCAACGTACTGGCCAACTGTCCTTCCTCCTTGGCGTAAGTTGCGAAACTCACGCTTCTTCATGGCCATAGCTCCTGTTGAAACATGGGCAGTGCGGAAAGCTTGCTGAAACTGATCCCATGTGACAGTGTCAACTGGGTAAGTGGCCGTGAAATTCTCCCACCATGCTGCCGCGGGTCCGTCAAGCTGATGTGCGGCAAACTTCACTTTCTCAATATCTGTGCATCCTGCAGTGGTCAACTCCCTTCCTATCTTGCGGAGCCGATCGTCTGCTACTATCAGCTCGGTGCTACTGGAAAACACCGGCGGATTTAGCCTAAGGAAACGGGCTAGGTGATCAACATGTGGCGGCGGCAGAGGGTTGTTGTTGTTGTTGTTGTTGTTCTGCTGATTCTGGACTAACAACTGCATCAATTGGTTCTGCTGCTGGATCAACTGAGTGAGCTCCGGTGGAAATCCATTGTCACGTCTCGGAGGCATCTGAGGGTTTAGAAAAGATGAGAATTAAGAATAGAGTGAGGTCTAAGAGAAAACACTACCCAAATGCACATGAGACAAATTCACACAAAATCACTTCATTCAATCAAACAAGGGCTTACAAACGGTCTAGAACTATCGCAAAAGTGTGTGGACTAAAATGTTTACATGGAGGGAATAATGCTACTAATATATGGTGGTCATCTATTAATTTGAATCGGTGGAAGACTCCATGATGTCCGCTCCAGCTTCGTCTTCAAAGTCGGGTTCACTTGGGTCCGAATCAGTGTCGTCGATGATGATGTAGTTGCTCGGGCATGCGACGTACTTGTCTTCATTCTTGAATGCTAATCTCCCCTTGAGTTCTTCAATCTCCTGCTTGAGATCAACATTGTGCCTTGCTAGAGCTACAATCTCGTCCATGTAGTCCTTGCATGTACCCTTCAGTTCTCCTTCTATCTCGATGATCCTTGCCTTTGCATTCTTCAACTCTATCATATCATTGCACATCTGGTTCTCTTGGCGTCGAATGTGCTGGTTTAACTCCTGGATGAAAGCTGCAATGGATCTATCCTTCTTGATGCTGACTATCTCCCATTCTTCATCTCGGCGTCCGCAAATCTGGTAGATAGTGTCCTTGAGGTCTTCTTGATAAACTTCTCCAATGCGTCCCATGGTGATGTGAGCTTCCATGCTCTTTCCCAGACTCCAAGTTGGTGCACTGAAAACACTATCTATGGGCTCCGTGATTGGCGCAAATGTCCTTCCCGAAATGTGAGCTTGAATCTTCCAGCGCTCCTCTTCAGGCAGAGTGGCGTTGAAGGTCCCGGTGAAGCTTGGTAGTCCAATGTTCAGGTACTTGGTGACTTCCTTCAAGTGAAATCCAAAAGGTGTGCCTTCATCCGGTTGAGCGTACTTGATCTTCGCGCCCGTCATCCTAAAAGAGTAGAAAAGATGAGGAGTTAGAAAATGATAGGAGAGTAGTGATCTATGGCTGTAACTTAGTGGTCGTGTCCTACAGTCAGCGTGTGCTCTGATACCATCTCTGTAGCAACCCGACCTCACATGGTCAAGTCTCTGTGCTCCGGTGTCATCCCTGGATCAGTAATGCTGACACCACACAGTACTTCGAAGGATTTATAACAGAGTAGCAATCACACACTTATTACATCGATGTCTCAAAGAGAACTTATTACAATAAATATGGCTTAAGGCCATCTAATAACGATAACAGCGGAAGACTTGGAAGATAAGTGAGTACATCAACTCCAACGGCATCACTGAGTATAGAACCATGACCTAAAAGCACCTTACTCGTCGTCTGAAAAGTCTGCAACATGAAAGTTGCAGCCCGAAACGGGTCAGCACATGGAATATGCTGGCAATGTAACACATAGAGAATAATGAATGAATAAGCCTATACTACATGCATATATGGCTGGTGGAAAAGCTCTATGGTTACAGTTTTGCGTAAAGCTAGTTTTTCCCTACTGCAAAGGATTAAATTTATTTAACTATCATGGTGGTTGAAACATCGAGAATGGTTGACAGCATTCCGATCCCAATTAAGTGAACAATTATAAACCCAACAATATTAATTAAAGTAACATGATGAGATTCACATGATATTCAAGAACTAGATACTCAAGATGTCCATAACCGGGGACACGGCTAATCATGATTAGTTTTTACACTCTGCAGAGGTTTGCGCACTTTTCCCGACAAGACTCGATCGCCTCCGTTTGGTTTTCTCGCACTACATGGTGTTTGAGAAACGGATGACCGAGACATAGTCTTTCAGAAGCGCTAGCACCTTACGTTTGGATAGACCGATACACCTACTTTCCCCTACATCTGCTAGTCTACCCTGTAAGAGTTCGCACGACTTAATCAACTATGCCAGAGCCCATAATGGCTTGTGGCTGCACACGGAAGTTACTAGCATGAATGATCTTATGATCCCTTTGAGCCTGGGTGGCGGTCCAAAGAAAAACAGGCAAGTCCTGATAGAAACCAGGTGCCTCAATCCACCCAGATGTGTGTTTAAGTTGCCACCTTAGATAAACCATTAATTTACAATACTCACATCTGTCATGGATATCACTCACCCAATCCACGTCTACTAGCATAGCATGGCAAAATAAGCAAACGCAGAAGTAACTCCCAAAGGTTTCATAAGCAAACAGGAAATAGGTACTACCTCATCTACTTCCCATCCCACAATTTAATTAGATCCTAATCATGTAGTGTTTGAGGATTTATCTAATGCAGTAAAACTGGGTAGTAGAAAAGGTATGATCAAAGTGTTACTTGCCTTGCTGAGGATCCGCGAAACCTAGAGCTTCGAAATAACAGGCGGCGCACTCCGGGTGATCTATCGCGGACAAACAACAAGCAAACAATAAGTACTCATCTAATGCATAGGTAAAACTCGAATAAAAGATCTAACCAGAAAGTTCAACTTAAGAACTCCGGTTGCAAAGAGAAACGAATCGAACAAAGCAACGGAAAACAAAGGCGGAAGAAAGCAACTCGGTTCTAGCAAAGTGAAACTAGGTCAAATGTTACCATAGCAAAACTTTGTTTAAGTTGATTATTCGGAACGGCGGTTTCGAAACGAAACTCCAGGCGCTTGAATCACCTGATTCCGATAAACGAGCGAGAAGATAAACTAGAACGAAGATCAGATCTGAGATCGTGATCGCGGAATAAATCCGACGAGAAGAAAAGAAGAACGGTTGAACGAACGGACGTTCGTTAACCTAGAAGAATCCGGTGATCACGTTCGTTAGAACGAACGGTCCGGCGAACGGTCTCGAGGCAACTAAATCGGAAAAGAAAACGAATCCGATCTAGGGTTTCGGAAAAGAAAACCGAACGAAAAACCGATCTAGAAAACCGGAACGGTTTAGAAAAGAACCGGAAAGAAAACGAATCGTAAAAGAAGAAAAGAATCGGAACGGTTTATAAGAAAAACCGAACCGAGGGAAGAAAAAGAGACGCGGCGCGGCTACCTCGGCGAGGTTCCGGCGAGGGGCTCCGGCGAACGGCGGCGGGGGTGGCGGCGGCAAGGTGTGGCGGCGGCGGTGTAGGGCAGCGGCGGCGGCGGTGGCAAGGTGCGGCGGCGGCGGGTGAGGGGCGCGGGGTGGGGCGCGGCTTGGGGCTTGGGGTTTGATGATTTAGAGGGGGGGTGTGGGGGTATTTATATTGGGGAGGGGAGGGGGTTTACTTGGAGGAGGGATCAAGGAATAAGAATAGGAGTAGGAAAGATCTAGAAACAAAAACGGAATAAACGGAAGTAGGACAAAAGTCCTACTAGGACTTCCAAAAAGAAGCGGCGGCGGCGGCCTCCTGCGCCTGGCGCGCGGGGCTTGGCCTCCTGGCCGGCCGGCTGGGCCTTTGGCCCAGGGCGCGCGCGGGATTTTTTTTTAAATCGGTTTCGCGCGCGGAAAAACACAGAAAAAGGAAATCTACCGGACTCCAAAACTAATGAAGTAAATTTTCCCCGACTCCTAAAAATGAGTCGAACAAAATAAACTTTTCTCCGGGCAAAAATGCAATTTTTGAAGACGCGCATTTTTCCCTATCCAAATAAAAGGCAAACAAACTCCGACAAAACCAATGATCCCCTTTTTTTCAAAATTTGAGAAAACTCAAATATGAAAATAACGAAATCTCCAACTCTCTCCGAGGGTCCTTGAGTTGCGTGAAATTTCTAGGGTTGATCAAAATGCAAGAAATATGTTATGCATGATGATCTAATGTATAACATTCCAAATTCAAAATTTGGGATGTTACAGTGCTGAACTCGGAGGTGCTGTACGTTCAGTACTTGGATCGGTCAGATCATGAAGACATACGACTACATCAACCGCGTTGTCATAACGCTTCCGCTTTCGGTCTACGAGGGTATGTGGACAACACTCTCCCCTCTCATTGCTATGCATCACCATGATCTTGCGTGTGCGTAGGACATTTTTTGAAATTACTACGTTCCCCAACAGAAGCGGCCCGGACCAACCTTACATGTCCACGCACATGAGACCGGTTCCACCGACACACATGCAACTAGTTTTGCATAATGGTGGCTGGTGGGTGTCTGTTTCTCCTACTTTAGTTGAATGAAATTTGACTGCGGCCGGTCCTTGAAGAAGGTTAAAATAGCAAACTTGACGAAACACCGTTGTGGTTTGATGCATAGGTAAGAACGGTTCTTGCTAGAAGCCCGTAGCAACCACGTAAAACTTGCAACAACAAAGTAGAGGACATCTAACTTCACTACAAAAAAATACACTTCCGTGATGATACGTGTTTGTCACAGTAGGTCGCTTTTTTGTCATGCATGTACATCCATGACAAATTTATGACAGAATCAAGATAGTCATGCCTGTGCTGTCGTAGAAGTGGTCCATGACATTACCAAAATTATCATCACGGAAGTGTCCACTTCCATGATGATAAATCGCGCGTCACAGAAGTGCTTTCGTCAAGGGTGACCGACACGTGGCATCCACCGTAACGGAACGTCGTTAAGCTATCGGGTCGGGTTTTGGATCCAATAACCCGTTAACAGCCCCGACCAACGGGGAATTTCCACGTGTAAAATTCTTATTGGCCGGACGAAACACGTGTCAGCTCGTCAGTGGGTCAGATAGGCGCCTATGATACGTCAACACGTGGCACGGCCCAACAGAGGCCCATTCCTGTGAAAAGGCTAGCCTGTTTGACTTGGTCAAAAGCTAGCGGGCCGGCCCATGGAAAGCCTGTTAACGACCTGTTCACGTATAGCCCATTACAGCCCGCTAACCCAAGGCCTGTTACGCCCTATCCGAATTAGGCCTAGTAGCGTCATCTGGGCCATCCAATATGATTCCAGCCCGTTTTCACTTCTGGCCCATGTATGGCCCATGACGTCTTTCGGCCCATATGAGGCCCTATGTAACTCTTGGCCTACTAACGGCCCGTGGTGAAACTGGCCAGTAATGAACAATGTATCACTTTACACCCATTAACGGCCCGTGGTGAAACTGGCCCGTAATGAACAGTGTATCACTTTATACCCATTAACGGCCCATTGTTCGGTTGGGCCGTTTCCAGCCCATGTTATCTTTCGGCCTTCTCAGAGCCCATTTATTCTTGGGTTCATTTCCAGCATTCGTTTACTTACGGCCCGTTACTGTCATTTTCTGCTTGTGGGCCAAATTCAGCCCGCGGTTACAGTCGGCCCGTTTGTGGTCCGTTAATTCGTTGGGCCGTTTTCATAGCATCATCAAATACGGCCTATTAACGATGGCCCGTTATGGTCGGCCCATGAACAGACGATTCCAACTCTAGCCCGTTTACGGCCATAATGCGGCCTGTTATTGGCCCATGTTTGGCCAATCGATCATACGGCCCGTATAAGGCCCATTGATGATACGGCCCGTAGAAGGCCCATTGTTTCTACGGCCCATAGAAGGCCTACTGTTTCTACGGCCCGTAGAAGGCCCACCGTTTCTACGGCCCGTAGGAGGCCCAGTGTCACTACAGTAAATAATAGCCCATGGTTATTGTGGCCTAGTTTTTAAAAAAATAGGTTATTGCAGCCACTAGCTAACCGCGGAAAAAGAACTGCAATGACTACAAGCAAACAAATAAATAAGACAACAAGGAAATAAATAAGCAAGCAACTAACGCTAGGCTATCACGACTATTACACATATTACATCCACTGGGCATCAAAGTTCGCCACCAGTGCAAATATAGGGAACAAAGAAGCATATCATATACACTGGCCGTCAAAATTGGCCACCAGTGCAAATAAATGCGGCAGCAAAACAAGAGCATAACTGAAACAACTTCAGAAGAGCTCAAGAAACGTTATCCTGGGTATCCACCATGCTAGCAATAAGCTTAGCAAGCTAATTAGCTTTGTCCTGTTTGGCGCTAAAATCCTCCAACGCTTGCTGTTGCACCAGAAAGTATGCATCTGAATGCTCCAGGAACTTCCGCAGTCCTTCCGCTTCTTGTCACAGCACAGCTGATCGATGTCTTTCAGCTTGTAGTTGAGACTCAAGAAACCGCACTGATTCAGACAGTGAGTTTGAATAGCTTGTGCAAGCGGTAGTGGCCAGTAACTCCAACACTAAACCAAGACAGGATGTGTCACTATCCTGAACCTTATCTGCATTACTTCATTTACCATTGCTTAATAAGGCACTCTTCCCCAATATTCTGTCAGCATTCTAAAAGAAGAAACAAGCAGACACATAACAAGTTTAGCATGTACTAGTATATGAAACTCATTTCGCTGAACCAGTTCATTAGTAAGGTGGACAGGATTAAACTACCAAGTCTTCTATTGCCAAGTACTAGTACATAATAAAAGCATCAAACAAACATATATCAATGTCCTATGGTAGCAATGGAATCTTAAATTGGAATAGTTGTTCTTCAGGTTTAGGCACTTGTTCTACATGAACAGAGTACAGTAAGACGCAAAAATATAATACTTAAAAATAGAAAATGAGCTCATAGACCTTACCACATTCTTGGTTCGGGACCAGTACAGAACAAGGCGTTCCCAGTCATCGTCCAGTAAATGTGTCTCAGCAGAACGTAAGGGAATTTGATGAGTTTCTTTGCCGGTGAAGTACGTTTTCTTCAGGTAATTCCGATACTGCCACCAAGCATTCTTGAAGATAGCAGAGGTATTAGCACAGGTTACCTCATCCTGAGTTTCCAAATCGGTCCTTCTCTATAGAGAAAAATGGGAAAATTTGCTGTATTATAACCATCATGGAGGTAGGATGTATGGGACGAAGCAAAGTAATTGCCATGAATAATATTACTTACACATAACTCCTGGACAAACACCTACAACTGGCATTTTCCTTCATCTTCAGTATAATATTTCCAAGATGGGAAGATACGCACATACGATTTAACTACATCAAATGTGATAGATGCTAAACTACGACTAGCTGGTTGTGCTTCCTCCACAGGAATAGGCGTACTAACTGGTGGAGTTGGGGTTCGCCGTGATAGTACTGGCCCTTTGGGCACTGGAGCTGCCTTACTAACTGCTCTTGTTTGGGAGCTCTGTGATGGAGATGGTGTTGTGTCAACAGGAACTGGGTTACTATCGGCTGGGGTTGGGGTTAGATTGGGTGAAGCTGGTTCTCTATCCATCGTAGTAGGGGTACAATCTGCAAGAGTTTGGGTTATGTGTGGCAGGGCTGGTTCTTGTACATGTACAACCGGGGTGCTATCTCCACCAAGAGGTAGCACTGTTTTATTTGAGGACCGTGTTTTTAGTCCGCTAGATACTGGCATCACCCGCTCCAATTCAAATGGCTGATAAACAGGAAACATAGTTGAATGTACAGACATTGTATGAGAGACAGATGCAATAGATAGTGTGGAAAAAAGAGGGCATGAAATAGTTGACATGTATATTGTTTAACTAAAACGGATAGCATGACATAATTTCACATATATGATGTCTATCTAAACTGGATAGCATAGCATAACATAATTCAAAGATATGATGAATAACTAAACAGGATCGCGTGACATAATTCACCTACATGTTATCTAAGTAATCAGGATCGCATCATTTAATTCACATATGTGATTTATATGCTAAACAGAGGGCATTCGATATGATGTCTGAACGAAGAACATGGTGTTGAATATTGTGTATATGATATCTAAACTATGCAATTGAAGACACCGTATGCATGATAAGAGCAGTATAGCCGTGCCAAGTTAGAGCATACACCTCAGTGGGGGAATAGGACTAGTCATCTGTCTCTGAATCCATCTCTGAGGAGCTATCGGGACCCAACAAGAGATCTGCTTCTACAGGTAGCACTGTCTGCTCTGAAGGCCTTGTTTTCACTCCAGATTTTTCCATCTCCCACCCAAATGGCTGATTCACAGGAAGAGTAGTTTAATGTACAAACATTGTCGACAAATCGAAATGTAATGAATAAAATGATGGGCAAGATACCATTCAAATATATGATGCCTGGTTAAACAGGATGGCATTGCACATTTCACATATATTATGGCTGGCTAAAAGACATGAGACTGCATAATTCCCATATATGATATAGAAACTAAACAGGTGGCATTACAGAACATGTCTAAACTAAGCAGATGACATATATGATGTCAAAAGTAGGCACTGCAAGGCAACATATGCATGATATGACTAACATCATCATGCCAAGGTAGAGCAAACACCTTGGGGGTAAATAGGAGTGGTCAGCGGCGTCCGAATCCGCCTCAGAACAGATATCTTCCTCTGGATTACAATCTGGAGAGGGGTGGGGAGGGTTTGCCATTGAACCCACCATGGAGCGATGTCTGCATGACATTGTATTGCCGCGTAAAACTCTTCTCTTTTTCTCTACATGTTCAGCATGACTGTGTACAATATCTGACATACGAAAAAAATATGGTGAGATTATGTAAGGAGAGCATGCGGAAATTTAGAGTGATGGTAACAACCAGTGGATCGATGTTTTTCCGTTGGACCAAAATAGCCCTAATGGATCGACATGAATGTATAGTAACAAGTGATGCAACAAGTGTACAACCTCTTTGCCGTAGCCGTGTCGACCTCGGCATCATTGGGTTGGTCGCTGAAGCAGTTGAGGCAGAGGTGGTTGTCAGAGGTGTGGAGGAAGATCTGAGGAATCTGTAGACGGCGTCCAGGGCACTGCTCTGTTGTGATGGATCGTTCTGTCGTTGGAGCATCTCCGGTGAGCCGTAAGACATCAAGGCTGAAGCAGCACAAGACAGACATCGTCAATCTCAAGTGGGATTCTAATAGCATCTCCAATAGATGATGTAAAATGGATGTAAAATTAACATCACCAAAAACCAGCTGACTACAACAGATGAGGTAAAAACTGTTGACTCTGAACTTAACTGTCGAAAGTGAAATTTACTGTGGAATCTGAATGCTACTGTCGAAACTGAACGCAATGGTAGCAGAGAGGCACTTGACATGTAGTTTAGGGAGGGCCTGCAGTTCATCTTCAACCTGCACCCCCCTGAGCCGCCAGCCACCGCCGGCCCCAGCGCCGCCTCGCCGCCCCGAAACAACTCGCCACCGCCGCCCCGGCCAGCCCTCTAGGCCCCCCACCCTGAACCCTAAGATAGATAGGGGGTACCTCTCCGGCGAGCCCCCGTCCCCGCTGCGGGTGGTTCTTCCTTAACTCCGGTGAGCCCCCCCAGCCCCTAAAATTCGACTGACCCAAAAGTCGATTCAGTCGACTGAAGTGTGGCTTAATCGGAGCAGAGCAGCAGCACGAGCGAGGGGGAGAGCAGCAACAGTTGGGCGAGCGAGCGATCGAGCGAGAGCCGGAGCAGCAGCAGCTGATCCGGCTGGTATGGATGCCGCCGCCGAACGGGCCTCGCACTGGGGGAGAGCCGCCATGGAGATGTCGCCCGCAGCGCCGGCTTCAAGGTAGCCGCTCCATGGGGGTGCGGGATGGAGCACCGTCGGCGCCGGGAGGTCGAGTTAAGGAGAAGGTGCGATGCGATGAGTGTACAACCTCTTTGGTGGCGCCGAGTAGGCCTCGGCTTCGTCCGAGGAGTCGGTGGGGGTGTTGCGGTTCCGGTGGAGCAGGTTCAGGTGGCGCTGTGGGGATGGAGCAGCCGCGATAGACGAGGCGATCGTTGGAGCAGCTCCTTGGAGGTGGAGGACGGGGCGGCTGAACCGACGGGACGGCGAGATGGACGACGGATCCTCATCCGGGGAGGTGGACGATGGACGTCGAGCTGTTGCGGTGGACGACGTCGTCGGGGAAGAGGCTCCGGCTGGGCAGCGGTGATGTGGCGGACGGAGGAGGGTGGAGTTTCGCGGCTGGAGCGGAGGGGTTATGGCGGCCTGGGATTTCGAATGGCGAAAAGGGGCTGATGGGAGGGGGTGAAGCATGACTTAGGAACGCGCTTGTCCAAAATGTAGGGTGTGTCACAAAAGTACCCCCCACCGATTTGAACTAGCGACGCTTTTGGCTTAGGGTTAGAAGGGGGATTTCACGTGTCGGGATTTGGCGGCTGGAGGGAGTTTTCGCGCGCGTTGTAATTTCGGGATAGCAAGGCGCGGGTTGTGAAGGTGCCAGTTTTGGGAGCACGATGTCTGAATTTTCGGGATATAACAAGACGCGGGTTGAATTTTAGGGACAAGCCTAACGTGTCATAATATTGTACTTGTACGTACCAAATCAATTCGCACTTCCCACAACCAAAAAGAAAACGAAAAAAATAAAACTATTCACACCACACAAAGAGAGAGTCTTGCCCCGTTTTACTATACAAATGCTATTCAAAGCTACTCCCTCCTTCCATCTATATAGGGCCTAATGCGTTTTTCGATGCTAACTTTGACCAAATATTAGAGCAATGATATATGACATGCAACTTACACAAAGCACACCGTTAAATTCGTCTGTGAAAGGTTCTTTCAATGATATAATTTTCACATTGTGCATGTCATGTACTATTAATCTTGTCAATAGTCAAAGGCGGTCTTAAAAATCTCATTACGCCCTATATAGATGGAAGGAGGAAGTATGAATCCATGTTATGTCCGATTAAATTTTTTCGCCTGCTGTATAATGCATGTAACCTACTCATACCAACATTTTAGTGCATTCCAAATGTCTATACTACCGCTGCAATTCAAACTAAATTTGAATTCGTTTCTCTATTTCAATAAGAATCTACAATCATGATTGTTGCCAACTCCAACCATCATAGTTTCCTTGCTATCCGCCAAATATAAATCAGACGGCCTATAATGCAGGATGGCACGCACACCATCATCAACAACTCTGTTTTTTATAAGAGTAGAGATAAAATATATTAAATGTAGTATACCATGTTCATAACCACACCATGTGTATCACCGTTATATATATTCACACATCCGTCGGTTTGAAACACTATGATAAATTCTTCAAATATCCGAATTCGCTTTTTATAATGAAGTATATATCATCTCTATTCGTCTTTTACACCCACGCAACCCTCTTATCTTTGTAGCTAGCGCTAACTTTCTCTTGTGCATGCACATGCCCGCATCCCTCTCACCCTCCCTCAGCATTCTCTAGCTCCATCGCGCAAATTCGTCTTTTCACTTTAGGTCGTTCACCCACGGTGTGTGTAGGCCCCCCAACTCCTTCTTTCTGGCACACATCGATCGATATGCCTCTCTAGCCAGGTGTGCCTAGCACAAACACAAGCTTCCCCTCTTCTCTTGTCACCGTCCATGCCTCACTCCCACCACTCTTTTCATCGTTCTCGTACTCGCACACTCCTCCCCCTCGATATAGTATGCCTCTCGTACCACCTCCTACATGCATCCCTCTCTCTCTATCCTTCTCCTCGTGCCTCATTTGCTTCTAACACACACATGCATGTATATCGATCGATCTCCCAACATATACCTAGATCGAATTTAACTACCCCCCCATCGATCGATGTACCTCATAAGTTATGTCTCTCCTTTCTCTTACAAAGGGCGATTGATCTTCCTATGTAGTTATGTCTGCTTACCACAGCCACATCATCCCCCCTCATCATTCATGCATGCCTCCTGACCCGTCTCTCACACGCACGTGCACAGACAACAAGCAGCCATCTCCTCCCTTATTGATATTGCTGGCGTGCCCTCCGTTTGTCTAGCAAGCGTATCCCACCATTTGTTAGAAGCAACTCCACTACCACCCCCTCCAACACTCTAGCTCTGTCTCTCTCCCAACCTTATTCATCTCCTGCACATATGCATGGATGCCGATCGATCTCCCTTAATACATGAGGCAGATCGATCTCCTTAATACATGAGGTAGGCCTCTCTCCTCCTCCACACATATACCTGCCATTGTACCTCTATAGTTAATTGGGCCTCCCTCTTCCCCCACCACACACCGATAGTCGAGCACTGCAGGTAGGTATCCATGCCACAGAGACAAACTGCACATGTCCCATCTCACGTTCCAGTAGGCCAGCCACTCTATATCTTTGATGTGGGCACACACAAATTCGGTGGCACTCTTTATCGATCGCGCGCGCACACACACACACACATCATCCCTATCTTCGATTCTATGGACACCTCAAGCCAATGATACCTCCACTCTCTTCTCGTGGATCGCCCCCTCTATATATATGTTATATCTAGGACTCTATTTCACACACATTGCATATGTTAAATTTTTTGATTGACCCCCCCCCACACACACACAAAAAAAAACTCTCAAGAACCCACACACTATATCTCTCTAGGTTTGTATCTCTCTCACACAACCCCACGTAGGTGGTGTACGTATACAGGAAGAGAATAGGTACACCGTGCACGTACTCACGCTTCGTGCCCAGCCACACCCGCGCGGGTACACGGTGGAGCTCATTTCTTTACGAAATGGCAGCCCACGTGATAATTTGAACGCCTGTAGCGATTGTTTACCTAGGGAGGTCGTGTACCACGCGTGCACGAAATAAAGTTCGACTTGACGCGTTGCCGCGTTATTTTTAAATAAAGTTATAGCGCTCAATGGCACGTACACAAAATATAAAATGATTTTTATGGAGGAAAAGGTAGTCCGCTCTTCAGAGTATCTCACACAAGGCTCCGGTGGCCTCTCTCTCTCACCGTTGGTCATTGATCCGGCCGCATCCCGTCCGCCGGGGGAAAGGGAGTGCGATGGCCTCTCTCTCTCTCACCGTTGGTCACTGATCCGGCCGCATCCCGTCCACCGGGGGGAAGGGAGTGCAGTGGCCTCTCTCTCTCTCACCGTTGGTCACTGATCCGGCCGCATCCCGTCTGCCGGGGGAAAGGGAGGAAGTGCATCGTTTCTTCGTTCGACGGTGTCGAGGCAGCACGTCCCGATCTACGGTACACGTCGTTCTCTCTGACCAGGCTCCGGCGCGGCAGGGCCTACGCCACCTGCTCGCAGATTCCGCTCACCTAGTTACATCCCGACGACCTCCAGGTATCCCCTCCGGCCTTGCTCCACTGCCCATTTTCCCACGTCGCTGCATGTGGATCTTCCATAGTTCTTTGCCCAAAACGTAGCTCGTCCGGCGTACTTTCCATATTGCATTCTCATCCTCACACCGTTTTAGACAAACACAACCGTGTTGTTATCTTCCCTTAGGACAAGGAATATGCTTCTTCTTTGTCGTCGCATGTGTCATCAACTCTTATTGGCCAGTAATTGTTTCCTTTCTACCTCTTTTTTGCAAACAGGGCTATCCATTTCATCTCGTTGCTATTGCGACCTTTTGGTGAACTGCACAAATCAGTTTTTTCTTAAGAGTGTTTTGTGCAGTTGTACTAAAATGTCACACGGGCAACGTCTCTACATTTCAGTGCGACTGCACAAAGGGAGATTGGTTTCGCTCTATCCTCCTCATCCAACTCCGAGCCTAATCTTCTCCAACTAGTTAGTCTGAAGAGAGACTGCAAAGTTGACCGGCTTCTATTTGTGTGTTTATTGTTTCATAAGCAGTCCTCTATTATTGTAATCACACTTGATATCCTTGGAACAGGGACACTCAGCTCTATTTTAGTGGAACTGCACAAAATGATCGGAATGTTGCATGCTCCAGACAGCTACTTTTTCCCCAACATGCCTTGTTGATTTAGACAGAGCTGGGGGGACGTTGCTGCCAATGAAAGCATGGATCAATTTTAATGTAACACCTTCTCACAACTTTGTCTTCAGTTGTGTTGTAATTATTAGCTCTGATCTGCTAATAATTGACATGCATTAGCAAGGAGGTTAGTTTTTTATTGTTTCCGAAAGAGCATCGATGGCAAGACACGCGAAACAAAAGCTGAAAGCTCACACCATTGTACAATTTCATGTCGCTGGAAAATTATTTGTATAGTACGTCAATTATGTAAACAAATGATGGAAGCTTGTTAGCATTGCCAGAAGCCTCTTCATCATCCGGGTCCATGTGCCATGCACAAAATTATACTCCTTCGTTCCTAAATATTTGTCTTTTTACAAATTTCAAACGGGCATATTTTAGAGTGTAGATTCACTCATTTTGCTTCGTATGTGTACTCCATCCGTTCCTAAATATTCTATTCGTCTTAACAGAGATTTCAACAAGTGACTACATACGGAGCAAAATGAGTGAATCTACACTCTAAAATATGTCTATATACATCCGTATGTGCCAGTCCATTTGAAATCTCTAAAAAGACAAATATTTGAGTAGTCAATCGTTCAAATCTCTAGAAATACAAATACTCCAGAGTATATTTGAGAACCGAGGGGGTAGTGCACAACCGCATGGGGAGACTCAGCCCGGTCGTTGCGCCGCATTAATAGTGAGTAATGAGCAGTCAAATAATAAGCCCCACTTTTCCCACTATAAGTTGCTCTGAAGAAGAAACCATCAATACGCTCTTCTTTGAATCCGCTCATACTACTCCATCCGTCACTGTTTATACAGCGCGCTTTAGAAAGAAGAAAAAAAATCTGTGGGACCAAGGCGACTAGTGATCGGCCTGAAAAATAGCATTGGTAGTTATAGCACGGCGTCTATTACTAGAGGGAATAATGCATGCAGTGCTTCCACCCCGGGTACACACATGCATGCACTCCGTAGTAATACAGTACATGGAGAGAAAATTGTGGACTTGATTGCGGTTACCACGCCCTAATTAATTGAGCATTAAACCAAATGCGTATAAAGTCTCTCTGGTGGTGGAAATGCATTGAGAGAAATGCATCATAATGAAGCGCGCCCTGTAAACTGTGATGGAGGATGGAGTAGTATGAAGGCGCAAAACCAAGTAGAGTACGCGTACTACTGCGCTTGGCTCTTCGCCCCTTCGTGAAGTCGAACAATGATGGTACTCCGCATGTTGGGTACTACAGTGTATGCCTCTAACAATCTGACACCGAATGGACTGATGCATATCCACTAAGGGTAGGTTGCGTTAGTCAAAAGGCATAAGCGAGCTTCACCTTGTCCTGCAAGCTTCTCCTCGTTCTACGAGTTGACGGGACACACCAAAAAGTAGTGCTAGCCCATACTCCCTCTTTCCGGTTAATATGGCTTAATCTTTTTTGCGGGTAAATGGGAGAGCTTTATTCATATATAAGCATTCTTAGGACGATCAGCCAAGACACTGGTCACTAGGAAGCGAGGTACCCCGAAAAAAAAGAAGTAGGAAGCGAGGTGTTTCATTAAGCCAGCTCTCGGTCACATTCAAAGTGCAGCAAGCACGGTTCGCACGAAGATGCGCCGCAAGGTTTGCTGACCTGTTTACATGCTGAATAACAAAAAAAGAGGAAATATTACTGAGTGCTACTATTTGCAACAAGATATGAGCCAGAATTAAGCGAGAATGTGGCGAGTGTTCCATGCAATCAACTTCCATTATCACATGCGAGAACCCTCGAAGAGAACCAAATGTGTTGAAGATTGCTTTATCACATTTTAAAATTATAATAAGAGTGCAGACACCCCTCCATCCGGTTCCTAGTACTAGTATAGTACGTACCTTTATGGACTATCCTGGTAGTAGTACTCCTAGTAAACTTTGCACTTGGCTGTTCGGGAAGTCGAACAATAATAGAACTAGTAGTATAGTGTATGCTTCTGGCAATCTGACACCGAATTAACTGTTGCACGTCCACCACCTGAGCGAGGGAGAGCTTGCATTAGTCAAAAGTTTCTCCTTGTCCTGTGAGCCACCGCGCGCAAGCTTCTCCCATCCTGGAACCTTCTCCTCGTTCGGCAAGTTCACGGGACACAGCAAAGTAATGCTAGTCCATGCTGCCTCCTCTCCGGTTAACATGGCTTAATTTCAAATGAGATAAATACACTGTCTGTCACTGTATATTTGTAAAAACTACGGTCAGTGGACTTGATAATACGCTCATTGCGCTCAATATATATATTCTGGTGTTCATACGGTCACTAGCTCACCCTGACTGAGTATGTGTGTGCATGCACGTGTAGGTTGAGCACTTGAGTGTGACCGTGTGTGTTCCGTCGTGTGCTCGGACATGCATGCATTAGGGCGTCGCACGCGTTTTTGCGTCCATGTGTACGTGTGACTGTTGCATACACGTAGGGGGAGTACGTGTAGGGGCCACTAAGGAGCAGTCAAATCACACAGTAAGTTAGTCGGAAGAAGCAACCATCATTTCACTCTTGAATGACACGTACGCAATATAAAATGGTTGATATGGAGAGAAAAAGAAAACCACTATATATACACTAGCAGGGTGCGTGTGAGAGACGGGTCAGGAGGTGAATGACACGTGGCCCCGGGGGTGGCTGGCCCACCTATCATACAGCCAAAGGCAGGTGCAGTAGAGGTCCGAGGAGTAGTACGAAATCCTACGCACCTACGCACGCTAACCAAGGGCTGAGTGATCACTCGAATCGCAAGATCAGTTGACTAGAAGCTACGCTAGATCCATGGAGCGCGAGCATCAGGCGGCTATGCTAGATGGTCCACAACGCCGGCCTGTGGCCCGGCAGGTAGTATTGCTTGAGGCCGCCAGGGCGAGGGGCCGCTTGGGCGACAGCTTCGTCTCCTTGTTCGATGAGGTCCTCGTCGGTTTCCTCGACAAGTTCATCGTCGTCAAGAAGCTTGCGGACGACTTTGACGTAAGCCTCCAGCCGACGCGCCCAGGCCCTGCGATGCCCGCCACCCTCAACGGCCACTATGGTAACAACCTCTTTGACGCACTGGTGGCCCTGCGACTGCCTGTCGTCGCGCCGGAGAATGTCCACCTCGAGGTCGCGCTCGCCGCGCAGCGCCTGGTGCAGCAAGACACCATCGACATAATCACCCACGTCTACGCGCAAATCGTCCACTAGGACTATTACATGCAAGAGGAGGACGATAGGACACTAGCCTTCTTGGAGCGCAGGGCAACCTTGGACGGCACTATTCAGAAGCACGTTGAGCTCGCCGCCAACGCCGCTGCTCCTCACACGTCAAAACCGGCGGATCTCGGGTAGGGGGTCCCGAACTGTGCGTCAAGGTCGGATGGTAACAGGAGACAAGGGACACTTTATTTTACCCAGGTTCGGGCCCTCTCGATGGAGGTAAAACACTACTCCTGCTGGATTAATATTGATGATATCGGTAGTACAAGAGTGGATCTACCACGAGATCAAGGAGGCTAAACCCTAGAAGCTAGCCTATGGTATGATTGTGTATGATGATGGTTGTCCTACGGACTACAACCCTTCGGTTTATATAGACACCGGATAGGGTTAGGGTTACACAGAGTCGGTTACAATGGTAGGAGATCTCGAATATCCGCACACCTAGCTTGCCTTCCACGCCAAGAAAAGATCCTTCCGGACACGGGACAAAGTCTTCAACTTTATATCTTCATAGTCCTGGAGTCCGGCTAAAGGTATAGTTCGGCTATCCGAACACCCCCTAATCCAGGACTCCCTCAGTAGCCCCTGAACCAGGCTTCAATGACGACGAGTCCGGCGCGCAGATTGTCTTCGGCATTACAAGGCGGGTTCCTCCTCCAAGTTCTTCAAGAAGATTATAAACACCACAGAATAGTGTTCGGCTCTGCAAAATAAGTTTCCACATATTGCCATACAGAGAATAATATTAACACAAATCAAATCTGCTGACGTATCCCACAGTGCTTCATAACACTGCGGCCAAGCCTTCTATATAAATTATTTTCATTGTTCCACCTCAGCTCATATAGCGAGGCGGTTTCCTTGGCACGTCTTGTCGAAGCAGAGATCGTGTGCCCCCTCTAACGGGATTCTCATTAATACGGACGTGGGTAACCCAACCACGCCATTTACCGCGGCGTTTGGGAGGCAAGTGAGTTTTATTAGGTAGGTGAGGACGCCTAACCGTACCTGCTTATATAAAGGGATAAGGATTCCCCCTTTTAACCTACGCCTTCTTCCTCCTTTGCCAATCCATCTCTAGCGCACTCAAGCTCCAGCGCCCAAGTCCGTTCTTCTTCCTCAACCTTCTCCAACAATGTCCGGAGCGGGAGGCAAGTGGATGGTCTCCTCCGTTACGGAGGCTCAAGTAAAAAGGCTAAGGAAAGTCGGATACTTGTCCAAGGATATCCCACATCGGCTTCCTGATAAGGGGCAGCTTCTTCCTACCCCGAGGCCCCATGAGAGGGTAGTTTTTCTCCCCCACTTCCTCCGCGGACTGGGCTTTCCACTTCACCCATTTGTCCGGGGGCTCATGTTCTACTACGGCCTGGATTTCCATGATCTGGCCCCGAACTTTGTTCTCAACATCTCGGCGTTTATCGTCGTGTGTGAGGCCTTTCTCCGCGTCCGCCCCCACTTCAGCCTCTGGCTCAAGACCTTCAATGTCAAGCCCAAGGTGGTGTCCGGCACCCAGGCAGAGTGCGTAGGCGCTATGGTTGGCAAGATAGCCAACGTCCTCTGGTTCGATGGCTCCCTCGTGGAGTCCCTAAAGGGGTGGCAGGCTGGGTGGTTTTACATCACCGAGCCCCGCGATCCGAAATGGGTCGCGGCCCCCGAGTTCAGATCCGGACCCCCCACGCGGCTCATGTCCTGGAAAGAGACAGGCCTATCGTGGGGCAACAAGGAAGAAGTGACTGGGTTGCAAACATGCATCCAGTCCCTGGTGGACAAGCCAATCCGGCTCGCCAACATAGTCCAGGTCATGCTCGTTCGCCTGATCCTCCCGTGCCAAGAACGGGATTTTACATTGTGGGAATTCGACCCGGCGCAGCACCAGACCCTCAGTAGGCTCTTCGACACGACGTATGAAGACGTCTGGAAGGTGCTAACCAAAGGCGCCGAGTCCCCCACATCCGCCTCCGAGGATCGCGGATACAGCTCGCAGCGTATTGCCGGCGAGGTAAGCTATCTATACCTTTGACAGGTCCGTTAAGCTCTTCTTCATAGATTATCTCTATGCGGGATCTAAACCCCCTTTTACCTTTGACAGGCTTGGTTGGAGATATCCGGACCGATTAACAGTCCGGCCCCTCTGCCCGAAGACCCGGCCCCAGCTCTCTTGGTGAAGCTAATGGCTCCGGCACCTTACGTGGTGCCAGAGAGGAAGGCCAAGAAGAAGAAAACCACCGGGACTCAAAAAAGTTCCCGCAACATGGTGGTGTCGGATTCGTCATCCAACGAGTCCGCAACGCCCTCCTCTCGCGAAAACGAGGAGGAGGAACAAGGAAGCTCTCCCCCTCCAGCGAGGGGAGCAAAGAAGAAGAAGGCCGCCCCAACAGGGGAGGCCGAGGGGTCAAGGAAAAGGAAGAGCCCTCCGCCGGACTACTCCCACGACGCCGAAGAGGGCGGAGAGGAGTGGCCGGACAGGACCAAGCGTCCGGCGAAATCGTAAGTGTTTATACACCAGAGTAACTCATGATACCCCCTTTTTTTTGTGTGCGGCTTTCCCTGATATCGCATGCATTTTATGCAGCCCGCCACGAGCCGAACTCAACGACTCGTCGAGCGGCTCCCTGGATTCGTCGGACGTGAACTCTGTTCTTCCCGCAGTCTCCCCCCACGGGGCGGACGACGCCGAAGTGGCGCCCCGCCAAGCTTCAGGGCAGGAGGAGATGGTCCTGGAGGAGCCACAAGGCAATCCTCCGGACCCCAGGAGTGGAGGGGATGAAACCCTCCAGGGCTCCAAGTCCGGCTTTATGCCATACACCGCGCCGGACTCGACAGTCCCGGTCCGCGGCGGGCGAACTCCTTCCAAGAGGAGTAAGCCATCTGAGCCGGCGGCCTCCGTCCAACCGGAGGCGCCGGACAATTTGTTGGAGGTGCTTGAGGGCGCCGCCATCGACGAGGAGCACCGTACTGTTATGAGTACGGTGATCCAAAGGATTCAGTCCGCCAAGAGCGGACTGAACGAAGCTTGCGCTAGCCTTCTAACAGGCTTCGAGGTAAGTAAAAAATGTGCCAATTTATTTACCGCATAGACAGTAGCCCCTGATGCTCTGTTCGGTGTTCGGAAAGAAAAGCCGGATAGAGGATCTAATAATTTTCGCAGGAGTCTAAATAAAAAGGTCAGATATGCGTATGCAGGCTTCGTTGCTTTCCACCGCCGCACTGACTGCGCAGGTGGAAGTCCTTAAAAAGGACCTCAGGCGGTCCGAGCAAGAGCTCGGCCTTGCCAAACGGCAGCTCGAGGAGAAAGAAGGTAAGAAATACCCTAAAAAGAAAGGTGCCTATAGAGAGGCTTGATTGCAGAAAGAAATAACAGGATTATGCTGCTTATTGTAGGGGCCACAGCCGAGGTGACAGCCCTAAAGCAGGCGCTGGCTGAGGCCGAGAAGAAAACGGCCGAGGAGCGCGCCGAGCGAGAAAGGCTTGGGGTCCAAGCCGGCGAGGTGCAGCAAGAGCTGCAAGCTCTCATGAAAAAACATGAGGGTTTGGAGCTTGAGGCGAAAACGCAAGCATCCGAGCTCGCCTCGGCCATTGAGACCGCCAAGAGTGCCAAGGCCGAAGCCCAGAAGGCCCTCCAAGAGTTGGAGGATGTGAAAAAGATAGCCGCGGGTAAGGCATTCTCAATGCAAAGTAGGAATATAAAAGTAAATTACCTATTACTTACCCGAATCCAGAGTTCTCCAGGGGCGTTCTTCGATCTTCCCCGCAGCGCTTCCGACGCCGCCGCGTTCTACCGAGCTGAAGAGGGCAGCTCGACGGAGAGTGTGTTCTGGTCTCAGTATTCTGAGGCCGGACACCCTGTGCCCTTGAGCGATCAGCTGAAACAGCTGGCCGAGCTCCACAAGGCGGCCGAACAGGCCATGAAGGGCTTACTAGTTCGGCTGTGGCCTGGAGAGGCCCTGCCTGGGAGCTATTTCGGGCTAGTGCGGTGGCTGGTGGAGGCCTGTCCACGGTTTGAGCTCGTCAAGCGCCTCCGTCTGCATTGAAGGTGCCCGGAGGGCCCTTGCCCGTGTAAGGGTACACTGGGGCAAGCTGGACGGAGAAAAGCTGGTGAAGGACGGGCCGCCGCAGGGGAAGGAGCATCCCAAGCCCGAGAACTACTACAAGGACGTTCTTGCCGGAGCCCGCTTTGTCGCGGACGAATGTACTAAAGATGTAGTATTTGAATGAACTCGCTCGTTTGTATCCTGTGCGCTGAAAACTTGTTCATATGCGCTAAGCAATGCTTGTTTAATTTAAAATATTATTTTCTGTGCGGCCGTTTATCAAAAATTGAGAGATGGCGAGTTGTCGGCTTCTGCCCCCATGCCACTAGTGCTGGGGTGTTCGGGATAAACCTGAGGGCTCTTGTTCCCATAGTTGGGTCCTTCAAGGGAGGCGCTCAGCACAGCGAACCAGGCAATCGGACTATAATGCTTAAACACTCTCACTTAGCCATAGAACGTTATAATTTTAAATTTCGGCAAAGCCCCTAGTTCGGAAGGCCGAATTCGGGGCGCTATCAACGCCTTTGGCCGGACATAGCCGGCTCCTCGCTCAAAGCGGCATAAGCCTTTAAGGACTCGAAAAACCTCTCGAACAGCAACCGGTCTCGCGCCTTATCATGACAGTCTGTTTTAGCTTTCTCCACTGAGGTGCTCAACCCACCTGATCTGGGGCACAATCGCAGTGGTTCTCCTAGTGCTACCTTAGCCGATAGAGCGGAACGTAAGGTACCAAAACATAGGAGCCGGGCAAACCCAACATGTGACCAAAATCATGACTTGGAGCCGATGCATATAGTGCTATAAGTTCGGGGTGTCGCACTTATGGAAGTGTACGGACTTCTCACACCAGATAAAAGGGTAATGAAGCCCCTGGCGTGGTTTGCCTTACCATGGTGTACGGGTGCGATCATGTTATATCATAAACACATATATTCAAAGGGGACAATGCAAAAAATAGATAAGAAGCTATGCATTGTTTTATAAAGAGGCTATTTATCAAAGCCGAACGATACAAGTAATGCGATAAGCAAAGAAGATATTAGACTATTTAACATGTCCTGACCAGGCACACGCCACGGAATTTAGAAACAGATATATCGCTCGAAATAGAGACCACCTGAGAGTTCCGGAATGCGGCGTAGATTTATCTACTTTCCTGGATCTTGCATCGTTTGTGCGGCAACGCTGCCGAACAGGTTGTCCTTAGTATGGAGTCCTGAAATTAAAAAAGAAAAAATCCGGCAGCCCCTAGTACGTTTGACGCCGTGTTGTAGGCATGCCGTTAATGTGCCCCTCCCCCTGTGCCCATGGAATTTTAAGGGCGTAATTGTGTACTCGAGGTACTTGCTCTGCTATGTTGCGATGGCTGGGGTCGGGGCCGTATTGCTACGCTTTCTCTGATCGTGCCAGGTGGTCTTGTTGCAGGTTACTCCGGGCGCGCTTTGCATTGTCCGGTTTTTTAACGGCCGGACTGGAGAGTTGCCTTGAAAGGCTGCTTTGTACTTCCGCTGCGAGAGTCGCCGTGTGCTCTTCCGTACGGATGGAGCATTCTGTGTTTCCGCTGACCGTAATTATTCCTCGAGGGCCTGGCATCTTGAGCTTGAGATATGCGTAGTGCGGCACCGCATTGAATTTAGCGAATGCGGTTCGTCCGAGCAGGGCATGATAGCCACTGCAGAACGGCACTATATCGAAGATTAACTCTTCACTTCGGAAGTTATCCGGAGATCCGAAGACCACATCAAGTGTTATCGAGCCTGTGCAATTGGCCTCTACACCTGGTATGACGCCTTTAAAGGTCGTCCTTGTGGGCTTGATCCTTGATGGATCTATGCCCATTTTCCGCACTATATCCTGATAAAGCAGGTTCAGGCTACTGCCGCCGTCCATGAGGACTCTTGTGAGATGAAATCCGTCCACGATTGGGTCGAGGACCAGTGCGGCAAAACCGTCGTGATGGATGCTAGTGGGGTGGTCCCTTCGATCGAAAGTGATCGGGCAGGAGGACCATGGGTTGAACTTTGGGGCGACTGGCTCCATCGCATATACGTCCCGTAGCGCACGCTTCCTCTCCCGCTTGGGAATGTGGGTTGCGTATATCATGTTCACCGTCCGCACTTGTGGGGGAAACCCTTTCTGTCCATTGTTGTTCGGCGGCCTGGGCTCCTCTTCGTCGTCGCTATTCAGCCCCTTGTCCTTGTGTTCGGCTCTTAACTTGCCTGCCTGCTTGAACACCCAACAATCCCTGTTGGTGTGATTGGCTGGCCTTTCGGGGGTGCCATGAATCTGGCACGAGCGACCGAGTATCCGGTCCAAACTAGACGGGCCCTGGGTATTCTTTTTAAATGGCTTTTTCCGCTGACCGGATTTATAGCCTCTGAATCCGGCATTGACTGTCGTATCCTCATTGATGTCGCTACTAACGCGGGGCTTTTGATTATTTCGACATGACCTGCCACTTTTGTCCTTGGTATCCGAATTACCGGGCTTCTTCAATAAGTTGTTGCTGCGAGCCAACCAGCTATCTTCGCCCGCGCAAAAGCGGGTCATGAGTGTCGTGAGGGCTGCCATGGTTTTCGGCTTTTCCTGTCCCAGGTGCCGGGCAAGCCACTCGTCACGGATGTTATGTTTGAAGGCTGCTAGGGCCTCTGCGTCCGGACAATCGACTATCTGATTTTTCTTTGTTAGGAACCGTGTCCAGAATTGCCTGGCCGATTCTTCTGGCTGCTGGATTATGTGGCTTAAGTCGTCGGCATCCGGTGGCCGCACATAGGTCCCCTAAAAGTTGTCGAGGAATGCGGCTTCCAGGTCCTCCCAAGAACTGATTGAGTCCGCTGGTAGGCTGCTAAGCCAGTGTCGGGCTGGTCCTTTAAGTTTGAGGGGTAGATATTTGATGGCGTGCAGATCATCGCCACGTGCCATGTGGATGTGAAGGAGATAGTCCTCAATCCATACTGCCGGATCTGTCGTACCATCGTACGACTCGATATTGACGGGTTTAAAACCCTCTGGGATTTTATGATCCATTACTTCGTATGTGAAGCACAGTGGGTGTGCGACGCCCCTGTACTGGGCTATGTCACGACGCAGCTCGGAAGAACTGTGCCTGCTGTGTTTGGCCCGGCCGGATTTATTATGTCCGGAGTGACGATCATCAGGTGTCGTCGGGCGTCCGCGTGATCCATAGATCGACCTTGTTTGCTTTGCTTTATCCTCTAGTACGTCTCGCAGGTCTGGCTCGTTTTCCCGTGCCTTATTTGAGTGGCACCGGGGCATGGCTTGCTGAGGGGCTCGACAGGCCTCCCTGTCGCGGCCACGGGGTGGCCGGGCTGCCATGGCATATGCTTCCCCCTCTGATTGGGGTAGCGGCCTGCGCTTAGGATAATTTTTGGAGGGGCGCACGAGTTCATACTCTTCGGCCGCAAGGACTTCTGTCCATCTATCAGCTAGCAGATCTTGATCAGCTCTAAGTTGTTGCTGCTTTTTCTTTAGGCTGTTGGCCGTGGCTAGAAGCCTGCGTTGAAAACGCTCTTGTTCGGCGGGGTCTGATGGTACGACGAATTCGTCGTCGTCGAGGCTTGCCTCGTCTTCGGAGGGAGGCATGTAGTTATCATCCTCAACCTCTTGTTCTGCCGCTCTCTCCTGAGGGCTGGCTTTTCCATCTTCCTGCGCTGAATCTCGCTGGTTCTAGTGTTCTTCGGCGCTGTCCGGGGTAGTATTATCTCCCGTGCCGGAATCACCGTTTCTGCTGTGGCGGGATTTAGAGCGGTGCCGTTGGCGCCGATGTTTTTGCGGTTTTTTCGATGTGTCGTCTTCCGCTGCTCCATCGCCATCCGCATCCTTTGGAGCATCCACCATGTATATGTCATATGACGAGGTGGCGGTCCAGCGCCCTACAGGTGCTGGTTCTTGTTCGTCTCCTCCTTCGTCGTCCATACCGTCGAAGTCTTCGGAGCCAAAGTCAAGCATGTCGGTTAGATCGTCAACAGTGGCTATTAAGTGGGTGGTGGGTGGGTTTTGAATTTCTTCGTCGTCCGAATCCCAACCTCGCAGACCATAGTCCGGCCTGGGCTCTCCTCATAAAGAGAGAGACTTGAGAGAATTCAGGATATCACCGAAAGGTGAGCACTGAAAGATGTCCGCGGCGGCAAACTCCATTACAGGCGCCCAATCAGATTTGATCAGCGGGGGTGCAGAAGGCTCGGAGTTCGGAGAAGAGTCTGGCTCCTTGGAGTCCTGGGCCGTGCGGAGTACGGGGCTGGCGTTCGGCTCGATCGCCTTTGAGATCGCAGCCCCCGAGGTGACGTCCAACCGTTCATCCTCAGAGAACGCAGCGGGCTCCCAGTCAAGGATCGGGGCCGGAGCGTGTGCGGCCTCCAGGGTGCTATTCGGAGGCAGAGCTACATCGTGCCCCTCGAAATAGCACGGCGCGCTTGGCTGTGGCTCGAACCCGTCGAAGATCAAGTCTCCGCGGATATCAGGCGTGTAGTTTAAGCTTCCAAACCTGACTTGATGTCCAGGGGCGTAGCTTTCGATCTGCTCCAGATGACCAAGCGAATTGGCCCGCAGAGCGAAGCCGCCGAAGACGAAGATCTGTCCGGGGAGGAAAGTCTCACCCTGGACCTCGTCGTTGTTGATGATCAAAGGAGACATCGGGCCTAAAAGCGACGAGACAGAGGAACTCTCAATGAAAGCACCAATGTCGGTGTCAAAACCGGCAGATCTCGGGTAGGGGGTCCCGAACTGTGCGTCAAGGTCGGATGGTAACAGGAGACAAGGGGCACTTTATTTTACCCAGGTTCGGGCCCTCTCGATGGAGGTAAAACCCTACTCCTGCTGGATTAATATTGATGATATGGGTAGTACAAGAGTGGATCTACCACGAGATCAAGGAGGCTAAACCCTAGAAGCTAGCCTATGGTATGATTGTGTATGATGATGGTTGTCCTACGGACTACAACCCTCCGGTTCATATAGACACGGGATAGGGTTAGGGTTACACAGAGTCGGTTACAATGGTAGGCGGGGGAAATTGGGCCCCCACGAGCACCTATGGGGACGGAGCCCCTTGTCGGTTCGGCGGGGGGCGGAGGTTGCACAAAGAGCAGATCAAGGCGACACACACACACACACAACGATTTTACCCAGCTTCGGGCCGCACGGATGCGTAAAACCCTACTGCTGCTTGTCTGGTTGATTCGAGTTATTGCTTTGGAGCGCAAGAAGCTACAGTGAGTTGGAGCTGGACGTAGATGAGGGTCTACTGGGTATCCTCCTTCGATCTCCCTCTCCTCTGTCCCCCCCCCTCTACGTGCGCATGGGCCTCCTTTTATATGCCAAGGGGTTTCCCACAGGTAGCGACGTAGGTGAGGGTAAAAATGGCAAGGAACTGTGCGAACAGTGGCCGCACAGTGCTATCGCACCTAACTCTGACGGCGGGGGACAAAGGCATTAAATGCCCGTCTGGATCGCCTGAACAGTGCCGAGGCGGACCGTTAGGGGCGCCTCCGCTCGCCACAGGGGCGACTCTGTCAACGTTGCGTGCCACCGCGCGCCTCAGGTGGCGCCGGCGCCCCGCCACGTGCCTCTGGGGAAGCCCTAGAGTGATGCGTGGGCAGGCGAGTTGGAGCGCAGGCCTGAGGCGGTGGCTTGCCGCGGCAGAGGGGCTTGTCGCGGTGGTTGTCTTGCCGCACCTGAGAGCTTGCCGCTCGTCAGGCCTTGCCGGGGCGCGCGGCGTGCCGCGGCGGGCTTCTCTTGGGGTGCCTTGGCTTGGCCGTCCCGGCGAGCTCCTCCCGCCGGGGCCTTGGTGCTTCGGCTTAGTCATCCCGGCAAGCTCCCCTTGCCGGGGCCTTGTCGCCTTGGCCCGGCAAGCTCCTCTTGCCGGACCTCGCCTTCCTGGCCCGGCAAGCTCCTCTTGCCGGGGCCTGGTCTTCTAGGCTCGGTCACTTGGCCTTCGTCCGGCCCAGAAAGGGCCGTGGAGACTCTTGTCGCTCCCCTGGCAAGCCTTGCCGCGGGACGCTACTACTGCCCGTGCACAAGTTCGGGGTACTAAGGTACCCCTACTTTAGTACACCGACAGGAGCCCCCGGGCCTGGGCCATACACGGTGCCGAGCGTTGTTGGGCCAGGCCCTAACAGTGCACGGGCACGCGTGGGCTAGGTTGCGCTGCTCCTTAAATCCGTGCTCGTCGCGCCCTCCCCAAGTGGCGCGCGCTTATCGCGGCGTCATGGGGGGCGAGGCGTGCGCGATGTGGGTGGCGTGCGCGGGGCTGAGGCCCACAGGCACGCGTCACGTCGGGCCCGACTCCTTTATTTGGAAAGGCGAAATGCCCGCCCCCACTTTCAAGTGGGAGGGAGGCGTGGAGGCGCGGCTTGGTGAACGAACGGGGTCGAGGCGCGGCTTTCGGGGCGCCCGTCCCCACGATCATGGGGTGGGGAGAGGTCGCCTCATCCGTCGCCTCGGCCCTACTCGCCCGCCACGCGTCCTCCATGCACTTGGGGCTGCGGTGGTGGAGGCGGAAAACCGGGCCGACGCGGGTCGAAGTAGAGGGTCGGCCCCGTCGCCTGCCCTTCCTCTGCTTTGATTGGTTGGGCGGGGCGGCTGGGCCCCCACTCCGCCCCTTTATAAGGAGCGGAAGGGGGCGATGAGGGTCCGCACTCCTTCCTTCTTTCTTCTCTTAGATCCCTGGTCCCCTCTCCCCAACTGTCATGGAGGAAGGGAACCCTGGACCTTCTTCGGTGGCGGCAAGGGTTGCCGCCAGGCAGCGTGCCCCTCCTCCCCTTGCACCAGCGGCGGCGGAGCCAACCGTAAGGGGAAGGGGGAGGGGGCAAGGTCGTGGACGAGGCCGAGGCGCTCGAGGCGGGCGGGACGGCGCGCCGGCCTTGCCTCCGCCGGCGGCTCTGTTTCCCCCGGCGGTTCATCTCGGGGACGACCCCTGCGAGTTCATCATCAGGCTGCGCCGGGCGCCTCGCTGTCGCCTCCGCCTCCCGGCCCCCTTCGCGGATGTCTTGGAGGCGGAACAACATGAGACGCTGAGACTGCGCATGAGGGGCTGCGGGATCAGTGGTACGCGAGTCCACGTCGAATCCCGAGCCCCCGGCGTGATGTGTCTTGGCCGAGGGTGGAAGTCATTCGCCCGGATCCACTGCTTGACGGCGGGGTTCACCCTCCATTTCAAACTGATGGAGGGCGATCTCCTCTCCGTCAAGGTCTTCGGGGACCTCGGCACCCGGGCCCGGTGCTGCATGGATAGCTCCTCCGACAGCGAAGGCTCCTCCTCGAGCGAGAGTGACGAGGAGGGGAGCGACAGCGACGACGAGGGGGGGCCGTTGCCGGGGTGACGGGCACGACTAGGCGCTAGTCGCAGCCCCGCCTGGCACCGGTGCCCCCGTCATCCGCGTCGCTGGCTCCGTGAACTCCCCGGGGTCGCCTCCTTGGGCGGCTGGCGTAGGGAGGCTGCGGAAGAGGAAGAGGGCGGGCGACAAGGCCGCTGCCTTGTCTTCCATCTTCTCCCCAGACGCCATCACCACCCCTGCTCGCGGCGACGACCACCGGGGTCTTCTCTCTGGCCCGGCAAGCTCCTCTTGCCGGGGCTTCGTCTTCTCGGGCGGCTGGAGTGGCGAGGCTGCGGAAGAGGAAGAGGCTGGCAGCAAGGCCGTCAACTCGGAGTACGAGGGCTAGATGCCCTCGACAGCGTGTTGACGTCCTGCCGCCTCCTTTTCGAGCTCCGCTTCCGGCGTCGCCGTCTCCATCCAGCCTTCGGAGCCCCCGGGCGGAGCCCCGGATGCTCTCTTGGCGTCTTCTGCCACCCGTAGCTCATCTAGGCGCCCCTTTCGCCCTTCTCGCCTCCTTGCCCTACCTCCTGAGGAGAGAGACAAGAAAGGGATTATGGGCACCTTATCTCTTTTTATCTTGTAAGCCCTCGGGCCTTAGTTGCGTTTAAATCTTGTAATCCCATCTTTCATGTTTTTCATTCTCTCTGAACTATACCTGAGTGGAATGTTTTTAATGAAAAGGGGATGTTTGCCGGATCATTTGTCTCGCGGGTACATCCCGCGGCAAGGAGCGAACCCTTTGCATCGTTAAGACAGACACTTCCCCGCCCGGCAACGGACCCTGCCGTCCCCCGCGCCCCTTGGCCCTCCTCATGCTCTTGGCGGAGACAGGGAGAAGGCGGGTTCTGGCCCCTTGTTTCCTCCCCTTGCCGCCGCGGCTACTATCAGAAGCGGGCCCCGGCAACGCGCTCCGGGGTTTGTCGCTTAAGAGAGCAAGGTAGCTTTTAGGAGGAAGCAAGGGTTTCACATTCCGCAGCTTACGAGAGAATGCATGATAAGGGATGTAAAGACTTATCAGAGGCTGTAGCCCCCGGCAACTCTGGCTTGCCGGGGGGGCGGGTGCTGGCTTGCCCTTCTCCCCTTCTTCGTCCTTGAGCGGCTCGGCAAGGGTATGCAATTCCTGCGAGCCAAAGGGAAAGGACGGGAAAAAGACGCGGACTCGACCTCTAAGTTAGGGGTTAGCGACTGTTAGGCACTATCAACCCTAACCAAGGACGAGACTCGACTCAGCATGCATGCTAAAACTTGGGGGCGCCAGCGCGTCATTGCTGCCAGGGTCTGCGCCTGGCTTTGTACAAAGGATTACATGCGTCTGCGGCAAGACTTTTGTACAAAGAGTTGGTTGCCGGACGGGGTCCGACAACCGCGCCTTACGGGTAAAACTTGCGAAGATGCTCAATGTTCCAGGAATTGCTCACCCGAGTACCATCTTCGGTCTCGAGGCGGACGGCGCCGGGCCCCGTGACTCGTTTCACCCGGTAAGGGCCTTCCCACTTCGGCGTCAACTTGTTGTGTATCTTGGCCGACTGAACGCACCGAAGAACAAGGTCGCCTTCCTCGAGGCTCCTGGCTTTAACTTTGCGGCTATGATAGCGACGCAGAGCTTGCTGGTAGCGAGCGGATCGCACAGCAGCCTGGAGACGATCTTCCTCGAGGAGCAGTGCGTCATCTTCACGCGACCGCTCTTGCTCAAGCTCATCATAAGCGAGCACTCGAGGTGACCCGTATACGAGTTCCGTGGGGGTAACTGCTTCTGCTCCATAGACTAGAGCAAATGGTGTCTGGCCGGTGGCTCGATTTGGCGTCGTTCTGACCGGCCAAACAACCGCCGGCAGCTCCTCGATCCAGTTCCGTCCGCGCTTGAGCAGCTTGTCAAAACTTCTGGTCTTGAGCCCGCGCAGTACCTCGGTGTTGGCCCTTTCCGCTTGACCGTTGCTCCGGGGATGAGCAACAGAAGCGAAGCAGACCTTGATGCCGAGGTTTTAGGTGTACTGCATGAAAGCGTGGCTTGTGAACTGCGTAACGTTGTCGTTGATGATCCTGTTGGGGATCCCGAAGCGGCAAACAATCGACCTGAAGAATTTGATCGCGGACTGGGCGGTCACCTTCCTCACCGGTTCCACTTCTGGCCACTTTGTGAACTTGTCGATGGCAACGAACAAGTACTCAAAGCCCCCGACGGATCGGGGGAAGGGGCCGAGGATATCGAGCCCCCAGACCGAGAAGGGCCAGGACAAAGGGATCGTCTGGAGAGCTTGAGCTGGCTGGTGTATCTTCTTGGAATGGAACTGGCACGCTTCACACTTGGTTACTTGTGCAGTTGCATCCTGGAGGGCTGTTGGCCAGTAGAAACCTTGCCGGAATGCTTTGCCGGCAAGTGCTCTGGCGCCGATGTGGTGTCCACATATGCCTCCGTGTATCTCCGCCAACAGCTTCTGTCCGTCTTCCCGGTGAATCACTTCAATTTCACCCCATTGCGTCCTCTTTTGTACAGTGCGCTGTCGACGAACTGGTACATACTGGACTGCCGGGCTACTCTTTCCGCTTCTTCTTGTTCTTCGGGAAGTTCTCCTGTTTGGAGGAAACGGACGATCTGCTGTGCCCACGTCGGAGCCTACGGCTCGACGACGAGGACTAAAGGCACGTCGGCGGCTACGGGAACATCAGCTTCTACGACGAGGACTTGGGGCTCAGCCGGAGCTTGACGTTCCCCGGCAAGCTTGCCGGGGCATGGCTTGCCGGGGGTGCCTGCTTCGTCGGGACAAACCCTGAGGCTTGCCGGAGCGGGCGGCTCCTCAGCGCTCTCGGCGTCGATCTTGGGGACTCTCTTGGCGGCGGCTTCGGGAAGCTCTGCCGGGAGATAGTCGCCGGAGACCGATTTCCTCTTCTTGCTTGGCCCAGTCGATGGTGTCACGGATGGCTGAGTCAGCTTGAGCACAAAAGTCCCTGGTTCCACAGGTAGCTTTAGTGCGGCGCATTTTGACAGGCCGTCGGCGATGTCGTTCTCTGCTCTTGGAACGTATTCCATTTGCAGGCCGTCAAAGCGCTCTTCCAGCTTCCTCACTTCATCAATGTAAGCCTCCATCAACGGGCACTGGTAATCCTTGTTCACTTGGCGGATGACGAGCTGCGAGTCACCCCTGACAATGAGCTTCTTGATCCCAAGTTCCGCCGCGATCCTGAGACTGGCGAGCAAACCTTCATACTCTGCCGTATTGTTGGTTGCTTGCTCCTTGGGAAAGTGCATTTGGACGATGTACTTGAGGTGCTCTCCGGTGGGCGCGATGAGCAGCACGCCGGCACCGGCGCCTTCCAGCGAAAAGGCACCATCAAAGTACATCAGCCACTCTTTGGTTGCTTCCTTGCCGGGGATGCTCGTCTCTGGATTTCTTCGTCCGGTGTCGGCGTCCACTCTGCTATGAACTCTGCCAATGCTCTGCTCTGGATGGTCGATGTGCTCTCGAACCTGAGGCCAAAGCTTGACAGTTCTATTGCCCACTCGACAATCCTGCCTGTTGCTTCGGGATTCTGTAGTATCCTCTTAAGCGGAAAGCGAGTGACCACCGTGATCTCGTGTGCTTGGAAGTAATGGCGCAGCTTCCTCGAGGCCATGAGGAAGCCGAAGAGCAATTTCTGCACACCAGAGTACCTCGACCTAGCCCCCTGCAGGAGGGAACTGACGAAGTAAACTAGGCGCTGCACCATCCTCTTCTTCCGCACTTCCCCTTGCGCTTGCGCGGATTCGCCTTTGCCGGGGCCAGAGCTTGTCGGGGAAGCCCCCTGCTTGTCGTCGGACGCGCTTGCCGTGGTTGCGGGCTCGTCATCAGCTTCCCTCTCCGCTACTAACGCAGCACTAACCACTTGATTGGTTGCCGCTAGGTAGAGCAGCAACTTCTCTTGCGGTCTAGGCGCGACAAGTATAGGAGCGGAGGACAGGTATTTCTTCAAGCCTTGCAGCGCAGCCTCCGCTTCCGGAGTCCATTTTACTGGACCTGCCTTTTTCAAGATTTTGAAAAACGGCAGGGCGCGTTCCGCAGACCTGGAAATAAACCTGCTGAGAGCCGCCACGCAGCCGGCAAGTCTTCGCACGTCCTTGACGCGCGTTGGTGCTTCAATCTGCTCGATGGCCTTGATCTTGTCGGGGTTGGCTTCGATCCCACGCTGAGACACGAAGAACCCGAGAAGCTTGCCGGAGGGAACTCCGAACACGCACTTCTCGGGGTTGAGCTTGAGGCTGATCTTGCGCAAGTTCGCAAAGGTCTCTTCCAAGTCTTGAACCAAGGTTGCCTTGTCTCTGCTCTTGACCACAATGTAGTCCATGTAGGCCTCCACATTTCTGTGGATCTGTGGCTCGAAAGCAGTGTGGACAACCCTCGCAAACGTCGAGCCTGCGTTCTTCAGTCCAAAAGGCATCCGCACAAAACTGTACGTACCGCATGGAGTGATGAACGCAGTCTTCTCTTCATCTTCTTCAGCCATGAAGATCTGGTGGTACCCGGAGTAGGCGTCAAGGAAGGAAAGCAGGTCACATCCGGCCGTGGAGTCAACAATCTGGTCGATGCGCGGCAAGGGAAATGGATCTTTAGGGCAAGCTCTGTTAACATCAGTGAAATCGATGCAAAGCCTCCACTTCCCGTTTGCTTTGCGCACGACGACAGGATTGTCCAACCACGTCGGATGGAGCACGCCTCTGACGAGGCCTGCCGCTTCCAACTTCCTGATCTCCTCTGCGATAAACTCTTGGCGCTCCACCGCCTGTTTCCTGACTTTTTGCTTGACGGGCCGCGCATGAGGACAGACGGCAAGGTGGTGCTCAATCACTTCCCTGGGAACGCCGGGGATGTCAGATGGTTGCCAGGCAAACACATCGACATTCGCCCGCAGGAAAGCAACGAGCGCGCCTTCCTATTTGGGGTCGAGAGTGGCACTGATGGTGAAGGTACCACCAGCGCCGTCCTCCGTGGCGGGCACCTTCTTGGTCGCTGGTGGAGCAGCCGTCGTCTTCTTGTGTTCGCCGGCGGGGCTCGATGGTGCGTCCTCAACGACGGCGCAGCACTCCGAAGAGGCGCGCTTGCCGGAGTGGGCACCAGAGCATTCTCCGGGCTTGGCCTTCTTGCCGGGGGAGCTCAATGGCATGTCCTCGATGGCAGCGCGGCACTCCGAGGAGGCGCGCTCGCCGGAGTGGGCGCCAGAGCATTCGCCGGGCTTGGTCTTCTTGCCGGCGGGGCTCGATGGCACGTCCTCGACGGCAGCGCAGCACTCCGAAGAGGCGCGCTTGCCGGAGTGGGCGCCAGAGCATTCGCCGGCCTTCGTCTTCTTGCCGGCGGGGCTCGATGGCACGTCCTCGACGGCAGCGCAGCACTCCGAAGAGGCGCGCTTGCCGGAGTGGGTGCCAGAGCACTTGCCGGACTTCTTCTTTCCCCCGAAAGCTCCAGCGGCAAGCGGGCCGCGGGCCGTTGCTACTGTTGCGTCCCGGTATATTTGGTCGGCGCAGATAAGGGCATCCTTCTTGTCGCCGGGGACAGAAATGACGCCTATCGGGCCAGGCATCTTGAGCATGTTGTACGCGTAGTGAGAGGCCGCCATGAACTTGGCGAGCGCTGGTCGGCCGAGGATCCCGTTGTAAGGCAACGGAAAGTCGGCGACGTCAAAGGTGACCCTCTCAGTCCTGAAATTCAGCTCGCTGCCAAATGTTACCGGCAGCGTGATCTTTCCCTTCGGCTTGCTCCTTCCCGGGTTGATTCCTTGGAATGTGCCGGTTTCTTCGAGCTCGCTGTCGGGAACTTGGAGTCTCCGGAGAACAGCAGAGGAGATCAGATTCAAGCCGGCCCCGCCGTCAACTAGCATCTTAGTGACCTTGAGGTTGTGGACCGTTGGGGAAACCAACATCGGCAAGCACCCGACCGCAGTTGTGCGGTCAGGGTGGTCCTCAATGTCGAAGATGATAGGCGTGTTGGACCATCGCAGGGGTCTGCGTGACTCGACGGGTGGCTCCGCTGCATTGACCTCCCGCACCCACCGTTTAAGCTGGTGGTGGGAAGCGTGCAGGGAGGCACCGCCGTCCACACACAAGACCTGAGTGGCTTTCTGAAACTCCTGCTCGCTGGTCTCGGGGTCTTCCATGTCTTCATCGTCGTCATCGTCTTCGTCCTTGTCGCGTCCCCGGGGAGGTCTGTCTGCTTGCCGCTGCTTGTCCTTGCCGCGGCGCTCCCCCGGGCCGGGACGCTTCGTGCCGGATCCCCCGCCGCCTTCTTGGGCTCTCTCCTTGTCGCGTCGGGCGTACTCGGCCTTCTGCAGCTCGATGAGTCGCTCGACTTGCTTGTAACTCTGGAGGTCGTGGCCCCTGGTACGGTGGATCTTGCAGTACTTCTTGTCGGTACCGTCCCGCTTATCGGCAGCCGCCACCGCCCGGCAGTTGGCGCACCCGACAACCTCCTTGCCGGGGCCTCCCGCCTGGGCTTTCTTGGCGGAGCCCTCGCTGCCGGACTTCTCGACAACCAGCACCTCTGGGTTTTTCTTCTTTTTGCCGTTCCGCCGCCGGCCTCTCCTTGCCGGGGCGGTACCTTCACTGTCGGATTCTCCTTCTCCAACACTTTCTCCAGGGAGCTTCCTCCCCTCCTCAGCGCGTGCACACTTGTCGGCCAGGGCGTAAAGCTCGCTGACCTCCTTGATTTTGCACATCGCCATCTCCTCCCGCATCCTGCGGTTGCGCACGTTCTGGTGGAACGCGCTGATCACCGCGGCGGGGTGAACGTCTGGGATGTTGTAGTGCACACGGCTGAACCTCTGGATGAACTTGCGCAAAGGCTCCCCCTCCTTCTGAACAAGCAGATGAAGGTCGCTTGCCTGGCCATGGGGTTTGTGGCCGCCCGTGAAGGCGCCAACGAACTGATGGCATAGATCTGGCCAGGAGGAGATGAAGCCGTCCGGCAAGTGCATGAGCCAGGATCTGACGTTGGGCTTGAGTACCAGCGGGAAGTAGTTGGCAAGGATCTTGTCATCCCGTCCCCCGGCAGCCTGCACCGCAATGGTGTAGATGCTGAGGAACTCCGACGGATGCGACTTGCTATCATACTTCTCGGGCACGTCGGGCTTGAAGTTCTTCGTGCTGGGCCACTGGACTTGCCGCAGCTCGCGGGTGAACGCGGGGCAGCCTACCGAATACGGTAGTTCGCGTGGTTCCCCGGGTACGCGCATGTCTCCAGAGGGCCCAACGCGCTGGTCTGATTGACGCCGCGCCTCTCTTCTACGCTCGATGCGGGTTCGAGCGTCTTCTTCCCTTCGTTCGTGAAGGACTTGGCGTTGGTCGCGGCGTGTTCGCGGGTTCGACGACACGGTGGAGTCGTTGTCGAGGTGAGCCCGGCGAGTCGGCGACCGAGGCTTCTGGGGCGGGGAGTGCATGGTGGTCGCGTCCCCGCCATTCTTGGCGCCATCGGTTCTCGCCTGGGTGACTGGCCGCGTCTGCGACGCGTTGTGCTGCCGCGGAGTGTCACCGTTGGCGAAACCGATGAGGCTCTGGATGGTTGCCCTCCAGTCGTCGAGCTTGTCCGCCGTCGGAGGGTAGTCTAGGAGTAGCTGAGCTCGCGCGAGAGCTTCCGCTGGGGTGGCGGGCAGAGGCGGCGAACGGCGCGAGGAGCGGGATGTGCTCGAACTCCTAACTATGTTAGAATGAGCAGCACCCGGTCCAGGCAGCCGCGCGACGCTCATTCCGGCACGCTGGATCGCATGCTCGTCCTGAGCGCCTTGGGACCCACCGGCATGGTCTGGGTCCAGCGAGCGTATGGTACCATGGGTACCATGGCGCTGCTAGTTTCGCGCCTCCTGAGAGGGGCGCGGGGCGAGCTCCGACGCCGCGGGACCAAGAACTGGTTCGACGGCGCCCGTTCCTCCGCCTGCGTCCTCCCCACCACCTGTCTGCTCCATGGGCGGTGGTTCGACGCTGACGGGCCGGTCACCTCCGGAGCTTTCTTCTTCGGCGCCATGCCAGCGCAAACAATGAGAGTCTGGCTTGCGCGGACGCCGGATCTGATTCACACAACCTCGACGCACCCCCTACCCGGCGCGCTAGAGATGTCGGGGGAAATTGGGCCCCCACGAGCACCTATGGGGACGGAGCCCCTTGTCGGTTCGGCGGGGGGCGGAGGTTGCACAAAGAGCAGATCGAGGCGACACACACACACAACGATTTTACCCAGCTTCGGGCTGCACGGATGCGTAAAACCCTACTGCTGCTTGTCTGGTTGATTCGAGTTCTTGCTTTGGAGCGCAAGAAGCTACAGTGAGTTGGAGTTGGACGTAGACGAGGGTCTACTGGGTATCCTCCTTCGATCTCCCTCTCCTCTGTCCCCCCCCCCCTCTACGTGCGCATGGGCCTCCTTTTATATGCCAAGGGGTTTCCCACAGGTAGCGACGTAGGTGAGGGTAAAAATGGCAAGGAACTGTGCGAACAGTGGCCGCACAGTGCTATCGCACCCAACTCTGATGGCGGGGGACAAAGGCATTAAATGACCGTCTGGATCGCCTGAACAGTGCCAAGGCGGACCGTTAGGGGCGCCTCCGCTCGCCACGGGGGCGACTCTGTCAACGTTGCGTGCCACCGCGCGCCTCAGGTGGCGCGGCGCCCCGCCACGTGCCTCTGGCGAAGCCCCAGAGTGACGCGTGGGCAGGCGAGCTGGAGCGCAGGCCTGAGGCGGTGGCTTGCCGCGGCAGAGGGGCTTGTCGTAGTGGTTGTCTTGCCGCACCTGAGAGCTTGCCGCTCTTCAGGCCTTGCCGGGGCGCGCGGCGCGCCGCGGCGGGCTTCTCTTGGGGTGCCTTGGCTTGGCCGTCCCGGCGAGCTCCTCCCGCCGGGGCCTTGGTGCTTTGGCTTAGTCGTCCCGGCAAGCTCCCCTTGCCGGGGCCTTGTCGCCTTGGCCCGGCAAGCTCCTCTTGCCGGACCTCGCCTTCCTGGCCCGGCAAGCTCCTCTTGCCGGGGCCTGGTCTTCTAGGCTCGATCACTTGGCCTTCGTCCGGCCCAGAAAGGGCCGTGGAGACTCTTGTCGCTCCCCTGGCAAGCCTTGCCGCGGGACGCTACTACTGCCCGTGCACAAGTTCGGGGTACTAAGGTACCCCTACTTTAGTACACCGACAGTAGGAGATCTCGAATATCCGCACACTTAGCTTGCCTTCCACGCCAAGAAAAGATCCTTCGGACACGGGACAAAGTCTTCAACTTTATATCTTCATAGTCCTGGAGTCCGGCTGAAGGTATAGTTCGGCTATCCGAACACCCCCTAATCCAGGACTCCCTCAGTTGGTGACCCGGCGCACTAGGGCGTGAGGATGTCATTGAACGTTGATGGATCCATATGTATTTTTATCCTTCCGTGAAATCCATGTAGTAGCATATGATACTACAGTAATTATCATACCTTTCGCATCAATTTCATAATTTTCGTACATACTCCATGCATGAACGGCGCCAGAACCAAACTTCTCATTACTCTAGGCAAAATCGTTATTTTCTATCTATCGGTCGCGCCATGGAGCAAAACCGAATTTTACAAGTTACGAGTTCAAAAGGAAAAGCCTGCCGTGTTTGCGTCACACCCCCACACGGTTGGTCTGGCACGCCGCTCAAGCGGGAATGCGTGGGGTGTTGCATTTTCACTTACAAGTGGGACCGCAGTTGAGCAAACCGACTATCGGCAAACCCCCACCCCGCCCACCGCGCGATGGCTGAGAAAACAGGAGGGAGAAGAGATGGCTATAGCACGGACTCCAAGAAAATTGGTGTCGGATGGGACTCGTGTGGGTGGCGTGTGTCGTACTGCTAGACGTGAATTCTAGTTATGGCCCATGCCACCCCACTATATCGAGCCTATATCGAGGTACGTAGAACAAATTTCCTGCAGTCCGTGCTCAGCCCTCCTCTATCTCTCTTCTCAGCCAGCCAGCGGACGCGCGGAGCCCATCGTCTGTTTGCTCACATGCGGCCCCACATGTCAGTGAAAACGCAAGAGGACCCGCTGAACCTGCACATCTTTCACCTCGACGTGCTGGTGATGAAAAACAAATCCAATAAAGATCTTCGGTGGCCGCTTTTGGAGTTACTCAAGAGTAGTAAGATTCTATTTACAGTTTAACCCAAGATGCACATCTCGTGGCTTCAACTACCACTCTAGTTTCTTTCATGACACGACCTGGATGCTGGATGTCCCACGTGTCGGCAAAAGGAGGAAGAACCCGACCAAATCTTCGGTTCTGCTCTCGGATTAGACTAGTTGTGCTAACTTAAAAAATTTATTGTGTACTCCCTCCGTTCCAAAATACTTGACTTCCATTTGTCCAAAAATGGATGTACCTGTATACTAAGACATGTCTAGATACATATATATTTTGACAAATAGAAGGCATGTATTGCGCAACTGAGGGAGTAGAATGGATGCAAGTTTTTTATTGGGAAGAAGAGTACATCCATATATTGATAGAGCGCAATTTAGTAGATGTTCTATCACTTTTAGCTAGTATAGAATAGAGGCTAGACATGAGACTAGATGCGAGGAAGCAACGTCTACTTCTTTACACTCGAAGAAGAAAGAAGCACGCAAGATCGAGCCTCCGCAGATCAACAATGAATGCATCGAGAAGGCACTGATCCAAGTTACAGGAGTAGTAAAATGTATTCTTGTGGTTCTTGTTTTCTTTGGTCTTGCTTTTATAGTCAAAATTATCGTTGGAGTTCGTGCAAAACGAAGGTCCGTTTGGGGTCGTGCGTTGGAGTTGGCCTTACAAGTGGGACCGCAGTTAAGGAAACCGACTATCGGCAAACCCCCACCTCGCCCGCCGCGCGATGGCTGAAGTTAGAGAAACGACGAGGTTGAAGAGATTGCTCTCCCACGGACTCCAAGAAATAATATGGTGTCAGATGGATGTCGTGGTGGTGGCGTGTGCCGTACTCCTGGACGTGAATGCTTGCCACCCTACTACTCCTACTACTTACTTCTACTATATAGTATACTACTAGTATCGAGGATTCGAGGTGCTGGTTACGTACAACGAACACATTAACATATGGCTACAGTAAAAACACCCGCCCAACGCGCGTAGCATGTGAAGCTAGTACAAATAGTGTACTACTATTGTTGATTGGCCTCATCCGATAACCTGTTGCAATGCACGTACAATTATGTATTCGGAAAATATTTTTTTGCCTCGTCGCACCACTCACTCAGAGAAGCGACTCGAAAGCCATTCATAAATTTAGTAAGTTTATCACAGGCATATCATTTTATTACATAGTACAACAGGTCATCAACCCACATCAACAACGAGGATACATTATAAAAACTAAAGTTTTCACCACACAACAAATAACAAGCCATGAAATGAACTTCAACTCAACCATTCCGCGGCGTTGGAAACGCTTGCTTTGAACCACAAGTGATTCTCTGGGACGGGCCATCCGTTGTCGATCTGGAGACCAAGGCAGGACTGATCATCCAGGCTGAAGCGGCCTACTATATCAGTACCAGGGTAGGGAACCACCCAAATGTCTGAGGTATAGACACAGTTGCTTCTCATAAATGTGTCAACAGCAGTTGGATCGCCTTTCACCATCATTGGATAGTTTTGTCCAAGGAAGAGCGAGTTTTCTCCAAGACTATCAATTCTGTGCCAGGGAGAAGGAGTTGGTGCTAGCACACTAGTATCCATCCCGAATACCATGCAACGGGTGTTGGAATAGGTCCGGAGAGTGCGACCATGGGAGACTACACCTGCTTCCTTAGTAGTAACATCATCAGTGGGTTGTATACACACAAGAAGAGGTGATCCATCGGAATTAGTTGCCAGGCGCCACACAGTATATCAGCGTTGCTCGTCCTCATGCTCGTGATCATCACCATCGTCATCTCCCCCTTGGTTATAAAAATCTTCAAGTATAGGTGGTGGGATGTTCACAAGACCTTGGAAACACAAGAAGAAGGTTAATTAGTAAAGGGAAACCTGCTAACCCGCATGCATGTGGATGAAACAATTATAATTACGGTGGAAGACAAACGTACTGAAACAATGAGGATGCCATGCAAAAACAGTGCCAAGACTAGTGGCAGCAAACACAAGGCCCTCGTATTGAATTGCATCACAGTACTCATCCGTGTACAGAAACTGATTTTTGAGCAATATCAATCGAGTCAAACCATCAAGGACGGCAACAAGCTTGTCGAAGATAGCAACAACATCATAGTTTTTGTAATCCCAAGAGCGGTTGGGAACTCGACAAATTGCTATCTTCCGTAGACGACAGTCACCATGATCACATTTGAATGTGCGTACATTACCGGTGTGCTCAACCTCTGGGCAGTGTGCTGAGATTTTTGGAAGTGGAACCCGGTGACGAGTGTACACATTCACAAGTTCCCACTCGCAATTGTACCCAATATAAACAACCCAATCTCCATTTGCGCCAGCCCAAGCCTTGCCCTCAAGCGATGGCATCTTAACATCACACATATCATTATCAAGCGGCATCAACTTGCACAGGGCGAGGTCTCCGTCGTCCCGGCGCGAGTCATCAGGGTCACGGCAAAGAAGATAGGCGAGATCAAACCGCTCCTTGACCCTTGGGTTCCTTGCAATGATGTTATTAGTTGAGTCGAGAATGGGCTTGAACGAACCTGCCATGCTAGCCGAGGTGATGACGTCGCACCGATCAATGAGTTCCTCCACCACGTCATCTTTCAGATCGGGGCAAGAATAACGGGGTCGTTTCCGGCCTATTCCCTCCATGGAGAAGACGATCGAACAATGGCAGAAGAAAGGGTGAAGGGCTGAAGTAAAATGGAGGAGGGAGAGGAAGAGCGTGCGACAGCAGTTCCAAATCGAGAGGGAAAGGCGAAGAGTCGGTGGACAGTTGCGAGTTTGCCACAGTTCACGAAGAGGCGCCCCGGCCTACACGTCCGTTCGGAAATACTCCTACTACTCGCCGTCGTCTCACTGATATGTTGGAACGGTACCACATGTCAACGAAACATGGTGTGTAATTTCTCGTGCAAAATGCGATCTGGCCGCGTTGGCCCGAGGTGCCGCATTAGTTATTGACCTTTATTTTTTAATGGTGTGCCGATCAGTTTTGAAGCACGACTAACTGGTACTGTATGCAGAGAAAATATAAACTACTCTACCACAACCCCACCTCCAGTACTAGTCGTATAAAAAAGATATATAGGCTGGAGCTTCAGCGCTTTCTTGTTAAGGGCTGCCCACTTGCTTCTCACACTACCACCCTCTCTCCAGATCTAAAAAAGACGGCCCCTCTCTCCCTCCTCACCGGTAGTCACAGATCCGCCGGGGAATAAAAGGACGTGCAGCGTTGACGCACTCGTCGTCGGCGAGCGAGGTCACGCACTGACGACAAGGCCGTCCTCTCAGACCTAGCACCCGCGCGGGATGGCCTCCGCCCCCAAGCTCGCTGTCGTAGTGTGTGCGGAGGACGACGACCATGAGCGAAGCCACTTCCCGCCGACCCTCAGGTATGCTACCTCTTTTCGAGCCATAACCTTGTTCTATTGCCCCATCTGCTACGTCGTTGCATGTGGATCTTTTTCCACTCCACCATCTTCCCAATTTGCTATCCTCTACTCTGCTGGCCACGCAGACGAAAACCATAATTTGCACTATTAAAGGAAACCCTACTTCATGCAAACTAATCCATGTCTGGGTTGAATAAGGAAAGGAAGGGAGACTGTACTGTCCAAGAGAGTAGGCATCGAACCCGCATCTAGGTTGAAAAGGGGAAAATCAGTAGCTAAGGAACGAGTCTCGTGTCTCTTGGTTGAAGAAGGGTACAAAGGCATGACAACGCAATAGAGAATGACCAGGTCGATCGGTTTGTTGTCCTCGCATAGGAAAAAGGTGGCTAAAGAGAACAAAAATGGGACCGTAATCCACATATGCTGCCTGGATATTTGTTGCTCTGGGCAACCATACCTCCCTCACCACTCTGCGTCCGTGGAGGTACATCGTACTGGTGTGCCCACTGTCCGAATGGGCCTCCCATGCTCTTTTATTGCCACTTTTTTTGCTGTTAGTATAACGCCAGTAGTCAAGTCAAGCAATGCTACTGCTAAAGTGATGCCACATTTAACTAATGCCGCTCTCAGTCTAATGCCACCCATAAATTTAAGCAATGCCATTTAATGTCACTGGATTATTTCAGGGTTAGCTGTTGATTGTGGATGTATTAAAGATTTTTCAGCTAAGGCATTCTAATGTTGTTGCACAGCCAGTATACCAACGATGAAAATTGTTACTACCTTTAGATTTTTGCACTTTTAATGCTTATAGATTACATACCTCACTTTCATGAGATAAGTTAATTTTTTTGTACAGTGTCACCAAAATGCCAAGGCGCTCATGTCATTTTATTTTGGTTAAACTGCACAGACAATTATGAAGACAAGAGGAAAGGTCAAGAGTGGGCACCTCCTCCTCCGGCTGTTCTCTTGAGGAGGTATGTATGTTTGTCTCTAATGCGTGTCGACTACATACCTGACATCATGATGTAATGTTAAGTCATTTCCTTTTGTACAGTGTCACTGAATTGTCAAGGCGGTGATGGCATTTTATTTTAGTAGAACTGCACAAAATTTGCTTAAAAGAAGAGGAAAGGTCAGGAATGGCTCACTTTTCTAGAAAAAACTATGTATGCCTTCCTCACATCAGCCCTTGTTGCTTTATTTATTCCTTCAAACAGGTGGTTAGAAACAGTCTTGCTACCTTTTCCCATTAAAAAATTAGAATGTTTATATTTGTGAGTCTATGCTTCAACTAGTGCCACTTTTAGAGTAATCACACTTTCAATATCTATGCAAACAGGGATGCTCGATTTTAGTGGAACTGCACAAAAAGTCCAACTGGTTCAACATTAGGAGCATGTTTTTTTCCAAACCTTTATATCCAATTGGTGGCACTATGAGCTGTTCATTACGAAGGTACATGGTTTGCTACTATCTTGCTACTCTTTTTGTACTATCATTAGATAGTAATACTACCTCCGTTTCAGTTTAAAATTCCTACGCGTATATCTAGGTTGCCAATTTTATCACCCTAATATAAACTATATAACACAAAAATTATATCGTTTGAAAATAGAACATCTGAAGTTTATATTGGTATATTTTTTGTAATATATGACTTGTATTAGGTTGGTCAAATTGACGACCTAGGGGTACGCGCACGCCCTATAAACTGAGAGAGAGGTAGTACTAGTGGTTTGCATGTGAATTTATTGGCAGGGTGGACCTACATTAGAGGTGCAGGACAGGATTCAATGATTGGATGCTCAATTTCGGTTGTATCGATTTCACCTCTTCCATCACTGCGAACATGGATATCCTTGGTCTGATGAAGAATAGGCGCTATATTTCTGCTCTGAACCAGCAAATCAATTCAGTATGAAATTGTCCAGGGCAAAACATAACTGTATCTGATTGTCCAGTGCAGAACATGACAGATGCTAAGCGGAAGAGACATGTTTAAACCGAAAATACAAGGTGTGGTATATGTTTACTAGCTGCTTGATATTTGTGCAGACAGAGATGTCTGCCCGTTGCTATTTGGCAAACCAACAAAGTGCCCGCAATTTTGGTTGAACTGCACAAGAGAATAGTATAGTCACTGCATGCAGTGCCATTTGAAAATAGACACAGGAAGATTGGATAGTCACTTCATGGACTGCAGAAAAGTAGTATTGTACTATTTATTGGCCAACACTAGGTGCTTCATTGCTTTGGTCTGATTATACAATGGGCATCATTTTGCCTAAGTTAAAGTTTATATTCCGAAAATAGTCTCGCCGTGTGATCGAGAGAAGACCAAATCATATTGTAGTGGATGTTCCTCCATCATGTGTGGTTCATTCTCATGGTTCCAGCTGTTGGTGAAACCACTTACGTTTGCAAGAGGAATTGTAGACTTCACAAACAAATTTGTCTTTCAGTCTGTACTGAATGTTGGCCAAGAGAAGCATCCATGTTAGTAGGATGAACAGATGTTTTTTCTAGATCTTTGCTTTTGGAGCTATCATATTTTTATATGATCTGTGAATCATTGAGATGCATTAACATGTTGATCTTATGTATGGGAATCGTACTAGTTAGTTTTAGTTGCGACGCAAGATCCGAAGTGGATGATCTTTGCTTTTGGAGCTACATATTTGTATATGATCTGTGAATCATTGAGATGCATTAACAGTTACTTATTTTTGTTCGCTCAGTGTTTACAAGTTACTGATCGATCACTAGCTAGCTTACAAATGCGCTCCTGGCAGTTTTATTTGCGACACAAGATGCGAAGTGGCAGTTTTTTGAATAAAAATGCCTACCTCTGAAGAAACTGACAAGCTACACTATCGATCCTACACGGATAAAAATGCCTACCTCTGAAGAAACTGACAAGCTACACTATCGATCCTACAAGATCGAGGAGTTGTTGGAGTGTGACCGCATGGCGGAGGAGCATGAGTTGTTGGAGCGCGACCGCCTGGCGGAGGAGCAGCGTGTCGCCGATTTGCGCCGCCAGCGGGACATGGAGCAGCAGCGCACCGATGCTCTGAGTCGCGAGCAGAGCGCCCGCAACTGGGCCGACTACATGGAGGCCGGCGCCCGGCAAATAGCCTTGGAGGCTGTCGGGCACGTACGCGTTCACGACACCGATTTTTACTACCAGCTCGTCAAGTGGGTTTCCTGCTTGGAAGCCGAAGCTTCGGTGGACCACGCCGGCATGGAAAGGGCCAACACGCGCGAGCAACGCGCCCTATCGCACCTCTGGCAAGTCCGAGGCGAGGTGGAGGACGTCGGTGCCGGCGTTTAGCATGGACAACAGATGGCGGCCGGCATCGTCTAGTTAGCTAAGAGTAAGTTAGTACTTGTACGCTACTAGAGTGTTAGTGGGAGTAGATAGTTCACTTGGCTATGATGGTTGTCAATGTGGAAGTTCAGTACTCTATATGTGGATCAGACCTGTTACTTTGCTCTGAATGTTGAACTTTCCGTTTGAACGTATGGAATGGGCTGTTATTTTTTTAAAATGGGTTGTATTTGTCCTCCACGATTTAGAGGCTGACTTGTGGGCCTAGCAAGTTGACGCGTACACAATCAGGAGATGATTGTACGTGGAGAGGATGACAGCAGGACCCGCCAAGGTCATGGCAGTACGCAAGCAAGTGCCTCCTTATTTCAAGCCAATAAAAAAATGGCTCCTCCTAGTGGATTTCTGACATCTGGGTCCCATGCCAATGTCAACGTAGTCAATAAACGAGAGAATTGCACAACGAGCGGCTGACACCAGGGACCCAACAGCTCGCCCAGTTATTTTTGTTTTGGGTTAAATTTGATAAATGCCCCTCCAAATCTGGTGTATCCGAGAAATGCCACTGCAATTTCCAAACTTTGAAAAATGCCATTTCATGCAATTTCTAATGGCATTTTTCGAAGTCTGGAGTGGTGTTTTTCAAAGTTTGCAAACTGCAGTGGCGTTTTTCAAAGTTTGCAAAAATTGCAGTGGCATTTTTCAAAGTTTGGAAATTGCAGTGGCATTTTTATGAATCCCCATAATTGGAGTGGCATTTATCTAATTTGTTTTTGAGACGGAAGCAGGGTGTCAACTGGGCTGTGCGGGACACTCTAGCCTGTCTAGACAGCCTTTTCTTTTATGTTTACCACAGACCAGCCCAGTAGTTTTTTTTTCTTTCTGAAAATGGCTAGCCCAGTTTTTTTGTGATTTGTCAAGTAAGTCGCTTTATCACGCATGTTGGGCTGCAAATCTTTCAAGATGAGGAGAGCTTCATTCGGCTGGCCGAGAAAATGGCTTATCAGTAATGAGAAATGGGTTGTACATTTTTAAAACACATCAAACTGGCAATTATTTTCAAATATTTTTTTTTTCATTTCGAGATTTTAAATTGCATTGATTTTTATGCGTGGATAATTTATTGGATTTTATATTGATATACATTTATTTTTAAAATCAGTCTGAATGTGACTCAAAATTTCGGGATTAAAAACAGTTCAGACCGCACCGAAAATTTCGTATAATTTTTTAACCGTGGCCACAATATGGGCTGTAATGCTAACATAAAGAATATGGGCTCCAAAAAACCCGTAAGAATTAGCAAATGGGCTGTAAATTATTTGAAATAATGGCAGATGGGCTGTATGCTATTTTCCACAGATTTGAGGCTTTCCACAGATGGCCTGTGTACTGTTGGATGTCCATCCAACGACCGTCGTGCTTCTTCAATCTCTGCTCTTCCTGCTCCAGCCGCTCAAACAAGCGCGGGCGGGACTGCCTGATCCCTCCTCCCCGCGGCCGGCTGTGCTGCCGCGCAGGCCTCACCGCCCGATCGTACTCCCATCGCTGGCCTAGCCATCCCTCTACTCACCCGCACCTGTTGTTATTCTCCGGCGACGGCAGACGAACCAGTAAACCCTCGTACAGTCGTACTCCCTCCGCGTGGGAAACAAAAACAACGGCCGAGTCTTCCCTGCCTCCGTGTCATTCCCTTCCTAGGCCACGTCGTCGTCCACCGCCCTGGTGCTCTCGGTGTGGCGTGGTCAGCGTGGCCAACGACCGACATGCATCTGAAGTGGACTGTACGTGGAGAGGCTGACAGCTGGGTCCACGGCAGCACGCAAGGAAATGCCTCCTTATTACGCGCAAAATAATGATTTCCTCCACCTGACATCTGGGACCCACCGAAACGGCCTCTGTATTTCGCGAAAAAAATGTTACCGCCGCTGACAGCTCGGACCCACCAGCTATATCTTCGCACGCAAGGAAGTGCCTCCTTATTATGCACAAAAAAATGAATACTCCCGCTGCTAGCTGGGACCCAGTATAGTGGGCCTACTAAGTTGACGGGGACAAAGGGCTTTGTCAACTTAGTCAATATGCACGATTCTAGTTCGACTGACCGTACGATGTCCATCCAATGGCCGTAGTGCTTCTTCAACCTCTGGTCTTCTTGCTCCAGCCGCCCAAACCAGCGCCCGTCGTGTCGTCTGCTCCTGCCTCCCGTGGCTGGCTGTGCTGCCGCGGAGGACTCACCGCCCCCATACTACTCCCACCACTGGCCAGGCCATCCCTCCACTCCACTCACCCACACCCCCTGTTATTCTACGGCGACGGCAGCGCAGCCAAACCAGTGAACCCTCGTACTCCTCTCCGCGTGGGCATCCACTGTCGCGTCTTCCCCAGCTCCGCGTCGTCCCCTTCCTAGGCCTCGCCGTCGTCCACCGCTGTGGTGTTATCGGCGCGGCGTGGTCAATGTGGTCAACGACCGAATTCCATCGGAAGAATACTGTACGTGGAGAGGCTGACAGCTGGGTCCATGGCAGCCGCAAGGAAGTGCCTCCTTATTACACAGAAAATAATTATTCCTCCACCTGACAGCAGGGACCCACTGGACGCCCACCAGTATATTGCGAAAAAAACGTTTGCCCCTGACTGCTGGGACCCACCCGGCGGGCCATCGTATTTTGCGAAAAAAATGTTCCCCCTGCTGTCAGCTCGGACCCACCGGAAGTGCCTCCTTATTACGCACAAAAAAATGAATACCCCCTGCTAGCTGGGACCCACCTTGGTGGGAGGCTGACTTGTGGGCCTACTAAGTTGACGGGGACGGAGGGCTTTGTCAACTTAGTCAATATGCACGATTCTAGCTCCAGTGACCGTACGATGTCCATCCAACGGGCGTAGTGCTTCTTCAACCTCTGGTCTTCTTGCTCCAGCCACCCAAAGCAGCGCCGGTCATGCCGCCTGCTCCTGCCTCCCGTGGCCGGCTGTGCTGCCGCGGAGGCCTCACCGCCCCCTACTATTCCCACCGCTGGCCAGGCCCTGCGGCGACGGCAGCCTCACACCGCAGCCGAACGAGTGAACCCTCATCCTCCTCTCCACGTGGGCATCCACTACCGCGTCTTCACCGGCTCCGCGTCGTCCCCTTCCTAGGCCTCGCCGTCGTCCACCGCCCTGGTGCTCTCGGCGCGGCAGGGTCAACGTGGTCAAGGAACGATTTCCATCGGACATGGACTGTACGTGGAGAGGCTGACAGCTGGGTCAACGGCGGTAGCAAGGAAGTGCCTCCTTATTACATGGAAAATAATGATTCCTCCACCTGACAGCAGGGACCCACCGGACGGGCCACCGTATTTCACGAAAAAAATGTTTCCCCCCTGAGTGCTGGGACCCACCAGCCACACCTTCGCATGCAAGGAAGTACGTCCGGGCAAAAAAAACGATTCGCCCCCCTGACTGCTGGGACCCACCAGCTACATCTTCGCAAGCAAGGAAGTGCCTGACAGTCGGGACCCACCTGGTCGAAGCGTACGTAGCGTTGTCATTCTGGTCGCAAACGTGTATGTACATATATACTAGTGGATGTAGAGGCGCGCACGTGTCATAGTAGAGGCGGCCAGGGTGCAAGAAAGAAAATACGGCCACATATGTGTACATACGGGCGGGGTCTCGAACGCCTACTCGCGCATACGTACGGCGAGGGCTCGTTGATATGGCTGGGTCGGAACGGAGAAACAGCGTCGTCGTTGTGTTCATGGGGAGGCAACGGAATGCGTCGTGTTCATGGGGAGGCAACGGAATGCGTCGTGTTCATCGGGAGGGCTTGGACGGAACAGGCGATGGAAACGAGGCCTGGCGTACCGCAGAACGGAGGAAACGGACCTCCTGCATTCGGAACGGGGTCCTGTTGATCGGGAGGGGTCTGGCGTACCGCACAACGGAGGAAACGGGCCTCCTACGGTCGAAACGGGGGTCCTGTTGACCGGGAGGGGTGTGGCGTACCGCAAAACAGATGAAACGGACCTCCTACGGTCGAAATGGGGGTCCTGTTGATCGGGAGGGGTGTGGCGTACCACAAAACGGCGGAAACGGACTTGTGTTGGAGCGCTACGGTCAAAACGGGGGTCCTGTTCATCGGGAGGGGTGTGGCGTACCGCAAAACAGGACTCCATGGGATACTGTTCATCTCCACCGTCGACCCCCTCAGCCTCCACGAGCTACTGTTCATCCATCGTCGACCTCCTCCAGCCTCCACGGGCTCCTGTTCATCCAGCCTCCACCGCGCGCTACTCAACCGGCTACTGTTCAACCACCCCTCCACCGTCTACTGTTCATCCAGCCCTCCACACCACGGGGTCCTGTTCAACCACCCCTCCACGGGCACCCCTCCACCGTCTACTGTTCATCCTGCCCTCCACGGGGTGGCCCTGTTCATCCAGCCCTCCACGGGGTCCTGTTCATCCAGCCCCAACCGGCTCGATAGATCGGGTCCTGTTCATCCAGAGGCAACACCACGGGGTCCTATTCATCCATCCCAACAGGGAACTGTTCATCCAACCCCCCCCCCCAACGCTCATTGTTCATCCAGAGGCAGCATCGATCGGCTTCAGTTAGTAGCAGTAGGGAAGGAATCGCTCGATCGGGTTCAGTTAACAGCCATCGATCGATCGCTCAGGTTCAGTAACGCGTAGCCTGCAGTGCAATCGCTCGGGTTCAGTTAGAGCCCAACGCCTCGCTCGGGTTCAGTTAGAGCCAACGCCTCGCACACTCGCGCGTACGTGTACGAGAGAAACGCGCATCGCTCGGCCCCCGACCTCCCATCGTAACCGGGAACTCCCCGAAATTTTCCTCCCCCTCACTTCTACCACGGTTTTTTCCGTCATGGACGGCCCAAAGAATGTCATGCAGCTGCGTCTCCGGCCCGCCCAGGACGAAAAGCCCATTTTCTGTCATGATTTTTTGTCATAGAAGTAGGAGCCCACCACATCTATGATGATACCGGGTTTTGTCACAATTATCGTCATAGAAGTGTCATATGTATGACAGAAAAAAAATTCGTTCGGCCCAAAATGTCACGGATGTGTCTTTTTTTGTAGTGCTTGTTTTTGCAGGGCATGTTGTGATGTGATATGTTCAAGACATGATGTGATATACGTTATTGTATGAGATGATAATGTTTTGTAAAAGTCATCGGCAACCGGTAGGAGCCTTTATAGTTGTCTCTTTATTGTATGAAATGCAAACGCCATGTAATTGCTATAATTTATCACTATGCGTTAGCGATAGTTGTAGAAGCAATAGTTGGCGAGACGACCACGTCGCTACAATGGAGATCAAGGTGTCGAGTCGGTGACGATGAAGATCATGACGATGCTTTAGAGATGGAGATCAAAAGCACAAGATGATGATGGCCATATCATGTCACATATTTTGATTGCATGTGATGTTTATCTTTGATGCATCTTATTTTTCTTAGTATGGCGGTAGCATTATAAGATGATCCCTTAACTAAAATTTCAAGGTATAAGTGTTCGCCCTGAGTATGCACCATTGCGACAGTTCATCGTGTTGAGACACCACATGATGATTGGGTGTGATAGACTCTACGTTCACATACAACGGGTGCAAGATAGTTTGCACATGCGGAATACTCGGGTTAAACTTGACGAGCCTGGCATGTACAAACATGGCCTCGGAACACTAGAGACCGAAAGGTCCAACGGGAACCATATAGTAGATATGATCAACATAGAGATGTTCACCATTGATGACTACTCCATCTCACGTGATGATTGAACATGGTTTAGTTGATTTGGATCATGTATCATTTAGATGAATTGACGGATGTCTATCTAAGTGGGAGTTCTTAATTAATTTGATTAATTGAACTTAATTTATCATGAACTTAGTCCTGATAGTATTTGCATATCTATGTTGTAGATCAATAGCTCATGATTTATCTCCCTTATTTTGATATGTTCCTAGAGAAAATAAGCTAAAAGATGATAGTAGCAATGATGTGGACTGGGTTCGTGATCTAAGGATTATCCTCATTGCTGCACAGAAGAATTATGTCCTTGATGCACCGCTAGTTGACAAACCTATTGCAGGAGCAGATGCAAACGTTATGAATGTTTGGCAAGCTTGATATGATGATTACTTAATAGTTTAGCGTGTCATGCTTTACGGCTTAGAACCGGGACTTCAAAAATGTTTTGAACACCATGGAGCATATGAGATGTTCCAAGACCTGAAATTGGTATTTCAGACTCATGCCCGTGTTCGAGAGGTATGAGACCTCTGACAAGTACTTTGCCTACAAGATGGAGGAGAATAGCTCAGCCAGTGAGCATGTGCTCAGAATGGCTGGATACTACAATCGCTTGAATCAAGTGGGAGTTAATCTTCCAGATAAGATAGTGATTGACAAAGTTCTTTAGTCACTATCACCAAGCTACTAGAACTTCATGATAAACCATAATATCCAAGGGATGACGAAAACAATTCCCAAGCTCTTCGTGATGCTGAAATCGACGAAGGTAGAAATCAAGAAAAAGCATCAAGTGTTGATGGTTAACAAAACCACTAGTTTCAAGAAAAAGGGCAAGGGAAAGGAAGGGAACTTCAAGAAGAATGGAAAGCAAGTTGACACTCCCGTGAAGAAGACCAAAGCTATACCCAAACCTGAAACTGAGTGCTTCTACTGCAAAGGAAATGGTCACTGGAAGCGGAACTGCCCCAAAAACTTGGCGGATAAGAAGGATGGCAAAGTGAACAAATGTATATTTGATATAAATGTTATTGATGTGTACTTTACTAGTATTCATAGAAGCCCCTAGGTATTTGATACCGGTTCAGTTGCTAAGATTTGTAACTAGAAACAGAAGTTGCAAAATGAACAGAGACTAGTTAAGAGCGAGGTGATGATGTGTGTTGGAAGTGATTCCAAGGTTGATAAGATCACCATCGCACACTCCTTCTACCTTCGGGATTAGTGTTGGACCTAAATAAATGTTATTTGGTGTTCGCGTTGAGCATGAATATGATTGGATCATGTTTATTGCGATACGGTTATTCATTTAAGTCAAAGAATAATTGTTGTTCTATTTACATGAATAAAACCTTCTATGGTCATACACCCAATGTAAATGGTTTATTGAATCTCGATCGTAGTGATACACATATTCATAATATTGATGCCAAAAGATGCAGGTTGATAACGATAGTGCAACATATTTGTGGCACTGCCGTTTAGGTCACATTGGTGTAAAGCGCATGAAGAAACTCCATACGGATGGATTTTTGGAATCACTTGATTATGAATCATTTTGATACTTGCGAATCATGCCCCATGGGCAAGATGACTAAAACTCCGTTCTCCGGAACAATGGAGCGAGCCAATGACTTATTGGAAATAATACATACCGATGTATGTGGTCCGATGAGTGTTGAGGCACGTGGCGGGTATCGTTATTTTCTGACCTTCACGGATGATTTGAGCAGATACGGGTATATCTACTTAATGAAACACAAGTCTAGAACATTTGAAAAGTTCAAAGAATTTCAGAGTGAAGTGGAGAATCATCCTAACAGGAAAGTAAAGTTTCTACAATCTGATCACGGAGGCGAATATTTGAGTTACGAGTTTGGCCTTCATTTAAAACAATGTGGAATAGTTTCACAACTCACGCCACCTGGAACACCACAGCGTAATGGTGTGTCCGAACATCGTAACCGTACTTTATTAGATATGGTGCAATCTATGATGTCTCTTACCGATTTACCACTATCGATTTGGGGTTATGCATTAGAGATAGCTGCATTCACGTTAAATAGGGCACCGTCTAAATCCGTTGAGATGGCACTGTATGAACTGTGGTTTGGCAAGAAACCTAAGTTGTCGTTTCTTAAAGTTTGGGGGTGCAACACTTATGTCAAAAGGCTTCAGCCTGATAAGCTCGAACCCAAATCGGAGAAGTGCATCTTCATAATATACCCTAAGAAAACAATTGGGTACACCTTCTACCACAGATCCGAAGGCAAGATCTTCGTTGCCAAGAATGGAACCTTTCTAGAGAGGGAGTTTCTCTCGAAAGAAGTGAGTGGGAGGAAAGTAGAACTTGATGAGGTAATTGTACCTTCTCTCGAATTGGAAAGTAGCACATCAGTGAAATACGTTCCCATGATGCCTACACCAACTAGAGAGGAAGCTAATGATGATGATCATGAACTTCGGATCAAGTTACTACTGGACCTTGTAGGTCAAACAGAGCACGTTCTGCACTAGAGTGTACGATAATCCTATCCTGGAAGTCATATTACTAGACCATGGCGAACCTACGAACTATGAAGAAGCTATGATGAGCCCAGATTCCGATAAATGGCTTGAGGCCATGAAATCTGAGATAGGATCCATGTATGAGAACAAAGTGTGGACTTTGGTGGACTTGCCCGATGATCGGCAAGCCATTGAGAATAAATGGATCTTCAACAGGAAGACGGACACTGATGGTAGTCTTACTATCTACAAAGCTCGACTTGTCACAAAAGGTTTTCGACAAGTTCAAGGTGTTGACTACGATGAGATTTTCTCACTCATAGCGATGCTTAAGTCTGTCAGAATCATGTTAGCAATTGCCGCATTTCATGAAATCTGGCAAATGGATGTCAAAACTGCATTCCTTAATGGATTTCTTAAAGAAGAGTTGTATATGATGCAACCAAAAGGTTTTGTCGATCCTAAAGGTGCTAACAAAGTGTGCAAACTCTAGTGATCCATCTATGGACTGGTGCAAGCATCTCGGAGTTGGAATATATGCTTTTGATAAGGTGATCAAAGCATGTGGTTTTATACAGACTTATGATGAAAGCCTGTATTTACAAGAAAGTGAGTGGGAGCTCTGTAGCATTTCTGATATTATATGTGGATGACATATTGTTGATTGGAAATGATGTAGAATTTTTGGATAGCATAAAAGGATATTTGAATAAGAATTTTTCAATAAAAGACCTTGGTGAAGCTGCTTACGTATTGGGCATCAAGATCTATAGAGATAGATCAAGATGCTTGATAAGACTTTCAATGAGTACAGACCTTGACAAGATTTTGAAGGAGTTCAAAATGGATCAGTCAAAGAAGGAGTTCTTGCCTGTATTGTAAGGTGTGACGTTGAGTAAAGACTCAAAAAATCCGACCATGGCAGAAGATAAAGAGAGAATGAAAGTCATTCCCTATGCCTCAGCCATAGGTTCTATAAAGTATGTCATGCTGTGTACCAAACCAGTTGTGTACCTTGCCATGATTTTGGCAAGGGGGTACAATAGTGATCCATGACTAGATCACTGGACAACAGTCAAAATTATCCTTAGTTACCTTAAAGAGGACTAAGGAAATGTTCCTCGGTTATGTAGGTGATAAAGAGTTACGTCGATGCAAACTTAGACACTGATCTAGATGACTCTACGTCTCAATCTAGATACGTATTGAACATGGGAGCAATTAGCTAGAGTAGCACCATGCAGAGCATTGTAGACATAGAAATTTACAAAATACATACAGATCAGAATGTGGCAGACCCGTTGACTAAACTTCTCTCACAAGCAAAACATGATCACACCTTAGTACTCTTTGGGTGTTAATCACATAGTGATGTGAACTAGATTATTGACTCTAGTAAACCCTTTGGGTGTTGGTCACATGGTGATGTGAACTATGGGTTTAAATCACATAAAGATGTGAACTATTGGTGTTAAATCACATGGCGATCTGAACTAGATTATTGACTCTAGTGCAAGTGGGAGACTAAAGGAAATATGCCCTAGAGGCAATAATAAAGTTGTTATTTTATATTTCCTTATATCATGATAAATGTTTATTATTCATGCTAGAATTGTATTAACCAGAAACTTGATACATGTGTGGATAGATAGACAAAACACATTGTCCCTAGTAAGCCTCTACTAGACTAGCTCATTAATCAAAGATGGTTAAGTTTCCTAACCATAGACATGTGTTGTCATTTGATGAACGAGATCACATCATTAGGAGAATGATGTGATGGACAAGACCCATCCCTTAGCTTAGCATAATGATCGTTAAGTTTTATTGCTATTGCTTTCTTAATGACTTATACATATTCTTTTGACTGTGAGATTATGCAACTCCCGAATACCGGAGGAATACCTTGTGTGCTATCAAATATCACAACATAACTGGATGATCATAAAGATGCTCTACAGGTATCTCCGAAAGTTTTTGTTGGATTGGCATAGATCGAGATTAGGATTTGTCACTCCAAGTATCGGAGAGGTATCTCTGGGCCCTCTCGGTAATGCACATCATAAGAAGCCTTGCAAGCAAAGTGACTAATGAGTTAGTTACAAGGTTTTGTATTACAGAACGAGTAAGGAGGCTTGCCGGTAACGAGATTGAACTAGGTATGTGGATACCAACGATCGAATCTCGGGCAAGTAACATAACGATGGACAAAGGGAATAACGTATGTTGTCATAACGGTTCAACCGATAAAGATCTTCGTAGAATATGTAGGAGCCAATACGAGCATCCAGGTTCCGCTATTGGTTATTGACCGGAGAGGTGTCTCGGTCATGTCTACATAGTTCTCGAACCCATAGGGTCCGCATGCTTAACGTTCGATGACGATTTAGTATTATATGAGTTATGTGATTTGGTGACCGAATGTTGTTCGAAGTCCCGGATGAGATCACGGACATGACGAGGAGTCTCGAAATGGTCGAGAGGTAAAGATTGATATATATATATATATATATATATATATATATATATATATATATATATATATATATATATATATATATATATATAGGACGATGGTATTCGGACACCGAAAGTGTTCCGGAGGGTATCCGGTACTTATCGGGTCACCGGAAGGTGTTTCGGGTACCCCGACAATCCTATGGGCCATATGGGCCTTTTGAAAGAACACACCAGCCCATAAGGGGCTGGTGCGCCCTATAAGGCTATAGGAGGAGGAGAACGAAAGGGGGAAAGGGAAAGAAAAGTGTGGATTAGGATTCACACTTCCTTCCCTCACCCCCCCCCCCCTCTTTCCTTCCCCTTCATGCATACATGGAAAGGGGAGGCGCAGGGCAAGGCAGGGCCCCTAGGGGGCGGCGGCCAACCCTAGGGCGCCCCTGGCTGCCTCTCCTCCGCCTCCCACCTATATATATGTGGAGAGGTGGCGCCTAGAACACACAACATCAATTGTTAGCCGTGTGTGGCACCCCCTCCACAGCTTACACCCCGGTCATATTCTCGCGGTGCTTAGGCGAAGCCCTGCGTGGATCACTTCACCATCACCGTCACCACGCCTCGTGTTGATGGAACTTATCTACTTCCTCGACACCTTCCTGGAACAAGGATGCGAGGGTCGTTATCGCGTTGAACGTGTGCAGAACTCGGAGGTGCCGTATATTCGGTGCTTGATCGGTCGGAGCTAGAAGAAGATCAACTACATCAACCGTGTTGTCAAACACTTCCGCTTTCAGTCTACGAGGATACGTAGACACACTCTTCCCCTCTCGTTGTTATGCATCTACTGGATAGATCTTGCGTGAGCGTTGGAATTTTTTTGAAATTGCATGCTGCGTTTCCCAAACACCGACGCCCACCGAAGACCTTCGGTCCACCCCGCTGCCGAGCACGCAGATTGGGAGTGCGCCACTGTGTCGACAGACAAGGGCGTCGCGGGGGTGTTTCTGTGGCCAATGTCTGATATTGTCTGGGCCTCCCCTTATATATGCGGTGGAGGCTAGGGTTTTACAATGTGAGAGATACGATCTAGGTTGCCGCCAGCGTAGACTTGGGAGGCCAAAAAGGTCTTGGGTTGCCTATCCTTCTCAGGCTGGTTCTTGTTGCCGGGTGCGTAGTAGGCCTCCTGGGCCCTTAGGCAAGCCTGTTGCCAGGCTCCCATAGGTGATCCACTCCCGGAGTACTTCACAAAAGGGGGAAAACAAAAAAAATAAGAAAACCTAGGAAAACCAAGCAAAATTCAAAAAAAAACGAGAACACGTGCAGGAAGCAAAACGGTGCGCCCCGCACACGACATGTGGCGGCAGCTGGGCGGACCACGTGGTGCACTCCCACGGTGTCCCCTCCCCCGGCGCGCGCAAGGGGTGCTTGCGGACTAGTTGCTCCCACCATCTTCTTGGAGCTCAGTGGGAGGCTTTTAGTTTAATTTTTTTTCAAAAAGAAGAAAAGACTAGAAGGCGTAATATCAATCTCAGTCCACACATTGGGCTTGACGGTGCACATAAATGGGCCGAGCCCTTGTCATATCCCAAGTTGGAAGGCCCTGCCCGGCCGAATTTCGTGTTTTGACCCTTTTTTGGAACAAAATCGGTATCTGACCCCCGTTCGGAAAAATTTCGGGATCTGACCCTTTTGCCTACCGCCAGAGGTCCTGGCAGTAGGGTTGCGTGTCCTACCGCCAACCCCTACGGTGGTAGGCCCTTTGACGGCGACTGACGGTCGTTGGCAGGCGCTGACGTGGATCAGTCCCTACCACCATTCACTGCGGCGGTAGGGTACTGAACCCTACCGCCATAGACCCTGGCGGTAGGGTCCTGTGTTCTGGATAAGGTGGGGAGGGGCTGGTTTGTGGGCCCCACCACCACTCTTCTTCCCCATTTCTTCCTCTTCCCCGTGGTCAGCTCCTCTCCCCCCTCTCTCCCCCTCACAACTCCCCCCTAGATCCACTCCATTTCTTAGGGATTTCACCGGTGGATCCGGAGCATTTGCATCACCCAAGGTACCTCCCCCATTCCCCCTTCTTTTGATTGGTTGAGATATTTGATTTGTGTTGATTTGGTCAATTTATTGCAAACCCTAGGTGTTGATGTTGTTGTGTGGTCTAATCAATTACTATGATCCATTTAGGTTTATGTTTGTGATTTCCTTATGTATGATGTGCTTAGAAATGCTTGTAGAAAAATTTGTGTGCTTAGATCTAGTGCTAATCTTAATGTACATAATGAGGATTAGGTTAGGCTTAAGAAAGCAATTAAAGCTAAGTTACTTTAATAGCAACTTTTCAAATTGTAGGATGGCACCGTTCGTTTTCTTTGAAACTTCTGCTGAGGCGGCGGAAAACCGTGAACGCGAATTGATTGAGGAAAAGATGAACTTGTGGATCGAAGCCATTGATGCGTTGAATGCGGAGTGTAGGGCCTTTTCATATAATTATTTCAATAAAGACCGTTCCAAAAATTTTATAACCAAAAAGGAGAGGCTGATGAAGAAGCTCAAGACGGCGGAAAAAAAATTGTAGGCGTGATCTTGCAATGCAAATTACGTTGTGTGCGACAAGGTCCGAAATTGCTGAGATAGACATGGGCAATCATGGTCAGGTCATTGATTGGTTAGTTCGCCAACCATTCTCATCGGATGAGAACCGGGCATCTCGTTGGGCATGGGTGAAAGAAAGAAATGATGTTATTTGTTGTAACCCGGGACCGTATGCCGCATAGAATTGCATGAGGCTATGTAATCTTTGTCATTTGGACTGTAATGACATGTACCCTATGCTTGGTCATCGTTTGAACTACTATGACTTGTACCCTTAACATTTAAACTCATTAAGAACTTAGTGTTGAATGTCCTATCAAGTAACCGAGTGTTGTACTCTACTTAATTTATTTTATGTTTTTGTTTATGTCATTTTAAACCCGTATATTCATGTAGGATGGACAGTCGATCCATGACTATGAACTTAGCGTGTCAGAAGATCATGGCGGAGCGACACCGTTGCTTGAAGAAGGAATGTGAAGCATGGTTGAAGAGTTGTGATGAGGCAAATGCGGCCATGAAGGATTTCAGCAAGTATCGCTTTATTGAGGAACCTTCTGATGCTAAGGAGAAAAAAGCATTCCGAAAGCTTGTGAAGGAGAAAGAGAGGATGCTTGATCAGCTGCAAGACCGGGAATATGCTTGCAGACACGCTTTGGCAGTTGAGATTGCGTTCACTGCAAGCAAAGAAGAATTCCGTGAGATGGACTTGAGGAAACCCGGGCAGGTCATAGGATGGGCAATCAAACAGGGCGTGTCAGAGAATCCCGGTCGTCGTGCTGCATGGTCTTGGTTCCGTGAAACGAATGGTGTGTTGGGTCATTGGGCAGGATCCACAGACTTTCAACTGAAGCGTAATCAAGCGCGTGACGATCAAATTGAACGTCTGATAAGTATGAGAAATATGTTACCTGTTTAGAAAATGTGCCGTTGAGCATGAGTTATTAGTTTCAAACGATGTCATCCGAACCGGGTCATGTTTTAATAAGTTTGAACATTTGTTATTCGTGAATGTAACGAACTATGTTGAGTTTAGTTATGTATGTGCTTGCGAGATGATCATTCTAATATTTGATAGAATTGGGTATATTATGCTAACATTCGACACATATGAGGCGAAACAGGGGAGAGAAGTGACCAGACCCCTACCGCCATGCCCTGTGGCGGTAGGGTGCTGGACCTTACCGCCATTGGTTGTGGCGGTAGGGTCCCCCCTACCGCCAGGGCGCTGGTTTTTCTCGTCACAGAACATTTGCCCCCCTACCGCCAGGGGGCATGACGGTAAGGTCCAGCACCCTACCGCCACGGGGGATGGCGGTAGGGTCTGGTCCTACCGCCAACGGTTTCGTTTCCTTCGTCACAGAAGATTTGCCCCCCTACCGCCATGAAACCTGGCGGTAAGGTCCAGCACCCTACCGCCATGGTCTCTGGCGGTAGGGTTGTCACTTTGAAAACAGAGTACTCTGTTTTGTTCTATCCCATTTCTCTTCCCAGCACAACAGTTTTTCAATAATAATCATGACAAATCCCAGAATATAGTAACAAACTAAATTCATTCACAACACATTGCAAACATATTCACACCAAATTCAATACAAATGGCAAATTCATTCACGACAAGTTGACGACACATGGCTTTTTGCCTTAGTACTACATAGTTCATGATAAATTTGGCATGGCTTCATCCGGTTACATGACGAGTCCACCGAAGGGAAGGCTTTACTGAGTCATACGGGGCCATTTCCCCTTCCTGTCACGTGCCTCATCCTCCTCTTGTGCCTTGCGAGCTCTTGCAAGCTTTCTTGCCCTCTCCTCCTCACGAGCAAGCTTCGCTTGGCGTGCCTTCTCCTCCTCGCGTTGCTTCCGCTCCATCCTCTCTTTTTGACGACGCTCTTCCTCCAAGCCTCTTTGAAACCTTTCTTCGAACAGCCATTGGCGCCTAAAACAATCTTCTAATTGGTCCTTTTGGATATCTTTTGGCACTTCATGATCTATCCAGCTGAAGTACTTGCATAGAGGAGGTGGTGACTGCATATCAAACGGATGTTAGTGCTGACACACATTTGAGAGTAACATGTTACTTCTTTAGCATACCGGTGGAATGTCATAGGCGTTAGTTGGAAGCGCACGATCGTAAGCATAATTGGGGCAAACAAAATATCTCCTTCCTTCGGTCCATGACTTCTTTCGGTCGGTGGACTCCTTCACCTTGCAAACATCTCCACACCAACATGGCGGAATCTTCACATCCTTCTCCTTCACCTTGTCCAAAGATGCGTCCTTCCACTTGTGTGGCATGTCTTCATGGTGAGCACACGGTGGCCTCGTCATGGAACCGGATGAAGCCATGCCCTACAACAAATAAAGATGTTAAGTCCAAATATGAACACATTGACATGTAAAGGGGCAAATATATGAACACATGCATGAACATATTAAAAGTAGTACCATTCACATTATTTCAACCATCAGGATTGAGCAACACGTCGATAGGCCTTCCCTTATCAACCCGGCGTGTCCTAGAACCATCGGATACACGACCACGGGCCCCTACAAGGCTAGTCCTTCCTCCACGGCCACGGCTCCCTCCAATGCTAGTCCTTCCTCCATGGCCGCGGCCCCCTCCAATGCTAGCCCTTCCTCCACGGCCACGGCCCCCTCCACGGCTACTGCTCCGTCCACGTGTTTGACTAGTACCCGTGTTGGTTCTTCGTTTCTTGCATGTCCTAACGTTGTGTCCTGTGTCATTGCATTCTCCACAATTGTTGTTTTCCGGTGGCTCCATGAAATGACCACTACCAAATTGCTTCATTCCGGTGTATCCAGCTAAATCATCCATGTCACTCCGGAATCTCTTCTTTCTTCTTCTTCCCCACATAGGCACCATGAGTGCGGGATCTGGCACAATGTCTGGCCCAACATACTGAGGCCACTGTGAGGCATCAAGGAAAGGATTGAACCGAGGCGCCCACGTCAACCTTGTTTTTTCCAATGTAAACTCGTGCAACTGCACCATTGTGCCATCGGATACGTTCATGTTTCTCACCCGTGTTGCGGTCATCAAATGCGAGCAAGGCCAATGATACTTGTGTGGCCTCTCACACTGGCACCAACGGTTTTTCAGGCGCACCTCGTAAGCAACTCCACCGTAAGACCTACCATCCCTTGTTGTCCCACCCGGCTCATCGATTTGATAGATCATTTCTTTTTCATTATATGTGATCACTTGTTGTTTGGCAGACTTGCGCGCTTGATGCAACAACCAATCATGAACCTTTAATGGATAGTCCATCTTTTCCCCAATCCAGTTGGCCGTGCTTGCAGAATGCTTTAGGAAGTACTCATTGAGCTTGATGAAAGTGTACTTGAGTATTGCGGTCACCGGCAAGGAATGGACACCCTTCAACACATTGTTGAAGCATTCCACCATGTTGCTTGTCATGTCCCCATATCGCATACCTCCTTCATCGTAAGCGCGTGACCACTTTTCCTTCTCCGGAAAGTGCCTAACCAAGAATTCTTTCCCCCCTTTGTTCTTCTCCAAAGCCTTGAGGAGTTTATCATATCGGCTTTTGAATGTGGGTGTGTTGAATGCAACGCAAACAAGGGTAAGGTCTTTGCAAAACTCCTTGCTCTTGCATGCCCGGTAAAAGTTTGCAACAAAGTGTCTCATGCACCAACGGTGTTGAAGCTTTGGAAGACCGGGAATATCAACGTCTATTGCTTTGAGAATCCCATGATGACGATCCGATATAATGCATACCTCTCGCGCGCCTATCACCTTGGTTCTCACATGCCCCATAAACCACTCCCAATTATCATCGTGTTCCGAAGGCACCAAGGCAAATGCCACCGGCAACACGTTATCATTTGAAGAGTGGGCCATCGCCACCATCAATGTGCCCTTGTATTTGCCGGTCAAGAATGTACCATCTATAGACAACACCGGGCGACAATACGTGAATGCCTCAATGCATTGTCCAAAGCTCCAGAAGGCACGATGAAACACTCCGTCAATTGACTCCACCCGATGACGCATTCCCGGGTTTCGATGAGCAATGGCTGCCAACATCTTGGGAAGAATGTTATATGCGGCCTCATAATCACCATGCAACATCCTAATAGCGTTTGCCTTCGCCATCCATGCCTTCCCGTACTTGACCGGGTGTCCGAATTGTTCCTCAATCGAAGACATGAGAAACTTGACCTTCACGGTTGGATCATGTGCTATTTGATGCAACAATTTATATCCTAAATACTCAGACGCGAGTTGACGGTGTCCTTTGCTTTGGTCGGCCTTGTCCGGGGGTACGCACATGTGAGTGCCAACATGACTCTTCAAGACCCATTGCCCGGTTTCTTTGATTTTTTTACCGCGGACCATCCATTTGCAACCTTCTTTGTCACATTTGACCGTGTACCGAAGTTTTTGATTTGAATGAGCAACAACAAACGGCCTATGGTTCCTAATGGCATAGTCACACAACCATATCTTGAACTCTACCAAAGAACCAAACTTGATGCCTTTCTTCAAATGAGCATTCTCATCCTCATTTTCTGGTCGAGGATCACTAAATTTGGGGCACGGCGTTGGCTCGGACAACCATAATCTCATCCCACCATCAACGACTGCATTGTCCGCAAGACTCACATCTCTAAACAAAGGCGGCCCTCTCTCCTTGCCGGTCACCTTTTTGTAGATTTCGTTTTCTTGCGCAGTCAACCCATCCTCATCCAACTCTTCCTCCGGACCCTCGTCATCCGAGTTATACCCACACATACGGTTATAAGGGATGGTACGGTCCATGTCTTGTTGCCGCACAATGACATCCAAGTTACCAATTGGATTGTAATGGATCTCTTCATTCTCCGAGTAAACATCATCCTCCTCTCGAGCAACAATAGCATCATCATCAACATTAGGAATAACATCTTCTTCAACATGAGGAATAGCATCATGACGGAGTACTATGGCGCTAGTGTTGATATGATCTTCATTGGGTTGGCTACTTGGTGGTTGGCTAGAAGAATTGGGGACATACACCTCGCCACTGTCATCATGCATGGGGGAGGATGCATTGCGGTTGAGATCAATTTGCAAAGGAGGAGGAGGATCAACCTTTGTGGCAAAGATCTCAAGAGACTTGTCTTGTGATGCGTCTACTTTTTCCTTGTACACATTCCAATGCAATTGAGAGGTGATGGGCATACTCTTTAATCGGGACTTTACTCCCAATCCAATGTCATACCTCCCAATAAGCTTAACCTCGGCATTTGGGTCATTCCAATGTAAGACGCTTCTCACTTGAACTACAAGATCATCAAAGCTTGGACTTGTGTCAAAAACCATAGCCTCTTCCCCTTCATCGTCATTTCCAAGCATAAATGTCGACTTGTCCAAATAATGAACGTTTACGAGCTTATGCACTAAGAAAATGGGAACAATATAATCAATCCATATATGTCATCCAACCAACACAAATGGACAAATGAATGAAATTTTGCATAACTACTATTCATACTAAAGTTAACCTAACCATTAACCACTAACTCTAACCATAACCACTAAGATAATCACTATAACCCTAACCCCCAACATAACCACCCAACATCCCTAACCCTAACCCTAACACCAACCCCTAACATAACCACAACCATAGCCATAAATGCATCATAATCCACACAACAACATCAACACCTAGGGTTTGCAATAAATTGACCAAATCAACACAAATCAAATACCTCAACCAATCAAAAGAAGGGGGAATGGGGGAGGTACCTTGGGTGATGCAAATGCTCCGGATCCACCGGTGAAATCCCTAGCAAATTGGGTGGATCTAGGGGGGGTTGTGAGGGGGAGAGAGGGGGGAGAGGAGGCCACCACGGGGAAGAGGAAGATTGGGGAAGAAGAGTGGTGGTGGGGCCCACAAACCAGCCCCTCCCCACCTTATCCAGAACACAGGACCCTACCGCCAGGGTCTATGGCGGTAGGGTTTAGTACCCTACCGCCGCAGTGGATGGCGGTAGGCCCTTTTCCACGTCAGCGCCTGCCAACGGCCGTCAGTCGCCGTCAAAGGGCCTACCGCCGTAGGGGTTGGCGGTAGGACACGCAACCCTACCGCCAGGACCTCTGGCGGTAGGCAAAAGGGTCAGATCCCGAAATTTTTCCGAACGGGGGTCAGATACCGATTTTGTTCCAAAAAAGGGTCAAAACACGAAATTCGGCCGCCCTGCCCTACCACTTTTTTTCCAAGATTCCGAAACTCCGAATGGGGAAAGATTTTTTGCGCGTAAGCAAATATCCCCGGAGACCAGACCAACCACACCGGAGCCAGAGAAATATCTCCTTCGCTTTTGCACTTTTCTTTTGGGGGGGTCCCCGACACGTCACAGCACAGCACCGCTGCTCCCCCGGCGATGGCCTGCGGCGGCGGCGGCGAGTCCGAGGCGGAGCGGCGGGCGGCGCTGCTGCGCGAGATAACGGAGGAGGGCGGCTTCGCCTTCGTCGCCTCGGCGGAGAAGGCGGCGGCGGGGGACCTGCGGGCGGCGGAGGCGGCGCGGGAGATGGCGTGGGAGCAGCTCCACTCGGGGCCCTGGAGCGAGGTCGGCAGCGCGTGGAGGGACGCCTACGCGCTCGCCTGCCTCCACGTCGCGCGGCTCCGCCGGGCCGCCGCCGACCGCCGCGCAGCGCTCCGGGCGCTCGACATGGGGCTCATCATGGGGGGAAACCTCCTCCGCGCCGATCTCGAGGCCGCCCTGGCCTCCATCGCCGCGGAGCCGAGCGACGGCGAAGGTGACGGCGCGGAGGCTGTCGATGAGGAAGCCAATAGGTGGAGGGAAGGGCTCGACAGGAACCGTGACATCGCCGATGTGAGACCGCTACTGCCTTCGTAAGATTTCGTGCGTGTGTGCGTGGGGCTGTGGGCAATATAGACGACCAGTAACAGAGATTAATTTTGTAGGGGCTTGTTGCAGAATGCCTATTTTTCTATGTTTAATAAGGCTGCAATTTACTAAATTTAGATTATTTATACTTCTTATTGTGCGAAGATCTCATGTTGCTACATAGGGTGCACCATCTTATGCATGTAGCATTGATACAGTGAATGATGTCATGAGTTGTCCGGATATTTGACCCAAAAAATAGGTGTGGATTATCTGTAGTGATTATAAGATTATTTTTCTAGTTACCTCGCTGCTTCCTTGTTTTCTGTATTGGTGTGCGGATGAGAGCAGTTATAGTTCCTTTCTTGGTGTATTGTTGTTAATGATGCTATAATTTTCTCAGGCCCTCAAAGTTCTTCCAACAAAGTCTTTATCTTGTAAAGAAATCGCAAGACGGCCGTGTATATCTTTGGAGGAGTTTATATGTGATCACTTTTTACCTGAGACCCCTGTTATAATCAGTGGCTGCATCGATCATTGGCCTGGAATGACAAAATGGAAGAACATCCAGTACCTAAAGAAGATTGCTGGGGATCGGACTGTTCCTGTTGAGGTAAATGCTTCTCCTTAAAGTAGATGCTGAAATACAAAAACGAGCTGTTTCTATTTTGATGATTTATCATACCTGTTTGTGCTGATATGTGATTCTGCATTTCATTACAAATGTTCATCAAACCCTGGTGATTCAATGCTGTTATTAGTTCTCAAAGGCCTTCACATCCCATAGAAATAAATTATGAAGCTTAATTCTGATCTCTTTTCTGCTTATATGGAACAAAATGTGCATCTAACCTTGATGCTCGATAACATTGTTTGTAAAAGTGGCTTCAAAGTTGATCTTCAACACACCTGTGTTACACATCCCTTTACACTATAGTACCACGCTTGCTTGGTTGCTTACACAATAAGCACATTTTTGAGAAATTTGATCCGATTGTGCTTTCTTTTTGCAAGTTTGGAACATATATCATTTGCCTTGGCCATCAGATTCGTATGTATATCAAACTTCTTTTGAACTGCTTTGTTTTTTGTCACGTTTATTTGCTTCATCTTTGACACTATTCACTTATTTTGTGTTTGTTGTTTTACCGACCATGTTATTTTGAAACCCTAAGTGTGTGTATTTCTTCACGGGTTTTTGGCCAATGTGATTCCATGCCTTTTTGACGTGCTTCACTTTGCTATGCTTTTGCCTGTATCATCTTTACTTAACCATGCCGATGTTTGTAAGAATTACAAAGAACCAATTCTCCTGATGTTGAAACATATTAGTATAGCTGGGTAAAATCTTGTTCCATTAAGAGAATATCCAGGAATGCCAGTTGACAGTAGCTAGCTATTTGTATGCAATCCAAGCCAGTTCAATTCGTGCTTGCTTCTAGTAATTTAGGACCCATGCTTAGTTAAGATTTTAGAATGAACACTACTCCTTGTATTAATTTCCTAGTGATGTATGACCCTTGCTTAGTTAGTATTTTAGAAGGAACATTTCCCCTTGCTTCAATTTCCTAGTGGTTTTGGTGCACTGATATAGTTGACTCCATGTCAGGTTGGGAAGAGCTATGTTTGCAGTGAGTGGAAGCAGGAGCTTATCACGTTCTCCCAGTTCCTTGAGAGGATGTGGTCAACCGCCTGTCCTTCAAATGTGACATATCTAGCTCAGCATCCATTATTTGAGCAGGTGGAAGCTGTCATTGTTGAATCCTTAGTAAAAGTTACTTTTTATGGAAGAGAAAATGTCTTAGTTCAGCTGTCAGATTTTAGTTATTGACGTTTGGCAGATAAAAGAGCTTCATGAAGACATAATGGTTCCTGACTACTGTTATGCTGGTGGAGGGGAACTCCAATCACTTAATGCTTGGTTTGGTCCACATGGGACAGTGACACCATTGCACCACGACCCGCATCACAACATTTTAGCTCAGGTATACGGGAATATACTGTTTTTACCTTTGATTGTTGGTTTCTAGAGTTAATAACCAACGCTTGATGTTCCTGTACCTTAAAACTTGAACAGGCATTTTGCAAGTAGATATTTGCTTGATAACAAATTATCCATATTATCTTGGAAATGGTGTTCTGTTATGCGATTAATTTACTAGTTTTTAACTGTGTTTCCTTCAGTCCTCGATATGTATGCAAGTAACTCTGCATATTTGAGTTCTCTAACGAAATGTTGCATCTATGTAATTCGTTAAACAATATTAAGAAACTCATAATCATTAGATATAGCGTAGAGATAATCACAAGCGGCTCTTTGAGCCAGGAATTGGGAATTACCTAAGGAGCTTCGCCTGCCAGGCTGCAGCGTAATTTTTGTTCTTGTGATACAGACTTTAACCTTGCAGTCAAGACTGCTGATGACCTTGTGAGTGTTTGTGTTAGAAATTATTCTGCGTTCATGTTGAGCTTCATGTAGTTCAGTGGCTTCATTTGTTTCGACTGTAAATGTTCTAGTATATTTCTGGGTGATGCCTGTTAACATTTCCTTTATATAACTTTATCATCAGTTGTTATTAATAATATTTTCTCCATACCAGGTCTTGGGCAGGAAGTATATTAGACTCTATCCTGGTTCTGTATCCGAAGACTTATACCCACACACAGAAACTATGTTAAGCAATACTAGTCAGGTACAGACAATCTGTTCTGACAAGTTACATGTTGGAAAGGAAGAATACCCTTACAGATCATCACAGCGGTACATATAGTTTTGGCAGCTGAATATTGTAATACTGAAATTTCCAGATTTTTATTAGTAATACTCTCTTGTTGTCCATTACTCTTAAGCAGAGCATTGCAAACTGGAGCTTTCTTTTTGGGGCTAAATCAGTAGACTATGATAGATCACCCCCCCCCCCACACACACACACACCCCTATTTCAGTGTTGTGATTTTTCAGTTTTCTTCTGTAGGTACAGCAATACAGGGTTATATTGGTTCCATATTGTCCATTATCCACATGACATGTTCTTACAGTATTTTTGGGGGTACAAATGCAATGCAATAGTGTGTAAATAAAGACAATTCTTGGTATTATATTGTGCTAATGAATGCCTCTGCAGGTGGATCTTGACAACATAGATATGAATGAGTTCCCAAAGGTAGAAAACCTTGATTTCATGGACTGCATATTGGAGGAAGGTGACATGCTGTATATTCCTCCGAAATGGTGGCATTACGTCAGATCTCTTTCGATTAGTTTCTCCGTTAGCTTTTGGTGGCGTAGAACAGTTATAAGTCCGAGCGTGTAATGAAAACATTTTGGTCTTTGATACATCAGGACCAGATCTCAGGACTCGGGAACTTGGTAAGCCTGACTGGACACATTGTTTCAACATTCTGTCGCCCACTGTTGCGTGGATGTAGTCGTTTGTACCTACTATCGCAGATGTACATGGTTACTTTTACTATGATTATTTTGGACATTTAATTGCTGTTATCGCAGATGAACATTGTTACTTATACTATAATTATTTTGGACATTTAATTGCTGCTAAACGCCTAAACCTTTATACTATGTTGCCCTCTGATGCTTGAGCTTGATTTTTTTTCATGAGACTTGAGCTTGAGATTGAAAGGCTGATGCATTTTATGAGGTTCCGTAACCCATGAGTGTCATTTCTTTGGAGAGAAAGCTGCAACTGTGATGTCCCAAATACTCCAATGGTGAAGATTTTATTGCACTTCGGTCTCTCTGTTATGTTCATGCATTCTGGATCCTGAAAAGTTGGAAGATTTGCCAACTTCTATTCTGTTAAAACATGTGTTGATATATCTTTTTCTATGTATACATGCGGTTAAGCAATTTGTTATTTTTGGTGTTTTTGGTCCTGTCCAGCAACTGGAGTGTCTGGATGCACCAAAAGCACCAATGGTCGAAGGAGGAAACCTATCCTATCCTAACCAGCACCAGCCAAAGGATTAGGGCCTAGCTCACAAGTGTTTGTCATACGTAATTGAAGGGTTAATCCAAATCATATTATTTGCCAATCTAGCTGTGATTCGCAGAAGTAGTTGCCTCCAAACAAGGGGAACACACATCCCATGTTTAGTGGATCGACTGTCACAAGTGATTCGATTCACAACTATAGTTGCTTTTTGGTCAGACAAAAGAGGAACCGGTTGCTTTTCCCTATGGGTGGTCTTGTCTGCTCGACACTCCCTCCTAGCTCCTCGTCTAGCTCCTCTCCGAACTCGGACATTGTGATGACGATGGCGGAGTTATGCAAGGGCACCATGGCATTCATGCTACCCTATTACGCTTGGAGTTTCCTTGTTGCGGCGGGGATGCTGCTGAGGACAGCGGAGCAGGATCATCTCCACCAAGTGTTGCAGGGGCTTGATGCCCAGACTCCATGGAGCCCGGCAGAGGCGGAGCTACAGCATAAATCCTGGGAGGGCCGGAACACAAAATATGAACATCTAAGGGGGTAGAATACTATTTTTTCTTTCAGCTAGGCCCTCTACTTAATATTTTCTTCACAAAATTATTCATAGTTGGGGGGGCCACAGCCCCCCAGCAGTACACTAAGCTCCACCACTGGAGCCCGGTAAAAATTCAAAAACAAATCCACGGACACACGTAGATTATGCTCAACATATTTCTAAGATTTTAGTATTAAAGAACGCCTTAATTTGCATGCTACACAAAACTGACATGTGGCTCCTGAAAATGAAAAGGTAACTCCTTTTATCAATGTGTTTTGTATTTTTGGTAAGAACAAATTAACATGGAACGGGAGCTCCTATGCAGCGCCGCAGGCGCCCGTTAGCGATCCGGCGCTTGCAGCATTGATACCATGGGCCGGCCCACTAGAGTGTTGCCCCAGTTTTTTTGTTACAAAAATAAAAATATGAAATAAAAAAGGGTTACAAATTTAAAGAAAAAAAGGTTAAACCATTTGAAAAAAAAGTTAATGTCTTAAAAAAGGTTCATCAATTTTAAAAAAATCATTCAAATTAAAAAATAGTTCATCCAGTTTAGAAAAAGTTCATTAATTTTCTAAAAAGTTCGTTAAATGTGTAAAAAGTTCATAGAAATTCAAATAAAGTTCATGTATTTTTAGGAAAAGTTCATCGAACTGAAAAAGAAGTTCATCCATTTAAAAAAGATGTTCATCAAAATAAAAAAAAAATCATTTATATTCAAAAAAGTTCATCAATCTGAAAAAGAACTGTTGAAATCAAAAAAAAGTTCAGCGATATTAAAAAAAGTTCACAGAATTATCAAAAAAGAAATAGTCAACCGGCGCCTAGATGGGCCGGCCCATTTAGGCACGCCACATGCGCCAATTAACAAAAATGCACGTTAACTGGCGCCTGTGGCGCCAAATAGGAAATGCCTCCTAGGAACATGCTGCAAGATGTAAGCTTTCTTTGAGCGTAGCCTGGGCTTTCTTCTTAAGTCCGTTTGGCAGGACGTGTAATGGGCCCATTTCAATCCAGTTGCAGAATATGTAGCACGACTTCACTCACTCTCTAAAACCAAGCTGCTGACACGACGTGGTTTCGTGACGAGGAGCTAGGCTCCCAAGGGAAGCCGTCGGAGACTTTGCGGGTTCTCTCACCTCCGACCATCATGCTGCGAGGTGAGGGAACCTTGGATTTCTTACGACCATTAGGAAGTTTTTTCGTGTGAATTTTATATCTACGGCATCAACGTCTTGGCTGAGGGTGTGATGCCATCGAGAATAATTGTACTCTGGTTCTCTCGCATTGTGGCGGTGTCTCATCGGACATTGTCACGGAGCCAGAGTTTGTGTCTCTGCAGGTTGGGTGTGTCCAACCTTGCAATTTTAGGTTTATGTCCTTGGAGATTCATTCCTACGGATCCAAGAGTCTGTGATAGCGTTCTTTGTTGCTTATGTTTTTGTAATCCATTGTGACTTTGGGTTCTTTTTCTGGTGTTCTGGTAAACATCTTTGTGATTTGATGACTTGTACCTCTAGGGGGTCATGTTGGGCCTAAGTACATTCGACGTTGACGATTTCTCGTCTTTTTAGCTGGGGGTGACTTTGTCTCAAAGAAATGGGGGTGACTTGTGTGAGACCTCACATTTAGGTGAGATCGTGAGATCAACCCCAAAAAATACATATTTAAACATTTTGAAAAAATATGAAAAAATTTAACAATATTCATATGGGTTATGTCTACAACTTCAAAAAAATTAGCTCAAAATTTGATGTACATTTGGAGATTCAAAAAAGACAAATTTGAATGTGAATAGTGGCAGCTTTGGGTGAATAGTACTTTGACACTATGCACATCCGATTTTGTCTTTTTTGTTTCTATTAATGTGTGTCTACAAAAAATTTGAGAATGTTTGAACATGTATTTATTTTTCAAAAAAATTGATCTCATTGATCTCACCTAATGTGAGATCCCACACAAGTCTCCCCCCTTAGATGGGTCACTCAATAGGTTTGTGAAACCTATGAAGGTAGTCAAGTTTGTGCAGGTTTCCGGTGGCCTCTTCACCGAAGACTTGGCTTTTCTTGTTGCAAAGATTGATACCATGAAGAAGATGTTCCTGAGAAATTCATTGTAGTTATGACTGATAAGAATTACTTTGTAATTTCTTTGATCAATGGTCCAAAGCAATATACATGTAATGTTTGTCAAGTATGAATAAAGTTACAAGTCATCTATAAAACTCTCTCCATCGAGCTCCAGTACCCATCAGATCGAAGAGACGGCACCACCACTACTCACTTTCGTTGCCGTCGTGCCTCCACCCCCCCCCCTTGCCCTGAGAGATCTCATCTTCTCCATTCTCGGTCTCTCACCATCGAGGATGTCATTTTTTGGTGTGGAATAGGAGGAGACCGGCAGCGTCATGGGTAGGTAGAGTATATGGTAGAAAGAAGATGCAGGTAGAGGTCACATCGACGGCGTCATGGGTACCAAACATACGACTCACTCAAGGCGGAGGAGCGCGGCGGTGGTCACTTTGGTAAGTACGGGATTGTACTACCATAGTACCACCACGACTAGATTTTTAGTCCCACGTCTCCAATTTAGATATGATTCCACCGTTTTATTAAGGTCGGCTTGAGTAAGGCTATCACCAAGTAGAATAACTAGAGAGTTGTAGTTTTAGAGTATACGGTAGAGGTATAGGATAGGGTAGGGTTACAGGGACGCGGGAACAGGGGGGCTATGCCCGGGGGCGGAGCTAAGGTGGTAGCTATGCTTGCGGGAGAGCCAGGGCATGGGGGGCTATGCCTCATAGGAATAGACCATAAGGGAGGGGGTTCAAAATTACTTCAAATACTAAATATAAAGAAAATAAAAATGTATAAATCTAACTTGATGGGATTTTTTTGTTTCTATGTAGAAGTTTTCAAGCACCTAGTTTTTTGTGTACGTCTGAAGACCAAACCCCCAGAAATATGAACCTTGGTGTCGTGGGACCTCTCCTAGATTTGAGGTAGCATATCACAGCTTGGAGGGTGGTTATCTTTGTGTCACCGGATCAAAGAGACAAAGATCATATCATATGCACAACTTGTTGAATATTTCCTATCAAATTATTATACTTAGGGCATCTTCAACGCCGACCCGCAAATTTGCTCCAACATCCGTCCGCGGACACAGATGTGGGAGCCGACCATCCAACGATGCACGCATACATCCGACCCCAAATTTTTTAAGCCCGCATGTTCAAATAGCCACATATATAGTCTAAAATAGTTCGAATACACCATTAGTTCTAACTAAAAAAGGTTTAAATATTACAATCCAACATTGTTGCCCCCCTTACCGCCCACAAATGCTCTATCAGATCTTCCTTCAGTTGCTCATGAGTTGCTCAATGCCGAATTTGTTGATGCATTTGAACAAACTCTTCAAGTGTGGCCGGATTTTGGTCGGGAAGTTCGATAGGATCACCCATGCTCTCAAACTCAAGACCTGCAACAGCATCCTCTGCTTCATCCTCCACGATCATGTTGTGCATGATCACACAATAGGTCATCACCTCCTACAAGGTCTCTGATCCCATTGTTTAGTAGGTCCACGAACAACTGCAAAACATGCCTGCAGAACTCCAAACGCCCTCTCAACATCATTTCTAGTTTCTTCTTGTCTTTTGGCAACGTGAGACTTTTTCTGGCCAACTAGGTTAGAGATGGTGTTCGCAAAGGTATCCCAAGGGGGATAGATACCGTCAACCAGATAGTAGCCAGTGTTGTACTCATGCCCATTGATAGTATAGTAACAAGGAGGAGCTTTGTCTTCAGTCAACCTAGCAATCAATGTTGTTCACCGCATCACATTGATGTCATTGTAAGACCCACGCATGCCAAAGAAAGCGTGCCAAATCCAAAGATCATGTGATGCAACTGCTTTAAGAATTATGGTGGGCTTCTTAACATGACCCTCATATTGCCCTTGCAAAGCTTTTGGGCAGTTCTTCCATTTTCAATGCATGCACTCAAGTGATCCGAGCAAACCTGGCCACCCTCTTGCTTCCGAGATTGCGAAGAGCCTCTTGGTGTCTGCCATAACTCAGGTCCTGAGTCCAAACACCGAGACCATGGCAGTTGCAAACCTAACCATGGCATTTCCGCATGTGCTCTCGGACATCCACATGTACTCGTCCCACGAATCAGCGGTCGTGCCATATGCAAGCATCTGTAGTGCGTCCGTGTACTTCTGGTAACCAGAAAAAACATAACCTTCCCACATAGTCTTTATTCAAAATGAAGTAGTCATCAAAGGACCGGACACCATGGTAGGGACGATCGAAGACATTTTTGCGCATCAGAAAGTGCCAGCGAAAATTGCGAGCGAAGAGGGCATCGGGGGCAAAGTAGTCGTCCATCAGCGTCAAATGCCCGCACTCTCGGTTGCGGTTGAGCACTCAATGACCCTTGATCAATCCCTTGAAATTGAGAACATGCTCCTCCGCACGCTCCGCGTCTACAAGCACCACCTGCATCATCGTCGTCTCATCTGTGTAGTACTCCTCTTCGGACAAGTCGGATGACTCAACATAGTGCTCGTACATGTACTCCATATCCAAATCCATTGCTTCAAAGAAGAAGGGACAAAAACTTTAGCTCGGGCAATTCATCGCACACTTTGGCGGGCATGGTGAGCAGCGTACAAGCGGATGGTACCTGAGAGGCGGTCGGAGGAGAGGCTCGTCCCAACAGCGGAGGAGAAGCGGCGTGCAGCCTGGGTGTACCGTTGGACTTGACGGACTCATCGAGTTCCGGCAAGGGTGTGGCATGGCAGACGGGGTGGTGCGGCAGCGGCGAAGGCAAGAGAGAAAATGGGAGGATAGAGACGCGGGGTCCAGGAAGGGTTTTGGGTAGTCTGGGGATGTCGGGGTCCTATGTGAAGGAAATATGCCCTAGAGGCAATAATAAAGTTATTATTTATTTCCTTATGTCATGATAAATGTTTATTATTCATGCGAGAATTGTATTAACCAGAAACATAATACATGTGTGAATACATAGACAAAAAGAGTGTCACTAGTATGCCTCTACTTGACTAGCTCGTTGATCAAAGATGGTTATGTTTCCTAACCATAGACATGAGTTGTCATTTGATTAACGGGATCACATCATTAGGAGAATGATGTGATTGACTTGACCCATTCCGTTAGCTTAGCACACGATCGTTTAGTATGTTGCTATTGCTTTCTTCATGACTTATACATGTTCCTATGACTATGAGATTATGCAACTCCCGTTTACCGGAGGAACACTTTGTGTGCTACCAAATGTCACAACATAACTGGGTGATTATAAAGGTGCTCTACAGGTGTCTCCGAAGGTACTTGTTGGGTTGGCGTATTTCGAGATTAGGATTTGTCACTCCGATTGTCGGAGAGGTATCTCTGGGCCCTCTCGGTAATGCACATCACTTAAGCCTTGCAAGCATTGCAACTAATGAGTTAGTTGCGGGATGATGTATTACGGAACTAGTAAAGAGATTTGCCGGTAACGAGATTAAACTAGGTATTGAGATACCGATGATCGAATCTCGGGCAAGTAACATACCGATGACAAAGGGAACAACGTATGTTGTTATGCGGTTTGACCGATAAAGATCTTCGTAGAATATGTAGGAGCCAATATGAGCATCCAGGTTCCGCTATTGGTTATTGACCGGAGACGTGTCTCGGTCATGTCTACATAGTTCTCGAACCCGTAGGGTCCGCACGCTTAACGTTGCGATGACAGTTTTATTATGAGTTTATATGTTTTGATGTACCTAAGGTTGTTCGGAGTCCCGGATGTGATCACGGACATGACGAGGAGTCTCGAAATGGTCGAGACATAAAGATTGATATATTGGACGACTATATTCGGACACCGGAAAGTGTTCCGGGTAGTTTCGGATAAAACTGGAGTGCCTGAGGGTTATCGGAACCCCCGGGGGAACTAATGGGCCTCAATGGGCCTTAGTGGAGAGAGAGAGAGGGGCGGCCAGGGCAGGCCGCGTGCCCCCTCCCCGTCTAGTCCGAATTGGACTATGAGAGGGGGGCGGCGCCCCCCTTTCCTTCTCCCTCTCCGTCTCCTTCCTTCCCCCTCTCTCCCTTTTGGTGGAAACCTACTAGGACTTGGAGTCCTAGTTGGATTCCCCTCTTGGGGGCGCGCCATAGAGGGCCGGCCGGCCTCCCCCTTTCTCCTTTATATACGGGGGCAGGGGGGCACCCTAGAGACACAACAATTGATCGTTTGATCTATTAGCCGTGTGCGGTGCCCCCCTCCACCATAGTCCACCTCGATAATACTATAGCGATGCTTAGGCGAAGCCCTGCGTCGGTAGAACATCATCATTGTCACCACGCCGTTGTGCTGACGAAACTCTCCCTCAACACTCGGCTGGATCGGAGTTCTAGGGACGTCATCGGGCTGAAAGTGTGCTGAACTCGGAGGTGCCGTACGTCCGGTACTTGATCGGTCGGATCGTGAAGACGTACAGCTACATCAACCGCGTTGTGCTAACGCTTCCGCTTTCGGTCTACGAGGGTAGAACATCAACATCGTCACCACGCCATCGTGCTGACGAAACTCTCCTTCAACACTCGGCTGGATCGGAGTTCGAGGGACATCATCGGGTTGAACGTGTGCTGAAATCGTAGGTGTCGTACGTTCGGTACTTGATCGGTTGGATCGTGAAGACGTACGACTACATCAACCGCGTTGTGCTAACGCTTCTGCTTTCGGTCTACGAGGGTACGTAGACAACACTCTCCCCTCTCATTGCTATGCATCACCATGATCTTGCGTGTGCGTAGGATTTTTTTTGAAATTACTACGTTCCCCAACAGTGGCATCCGAGCCTGGTTTTATGCGTTGATGTTATATGCACGAGTAGAACACAAGTGAGTTGTGGGCAATATAAGTCGTACTGCTTACCAACATGTCATACTTTGTTCGGCGGTATTGTTGGATGAAGCGGCCCGGACAGACATTACGCGTACGCTTATGCGAGACTGGTTCTACCGACGTGCTTTGCACACAGGTGGCTGGCGGGTGCCAATTTCTCCAACTTTAGTTGAACCGAGTGTGGCTACGCCCGGTCCTTGCAAAGGTTAAAACAACACCAACTTGACAAACTATCGTTGTGGTTTTGATGTGTAGGTAAGAACGGTTCTTGCTAAGCCCAGTAGCAGCCACGTCAAACTTGCAACAACAAAGTAGAGGACGTCTAACTTGTTTTTGCAGGGCATGTTGTGATGTGATATGGTCAAGATGTGATGAGATATAAGTTGTTGTATAAGATGATCATGTTTTGTTGAAGTTATCGGCAACTGGCAGAAGCCTTATGGTTGTCTCTCAATTGCATAAGATGCAAGCGCCAAATAATTGCTTTACTTTATTGCTATGCGGTAGCAATAGTTGCAAGAGAAATTGTTGGCGAGACGACCATGTGACAACACATTGATATAGATCAAGATGATGGAGATCATGGTGTCATGCTGGTGACGATGGAGATCATGATGATGCTTCGAAGATGGAGATCACAAGCACAAGATGATGATGGCCATATCATATCATTTATATTGATTGCATGTGATGTTTATCTTTTATGCATCTTATTTTTGCTTTGATTGACGGTAGCATTATAAGATGATCTCTCACTAAATTTCAAGATAAAAGTGTTCTCCCTGAGTATGCATCGTTGCCAAAGTTCGTCGTGCCCAGACACCACGTGATGATCGGGTGTGATAAGCTCTACGTCCATCTACAACGGGTGCAAGCCAATTTTGCACACACAGAATACTCAGGTTAAACTTGACGAGCCTAGCATATGCAGATATGGCCTCGGAACACTGAGACCGAAAGTTCGAGCGTGAATCATATAGTAGATATGATCAACATGATGATGTTCACCATTCAAAGCTACTCCATTTCACGTGATGATCGGTTATGGTTTAGTTGATATGGATCACGTGATCACTTAGAGGATTAGAGGGATGTCTATCTAAGTGGGAGTTCTTAAGTAATATGATTAACTGAACTTAAATTTATCATGAACTTAGTCCTGATAGTATTTTGCAAATAATGTTGTAGATCAATAGCTCGCGTTGTTGCTTCCCTATGTTTTATATGTGTTCCTAGAGAAAACTAAGTTGAAAGATGTTAGTAGCAATGATGCAGATTGGATCTGTGATATGAGGTTTATCCTCATTGCTGCACAGAAGAATTATGTCCTTGATGCACCGCTAGGTGACAGACCTATTGCAGGAGCAGATGCAGACGTTATGAACGTTTGGCTAGCTCAATATGATGACTACTTGATAGTTTAGTGCACCATGCTTAATGGCTTAGAATCGGGACTTCAAAGACGTTTTGAACGTCATGGACTATATGAGATGTTCCAGGAGTTGAAGTTAATATTTCAAGCAAATACCCGAGTTGAGAGATATGAAGTCTCCAACAAGTTCTATTGCTAAAAGATGGAAGAGAATAGCTCAAGCAGTGAGCATGTGCTCAGATTGTCTGGGTACTACAATCGCTTGAATCAAGTGGGAGTTAATCTTCCAGATAAAATAGTGATTGACAGAATTCTCTAGTCACTATCACCAAGTTACTAGAACTTCGTGATGAACTATAATATGCAAGGGATAACGGAAACGATTCCCAAGCTCTTCGTGATGCTGAAATTGATGAAGGTAGAAATCAAGAAAAACATCAAGTGTTGATGGTTGACAAGACCACTAGTTTCAAGAAAAGGGTAAAGGGAAGAAGGGGAACTTCAAGAAGAACGGCAAGCGAGTTGCTACTCAAGTGAAGAAGCCCAAGTCTGGACCTAAGCCTGAGAGGCTGAGACTGAGTGCTTCTACTGCAAAGGAACTGGACACTGGAAACGGAACTACCCCAAGTATTTGGCGGATAAGAAGGATGGCAAAGTGAACAAAGGTATATTTGATATACATGTTATTGATGTGTACTTTACTAGTGTTTATAGCAACCCCTAAGTATTTGATACTAGTTCAGTTGCTATGATTAGTAACTCGAAGCGGGAGTTGCAGAATAAACAGAGACTAGTTAAGGGTGAAGTGACAATGTGTGAAGTAGTTCCAAGATTAATATGATCATCATCGCACACTCCCTATACTTTCGGGATTAGTGTTGAACCTAAATAAGTGTTATTTGGTGTTTGCATTGAGCATGAATATGATTTGATCATGTTTATTGCAATACAATTATTCTTTTAAATTAGAGAATAATTGTTATTCTGTTTACATGAATAAAACATTCTATGGTCATACACCCAATGAAAATGGTTTGTTGGATCTCGATCGTGGTGATACACATTTTCATAATATTGAAGCCAGAAGATGCAAAGTTAATAATGATAGTGCAACTTATTTGTGGCATTGCCGTTTAAGTCATATTGGTGTAAAGCGCATGAAGAAAATCCATGCTGATGGACTTTTGGAATCACTTGATTATGAATCACTTGATGCTTGTGAACCATGACTCATGGGCAAGATGACTAAGACTCCGTTCTCCGGAACAATGGAGCGAGCAACTGACTTACTGGAAATAATACATACTGATGTATGCGGTCCGATGAGTGTTAAGGCTCACGGCAAGTATCATTATTTTCTGACCTTCACAGATGATTTGAGCAGATATGGGTATATCTACTTGATGAAACACAAGTCTGAAACATTTGAAAAGTTCAAAGAATTTCAGAGTGAAGTGGAGAATCATCGTAACAAGAAAATAAAAGTTTCTACGATATGATCGCAGAGGTAAAATATTTGAGTTACGAGTTTGGCCTTCAGTTAAAACAATGTGAAATAGTTTCACTACTCACGCCACCTGGAACACCACAGTGTAATGGTGTGTCCGAACATCATAACCGTACTTTATTAGATATGGTGCGATCTATGATGTCTCTTACCGACTACCACTATCGTTTTGGGGTTATGCATTAGAGACAGTTGCATTCACATTAAATAGGGCACCATCTAAATCCGTTGAGATGACACCGTATGAACTATGGTTTGGCAAGAAACCTAAGCTGTCGTTTCTTAAAGTTTGAGGTTGCAATGCTTATGTGAAAAAGTTTCAACCTCAAAAGCTCAAACCCAAATCGGGGAAGTCGTCTTCATAGGATACCCAAAAAGAAAAAGTTGGGTACACCTTCTATCACAGATCCGAAGGCAAGACATTCGTTGTTGAGAATGGATACTTTCTAGAGAAAGAGTTTCTCTCGAAAGAAGTGGGTGGGAGGAAAGTAGAACTTGATAAGGTAATTGTACCTTCTCCCTTATTGGAAAGTAGTTCATCACAGAAATCTGTTCCTGTGACTACTACACCAATTAGTGAGGAAGCTAAAGATGATGATCATGTAACTTCAGATCAAGTTAATACTGAATCTCGTAGGTAAACCAGAGTGAGATCCGCACCAGAGTGGTACGGTAATCCTGTTCTGGAAGTCATGTTACTAGACCATGACGAACTTGCGAACTATGAGGAAGCGATGATGAGCCCAGATTCCGCGAAATGGTTTGAGGCCATGAAATCTGAGATAGGATCCATGTATGAGAACAAAGTATGGACTTTGGTTGACTTGCCCGATGATTGGGAAGCCATATAAAATAAATGGATCTTCAAGAGGAAGACGGACGTTGATAGTAGTGTTACTATCTACAAAGCTAGACTTGCCGAAAAAGATTTTTGACAAAGTTCAAGGTGTTGACTATGATGAAATTTTCTCACTCGTAGCGATGCTTAAGTCTGTCCGAATCATGTTAGCAATTGCCGCATTTTATGAAATCTGGAAAACGGATAAACAAAACTACATTCATTAATGGATTTATTAAAGAAGAGTTGTATATGATGCAACCATAAGGTTTTGTCAATCCTAAAGGTGCTAACAAAATATGCAAGCTCCAGCGATCCATCTATGGACTGGTGCAAGCATCTCGGAGTTGGAATATACGCTTTGATAAGTTGATCAAAGCATATAGTTTTATACAGACTTGCGGTGAAGCCTGTATTTACAAGAAAGTGAGTGGGAGCACTACAGCATTTCTGATAAGTATATGTGAATGACATATTGTTGATCGGAAATAATGTAGAATTATTCTACAAAGCATAAAGGAGTGTTTGAAAGGAGTTTTTCAAAGAAAGACCTCGGTGAAGCTGCTTACATATTGAGCATCAAGATCTATAGAGATATATCAAGATGCTTGATAAGTTTTTTCAATAAGTACATACCTTGACAAGATTTTGAGGTAGTTCAAAATGGAACAGTCAAAGAAAGAGTTCTTGCCTGTGTTACTAGGTGTGAAGTTGAGTAAGACTCAAATCCCGACCACTGCAGAAGATAGAAAGAGAATGAAAGTCATTCCCTATGCCTCAGCCATAGGTTCTATAAAGTATGTCATGCTGTGTACCAGATCTATTGTATACCCTACACTGTGTTAGGCAAGGGAGTACAATAGTGATCTAGGAGTAGATCAATTAACAGCGGTCAAAATTATCCTTACTGGAATAAGGATATGTTTCTCCATTACGGAGGTGACAAAAGGTTCATCATAAAGGGTTACGTCGATGCAAGTTTTGACACTGATCGAGATGACTCTAAGTCTCAATCTCGATACATATTGAAAGTGGGAGCAATTAGCTAGAGTAGCTCCCTACAGAGCATTGTTGACATAGAAATTTGCAAAATACACGCGGATCTGAGTGTGGCAGACCCGTTGACTAAACTTCTCTCACAAGCAAAACATGATCACACCGTAGTACTCTTCGGGTGTTAATCACATAGCGATGTGAACTAGATTATTGACTCTAGTAAACCTTTTGGGTGTTGGTCACATGACGATGTGAACTATTGGTGTTAAATCACATGGTGATGTGAACTAGATTATTGACTCTAGTGCAAGTGGGAGACTGAAGGAAATATGCCCTAGAGGCAATACTAAAGTTATTATTTATTTCCTTATTTCATGATAAATGTTTATTATTCATGCTAGAATTGTATTAACCGGAAACATAATACATGTGTGAATACATAGACAAACAAAGTGTCACTAGTATGCCTCTACTTGACTAGCTCGTTGATCAAAGATGGTTATGTTTCCTAACCATAGACATGAGTTGTCATTTGATTAACGGGATCACATCATTAGGAGAATGATGTGATTCACTTGACCCATTTCATTAGCTTAGCACACGATCGTTTAGTATGTTGTTGTTGCTTTCTTCATGACTTATACATGTTCCTATGACTATGAGATTATGCAACTCCCGTTTACCGGAGGAACACTTTGTGTGCTACCAAACGTCACAACGTAACTGGGTGATTATAAAGGTGCTCTACAGGTGTCTCTGAAGGTACTTGTTGGGTTGGCGTATTTCGAGATTAGGATTTGTCACTCCGATTGTCGGAGAGGTATCTCTGGGCCCTCTCGATAATGCACATCACTTAAGCCTTACAAGCATTGCAACTAATGAGTTAGTTGCGGGATGATGTATTATAGAGAGAGTAAAGAGATTTGCCGGTAACGAGATTGAACTAGGTATTGAGATACCGACGATCGAATCTCGGGCAAGTAACATACCGATGACAAAGGGAACAGCGTATGTTGTTATGCGGTTTGACCGATAAAGATCTTCATAGAATATGTAGGAGCCAATATGAGCATCCAGGTTCCGCTATTGGTTATTGACCGGAGACGTGTCTCGGTCATGTCTACATAGTTCTCGAACCCATAGGGTCCGCACGCTTAACGTTGCGATGCCAGTTTTATTATGAGTTTATATGTTTTGATGTACCGAAGGTTGTTCAGAGTCCCAGATGTGATCACGGACATGGCGAGGAATCTCGAAATGGTCGAGACATAAAGATTGATATATTGGACGACTATATTCGGACACCGGAAAGTGTTCCGGGTAGTTTCGGATAAAACCGGAGTGCCGGAGGGTTATCGGAACCCCCGGGGGAACTAATGGGCCTCAATGGGCCTTAGTGGAGAGAGAGAGGGGGGCGTCCAGGGCAGGCCGTGTGCCCCCTCCCCCTCTGGTCCGAATTGGACTACGAGAGGGGCGGCGCCCCCTTTCCTTCTTCCTCTCCCTCTCCTTCCTTCCCCCTCTCTTCCTTTTGGTGGAAACCTACTAGGACTTGGAGTCCTAGTTGGATTCCCCTCTTGGGGGCGCGCCATAGAGGGCCGCCCGGCCTCCCCCTTGCTCCTTTATATACGGGGGCGGGGGCAGCCTAGAGACACAACAATTGATCGTTTGATCTATTAGCCGTGTGCGGTGCCCCCCTCCACCATAGTCCACCTCGATAATACTGTAGCGGTGCTTAGGCGAAGCCCTGCGTCGGTAGAATATCATCATCATCACCACGCCATTATGCTGACGAAACTCTCCCTCAACACTCGGCTGGATCGGAGTTCGAGGGACGTCATCGGGCTGAATGTGTGCTGAACTCGGAGGTGCCGTACGTTCGGTACTTGATCGGTCGGATCGTGAAGACGTACGACTACATCAACCGCGTTGTGCTAACGCTTCCGCTTTCGGTCTACGAGGGTAGAACATCAACATCGTCACCACGCCGTCGTGCTGACGAAACTCTCCTTCAACACTCGGCTGGATCGGAGTTCGAGGGACATCATCGGGCTGAACGTGTGCTGAACTCGGAGGTGTCGTACGTTCGGTACTTGATCGGTTGGATCGTGAAGACGTACGACTACATCAACCGCGTGTGCTAACGCTTCCGATTTCGGTCTACGAGGGTACGTAGACAACACTCTCCCGTCTCGTTGCTATGCATCACCATGATCTTACTTGTGCGTAGGAATTTTTTTGAAATTACTACATTCCCCAACACTATGTGGCTGATGTCTGGACTCCCGCAACCCCCCACCCCCCGTGTCTCGTGTTTGCCGAAAAAAGTACGTCTGAACCGCTCGGTGGAGCGATATAGGCCCGCGTTAGATGACACAACATGTCTGGACCATGCAGTTCGGACGGTTGAGGGCGGTTTAAGGGTCCGCTTTGAAGATGTCCCTAGTACGAAGTACTTCTTCAGATAGTTATATAAAGAAAATATAGAAATAGAAAGAAAAGAGTTAACAGCTTTTTCCCCTCTCCAAGATCACCTTTTTTAATGTGTGTGAAAATGTACTGCCAAGTGTCAATTATCTTTCCGCCTACGCTTCCCCTACGTATGAAAACCTAGATTAAGCAAAGTATGTTCTCTTCCATGACAGCATGTTTCTCTCTTAAATATTACTGTACTTACTATATTCTCCCTCCGTAAAGTAATATAAGAACGTTTAAATCACTACTTTAGTGATCTAAACGCTCTTATATTTATTTACATAGGGAGTAATAGCTAATTGTGCTTTCATGCATAGCTTCTTTGCTCAAGTTTTTTTTCATACTTCGCGAATAGGAACACTAGTGACTGAAGGTATTCTGACTCAAGACAATCTTTGAGGTTGGAGACATTGGTGATGAAGTGGTATCTTGTTGATGGATCCATGAAATGCTGGTGATGAATCGACAACTTACTGGTGGGTTCTATGAGTTAGTCATGGTAGATTAGGATCCAGATCATTAGTTGAGATTTAGGCCCTGTTCGGAATCTCACTAGCTCTGGAAAATACAGGGAGTTGCGGAGCCAGGAAATAGCCGCTCCGCGTTTTTCCACTAACTCCACCTGCTTCGGGAGTGGAGCTATGAAGTGGAGGTACTCCGAACAAGGCGTTACTTCACCTGGGGCGTGTTTGGTTGCCCGCATGCAGCCCAACCATGCCCGCGCGGGATGTGCGTGGCCTGTTTGGTTGCCTGGGTTGCATGCGTTTTATGGCCCGCACGGACCTTAAAGCAGGCCTAAGCTTGGCTCGGCGGAAACTGCCGAATCGGCAGTTTCTCACGAGCCTGGCTCGGCGCGGCCACGCGTGCGAGGGGGTTGCACGCATCGGGCAACGCGGCAGACGGAGGGGACGTCTCATAACCCCCCTGTCGGTGTCAAAACCGGTGGATCTCGGGTAGGGGTCCCGAACTATGCGTCTAGGCGGATGGTAACAGGAGACAAGGGACACGATGTTTTTACCCAGGTTCGGGCCCTCTCGATGGAGGTAAAACCCTACTCCTGCTTGATTAATATTGACGATATGGGTAGTACAAGAGTAGATCTACCACAAGATCAAGGAGGCTAAACCCTAGAAGCTAGCCTATGGTATGATTGTTGTTCTATTGTTCGTCCTACGGACTAAAACCCTCCGGTTTATATAGACACCGGAGAGGGCTAGGGTTACACAGAGTCGGTTACAATGGTAGGAGATCTACATATCCGTATCGCCAAGCTTGCCTTCCACGCCAAGGAAAGTCCCTTCCGGACACGGGACGAAGTCTTCAATCTTGTATCTTCATAGTCCAGGAGTCCGGCCGAAGGTATAGTCCGGCTATTCAAACACCCCCTAATCCAGGACTCCCTCAGTAGCCCCTGAACCAGGCTTCAAAGACGACGAGTCCGGCGCGCAGATTGTCTTCGGCATTGCAAGGCAGGTTCCTCCTCCAAGTACTTCATAGAAGATTTCGAACACAAGGATAGTGTCCGGCTCTGCAAAATAAGTTTCCACATATTGCCATAGAGAGAATAATGTTTACACCAATCTAATCTGCTGACGTATTCCGTAGCTTGACATCACACCATGGCCAAGCCTTTATTCGAATCGTTTTATTGTCCCACCTCAGCGCGTTTAGCGAGGCGGTTTCCTTGGCACGTCTTTGTCGAAGCTGAGATCGTGTCCCCTTAATTTGCGGGATTCTCATCAATACGGACGTGGGTAACCCAGTCATGACCGTTGGTATGTTTTATCGATCAAAAGCGAGTCTCAAACGGTAACGGGGAGGTCCCTTGGTATTCGACCTCTTATAAAGAGACCAAGGCCTTACTCCTTTCTTTCAATCTCAAACAAGTTCGCCCTTCGCCTCGAGTTCCAACACCCAAGGCCCCAGATTTCAGGCGCTTCAGACCTCTGACAATGTCCGGATCCGACCTTCAAGGCCGATGGATGCCCTCCTCCGTCACGGAGGAGGACGTGCTGAAGCTGAGAGAGGCCAGGTTCTTGACCGGTGAAATCTCGCATAGGCTGCCTGCTCAAGGGCAGGTCATTCCTACTCCCAAGCCCGGTGAGAGCATGGTGTTTATGTCTCACTTCCTTCGGGGGCTGGGCTTCCCTATGGACCCCTTCGTAAGGGGCTCATGTTTTATTATGGGCTGGAATTTCACGATTTGGCTCCGGAGTCCATCCTCCACATCTCATCGTTCATCGTCGTGTGCGAAGCCTTCCTCCGCACTTCTCCTCACTTTGGATCGTGGCTCAAGACTTTTAAAGTAGAGCCGAAGATGATCGAGGGGCGGTACGCGGAGTGCGGAGGTGCTTTTATAAGCAAAAGTGCCGGTGCTCCATGGCCCGAGGGCTCTTTTCAAGAGGAGTCCAGCTTATGGCAACGAGAGTGGTTTTACATCACCGCTCCCAGGGGCACCAAGTGGGTGGCGCCACCCGCCTTTTGCTCGGGTCCCCCACCATAGCTAGCGTCACGGGTCAATAAAGGACTGGACTGGGGGCCATCCAAGGACGTGCCTTTGTTGCAGGGCCGTATCCAAGATCTCCTAGAAAGAGACATCAGTTTGGTCATAGTAGTGCAGGTCATGCTAATTCGCCGGACCCTGCCCTGCAAACGTCGCCCCCTCCGCCTGTGGGAATTCAATCCGGAGGGACCACGAGCTCTCCAACATTTTATGGGCGCGACGCCCATGGAGATGTACCAATTGTTCTTCGGATCACAAGCAATGTGTCCGGACTCGACCGAGGATGCAGGCCTGAGCTGCAATCGCCCGGATACTCAAGTAAGTAGCCCTGTACCCGGACACTCTATCCATATTTTTATCATAAAATTGTCCTTAAAAGAACTGTCCCTTAAGCAGGAGTGGATAGCGAAAGCGAAGCTAATCAGGTGTCCGGCCCCCCTCCCGGAGACCACGCCGGATCCCTTGTTAACCAGAATGCTCGAGGTTGTGCCTTTGGAAGAAGGCGAAGGGGGGAACAAGGAAGCTACCGCCTCCCCGAAGGAGGCTGTCAGAAAAGGAGGAATCGAGAAGTCCTCTATCCAGGGGAAGAAGAGGACGGCCTCTGAAGCCCCAGAAAGCATGGTCTCAAAGCGGGGGAAGAAATCTTCATAAGAGGGTCCTGCGCCGGAGGATGCCTCGGCCGCACTGTTCTCCCAAGGGGATCAGCCCTCCACCGAGCCGTAAGTAAAGAGGGGAGTTTAAAATGAGAGACATCCCCGTTTTTATTTCCGAGGAAAATAACCGAAATTTTACCTTGTAGTTCGGATCTCCGCCCTTCTCAGCAGAGCTCATCTTCAGGGGATGTTCTTCCTGAGATGATGGAGAGCGGCACGCCTCCCCCTGCCGTACCGCCTTGTGAGGCGGGCGACCCTGAGGTGTCGTCACGGAGGGTTTCTCCGAATCCGGCAGGGCCGGAATGTAACGCCCTCGATGCGGCTATATCTCCCACGTATCGAGGCACGACTTAGAGGCATAACCGCATTGAAAGCAATGTCGCAAGTGAGGTAATCTTCGCACAATCCATGTAATAAATAAGGGAAAAGATACATAGTTGGCTTACAATCGCCACTTCACACAAGTACATAAATAACATCCATCATACAGATTACACTCAAGGTCCGACTACGGTACCAAAATGAAAGAAGACTACCCCAAATGCTAAACAGATCCCCGGATCACCCAACTGGGCTCCACTACTGATCATCTGGAAAAGAAACATAGTAACGGCCACGTTCCTCATCGAACTCCCAAGTGAGCTCGGTCGCGTCATCTGCACTGACATCGTTGGTACCTGCAACTGAGGTGATAATATCTGTGAGTCACGGGGACTCAGCAATCTCACACCCGCGAGATCAAGACTATTTAAGCTTAAAGGTGGGAAAGGGGTTTGTGGGGTGGAGCTGCAGCAAGCGACTAGCATATGGTGACTACAGCGCAAAAGAGAGCGAGAAGAGAAGGCAAAGCACGGTCGTGAAGCTAGAAGTGATCAAGAAGTGATCCTGAAACGACCTACGTCAGACATAACTCCAACAACCGTGTTCACTTCCCGGACCCCGCCGAGAAGAGACCATCACGGTTACACACGCGGTTGATGTGTTTTTAGTTAAGGTCAACTTCGGGTTTTCTACAACCGGACATCAACAAATTCCCATCTGCCTCATAACCGCGGGCACGGCTTTCGAAAGATAATACCCTGCAGGGGTGTCCCAACTTAGCCCATGATAAGCTCTCACGGTCAACGAAGGATATTCCTTCTACCGGGAAGACCCGATCAATCTCAGAATCCCGGACTACAAGACATTTCGACAGCAACAAAACAAGTCCAGCAAAGCCGCCCGATTGTGCCGACAAATCCTGATAGGAGCTGCACATATCTCGGTCTCAGGGCACATCCGGATAAGTCAAGCTACGAGTAAAACCAGGCCTCGAGTTTCCTCGAGGGGGCCCTGCAGGCTGCTCGGTTCGAACCAGCACTTAGAGAGAAGCACTGGCCCGGGGGGGCTAAAATAAAGATGACCCTCGGGCTCGCGAAAACCCGGGGGAAAAAAAGGGTAGGTGGTGGCAAATGGTAAAACCAATGTTGGGCCTTGCTGGAAAAGTCTCATTCAAAGCGAACTGTCAAGGGGGTCCCATAAATCACCCAACCGTGTAAGGAACGCAAACTCCGGGAACATAACACCGGTATGACGGAAACTAGGGTGGCAAGAGTGGAACAAAACACCAGGCATAAGGCCGAGCCTTCCACCCTTTACCAAGTATATAGATGCATTAATTAAATAAGAGGTATTATGATATCCCAACAAGTAAACATGTTCCAACAAGGAACAACAAGTCCATGTTCCAACAAGGAACAAACTTCATCTTCACCTGCAACTAGCAACGCTATAAGAGGGGCTGAGCAAAGCAGTAACATAGCCAAACAACGGTTTGCTAGGACATGGATGGTTAGGGGCTGACATGGCAATATAGGAGGCATGATAAAGCAAGTGGTAGGTATCGCAGCATAGGCATAGCAAAAGAGCGAGCAATCTAGCAAGCAAAGATAGAAGTGATTTCGAGGGTATGGTCATCTTGCCTGCAAGGTTCTCAGAGTTGTCGAAAGCTTGGTCCTCGTAAGCGTTCTCAACGGAATCCTCGTTCACGTACTCATCTCCCGGCTCTACCCAAGACAAGAGAACAAGCAAAGGAACCAATATCAACCACGATGCAATGCGCAAGCAACATGATGCAAAACATGGCATGATATGCGAGAGGTGATATGCAATGCGTATGCATGCTCCAGAAGGACAAGGATGAACAGGGCATAATCTTGGCAAACCAAGCATGCCACTGGATAGATGAGGTGATTTCGGTTGAAATCGATATAAAGATCACCGGAATCGGATGCACGGTTTGCAAATGGCAAGCAATACAAGAATGACACGAAACTGCCATAAACAGCATGATGCTACTTAGCAAACAACAAATAATTAAGCTACTGCACCCAAACATGGCGACAAAGCATATGACAGTAATCTACTCAAGATGCTCGACAAAAGATGAACACTGAGCTACGGCTAAATCACATCATAACAGGTTCAAACAAACATGGCAAAAGTGCAAACGATAACAGGTTCTCAGACTTAGTGAAAATATCAACAAGCAGAAACTGACATCAGGATGGCATGTTCAGAGCAATGAAACAACATGCTACAGGTTCAGAACATAGCAAAGAAAGGCATGGCATTAATCTACTCATAGCACTTGACAAAAGTCCTTTACTGACCATAAGCCAAAAAGGATCAGAAAATATGCTTACACCCATGACAATTAAGCAAGTTTCGTTACAGGTTTCAGACCTAATAGAAAACTGGACATGGCAGAAAACTGTTAACGACTAGGCATGTTCGTGAGCTCGACGCACTCACTACAGAGAAATTCATGATAAACTAAGCATACATACATCAATAAGACATGGCATAGTAACTATACATGGCAAGAACAACATCATATCATGCAAGGATCAACTACACCAAGCTTGGCAAAATCGAATAACACGTAAACAATTTGCCAGCAACATTTTGAAGCAAAAGTAGAGCTCGATTGACTCAAGCTATGGCACTCCATAATTGCAAACAAAGGCATTGATGGATTTAGCAAATACTCAAGTTCAAAACTCCCTTACTGATTATGCTCAAATTATGCATAGATCTCTCGGAAACAACATGAACACATGGCATAAAAATAACAGCAGTCAGGGACTTAGTGAAATCACTAAGTCTCTGAACTCAGCAACATCAAGTGACCTAGTTTGCATGCTTGTGCTAGTCACCACATAGATCACAAAAATACATGGAAAAATCCTCTGGATAGGTAACATGGCATATTACAAAACTCATGTAGGACTCAACTTCATAGGAGGTACACATCAATCATGGCAAAAATGACAAAAGTGCATGATCAGATAAGATCCAGCAACTAACTTCAACTAGCCCTCTTCTAACAGCATTTCGGGCATCAAGATGACTTCAAATGAAAATGATGCAATGGAACAAAATTATTTACTCTTCGAGACGAACAAAATGACATATTATACGCGTGAAACGGAGCTACGGATGCAAAGTTATCGCAGGATGAACAAGGCATGATGATGATGCAACGTGAGGACTTAGCAGAAATCTGGGAGAGGCAAAAGTCAACCTCTCAGCGCGGATTTCGAGGATGGCCGGAGAAGTCGCCGGCGAGGTGGAAGAAGAGGCCGGCGAGGTCGGGGGTCACCGGATCCGGCCCTCCCGCGGCCGGATCTGGCCGGAGACGGGGCTGACGGGGACCGAGGCGGCGCCGGCGAGCTCCGGTCGCGGCGACGCGGTCGGCGGGCGGCGTCGGTGGCGGCGGGCGGCGCCAGGCGGCGGCGGGCGGCGCCAGGCGGCGGGCGGAGACGGCGGCGGGGTCGGCGAAGCCGGGCGGCGGCAGGCGCGGGCGGGCGGGGCGGCGGCGACCGGGCCCCGCGGGCCGGATCTGGGCCCCGCGGGCCCTGGCGGCGGGGCGCGGCGGAGGCGGCGGCGGGCGCCACGTGGCGCGCTCCCACTGGCCCGGGGCGCGCCGGCGGCGGGCAGGAGAGAGAGAGGCGCGCGGATCGAGGAGAATTAGGGTTTCAGGGTTGTTTCTCTCCCAGATTTGGACGGGGGAGGCGTTTTTATAGCTAGGAGGAGCTAGGAGGCTCCAAACGGAGTGCGGTTTTCGCCCACGCGATCGTGATCGAACGGCGGAGGACATGGGAGTGACTTAGATGGGTTATTGGGCTGTTTTGAAGGGGTGTTGGGCTGCAACACACACGAGGCCTTCACGGTTACCCGGTTAACCGTTGGAGTACCAAACGAACTCCGATTGACCCGAAACTTGACAGGCGGTCTACCGGTGCTATACCAAGGCCACATGTCAAACCTCGGTCCATTCCGAGAATGTTTAATACCCGCTCACGAAGAAATGTAAAAGGGGACACCGGGAGACATAGGAGCGCCGGATTGCCAAACGGACAACGGGAAAGATGCTCGGTTTTATGAGACGAACACGTATGCGAATGAGATGCACATGATGACATGATATGAAATGCATGACATGACCAAAATGCAAAATGGAGAGAACCCAACCACGGAGGGAATAACATAGCACAATGCCGAAAATGGCAAGAGTTGGATTACAAATATGGCAAGTTACATCTGGGGCGTTACACGGAAGGTAGCCGTGTGGCCCCCCAAAGCCCTCCATGTCCGGCCTTCGAAGAAGGTCATCGGGCGAGTCCGGCACAGTCCCGTGCACGGGCGGAGGAGCTGAAGGATCTGCTCGGGCGAGCGTCTATCTTGGAAGAACACCGTGCGTTGATGGGTACGGTGATTGAGGGGATTGCATCCGCGGAGAACGGGTTGCACGAGGTTGGCAGGAGCTTGCTGACAGGCTTTGAGGTACGCAAAATGATGTACCTTTTGACAGTTTCGCGTATATAAGATGCGTCATGTATAGATAGTAGCCCCTGAGACTCTGCGCGTTGTCAAAAATGACGGCGCACGGAGGATCATAATCCCAGGTATAATATGTCGCCTTTCCTATGCAGGTGGCGAAGTGTCCGGTGGCCAGCCGGACTGATGAATTTGCCAAGCTAAAGCGGCAACTTGACGTGGCAGATTCCGACATCGCGCTTGTCAACAAGCGGCTTGACGAGGCACAAGGTATGTTATTTCTCCGGCGGCATTTAGTAAGAGGAGCTGGGCGCTAGTATCTTACGACGTGTGCGCTTGATGCAGATGGTGCTGCCGCCGTGGAGGGTCTTCGGGCGGAACTTGCCCGAGCCAAGGAGCAAGCCAGGAAAAGTGATGCGGCTGCCGGAAAGGCAATTGAAGAGCTGAAAGCCGAACATGCTGCTCACTGCCGAAGCAAGAGGGAAATGGACGAGATGGCCGTGAAGCTGAAAAGCACTGCTGACCGTTGCATGCTTCTTGAAAAAGAAGACCGGGCAGAACAGACGGACCTGGAGAAGGCCATTGCCGATGCTAAGGATGCTCGCTCTGCGATGAGAGCTATGAAGGAGGAGCTACGTCAGGCCGGAGAAATCGCGGCTGGAAAGCCCTTTATGCTGCGGAGGAAGTTCTGTGATCCGAAACATGCTCCGTTAGACCGGATGTGGAGTACGGCGGATGCCTATCTGGATTTGGCAGCGAGTGTCGCAGATGCGGCCGAACACTTCCGGGATCAAGAAGATCGCGAAGTGGAAAAGCTTTTCTGGTCGCAGTTCCACAATGCAGAGCGTCCACTGTCATTAGACGATCGTTTGGCCGAATGGGCCGAGCTAAATAGGATGTCCGGACTCGCCATGAAATATGTCATGAGTCACCTGTGGCCGGCGAGGCCAGAGCCGAAGAGTTATTTCAACTTGGTGCAGCAGTTCCTTGGTGTGGTGCCGCATATCAATGCAATGAAGAAGTCAGCGTGCATAGAGGGTGCGTGTATGGCTCTTGCCCGTGTCAAGACATACTGGGCGGAGATGGAGACCACCGCTGATGCATCCCAAGACTCGGACGAAAGCTGAGTACCTGCCGAGCACTATTTTCAGGAAGTTCTGCAAGGCGCTCGTTTAATAGAGACGCAGTGCTCGAAGGATACTATGTTCGAATAGCATATATTGTTGTAAAAAGATGCTTTAATAAATTTGTAGAAGCTTTTTATACTTGTGCCTGCAAGTTATTATAATACCTCCTGTGCGGTCGTTTAAGATATATGTATATATATTTTGAAAGATGGCAGTCGTCGGCTTCAGCCCCCACGCAAATAATGCGGGGGTGTTCGCAGAAGGCGCATTTTCACACTTGATCCAACGTCTTGGTCCTACAAAGGAGGTGATAGCGCAGCGAACTAGGCAACCGGACTATGATGCTTTATCATTTTCACTTGGTCATAGGAGTTTGACAGTGAGGCTACTTATATAGCCCCTGGTGGCGCCTGCGCTCGCCCGAACTCGGGGCGCATATGTGCCTAGCCGGGAAACGGCCCTTCGTTGATGCGGAGGAATCCTAAAGATTTTGGTAAGTCGTCGAGTGGTTGACCAGTCTCACGCTATATCATGACAGTCAGTTTTCGGCTTTCTCTACTTAGGTGCTCGCCTGGCCGAACCGGGGCACAATCGCAGTAGTTCTCCTGGTGCCGCCTTAGCTGATAGAGCAGAACGTAAGGCAGCAAAACACAGGAGTGGGGCAAACCCAACATTTGACCAAAGACATGATTCGGAGCTGATGCATATAAGGCCAAACTCGCGACGCCGAACACTCCCTAAGGTATTCGGTCTTTTATGAAATAGGGTGGAACATCACCCTTGGTTATAAGCCCCTGATGTCTAGGTACGTGCAAAACTCTGACGTGGCCACATGCCAAAACGCCAGCCTCCTCCTCGGCTGTACAGAGAATCCGGGGGATGTGTATCAAGAAGAGACAGTAAAAAAGGTTTACGCAGGGTCTTAATCTAAAAAGAATCCTTGAGACGGGTCCCTGTTACACGTCTGCGCCTCTGTCTCCGTTGTGCCGTGTCCTGGACGGGCGTAGCATGGTGTTCATCTGCAAGAGAGAGGAATTTAGCTGAAAAGAAAAGAAGAAGAATAGTAGTGCGGAATGTACGCTGTACTGGATAAACAATATATAATTGTAGGACAGGTGAACTGGAGCCTTATTGTCGTGTATTTTACATATGCGAAGCCCCTTGTATAGGGGTGTATGGCTACTAAACCTTTATCCGTTATATGTTTGCTCCATACTCGCCTAGCCGAGCCCGTGGTCTTGACGACTTGGCAGATGCTTTCTTTTGTGAAGCTATTTTAAGTCATGGCTGTCGAGGCAGCCGCATATTCTTTCGCGCTCGAGGGACACTTAATATTGCCCCTTATTGAGATGACGCCTCGTGGACCGGGCATTTTGAGCGTAAGAGACGCATAATGCGGTATTGCGTTAAAGCGGGCGAAAGCTTCTCGTCCCAATAATGCTTGATAGCTACTTGAAAATGGGGCGATATGGAAGGTTAGCTTTTCACGGCGGAAGTTGCCGGGGGAGCCGAACATAACTTCTAGCCGAAGAGAACCCATGCAATGGGCATCCGGGCCTGGCGTTACTCCCTGAAAGGATGTATTGTTATGGCGAATTCTTGTTGGGTCTATTCCCATTTTGCGGATTGTGTCCTGATATAGCAGGTTTAAAGCACCGCCGCCATCCATCAGGACATTTGTAAAGTGGAGTCCGTCGATTAGCGGATCTAATACCAGGGCAGTCCAACCTGCGTTCCATATACTTCTAGAGTAATCCTGGTGATCGAAGGTGATTGGTTTTAACAACCATGGGCGAGACTCCTTTGGGATAGGTCGTATGGCATGAATCTCTGTTGGCGCCACTCTATTCACCACGTGAAGTAAGTTTACTGTTTTAACTTCTTGTGGGAAATCCTTTTCTTTCCTGGTGCTCTGCTCGTGGGGTCCGTCATCGTCCTCACTTGGTGTGTCGAGCCCCTTGTGTTCGGCGTTGAGTTTGCCGGATTGCTTGAAAACCCAACAATCTCTGTGGGTATGGTTCGCAGGCTTCCCAGGGGTACTGTGAATTTGACATATCTTGCCCAAGATTTTGTTCAGGTTAGATAATTCGTCCCTGTTATCCTTGAGGGGCAGCTTTCTCTGATTCTGCCGAGAGCTTTTGAATCCGGCATTGACTGTCGCGCTCTTCGGACTGCTTCCCTTAGTCCGGCGCTGGTCCTTGTTGCGTCGTGGTTTCCCATTTCCATCCCTAACTTTGGATGTACTTGGGTCGCTGGTGCTGCATCTTGCCAACCAGCTGTCTTCTCCCGCACAAAATCGGGTCATGAGGCTTGTTAATGCGGCCATTGTTCTTGGCTTTTCTTGGCCGAGGTGTCTGGCGAGCCATTCGTCTCGAACACTATGTTTGAAAGCCGCTAAGGCTTCGGCATCCGGACAGTCGACTATCTGATTCTTTTTAGTAAGAAATCTGTTCCAGAGTTTCCGGGCTGACTCTCCGGGTTGTTGAGTTATATGGCTTAAATCATCCGCATCCGGAGGTCGGACGTAGGTCCCTTGAAAATTTGCCCGAAAAGCATCCTCGAGTTCCTCCCAACTTCCAATGGTGTTTTCGGGGAGGCTTTTGAGCCAATGTCGTGCTGGCCCTTTGAGTTTGAGGGGTAAGTATTTTATGGCGTGGAGGTCATCTCCTTGGGCCATGTGTATGTGGAGGATATAATCCTCAATCCATACTCCAGGGTCTGTTGTTCCGTCGTACGCCTCTATGTGTACGGGCTTGAATCCCGCTGGAAATTCATGGTCCAGCACCTCATCGGTGAAACATAGGGGGTGTGCGGCACCCCTGTATCTGGGTGTGCCGTGATGTTCGGATATTTGTTGTGCCGCATTGCTTACTAGAGCGTGCTTTCTTGGCCCATAGATAGATCTGACTGGGCCGTCCTTTTGATGCGATTCCTTGAGTGGATCGCGTGCCGGCTTGTGTGCGGCGCCGCTTGCCGCTCCATGTTGGCCATGGGGTCGTCTATCTGATCGGGTGGCTTTCTTATTTTTTGATTGCGGGGGCTCTAAGGCTTCCTCGTCAAATTCAGGCAGTAGCTTTCGCTTCGGATAGCTTTTTGTGCAGCAACTGCCGCCATGTTTGTCTGCGGTGTTGAGTACTCTGCTCCATCTGATTCTTAGCGCATCTTCCGCAGTTTTGAGCTTCTGCTTCTTTTTTTCAGGCTTCGCGCGGTGGCGACGAGCCTATTGTGGAGGTTCTTCTGTTCCGTGAGCGTATTGGGCGTGAGGTCGTCTGGACTGTTGTTTCCGCCGGGGACGGTTTGTTTGTCAATGTTGCCCTGTTCGGACGGTTGCTCCAAGGCATGTTCGTCGTCTGCCGGCTCATCCCGCTCTATGGCTGGGGCTGTATGGCTGCCGTTTTTGTCGAGGCGGGGCTTGGAGCGGCGCTTACGTCGTCGCTTTGATTGCTTTTCGAGTGAATGATCCCTCGTTGCATCCCTGTGTTCCTCGTCGTCGCTTCCTTTGGTGTGTCCACCTTGTATACATCATGTGATGAGGTGGCAGTCCAGTGCCTTATAGGCGTTAGTTCATGTTCGTCTCCTACATCGTCGTCCATACCGTCGATGTCTTCGGAGTCGAGTTCGAGCACGTCGTTTAAATTTTTTACATTGGCTACGAAGTGGGTGGTGGGTGGGTTTTGAATTTCTTCATCATCCGCATCCCAATCTTGCTGACCGTAGTCCGGCCAGGGCTCTCCTGATAAAGAGAGAGACTTTAGTGAATTCAGGATATCGCCAAAAGGCGAGTGCTGAAAGATGTCCGCGGCGGTGAACTCTATAATCGGCGCCCAATCGGACTCGATCGGCAGGGGCGCGGGGGGCTCGGAGTCCGGAGAGGAGTCCGGCACCTTGGAGTCACGGGCTTCGCAAGGGACAAAGCTGGTGTTCGGCGCGATTGTCGTAGAGATTTCGGCCTCCGAGGCGGCGTCCAACCACCCGTCCTCGATCGGCGCGATCGGCTCCGAACTAAGGGTCGGGGCCGATGCGGGCGCGGCCTCCAAGACACTGTTCGGTGGCAGAGCTAAATCATGCCCTTCGTGACAGTGCCGCGTGCTCGGATGTGGTTCGAATCCGTCAAAGATCAAGTCTCCGCGGATGTCAGCCGTGTAGTTAAGACTTCCAAATCTGACCTGATGGCCAGGGGCGTAGTTTTCAATCTGCTCTATATGGCCAAGCGAATTGGCCCGCAGTGCAGAGCCGCCGAATACGAAGATCTGTCCGGGGAGAAAAGTCTCACCCTGGACCGCATCGCTGCTGATGATCGGAGAAGCCATCGGGCCTAAAAGTGACGACACAAAGGAACTCTCAATGAAAGCACCAATGTCGGTGTCAAAACCGGCGGATCTCGGGTAGGGGGTCCCGAACTATGCGTCTAGGCGGATGGTAACAGGAGACAAGGGAGACGATGTTTTTACCCAGGTTCGGGCCCTCTCGATGGAGGTAAAACCCTACTCCTGCTTGATTAATATTGACGATATGGGTAGTACAAGAGTAGATCTACCACGAGATCAAGGAGGCTAAACCCTAGAAGCTAGCCTATGGTATGATTGTTGTTCTGTTGTTCGTCCTATGGACAAAAACCCTCTGGTTTATATAGACACCGGAGAGGGCTAGGGTTACACAGAGTCGGTTACAATGGTAGGAGATCTACATATCCGTATCGCCAAGCTTGCCTTCCACGCCAAGGAAAGTCCCTTTCGGACACGGGACGAAGTCTTAAATCTTGTATCTTCATAGTCCTGGAGTCCGGCTATCCGAACACCCCCTAATCCAGGACTCCCTCACCCCCCCCCACACACACACACTCTCTCTCTCTCATGTCACTGCCCCGCCCGCAGTGTTCCCACCGCTCCCTCTCTGCCTCACCGCCCATCCCTCTCCTCTCCTCCGATGGCTTTGCCTCGCCCACTGCCGCGCCATCCTCTGATCCCCGTCTACCAGCGCATCGCCAGCATCCAGGAGCGCTGGCTGGCCAGGCTCCAGAACTCGGGCAGGGACCTGGCGTCGATGCTGCGAGCGTCGTTCCCCATCTGCTACCGGCCACCACGAGCGCCAGCCAATGCGGTGCCGGCCATTCCTGCTCCGCCGCCGATTCTGGACCTCGTAGTCCTGGGCTCGGCGCCGGCGCCGTCCACGGAGCCGCCACTTCTTGGGACCCCATTGGGCAGGGGGTTTCTTGACCCCGTCCAAGGGTTTTCTCCTATCAGCGCACCACCCTCCTCGACCTCCGGCGTGGCCATGAGCACGGGGTTGATGCCGCAGGCCGTCGCCAGGGCCGGCTCCTCCTCCGCTCCGCCACCTCTCTCCTTTCCGCCGGGTTTTTCACCCCGGCCACGGTTCGCTACGACTGCGCAAGCTCTGGTGAGTCAAACCCCCCAATGCTTGCTCGTAGATGTAGATTAGGGGTTTATTTCTTAGGCATGTGCTAGTACTTAGTGGATTCGATAGGATTAGATAGGATTTGAGTAGATCCGATTGGATGCGATCCCAATCGAATCCAATCGGGCCGATCTGTTCTTGTTTGCTACAGTGTCTGTGCTAGAATAATGTTCATGTTCATGTTGATATTCATGTTGAATGCTCTAGATTGTTATACATGTTCAAGCTAGGGTTTGTGTTGCATGCTCTAGATTGTTATACGTGCATGTAGTAGGACCATTTGTAGGATGCTGCCAAATGTGCATGGGTGCACATGGGTGCTATTGATAAGTGGCACTTGTTGTTGCTCTTTTTAGATGTTTTTGTGGCACTTGTTGTTGCTCTTTTTAGATGTTTCCATGCTTAGGATAGTGCACTAATGAGTGGCAGTTGCAGAAAACCAGATGCCACTGATCTGTGGCATTTGCTCATGGGCAACTACCACTGATCAGTGGCATTTGCTCACTGATCAGGGGACTTGCCCAACAACAAGTGCCACTGATCAGTGGCACTTGTTGTTGGGCAAGTCCCCTGATCAGTAAGCAAATGCCACTGATCAGTGCACAAACTCTTTGCCAAATGCCACTTATCAATGGCACTTGCTGTTGGGCAAGTCCACTGATCAGTGGCATTTGCCCAAGAGCAAGTGCCATTGGTAAGTGGCATTTAGCAAAGAGTCTGTGCACTGATCAGTGGCATATGCCCAAGAGCGAGTGCCATTGGTAAGTGACATTTAGCAAAGAGTCTGTGCACTGATCAGTGGCATATGCCCAAGAGCGAGTGCCATTGGTAAGTGACATTTAGCAAAGTGTTTGTGCACTGATCAGTGGCATTTGCTCTTGGGAAAATGTCTCTGATCAGTGCCATTTGTTGTAGTGCTAGTGCAACTGATCGGTGGCATTTGTAAGTGGCATTTGGTAGAGAGTTTGTGCACTAATACTTGTCATCTTACCTGACAAGATATTGAAGAGTGACTGGGATGTGACGGGTGGAGGATCTCAGGTGGTGGCCGGAGCTGAGGGCGCCGAGGATTTCATTCCCACAAATAGGTGGCTCGGAATGGTGAACCTGCCTGGCAAGATCGCCTTCATGAGCCTGCCTCGTTTAAGGGGACGATCTCCTAGGCAGGGCCACGAGGAGGGGGCCTGGTAGCCGCTGCGCTTCTACCAGCAGATCAAGGACAACGAGGACCTCGCCATGCTCGTCATCCCTCACAAGTTTGTGGAGGTGACGAACGCCTGGTTGGTCATCAAGCGGCTCCCGCGCATGGTCAGGTTGTCGGCGAACAAGCGGTGCGTGTTCTGGGTGCAGGTCCAGAACTTCGAGGGGCACATGGTGCTTGGTCGGGGCTAGAACTACTTCTGCCGCCGCCACCGGATTGTCCCCGGCGACCTCGTCGTTGTGCGCATCTCAGGACTCTGCCTCAAGGTGCAAATCTACAACCACGACTCCTCGGTCATGTGCAGGGTTTCGTTACAGCAGGCACAACTGCGTTGGTGACATTGAGCATGCAATGTAGTTAACTTTTATGGTGTTAATGTTGAACTTTAATGGTATGTGGCTAGACTTATGGTACTTGTGCTGGGAACTTGTTAATATTTTGGCCAGGAGCAGCACCCTGGCGTGGAGCAGGGAAGGAGGATGCCCCTGCTGTTAATCTAAGTAGTTTGTTGTCATTTCTTTGCTTGCTTTTTGTTTGATCTCATTTGGTTGCTTGCTTTGTTTGATCTCATATATGCTTATTGTTGTGCTCATCATGTGGTGGTAAGGCCATCACATTTGAATGGGGTGAGCAGAACACAAACGTTGTTTGCAACCAAACAGCTGAAGTTTGCATCTGCTCACGCCCTAAGCACAAAAACGACAACCAAACAGCAGGGGGTAAGTGCCCCTTCATGCGATGCACGCAACCAAATAGGTTGCCTCTGCTGCATATGAGGCTGCATATGAAGAACGCTGAAGATGTGTATGCAATGCGGCTTCTGTAGCAAACTGCAACCAAACACACCCTTGATGCTTCGCTTGCTTCCATTGTTCTTGCATGTAGTGGCAGCCTGGCAGGGGAACATGTCAACACGGAACATTTGTCCGAGGCCACGGACAAATGCTTTGCTTGCTTCTTCTTCTTTTTTTTTTGAAAAGGTTGCTTGCTTCTTTTTTAGGCACGCAGATCTCACCTCGGCCCATGGCGCGACCATTGTTAGTGCTGCTCTGTGCGTCTGCTTTATCTTTGATCGTCTGGTTTTGCTGACAGTATGGATGGACCATTATCTTAAGAAGCTCGATTGTAACTTATATGAATGCCTCGCTGTCTGGCGTCTAAAGAAAGAAGCGTGATATGTTAACTGAGTAGTGATATATTAATATACCATTCAACTTAGTGTTGGCACTTGGCAGCCAGCATTTTTTTGTTCTCACATGTGTCTACCTAACTAGCATGAATATACTTTGAAAAGCATTAGGGGCAATTTCCTTTTGAGAGGAAAACTGTAAGCAAGTACGTGGACCTCGATATTTCCGACACACATACCTAAATCCTCATAAAATGTGTATATAGTAGCCTAGATTGGTGTAGGTGCTTGAGATGCAAAGACAGGAGCCAATTAGTTTTTGAATGCATTACAGACTAAGAAGTTGAATTTTGAACGTATGTATATCGATCAAGAAACAGAAATTCATGGACAAGCGCAATTTCCTCAACATATCGATTGGCATTCAAGGAGTTGACATTCAAATTTGGGAGATAAATGCCAAACTCTTTGTCATATTCGGGCGAGTGAAGGAACACTCCATCTGTAAAGTGCAAAAAAAGTAGGATCCCAATACTGGCAGCAGCTCCAACTGAAGCAACTGACGATAGATCAGCATTCCTATGAAAAAAATGGGAAGAACCATTACTAGATGCAAATGCAAAAGATGATAGGGCACAGCAGAAGCTCAGGTGATGGCACAATTTCTTCAGGCGGCATACATGCATAATAACTAGTCACACATCAGGCGTTTCAGTCGTTAACAGGAAAGGTTCAAAACCGTCCCAAAACACAGACACACAGGCAACTGAAAAGACTACAAACAACGACATAGTTCAGTTCAATTTTTTGGCAACCGCGCTTCGACCCCAGCATCATCTCAGTTGCAGCTATAGAACATGCTCAGCATCGAGCCACCGAAACAAGGAAGGCACCGGACCGCGGAGCGAGACAGACGGTTGAACCTTACAGCATGCTATCAGTCCTTGCCGGCAGCCTCCTGAAGAAGTTCAGCGGGACAGACGGCATCTTGTGGCGGAACCTCGGGTGCCTCAGGGTGTACAGGCCTGCAAGGAAGACCACAACGCGGAATGGTGTGACGTACAGGACGATTGCCGCGATGAAGCAGAAGGTCACAAACAGCGCAGTGGCCCTTGGGTCTCTCCAGCTCAGCAGAGACTGCAGCCTTTCTCCTTGTGTTGCAAGATCACCAACAACAGTCTGGATCCTCCCAGCGACGCTCCGGAGGCGGTCGTACCGCATCCTTACGATGTCGGGTGGGCGAGATGTAGGGAAGGTATCAAACTCTTCATCAAGCTCATCAGGATGGGCGGTCTCCGCATGTGAGAGGCGAGTGTCCATGTGCGGAGGCTGCCTCGACCGCCACCGGTAGTACCACACTCCAATCAGGAATAGGTAGAGAAAGATTGTAGGCAGTATCAGCTCAGGATACAAGACCAGTATCACAAAGAGGACATGGATCAGTATAGTCGTCAGTGGGTTCCTCCAGTGACAGATCTGATCGAACCACCTAGCAACTGCAATCAGAGGGCTCAGGACACCCATGATACGGAAGAAGTTCGCCTTGCTCTTTCTCATGCTCCACATGTGAGAATCCACATCCAGCATGTACTCCACAATTTCTTTTCGCAGTGGCGGCTCTGCACGGCTCAGCCTTGTTGACACAATGTTGGTTGCTTGGCGTCTTAGGTTATCAACCTGGATCACAGACAACGGGTGTATATAGTGCATCTTGGGCAGCAAGGGCTGTGAATACAGAGTCATCATGTTGAGCAGTGATGAGCATGTGAACCGGACAGCAAGCTGTACCTCACCCATTTTCTTAACGCCAGCAGGTGTCAAAACAATAAGAGGGTATGAGTGTGTATACACCCGATCAGTTTCTAGCGTTGAGAGGCGGATGCGGACCTTCCCAATTCTGGTATCCCGTGCACCATTAGCCTTTTCCCCGCCATTCAAGTGGCAGTTGTCAAATACACCAATAGTGATCACAGTGCATGGATCATGCACTTCCCAAGTGTACTGTTCATTCCACTTGGGAGTGAAACTATCAATGATAGTCCTTGTACGCACCCATTTCTGCCCATACTTAGCAACACAATAAGGGTCAGTCGTGCCGCGTCCATCCTTCGTCTTCATAGGCAACAGGCCCTGCGCAGTCAAGATACCCAGCTCAAGGACCCCGATGTTATGCTTCCACAGCTGTTTGGCAGTTGGCCTTAGATCACTGCTGTAATGTGTCGATTCATCCAAGACATGATATCCACCTTCAAGACAAATTCTCAAGTGAATCCTGCTTGAGAACTTGGTCTCCTTCCTCTGCTCACCATCCACCATCACATGCTTCTCAAGATTATACCACTGGCTGTTCAGCAACTTGTGGTCCAGCCTCCGAGCTACATGCTGCAGTGAAATGACAGTTCGCCCAATTACATCATCCTTTCCTGGAGCAATCCTGTCTTCTACACTCAAAATCAGGTGCTCCTCGAATGGCTCAGCTGCAACAAACATCAAGTCCTCATTCCACATTGGATTCAGAGTCCTGCCTGGTGATACTCGGGTTCTAAGAGCCTGGTTCCCTAACATTGCTTTGACGTAAACCTCAGGGAACCTGGTCTTGTCATTTGGTATAAGATCTTGTGCTTCAATGACATTGACACGCAGATACCAAAGCTTGGGAGTAAGATAAACTTTTGATCTAATACTTGCAAGGCCATCACCAGGGATTGACGCAGCATCAGAGTGCCAAGCTTCAGGAAATGCTTCATCTGCTTGAGTACCCATCCAAACAGCTAACATCAACTCTCCTTTGACCTTGTGCCCATTCCGTTCTTCCAAGCGATACCATTGTGGAGCCAACGGACTGTCAGGCGGAACTCGCTTTGGGACCTCATTCAGGTCAAACATAACCCGTCCAATGTAGTCATCTTTAACAAAGTCTTTATCTTTGACGATAATCTCCACTACTGATGCCTGAATGCGCTCCTTTGAGAAGGCAAACACCTGGTTCCACTCAGGATTGGTCTTCTTCTCAAAATGCCGAGTTGTGCCCTTATAATTCCCAAGCTTCACCTCAACATACGGGTCACAACTTCCAGTGAGGTCCTTAGCTGGAAGTTCCTTCGCTTTTACCACTCGAACATAAAGGTACTGCATCTGCTCAACCAGGTCATAGGTGGTGGTGAGCTTGTCACCTGCAGCTGCTCCACCAAGGTGAGGAGTAGTCTCCTTCAAGGAGTACTCCTCCGGGCGGAATGGCCTCTGCATCATCTTGAATGACAGTCTTCAACCAAACAATTTCTACTCAGGATCGGAAAAGGAAGAAAGATACAGCCAGTAGCGACTGATTCCCCAGAATAGCTGCAAAAAAGGAAAATAAGCACGGCCTTTAAATGGTTGTTGTAGGCAACAAAATGAATGGTTGGTGTACAGAAAGAAGAGGAGGTTGGCACCTTTGCAATCAACAATTCAGGCAAGGTCGCTTTCAACCGAACATTTCGTGAGAAAATTCTCCATCTGCCATGTGGGGAAAAACATCTACATCACCAATCTTGAAAAAACATCCACGACAAGTATAGCGACTGAACTGCGGACACTACAACATAAATGAAAAAACATCTGCAACAAGTATAGCGACTGAACTGGGGACACAACAACATAAATCCATTATACGTATCAAGCAGGACAACAGTAGAGTTATGCTAGCCCTATTCTACACATTGCGGTAACTCAGACTTGAGAAAACGCTGAAACAGCATGTAAGTTCTTGGATCATGAAGAACAGCTAGCTGGTGTTAATTTTGGAACATGAAGAGAACCCACAGCTTTAACTACCAGTCCAAGGAGAACTAAAACAGTGCATTTAAACTAGAAAAATAGGAGAAGATCTAGATGCGGTGACGGGTGCGTGGGATTTAACTAATGGCTGGATAAAAATAACATCATATACCTCAAAACGGATGGCAGCAGGAATGTCTGTCCGCATCAGAAAAGGTAAAATATGAATCTAATATAAGAATGGAAACCATGTAAAAACTTATAAACCCTAGCAGCAGGGAAGAACATGGGACCTAGATCCTCCATCCATTACAAATTCTTTTTACCGTGAACTAGCATCGTTTACCCCTACAGATCTTCCCTCGTGGCCAGCAAGAAAATAAAATAAAGGGAAAAGCAACAGGGAAGAACATGGGACTGCGCGCTCACGTACCGGATTCCAGCACGCGATCTGAACAACGGGGGATCTCGGAAAGGACGGAATCGGAGGAGGAGATATTCGGAATCAACAGGGGTTGACGAGAAGTCCAGAACAGGAGCAAGGGAGCAATGCTGAAAGATTTCAGCAGATCTTGAGGTGGCCGGACACCGGATCTACACGCCGGAGTGGCTCCCCGCAGGCGGTAGGCACTCTCATGGATCGATCTCTCGGGTCTTCTCCTCGGCAAGAACCCTAGGTGGGAGCCGAGAGGGATAAGCGAGAGGGGGGAGAGAGTGGGAAGACTGAGGAAGAGTGTGGAAGAGTGAGGGAAAGCGGCGGACAGGGTGGGCCCCGGGGTGGCTTTTCTCATCGGCGTGGGGAGGGCGACCGACCGAGGCCATGCGGAGGGGCGACCCAGCTGGACCCCGGTCGGCGGCTAGTGCGCGTGCTGCGTGGACCGGGTGCGTGCACCGGCATTGCGTAGGCCGCAGGGGGTGTGCGTGTGTGAAGCATTTTTCTGGATCAGCGGCGAGAGGGGCGAGGACATGGTCCATCGGCGTTTGGTTGGTGGGAAGCCGCCGAGGAAGTGAGTAGTTTAGGTGTTTCCTTTGTGCGATGATGACGGGGACAAAGTATTGTTGTCGTGAGACCAACTCGTTTTTTAAGGAAAATTTTGATTCCGCTCGCTCGATTCAGGGAGGATTTGGTTTTGAGAGAGAGAGAAGAGATGGTTTTAATCTCACTTTGGAATTGTTTGCTTCTTCTTTTTTAGGGGAACTGTTTGATTCCTGATGAATAATTTGCCCCATCCTGCTTTAGGGCTTTGATCTTTCATCTTTTTTCAATTGATATGAAATTCTTCTCTTTTTCCAAAAGTAATAACTAATCATCTCTTTTCTTCCGCTCGACCCAAACCGAATCAAACCATCTCTTCTCCCCCGATTCAAATGATGAACCCTAGTTTTCTAGCCGCTACATCGTCGATGGTCGGTACCACTTCTCATAATGAGAAGCATGCCATGAGGAATGAAGTTGGAGGCTTGGATCATTGTTTTAAGGAGTTGTAGAAAAGCGAAGAGATTTGCACTCGATTGTTGGTTTGTAATTCGTTTTTTTTCTTTCTATTTTAGTGCTTTCAGCGATGCTTGTGAAGCAATGGTACTGCAATTTGGGAACACGCATTTCTGTTGATCATTTCCTCGAATCCAGCTGGAATAGAAGTGCTTCACGCAACGAAAGAAAGCTGCAATAAGTTTGCCATACAACTCGGGGAATTGGCTTCACACCGAGACAGTTCCCTCTTCTTCCCCGACAGTGACGCGGGTCGGTGTGGAGATTTGAGTGGAGCGCGAGAGTCCCTGTTCAGAGTAGAGATATGTTAGGCTAGGTATATAGTAAGGCTTGCCTGTGGGGTGTTTGGTGTCGTGCCAAAGTGGAGCTACTTTTCGGCGCTTGCGAGCGACATCTAGTGGTGGTTGTCTCCTTTGGTCGTTCTCCATGGTGGTTGGCGATTGTCCGGGAGGGATCCGGCGGAAGCTCTGCAAGAAAAAAACTCAACAGTGCTCCAAATCGGGTTGTCTTGGCCTACCTCCCCTCATATGATACCATGGGTTTGGACGAAGAAAGGGAAGCGAATCCATTTCGGAGTAACCATTGGTTATATTCCCACTCAATTAGTTGTCATCGGTTTTTTTTAAAATATAATATCTCCTGGACCTAAGCTAACGGCCATCTCCTGTAATGCATATGTCATAGCATGGACGACGTGTCACCTTATTACTCTATTCGATAACACAAAAGGGATTCTTCTACAAACGCACCGACGGGCTCCAAAATACTTGGCTCCGACACGAGCTCCCAAGCAAGCCGAAAGAGAAAAGTAGGGATAGGTGTAGGGGAAAAGAGCGGGAAAAGCGTGGGATCACGTAGGCGTGTATTAATGACTTTTCAAATTCAATTTAGGAGTAACCATCAACTAGATTCGCGCGCTTACCTAACGGTCGTCCTTTCAAAATGCATTTCCTTCAGGGCATATGTTAACAATCATCTCTTCAAAAAGCTTTTAACATATCTTCAACGACATATTGTTTCACTCTATCTGATAATGCAAAATGAATGATTTTTTGATATCAGCTCTGGAGTCAAAATACCTAGCACCGACACATGCTTCGAACAAGTTGAAAGAGGAAATTATGAGAAGGTGTGGAAGTAAGGGCATGTTCGTTAACTCCCCAACTCCTCGCTCCTTCAACTCCGAAACTGGAGTTGGGCCAAACGGGGAAACTCCCAGAGTTGTGAATGAGAAGCTGGCGATGATTCTGGTGCAAAATTCGAGGAGTCGAGGAGCTGGAAAAAGCGAGCTCCACCAAAACAATGAAGCGGGAGTTGTGGATAATTACCGAGTTGTGCCACCGCCAAGTGAGACTTGCGTACCGATTCGGTCCATCCTTTTCTCTAGCGTACTGACCATTCGCCTTGGCTGGGCTGTATACAAGACAAATCGGCTACCAGCCCAGGCTAGAGCAAACAAATGAGAATTTGTCCACCCGAATGATCGTTGCTCCGGATATTTTAACAAGAAGCTGGCGGCTGGCTGGTGGCTGAGGAGTTGATGAGTTTGTGAACGTGGAGAGATACCGAACACGCCCTAAGTAGGGGAAGTGTGCAATTACGTGGCAAACATTTGCGACCTTGAGAGTAACAATTGATTGGAATCGCACACTTCACCAGCGAGTCATCGGTTTTAGAAAATACAAATTTCTTCCGGGCAGAAGTTAAGAATCATATCTTCAAAAACCCTATTTGTCGTAGAGGATAGTCATGAATAGGTTTGGAATAGAAGGTTTGGTTTGCTATTTTCTACTGTCTAATATAGTGCACCTGCTTACGTGTGCTTTTTTCCAACTCTTGTGTGATGAGTTGCTTCTATTTCCATTTTTGCCCGACTCAATCATTGATCGAAGGCCTGGTATCCGCACCGACACAACTACAAATTCTATTGCATGCTCTGCCTTGCACTTGACCAGCAAAATGATGTATAATAATGTCATAGTCGCGACCCGAAATGAAGGCACACTAGAAAATGTAATAAATTTAGAAAGAGAGGGGCTAGAGCTGAAACAGGCGGATGCCCCTTCCTCTCACTTTGAAATGGTCTATAATTACCGAATTCACACAATGTTTTCATCATGGTGTATACTATGTCAGTACGGATGCAAGGTAAGCAAGAAATATGGATGTGTAATAGTAAAATGTCAAGATAAGTCTAGTATAGCTTTACATGCGACTATACATCCTTGGATAATAGCCACATGTTCTTCTAGAAAGAAGGTAAGTAGGAATGAAATAGTAGCATGGATGTGTGTCATCTTACTATATATAAAACAAGGATGTTCTATGAACACCGTTAGATAATAGCCACATGTTCTTCTAGAAAGAAGGTAAGCAGGAATGAAATAGTAGCATGGATGTGTGATGTCTACTGCACAACTTGTTTTTGTAGACTCGTGTTGGGCCTCCAAGCGCAGAGTTTCGTAGGACAGTAGCAAATTTTCCTCAGGTGGATGACCTAAGGTTTATCAATCTGTGGGAGGCGTTGGATGAAGATGGTCTCTCTCAAACAACCCTGCAACCAAATAAAAAAAGTCTCTTGTGTCCCCAACCCACATGTCGGTGTCAAAACCGGTGGATCTCGGGTAAGGGATCCCAAACTGTGCGTCTAGGCGGATGGTAACAGGAGACAGGGGACACGATGTTTTTACCCAGGTTCGGGCCCTCTCGATGGAGGTAAAACCCTACTCCTGCTTGATTGATCTTGATGATATGAGTATTACAAGAGTTGATCTACCACGAGATCGAGGAGGCTAAACCCTAGAAGCTAGCCTATGGTATGATTGTTGTTCTTAGTCCTACGGCCTAAACCCTCCGGTTTATATAGACACCGGAGGGGGCTAGGGTTACACAGAGTCGGTTACAAGGAAGGAGATCTACATATCCGTATTGCCAAGCTTGCCTTCCACGCCAAGGAGAGTCCCATCCGGACACGGGACGAAGTCTTCAATCTGGTATCTTCATAGTCCAACAGTCCGGCCAAAGGATATAGTCCGGCTGTCCGGATACCCCCTAATCTAGGACTCCCTCAGTAGCCCCTGAACCAGGCTTCAATGACGATGAGTCCGGCGCGCAGATTTGTTTTCGGCATTGCAAGGCGGGTTCCTCCTCCGAATACTTCCTAGAAGATTTTGAACACGAGGATCGTGTCCGGCTCTGCAAAACAAGTTCCACATACCACCGTAGAGAGAATAATATTTCCACAAATCTAATCTGCTGACGTACCCCGTAGTGTGACATCACACCACAACCAGGTCTTTAATCAAATCGTTTTTCATAACCAATCTCAGCGCGTTTCGCGAGGCGTTTCCTTGGCACGTCTTATCGAAGCAGAGATCGTGTCTCCTTTGTTACGTGATTCTCCTCAACACGGACGTGGGTAACCCAATCGTGCCTGTTGGTATGACCCCTCGATTAAAGGTAAGTCCCAAACGGTCACGAGGAGGGCTCTTGGTGTTCAACCTCTTTAAAAAAGAGACCAAGGCCTATTCTTTTTCCTCTCGATCTTAATCGAATCCGCCTCCCGCCTCGAGTTCCAACACCCAAAGCTCAGGTTCAGGCGCTTCGGACCTCCGATTATGTCCGGATCCAACCTTCAAGGTCGGTGGATGCCTTCCTCCGTCACGGAGGAAGACGTAATAAAGCTACGGGAGGCCAGGTACCTGACCGGCGAAATCCCGCATAGGCTGCCTGCTCAAGGGCAAGTTATTCCCACCCCCAAGCCCGGTGAGAGCGTCGTGTTCGTATCTCACTTCCTCCGAGGGCTAGGCTTCGCGCCAGATCCCTTCGTGAGGGGGCTTATGTTCTATTATGGGTTGGATTTCCACGATTTAGCTCCGGAGTCTATCCTCCACATCTCATCGTTCATCGTTGTGTGCGAAGTTTTCCTCCGTATTACCCCTCACTTCGGACTGTGGCTCAAGACCTTCAAAGTGGAGCCGAAGATGATTGAGGTGCGGCACGCAGAGTGCGGAGGCGCCGTAATAAGTAAAAATGCTGAGGCCCCATGGCCCGAGGGCTCTGACGGTGTCCTGGACTAGGGGGTACTCACCACGTCATCTCCCAATCTATTAGATTGGGTCGAGGACCCCCGTGGCCGTATACTCATGGGTCAGTTCGGACAGCTGCCACATACAAGGAAGATTCCACAAGACTTGGCGATCAAGACAAGGACTTCTCCCCACCGGCGTATTCGGCTATGACTCTTGTTATCTTAGGCCTCTGGTGCATTATATAAACCGAGGCCAGGCTAGTCGATAGAAGATATACAACATACAATCATACCATAGGCTAGCTTCTAGGGTTTAGCCTCCTTGATCTTGTGGTAGATCTACTCTTGTACTACCAGTATCATCAATATTAATCAAGCAGGACGCAGGGTTTTACCTCCATCAAGAGGGCCCGAACCTGGGTAAAACTTCGTGTCCCTTGTCTCCTGTTACCATCCGCCTAGACGCACAGTTCGGGACCCCCTACCCGAGATCCGCCGGTTTTGACACCGACATTGGTGCTTTCATTGAGAGTTCCGCTATGTGATCGACAAAAGGATCGATGGCTCACCTGCAGATCAACTGCGACTTCGACATCTTCGTCACCAGCTCGACTGGTCACCTTGGTTCGACCAAGAATTGCGCCCCATGTTCGGATCACCATGTTCGGACGAGGGCCTTCATCAAACATCAACTCCGATCTCTATCAAGATCATGGAGGAATCATCCATGGAGCTCGGGGGCTCAACGTCAACATTGCCCTCAAGCGACCGTGCTGTTTTTCTGGACAGCGAACTCGTGTCTGCTTCCACCACCTCCTCGAGTATCTCTTTGACGATCGCTTTGGTGGAATTGTGCGGAATTGAGTCTACAACAACCCTGGAAAATTTCGTCGAGTTCCGATGGAGGAATCTCTGGCAATCCACGATATACCGGAGCCCTGTCAAATCTGTACGGGGATTTGGATGTGTTTAGGGCGTGGTGTCCAACTTCTAGCTCGGACGTCCTTTGTAAGATCCAACCGTTGATCGGCTGCGGAATTCCTGTATCTACCACCTCTCAAAATTTCATCTCGATCCGACCGTCCAAACTCCGGAAACCTTCCGATTAGTGCATCACTTTTCGGATCTGTTTTCTGCGCGAAACGAATCCGACCCGAGTTCATATTTTCTATGAACGGGATTTTGGACATCCCTTTCGAAGGAAGTTTTGTATGGGGTATTGTGTTTTGTTCATGATCTTCAAACATCATGCTGGTGTCAAACCAGTCCGGCAATATTACCCTATGGTTGCCGACCTGCGCTAAGACACGGCGTCACTTTGTTGAGCCGAGCTCAACTTTTTCGGATCATCATCTCGGCAAGCCGAACAAGAGTTCGGCATCGCGAAGGATAAAACATCACCAACATCGCCGCCCCACAGATTACACGGAGCGGGCATACCGGCATCGCCGCACGGTTGCTTCATCAAGCCGGCATCGACCACGTCACGACCTGCATCGACAGGGCCGCACTATCGCTTCTTCAAGCTGGTGTCCATCAGCCGACCTACTACAACTTACCGGCTGACATCGGGGCTTCGACATCTCGGCTGGACCGGGGCTTCGCCATCTCTTCATCAACCTACTCCGGACACTTCGGCGTCACTAGCCGACCAGCTCCGTCACGTTAGCTGGGCCGAGGGCTTTGCCTCAGCGAGCCAACCTTTACCAGCATTGCCATGCCATCGTTTTATCGCCCATCAGGCAATGGGTGTGCGGAGCGAGTCCCAATTTTGGGAATCACCTTCCTTCAGATTGCTACAACAAATAAACCAGGTGCTATCAATCCCTAATATTTTTTGCTTGTTTGGGTTCATTTTTCCCAAGGAATTATTACTCTGGTTTGTCCATCATATGTACACAGGTCTATCAAATGGTGGCCGCATTCACGACAGTCGCATGGTGGTCCGGTCAGTTTCCGTATATAGTCCGGCGAACGCCGCATCCGGAGCTCGGACCGACCTGCGAATTCAGGCTTTGCCACGCCTTTACCGCATCACGCCGACGCCCTGCATCGACATTGACTTCGGCGCCAGGCCATATTTCTTTTATTACTCACTTTGCATAAATTATTCATTATGCAACGATTTTTTTTAATTATCATTATTAATTATTACTATTAGTGTCACCACTTCGGCGTGTCGAGCTCTCCGCTCCGCCACCTCGGGACCGGCTTGGGGGATAGAACCTTGTCCCGCATCAAGCTCGGACTGCGAACACATTAACCAGCTAAGTCGCTTTCATGCTCAAAGCTTTAATTTCTAACTTGTGTTCGGTTCAACCAAGCGTTATACTTTTTTGGAAAAAAATTGCTTGTAAATTCTTTTCCTTGTCCAAACTTTGTTTGTGACGCATAAATTCAAATACCCCGTTTACTTGGGGGCTTCCTTTATGAAGCTTTTCCTGTTGCATATGATTATACTTGTACGGCTTCGTTCCTTATTCGTGTATTACGCCACAATATGCACCATATTGACTTAAGCGATTTGCAAGCTGGGTTGCCTCGCTCCTGTGTTTACCCCTACATTCCCGATTGTTCGGCTAGGGAGTAAAGGGAGCACCTCTGCGATTGTCACGATCGGGTCGCCCGAGCCGGACCTCAGACTGGGTGAAGCCGAAAGCTAGCGCTCTTATAGTTTTCAATGATGGTCGGCACACAACGGAACTCATGAGTACAAAAAATCTATTGCACAAGTCTCATGATAACAATGAGCACCGAAGAAAGGTATCGGTGGGGGTACTATTTTCTTTGAAGATGCTTCTTACACTTCGCAGTAATATAGCATAAGTTCCCTGAGCACGCTTTGTCTGTTACAGCCTTATGGCCTGATTGCCTGGTTATTGGAAACACCGTCGATATTCTCGACCGATGGAGTACATAACACTTTTCGGTCCTTGACCGAAGAGGGAGAAGCCGACGGTCGGTTAAGATGCGTTTAAAGTTTGGTTGAACATAGATATGATATAAGTACTTCGATACATGCAATCATTCTCCTACCCAAGTCACTTGGGGGCTCTTAAGTTTATTTGAGCCATTTTATAATAAGTGTTCTTCTTCTTAGTCGTTGCAAAGTTTTATTATTATTATTATTTATCACTCCTTTTTTCGACACGAGTGTGCGGTCACTAGCCGGGGAGCCTAATTTCTCTCTCAAAGCTGCTAGAGTTTAGTTTGCTAAACTGGCCTGATGAGAAGTACTCCACCCTCGGGATAGGAGGTTGAAGACGTAGGCTGACCCGCTCGAAGTCTTGAGATAGGATGTATCATGTTAAAGCACGATAGAAGCACTTATTTTTTCTAAGACCAATTTTCGGATTGGCACCGAACACTTGATATTGTTCGGACGTCATGTTTTTACTGACGTTTCTTGGTTTTCCAAGCTTTTTGGCACTTTTAAACTATTTGTGCTTTTCCAGCATTAGTCTCGCAGTGCAACGTCGGACACCTTTTAGTGATTCGGCAAAAACATTCTCAGACATTGCTATATATGCATCGGTTTCGAATTGTGTCTTCGGTCAATAGTTGGGTCGCCCGGCTCCTGCACTTGCTTCCTACGTTCCGTTTTGTTCGGCTAGGCGTGCAAAGGAAGAACCACTGCGATTGTGCTTCCAGCTCACATGGTTAAGCACCTCAGTGGAGAAATGTCGGGGTAAATGACCACGGGTAGCCTAGCCGGCCCCCTTTGGCACTTCAGAAAAAATTACAAGCCAATCTGGCCTCCAAGGAACCAAGACGTTGGGCCGCCTTCCCTCTGCCGACTGCCTCTCAGGCCGACTTTCGGAAGGCGGCCCGTCCTCCACCTTCACGAAGAAAGCCGCGGGAGGGCCGGCTCCGAGAAGCCGGCCTCGAGAAGGCCGACTCCAAGAAGCCGGCTCCCGCGGCACGGTCAAGATCGTACCCTCGAGGTCCGCAACCACATAACGGCGATGGGACGGGGCATGGCTACAGTGAAGCCTGCCACCCCCGAAACCCGGAGCACGCCTGGCACAGTGCGCCGTACGGGGTAGCCCTGTCCCGTCCGGCGCGGCACTGTTGCCATGATGCCTATGGCGTCATCCGCGGCGGGCTGTCAGCGCAGCCCGCGGGCGGTGGGCCCCTCTGGGCAGAGAGACACCCGAAGGCGGCCAGGCCTCCCCCAGTCGGCCAAGACATGGCCGGCTTCCCCAAAGCCGGCTTGCTCCTTCCCTCGAAGGAGGCGCCCCATTAAGAAGACAAGACGACGTGAGGCTACAGTGATCGCCCGCCAGGCGGCGGTACTGTAGCCACGCTTACCTCGATAAAGCCCTCATCATCAGGATTGAGGCAACAGTAATCGGCCGCCGACAGGGCCCTAGGCAGTAGGGCCTGCCTGTCGGCCAAGATGCCAGTAGCCGATGGGACCCACCAGCCTGCGGGCCCCGGTAGTCGGCGCGGAAGCCGGCGAGCGTAGACGCTGACGGCTGGGACCCGCTCCAAGCCGGATTACCATTGTACCCCCGGGGGGTAGGCCTATATAAACCCCCCGGGGCACCCATGCAAAGGGTTGATCTCATCTAGGTTATCACATACACAGAGAGAGGAGTAGAGCTAGCCTTGCCCTTCTTCTTCCTCTCGCTAAACGGCTCAAGGAGCGCTTTGTAGTTACCTGTTCACTGAGTGATCATGCGGAGACCCCGCAGAGCAGCAGTAGGGGTGTTATCTCCACGGAGAGCCCCGAAGCTGGGTAAGATTCGCCGGCGTGCATGTCTTCGCCTTATCCCGATTCCAGGCACCGGCGACGTCTTACTGGCTCCCACACAGATAAGCCACCCGTTGGCATATGTCGCACCAACCACCCGACATTTGGCACCCACCGTGGGGCCAGGTGCACCGTCATCTAGAGACCTGTTATGGACGGGAACCTTCTTCCTCCCCAGCGAACGTAGCCAGCCCGGCACACCCGATGGCGCTTGCCATGACGCGCTGCAAGGCGTCACCAACGCTTGCGCAGCAAGCAACCTCGTCGATCCCCTTGGCGAGGCCCTCATCCCCGACGAGCCCGCTTCCGACGCGGGCACCGGCCGCCTCGTCGACCTCCTCGGCCAGCTCCACGTCTCCAGCGAGCCTGCTGTGGATCGGGAGTCCGTTGGCTCCACCGACCCGATGCATGTCGACTCCGACACTGCCTCGCTCGACGCCTTCCCCGCCAACGTCGTGATCTACGACGACCCGCTTCCCCAAGCCGATGACTATGACGTTGCCACCGCCGAGGTGATGGTCATCAGCCACGGCAGCGCTTCTGGCGAGAACGCCCACGACGCCCCGCAAGCGGTGATCCACGGTCTGTCCGTCCCCCTCCCGGCCGATGCCGACGCCGGAGCACTGGAGGCTCGCCGCCTCGCCCTCATCGCGGAGGGCCGGAAGCTAGCTTCCGTGAGACGCCTCACCGAGGCCCACCAGCGCGAAGTCGACTGCGCCGCCTTCGGCACGCCACCTCCTGGCGGGCCAAGCCGAGTCGGCGTCCTCAGATAGCGCGGCGCTGTCATCGCCGACTTGCTTGGGGTCGACCGCCCAGTCTATGCCCCCCCACTCGAGAACCTGCGCGCCGCCCAGGCGACCGTAGACGTGCTGGATGGACTGGGGGCCGATGAGCTCCCCTACATGACCAGACGCATCCAGCAGTTAATCGATGCAGCCGCGCAGCGGCACGAGGCCGACGTCCGCGAGGAAAGCCTCCACCGCGCCGAGAGCACGGCGCGACATCCCGGACGCCGACTGCGGGTAAAACCCGCGCGCGACACGAGAAGGAGCCGGCTGCCAGCCGAAGCCGAACCCGGATCTCCATCGAGCGAGACGCAGAAGGCCACCCTCGAGCCGTGGAGCGGCGGGGCAACCCGCCTCCGCCTCCGCCTCGTGGGGAAAGGTATCCCACCCCACCGCCTGTCACGCATCCGACTCTCAGCGGCCGACTGGGTCGCCGTGAAGGAGTCGGCGAGAACGATGCCCACCATCGGATCGACCGCCTAGCGCGATCCCTGGCGCTAGAAGAAGAAGATGATGTCGGCCCGCCTTACTTTGGCCCCCGCATCCGCGATGAGCCCTTCCCCAAAGTGTTCTCGCTCCCAAGAGACACGCCCAAGTACAACGGCTCCGTGAAGCCGGAAGATTGGTTGATCAACTATTCCACCGCAGTACGCATTACGAACGGCAACCGGCGCATTGCCGTGAAGTATGTGCCCCTCATGCTCCAAGGCACGGCACGGACCTGGCTCAACAGCCTCAAGCCATACAACATCAACGGCTGGCTAGACTTCACAGAAGCCTTCGTCCGCAACTTCACCCGCACCTACAAGCGGGCTCCCAAGCCCAGACAGCTCTCCTTGTGCGTACAAGGCCCCGCCGAGTCCACTCGCGACTACCTCACGCGTTGGGCCGAGCTCCGCAACTCTTGCGAAGGAGTGCACGAAGTGCAAGCCATCGAATACTTCACAGCCGGGTGCCGAGAGGGCACCCTCCTCAAGCACAAGCTCCTCTGCGACGAACCGACTACCCTCGACGAGCTCCTGGTCATAGCAGACAAGTACGCCACCGCCGACTCCTCAATGAAGACTGAACTTCGGGTTGACGCGTCCGGAAAGGTACTCAACCCGGCGCCCAAGACGCCGGCTGGGGACCCCGGCCGACGCCCGTACCAAAATGACCACAAGCGCAAGGGCCCCATGCCGCCTTCCACCAGTCGGCAGGTGGCCATGATTGAGGGCGAGGAGCCCGAAGGGCGGCCCGCGCCCAAGAAGCAGAAAGGCGGCCGGCCAGCTTGGCAGTCGGCCTTCTCCTACGAGCAAACCCTCGACGCCCCATGCAAGTTCCACAGCGGCGCGAAGCCGTCCAATCACACAACCCGGAAGTGCCACTGGCTCACCCGAATCTCCAAAGGCGAAGGGCTCGCGCCGCCTCCACCTGCTGGTTCGCCGCCTCCGGCTCCGCAGCAGCCGGCCGCTCGGCCAGTAGTTGGAGCCGTGCACGACGAGTTCCCCGACGAGCATGCCACCTATGTCGTCTTCACCAGCCAGCCCGAAGACCGGCGCAGCAGGCGCCGCGAGCACCAAGAAGTCAACGCGGTTGCCTCCAATCCCTCCGAGCACATGCACTGATCTGAAAAACCTATCAGCTGGAGCCGGGCCGACCACCCAGAGGTGATGCCATCTCCCGGCTCTTATGCGCCGGTTCTGGATGCCACCCTTGCAACAGACAGACGCGCAGCCCGTTTCTCCCGCGTGTTGATAGACGGCAGGAGCAGCATCAACATCCTATACCTCGACACCCTGAAGAAGCTCAACGTCAGGACGAAGCAGCTCACGCCTACCCGGACTGTGTTCCACGGCATCGTACCCGGCCTGTCCTGCTCCCCCATCGGCAAGATCAAGATTGATGTCCTCTTTGGGGACAAGGATCATTTCCGCAGGGAGGCCGTCTGGTTTGAAGTGGTGGACCTTGAGAGCTCTTACCATGCACTGCTTGGCCGACCTGCCTTGGCCAAGTTCATGGCTGTTCCCCACTATGCTTACCTCAAGATGAAGATGCCAAGCACCAAGGGCATCATCACCATAGTCGGCGACTACAAGAAATCAGCCGAGTGCGCGGCGGCCAGCAACCGGCTGGCTGAGTCCCTGGTGATTGCCGAAGAGAAGAAGAAGTTGGACCGGATCGTGGCCATGGCTGGCAAGCAGCCGGCCCTGTCCCCCGATCCCAAAGAATGTGATGCCCAAGGTTCCTTCCAGCCGGCCAAGGAAACAAAGAAGATACCTCTTGACCCCGAGCACCCGGAGAGGTTTGCCGTCATTGGGGCAAACCTAAACAGCAAATAGGAAAGCGAGCTCGCTGATTTCCTTCGTGAGAATCGGGACATCTTCGCATGGTCCCCCAAGGACATGCCGGGTGTCCCGAAGGATTTCGCCGAGCACAAATTACATGTCCGAGAAGGTGCAAAGCCGGTCAAGCAACCCCTCCGTCGACTGTCGGAGGAAAAGAGAAGGATTGTAGGAGAAGAGATAGCCCGGCTTCTGGCTGCCGGCTTCATCATGGAGGTGTTCTTTCCGGAGTGGCTTGCCAACCCGGTCCTCGTGCTGAAGAAGAACAACAAGTGGCGCATGTGCATAGACTACACGAGCCTCAACAAGGCCTGCCCCAAAGATCCTTTTGCCCTGCCAAGGATAGATCAAGTGATAGACTCCACAGCAGGATGCGAGCTGCTGAGTTTTTTGGATGCTTACTCCGGGTACCATCAGATAAAGTTGGACCCGGCCGACCGCCTGAAGACCGCCTTCATCACTCCATTCGGAGCCTTCTGCTACCTGACTATGACATTCGGCTTGAGAAATACCGGTGCCACTTTTCAGCGTTGCATGCAGAAGTGCCTCCTCAAGCAACTCGGCAGAAATGCCCACGTCTACGTAGACGACATCGTGGTGAAGACGGAGAAGCGCGACACCTTGCTAGAAGACCTCAAGGAAACATTCGAGAACCTGCGCCGGTTCCGGATCAAGCTCAACCCCGAGAAATGCGTATTCGGAGTACTAGCCAGCCAACTCCTAGGCTTCCTGGTCTCCGAACGCGGCATCGAGTGCAACCCAGTGAAGATCAAGGCCATTGAGAGAATGACGATCCCCACCAAGCTGCGAGACGTCCAAAAGTTCACCGGATGCTTGGCTTCCCTGAAACGCTTCATCAGCCGGCTCGGAGAGAAGGCTCTCCCCCTCTACCGCCTCATGAAGAAGACCACTCACTTCGAGTGGAACGACCAAGCCGACCAAGCTTTTCACGAGCTGAAGAAGATGCTGACCACGCCGCCTGTATTGGCCGCGCCGACTGAGAAGGAGCCCATGCTCCTCTACATCGCTGCAACCAGCCGGGTGGTCAGCACCGTCATCGTAGTCCAGCGCCCAGAGGAGGGCTGAGCCCAGCCGGTCCAGAGGCCGGTGTACTATTTGAGCGAGGTGCTGTCTACCTCGAAGCAGAACTACCCGCACTACCAGAAGATGTGCTATGGCGTGTACTTTGCCGCTAAGAAACTGAAGCCCTACTTCCAAGAGCATCCCATCACGGTCGTATGCACCGCCCCGCTCGCCGAGATCATAGGCAGCCGGGACGCATCCGGCCGGGTGGCGAAATGGGCCATCGAGCTAGCCCCTTACATGATCTTCCACCAGCCTCGCACCGCCATCAAGTCCCAAGCACTGGCCGACTTCCTCGTCGACTGGGCCGAGACCCAGTACCTGCCGCCGGCTCCGGACTCCACTCACTGGCGCCTGCACTTCGACGGGTCCAAGATGCTCACCGGCTTCGGAGCCGGCGTCATCCTCACCTTTCCCAAAGGCGACAAGCTCAGATACACGCTGCAAATTCACTTCGCCGCCTCCAACAACATGGCCGAGTACGAGGCGCTCGTACACGGGCTCCGGCTTGCCAAAGAGCTTGGCATACGCCGGATCCTGTGTTATGGCGACTCAGACTTGATAGTCCAGCAGTCATCCGGCGATTGGGACGCCAAGGACGCAAACATGGCGAGCTACCGCTTCCTCGTCCAGCAGATCAGCGGGTACTTTGAAGGATGCGAGTTCCTTCACGTACCACGAGCCGACAACGGGCCAGCAGATGCCCTGGCCCGACGAGGCTCCACTCGGCAGGCAATTCCAACCGGCGTCTCTCTGCAACGCCTCCTCAAGCTGTCTATCAAGCCATCTCCAGAGGCCAATTCCATCTTCGTGCCGCCTAGCCCCGATGCAGCCGGATCCGGCTTGAAGAGCCAAGCAGGCGGCCCGGGGACTTCGGTAGGCGGCGCGGGGACTTCAGCAGGCGGCTCGGGGACTTCCGTAGTCGCACCCGACCCAGGGACTTCTGAACCCGGCTCGGGGACTGCGGCAGTCGGCCTAGGGACTGCACCAGCACCACAGGCGGTGGCCGACCCCAGCATTTCACAACCCAGCCCGTGCACCCTGGTTGCAGTAGCCGCGTTGGCAATAGAAGAAGTCACAGCTCCATCATGGGCCCAGCCCATCCTCAACTTCCTGACAAACCAAGAACTGTCGGCTGACGAGACAGAGGCAAGACAAGTCCAGCGCCGAGCCAGAGCATACACCATCGTCAACAGAGAGCTCGTCAGGCGCAGCGTCACTGGAGTCTTCCAGCGATGTGTTGAACAAGAGAAGGGCATAGCAATCCTCAGAGACATTCACCAAGGTGAATGCGGCCACCACGCGGCCTCAAGATCACTAGTCGCCGAAGCTTTCCGCCATGGATTCTTTTGGCCGACTGCTTTGGACGCCGCCAAGGAACTAGTCAAGCATTGCAAAGGGTGCCAAGTCTTCAGCTCCAAACAACACCTGCCGGCTTCGGCACTCAAGACCATTCCCCTCACTTGGCCCTTTGCCGTTTGGGGTCTGGACATGGTGGGCCCATTCAAGACGGCGCGCGGCGGCATGACACATCTGCTTGTCGCCATGGACAAGTTCACCAAGTAAATCGAAGCAAAACCGATCAAGAAACTGAATGGGCCGACTGCCGTGACATTCATTGCAGATATAACAACTCGGTATGACGTGCCGCATAGCATCATCACCGACAACGGCACAAATTTTGCCAAAGGAGCCTTGGCACGTTTCTGCGCAACGCAGGGCATCCGACTGGACTTAGCGTCCGTTGCCCACCCGCAGTCAAATGGCCAAGTCGAGCGAGCCAACGGCCTCATCCTTTCCGGCATCAAGCCCCGACTGGTCGTGCCACTGGAGCGTTCGGCCGGCTGCTGGCTCGATGAGCTGCCGACCGTCCTCTGGAGTCTGCGCACTACCCCAAACAGGTCAACCGGCTTCACTCCTTTCTTCCTCGTATATGGTGCCGAGGCAGTCATCCCAACCGACATCGAGTTCGACTCGCCTCGGGTGACCATGTACACGGAGGCGGAGGCCAAGGAAGCACGAGAAGACGGCGTCGACCTGCTGGAAGAAAGCCGGCTGTTAGCCCTCAGCCGGTCCGCCATCTACCAGCAAGGTCTGCGTCGCTACCACAGCCGGAAGGTCAAGCCAAGATCTTTCCAAGAGGGCGACCTTGTGCTCCGGCTGATCCAGCGAACAGCCGGCCAGCACAAGCTCTCGGCCCCTTGGGAAGGCCCCTTCATCATCAGTAGAGCGCTAGGAAACGACTCCTACTACCTGATCGACGCACAGAAGCCGAAGGCACGAAAGAGAGACGACTCCGGCAAGGAATCAGAACGACCATGGAACGCCAACCTCTTCCGAAGATTTTACAGTTGAAATGCAGTATGTATCACGCTAACTTTTGTACTAAGTACGAGACAATAGGCCCCCCGAGGAGAACTCGGGGACTGCCATCTTTCATCTATGAATGAAGAGTACCATGCTTATGATTATGTCATTTCATTCACTTCTCTCGTCCGGCACCGGGTTCGACTAGTCGGCCCGGGGACTGGCCGCCTTAAGTTATATTAGAAGTCCTACCCGTGGTCAGACAAGTAGTGTGCCGGCTCCAAAGCCCTCTCTGGCCAAAAGTCGCAGTTCGAAGAATCGGCTGTCCGGCTGGCAAGAGCCAAAGGCAGGAAAGGACGCCCACACGAAAAACGGCTAGGGACTAACGGACTAATATAACAAAAGCCGGTTTTTTCCCACCGCCGACCGACTACAAGAGTAGCCGGCCGGCCGGTTTCCATTCACTTCGCTACAATCCAAGAGAGCTTGAGTACTTGCCTTCCCCAAAAAAGATAGCCGAGTTCTTCCTTAGCCACAGACTGCAGAGCAGCTACCGGCTGGGAAGGCAGCAATCAGGGGAAGGCGGCAAAGGAAACAGCCTAAGGATAAAAAGCATACGAGAATGGAAGCCAAACACATGCATGAGTATATTTACACAAAAGGCTTCGCAAAAGCCAACATTCAACATAGTTTGAATACACCCCTATTGGGTGGAACTGCGCAAACTTAATAAGTATTGTTCAAAGAGTAACAAAAAGGAAAAACAAATACGGCAGATCAAGCCAAGGGAACGACTGGCGTGTCGGGCAGATCAGCGGAGGCAGCAGCGCCGGCTGGAGGAGTGGCCGGCTGATGAACCTCGGCATGATCACCGCCTCCCGCAGAGGGCGCGCTAACCCGCGCCTCGTTGCTGGAGGCACGGTCATGCTGAGGCGGGCTGGTCGCTTCACCGGCCGGCTCGACGTCTTCGTCCTCCTCCCCTTCTTCGTCTTCACCCTCATCGCTGGAGGCGACCTCCTCCGCCGAGTCTTCACCCTCCGCCGGGTCCAGCCCGAACCACTCCTCCGGCTGAGCGACGCCGTTGTCGTCCACCGCAGGAGCGAAGACGCTGGTGTCGGTAAACTCGGCAAGAGCCAAGGCACGCTGGATGATAGCCGGCCGCACCTCCACCAGCTCCTCGTCAGCCTCCGCCCGCCAAGTCCTCAGCTGTTCCAAATTCAGCCCGGGGTACCAGGCCAGGACAAACTCCAGCGCCCGCCTGGCGCCAGATCGGGCAGCGGAGGCCTTCCAGGCCTCGAAGCGGCCAACTGCCACCTCCAGCCAGTCGGCAGTCCGGCTCGGGGTGCGGGGAATCGCCTCGTCTGGCCAGAGGGCAGCCAGCACCTGCGCTCCGGCACGCTGGAGACGGCGGAGCATGCGGTGTGCCGGCCGCAACCGGGCTTGGATCGCCAGAAGCTGCTCCTCGAGTGTCCGGCTCGCGTCCGGTGCGATCTCAACTCCTGCCTGACGGCGTGCCTCGCGGTGGGCCCCGATGGCCTGAGTGGCCGTGACGGAGTGGCGGGGGAAGTAGTCTGCGCAAAGAACAAAAGTAGCACAAATCAGAAGACGAATCAGAGGGCAAGGGGGCAAGCAAGGAGTAAGGGAGGCGGCTTACCGTCGATCAGGTCCTCAATCCGGCTGTAACCCTTGCTGAGCGCCTGCTTCGCCTCAGCCCAGCTCGCCGCTTCGGTCTCAAACTCGGCTTTGAGGGCGGCCTCGCTCTCCTGTGCCTTCTTCAGGGCCGCCTTGTGGCCCTCCTCCTGGTCGGCCAACTTCTTGGCCAGGCGGTCGCGCTCCTGGACTAAGGCGTTGAGCTCGGCCTCCTTGGCGCGAAGGGCGGTCTGGGCCCCGCCGAGTTGCTCCCTCAAGTCGGCGTTGGCCCCTGCAAGCATGAAGATGAAGGAAGAATCAATAAGGAAGAAGTCGTCGGGGAAGATCCGACCCGACTGCTCTGTAGTCGGCCCGGATCTCGGGGACTACACCCAGTGGGTGCGCTGACGCGCCCCCACAGGATACAAAGGAAACAAAGCACGTACTCCGGCTGTTGGTCAGATCTTCGCTCTTCTGACGCAGCTCCCGAGCCTGGGAGTCAAAGGCGGCAGCACTCCGGTTATGGTACTCCTGGAAAATCAGACAAGATGTGAGAATAAGATAACTATCAGGACCTAGTAAGTTTCGAGTCGCCTGCTCAGCAGCCGACTCGGAACTCGGGGACTACACCCAGTGGGTGCGCTAACGCGCCCCCACGGAAGAAATCAAAAAGCTAAAGCAGCCAAGACCAGAAGACTCACCTGAATGACGGCCCGCGTCGCAAGGAAATCACGAGTGTATTGCTGCAGCGCGGTGGCATGGGCCTGAAGCCGGCTCCGGACCTCCTGGGCCGACGCGTTCAGTTCGCCTGTCTCCTCGTTGGGCGCCCACTCGGACGTGCTGGAGCTGGCCGCCTCCAAGGCCTCCGCCGTCTGACGGGCGGTCGCAGCTCTGTCCGGCTCCGGCACGGGGGCGGCTTCCCCTGCACGCGGGCGTGATGACGGCTGCACCGCCAGGCCGGCTCCCGCTGCCGGCTCGTTCCCGGCCGGCTGCACCGGCGCCGCAGCCAGCTGGCCGCCCTGGCCCGCTCCAGTCGGTGCCGTCCGCGGCACCTCCTCCAAGACGACCACATCATCCTCCCTCTGCTCTGTCGCCGCCTGGCCGCGGTCGGCTTCCTCCGACGGAGGCACGGGGGCGTTGGGAGCCACACTCCGCAGGGGGATGACAAGCTGTGGAGGCCGGTTGCGCGAGGCCTCCGCCTTCCTCTCCGCAGCCGTCGCCTCCGCCTAGGCCTTGGCCGCCGTGTCGGCCTGCTCCTTCGCCGCCTGGGCCGCTCTCCGCTCCGACGCTTCCCGCTCCTCCCGTGCCTCCCGCGCGTTCCGCGTCGTGGCTTCCATGAGGTTGGCGCGGGGGTCCATGTGGCGGGAGCTCGAAGACCCTCCGGCTGAGTCAATCACGGAGCCGGCAGGATCCCGTTCAAGGGAAAGCGGCGCCCTGGTCGGTCGACCAAGAAAGGATTCATAAAAGAACTTCAATCAAAAAAGCATGACGAGAATGCAAGACGATGGACACTTACGCCGAAACCGCCTGCGGCCGCTTCACGACCTTCTGGAAGCGGCCGCCTTCGCGGCCGCCTCGTCCCGCTTGGTTGCTGTGGCGGTGCCCCTGGGCTTCTTCAGCCGGCTGCCGAAGTAGGTCGACGCGACCCGGCGCTTCGGTGCGGCGCCACGGGCGGCCGGCGCAGCAGAAGAGCCCGCGCCGTGAGGATCCGGCTCCGGCTGGCGATGCGGGACGGTTTCGACCTCGTCGTCGTCCCCCCAGTCCTGGAGGCCGGCTCCAAGCCCGGCGCCGCCTGCCTCACCGCCTCCCCCCTCGGCGGCGTCCTCCATGGCGGCCGCTCCGAGGTCCGGGTCGTCGATGTCATCTACCGTGCGGTCGGCGAGAAACGGGCGTTCCGCCCCTGCGGTCCCGGCCGCCGGCGGAAGAAGAGGATTCTGCAGAAGACAAGCCGGCTGGTCAGAGGCCGGCTACCAACCGACCGACTACCAAAAAGAAAAGGAAAGAATAAATACTTACGGAAGGCGGAGGTCTGGCGCGAGAGTACGGCTCCTTGCCGAATCGCCAGTCCTCGGCGAGCTTGCAGTTGGCGATGTAGTTCACCAGGTATGACACCTCGGCGTGAGGCATCTCCCTGGTGCTCAGCCGACACGGGTCGAAGCGGCCGCTCATTTGACAGATCATGTGCGGCCGGCCTTGGAGTGGGAGAACCCGGCGCTCCACAAAGGCGGCCACGAGGTCGGATCCGACCAGGCCCTCCGACTGCACCATCACCCGGAGTCGGGCGACGGCGGCGTTCCCGGCCTGGGACAGCGTCTTGGCCCGGTAGCACCATGAGGCCGGCCTCGAGGCCGGCGGGCCGGCTACGTAAGGCGGCAGATTGACGAAGTCGCCTTGCGGAGCGACGTTCTTCACGTAGAAGTACGACTTCTGCCAAATCTTCACCGACTGGATCAGCGGGATCGAGGGGAACGGATTGACCTCACCTGTCCGCCTCATGGCGATGTAGGCCCCGCAGGGGGCGGGCACGCCGACGACGACGGTGCCGAGCTTGCTCTGGAAGAACTCCCCCCAGAGCTTTATGGTGGGGAGGACGCCAAGGAAACCCTCGCAGAGGGTGACGAAGGCCGACAGCAGCATCACGGTGTTGGGGGTGAGGTGATGCGGCTGAAGATGGTAAAACTCGAGGAACGAGCGAAGGAATCCGCTCGCCGGGAGGCCGAAGCCGCGTATGCAGTGCGAGCGGAAAATCACCCGCTCGCCTTCCTCCGGCGCCGGCGAAATCTCCTCCTCTCGGCGCGCGGCGGACCCGCACGTAGTTCTCGCCGGGCAGACGCCGCGTCCGGCGGAGGAACTCGACGTGCTCGTCGAGGACGTTGGAGCCGTCCCACGAGGTCGACATCGCCATTGGAGCAAGGTGTGGCGAGAAGCAAGGCGCGGTGGCGGCGGAGCGGCGCGGCGAAGAAGTGCTGCCGCGGCGGAGAGAAAGAGAAGAAAGAAGACGAGGGAGGGTGGAGCGAGGGAGAGCATGCGAGCCTTTGCCGCTCTCCCTCCTCCCCCTACTTATAGGCTCTCGCGGCGGAGCCGAGGAGGCGTGGTGTGGGGGACATGGGATTAACTACGCCCACTCCCCCACGCCCCGCTATTATTGCGCCTTGACGGCGTGGTGAAACCGTTACGGGAAGGCAAACCGTCCACCCTGGGCCGTAGAAGATCCGAGCCTGGGCCGAGGCCGGGCATGGCGGGCCCGGGCCTGCGGCGCCGTCCCGTCGCGCACGCGCCTTGGCAGGCCTTTCCTGCCACGTGACACGCGGGGAGGCACGCGGTCAGCGCGCGAGTTGGTCCACTTTCCTGTTGACGGGACCACGGCGCCCATCCAAGGTGGCGCACTTAAGCCGAGCCGGCTCCCAGCTGCCGGTTCCTCAAGATGGGAAGCTAACCGAGCTTCTCGTTCCCCTTGCCGACCTTGAAGGGCGACCAGCTTCGGGGACTACTGTCGGGGTAAATGACCACGTGTAGCCTAGCCGGCCCCCTTTGGCACTTCGGAAAAAATTACAAGCCAATCTGGCCTCCAAGGAACCAAGACGTTGGGCCGCCTTCCCTCTGCCGACTGCCTCTCAGGCCGACTGTCGGAAGGTGGCCCGGCCTCCACCTTCATGAAGAAAGCCGCGGGAGGGCCGGCTCCGAGAAGCCGGCCTCGAGAAGGCCGACTCCAAGAAGTCGGCTCCCGCGGCACGGTCAAGATCGTACGCTCGAGGAGCCGGCCTCGAGAAGGCCGACTCCAAGAAGCCGGCTCCCGCGGCACGGTCAAGATCGTACCCTCGAGGTCCGCAACCACATAACGGCGATGGGACGGGGCATGGCTACAGTGAAGCCTGCCACCCCCGAAACCCGGAGCACGCCTGGCACAGTGCGCCGTACGGGGTAGCCCTGTCCCGTCCGGCGCGGCACTGTTGCCATGATGCCTATGGCGTCATCCGCGGCGGGCTGTCAGCGCAGCCCGCGGGCGGTGGGCCCCTCTGGGCAGAGAGACACCCGAAGGCGGCCAGGCCTCCCCCAGTCGGCCAAGACATGGCCGGCTTCCCCAAAGCCGGCTTGCTCCTTCCCCCGAAGGAGGCGCCCCATTAAGAAGACAAGACGACGTGAGGCTACAGTGATCGCCCGCCAGGCGGCGGTACTGTAGCCACGCTTACCTCAATAAAGCCCTCATCATCAGGATTGAGGCAACAGTAATCGGCCGCCGACAGGGCCCTAGGCAGTAGGGCCTGCCTGTCGGCCAAGATGCCAGCAGCCGACGGGACCCACCAGCCGGCGGGCCCCGGCAGTCGGCGCAAAAGCCGGCGAGCGTAGACGCTGACGGCTGGGACCCGCTCCCAGCCGGATTACCGTTGTACCCCCGGGGGGTAGGCCTATATAAACCCCCCGGGGGCACCCATGCAAAGGGTTGATCTCATCTAGGTTATCACATACACAGACAGAGGAGTAGAGCTAGCCTTGCCCTTCTTCTTCCTCTCGCCAAACAGCTCAAGGAGCGCTATGTAGTTACCTGTTCACTAAGTGATCATGCGGAGACCCCGCAGAGCAGCAGTAGGGGTTTTATCTCCACGGAGAGCCCCGAAGCTGGGTAAGATTCGTCGGCGTGCATGTCTTCGCCTTATCCCGCTTCTAGGCACCGGCGACGTCTTACTGGCTCCCACACAGATAAGCCACCCGTTGGCATATGTCGCACCAACCACCCGACAAGAAAGCCTAAAACTGACTGTCACAATAAGCGTAAACTGGTCAGCGATCCGATGACTATGTTAAGTAACAGGCCGTTCATAACATTGGTCGAAGTGTTTACGGCTTGACCTCAACTGTCGCCGAACAATACCGTGGGCTATTAACTAGCCTCCCCAACTAAATCCTCGATATTTTGCTCTTACATTGGAGCTGAGGTTTTATGATCATGCTTAGCATGACAACCCAAAGAAAGGAACCGATAGCGGGACTATTTTCTTTGGAAGACATTTCTTCTGTTAAACAGTAATATAACATATCTCTCCGCATACCTTTGTTTATAAAACCGTATGGCCAGATTGCCTTGTTTGTCGTCCTCATAAAGGCTTTATAATGTAAGACAAACACTCCTCGGCTACTGGCCGAGGAGGTGGAAGCCGATGGTCGGTCAACAAAGTTTTGTACAATGTGGATCCGAGCATTAAATGACGTAAAGTACTTGGATACATAGAGTTATTACACACAATTTGTGATTTTACTATGGATATCGATCCTTAATTCGGCCACCCGTGCCCGCATTAAGGCTTGGGGGCTACTGGGCTTCGGGCTTATTATTTAAACATATTAAAGGGGCACATCGATCCCCTGATCTGGTGTTGCCACCTGACCATTGTCTCGGGGGCTACTGCATTGCTTGTCCAATGCAGAAAATTTTATGTGCAATATAGTTTCCGAGGATATTTTGATCCTCAGGTTGGTCAGCCGCACCCAACCTGAGTCTCGAGGATTGAGCACGCCGCTTTTAGTGTCGCAAAGTATTCTGCCAAGGTAGGACTTGATCCTCAGGCCGATTTTGCAAATCGACCTGAGTCCCGGCAGCTACTGGGATCAGCGGTCTTATGTCATCCTTCATGTGCATCTCGGGTTTTAGACTGATACCCATCTTGAGGGCTACTGGCTATATATCTCGGCAGAGAATAAATTGCACCAATCAAAAATATTGACAAAAATTGGCCCACATTCGGGGTGGTGCACCACCTCGGAAGCAGTCCGGCATAAAGCTCGGGCGCTAGTGGCTGGCTCCATAGAGGGCATTTCTGGCATTAAGCTCGGCTAAACTCCTTCAAACTTCTTTGAACCAAGGTGATTTACGACACCTCGGATACACCTCGGATACAGTTCTGGCATTAAGGTCGGCCCGACTCTAAGCTGTAAAGCATGCCGCACTGAACGAGGGAGTAATCATTGCATCGCGACTGCCAAGCGTTCATAACGTCTTGTTGTGCAGGGAGAATAGGTGCGTCACCCAGCGGTGCTCGTAGGACATAATCTTTCTTGGCAGCTATGAGGATAATCCTCAGGTTCCGGACCCAGTCCGTATAGTTGCTACCATCGTCTTTCAGCTTGGTTTTCTCTAGGAACGCGTTGAAGTTGAGGACTACATTGGCCATTTGATCTACAAGACATATTGTAAAGATTTAGACTAAGTTCATGATAATAAAGTTCATTTAATCAAATTATTTAATGAACTCCCACTTAGATAGACATCCCTCTTCTAGTCATCTAAGTATTACATGATCCGAGTCAACTAGGCCGTGTCCGATCATCACGTGAGACGGACTAGCCAACATCGGTGAACATCTTTATGTTGATCGTATCTTCTATACGACTCATGCTCGACCTTTCGGTCTTCTGTGTTCCGAGGCCATGTCTGTACATGCTAGGCTCGTCAAGTCAACCTAAGTGTTTTGCGTGTGTAAATCTGTCTTACACCCGTTGTATGTGAACGTTAGAATCTATCACACCCGATAATCACGTGGTGCTTCGAAACAACGAACTGTCGCAACGGTGCACAGTTAGGGTGAACACTTTCTTGAAATTATTATGAGGGATCATCTTATTTACTACCGTCGTTCTAAGTAAACAAGATGCAAAACATGATAAACATCACATGCAATCAAATAATAAACTTGACATGATATGGCCAATATCACATAGCTTCTTCGATCTCCATCTTGGGGCTCCATGATCATCTTGTCACCGGCTTGACACCATGATCTTCATCATCATGATCTTCATCATCGTGTCTCCATGAAGTTGCTCACCAACTATTACTTCTACTACTAAGGCTAACGCGTTTAGCAATAAAGTAAAGTAATTTACATGGCGATTCTCAATGACACGCAGGTCATACAAAAATAAAGACAACTCCTATGGCTCCTGCCGGTTGTCATACTCATCGACATGCAAGTCGTGATTCCTATTACAATAGCATGAACATCTCATACATCACATATAGATCATTCATCATTCATCACAACTTTGGCCATATCATATCACAAAACACTTGCTGCAAAAACAAGTTAGACGTCCTCTAATTGTTGTTGCAAGTTTTACGTGGCTGAATTAGGGTTCTAGCAAGAACGTTTTCTTACCTACGTTAAAACCACAATGTGATTTGTCAACTTCTATTTACCCTTCATAAGGACCCTTTTCATCGAATCCGCTCCAACTAAAGTAGAAGAGACAGACACCCGCCAGCCACCTTATGCAACTAGTGCATGTTAGTCGGTGGAACCGGTCTCACGTAAGCGTACGTGTAAGGTTGGTCCGGGCCGCTTCATCCCACAATACCGCTGAAGCAAGATAAGACTAGTAGCGACAAGAAGAGTTGACAACATCTACGCCCACAACAAATTGTGTTCTACTCGCGCAAGAAGAACTACGCATAGACCTAGCTCATGATGCCACTGTTGGGGAACGTTGCAGAAAATTAAAAATTTTCCTACGGTTTCACCAAGATCCATCTATGAGTTCATCTAGCAACGAGTATTCAGATTAGATAGCATCTACATACCACTTTGTAGATCGCAACGGAAGCGTTCGAGTGAACGTGGATGAGGTAGTCGTACTCGCCGTGATCCAATTCACCGATGATCTAGTGCCGAACGGACGGCACCTCCGCGTTCAACACACGTACGGGACGGGAGACGTCTCCTCCTTCTTGATCCAGCAAGGGGGAAGGAGAGGTTGAGGAAGATCCAGCACGACGGTGTGGTGGTGGATGCAGCAGAACTCCGGCAGGGCTTCGCTAAGCAACTACGGGAGGAGGAGGAGGTGTTGCAGGGAGGAGGGAGGAGCCAGGGCATAGGGTGCGGCCACCCCTCCCTCCCCTCCCTTTATATAGGTGCATTAGAGGGGGGGAGGGCGCAGCCTTGCCCCTTCCTCCAAGGAAGGGGTGCGGCCAAGAGGGGGGAGGAGTCCATCCTCCCCAAGGCACCTCGGAGGTGCCTTCCCCTCTTTGGACTCTTCCCTCTCCAAGTCTCCTTGGCGCATGGGCCCTTGGGGCTGGTGCCCTTGGCCCAAGCAGGCCAAGGCGCACCCCCTAAGGCCCATGTGGCCCACCAAGGCAGGTGGCCCCACCTGGTGGACCCCCGGGACCCCTCCGGTGGTCCCGGTACAATACCGATAACACCGAAACTTGTCCCGATGGCCAAAATAGCACTTCCTATATATAATTCTTTACCTTCGGACCATTACGGAACTCCTCGTGACGTCCGGGATCTCATCCGGGACTCCGAACAACATTCGGGTTACTGCACATACATATCTTCACAACCCTAGCGTCACCGAACCTTAAGTGTGTAGACCCTACGGGTTCGGGAGACATGCAGACATGACCGAGACGGCTCTCGGGCAATAACCAACAGCGGGATCTGGATACCCATGTTGGCTCCCACATACTCCACGATGATCTCATCGGATGAACCACGATGTCGAGGATTCAATTAATCCCGTATACGATTCCCTTTGTCAATCGGTATTTTACTTGCCCGAGATTCGATCGTCGGTATCCCAGTACCTCGTTCAATCTCGTTATCGGCAAGTCACTTTTCTCGTACCGTAATGCATGATCCCGTGATCAACCACTTTGATCACCTTGAGCTCATTGTGATGATGCATTACCGAGAGGGCCCGGTGATACCTCTCCGTCAAGCGGAGTGACAAATCCCAGTCTCGATCCATGTCAACCCAACAGACACTTTTAGAGATACCCGTAGTATACCTTTATAGTCACCCAGTTACGTTGTGACGTTTGGCATACCCAAAGCACTCCTACGGTATCCGGGAGTTACACGATCTCATGGTCTAAGGAAAGGATACTTGACATTGGAAAACTCTAGCAAACGAACTATGCGATCTTATGCTATGTTAAGATTGGGTCTTGTCCATCACATCATTCTCCTAATGATGTGATCCCGTTATCGATGACATCCAATGTCCATAGTCAGGAAACCATGACTATCTGTCGATCAACGAGCTAGTCAACTAGAGGCTCACTAGGGACATGTTTGTTGTCTGTTATTCACACATGTATTACGATTTCCGGTTAACACAATTATAGCACGAATAAAGACAATTATCATGAATAAGGAAATATAATAATAATGCTTTTATTATTGCCTCTAGGGCATATTTCCAACACTTAACTATCAAGTAGTCATCAGGACGTATCTGTCATATGTTCATAACATCCACAGACGACGCTGGAGGGGTTGGCACACCGAGCGGTGCATCAAAGACATAAGCCTTCTGTGTAGCAGTGAGGACACTCCTCAGGCAACGGACCTAGTCCGCATCATTCCTTACAATATCTTTCAAGTTAATCTTTCTCTAGGAACGTATTGAAACGTGGAGCTACAACGCGATCTATTGATCTACAACCTTTTTGCAAAGACAACTTAGACTATTGTTCATGATAATTAAGTTCATCTAATCAAATTATTTAATGAACTCCCACTCAGACAGACATCCCTCTAGTCATCTAAGTGATACATGATCCGAGTCAACTAGGCCATGTCCGATCATCACGTGAGACGGACTAGTCATCATCGGTGAACATCTTCATGTTGATCGTATCTTCTATACGACTCATGTTCGACCATTTGGCCTTCCGTGTTTCGAGGCCATGTCTATACATGCTAGGCTCGTCAAGTCAACCTAAGTGTATTGCATGTGTAAATCTGTCTTACACCCGTTGTATTCGAACATTAAAATCTATCACACCCGATCTTCAGTGGTGCTTCAAAACAACGAACCTTTGCAACGGTGCACAGTTAGGGGGAACACTTTCTTGAAATTATTGCGAGGGATCATCTTATTTAAGCTACCGTCGTTCTAAGCAAATAAGATGTAAAACATGATAAACATTACATGCAATCAAATAGTGACATGATATGGCCAATATCATTTTGCTCCTTTTGATCTCCATCTTTGGGGCACCATGATCATCATCGTCACCGGCATGACACCATGATCTCCATCATCATGATCTCCATCATCGTGTCTTCGTGAAGTTGTCTCGCCAACTATTACTTCTACTACTACTGCTAACGGTTAGCAATAAAGTAAAGTAATTACATGTAGTTTATGTTGATACGCAGGTCATAAATAAATTAAGACAACTCCTATGGCTCCTGCCGGTTGTCATACTCATCGACATGCAAGTCATGATTCCTATTACAAGAACATGATCAATCTCATACATCACATATATGATTCATCACATCCTTTTGGCCATATCACATCACACGGCATATGCTGCAAAAACAAGTTAGACGTCCTCTAATTGTTGTTGCAAATTTTACGTGGCTGCTATAGGTTTCTTAGCAAGAACGTTTCTTACCTATGCCAAAACCACAGCGTGATATGCCAATTTCTATTTACCCTTCATAAGGACCCTTTTCATCGAATCCGATCCGACTAAAGTGGGAGAGACAGACACCCGCTAGCCACCTTATGCAACTAGTGCATGTCAGTCGGTGGAACCTGTCTCACGTAAGAGTACGTGTAAGGTCGGTCCGGGCCGCTTCATCCCACGATGCCGCCGAATCAAGATAAGACTAGTAATGGCAAGTAAATTGACAAAATCGACGCCCACAACAACTTGTGTTCTACTCGTGCATAGAAACTACGCATAAACCTGGCTCTGATACCACTGTTGGGGATCGTAGCAGAAATTTAAAATTTTCTACGCATCACCAAGATCAATCTATGGTGTAATCTAGCAACGAGGGGAAGGGGAGTGCATCTACATACCCTTGTTGATCGCTAAGCGGAAGCGTTGCAAGAACGCGGATGAAGGAGTCGTACTCGTAGCGATTCAGATCGCGGTTGATTCCGATCTAAGCGCCGAACAACGGCGCCTCCGCGTTCAACACACGTGCAGCCTGGTGACGTCTCCCATGCCTTGATCCAGCAAGGAGAGAGGGAGAGGTTGGGAAGACTCTGTCCAGCAGCAGCACGACGGCGTGGTGGTGAAGGAGGAGCGTGGCAATCCTGCAGGGCTTCGCCAAGCACCGCGGGAGAGGAGGAGGACTTGGGAGAGTGGGAGGGCTGCGCCAGAACATTGGTGCGGCTGCCCTCCCACCCCCACATATATATAGGGTCAAGGGAGAGGGGGTCGGCCCCCTCAGATCCAATCTGAGGAGGGGGCGGCGGCCAGTGGGGTTCCCTTGCCCCCCAAGGCAAGGTGGGCGCCCCCCTTTAGGGTTCCCCCAAAACCCTAGGCGCATGGGCCCTAAGGGGGGAGGCGCCCAGCCCACTAAGGGGCTGGTCCCTCTCCACACACAACCCATAGGGCCCAACGGGGCGGGTGGACCCTCCCGGTGGACCCCCGGAACCCCTTCGGTGGTCCCGGTACAATACCGGTAACCCTCGAATTATTCCGGTGACCGTATGATGACTTCCCATATATAAATCTTTACCTCCGGACCATTCCAGAACTCCTTGTGACATCCAATATCTCATCCGGGACTCCGAACAACATTCGGTAACCACGTACATCTATTCCCTATAACCCTAGCGTCATCGAACCTTAAGTGTGTAGACCCTACGGGCTCGGGAGTCATGCAGACATGGTCGAGACAACTCTCCGGTCAATAACCAATAGCGGGATTTGGATACCCATGTTGGCTCCCACATGCTCCTCGATGATCTCATCGGATGAACCACGATGTCAAGGATTCAATCAATCCCGTATACAATTCCCTTTGTCTAACGGTATATTACTTGCCCGAGATTCGATCGTCGATATCCCGATACCTTGTTCAATCTCGTCACCGGCAAGTTTCTTTACTCGTTTCGTAACACATCATCCCGTGATCAACTCCTTGGTCACATTGTGCACATTATGATGATGTCCTACCGAGTGGGCCCAGAGATACCTCTCCGTTACACGGAGTGACAAATCCCTGTCTCGATTCGTGCCAACCCAACACACTTTTGGAGATACCCGTAGTGCACCTTTATAGCCACCCAGTTACGTTGTGATGTTTGGCACACCCAAAGCATTCCTACGGTATCCGAGAGTTGCACAATCTCATGGTCTAAGGAAATGATACTTGACATTAGAAAAGCTTTCGCATACGAACTATACGATCTTGTGCTAGGCTTAGGATTGGGTCTTGTCCATCACATCATTCTCCTAATGATGTGATCCCGTTATCAACGACATCCAATGTCCATGGTCAGGAAACCGTAACCATCTATTGATCAATGAGCTAGTCAACTAGAGGCTTACTAGGGACATGGTGTTGTCTATGTATCCACACATGTATCTGAGTTTCCTATCAATACAGTTCTAGCATGGATAATAAACGATTATCATGAACAAGGAAATATAATAATAACTAATTTATTATTGCCTCTAGGGCATATTTCCAACAGACCCCAGAAGCCGAGGCAACATTGCAGGATCTAAAGAAATACCTTTCCTCCACGCCGATATTGGTTGCGCCTAAACCACAAGAGCCATTGCTGCTATATCTGGCGGCGACGAATCAAGTGGTCAGCGCCGCATTGGTGGCACAGAGGGAGGTCGACGAGGAGGCAGTGACGGCGGCGGAACCAGCAGATGCTAAGCCAAAGATTCCCCCGGCAGGGCCTGGTGCCGGCAAGGCGCGGCTCCCGGTAGAGACTTATGCCACCAAGGCAGTGCCCGCGCAGTCGAGTGAGGTGGTGCAGAAGAAGAAGATGACGCAGCACCCGGTTTACTTTGTTAGCTCCCTCTTGCAGGGGGCTAGGTCGAGGTATTCCGGTGTGCAAAAATTGCTCTTCGGCCTCCTTATGGCCTCGAGGAAGCTGCGTCATTACTTCCAAGCCCATGAGATCACTGTCGTCACCCGCCTCCCATTGCAATGGATACTGCATAATCCAGATGCGACCGGAAGGATTGTGGAATGGGCCTTGGAATTGTCAAGCTTTGGTTTAAAGTTTGAGAGTACCTCAACAATCCAGAGCAGAGTCTTGGCAGAGTTCATTGCAGAATGGACCTCGACGCCTGACAAAGAAATCCAGGAGACCACTCTCCCCGGCAAGGAAGCAGACCGCGACTAGATCATGTACTTTGATGGGGCTTTCTCGCTGCAAGGCGCCGGTCCCGGTGTGCTGCTCGTCACACCCACCGGAGAGCACCTCAAGTACGTGATCCAGATGCACTTCCCCAGGGTGATGTCCACCAACAACACTGCTGAGTATGAGGGATTGCTTGCCGGTCTCAACATCGCGGCAGACCTCGGGGTTAAGAAGCTCATTGTCAGGGGTGACTCGCAGCTCGTTGTCAGACAGGTCAACAAGGATCATCAGAGGCCATTGATGGAGGCTTACGTAGATGAGGTGAGGAAGCTGGAGGAACGCTTTGACGGCATCCAAGCGGAGCACATCCCCCGAATGGAGAACGACATCACCGATTACCTGTCAAAGCGTGCCGCATTCAAGCTACCTGTGGAACCAGGTACCTTTTTGCTCCGCTTAACTCAACCACCGCCAAACCATCAGCGGGGCACAACAAGCGGAGGAAGTCGGGTCCCGACAAGTACTTTCCTACCGAGCCCCCTGGGGCTGCCGGCAAGGTTGCTGCCGTGGACGCTGAGCCTGCCCAGGAGCAACTGGCTCCGGCAGGGCGTCAAGCCCTGGCCGTAGAGACAGCCGCTCCCATGGCGGAAGAAATGCCTTTGGTCCCTGCCGTTGAGCCCCAGGCTCCTTCATGGGCGTAGCATACCGTCCAATTCCTCCAAACATGGGAGCTTCCTGAGGAGCAGGAAGAAGTGGAGGAAGTAGCCTGTCGGTTCGCCCTGTACTAATTCATCGATGATGTCATGTACAGGAAAAGGCCAAACGGCGTGAAATTGAAGTGCATCCCCCGGGAGGAAGGACTGGAGCTGTTGGCGGAGATACATGGAGGCATATGTGGCTCCCACATAGGGTCGAGGGTGAGGGAGTCCTGGATTAGTGGGTCCTCGGACAGCCGGACTGTTGGACTATGAAGATACAAGATTGAAGACTTCGTCCCGTGTCCGGGTGGGACTCTCCTTTGCGTGGAAGGCAAGCTTGGCAATTCGGATATGTAGATCTCCTCCCTTGTAACCGACTCTGTGTAACCCTAGCCCCCTCCGTGTCTATATAAACCGAAGGGTTTAGTCCGTAGGACAAGAACAATCATAATCATAGGCTAGCTTCTAGGGTTTAGCCTCTATGATCTCGTGGTAGACTAACTCTTGTAATACTCATATCATCAAGATCAATCAAGCAGGAAGTATTGTATTACCTCCATTGAGAGGGACTGAACCTGGGTAAACATTGTGTCCCCCGCCTCCTGTTACCATCCGCCTTAGACGCACAGTTCGGGACCCCCTACCCGAGATCCGTCGGTTTTGACAGCGACATTGGTGCTTTCATTGAGAGTACCACTGTGCCGTCACCATAAGGCTTGATGGCTCCTTCGATCATCGGCAACGATGTGATCCAGGGTGAGATTTTTCTCCCCGAACAGATCTTTGTATTCGACGGCTTCACACTACGGGCCAACTCGCTTGGCCATCTGGAGCAGATCGAGAGCTACGCCCCTGGCCATCAGGTCAGGTTCGGAAGTTTAAACTATACCGCCGACATCCGCGGAGACTTGATCTTCGACGGATTCGAGCCCATGTCAGGTGCATCGCACAGTCACGACGAGCATGACTTAGCACCGCCGTCGGACAGTGTTCGGGAGATCACACCTGTGGCTACTCCGGCCCTCAATCCGGAACAGATTGCGCCGTCCGAGGACGGGTGGATTGTCCCCACAATGGAGGCCGCACACTCAACAGCGATAGCGTCGAATACTGACTTCACCTCCTATGAGACCTGTGTTGCCGGATCCTTGGATTCGTCCCCGGCCACGGGCTCTGAACCGCCTGTGTCCGTGCCTATCGAATCTGATTGGGCGCCGATCATGGAGTTTTCCTCCGCGGATATCTTTCAGCACTCGCCCCTGGGCGATGTGCTAAATTCATTAAGGTCTCTCTCCTTGTCAGGAGGCCCCTGGCTGAACTGTGTCCGGCTTGATTGGGAAGCAGACGACGAAGAAACTCGTACCCCACCCACCACCCACTTAATAGCCATTGTCGACGATTTAACCGACATGCTTAATTTCGACTCCGAAGACATCAACGGTATGGACGACGATGCAGGAGAGGAACAGGAACCACCGCCCACAGGGCGCTGGACAGCCACTTCATCACACGATATATATATATGGTGGATACACCCGCATAAAACAATGACGAGGAACGGAAGGATGCAGCGAAGGATAGTTCCCTCGAGAAGCAACCGAAGCGACGGTGTAGGCGCCGCTCCAAATCCTGCCTCAGCAAAAATAGTGATAACAGCGCAAGAAAGAATAATACCCCGGTCGACTCCAAAAGAAACGATGACCACATGGATCCAGCGATGGAGCAGGATGAACAAGCGGACGGCGAACATAGTAAGGAGCCGCTGTCCGATCACGGCGACGCCGGGGGTAAAGCTAATCAACCTGTCTCCGGAGAGGAGAACAGTCCGGACGGCGATGCACACATCATCCCGGAAAGGTACTTGGAGCAAGAGAACCTCCAAAAAAGGCTTATTGCCACCGTGAGGAGTCTGAAGAAACAGAAGCAAAGGCTTAAGGCCGCGCAAAATACACTCATCAGTAGATGGAATAAAGTGCTTGACATTGAAGAAAAGTACGGTGGCAGTCGCCACACAAAGAGCTATCCAAAGCGCAAGCTACTGCCTAAATTCGATGACAAGGCTCTAGAGCCCATACAACCGAAAAATAAAACGGCCGATCAGCCGGATCAACCACCCTGCGGCCGCGACAGGGCGGCTAACGATGCCGCGCATAAGTCAGCACACAATTTACATGAGGACTTGCACCAAAAAGCCGGTATGACCAGGTCCATCTACGGATCTCGGAAGCGCGCTTCGGCACAGAATCACGGCCGACCAAAAAGCTATACTGACCGAATAACAGCTCAGAATCAAAACCAAACACTACAACCGCCAGAATGCCATGACACATCCAAATACAGGGGTGCTGCGCACCCCCTATGCTTCACAGATGAGGTGCTGGATCACGAATTTCCAGAGGGATTCAAACCCATGAACATAGTGGCATACGACGGAACGACAGACCCTGGGGTCTGGATTGAGGACTTTATCCTTCATATCCACATGGCTCGAGGAGATGACCTCCATGCCATCAAATACTTGCCCCTCAAGTTAAAAGGACCAGCTCAGCATTGGCTGAAGAGCCTCCCCGAAAACTCAATTGGAAGTTGGGAGGAGTTTGAGGATGCTTTTAGGGCCAATTTTCAAGGGACCTATGTCCGACCTCCGGATGCAAACGATTTAAGTCATATAATTCAACAGCCCGGAGAGTCATCCCGAAAGCTTTGGAACAGATTCCTCACCAAGAAGAATCAAATTGATGACTGTACGGACGCCGAAGCCTTAGCGGCTTTCAAACACAGTGTCCGGGACGAATGGCTCGCCAGACACCTCGGCCGGGAAAAACCGTGGACAATGGCAGCCCTAACAAGCCTTATGACCCGCTTTTGCGTGGGCGGAGATAGTTGGCTGGCCCGTAGCGGCACCAGCGACCCAGGCACATCCGAAGTTAGGGATGGCAATGGAAAACCACGGTGCAATAAAAGCAAGCGTCAAAACAATGAAGACAACCCAGATAACACGGCGGTAAACGCCGGATTCAGGGGCTCTCAACCTGGTCAACGGAAAAAGCCATTCAAAGGCAACAAAGATGGACCATCTAGCCTAAACAAGATTCTAGACAGATTATGTCAGATTCATGGCACCTCCTACAAACCTGCAAATCACACCAACAGAGAATGTGGGTCTTCAAGCAGGCCGGCAAGCTAAACGCCGAGCACAAGGGGAGGGAGACACCAAGTGAAGACGAGGATGAGCCTCGCCAGCAAAACACTGGGGGACAGAAAAAATCCCACCAGAGGTCAAAACAGTGAACATGATTCACGTAACAGAAAGGAGGAGCAAATGCGCACTCCGAGACATATGTGCCGTAGAGCCCGTCACCCCCAAGTTCAACCCTTGGTTGGCCTAGCCGATCACTTTTGATCACAGAGATCACCCGACCAGTATCTGGCACGGAGGATCGACTGCCTTGGTACTAGACCCAATAATTTACGGATACCATCTCACCCTAGTCTTTATGGACGGCGGCAGTAGTCTTAATCTGATATATCAGGACACAGTCCGCAAAATGGGGATAGACCCGACAAGAATCAGCCAAAGCAATACTGCCTTTAAAGGAGTAATCCCAGGCCCAGAGGCCCGCTGCACGGGCTCTGTAGTACTAGAGGTTGTATTCGACTCTCCCAACAACTTTCGAAGTGAAAAGTTAACCTTCGACATTGCTCCATTTCGAAGCAGCTATCAAGCACTACTTGGAAGAACAACATTCGCTCGTTTTAATGCAGTACCGCATTACGCTTATCTTAAGATGCCCGATCCACGTGGCATCATCATAGTTAGAGAAAACACAGAGCGTTCCTTATGTGCGGAAGAATGTGTGGCGGCTTTAGCAGCCGAACACTGAACGACCTCTCCAACTAGAATAAATGATCGGTCGTCAAGACCGCGGACACGGCTAGACGAGTCCGGCGCGCCACTACCTGTAATAGCTCAGACAAACCTGAGATTGGGTCGATGGATATACCCCCATAGGTGACACTAGGGGCTTCCCGCATGTAAAAAGGACTACAGTTCGGCTTGACCTTATTTAGATTGAATTTTAATGGTTTATTAAGAATAATCAATTTTTAGCACGAAGACTTTCGCCTAAGTTTTTATCTTTTACAGATGATAATCGTGCTACACCCTTCCAGGATACGGCACAACGGAGACACAGGCGCAGACGTGCAGCAGGGCCCCGCTCAAAGGTTTCTTTTTAGATTAGGACCTTGTGTAAACCTTTCTTACTGTCTCTTGTTGCTTCACCCCCTCCGGATACTCAACACAACCGAGAGGAATGCTGGTGTTATTGGCATTTCGCCACGTCAGACTAATGCTCGTACCTGGAAATTCAGGGTTCATTATCAAGGGCGTTACTCAGCCCGGTATATGTTGTAAAGTCCGAATACCTTAGGGAGTGTTCGGTGTCACGAGTTTGGCCTTATATGCATCAGCTCTGAATCATGTCTTTGGTCAAATGTTGGGTTTGCCCGGCTCCCGTGTTTTGCTACCTTACATTTTGCTCTATCGGCTAAGGTGGCACCGGGAGAACTACTGCGATTGTGCCCCGGTTCATCTGGATGAGCACCTCGGTAGAGAAAGCCGAAAACTAACTGTCATGATAAAGCACGAGACTGGTCAACCACTCGAGGACTCAGCGGAATCTTCGCGATTCCTCCGCATTAACGAAGGACCAGTTTCCTGGTCATGTACGTACACACACCGTATTTGGATAAGTGCGGAGGTACCAGGGGCTATATAGTAGCCCCACTGTCAAACTCCTATGGCTAAGTGAAAGTGTTAAAGCAATATAGTCTAGTTGCCTTGTTTGCCGCGCTATCACCTCCTTAATGGACCAAGACGTTGGATCAAGTGTGAACACACGCTTTTCCGAACACCCCCGCACTATATGTGTGGGAGCTGAAGCCGACGACTGCAAACTTTCAGGTTATATATATACATAAACGGCCGCACAGGAGGCAACATAATACTTTCACGCAAAAGTATAAACACAGCCTTTATAATTCAAATAGCATAGTTTTTACAATCGGGATACATGTCACTCGAATATGATACTCTTCGAGCACTGAGCCTCGATTAAACGAGCACCTTCTAGGACTTCTTCAAAATAGTGCTCGGTCGAGACCTGGCCTATGGCCGGATCCTGGGTTGCAATAGCGGTGGCCTCCATCTCTGCCCAGTATGTCTTAACACGGGAAAGAGCCATCCGCGCACCCTCTATGCAGGCCGATCTCTTTACAACGTCGATATGCGGCACAACACCAAGGAATTGTTGCACTAGACCGAAATAACTATTCGGCCTTGGTCCTTCCGGCCAAAGATGATACACGACAGACCTCATGGCAAGTCCGGACAATCTATGGAGTTCATCCCACTCGGCCATTTGTTCATTTAACAGCAGCAGACGCATTGGAGCACTGAACTGTGACCAGAATAACTTTTCCACTTCATGATCTTTTTTATCTTTGAAAAACTCAGTCGCATCAGCAGCGCTCGCTGCCAAGTCCAAGTACGCGTCTACAACACTCCATAAAATTTGTCCAGAGGGGCATACTTCGGATCTCCAAACTTCGTCCGCAACAAAAAGGGCTTTCCAGCCGTGATATTTCCGGCTTGACGAAGCTCCTCCTCCGCCGCTCTGATTTTTGAGCGGGTTTCCTTGGCTGCTACCATGGCTTTCTTCAGATCCGCCGCTTGCGCTTTGCTTTCCTTTTCAAGAAGCTCATATCGGTCGGCGGCATCTTTCAGCTCAACAGCCATCTTGGCTATTTTATCTTTGCTCTGGCGATGAGCAGCTTGTTTGGCTCTTAACTCTTCGGCCGCCTTCAGGGCGGCCGCATCACTTCTCCTGGCTTGTTCCTTGGCTCGGGCAAGTTCTGCCCGAAGGGGTCCACGGCGGCAGCTCCATCTGCAGTCACAGCATATTACAAATATTAGCATCATGCCTCTCTTAACATATGTTGACCACCGGAGAATATATACCCTGTGCCTCATCAAGCCGCTTGTTTACAAGCATGATGTCGGCATCTGCCGCATCAAGTTGCCGTCTCAGTTCGGCAAACTCACCAGCCCGGCCAGCCACCGGACCCTCAGCCGCCTGCACATGAAAGCAGCATGATCATTACCTGGGACTATGATCCTGTGTTTGCCGCCTTTGGACAGCAACCAGAGTCTCAGGGGCTACTATCTGCATAGGGCACACCTAGCGCGTGCGGTACCGTCAAACAATACATATTACTTTGCGTACCTCAAAGCCTCTTAGCAGGCTCATAAAAGCTTCATGCAACCCACTTTCGGCGGATGAAATCCTCTCAACCACCATACCCATTAATGTGCGATGCGCCTCTGAGATAGCCGCTTGCTCCAGAAGATTCATCAGTGCGTCCGGTCGCACACCAGACAGTTCCGGATTCTTTCTGTTTCTCCCCTTAGGTTCCGAGTACTCTGGACTTCGGGTGGCCGAAGGGTTACCTTCCGGCCTTGGCAGATCAGGAGAAATCCTCCATGACGACACGTCAGGGTCGTCCGCCTCACGAGGCGGGGAGACAGGGGGAGGCGTTTCGCTCTCCATCATCTCTGGAAGAAGATCCCCCGAAGACGAACTTTGTCGAGAAGGGCTATGGTCCGAACTGCAAGACATACGTCTCGGTTATTGTCCTCAGAGATGAAGCAGGATATATTTACTATCAAGTACTCTTGTTCACTTACAGCTCGGTGGAGGGCTGATCCCCTTGCGGGCATTGTGCGGTAAGGATGCCCTCCGGGGCAGGGCCCCCTGGCGAAGGTTTCTTCCCTCGTTTGGAAACCCTTGTTTCCAATTCTTCAGAGGCGGTCCTTTTCCTTCCTTGGGGAGAGGGAATTTCAGATTCTTCTCCCCGATTATCCTCCTTTGCGGAGACACTAATTCCCCCGTTTTGGCTGAGTAATGCATGAGGCCCGCTTTCGGCTTCTCTATTCCTCCCTTTATCTTCCTCTGATGGCGCTTGATAAGGTGCATGCTCAAGCATCCTGGCTAGTACAGGATCCGGTGAGCCTTTGGGAAAGGGAGCCGAACACCTGATCATCTTCGCCTTTTTTATCCAGTCCTGGTCAAAGAGCGATTTTTCAGAAGGATGTCATGACAAATAAAAGGACAGCATGTTCGGCCGTAGAAATACTTTCTTGGGTATCTGGACGATTGCAGTTTAGACCCGCATCCTCGGTGGTGTACGGACACTTTATTCATGATCCGAAGAACAATCCATACATCCCTTCGAGCGTCAGGCCGAAGAATTGCTGAATAGTTCGCGGTCCTTCCGGGTTGAACTCCCACATACGGAGAGGTCGACATTAACATGGCAGGACCTGACGAACTAGCATGACTTGCATTACCTTGACGAGGCTGACATCTCTCTTGAGGAGAACTCGAATGCGACTCTGCAATGTCGGCACATCATTAACTGGCCCCCAGTCCAGCCCCTTGTTGACCCATGACGCCAATTGTGGCAGAGGGCCCGGACAGAAGGCGGGGGTAGCTGCCCACTTAGTACTTCGGGGAGCTGTGCTGTAAAACCACTCCCGCTGCCATAAGTCGGACATCTCCGGGAATGAACCCTTTGGCCATGGAGCACCGACACCTTTGCTTATTATGGCGCCTCCGCATTCTGCGTGCGCCCATCCATCACCTTTGGTTTCACATTGAAGGTCTTGAGCCATAAGCCGAAGTGTGGGGTGACGCGGAGGAAGGCCTCACACACGACGATGAACGACGAGATGTGAAGGATGGAGTCCGGAGCCAGATCATGGAAATCAAGCCCGTAATAGAACATAAGCCCTCTAACAAAGGGATCAAGGCTAAAACCTAGCCCTCGGAGGAAGTGGGAAACGAATATGACACTCCCGTTGGGTTCGGGAGTGGGGATGACCTGCCCTTGAGCAGGCAGCCTATGCGAGATTTCGGTGGCCAGATACCTGGCCTCCCTTAGCTTCTTGATGTCCTCCTCCGTGATGGAGGAGGCCATCCACCGGCCTTGAAGGTTGGATCCGGACATGATTGAAGGTCCGGAGCGCTTAGCCTGAGCCTTGGATGTTGGAATTCGAGGTGGGGGAAGGGAGGATCGAGCGCGAGAAGAAAAGGACAGACCTTAGCCCCTTTATAAAGAGGGTGAATACCGAGCGTCCTCTGCATGGCTGCTTGGAACTTGCCTAAAATCGAGGAGTCATACCAGCAGGCACGATTGGGTTACCCATACCCGTATTGATGAGAATCCCGTGATAAGAGGAACACGATCTCTGCTTCGACAAGACGTGCCAATAAAACCTCCTCGCAACACGTGCAGTGGCAGGCTGGGGAAAACGGTTCATAATGACCCGACCACGGCAGGACGTCACGTTATGAAAAGTTGTCAGCAGATTAGATTTGTGGAAATATTATACTCTCTACGGTGGTATGTGGAATTTGTTTTGAAGAGCCGGGCACAATCCTTGTGTTCGGAATCTTCTATGGAGTATTCGGAGGAGGAACCCGCCTTGCAATGCCGAAGACAAACTGCACGCCGGACGACATCGTCACTGAAGCATGGTTCAGGGGCTACTGAGGGAGTCCTGGATTTGGGGGTCCTCGGACAGCCGGACTATATCCTTTAGTCGGACTGTTGGACTATGAAGATACAAGATTGAAGACTTCGTCCTGTGTTCGGGTGGGACTCTCCTTTGCGTGGAAGGCAAGCTTGGCAATTCAGATATGTAGATATCCTCCCTTGTAACCGACTCTGTGTAACCCTAGCCCCCTGTCGGTGTCAAAACCGGCGGATCTCGGGTAGGGGGTCCCGAACTGTGCGTCAAGGTCGGATGGTAACAGGAAACAAGGGACACTTTATTTTACCCAGGTTCGGGCCCTCTCGATGGAGGTAAAACCCTACTCCTGCTAGATTAATATTGATGATATGGGTAGTACAAGAGTAGATCTACCACGAGATCAAGGAGGCTAAACCCTAGAAGCTACCCTATGGTATGATTGTGTATGATGATGGTTGTCCTACGGACTACAACCCTCCGGTTTATATAGACACCGGATAGGGTTAGGGTTATACAGAGTCGGTTACAATGGTAGGAGATCTTGAATATCCGCACGCCTAGCTTGCCTTCCACGCCAAGGAAAGATCCTTCCGGACACGGGACGAAGTCTTCAATCTTGCATCTTCATAGTCCTGGAGTCCGGCTGAAGGTATAGTCCGGCTATCCGAACACCCCCTAATCCAGGACTCCCTCAGTAGCCCCTGAACCAGGCTTCAATGACGACGAGTCCGGCTCGCAGATTGTCTTCGGCATTGCAAGGCGGGTTCCTCCTCCAAGTTCTTCAAGAAGATTGTAAACACCAAAAATAGTGTCCGGCTCTGCAAAATAAGTTTCCACATATTGCCATATAGAGAATAATATTAACACAAATCAAATCTGCTGACGTATTCTGCAGTGCGTCATAACACTGCGGCCAAGCTCTTTATATAAATTGTTTTCATTGTTCCACCTCAGCGTATTTAGCGAGGCGATTTCCTTGGCACGTCTTGTCAAAGCAGAGATCGTGTGCCCCTTTTAACGGGATTCTCATCAATACGGACATGAGTAACCCAACCGCGCCATTGATGACGGCGCTTGGGAGGCAAGTGAGTTTTATTAGGTAGGTGGGGGTGCATAACCGCGCCCGCTTATATAAAGGGATAAGGATTCACCTTTTTACCTACGCCTTCCTCCTCCTTTGCCAATCCATCTCTCGCGCACTGAAGCCCTAGCGCCCAAGTCCGCTCTTCCCACCTCAACCTTCTCCAGCAATGTCCGGAGCGGGAGGCAAGTGGATGGCCACCTCCGTTACGGAGGCTCAAGTAAAAAAGCTAAGGAAAGCCGGATACCTGTCCAAGGACATCCCGCATCGGCTTCCTGAAGAGGGGCAGCTTCTTCCTACCCCAAGGCCCCATGAGAGGGTAGTTTTTCTTCCCCACTTTCTCCGCGGACTGGGCTTTCCACTCCACCCATTTGTCCGGGGGCTCATGTTCTACTACGGCCTGGATTTCCATGATCTGGCCCCAAACTTCGTCCTCAACATCTCGGCGTTTATCGTCGTGTGTGAGGCCTTCCTCCGCGTCCGCCCCCACTTTGGCCTCTGGCTCAAGACCTTCAACGTCAAGCCCAAGGTGGTGTCCGGCACCCAGGCGGAGTGCGGAGGCGCTATGGCCGGGAAGATGGCCAACGTCCTCTGGTTCGAGGGCTCCTTTGTGGAGTCCCTAAAGGGGTGGCAGGCCGGGTGGTTTTACATCACCGAGCCACGCGATCCGAAATGGATCGCAGCCCCCGAGTTCAGATCCGGACCCCCCACGCGGCTCATGTCCTGGAAAGAGACGGGCCTATCATGGGGTAACGAGAAAGAGGTGACTGGACTGCAAATGTGCATCCAGTCCCTGGTGAATGAGCCAGTCCGGCTGATCAATGTGATCCAGGTTATGCTCGTCCACCAGATCCTCCCGTGCCAACAACGGGATTTTACTTTGTGGGAATTCGACTCGGCGCAGCACCAAACCCTCAGTAGGCTCTTCGACACGACGTATGAAGACGTCTGGAAGGTGCTGACCAAAGTCGCCGAGTCCCCCACATCCGCTTCCGAGGACCGCGGATATAGCTCGCAGCGTCACGCCAGCGAGGTAAGCTATCTATACCTCTGACAGGTTTGTTAAGATCTTCTTCATAGATTATCTCTATGTGGGATCTAAACTCCCTTTGCGTTTGACAAGTTTGGCGGGCTATATCCGGACCAATTAACTGTCCGGCTCCCCTGCCCGAAGACCCGGCCCCAGCTCTCCTAGTGAAGCTGTTGACTTCGGCACCTTACGTGGTGCCGGAGAAGAAGACCAAGAAGAAGAAAACCACCGGGACTCGAAAGAGTTCCCGCAATATGGTGGTGTCGGACTCGTCATCTGACGAGTCCGCGACGCTCTCCTCTCGTGAAAACGAGGAGGAGGAACAAGAAAGCTCTCCCCCCTAGTGGGGGGAGAAAAGAAGAAGAAGGCCACCCCAACGGGGGAGGCCGAGGGGTCGAGGAAAAGGAAGACCCCTCCGCCGGACTACTCCCACGATGCCGAAGAGGGCGGAGAGGAGTGGCCGGACAGAACCAAGCGTCCGGCGAAATCGTAAGTACTTATATACCAGAGTGACTCATGATATTCTTTTAATGCGCGGCTTTCCCTAATATCGCTCGTAATTTATGCAGCCCGCCCCGGGCCAAACTCGACGATTCGTCGAGCGGCTCCCTGGATTCGTCGGACGTGAACTCTGTTCCGCCCGCTGTCTCCCCCTGCAGGGCGGACGACGCCGAAGCGGCGTCCTGCCAAGCTCCAGGGCAGGAGGAGATGGTCCTGGAGGAGCCGTAAGGCAATCCTCCGGACCCCAAGAGCAAAGGGGATGAAACCCCCTAGGGCTCCAAGTCCGGCTTTGTGCCGGACACCGCGCCGGACTCGACAGTCCCGGTCCATGGTGGGCGAACTCCTTCCGAGAGGAGTAAGCCGTCTGAGCCGGCGACCTCCGTCCAACCAGAGGCGTCGGGCAATCTGCTGGCGGTGCTTGCGGGCGCCGTCATCGACGAGGAGCACCGTACTATTATGAGTATGGTGATCCAAAGGGTTCAGTCCGCCAAGAGCGGACTGACTGAAGCTTGCGCTAGCCTTCTAACAGGCTTCGAGGTAAGTAAAAATATGTCAAATTATTACCGCATAGACAGTAGCCCCTGATGCTCTGTTCGGTGTTCGAAAAGAAAAGCCGAATAGAGGATCTAGTAATTTTCGCAGGAATATAACAACAAAAAGTCAAATATGCGTATGCAGGCTTCACTGTTGTCCACCGCCGCACTGACTGCACAGGTGGATGTCCTTAAAAAGGAACTCGGGCGGACCGAGCAAGAGCTCGGCCTTGCCAAACGGCAGCTCGAGGAGAAAGAAGGTAAAAAATACCCTAAAAAATAAAAAAGGTGCCTATAGAGAGGCTTGATTGCAGAAAGAAATAACAGGATTGTACTGCTTATTGTAGGGGCCACAACCGAGGTAGCAATCCTGAAGCAGGTGCTAGCTGAGGCCGGAAAGAAAACGGCCGAGGAGCATGCCAAGCGAGAAAGGCTTGGGGTTCAGGTAGGTGAGGTGCAGAAAGAGCTGCAAGCTCTCATGAAAAAACATGAGAGTTTGGAGCTTGAGTCAAAAGCGCAAGCATCTGAGCTCGCATCGGCCCTTGAGACCGCCAAGAGTGCCAAGGCCGAAGCCCAAAAGGCCCTCCAAGAGTTGGAGGAGGTGAAAAAGATAGCAACGGGTAAGGCATTCTCAATGCAAAGTAGGAATATAAAAGTAAACTACCTGTTACTTACCCAAATCCGAAGTTCTCCAGGGTCGTTCGCCGATCTTCCCCGCAGCGTATCCGACGCCACCACATTCTACCGAGCTGAAGAGGGCAGCTCGACGGAGAGTGTGTTCTGGTCTCAGTATTCTGAGGCCGGACACCCTATGCCTTTGAGCGATCAGCTGAAACAGCTGGTCGAGCTCCACAAGGCGGCCGAACAGGCCATGAAGGGCTTACTAGTTCGGCTGTGGCCTGGAGAAGCCCTGCCTGGGAGCTATTTCGGGCTAGTGCGGCGGCTGGTGGAGGCCTGTCCACGGCTTGAGGTCATCAAGCGCTCCGCCTGCATTGAAGGTGCCCAGAGGGCCCTTGCCCGTGTAAGGGTACACTGGGGTAAGCTGGACGGAGAGAAGCTGGTGAAGGACGGGCCGCCGCCGGGGAAGGAGCATCGCAAGCCCGAGAACTACTACAAGGAAGTTCTTGCCGGAGCCTGCCTTGTCGCGGATGAATGTACTAAAGATGTAGTATTTGAATGAACTCGCTCGTTTATATCCTGTGCGCTGAAAACTTGTTCATATGCGCTAAGCAATGCTTATTGAATTTGAAATATTATTTTCTGTGCGGCCGTTTATCAAAAATTGAGAGATGGCCAGTCGTCGGCTTCTGCCCCCATGCCACTAGTGCTGGGGTGTTCGGGATAAACCTGAGGGCTCTTTTTCCCATAGTTGGGTCCTTCGAGGGAGGCGCTCAGCACAACGAACCAGGCAATCGGACTATAATGCTTGAACACTCTCACTTAGCCATAGAACGTTATAATTTTAAATTTCGGCGAAGCCCCTAGTTCGGAAGGCCGAATTCGGGGCGCTATCCACGCCTTTGGCCAGACATAGCCAGCTCCTCGCTCGAAGCGGCATAAGTCTTTAAGGACTCGAAAAACCTCTCGAACAGCGACCGGTCTCACGCCTTATCATGACAGTCTGTCTTAGCTTTCTCCACTGAGGTGCCTAACCCAGCTGAACCGGGGCACAATCGCAGTGGTTCTCCTAGTGCTACCTTAGCCGATATAGCAGAACGTAAGGCACCAAAACATAGGAGCCGGGCAAACCCAACATGTGACCAAAATCATGATTCGGAGCCGATGCATATAATGCTATAAGTTCGGGGTGCCGCACTTGTGAAAGTGTACGGACTTCTCACACTAGATAGAAGGGTAATGAAGCCCCTGGCGTGTTTTGTCGTACCATGGTGTACGGTTGCGATCATGTTTATTTAATGAACATATATATATATTAAAAGAGGACAACGCAAAAAATAGGCGAAAAGCTATGCATTGTTTATAAAGAGGCTATTTATCAAACCCGAACGATACTAGTAGTGCGATAAGCAAAAAGATATTAGACTATTTAACATGTCCTGACCAAGGGCAGGCCACGGAATTTAGAAACAGATATATCGCTCGAAATAGAGACCACCTGAGAGTTCCATAATGCGGCGTAGCTTTGTCTGCTTCCCTGGGTCTTGCATCGTCTGTGCGGCAGCAAAGCCGAGCAGGTTATCCAGAGTGTGGAGTCCTGAAAGTAAAAAAAATCCGGCAGCCCCTAGTATGTTTGACGCCGTATTGTAAGCATGCCGTTAATGTGCCCCTCCCCTGTGCCCATGGAATTTCAAGGGCGTAATTGTGTACTCGAGGTACTAGCTCCACTATGCTGCGATGGCTGGGGTTGGGGCCGTATTGCTACGCTTGCTCCAAATGTGCCAGGCGGTCTTGTTGCAGGTTACTCCGGGCGCGCTTTGCATTGTCCGGCTTTTTAACGGCCGGACTGGAGAGTTGCCTTGAAAGGCTGCTTTGTACTTCTGCTGCGAGGGCCGTCATGTGCTCCTCCGTACGGAGGGAGCATTCAGTGTTTCCGTTGACCGTAATTACTCCTCGAGGGCCTGGCATCTTGAGCTTGAGATATGCGTAGTGCGGCACCGCATTGAATTTAGCGAATGCGGTTCGTCCAAGCAGGGCGTGATAGCCACTGCGGAACGGGACTATATCGAAGATTAACTCTTCGCTTCGGAAGTTATCCGGAGATCCGAAGACCACATCAAGTGTTACAGAGCCTGTGCAATTGGCCTCTACACCTGGTATGACGCTTTTAAAGGTCGTCCTTGTGGGCTTGATCCTTGATGGATCTACGCCCATTTTCCGCACTGTATCCTGATAAAGCAGGTTCAGGCTACTGCCGCCGTCCATGAGGACTCTTGTGAGATGAAATCCGTCAATGATTGGGTCAAGGACCAATGCGGCAAAACCGCCGTGACGGATGCTAGTGGGGTGGTCCCTTCGATCAAAAGTGATCGGGCAGGAGGACCATGGGTTGAACTTTGGGGCGACTGGCTCCATCGCGTATACGTCCCGTAGCACACGCTTCCGCTCCCTCTTGGGAATGTGGGTCGTGTATATCATGTTCACTGTCCGCACTTGTGGGGGAAACCCCTTCTGTCCATTGTTGTTCGGCGGCCTGGGCTCCTCCTCGTCGTTGCTATGCAGCCCCTTGTCTTTGTGTTCGGCTCTTAACTTGCCTGCCTGCTTGAACACCCAACAATCCCTGTTGGTGTGATTGGCTGGCCTTTCGGGGGTGCCATGAATCTGGCACGAACGGTCGAGTATCCGGTCCAAACTGGACGGGCCCTGGGTATTCTTTTTAAATGGCTTTTTCTGCTGACCGGATTTATAGCCTCTGGATCCGGCGTTTACTGCCGTATCCTCATTGCTGTCGCTGCTAACGCGACACTTTTGCTTGTTTCGACGTGTCCTGCCACTTTTGTCCTTGGTATCCGAATTACCAGGGTTCTTTGATAAGTTGTTGCTGCGAGCTAGCCAGCTATCTTCGCCCGCGCAAAAGCGGGTCATGAGTGTCGTGTGGGCTGCCATAGATTTCGGCTTTTCCTGTCCCAGGTGCCGGGCAAGCCATTCGTCGCGGATGTTATGTTTGAAGGCTGCTAGGGCCTCTGCGACCGGACAATCGACTATCTGATTTTTCTTTGTTAGGAACCGTGTCCAGAATTGCCTGGCCGATTCTTCTGGCTGCTGAATTATGTGGCTGAGGTCGTCGACGTCCGGTGGCCGCACATAGGTCCCCTGGAAGTTGTCGAGGAATGCGGCTTCCAGGTCCTCCCAAGAACCTATTGAGTCCGCTGGTAGGCTGTTAAGCCAGTGCCGGGCTGGTCGAGCTTGAGGGGGAGATATTTGATGGCGTGTAGATCGTCACCACGTGCCATGTGGATGTGAAGGAGATAATCCTCAATCCATACTGCTGGATCTGTCGTACCATCGTACGACTCGATGTTGACAGGTTTGAAACCCTCTGGGATTTTATGATCCATTACTTCATCTGTGAAGCATAGTGGGTGTGCGGCGCCCCCGTACTGGGCTATGTCATGACGCAGCTCGGAAGAGCTATGCCTGTTGTGTTCGGCCCGGCCGGATTTATTGTGTTCGGAGTGAAGATCATCATCACGTGTCGTCGGGCGTCTGCGCGATCCATAGATCGATCTTGTTTGCCTTGCTTTGTCCTCCAGTACGTCTCGCAGGTCTGGCTCATTTTCCCGTGCCTTAGTTGAGCGGCACCGGGGCATGGCTTGTTTAGAGGTTCGACAGGCCTCTCTGTCGCGGCCGCGAGGTGGCCGGTCTGCCATGTCATGCATTGGTAAATGTACGTGCTTCCCCCTCTGATTGGGGTAGCGGCCTGTGCTTAGGATAATTTTTGGAGGGGCGCTCGAGTTCATACTCTTCGGCCGCAAGGACTTCAGTCCATCTGTCAGCTAGCAAATCTTGATCAGCTCTAAGCTGTTGCTGCTTTTTCTTTAGGCTATTCGCCGTGGCTAGAAGCCTGCATTTGAAACGCTCTTGTTCGGCAGGGTCTGATGGTATGATGAATTCGTCGTCGTCGAGGCTTGCCTCGTCTTCGGAGGGAGGCATGTAGTTATCATCCTCAACCTCTCGCTCTGCCGCTCTCTCATGAGGGCTGGCTTCTCCATCTTCATGCGCCGAATCTTGCTGGATTTGGTGTTCTTCGGCGCTATCCGGGGTAGTACTATCTCCCGTGCCGGAATTACCGTTTCTGCTATGGCGTGATTTAGAGCGGCGCCGTTGACGCCGGCATTTTGGCTGTTTTTTCGCGGTGTCATCCTCCGCTGTTCCATCGCCATCTCCATCCTTTGGAGCGTCCACCATATATATGTCATATGACGAGGTGGCGGTCCAGCGCCCTACAGGTGCTGGTTCTTGTTCGTCTCCTCCTTCGTCGTCCATACCGTCGAAGTCTTCGGAGCCGAAGTCAAGTATGTCGGTTAAATCATCGACAGTGGCTATTAAGTGGGTGGTGGGTAGGCTTTGAATTTCTTCGTCGTCCGAATCCCAACCTCACTGATGATAGTCCGGCCTGGGCTCTCCTGATAGAGAGAGATACTTGAGAGAATTCAGGATGTCACCGAAAGGTGAGTGCTGAAAGATGTCCGCGGCGGTGAACTCCATTATAGGCGCCCAATCGGATTCGATCGGCAGGGGCACGGGAGGTCCGGAGTTCGGAGAAGAATCCGACTCCTTAGAGTCATGGGCCTTGCGGAGTACGGGGCTGGCGTTCGGCTCGATCACCTTCAAGATCGCAGCCCCCGAGGTGACGTCCAACCGTTCATCCTCAAAGAACGCAGCGGGCTCCGAGTCGAGGATCGGGGCCGGTGCGTGTGCGGCCTCCAGGGCACTATTCGGAGGTAGAGCTATATCATGCCCCTCGAGGTAGTGCGGCGCGCTTGGCTGTGGCTTGAACCCGTCGAAGATCAAGTCTCCGCGGATATCTGCCGTGTAGTTTAAGCTTCCAAACCTGACTTGATGGCCAGGGGCGTAGCTTTCGATCTGCTCCAGACGACCAAGCGAATTGGCCCGCAGAGCGAAGCCGCCGAAGGCGAAGATTTGTCCGGGAGGAAAGTCTCACCCTGGACCTCATCGTTGTTGATGATCAACGGAGCCATCGGGCCTAAAAGCGACGACACAGAGGAACTCTCAATCAAAGCACCAATGTCGGTGTCAAAACTGGCGGATCTCGGGTAGGGGGTCCCGAACTGTGCGTCAAGGTCGGATGGTAACAGGAGACAAGGGACACTTTATTTTACCCAGGTTCAGGCCCTCTCGATGGAGGTAAAACCCTACTCCTGCTAGATTAATATTGATGATATGGGTAGTACAAGAGTAGATCTACCACGAGATCAAGGAGGCTAAACCCTAGAAGCTAGCCTATGGTATGATTTTGTATGATGATGGTTGTCCTACGGACTACAACCCTCCGGTTTATATAGACACCGGATAGGGTTAGGGTTATACAGAGTCGGTTACAATGGTAGGAGATCTTGAATATCCGCACGCCTAGCTTGCCTTCCACGCCAAGGAAAGATCCTTCCGGACACGGGACGAAGTCTTCAATCTTGTATCTTCATAGTCCTGGAGTCCGGCTGAAGGTATAGTCCGGCTATCCGAACACCCCCTAATCCAGGACTCCCTCACCCCCTCTGGTGTCTATATAAACTGGAGGTTTTAGTCCATAGGACAAGAACAATCATAATCATAGGCTAGCTTCTAGGGTTTAGCCTCTACGATCTCGTGGTAGACCAACTCTTGTAATACTCATATTCAAGATCAATCAAGTAGGAAGTAGGGTATTACCTCCATCGAGAGGGCCCGAACCTGGGTAAACATTGTGTCCCCCGCTCCTGTTACCATCCGCCTTAGACGCACAGTTCGGACCCCCTACCCGAGATCCGCCGGTTTTGACACTGATAGAGGGCCCTTGCCGGGATGGCGTTTCGGCAAGGTTTCTTCTGGCCCACCGCCCTATAGGATGCGACGGCCCTAGTAACCAAGTGTGAAGCGTGTCAGTTCCATTCAAAGAAGCTTCATCAGCCAGCTCAAGCCCTTCAAACAATCCCTCTCTCCTGGCCATTCTCGGTCTGGGGGCTCGATATACTGGGCCCTTTCCCCCGCGCTGTCGGGGGCCTTGAGTACTTGTACGTTGCGATCGACAAGTTCACAAAGTGGACGGAGGTGGAAGTAGTGAGAAAGGTGACTGCTCAATCAGCTGTCAAGTTTTTCAGGGGACTGGTCTGCCATTTTGGTGTGCCAAACAGAGTCATCACCGACAAAGGCACGCAGTTCACAAGCCACACCTTCATGCAATACATTCAAGACCTCGGCAGCAAGGTCTGTTTTGCTTCCATGGCACACCCACGGAGCAACGACCAAGCGGAGAGGGAAAATGCTGAAGTGTTGTGAGGCCTAAGGACAAAGACTTTTGACAAGCTGCGCAAGAGCGGAAGGCGCTGGATTGATGAATTGTCGGCGGTTCTTTGGTCGATCAGGACGACGGCAAATTGAGCCACCAGCCAGACATCTTTTGCCATGGTATACGGGGCAGAAGCAGTTCTCCCCATGGAACTCATATACGGGTCACCTCGAGTGCTCGCTTATGATGAGCTTGAGCAAGAGCAGTTGCGCCAAGATGACACGACGCTCCTAGAGGAAGATCATCTTCAGACGGCTATGAGAGCAGCATGCTACCAACAAGCCTTGCACCGCTACCATAGCCACAAGGTTCATGCCCGAAGCTTTGAGGAAGGCGACCTTGTTCTTCGGCACGTTCAGTCGGCCAAGAATTCCAACAAGTTGACGCCAAAGTAGGAAGGCCCTTATCGGGTAATACGACTCACCAGTCCCGGCGCAGTCCGCCTGGAGACTGAAGATGCTGTCCCAGTGAGCAAGTCCTGGAACATCGAGCATCTTCGCAAGTTTTACCCATAAGGCGCGGCTTGTCGGGCCTCCCGGCAAGCCACCTTTTGTACAAGCTTTGCCGGCAAGGCATGTAACCCTTTGTACAAAGCCAGGCGCAGACCCTGAGCACAAATGAATGAAGCACTGACGCCCTAAGTTATAGCATGCATGCTAGGTCGAGTCTCTTCCTTGGTTAGGGTTGATAGTGCTTAGCGGTGGCTAACCCCTAGCCTAGAGGTCGAGTGCGCGTCTATCTGTTTCTTTTCTGTCCTCCTTTGGTTCGAAGGGCACATGAGCACTTCTGCTGAGCTACTTGGGAGAAAGGAAACGGACCGGCGTCCCGACCCCGGCAAACCAGAGTTGCTGGGGGCTGGAAGCACAAGGATTCAACCGCAGCAAGACAAGGTTGCCGGGGTCTGCAGATCCAGATAAGTCTTTCATCCTCTATCATGCATTTCGGAACGGAACTGGGATATGTGGAACCTCGCTTTATTTCTAGGCCACCGTGCTCCCCTTTTCTATACCCAAGGATTATCTCCTGGGCCTGGATTTGGTTGTAGTCGCGGTGGCAAGGAAGTAGAACGAACTACGAGCAGTAGAAAGCACCAAGAGAACACCTCCGTGGCCGCCCACGGGTGGGCCGGTGATGACGGTGCCAGGAAAGGAGCTGGAAGACGAGGCGGCAGGACCGGCAGGACACGAGGAAGGCGTCGGTGCCCGCGTACTCCGAGTTGATGGCCTTGCCGCCCGCCCTCTTCCTCTTCCGCAGCCTCCCGACGCCAGCCGCCCAAGGAGATGGCCCCGAGAAGTTCAAGGAGCTGGCCCCACCCCCGGCAAAACTCTGCCGAAGGACCGGCCAGGTGCAGATGTTGCTATTGCCGCACCCGCCCAGACGTGGGGCATCCGACGCCTAGTCGGATTCATCCCCGTCATCTGCCCCGTTGTCCTCCTCATCACTTTCGCTCGAGGAAGAGCTTACATCGTAGGAATCTCCATCGGAGGAGCTCTTCACACAGCACTTCAGGCGAGTCCCGAAGACTCCGAAGACCTTGACGGAGAGCAGGCCGTCCTCCATTAATTTGAAGTTGAGGACGAGCCCCGCCGTCAGGCTGTGGATGTGAGCGAACGTCTTCCACCCTCGACGGAGGTACATGACTCGAGGAGCCGGGAAGTCGACGTAGACCCGCGTGCCCCCATTCCCACAACCCCTCATGTGCAATCTGAGGGATTGGGGCGGGTCACGCTCCATCTCCCGAGCAAACGGGGCGGGAACACGAAGACGGCGATGCGGAGGCCGGTGTAGCCTGATGAAGAACTCGTGGGGCTGGTCTCGAACATGGCCTTCCATCAGAAAAGGCATCATTGACGGGGGCGAGGCCGGCGCGCCGCCCCGTCCTCCTCTTCCCCGAGCACTACGACCTCTGCCCCGGCCTTGCCCACGACCTCGCACCTCGCCCTTCCCCTCGCGGCCGGTTCCACCACCGCGGGCTCAGGAGGAGGAGGGACGCACTGTCGGGCGGCACCCTCGCCGCCACCATCGACGGACCAGGATTCGCCTTCTGCATGGCGAATGAAAGGAAGAAGCAGAAGCGAGAGGAGATTGATGATAGAAGAGTGCGGGACGCCATCCCCTTCCCCTCTTTATAAAGAGGTGGGGACGGGGCTCGACCGCCCCGCTCGGCCAATCCAGCCACCAGGGGCGCAGGGAATCAGGACCGACCCGCTGCCCCAACCAGCGACGGCCCGGTTTCCCGCCTCCACCGCTTGCCACCCCAGGCACATGAAGGACGCGTGGCGGACGTGCAGAAACGAGGGGATGGGCGAAGCGATCTCTCCCCACCCCGCAATCGTGGGGAGTGGATGCCATGAAGACCACGACCCGGCCCCGTTCAGTAAATGAGTTGCGCCTCCACGCCTCCCTCTTTTTATGAGGAAGGCACGAGCCGCCTCTTTACTGCGATGTGATGCATGCGTGTGGAAACTGCCCCACACATGCCGCCCACGTCACGCGCACCCCTCCACGCCATGCCTAGCCGCACGCGGGTTGTGGGAAGCACAACGCGCGAAAAGTTTTACCACGGTAAAAACCGCCCCGCCTGCCCGCGCACCATTTTAGGCCTGACCCAACAATGTGTGCGCTTATGTGTGGCCCAGGCCTGGGGGCTCCTGTCAGTGTACAAAAAGAGGGGCGCACTTTTGTACCCCTTTACCTGTGCACGGGCAGTCGGAGCCGCGCCCACGGTCACACCAAGCAGAACAGGGAGGTGAGCCAAGGTAAGACCGAAGCCCAAGATAACCAGAGCAACGCCAAGGCCAAGACCACAAAGAGCATAGGGACGAAGCAGGTTCCCCCGGCAAGACCCTTGTCGGGGCAGCTTCAGCAGCCCCAGCAAGACCCTTGCTGGGGCAGCTCGCCCCACACCAACAGAGTGAGCCACCCTTGAGCCCACGGTCTCCAACATCACGTTGGGCCAGGGCTCGGGAGGCACCTCCGTGGTGGCATGCAGATCTTTGTGAAGACAAGGAACACTCAAGATGTGCTGAACATGAGTTGTCATTTGATTAACAGGATCACATCATTAGGAGAATGATGTGATTGACTTGACCCATTCCGTTAGCTTAGCACTCGATCGTTTAGTATTCTGCTATTGCTTTCTCCATGACTTATACATGTTCCTATGACTATGATATTATGCAACTCCCGTTTACCGGAGGAACACTTTGTGTGCTACGAAACGTCACAACGTAACTGGGTGATTATAAAGGTGCTCTACAGGTGTCTCCGAAGGTACTTGTTGGGTTGGCGTATTTCAAGATTAGGATTTGTCACTCCGATTGTCGGAGAGGTATCTCTGGGCCCACTCGGTAATGCACATCACTATAAGCCTGATAAGCTCGAACCCAAATCAGAGAAATGTGTCTTCATAGGATACCCAAAGGAAACTGTTGGGTACACCTTCTATCACAGATCTGAAGGCAAGACTTTTGTTGCTAAATTTGGATCCTTTCTAGAGAAGGAGTTTCTCTCGAAAGAAGTGAGTGGGAGGAAAGTAGAACTTGATGAGGTAATTGTACCTGCTCCCTTATTGGAAAGTAGTTCATCATAGAAACCGGTTCCTATGACACCTACACAAATTAGTGAGGAAGTTAATGATGATGATCATGAAACTTCAGATCAAGTTGTTACTGAAGCTCGTAGGTCAATCAGAGTAAGATCCGCACCGGAGTGGTACGGTAATCATGTTCTGGAGGTTATGTTACTAGACCATGACGAGCCTACGAACTATGAAGAAGCGATGGTGAGTCCAGATTCCGCAAAATGGCTTGAGGCCATGAAATCTGAGATGGGATCCATGTGTGAGAACAAAGTGTGGACTTTGGTTGACTTGCCCGATGATCGGCAAGCTATTGAGAATAAATAGATCTTCAAGAAGAAGACTGACGCTAACGGTAATGTTACTGTCTATAAAGCTCGACTTGTTGCAAAAGGTTTTCTACAAGTTCAAGGGATTGACTATGATGAGACTTTCTCACCCATAGGGATTGCCGCATTTTATGATTATGAAATTTGGCAAATGGATGTAAAAACTGCATTCCTGAATGGATTTCTGGAAGAAGAGTTGTATATGATGCAACCGGAAGGTTTTGTCGATCCAAAGGGAGCTAACAAAGTGTGCAAGCTCCAGCGATCCATTTATGGACTGGTGCAAGCCCCTCGGAGTTGAAATAAACGCTTTGATAGTGTGATCAAAGCATATGGTTTTATACAGACTTTTGGAGAAGCCTGTATTTACAAGAAAGTGAGTGGGAGCTCTGTAGCATTTCTGATATTATATGTGGATGACATATTGCTGATTGGAAATGATATAGAATTTCTGGATAGCATAAAGGGATACTTGAATAAGAGTTTTTCAATGAAGGACCTCGGTGAAACTGCTTATATATTGGGCATCAAGATCTATAGAGATAGATCAAGACGCTTAATTGGACTTTCACAAAGCACATACCTTGACAAAGTTTTGAAGAAGTTCAAAATGGATCAAGCAAAGAAAGGGTTCTTGCCTGTGTTACAAGGTGTGAAGTTGAGTAAGACACAATGCCCGACCACTGTAGAAGATAGAGAGAAGATGAAAGATGTTCCCTATGCTTCAGCCATAGGCTCTATCATGTATGCAATGCTATGTACCAGACATGATGTGTGCCTTGCTATAAGTTTAGCAGGGAGGTACCAAAGTAATCCAGGAGTGGATCACTGGACAACGGTCAAGAACATCCTGAAATACCTAAAAAGGACTAAGGATATGTTTCTCGTTTATGGAGGTGACAAAGAGCTAGTCGTAAATGGTTATGTCAATGCAAGCTTTGACACTGATCCGGACGATTCTAAATCGCAAACCGGATACGTACTTACATTGAACGATGGAGTTGTAAGTTGGTGCAGTTCTAAACAAAGCGTTGTGGCGGGATCTACGTGTGAAGCGGAGTACATAGCTACTTTGGAAGCAGCAAATGAAGGAGTCTGGATGAAGGAGTTCATATCCGATCTAGGTGTCATACCTAGTGCACCGGGTCCAACGAAAATCTTTTGTGACAATACTGGTGCAATTGCCTTGGCAAAGGAATCCAGATTTCACAAGAGAACCAAGCACATCAAGAGACGCTTCAACTCCATCCAGGATCAAGTCCAGGTGGGAGACATAGAAATTTGCAAGATACATACGGATCTGAATGTTGCAGACCCGTTGACTAAGCCTCTTCCACGAGCAAAACATGATCAGCACCAAGGCTCCATGGGTGTTAGAATCATTATTGTGTAATCTAGATTATTGACTCTAGTGCAAGTGGGCAATTCATCGCACACTTTGGCGGGCATGGTGAGCAGCGTACAAGCGGATGGTACCTGAGAGGCGGTCGGAGGAGAGGCTCGTCTCGACAGCGGAGGAGAAGCGGTGTGCAGCCTGGGTGTACCGTTGGACTTGACGGACTCATCGAGTTCCGGCAAGGGTGTGGCATGGCAGACGGGGTGGTGCGGCAGCGGCGAAGGCAAGAGAGAAAATGGGAGGATAGAGACGCGGGGTCCAGGAAGGGTTTTGGGTAGTCTGGGGATGTCGGGGTCCTATGTGAAGGAAATATGCCCTAGAGGCAATAATAAAGTTATTATTTATTTCCTTATATCATGATAAATGTTTATTATTCATGCTAGAATTGTATTAACCGGAAACATAATACTTGTGTGAATACATAGACAAACAGAGTGTCACTAGTATGCCTCTACTTGATTAGCTCGTTGATCAAAGATGGTTATGTTTCCTAGCCATTGGCATGAGTTGTCATTTGATTAATGGGATCACATCATTAGTAGAATGATGAGATTGACTTGACCCATTCCATTAGCTTAGCACTCGATCGTTTTAGTATTCTGCTATTGCTTTCTTCATGACTTATACATGTTCCTATGACTATGAGATTATGCAACTCCCGTTTACCGGAGGAACACTTTGTGTGCTACCAAACGTCACAACGTAACTGGGTGATTATAAAGGTGCTCTACAGGTGTCTCCGAAGGTACTTGTTGGGTTGGCCTATTTCGAGATTAGGATTTGTCACTCCGATTGTTGGAGAGGTATCTCTGGGCCCACTCGGTAATGCACATCACTATAAGCATTGCAACTAATGAGTTAGTTGAGGGATGATGTATTACGGAACGAGTAAAGAGACTTGCCGGTAACGAGATTGAACTAGGTATTAAGATACCGACGATCGAATCTCGGGCAAGTAACATACCGATGACAAAGGGAACAACGTATGTTGTTATGTGGTTTGACCGATAAAGATCTTCGTAGAATATGTAGGAGCCAATATGAGCATCCAGGTTCCGCTATTGGTTATTGACCGGAGACGTGTCTCGGTCATGTCTACATAGTTCTCAAACCCGTAGGTTCCGCACGCTTAAAGTTCGATGACGGTTATATTATTAGTTTGTGTGTTTTGATGTACTGAAGATAGTTCGGTGTCTTGGATGTGATCACAGACATGATGAGGAGTCTCTAAATGGTCGAGACATAAATATTGATATATTGGAAGCATATATTTGGATATCGAAAGTGTTCCGGGTGAAATCAGGATTTTACCGGAGTACCGGGGGTTACCGGAACCCCCCCGGGGGTTTAATGGGCCAAGATGGGCCTTAGTGGAGAAGAGGAGGGGCGGCCAGGGCAGGCCGCGCGCCCCCTCCCCCTCTAGTCCGAATTGGACAAGGAGGGGGCGGCGCCCCCCTTTCCTTCCTCCCTCCCTCCATCTTCCCCCTTCTCCTACTCCAACTAGGAAAGGAGGGAGTCCTACTCCCGGTGGGAGTAGGACTCCTCCCTGGCGCGCCTCCTCCTGGTCGGCCGCCTCTCCTCCCCTTGCTCTTTTATATACGGGGGCAGGGGCACCTCTAGACACAACAATTGATCCCTTGGATCTCTTAGCCGTGTGTGGTGCCCCCCTCCACCATAGTCCACCTCAATAATATCGTAGCGGTGCTTAGGCGAAGCCCTGCATCGGTAGAACATCATCATCGTCACCATGCCGTCGTGCTGACAGAACTCTCCCTCAAAGCTCGGTTGGATCGGAGTTCGAGGGACGTCATTGAGCTGAACGTGTGCTGAACTCGAAGGTGTCGTACGTTCGGTACTTGATCGGTCGAATCGTGAAGACATACGACTACATCAACAGCGTTGTGCTAATGCTTCCGCTTTCGGTCTACGAGGGTACGTGGACAACACTCTCCCCTCTCGTTGCTATGCCTCACCATGATCCTATGTGTGCGTAGGAAATTTTTTGAAATTACTACGTTCCCCAACAGTAACCCCCAAGGGCCGGCTTAACTTACCAAAGTGAGCCGAAACTTATAGTCACTAAACCAAATATGTAGCCCCCAAGGGTCGACTTAACTTACCAAAATGAGCCGGGTCATAATAGAAATTGAAATGACCTACATTAGCCCCAAAGTGCCAAGTATATTGCTTGCAATGTGCTTGGGACTTTAGTTAATTATATCACAGAAACTTGCTCCTTGTGTGGTAATTATTTCTCCAATACTGTATTTTAGGAGGAGTTGCATCTCATCGACTTAAACAAGAATATTGAGCTGCAGCAAGCTGTAACTTCCAAGGCTGAGTTAAATTTGAAATCTTCACTGGATGAAGTTGAGAAAATCAAAGCCGGTTTTGATGCTAAGAGAACCACCTGGGAAGCTGACAAGGTTGCACTGTTGAAGAGAGTCGAAGAGGCTAAAAATCAACTTAAGCCGGTGACTAGCGAGCTTGCCGGCTTAAAGCAACACATCTGTTTATGCTAAGTTTGAAGCCTTGTAATAGGGTAACGTAAAACAATGATCCACCATGTCATGGCTTCATGCGTTGATCTCAACTTTTGATCTGGCAGCTAATATTTATTGCATGCCTGATGTGATCATATATATGAGTCGTACCACGACTCTTGTTTTCGCCTAAAGTCTTGCATACCGTGCAGAAGACCAATCCACATATGCGCTGGTGACTTAAAGTTAAAAACCAAGGCGGGTGATAACCCAAAGATAGGTAGCCTCATACGACTCCTGAAAAAAATCATAACCACGGTTGTTCAAGCCGAAACATGCTGGCGACTTAAAGTCAAAAACCAGGGTGGGTGACAACCCAAGATATTTAAATATGAGCAACATAACCCGGAGCCTCATGACCCTGGTAGTAAAAATTTGCACAGAAGCAAAAACTTATGATAAAAACATCCGAAAAAATCCCAAAAAAGAGATATACAAAAAAGCTCAAATATTTGTTAGGCCGGCTTTCAAGACACGACCAAAAATGTTGGCTCACAGGCCTTGTGCTTTCAAGGCCGCACAACTGTTGAGTTTATCCTAGCTCACTTTAAGCCGGCTCTCACATGACACAGGCCGCCGTTTTAACCTTAACAAGTTCAGGGTCTTAAAAAAGATTGACTGTTAAGAGTTCGACAGGTCACCTGGCGGAGTAGGAAGTTGCAAACAGGCAGGTGTAACTCATAATGTGGCGACTCAGGCCAGTCAAGAGGGTATGAAAGCTAAACCCGGTGGGTTGGAAGCCCCCAAGTGACCTTATAGCCAATAATAAAGACTAAGATACACATAAATGAAATGACAGAGGCCCTGAATTTTTCCAGGGATGCCAGCTTTATTATATTGATCGTAAAAAGTTATATACATCGACAGAAGTATGCACAATGGGGAGAGCCGGTGGCTCAAGTATACTAAGGCCAAAGATGAGCAATATTCCAGGCCTATTGGTCTCCTGCTCAGAGTTGTGTGACTTCTTGTGCTCATGTATATCAATGAGATAATATGAGCCATTGTTTAGGTTCTTACTAACCACAAAAGGTCCTTCCCAAGGTGGAGACAGCTTATGCATATCTGTTTGATCCTGAATCAGTTGGAGCAGTAAGTTTCCTTCTTGAAATTCCCGAGTCTTGACTCTGCGGCTATGATAGCAACGCAGGTCTTGCTGGTATATTGATGAATGAGCCGCCGCAAGGTCACGTTCTTCATCAAAAGCATCAAGTGCGTTCTATCGTGCTGTCTCATTATCAGTTTCAACATAAGCCGCCACTCGGGGCGAGTCATGACGGATATCACTTGGGAGAACCGCCTCTGCACCATAGACCATGAAGAAGGGCGTATAGCCTGTTGACCTATTCGGGGTGGTATTGATACTCCAAAGCACTGATGGTAACTCCTCAACCCAACAATCCGACGTTCGTTCCAAAGGAACCATTAGCCTAGGCTTGATGCCTCCCAAAATTTCCTAGTGAGCCCTTTATGCTTGACCATTAGACTTTGGATGAGCCATAGAAGAAACATCAATAAGAATATGCTCTCTTTGACATAACTCCTTCATAGCACCTTTAGACAAATTAGTACCATTATCAGTGATGGTACTATGAGTATAACCAAAGCGAAAGATCAGCTTTTTAACAAACCAAACTGCAGTCACTACGTCACACTTGCTAACTGGTTCTGCCTCTACCCACTTGGTAAATTTATCAACCGCCACCATAAGGTGGGTCTTCTTATCCTGAGACCTCTTGAAAGGTCTAATCATATCAAGCCCCCAGACTGCAAACGGCCAAGTTATTGGAATCATCCGCAACTCTTGAGCCGACACATGAGCTCGGCGAGAAAATTTCTGACATCCATCACATTTACTGACGATATCTTCCGCATCAGCATGAGCCATCAACCAATAAAACCCATGACTAAACGCCTTAGCCACTAAAGATTTTGAGCCGGCATGATGACCACAATCATCTTCATGAATCTCTCGTAATATTTCCCGGCCCTCCTCAGGAGAAATACAACATTGGAATACATGCGTAGCTGTGCTGCATCATCCCTTCCTGTTTGGGGAAATACCGACGTAGTTCAAGCCGCATCAAAAGGAATTTATGGCGCTGTTTCCGGGGAGACATCATCAACATATATCAGGTTCCTAATCAAAAATCACATCTCCTTACAATTTGAATTATTTGACATTTGCCTCTCATTTTCATCTCCCCCACTTCACAAAATTTGTCGATTTATTCACCCTCTTTTTCGTTCGCCGTTTTCTCGTCATATTTGTTTTTTGTTTGCAATCTTGTTTGCGTAGTTGCGATGTCTCAAGAAAATACCAAGTTTTGTGATTTTTCTAATACCAATAATAATTATTTTATTAGCACTCCAATTGCTCCTCCCGCCACTAGTGCGGAGTCTTGTGATATTAATGTCGCTTTGTTGAATCTTGTTATGAAAGATCAATATTCTGGTACTCCTAATGAGGATGTCGCGTCCCATCTTAACACATTCGTGGAATTATGCGATATGCAAAAGAAAAAATATGTGGACAATGATATTGTGAAGTTGAAATTATTCCCGTTTTCTTTGCGAGATCGTGCAAAATTTTGGTTTTCTTCCTTGCCTCGCAATAGTATTGATTCTTGGGATAAGTGCAAAGATGCTTTTATTACTAATAATTACCACAGGAGTTTCCCAGAAAAGGTCTAGGATTAAAATTACCTCTATAAGCATTATTATTGAAATTGTTTCGCGAGACAAAATTCACATCTATGGCATCACTATTTTGCTCAATCAAAGTAGACAAAGGCACATCATTATGATCAATAGGAGCTTTTTTACTAGCAACCAATTTCATAAGAGCATCAAATTTTTCACTCAAAGTACCAATTTCTTCAACCGAATTAACTTCTTTACTAGTAGGCGCTCTTTCGGTATGCCATTGTGAATAATTTTCCATAATATGATCAAGCAATTTAGTAGCTTCTCCCAAAGTAATTTCCATTAAAGTACCACCCGCGGTGGAATCTAAAAGATTTCTAGAAACAAAATTCAATTCCGTATAAAAATTTGTATGATCATCCAAAGATTTAAACCATGAGTAGGACAATTTCTTATCATCAATTTCATTCTTTCCCAAGATTGTGCAACATGTTCATGCTCAAGTTGCTTAAAATTCATGATCTGGGTTCTAAGGGAAATGATTTTCGCGGGCGGAAAATACTAATGGTAATTCCTATGGTAATCCTTCTTATAATAATAATAGGAACACCACCGATCTTGAGAATAATATTAAAGAGTTTATCAATGCTCAAAAGAATTTTAACACTACAATAGAAGAAAAGTTGAATAAGATTGATGATATGTCTAGAAGCATTGATAGAATTTCTCTTGATGTAGAAAATCTCAAGTTAAAAAATTTTGTGCCTAAGGTTGAAGAATCAATTAAAGCTTTATATGTTTCTATGGATGAAAGTAAGAAAAGAACCGCTATGCTTAGAGCAAAAAGAGAATTTTTAGAAAGGGCATTTTCTAGTGATTGCTTACATAAAAATAGTGAAGATCTTAAAGTAATTGGTGTTTATTCTATTGATTCTTTGTTTAGTAAATTAAAATTGATGATAAAGGGACTGAAGAAGAGTCGACTTTAGTAAAGAGGCGTCCCGATAATTTGGAGGGTGAAAATCTTGTTGAAAAAATTGATAAGAGTCGGTTTGGAGAGGTCAAAACTTTAACTAGTGATGTGCCCACTCTTTTGGATTATAAAGACTTTAATTATGATAATTGTTCTTTGATTTATTGTATTTCTTTGTTGCAATACATGATAAATTCACCCCATGCTTATGAACAAAATAAAGCTTTTACTAAACATCGTTGATGCTATGATGAAAGCTCTGGAAGAAAAGTTGGAATTAGAGATTTCAATCCCTAGAAAATTACATGATGAATGGGAACCTACTATGAAAGTCAAGATTAAAAATTATGAGTGTTTTGCTTTATGTGACTTGGGTGCTAGTGTTTCTACAATTCCGAAGTCTTTATGTGGTGTGCTTGGTCTTACCAATATTGAAGAGTGTTCTTTAAATTTGTACTTGGCAGATTCTACTATTAAAAAGCCTATGGGAAGAATTAATGATGTTCTCATTCTTGCAAATAGGAATTATGTGCCAATAGATTTCATTGTTCTTGATACTGATTGCAATTCATCTTGTCCAATTGTACTTGGTAGACCGTTTTTATGTACTATTGGTGTTGTGATTGATATGAAAGAAGGCAATATTAAATTTCAATTTCCACTAAGGAAGGGTATGGAACACTTCCCTAGAACAAGAATTAAGCCACCATATGAATAAATCATGAGGGCATCCTATGGACCTACAAATGAATACAAGAACGCTTATATCTATGCATTATGCCTAGCTAGGGGCGTAAAACAATAGCGCTTGTTGGGAAGCGACCCAATGAATAAAATTTATTTTTATCTTTCGCTATCAATTCTTGAGTGTTTGCAAAATTATGCTACTATTATGAGTGTCTTTTTTGTGTTTCAATTAGTGTTTTTGCCAAGCAAAGCCTTTGGGGCCATGTTGGGTGATAGTTGATTTGATCTTGTTGGAAAACATAAACTTTTGCGTCCAGTAAAATAATTTTCAAAAATCACAGAAGCGACGAAAGCTTCTGAATTTTTTACACAAGATTGATATATAAATTGCCTACATATTTATAAATTTTCAGATTTTTTGGAGTTACAGAAGTATATGAAGTTTTTAGAGTACTACAGACTGTTCTGTTTTTGACAGATTCTGTTTTCTTTGCGTTGTGTGCTTATTTTGATGAATCTATGGACTCTATCAGGGGGTGTGAGCCATAGAAAAGTTGGAATACAGTATATATAATGCAATAATAAAATATGAATGGGTTTGCAATAATACTTATTGTAGTGATTTGCTTTGTTACATTAACGGATCTCACGAAGGTTTTGTTGAGTTTTGTGTGATTGAAGTTTTGAAGTTTTGGGTGAGATCACGATGGATGAAGGAATAAGGGGTAAGAAGAGCCTAAGCTTGGGGATGCCCCATGGAATCCCAAGCTATTATCTAAAAGATAAGCAAGCAACTAAGCTTGGGGATGCCCGAGTGGCATCCCCTCTTTCTTCTAATGACCATCGGTATTTTACTTGGAACTATATTTTTATTCGTCACATATCATGAGTTTTGCTTGGAGCGTCTTGTATGATATGAGTATTTGCTTCTTCTTTTTGTGCCATCTATCCTTGCTGGACACACCTATTTGAGAGAGCCAAAATCATGTTATGACTTGTTAGAATTGCTCTCTATGCTTCACTTAAATCCTTTTGAGCTATGGAATTGCTCTAGTGCTTCACTTATATCTTTTTGAGCATGGTGTGCTTTAGTATTATTGAAGAAATGCTCTCATGCTTCACTTAGATTTATTTGAGAGTTGGTAAATTTTTTTAAAAAAATTCTCTCATGCTTCACTTAAATTATTTTGAGAGAAGAAACTTTTTATGCTCATGTTCTTCACTTATATTTGTTTGAGCTATCAAAAGCAACATATGAAATTAGTCCCAAAGTGATAGATATTCAAGAGGGATATAATAAAAACTTTCATGAAGATCATTGGACAAAATAAATTTGATTCCTTGTAATAGTTTTGCGATATGATGATATAATATGTGAGTCATGTTGATGAGTAATTATGCTTTAGTAAGAATATTGATGTTAAGGTTTGTGATTCCCTATGCAAGCATGAAAGTCAATAGTTATGCAATGAAATTACATCCTACTTGTGGTGCATTATTCGGTGTTAGTTATGCTTTGTTGGAAATATGCCCTAGAGGCAATAATAAAAGCATTATTATTATATTTCCTTATTCATGATAATTGTCTTTATTCGTGCTATAATTGTGTTATCCGGAAATCGTAATACATGTGTGAATAACAGACAACAAACATGTCCCTAGTGAGCCTCTAGTTGACTAGCTCGTTGATCGATGGATAGTCATGGTTTCCTGACTATGGACATTGGATGTCATCGATAACGGGATCACATCATTAGGAGAATGATGTGATGGACAAGACCCAATCCTAAACATAGCATAAGATCGCTTAGTTCGTTTGCTAGAGTTTTCCAATGTCAAGTATCCTTTCCTTAGACCATGAGATCGTGTAACTCCCGGATACCGTAGGAGTGCTTTGGGTGTGCCAAACGTCACAACGTAACTGGGTGACTATAAAGGTATACTACGGGTATCTCTGAAAGTGTCTGTTGGGTTGACATGGATCGAGACTGGGATTTGTCACTCCGCTTGACGGAGAGGTATCACCGGGCCCTCTCGGTAATGCATCATCACAATGAGCTCAATGTGAGCAAAGTGTTTGATCACGGGATCATGCATTGCGGTACGAGAAAAGTGACTTGCCGGTAACGAGATTGAACGAGGTATTGGGATACCGACGATCGAATCTCGGGCAAGTAAAATACCGATTGACAAAGGGAATCGTATACGGGATTAATTGAATCCTCGACATCGTGGTTCATCCGATGAGATCGTCGTGGAGCATGTGGGAGCCAACATGGGTATCCAGATCCCGCTGTTGTTTATTGCCCGAGAGCCGTCTCGGTCATGTCTGCATGTCTCCCGAACCCGTAGGGTCTACACACTTAAGGTTCGGTGACGCTAGGGTTGTGAAGATATGTATGTGCAGTAACCCGAATGTTGTTCGGAGTCCCGGATGAGATCCCGGACGTCACGAGGAGTTCCGGAATGGTCCGGAGGTAAAGAATTATATATAGGAAGTGCTATTTTGGCCATCGGGACAAGTTTCGGTGTTATCGGTATTGTACCGGGACCACCGGAGGGGTCTCGGGGGTCCACCAGGTGGGGCCACCTGCCTTGGTGGGCCACATGGGCCTTAGGGGGTGCGCCTTGGCCTGCTTGGGCCAAGGGGAACCAGCCCCAAGGGCCCATGCGCCAAGGAGGCTTGGAGAGGGAGAGTCCAAAGAGGGGAAGGCACCTCCGAGGTGCCTTGGGGAGGATGGACTCCTCCCCCCCTCTTGGCCGCACCCCTTCCTTGGAGGAAGTGGCAAGGCTGCGCCCTCCCCCCCTCTAATGCACCTATATAAAGGGAGGGGAGGGAGGGGTGGCCGCACCCTAATGCCCTGGTCCTCCCTCCTCCCTGCAACACCTCCTCCTCCTCCCGTAGTTGCTTAGCGAAGCCCTGCCGGAGTTCTGCTGCATCCACCACCACACCGTCGTGCTGGATCTTCCTCAACCTCTCCTTCCCCCTTGCTGGATCAAGAAGGAGGAGACGTCTCCCGTCCCGTACGTGTGTTGAACGCGGAGGTGCCGTCCGTAGTGCTGTTGGAAAGCAACTGTCGGTTTGGCCCTTTGAAGCTAAAGCTGGGCCGGATGAAGCGTGATTGTACAGATATAGGAACGCTCATGACCGCTTTAGTGAAGTATGCGGATTCTGACAGTACCAAGGATCCTGACTCTGGTGATGACAAGGTAGGGAAGGGAAAGAAGAATAGCAACACCAAAGGCCAGCAGCATCGACCGACAGGTAATGGAGGCGGAGGTAAGCGTAAACCGGACGGGAGCATGGACTTTGTGGCCAACACAAGTGCACAGAATAAGGGCCAGCGGCGCAAGGGGAAACAGCCAAGTTTCCGCACAAATCCCGGTCCTAATCCGGAGCGTTTGAACTTTTTCTTAAACCAGCCCTGTCCGAAGCACGGAACCAAAGAGGAACCAGCAACCCATCTTTGGAAGGATTGTTATATCATGAAGGAATTCAAAAGCTCAAACACTTTCCAATATGATCACAGCTCCGGCGGCGGTTCAGGTTCCGGATCAGGATACGGTGGCGGAAATTCCGGTCCAGGGTTCCAGGGTAATCCGGGCGGACACGTCAGCCAAAATAATCAAAGTAATCAAAGTGGTTACGGACAGCAGCAAACAGGTTATGAGAGCAACCCGAAACAGTTGAGTGGTGGACAGTATCATGTCTTTACTACAAGCTTGGATAAACGGGATAGAAAGCTTCAGAGGCGAGCAGTCAGTGCTATTGAACCGGCCACACCTCACTATCTGCGCTGGTCAGAACAGCCTATCATATGGAGCCGAGAGGATCACCCTCCCAGGGTTTATAATCCGGGTCAGTTAGCGTTGGTGGTGGCGCCTCAAGTGGGAGGTTATAAGCTCACCAAGGTGCTCATGGACGGAGGGAGCAGCATTAACATCTTGTATTACGAGACCTTCCGTCGTATGGGACTGGTAGATAAGGATCTCAAACCGACCAATACAGTGTTCCACGGGGTGGTGCCTGGCAAGTCTGCATATCCGGTTGGTAAGATAGCCCTGGAAGTGGTATTTGGCGATAGTCATGATTCCAGATCAGAGACGCTGACGTTCGAAGTGGTTAAAATCCAAAGTCCGTACCACGCTTTGTTCGGACGGCCAGCTTATGCAAAATTTATGGCACGGCCCTGCTACGTGTATCTGCAACTTAAGATGCCGGGTTACAAGGGCACTATAACGGTTCATGGGAGCCGTCGAATCGCTTTGGAATGCGAGGAAGGAGATGCGACTTATGCAGAATCGGTTTGTGCTACGGAGGAGCTAAAGCAGTACAAAGACAGTGTTGACCCGGAGGACATGACTTCGTTAAAGAAGCCAACCACGGACCACGATCCGTCCTTGAAGTTCAAATCGGCTGCCGAAACTAAGCTTGTTGACTTCGTACCTGGCGATCCGTCCAAGCAGTTCAGTATCAGCGCAAACCTGGATCCAAAATAGGAAAGCGCGCTCATCGAGTTCATCCGTGAGAATCGGGACATCTTTGCATGGAAGCCGTCTGACATGCCTGGTGTACCGAGGCGACTCGCTGAGCACACCCTTAATGTGGATCCTAAGTATAAACCGGTAAAGCAGTTTTTACGCCGGTTTAACGAAGAAAGGCGTAAAGCGATTGGTGAGGAAGTGGCCAGGCTCCTGGCAGCTGGGTTTATCATTGAGGTTTTTCATCCCGAATGGCTTGCTAATCCGGTGCTGGTTCTTAAGAAAAACGGCACCTGGCGCATGTGTGTGGACTACACAGACTTGAATAAAGCTTGCCCAGCGGATCCTTTTGCTCTCCCCCGGATTGATCAGATCATTGATGCTACGGCAGGTTGCGAGCGTTTAAGTTTTTTGGACGCCTATTCGGGTTATCATCAGATCAAGATGGCAGTTAAGGACCAGGAGAAGACGGCGTTCATTACTCCCTTTGGAGCCTTCTGCTATGTGTCTATGCCCTTCGGGCTTAAGAGTGCGCAGGCTACTTATCAACGGTGTGTGCAAAATTGCCTCCACAAGCAGATTGGTCGCAATGTGCATGCTTATGTGGATGATATTGTGGTCAAGTCACGAAAGAAGGAGACCCTGGTTGACGATTTGAAGGAGACTTTCGATAACTTGAGAGTGTACCAAATGATGCTCAACCCGGCGAAATGTGTTTTTGGTGTGCCTGCAGGCAAGTTGTTGGGTTTTTTAGTATCCCATAGAGGAATTGAGGCTAATCCGGAAAAGATCACAGCCATCACCTCCCTGGCCAAACCGAAATGCGTCAATGATGTTCAGCGCATGGCCGGACGGATTGCCGCGTTGAGCCGGTTCATCAGTCGCCTCGGTGAAAAGGCGATCCCCTTGTATCAAATGCTCAAGAGGACGGATCAATTTGTCTGGAGTACGGAGGCGGATAAAGCGTTTGAGGACTTGAAGCGGCAGCTAGTCAATCCGCCAGTTTTGGCAGCCCCTGTAGATAAAGAGCCACTCCTGTTATATGTTGCTGCGAATGCCAGAGCGGTTAGTGTGGCGATGGTGGTAGAACGAAAGGAGGCTGGAAAGGAACATCCGGTTCAGCGACCGGTTTACTATATCAGTGAAGTACTTATCGAGTCCAAACAAAGGTATCCGCATTGGCAGAAGCTGGTATATGGTGTTTTTATGGCAAGCCGGAAGCTGAGGCAATATTTTCAAGGACACCCCATCACGGTGGTCAGTTCTGCTCCTTTGGGTGACATCATACAGAACCGGGAGGCGACCGGTCGGATTGCTAAGTGGGCCATCGAGCTCGGGCCGCACGGTTTAAGATACGTGCCCCGAACGGCTATAAAGTCACAAGCACTTGTCGACTTCATAAACGATTGGACGGAGTTACAAGCGCCTGAGGAGAAGCCAGATCACACCTATTGGACTATTCATTTTGACGGGTCCAGACAATTGGAAGGCTCGGGGGCTGGAGTCGTTTTAACTTCCCCACGAGGAGATAAGTTTTGTTATGTCCTCCGTTTAATGTTCCCCTGTACAAATAATGCGGCTGAGTATGAAGCTTTGCTTCATGGTCTTCGGATGGCTAAAGAGATGAATCTGAGCAGAGTTAGGTGCTTTGGTGACTCGGATCTGGTAGCTCAGCAGGTATCTGGCACCTGGGATTCTAAGGACCCGCTCATGGCTGCATACCGACGTGAAGTAGATATGGTAGCCGGGCATTTCAAAGGCTATCAAGTGGACCATGTGGACCACAGAAAGAATGAGGCAGCGTACGCTTTAAGCCGCTTGGGCTCTCAGCGTAAACCGGTCCCACCCAATGTTTTCTTGGACGTATTGTATCACCCATCGGTACAGCTGCCCGGTGAGCTGGAGTTGGCTGTTCCTGATCCGGAGGCTCAATTAGTGGCGGCTCTTCACATCACCCCGGATTGGACGCTCCCTTATCTGGCATACATGAACGGGGGTGAGTTGCCAGAAGACGAAAGCTTGGCTCGACAGATAGTACGACGGTCCAAGTCAATGACCATTTTCAAAGGAGAGTTACATCATCGCAGCGTGTCAGGAGCGCTGCAACGGTGCGTATCCCCTAAGGAGGGGTGCGAGATATTACGAGAAATACATGAAGGGGATTGCGGCCACCACGCCGGTTCAAAATCATTGGTGGCTAAAGCGTTCCGCCACGGTTTCTACTGGTTAACTGCTCATGCTGATGCAGAAGACCTGGTCAGGTTATGTGATGGTTGCCAGAAATTTTCCAGACGAGCGCACATACCGGCTCAAGAATTGAGGATGATTCCAATCACTTGGCCGTTTGCGACTTGGGGGCTCGATATGGTTGGGCCTTTTAAGCGTTCCAAAGATAAGAAGACCCACCTACTGGTGGCGGTTGACAAATTTACAAAGTGGGTGGAGGCAGAACCTGTCAGTAAGTGTGATGCTGCCACGGCGGTTCGGTTTATAAAGAAGGTGATCTTCCGGTTTGGCTTTCCACACAGCATCATCACAGATAATGGTACCAATCTATCCAAGGGAGCCATGAAAGAGTTCTGTGCACGGGAGCATATACGGCTTGATGTTTCTTCCGTAGCGCACCCACAATCTAATGGTCAGGCAGAACGAGCGAACCAAGAGATCTTGAGAGGTATCAAACCCCGGCTTCTGGTCCCTTTGCAAAGGACGCCGGGTTGTTGGGTGGAGGAGCTACCGTCTGTATTATGGAGCATCAACACCACGCCTAACAGATCCACGGGGTTTACGCCGTTTTTTATGGTCTATGGAGCAGAGGCGGTTCTCCCAAGTGATATACGACATGACTCACCTCGCGTGGCAGCATATGTTGAAGCGGACAATGAGCAGGCACGGCAGAACGCGCTTGACTTGTTGGATGAGGAGCGTGACTTGGCAGCTGCCCGTTCAGCGATTTACCAGCAAGATCTTCGCCGTTACCACAGCCGTCGGGTTAGGACCAGAACCTTTCAGGAGGGGGATTTGGTGCTTCGGCTCATCCAGGATCAGTCTGATCAGCATAAATTATCCCCGCCTTGGGAGGGACCTTTTGTGGTCAGCAAGAATCTGAATAATGGGTCATATTACCTGATTGATATTCGAGAGCGCAAGGATTCACGCACATCAGAGGAGGAGACCAGCAGGCCGTGGAACATAGCTCATCTTCGGCCTTATTATACATGAGCCTTGGGCTCTGTTTATGTACATATCATGACCATGTATATATTATGATTAATACAATAAACCGGAGCCTCGAGTAAAGCGGGGTCTCTGCTGTTCTTCACATCATGTGTGTTTACCCCTGGAGGTCGCTTCACAGAAGTTCAAATTATAGATTCCGGTTTAAAAGCCGGTTCAAGGGAAGATGTCTCCTACAAGGCTGTGAAGCTCTTAATATCCGGTTCAATATCCCGGTTCAAGCATGAGGCTTCCTGTTCAAACATAGGTCGTATTCGAACCAAAGAGAACACAGCTATTCAAACATGGGGCTTCCTGTTCAAACATAGGTCGTATTCGAACCAAAGAGGACATAGCTATTCAAACATGGGGCTTCCTGTTCAAACATAGGTCGTATTCGAACCAAAGAGAACATAGCTATCCCTATAAAGTCAGTTGGGGACCTAGTCGGCCTGAACCGTAGCTACACCTCCGGGGGGCTTGGTCATGTCTTGACGACGGTAATGCCTTCTGGCTGGCACATTTGCCACTGAATCAGTTGGGGACCTAATCGACTTGAACCGTAGATTACGCCTTATGGGAGCTCGGTCATGTCTTGATGATGGTAATGCCTTCTGGTCGGCTTTTTAGCCAATGAATCATTTGGGGGCTTGGTCGTGTCCGAACCAACGCAATGCCACTTGATCGGCCCTTGGCCACTGAGTCACTTGGGGGCTTGGTCGAATCCGAACCAATGCAATGCCATTTGACCGGCATATTTGCCACGATTCAGTTAGGAACCTAGTCGACTTAAACCGTAGCTACACCTCTTGGGGGCTTGGTTTATTTTGTCTTGACGATGGTCACGCCTTCTGAACGGTTCATAGCAACCACTATTTGCATACGTTTTACTATCGCGTTGCCCTTTCATATTTGGTTTTTGTTTTCTGCCTTTATTGTGGTGTTTTTTGTTCTTCGGAACGTCAAGTATTTTTAAACCGATTCAGCTGACATAGCCTGGTCCGTTTTTTAACCCGGAGGCAAGCTGCCCGGTTTGGCAAAGGCGCAGCACGGTTCATAGGGTCGAAAGATCTTGCGAACTCAGTAAAGACAGGAAACAAAGTTGGAAAACGTCATTGGAAAGAGCATCAGTACCCGTGCGCGAAGGCACATTCAAATGCAGAGGTATTAAACTATCTTATTACAAGGCAACGTAGTGCCTGAATATATTGTTCGTTGACGGATTAAACGTCACCAATTAAGGTGAACCGGAGCGTTGATTACGCCTGTTCGCCGCCTCGGTTCGAAGGCTGTGGATCATCTTGCGCCGCATCCTCTTGGCTACCCATTGGCTGGAAATCAGCAGTGGTCCAGTCGATTCCCATTAGCGCTTGAAAGACAGCTTCTTCGTGAATCAGCAAAGACGGTTCAATGTCAGGGGCATAGGTATGCTTACGGATTGGAGGAATAAGATTTTCTGCTTCAGGGACCGGGGCAGCTACTCGCTTATTCTGGTTATCATATTGGGCTTGGTAATGGGTCAGATCTGCTTCTTCAGCCAATTGACAAGCTAGGGGGCGCACCGCCCGGTTTATCGCCCTCAAATCATCTTCACCAAAGTCTGAACCGTCTTCTTTCAAGCTGGGGTATCCTTGGGCCGCTTCGACAGGATCGAAATCTGGTACCCACGCTTTAGCCCGGATCAAGGCAGTGATGGCTCCAGTTCGAGCAGCTGATCTTTTCAACTCTTCTATCCGGGCTGGAAGCATAGATAGCCTTTTCAACGTGTCTTGAATCAGGGACGGTGCAGGGTTGTTATGCGATGCAGTGGTGATAGCTCTTTGTGCTCCGGTGTACAACTGTTCAATCAGAGTATATGCAGCTTTGAGCTTCATCCGCACATCAGAACCCAAGTGTCCAATACGTGTGCCTGCAGTGTTTTAGGATGGATTACAAACCAGATATAAGATATAGCAGACAAGGTACAAATTGGAAGAGGGGCATTGAAAGAAGTTTACCGAAGACGACAGAGGTCATAGAGTGTATTTGTCGCTTCACGGCGGATAATTCATCAACCACCGGTTTGAGAGCAGCTTCAGCATTTTCAGCCCTCTTCGTCAAAAGAGTTTTTTCGGTAGCCCAATCAGCTTGCTCCTTTTTGCGGCTTTCTTTCAGCTGCTCCATAACAGTTAAGGCTTTGGTCAATTCCTCCTTCGCTTTTTCAGTTTCAGCCTGCTGGGTTTTTAAAGCTTCCTGAAGGTCCGAAACTTGTTTCTCTTTGGTCTTCAAATCCCCCTGCAGCAGGTCATCAGCAGTGTTCAGAAAATAGTGCACGGTTTGGAAGTATCAACCACACAAGCAAGTTATGTGCTCGATACTTGGGGGCTAATGCATACTTGATCTTAACGCATGTTTTACATTACAAAAGTCCCAGGGTTTATACAAGTATTTAAACTTGGCACTTGGGGGCTAATGGTTATCTGATGATGTTTTCTGATTACGGCCTATGTTGAAGCCCTGGGTTTTCTAAACCGGACCTTAATTGTCAAGGCAGCCTGATCCGGATTACCATCTCGGTTTGGAAATATCGATAAGCTAAGTTGCAATGGAATGAAACACAAGAGATTTACCTCAAGTTTCTCCTTCATCATCCTGATCATGCCAGCTTCATAATCCCGACTGGTGTACAGTCGGTTCAGGTACCCAGAATAAAGATCCGGGGCGCTTAAAGAGGCGTACGTAGAGGAGTCAAGGTCCCATTTGCCCTTTATGGCCGAGATTTCGTCCTTGGCAGTATGCTTGGCCAAAGTAGCAGTGTTCCCCGGTTCAGAGCGGCCAATGCCGGTAATCACAACATCGTCATCCTTGGAGTCGCTGCTCTGCAGTGGCCCTGTCGGTTTATCAACAGTTGCAGAAGGGGGGATGGATTCATCAACCCAAACAGGACTGGCAGGCGGATTAGTACGGCTGGCAGATTTGATAGGCCTTTCTTCACCACAGGTGTCATCTTGCGGAGATAGATAATTCTGAGTATCTTCACGACCCAGAGCGTCAGCACCAGGAGTTTTCTCCGGTTCAGGAGCGGCAGTTCCTTCAGCCGGGTTATCCAGACGAGCCTTCTTGCTCGGTCTAGGTTTAGCCCTGGAAAAAACCCAAAGATTGAAAAAACGGTATAAGATGGATTAAGAGACCCATACAGAGATATGTGGTGATCGGTCCAACTTACCCAATAACTGTCTTCAACGGTGGCAGTTGAGTGGCCGAAGATTCACCGGAAGATGAATGGGAAGTGACCTGATAATCGGAGTCAGATGGATTTAGAGGCTGACGAGTTAAACCTGCTTTAGGAGGAAAGCTAGCGCATAAATCGGAGACCTCTGAGCGGCGTTTCCGAACCGGGCTGTTCGGTAAACCGGCGGAGGTAACTACCTGGCCGCTATGCCGGGTGGTGCGTCGGGCTTCATGTTGCTGGGTCTTCACAATAAATTTGGGATCCAAGTAAGCAAGAGGGTGAGAAAATTTAATTTTCCGGTTTGCTTGGCGAGGTTTTTTCAAAGGCAAAGGAACGGCATCAGAAGAAAGAATAGTTACCTCTGGGCCTTCGGCATTGCTTGCTTCAGCGTCATCCTGACAAATATCATCATCAATAAGACGTATAAAAAGCAAGCCAACTGAATCGAGGTCTACCCCGAGGTCCGGATTACCCACATCATCCTCCTCTAAATCCGGAGTAGAGGAAGCGGTGTTCCTTTTCCTCTGAGCGGGCTTCTTCACCCTCGTCTTGGGTCGGGTTACCTTTTCGGTCGGCTCTTGAAACTTCTTGCTCCAAAACGGATCATCTCCCTGTCTCAGAAAGGACTGGAGTTAGCAATATGTGTATAAGGAGATCATAAATTCTATAACAAATAGAGGGGAGATACTTACAGCAGGTGGTTTGTTTGTGGCACAAAATGGAAGCAGGCCGGTTCGGGCGCAAGCATACTCCGGTTCATTTAGCATCTTTTTCACAGCTTCAGTGACTTCGTCCTCCGTCAGCTGAATGTTGCAGTGCCTCAAAGGATCATCAACCCGGCCCGTGTATTGGCACATTAAACCGGAGCGGATGCTAAGAGGCAGGATGCTCCATGAAATCCAGCAACGGGCAAGATCTACCCCCGTTAAACCGTTAGCCATGAAGGCTCTGAGCTTGGACAACTGAGGGGCATATTTACTCCTCTCTTTGGCGGTTAGCCTTTGGGGGAAGGGGTGTGTATTGCTAAGTCTCTCTGGACGGAAGCCGGGCAGTGGATTTTCTTCAGCAGGGGAAGTATCCTTGCAATAGAACCAAGTGTGATTCCATTCTTGCGGATGACTATGCAACTTGGCGTGAGGATAAGTCACCTCTTTCCTCTTTTGAATCGTCACACCACCTAGTTCCATATTAGGGCCGTCGGTGAATTCAGTACGTCGGTTCAAATGAAAGCAGTCCCGGAACAGCTCTACAGTAGGTTCCTCCTGGAAGTACGCCTCGCAAAGCACTTGAAAATGGCAGATATTCGTGACTGAGTTTGGACCAACATCTTGTGGGCGCAACTTAAAGTTAGCCAGGACGTCCTGATAAAATTTTGAACCGGGTGGATTAAAACCCCGGGCCAGGTGATCCGCAAACACCACCACTTCTCCCTTCTGTGGGGTAGGAGGACATTCGTTTCCTAGAACCCTCCAATGGATGGCATTTTTGCTGTTCAAAGCGCCAGTCAGAACTAAGTTGTTCAGTTGGGTCTCAGTGATGCGAGAGGGAACCCAGTTGCATTCGTACACCTGTTTTGCCATGAGAAAATCTACAAGACAAAGGTGTTCCGGTTTGAGAACAAGTGTGAGTGTAAACCGAAGATGCTCTTATATAGAGTCAGGTTATCTACAATGATATCAACCAGCGGTTCATCAAGGGGACTAATGGATGTGTGGATCGGTTTGTTTGCTTTGCTAAGAGTTAAACCGACCAGATCTAACAGTTGTGAATATGAAAGCAGAAACAGATCCCGTACGGATTCTTTCAAAGCAATGGATCTACAGCTAGGGCGAAAAAGAAATAAAAATATGAAGTTTGGCTCACAGCAGAACAACATAAGTTCGACAAGCAGGAAAAAGAGTGAGATCTAAGGAGATGAGTACAGATTTATGGCGACTACTGAGAGGGACTACAAATCACGATACAGGTATCATCGTCTGTTCGCAAAAGCTGCTATGGGGATGAACAAGAAACAGTAACAGGATGACGAACCCTAGAACAGATCTAAAAGCAGAAGAACAGAGGCCTTATCGGGATCCAAACGGATGCGGAAGGTCGCCGCGGTGCTCTGGACCGATCAGGTTGATGCAGCGGCCGGAGTTGATGCGGTGGCTGACGGCGGCGGCGGAGCTCCGAGGTCTGGGTCGCGAGGAAGACGAAGAAGGAGACGAAAGGGAGGAAAGGAAGATGGCCTTCAAGTCCTATTTATAAGGCGCGGCGCGCGTGTCAGGCGCGCGAATCCAGGGGCCGGAGATTTCGGGAGCCCAGCTGACGCCCTGATTATTGCGGATCAGCAAAAAGAGACGAAGAAAACGGTGGTTCAACAAGTTACTGGAAGACATTTGAAGACAGAAATTCTTATTAAGGATTGACGTGAACCTGTTCAAATCAATCTGGGGCCTAATGTTGGGGATATTGTTATTTGGGGTAAACCGGCCTACAGGGCCTGGGTTAGCCTCGTCAATGGACCCGAGATGTTGAAGCCCAAGGAGAAATAGAAGGGCCCAAGGCCTATAATCGGTTTAGAGGTTCACAGGCGTAAACCGGCCAGAGGTAAAACTTGCATTGTAAGTTAGGAATAGGGAGACCGACCCGGGCACGTTTATGAGCCGGAGGTCGGGACTTTGCAGACCGACGGGCGTCACCCGTGTATATAAGGGGACGACCCGACGGCGGTTTGGGACAGAAAACAACAACTCGAGGTTTAGGCAAAGCTTATCGCTCCCTAGCCCTCGAAACCCATCAATCCCATCACAACTAGACGTAGGCTTTTACCTTCATTGAAGGGGCCGAACTAGTATAAACTCTGTGTCCTTGCGTCCGCTCTAACCCCTTCAAACTAACCCGTTGCGATGGCTCCACGACTAAGTCCTTTTGCCAGGACATCTGCCGTGACAAATCCACGACAGTACTAGATCATCGGTGAATTGGATCACGGCAAGTACGACTACCTCATCCACGTTCACTCGAACGCTTCCGTTGCGATCTACAAAGTGGTATGTAGATGCTATCTAATCTGAATACTCGTTGCTAGATGAACTCATAGATGGATCTTGGTGAAACCGTAGGAAAAATTTTAATTTTCTGCAACGTTCACAACAGTGGCATCATGAGCTAGGTCTATGCGTAGTTCTTCTTGCGCGAGTAGAACACAATTTGTTGTGGGCGTAGATGTTGTCAACTCTTCTTGCCGCTACTAGTCTTATCTTGCTTCAGCGGTATTGTGGGATGAAGCGGCCCGAACCAACCTTACACGTACGCTTACGTGAGACCGGTTCCACCGACTAACATGCACTAGTTGCATAAGGTGGCTGGCGGGTGTCTGTCTCTTCTACTTTAGTTGGAGCGGATTCGATGAAAAGGGTCCTTATGAAGGGTAAATAGAAGTTGACAAATCACGTTGTGGTTTTAACGTAGGTAAGAAAACGTTCTTGCTAGAACTCTAATTCAGCCACGTAAAACTTGCAACAACAATTAGAGGACGTCTAACTTGTTTTTGCAGCAAGTGTTTTGTGATATGATATGGCCAAAGTTGTGATGAATGATGAATGATCTATATGTGATGTATGAGATGTTCATGCTATTGTAATAGGAATCACGACTTGCATGTCGATGAGTATGACAACCGGCAGGAGCCATAGGAGTTGTCTTTATTTTTTGTATGACCTGCGTGTCATTGAGAATCGCCATGTAAATTACTTTACTTTATTGCTAAACGCGTTAGCCATAGTAGTAGAAGTAATAGTTGGCGAGCAACTTCATGGAGACACGATGATGAAGATCATGGTGTCAAGCCGGTGACAAGATGATCATGGAGCCCCAAGATGGAGATCGAAGGAGCTATGTGATATTGGCCATATCATGTCACGTTTATTATTTGATTGCATGTGATGTTTATCATGTTTTTGCATCTTGTTTACTTAGAACGACGGTAGTAAATAAGATGATCCCTCATAATAATTTCAAGAAAGTGTTCACCCTAACTGTGCACCGTTGCTAAGGTTCGTCGTTCCGAAGCACCACGTGATGATCGGGTGTGATAGGTCCTTACGTTCGCATACAACGGGTGTAAGACAGATTTACACACGCAAAACACTTAGGTTGACTTGACGAGCCTAGCATGTACAGACATGGCCTCGGAACATAGAAGACCGAAAGGTCGAGCATGAGTCGTATAGAAGATACGATCAACATGAAGATGTTCACCGATGTCGACTAGTCCGTCTCACGTGATGATCGGACACGGCCTAGTTGACTCGGATCATGTAATACTTAGATGACCAGAAGAGGGATGTCTATCTAAGTGGGAGTTCATTAAATAATTTGAATAAATGAACTTTATTATCATGAACTTAGTCTAAATATTTACAATATGTCTTGAAGATCAAATGGCCAACGTAGTCCTCAACTTCAACGCGTTCCTAGAGAAAACCAAGCTGAAAGACGATGGCAGCAACTATACGGACTGGGTCCGGAACCTGAGGATCATCCTCATAGCTGCCAAGAAAGATTATGTCCTACGAGCACCGCTGGGTGACGCACCTGTTCTCCCTGCAGAACAAGACGTTATGAACGCTTGGCAGTCACGTTCCGATGATTACTCCCTCGTTCAGTGCGGCATGCTTTACAGCTTAGAGCCGGGGCTCCAAAAGCGTTTTGAGAGACATGGAGCATATGAGATGTTCGAAGAGCTGAAAATGGTTTTCCAAGCTCATGCCCGGGTCGAGAGATATGAAGTCTCCGACAAATTCTTTAGCTGTAAGATGGAGGAAAATAGTTCTGTCAGTGAACACATACTCAAAATGTCTGGGTTGCACAACCGCATGACTCAACTGGAAGTTAATCTCCCGGAAGAAGCGGTCATTGACAGAATCCTCCAGTCGCTTCCACCTAGCTACAAGAGCTTTGTGATGAACTACAATATGCAGGGGATGGTAAAGACCATTCCTGAGGTATATGCTATGCTGAAATCAGCAGAGGTAGAAATCAAGAAGGAGCATCAAGTGTTGATGGTGAATAAAACCACTAAGTTCAAGAAGGGCAAGGGTAAAAAGAACTTCAGAAAGGACGGCAAGGAAGTTGCCGCGCCCGGTAAGCAAGTTGCCGGGAAGAAGCCAAAGAATGGACCCAAGCCCGAGACTGAGTGCTTTTATTGCAAGGGAAGTGGTCACTGGAAGCGGAACTGCCCCAAATACTTAGCGGACAAGAAGGCCGGCAAAACCAAAGGTATATGTGATATACATGTAATTGATGTGTACCTTACCAGTACTCGTAGTAGCTCTTGGGTATTTGATACCGGTGCAGTTGCTCACATTTGTAACTCAAAGCAGGAGCTGCGGAATAAAAGGAGACTGGCGAAGGACGAGGTGACGATGCGCGTCGGGAATGGTTCCAAGGTCGATGTGATCGCCGTCGGCACGCTGCCTCTACATTTACCTACGGGATTAGTTTTAAACCTCAATAATTGTTATTTAGTGCCAAGTTTGAGCATGAACATTGTATCTGGATCTCGCTTAATTCGCGATGGCTACTCATTTAAATCCGAGAATAATGGTTGTTCTATTTATATGAGAGATATGTTTTATGGTCATGCTTCGATGGTTAATGGTTTATTCTTAATGAATCTCGTACGTGATGATACACATATTCATAGTGTGAATACCAAAAGAGTGAAAGTTGATAACAATAGTCTCACATATTTGTGGCACTGCCGTCTTGGTCACATAGGTGTCAAACGCATGAAGAAGCTCCATGCAGATGGACTTTTAGAGTCTCTTGATTATGAATCATTTGACACGTGCGAACCATGCCTCATGGGTAAAATGACCAAGACTCCGTTCTCAGGAACAATGGAGCGAGCAACCAACTTATTGGAAATCATACATACCGATGTGTGCAGTCCAATGAGTGTTGAGGCTCGCGGTGGCTATCGTTATGTTCTCACCCTCACTGATGACTTGAGTAGATATGGATATATCTACTTAATGAAACACAAATTTGAGACCTTTGAAAAGATCAAGGAATTTCAGAGTGAGGTTGAAAATCAACGTGAAAGAAAGATCAAGTTTCTACGATCAGATCGTGGAGGAGAATACTTGAGTCACGAATTTGGCACACACTTAAGAAAATGTGGAATAGTTTCACAACTCACGCCGCCTGGAACACCTCAGCGTAATGGTGTGTCCGAACGTTGTAATCGCACTCTATTAGATATGGTGCGATCTATGATGTCTCTTACCGACTTACCGCTATCTTTTTGGGGCTATGCTTTAGAGACTGCCGCATTCACTTTAAATAGGGCTCCGTCGAAATCCATTGAGACGACACCGTATGAATTATGGTTTGGGAAGAAACCTAAGCTGTCGTTTATGAAAGTTTGGGGATGCGATGCTTATGTCGAGAAACTTCAACCTGAAAAGCTCGAACCCAAGTCGGAAAAATGCGTCTTCATAGGATACCCTAAAGAAACTATTGGGTATACCTTCTACCTCAGATCCGAAGGCAAGATCTTTGTTGCCAGGAATGGATCATTTCTGGAGAAAGAGTTTCTCTCGAAAGAAGTAAGTGGGAGGAAAGTAGAACTTGATGAAGTGTTACCTCTTGAACCGGAAAATGGCGAAACTCAAGAAAACGTTTCTGAGGTGCCTGCACCGACTAGAGAGGAAATTAATGATGATGATCAAGATGCTTCTGATCAAGCTCCTACTGAAATTCGAAGGTCCACAAGGACACGTTCCGCACCAGAGTGGTATGGCAACCCTGTCTTGGAAGTCATGTTGTTAGACAACGGTGAACCTTCGAACTATGAGGAAGCAATGGCGGGCCCGGATTCCGACAAATGGCTAGAAGCCATGAAATCCGAGATAGGATCCATGTATGAAAACGAAGTATGGACTTTGACTGACTTGCCCGTTGAACGGCGAGCCATAGAAAATAAATGGATCTTTAAGAAGAAGACAGACGCGGATGGTAATGTGACCATCTATAAAGCTCGGCTTGTCGCTAAGGGTTATCGACAAGTTCAAGGGGTTGACTACGATGAGACTTTTTCACCGGTAGCGAAGCTGAAGTCCGTCCGAATCATGTTAGCAATTGCCGCATACTATGATTATGAGATATGGCAAATGGACGTCAAAACGGCATTCCTTAATGGTTTCCTTAAGGAAGAATTGTATATGATGCAGCCGGAAGGTTTTGTCGATCCTAAGAATGCTGACAAGGTATGCAAGCTCCAACGCTCGATTTATGGGCTGGTGCAAGCATCTCGAAGTTGGAACATTCGCTTTGATGAGATGATCAAAGCGTTTGGGTTTACACAGACTTATGGAGAAGCCTGTGTTTACAAGAAAGTGAGTGGGAGCGCTGTAGCATTTCTCATATTATATGTAGACGACATACTTTTGATGGGAAATGATATAGAACTCTTGGACAGCATTAAGGCCTACTTGAATAAGAGTTTTTCAATGAAGGACTTTGGAGAAGCTGCTTATATATTAGGCATCAAGATCTATAGAGATAGATCGAGACGCCTCATAGGTCTTTCACAAAGCACATACCTTGATAAGATATTGAAGAAATTCAATATGGATCAATCTAAGAAAGGGTTCTTACCTGTGTTACAAGGTGTGAAATTGAGCTCAGCTCAATGTCCGACCACGGCAGAAGATATAGAAGAGATGAGCGTCATCCCCTATGCCTCGGCCATAGGTTCTATTATGTATGCCATGCTGTGTACCAGACCTGATGTAAACCTTGCCGTAAGTTTGGTAGGTAGGTACCAAAGTAATCCCGGCAAGGAACACTGGACAGCGGTCAAGAATATCCTGAAGTACCTGAAAAGGACTAAGGAAATGTTTCTCGTTTATGGAGGTGACGAAGAGCTCGTCGTAAAAGGTTACGTCGACGCTAGCTTCGACACAGATCTGGATGACTCTAAGTCACAAACCGGATACGTGTATATTTTGAATGGTGGGGCAGTAAGCTGGTGCAGTTGCAAGCAAAGCGTCGTGGCGGGATCTACATGTGAAGCGGAGTACATGGCAGCCTCGGAGGCAGCACATGAAGCAATTTGGGTGAAGGAGTTCATCACCGACCTCCGAGTCATACCCAATGCGTCGGGGCCAATCAAGCTCTTCTGTGACAACACTGGAGCTATTGCACTTGCAAAGGAGCCCAGGTTTCACAAGAAGACCAGGCACATCAAGCGTCGCTTCAACTCCATTCGTGAAAATGTTCAAGATGGAGACATAGAGATTTGTAAAGTGCACACGGATCTGAATGTCGCAGATCCGTTGACTAAACCTCTCCCTAAGGCAAAACATGATCAGCACCAGAACTCTATGGGTGTTCGATTCATCACAATGTAACTAGATTATTGACTCTAGTGCAAGTGGGAGACTGTTGGAAATATGCCCTAGAGGCAATAATAAAAGCATTATTATTATATTTCCTTATTCATGATAATTGTCTTTATTCGTGCTATAATTGTGTTATCCGGAAATCGTAATACATGTGTGAATAACAGACAACAAACATGTCCCTAGTGAGCCTCTAGTTGACTAGCTCGTTGATCGACGGATAGTCATGGTTTCCTGACTATGGACATTGGATGTCATCGATAACGGGATCACATCATTAGGAGAATGATGTGATGGACAAGACCCAATCCTAAACATAGCATAAGATCGCTTAGTTCGTTTGCTAGAGTTTTCCAATGTCAAGTATCCTTTCCTTAGACCATGAGATCGTGTAACTCCCGGATACCGTAGGAGTGCTTTGGGTGTGCCAAACGTCACAACGTAACTGGGTGACTATAAAGGTATACTACGGGTATCTCTGAAAGTGTCTGTTGGGTTGACATGGATCGAGACTGGGATTTGTCACTCCGCTTGACGGAGAGGTATCACCGGGCCCTCTCGGTAATGCATCATCACAATGAGCTCAATGTGATCAAAGTGTTTGATCACGGGATCATGCATTGCGGTACGAGAAAAGTGACTTGCCGGTAACGAGATTGAACGAGGTATTGGGATACCGACGATCGAATCTCGGGCAAGTAAAATACCGATTGACAAAGGGAATCGTATACGGGATTAATTGAATCCTCGACATCGTGGTTCATCCGATGAGATCGTCGTGGAGCATGTGGGAGCCAACATGGGTATCCAGATCCCGCTGTTGGTTATTGCCCGAGAGCCGTCTCGGTCATGTCTGCATGTCTCCCGAACCCGTAGGGTCTACACACTTAAGGTTCGGTGACGCTAGGGTTGTGAAGATATGTATGTGCAGTAACCCGAATGTTGTTCAGAGTCCCGGATGAGATCCCGGACGTCACGAGGAGTTCCGGAATGGTCCGGAGGTAAAGAATTATGTATAGGAAGTGCTATTTTTGCCATCGGGACAAGTTTCGGTGTTATCGGTATTGTACCGGGACCACCGGAGGGGTCCCGGGGGTCCACCAGGTGGGGCCACCTGCCTTGGTGGGCCACATGGGCCTTAGGGGGTGCGCCTTGGCCTGCTTGGGCCAAGGGGAACCAGCCCCAAGGGCCCATGCGCCAAGGAGGCTTGGAGAGGGAGAGTCCAAAGAGGGGAAGGCACCTCCGAGGTGCCTTGGGGAGGATGGACTCCTCCCCCCCTCTTGGCCGCACCCCTTCCTTGGAGGAAGGGGCAAGGCTGCGCCCTCCCCCCTCTAATGCACCTATATAAAGGGAGGGGAGGGAGGGGTGGCCGCACCCTAATGCCCTGGTCCTCCCTCCTCCCTGCAACACCTCCTCCTCCTCCCGTAGTTGCTTAGTGAAGCCCTGCCGGAGTTCTGCTGCATCCACCACCACACCGTCGTGCTGGATCTTCCTCAACCTCTCCTTCCCCCTTGCTGGATCAAGAAGGAGGAGACGTCTCCCGTCCCGTACGTGTGTTGAACGCGGAGGTGCCGTCCGTTCGGTACTAGATCATCGGTGAATTGGATCACGGCAAGTACGACTACCTCATCCACGTTCACTCGAACGCTTCCGTTGCGATCTACAAAGTGGTATGTAGATGCTATCTAATCTGAATACTCGTTGCTAGATGAACTCATAGATGGATCTTGGTGAAACCGTAGGAAAATTTTTAATTTTCTGCAACGTTCCCCAACATGCTTAATGCTCACTTATGAGATTTTTCATTTCCTGGTTGGATGCTTCTCAATCTTTTGCTAGCCTTCACTTGTACTAAGTGAGATTACTGCTTGTGCATCCAAAATCCTTAAACCCAGGTTTTGCCACATGAGTCCACTATACCTACCTATATGCAGTACTCTTTTGCCGTTCTAAGAAAATTTGTATGTTCCTTCTCTAAGCTTCAAAATAAATTTCTCTTTTGTGTGCTCGTACCTGATAACCCACAAGTATAGGGGATTGCAACAGTTTTCAAGGGTAGAGTATTCAACCCAAATTTATAGATTCGACATAAGAGGAGCCAAAGAATATTTGAAGGTATTAGTAGCTGAGTTGTCAATTCAACCACACCTGGAGATTAATTATCTGCAGCAAAGTGATCAGTAGCAAAGTAGTATGATAGTTTTGATAATAGTAGCAACAACAATGGTACCGGTAACAGTGGTAACAGTAATTTTATAGCAAGTGCAACAGTAACAGCAGCAGTAGTAACTTAGCAAGATCAATATAGGATAAATTCATAGGCATTGGATCGGTGACTTGTTGGATGATATTCATCATGAGACAGTTATAACCTAGGGCGATACGACACTAACTCCAGTTCATCAATATAATGTAGGCACGTATTCCGTAAATAGTCATACGTGCTTATGGAAAGAACTTGCATGACATCTTTTGTCCTACCCTCCCGTGGCAGCGGGGTCCTATTGGAACCTAAGGGATATTAAGGCCTCCTTTTAAAAGACAACTGGAACAAAGCATTAACACATAGTGAATATATAAACTCCTCCGGAGTGGTCCCGACTATTGTCACCCCGCGGTTGCTGGATCATAACACATAGTAGGTGACTATAACTTGCAAGATCGGATCTAGAACATGGATATAATGATGATAACATAAACGGTTCAGATATGAGTTCATGGAACCCGGGCCCAAAGTGACAAGCATTAAGCATGGAAAAGTCATAGCAACATCAATCTTAGAACATAGTGGATACTAGGGATCAAGCCCTAACAGAACTAACTCGATTACATGATGAATCTCATCCAACTCCTTACCGACCAGCGAGCCTACGAAGGAATTACTCACTGCCGGTGGGGAGCATCATGGAATTGGCGATGGAGAAAGGTTGGTGATGACGAAGAACGAAGATCCCCCTCTCCGGAGCCCCAAACGGACTCCGGATCTGGCCTCCCAATGAAGACAGGAGGTGACGGCGGCTCCGTCTCGTGGATCGTGACAATTCTTTCTCCCTGATTTTTTCTGGAAAAATAGGATTTTATAGCGTCGGTTTTAGGCTTTGCGGGGCCACCAGGTGGGAGCGCGCCCTAGTGGGTTGTGCCCACCCAGGTGCCCCCCTCTGGTGGGTCTTGGCTCCACAAATTCTTATTTATTGTATAAAAATCCTCGCAAAGTTTCGTTCCATTCCGAGAAATTTTATTTCTGCACAAAAACAACACCATGGTAGTTCTGCTTAAAACAGCGTCAGTCCGGGGTTAGTTTCATTCAAATCATGCAAATTAGAGTCCAAAACAAGAGGAAAAGCGTTAGGAAAAGTAGATACGTTGGAGATGTATGAGTACCGCTCATGAAATGGTAGGGGGTGGCTGATATTTTTCCATGCTAGATGTGTTATTCTCAAGATGAGTGTTTACACTTCTCATTGCACGAGAGTACGGCAAAGGTATTAGGGATGCCCAGTCCCAAAATTAAAAATGAATTTACTTTATGTTGTCAAATAATAAATTCCTTGGGAAGTGTTGGTATGGACGGTACCCGTGGATTCGGTTAGCCGTGGAATGTGAAAGTATGGTGGAAAAAGGAGTAAACTTTATTTTCTTTTTGGGAACCGCCTATGATATATCTTGCATGGAAAGTACTGGTAACTACTCGATCGTTTTCGTTGACAGGAAAGGCATGCCACCCAGATATTTTATCTCTATCTTTTTCGCTTTGAGCTTTGGCACTTCTACCAATCCCTACTTCCCTCTGCGAAGGGCCTTTCTATTTACTTTATGCAATTTTTATTTTGAGTCTCCATCTTCTCTTATAAAGCACTAACTAAGGGACACTATGATCGTACTTGAGCATTGGGTGTAGCTAATATGCGATTGTGTTTCATGAATGGATCAATGTTTCAGCATAAGGGGCTAGGGATAACTTGCTTTAGTGTTGATATTTTGAAAGACATGGTTGCTTGTTGATATGATTGAGTATTGAAATCTTCATGTCAAAACTAGACTATTGCTTGGAATCATATAAAAGTCCAAATGTCCATGCTACAAAGAAAAGAATATGTGAGTGAACATGTTAGGCAGCATTCCACATCAAAAATTCTGTTTTTATCATTTACCTACTCGAGGACGAGCAGGAATTAAACTTGGGGATGCTGATACGTCTCCAACATATCTATGATTTTTTATTGTTCCATGCTGTTATATTATCATTCTTGGATGTTTTACAATCATTTTATAGCAACTTTATATCATTTTTTGGGACTAACCTATTGACATAGTGCCCAGTGCCAGTTGCTGTTTTTTGCTTGTTTCTTACTTCGCAGAAAATCAATACCAAATGGAGTCCAAACGCAGCAAAACTTTTTGGTGATTTTTTCTGGACCAGAAGACACACGATGGGCTAAGGAAGTACTAGAGGGGGCTCCAAGGGGAGCACAACCCACCTGGGCGTGCCCGGGCGTGCCCTGGTGGGTTGTGCCCTGCTACCTCTTGAGCATGCGTTGGTTTTCCCTTCAAGAGGAAAGGGTGATGCGGCAAAGTAGTGTAAGTATTTCCCTTAGTTTTTGAGAACCAAGGTATCAATCCAGTAGGAGACTACACGCAAATCGCCTAGTACATGCACAAACAATCAAGAACCTTGCAACCAACGTGATAAAGGGGTTGTCAATCCCTTCACGACCACTTGCAAAAGTGAGATCTGATAAAGATAATAAGATAAATATTTTTTGGTATTTTTGTTGCATAGATTGGAAAGTAAAGATTGCAAAATAAACGGCGACAGAAATTGGCAAGTTGACGGGAAACTAATATGATGTAAAATAGACCCCGGGGCCATAGGTTTCACTAGTGGCTTCTCTCATGATAGCATATATTACGGTGGGTGAACAAATTACTGTCGAGCAATTGATAGAAAAGCGCATAGTTATGAGAATATCTAGGCATGATCATGAACATAGGCATCACGTCCATGTCAAGTAGACAGAATCAATTCTGCATCTACTACTATTACTCCACACATCGACCGCTATCCAGCATGCATCTAGAGTATTAAGTTCATAAGAACAGAGTAACACATTAAGCAAGATGACATGATGTAGAGGGATAAACTCAAGTAATCTGATATAAACCCCATCTTTTTATCCTGGATGGCAACAATAGAATATGTGCCTTGCTGCCCCTGCTGTCACTAGGAAAGGACACCGCAAGATTGAACCCAAAGCTAAGCACTTCTCCCATTGCAAAAAAGATCAATCTAGTAGGCCAAACTAAACCGATAATTCGAAGAGACTTGCAAAGATATTAAACCATGCATTGTTCATAGATAATCTTGATCATAAACCCACAATTCATCGGATCTCGGCAAACACACCGCAAAAGTATTACATCGAATATATCTCCAAGAACATCGAGGAGAACTTTGTATTGAGAACCAAAGAGAGAGAAGAAGCCATCTAGCTAATAACTATGGACCCGAAGGTCTATGGTAAACTACTCACACATCATCGGAGAGGCTATGGTGTTGATGTAGAAGCCCTCCGTGATCGAATCCCCCTCCGGCAGATCGCCGGAAAAGGCCCCAAGATGGGATCTCATGGGTACAGAAGGTTGCGGCAGTGAAAAAGTGGTTTAATGGCTCTGCTAGATGTTTTCAGGATATAAGAGTATATATAGGTGAAAGAAGTAGGTCGGTGGAGCTACGAGAGGCCCACGAGGGTGGGGGCATGCCTATCCCCCTGGGCGTGCATCCCTGCCTCGTGGCCGCCTTGTTGCGTCTCTGACTTCCACTCCAAGTCTCCTAGATTGTGTTTGTTCCAAGAAAGATCCTCGCGAAGGTTTCGTTCCGTTTGGATTCCGTTTGATATTCCTTTTCTGCGAAACACTAAAATAGGCAAAAAAAACAACTGGCACTAGGTCTCCAGTTAATAGGGTACTCCCAAAAATAATATAAAAGAGCATATTAAAGCCCATTAAACATCCAAAATAGATAATATAATAGCATGGAACGATAAAAAATTGTAGATACGTTGGAGACGTATCAGCATCCCAAGCTTAATTTCTTCTCGTCCTCGAGTAGGTAAATGATAAAAACAGAATTTTTGATGTGGAATGCTACCTAACATAATTTCAATGTAATTTTCTTTATTGTGGCATGAATGTTTAGATCCGAAAGATTCAAGACATAAGTTCAATATTGACATAAAAATAATAATACGTCAAGCATACAAACCAAGCAATTATGTCTTCTCAAAATAACATAGCCAAAGAAAGCTCATCCCTACAAAATCATATAGTTTGGCCATGCTTCATTTTCGTCACACAAAAAGCTCTCATCATGCACAACCCCGATGACAAGCCAAGCAATTGTTTCATACTTTAGTATTCTCAAACTTTTTCAACTTTCACGCAATATATGAGTGAGAGCCATGGACATAGCACTATGGGTGGAATAGAATATGATGATGGAGGTTGTGTGGAGAAGACAAAAAAGGAGAAAGTCTCACATCGACGCGGCTATTCAACGGGCTATGGAGATGCCCATCAATTGATGTCAATGCGAGGAGTAGGGATTGCCATGCAACGGATACACTAGAGCTATACATGTATGAAATCTCAACAAAAGAAACTAAGTGGGTGTGCATCCAACTCGCTTGCTCACGAAGACCTAGGGCATATTGAGGAAGCCCATCATTGGAATATACAAGCCAAGTTCTATAATGAAAAATTCCCACTAGTAT